>CAMAPE010000006.1:7045000-9445000 GCA_945859875.1 Cuscuta europaea
CCGGGTGAACTCCATTAGCAACTTTTTCTCGTAAATCGTTCAAACATAACTTGACACGCTTTGAGGCAGCAAGTTTGTCAATGTTATGTACAAACTGATCAAAGAGTTAGCATCATATATACTATTAACATTTTAGTTTATTTGTTGGAAGTCTGTTAGAAGCTTGCTTATAATCTTATATGCATAATCGTATTGTTGCCATTAGTGATTCATTCCTTACTTAATACAAACTTCTATTGTTGGCTCAGACTGTATTAATTCCATCGGAATGAATTCAACAACTTTACATTGATTTTGTACAATGTGGGGATGGTTTAACACCTATAGTTGATTGAAATGGAGCTTTGTTCTTGCTGCTTCAGATTTGGGAAATGCTATACTTCTGAAATGCTTTTTCCTTCATGGCTTGTTTGGTTAGGGGATTTCATAGGGGACAAAAGGGGTGGAAAGGTTTTTTTATTCTACTAATTTATCCCTATTTTCCAGTCCCCCTTCGGAAGGGTTGCTAGCTAGTTTTGAACTTTTAGTCCCCCTTCGGAAGGGTTGCTAGCTAGTTTTGAACTTTTAGTCCAAAGTCTTAACTCTAATTTTTTGTTTCTTTTTGTTGCACTGTATGTGTTGCTTTTTGTTGCATTGTGTTGCTTTTGTTGCATTGTGTTGCTTTTGTTGCATTGTGTTGCTTTTTGTTGCATTGTGTTGCTTTTGTTGCATTGTGTTGGTTTTTGTTGCATTGTGTTACTTTTTGTTGCATTGTGTTGCATTTTGTTGCATTGTGTTGCTTTTGTTGCATTGTGTTGCTTGTGTTGCATTGTGTTGCTTTTGTTGTATTGTGTTGCTTTTTGTTGCATTGTGTTGCTTTTTTGTTGATTGATCAAGTTATGTTTAAGTAACGGATTGGGATTTTGAAACATATACTAGCTACATTTATTGGTCCAAGGTACTACGCAGTTGACAACTGAAGCAACTCTAACAATGGTTGTAATGTTTCAGGATGTGATATGCTATTGTGACTAAGATGGAAGGCCTTGATACAGTTCAAGTGAAGCATTTTTGGAAGCATTTGTAGTTGCACTTGAAGCTTAAAATGTTATGACATCCCTATATGATGCTAATTAGCTATCAATCAGGCATTACAAGATTAGTTTCCACTCAGTTACTCATTTGACACGCCACAACATTGCCTTAATTAGTTACTTATTGTTGATTTACACCTTGAATAATTAATCACTCATTATACGAAGTAGCACATGTTTAAGTACAATATCATTGAAACAATTATTGTTGCTTTTTGTTGTTTATTGTCATTTTTTATTTTTTCTAGTTATTTATGTTTCTATTAATTTTTTCTATTTTCGTGAAATAAAAAATTTCACGAAAATAAAAACAACAACAACAACAAACATGGAGAAACAAAAGGAAACAAAAATTTCAAAGTTATCAACAACAATACACACAGTTCGGGAAACTGTGTAACAAAAAGCACCATTCAAAATTCAAATAATAATATAAATAATAATGATAATGATAATTAAACGCTATTTAAAAAGTTTTGAATTACAAAATTTAACATTTTCAATTTTTTATTTTTTACATATATTCATTATTTTTACTTTTTAGTTTCTCTAATTTTTAGATTTTATAACAATTTAAGAATTTTATTCTCTATTTTATTTTAATATACAGAATCTGGTTTCAATTTTTTTTCAATATTAACTACATATATATATATATACATATATATATATATATATATATATATATTTTATCCGTGACTCCGTGTATATTACGTTTTTTAAATGCTCTAACATATTATGTTTATAAGTTTTAGTTTTTAGATTTTCGAAAAATTACCATTTACCCATGTTAATAGTTTTAAAATATGATATCATTACATGTTTACTTTCAATTTTAATATTATTTGATAGTTATAATTTTTATATAAAGTATATAAGATATTTAAAACAAATGATTACAAATGACTTGTTTTTTATTTTTGAGATTTTTATTTTTGAGTTATGTACTTTTAACTTTTAGATACGTTTTACATTTTTTATATGTTTTTTTGATAATTTATGTCACAAGGTTTAATTTTGATTTTTTAATGACTTTTTTGAATTTTTTGTTTTTAACTTTGATTTTTTTATTTTAAAAATAATGATTTTAGGTTTTTCGAATTTTGTTGTTTGTCTAATTATTCCACCTTTTTTGACCTTTTAATTAAATTTTACATAATCCTTATTAGTTTTTCTTTTTCAAAAAGTTGAGTAATTTCTAAAACTAAGGTTTAACTTTTTGAATATATAATACTCCGTAACCTCACTTCTACCATGTAATGCTTCATCTACTTTGCATGTACCAGATGACTAGCATTTCGCTTCTTATTAGTCGAGATAGCAGTGCATGTCTATATGTGAAAAAGAAGATTTAGCTGGTCTGTTTTTGAAAGAAAAAATTGAAAGTGAAAAACCTGA
The DNA here is from genome assembly GCA_945859875.1 of Cuscuta europaea. Taxonomy (NCBI): domain Eukaryota; kingdom Viridiplantae; phylum Streptophyta; class Magnoliopsida; order Solanales; family Convolvulaceae; genus Cuscuta; species Cuscuta europaea. Next base: position 7,047,472 of record CAMAPE010000006.1, read on the forward strand.
TATTATTTTAAGTTTTATGCCTATACGCGAAAATTACCCTTTTTTTCTTATTAATATGCACAATAATGATCATCAAGGAGCTTAACTATTTGATATGTAGACATGCATGAAGTTCATAGTATTCGTCTAACATTTCAAGTCTGAATTAAATTAATAGGAATTTAATTATATTTAACTGGATTATGTAACGGGAAGCAACTTTTAATCACATCACTTGGAGTCCACATTATTAAGGTTCAAGTGATGTCAAGAACTAATTTATAAGAGGAGTTTCTTATTTCCAAAAATTAGTGTGACCCGACGAATGTCAAGGCAATCGTTGGAACTCGTAAATATTTTCTTGGGCCATTCTGTTTTTACGTATGAAAAATTGTAGGGTAATTCTATATACACTCCCCCTTTTATTAAACACACACATCCCATTTCGGTAATAGTATTTTTTCTTCATAAACCCATTTATGCCCCTGATCCTATAAGCCACCACCGTGTGCGCCACTACCATGGAAAAAGAACACAGAAATAACGCCATCTCTATGATGAGATTTGGTGTCACATCCTGCGTTAAATATGAACTCATCCTTTAAAAACCAGACCATGAAATTCAATCGAGAGGATAAAGCTGTGATCCGGAGAGAAAGAATCTACGACGAGCTTCTCCCTGTGGTGTTTATGCGACGGATTGAGCTTCTGAATTTGACGATGACCGGTGTAGAATCCTTCTAAAGTTGCTGCGATTGGTCCTGGCAATTGCTCTTGATCGATTGCCAGTGCAAAAAAGATGAACAACTATATTTTTTATTCTGCTATTGTAATAAGAAGGCCACAAAGGAACCAGAATCCTGAAGAGGCGTAGACTGATTTCCGGCCATAGGAGGGATCCACTTTGTTGTCGTTTCAAAATTGGAACGCCGTCTTTGCCGGAGAAGATGACAATGTCGTTGTTGAAGGTCAGTGGTCGGAGAAGAAGATGAAAGGTGATGCTGTCAGAGGTTGGCGTCATCCAGCAGTTGATTCCGTCGGAGTTTAAGATGTTGCCGCCGGCAGTCAGTGGTCATAGGCTGAACTCGAGATCGATTTTGGATGAAGCGTGGGCTGCAGCGGGCTATGGTGGAATTTCAGAGTCATCGTCGTCGCTATTGATTTCTTCTGGGTTTGCTTTTCTCGTCACCAGAGAGTAGGCTTCACTAGTCTTCTTACGTGTAACACAGATGAGGCGATGAAACGATAGTTATGTGTTGAAAGGGTAATTCAGAGATTTGATTATTTTTAATTATTCTTATTTAATTTGGTGGCTGTGTGATGGAGTATATGGCCCAGGGACCCCCGACCCACATACTTCCTCTACTACAATCAGGCCCAACAGGCCCAAACGGGCCAAGCCCAGCAACATGGAGCTCTAAGCAGCCCACAATACGCAAAGGGGTGCCTTCGGCCCCATGGCCGAAGGCTACCAGTGACGGGATCGAGCTCAGAAACATCACAGGAGAACAAGGCTTAAAAACCAAGCCTTCGGTAACTGCAGCCCTCGGCAGGTAGGAGCTCTCGGTTAGAAGAGGCATCACAAGAGAACAAGGCTTGAAAACCAAGCCTTCGGCACCTGCAGCCCTCGGCAAGTAGGAGCCCTCGGTTAGAACAGCCTTCGGTCCAGCACCCTTCAGCCGAAGGCATCCACCTCGACAGAATATCCTCTTCACATGCGCCTGGATCACCGTACCAAGTACAAACGTCACATCCAACCACCGCATTTAATGCGGCCACATGCGAGTGCCAGTGCCACCCCGGTCGAGGTGACCCCTCGACCACCAGAAAACTGACACGTGTCCTTATCTAGCATTTATTACTACTATAAATAGCACCCCTTTCCCCCATTGTAAACCACGCTTAATACATATCAAATATACACTCTCTCTCTTACTTATTTGCTCTGACTTCTCTCTAGTTATTCTCCGCAATAACCCCTCGGATAAGCTACCCCCCGGGTACACCATCCATCAATGTGTTTAGTAAAAATGAGGCTGTGAATAGAAATACCCAAAATTGTATGCTACAATTGCTAGGGTGACAATCCATCTCAATTAAAGTCCATGATATACAAAGGAAACCCAAAACAATGATAAAAAAGTTGTCACAAATTAAAGAGACTTTCAATAATTTATAAAGTGTGTGCTTATGAACTTCTAATATTTTTTATTATTTAACTATGAATTTACTCATTCTTGTGTTGACTTATAATTTAATTCCACATACGGATACATAAGTGTCTTTACTTAATTATATTTTTAGTATTTAAAAATTATATCTCGTGCAAGTTTTGTATTTAAAAATTATATCTCGTGCAAGGCACATGTCCTTTACTAGTGTTTAATAAAAGAGTTATTAAATTGATATAATTTCTGTTTAGATATGACGGAATATGTTTTTTTTGTAAAAGACTGTATATTAATTTGTCAGGTATTAAATGAGATTTTTATAAACACAAAATTTAGGAAAGCTTTATGTTAAATTTTCAAAAATGTAAATATTTGTTAACATTTTATTTATTTTATCGAGAATATAAGCAATCTCAACTGATGGAGTATTAACTCCTAGATTCTAGAGAGAAGTGAGAGCTAGAGAGAGAAGTGCAATAATATGCTTCAATAGAATGAATTTGTCACCCCTATAACTACTCCCAAGGGGAGTATTTATAGAGAAAATTAGGGTTGGGCTCCCAAGCCTTGGGCTTGGGAGGCCCATTTACAACTGGACCGCTACTGGGCCGGATACAAAGCCTCTACTGGGCTGTATAAATGACTAAGTATAGGATCCGATTCTGGGAGGTCCTCGTGGCCGACGAGGGCGTGGCCGATGAGGGCACGGCCGACGAGGGCACGGCCGACGAGGGCACCCGGGTTCCTTGGACTCAGGATCATAATCCGGGTTGGCTTCTTCTCGGCCGACAGGGGCGTCTTGGCCGACGAGGGCGCCACTCTGTTGTCTTGTGCTCTGTTCTTCCGAGTATGTGGGTCCTGGGGCTCAGACCCATATACTCCATCAGGAGTCCCCCACTCTCTAAGCTGAGATGTAGACGAAGTGAAGGAGAGTAGATTTCTGTGCTTTGTTGCTTTTGGCCGACGCGGGCACTTCCAGGCCGTTAGCCGTTGCGGCGTTGGCGTTGTGTCCTTTGGTGATCCTGTTCCTCGCTGTGGGTGGGGAGGCCGTTGTTTCCTTAATTTGTTTTGGGACGATGAGTGTCCTCTTTTCAATGGTGGCCGTTGAAAGCGCGCTTTCCCTTTCCTGGCCGTTGGTGGTTGAAGTTTATGTTTGGGCCGGTGAAGCCGTTGAGGTTGTTCCTTGCTTTGAGGACGATGGCCTCATTTCCTTTGCGTGGCCGTTGCTGGTTGGCCTTCGTGTTTTTTGGCCGAAGAGCCCCTCGTGATTAAGTGATGGTGAAGGACGATGAGCGTCCTTGCCTTTGGTGGCTGTTGGCCGTTGCAGATGATGTTGTGTACATTCGGTCAACGAGGTGCAGTGTGATGCGTGGCCGATGTGGCCATGCTCCGTGGTTACCTTGTTTGCATTCTCTTTTGTTTTGTTGAGGCCGGTGTAGTCCCCCAGTCCCCCACTGCTTCAGGCCGAAGAGTGTGAGGGGTGAAGGAGTTGCTTGAGTCCCTGGCCGAAGCGGTCTCGCCGTAGTCCCCCTGAATCCAACTCGCATGGCGATTTTCTGGCCAAGGTAACCCTGTGGGAGAACCCTTGTGCTCAGATCGCTTGTAGAGAGTTATCATCAAGGGTTATTACGAGGAGCCGAAGGCTGTGGGGTATTTGTCCCCTTTGTTCTGTGGCCGTTACGTTCCTGGCCGTTGCCATCCTCTTATTGTTTGGCATTTGTGGTATTGGTGAGCAAGTGGGACGTTGTGGGCGCTTGCTGGCAGTTGTAAAGTCGTTGAGCGTGTGTAGGCCGTAGAGTCTGATTTGCCAGTGGTCCGTTGATGTGGCTTGGGCCTGGCCTGTTGGTGTCGTGGTAGCCTCCCATTGGTGGCCGTTGGTGTGGCCATTGGGAGAGTGCCACATGTAGTGACCGTTGGTGGGGGGGTCTATAAATACCCCTTCCCCTCCGACGAAGAATCACATTTGCATTCTGAATTTGTCGAAGTGCTGGCCGATTTTCTAGAGAGATAAACTCCCAAGCCTGTTCTTCGTGTTCTACATTGTTTGAGGTTAGTGTTCATCACGATCTTCCTCACTTTTCATATTTTACTCCGTAAGTAGTTGATCTAGTGTTAGGCATTTAAACACCTTTAGATCGTAAGTTCTCCTTAAGCCCGTAGTAGTAGTGATGAAGAGCTTGAACGACGACTACTACCCCTACGACGACCAGCCCTCCACGAGGTCGCTTGACTACGAGGTGCTCGAGGAGTTTGAGGAGGAGATAGAGCGTTTAAGTCCATACAAATCCGCGGAGCTGATGGACGAGGAAGGCGAGGACGAGGAGTCCGCCTCCTCTTCAAAGGGTGAGGACGTAGGTGCGTCCCGAGTGGTGGACGGGGCGTCCACTTCTGCTGCCATTCCGTGCCCGAGGCCGGTGTCCGCCGTTAAGGGAGCCGCCAAGCCGAAGAGAGTGAGGAGGCCGAAGAGTGGGCCCGGCGTCTCCTACTTGGATCTCACCAACATCTACCTGATAAAGCCGGAGAGCAGTGCGGCCGACTATCTGGTTGCCCAGATGTACGTGGGGCCGTTCAGGCGGGTTAGGGCGCCCAAGCCGACGGACCATGTTCTTCTTCCCCCACCGGGATACTTTGGAGTATACCCGATGAGTTTTGCTAAGGGGTTGAGGTTTCCTCTTCACCCTTTCATTACTGAGTACCTGGACATGGTAGGGCTTCCTCCGGCCTTGCTGACGCCGAACAGCTACTCCTTGATCGTGGGGTTCTTGCTCCGGTGTGAGGAGTTGGGCTACAAGCCGACAACGGCGTTGTTTATGAATCTGTACCAGATAGGCCGAGGAAGCCACAAGAACTGTGTGGCCTACGCGACTCTTCAGCAGCTGCCGAAGAAGAGGAGCTTCACGGATTTGCCCACGTCCATTCATGGGTGGAAGAGCAAGTTCGTGTTTGTGTCCATTGGTGAGAGTGGCACCGAGTTTCCCTCCCTCGGCCACACCGGGAGATTTAATCTGCATGACCCGCCGAAGAGCTCTATTTTGGACGCTCAGGTGGAGGCTTTCCTTGAGGGGGGGCCGAGGAGCGTGAAAAATTACATCACTGAGTACAAGATGGCCGCCCTCGGCTTCGTGATGTACTATGTTTATGGCGACAAGGAGGATGACCTCCAACTCTGGCCGAGGATGACCACCACCTTTGAGGAGGCCGACGGCCCGGACTTGGGCATTCCTGCTGAGGCCGATGGTAATTCTTTCTTCGGCTTTTTGTCTTTATGTTTTGTCCTTTGCCTTACTAATCTCTGTGCTTTTCCCTTGTAGATTTGTCATGGACCGCCGTTCCATGATGGCCATTGCAAAGGCCAAAGCGGCCGAGGAGATTGCTGCTAAGGCGGCCGAAGCGGCCCGGCGTGCCGCTGCTGGTGGGGGCAGGGCTACTGCTGACGCGGCCCCAAAGCCTGCCCCGTCCAAGAAAAAGAGACCGGCCACTGACGGCCAGAAAAAGTTGACCGAGGCCGGCGTGAGCGTCTCTAAGAAGACGAAGAGGGCTCCTTCCCCTTCTCCGGCTAGTGAGGCCGGTACGCTTACTGTCCCCAGCGTGGGCGATGGTGGTCCCGTCGTGGACCTTACTGTTGCTGGCGATGCCGCCCCCACGCTTCCTCTCGTCCAGGAACCACGGACGCAGAGGGCCGGCAAGGAGATCGCCGGTGCCACCTATCAGAAAGTGATAGAGTACCCCGTCGGCGGGGGCGTGTTTAATGAGCTCGTCCCCGGCCACGTCGTCCTGGCCAAGGCCATGCCGGCCAAAGATCGGGCTCATTTGAAGAAGCTCGAGGACCCGAAGATTTATGAGGGCGGCATGGATCTTCTCGTCCAAGTAAGTGATTGTCTTTATATTCTCGTCTCTCTTCGTCTATGTAGAGTTTTTGCCTGACCTTTGTTTTTCTTATGCAGAGTGCCTTCATGCTTATGGAAAGCCATAAGAGGCAGTACTGGGAGATAGTCCGCCTGCAAGCGCTGGAGCAGAAGGCTGCCTCGGCCGACGAGGCGGTAGCTTGCCTTGACCGGCTCCGGGAGGATGCCAAGGCGCTGCAGGGCAAAGCTGATGAAGCCGCCGCAGCCAGGGACGATGCCCTGGCCAAGCTCGAGGAGAGCAAAAGGGAGCTTGAGGAGTCCCGTAAGGCGCTTGAGGCCGAGAGGCGCAGGAGCGAGGAGGCCGCCAAGGCGAAGGCTGAGGCCGAGGCCGCTGTCATGAAGGCTGCCGACGAGGCCGTCGAGAAGTTCCTGGCCGAGGGGTGGAAGGCCGATGAGAGGCTCCCCTGGTGCTACGAAGTGGTGGCCGCCAGGCTCGAGAGTTGGGGGATGAACTCCCCTGCCGGCCGGGAGTATTTCAGCCGGGAGATGTCCGTTTACTACAACCTGGGCCAGGAGCGGATGCAGAGGCTCCTGTGTCGGCGGCTATCCCGGGCGTTGAAGGCCATGAATTACACGTCTGGATGGGCTAGACGGAACCTGAAGCTGCCAAAGCTGATGAAGGATCCCGAAGAGCAGGCCATGCTTCCGCTGTCGGAGCGGGAGCCCCGCATAGAAAGCTCCGGCCTCGGCGAGCCGGACTACACTGAGTTCGACTTCCTTGATGATGCTACCAGTGCTGCACCTCATGCCGGCCAAGAAGCTGAGGACGAAGAGGGAGCTGATGAGGCCGATGAGGCGGTCGCAGATGGAGGTGCCCCCGAAGCTTGATCGGCTATTTTTTGTAATTAGCTTTTCAAATTTTGCCAAGTGATGTAACGGCCGTAGTGCCCCCCCAATTGTAATGAAATTTATCAATTAAAGAAATTTTTGCTGTCCTTTTCGGCCTTGAATCCTTTGTGTGCTTGTTTGCTTTGTCATTTCAATTGTATAAATTGTCTAAGTATCAAGTCATAACTTGGGTCACCCGCGAGTGTCCGCTACGTCCGTGAGGTTGACCTTCCCGTCCAGTAGTCTGATCGGCCTATGCCTCTTTGCTTTACTGTCATAACACTTAGGATTTTGTTTCAAAAAATTTCCCAAGTGTTTTTGGGTCCATGTAGCTCTTGTCTTTACGACATAGTGGCTGGATCGGCTTGGACGTAGTTTCATAACACTTAGGAATTTTTCAAAATTTTTCTAAGTGTTTTGGGATCCACTTAGGTGCTTTCCTTTCGGCCTAGTGGCCTGGTCGGCTTGACCGGTGTTCCTTCGCTAGCACAACACTTAGGATTTTTCCACAAAATTTCCTAAGTGTTTTTTATTCCTTTTAGGTGCTTCCCTTTTTAGCCCTGACCGCGGTGTCCGTTCCGTCCAGGCGTTGGCGTCCTTATCGTCCTGGCCTTGGATTCATCCCAGGTGTTTCAGCCAGGGCCGTTAAGGGCACCTTCACCACAGTCTTGCGGATTTTGAATTTTTCACAAGTACACATGTAGAGGTGTACGTGGCTAACGGCTTTGTAGTATACTGGTACCCGCTTCGGCTAGAATTCCTTCATTTGAGTACTTAGATAATTTCCTAAGTATAAATGTTAGGCATTTACTTCTTCGCGGTGCCACTGCCGGCCAAGGTCTGGCTTGTGGCCGACGAGGGTGCTGGATAAGGAATAGCTTGTCCAAGGAGATGGTCCTGTATTCGTCGGCTAGCTATGGTTCCAGTGCCTGCGTCGGCCATCCGAGGTGCTGTGGCCAGTAGAGGTTGTTTCTTGATTACTTGATCCTTTCGCGGGTGTGATAAGTGCCCGCTTCGTCCTGGTCATCCTCAGGATTGCGGTGCTTTGTTTTATACCAAACGTTGGTGCCTCAAAGGACTATGGCCGATGAAGGTCACCTCTCGCGTGTCACCCAACCGATGTGGTTAGGGTTTTAAAGGCGTGTGTATCGGGCTTGATTGTTCCGTTGTAGTGTGTGGACGTGTCATCCATGTTGCCTGTCAGTGGTACTACACTTGTGTTTAACTGATATGTACTTGGCCAAAATGGGCCTGAATTTGTGGGGATTTTATTTTTTCATTGCTCGAGGCCGGCAAGTGTGCACGGCCGTCGGCTTCCCTCTTTTTCCCTTATATATATTGTTTTTTTTTTTTTTCGTTTCGGGGGGTATCCTTCTTTCAGGCTTCGGCCGAAGGGTGTGCTCGTCCTTCGGCTGGTTCGGACTTCGTTTATAACGTCCGTGATCTCAGGGCGGGTCCCGTCGCCTATTTATGACACGGGCTAGACTTTTGGTCGGTTTCCAACGGCTGTCGTTGCCCATCCCTGAGTTTTGGGATTTTGTCACCTCGGCCATGATTTCAGGCCTGTCGTCCTGCGTTCTGGCGCGTGGACGACGCGGTGAGCTTCCCGTTTCAAGACGTGGGCCGTTTGCGGGCCCTTCGTCCTGGGGACATCGTCGGCCATACCTGAGTGTTTCACTTCTAGGCTTACGGGGCCAGGACGATGTGCTCTCTCAGCTAGGCCTGAGCCCTTCGCTGATACAAAATACAATGGAGTGCCTGAGCTTGTCGCTCGTAGGCTGCAAATGCAAGGGGCCACGTCGGCCTGACCTGAGCCTTTCGCTCTAAGGTGGCCGATGAGGGCACCTGCTAATGTTTTATTTTAAATTCCAGAGAAAAAATCAGAACATGATTTTATTCATAAATGGCTCAAGGCCGAGGGTGGCGTTCAATCAGTAACCCGAGGGCTTCACCGTCTGCACCTCCTTCGGATTACTGATAAAACTTCACCAGATGGTGTACATTCCACGTTCGTGGTACATTGGACCCATTCGGGCGTTTAAGCTTGTAGGTGCCGGGTTTGACCACGGCACTGACGATGTAGGGCCCTTCGTACTTCAATGCTAACTTGCCACCCTCTGTCGGCTGGCTTGCTTCCCTTCGGCGGAGGACGTAGTCCCCCACCTGAAATTCCCGGGAACGTACCTTGGCGTCATAGTATGATTTTACTTGACGCCGGTAGTTCTCCGCTCGGACGTAAGCTTGTTCACGCCTCTCATCAACCAGGTGTAGGTCAATCTTCATGTTCTCTTCGTTGGTGTCAGGCTCATATTGTTCCACCCGTCGGCTGGGGATGGCAACTTCCGTAGGCGCCTTTGCTTCAAAGCCGTAGCACAGGGCGAAAGGCGTTTCACCCGTCGCCCTCCTCGGCGTGGTTCTGTAGCACCACAGGATGTTGGGGAGCTCGTCGACCCAACTACCTCCTGCGGCCTGGAGCTTCTTCTTCAGCCCCTCCATAATTGTTCTGTTGGCGTTCTCGACCTGCCCGTTGCCCTGAGGATAGGCAACGGAGGAGAAACGGTGCCTCACCCCAAACTCCCGGAGGAGCTCCTGGAAAGGGGCTGCCTCGAATTGGGTGCCGTTGTCTGATATGATCTCCTGGGGGACGCCAAAGCGTGTGATGATGTTCTTGTAAACAAATTTCTTGCATCTGGCCCCCGTGATGCTGGCCAAGGGTTCCGCCTCGACCCACTTGATGAAGTAGTCGACGGCGACGATGATGTAGCGGTTATTACCGGCGGCTCTGGGCAGGGGGCCGACCAGGTCAATCCCCCATCTGGAGAATGGAATTGCGGTGCTGACCGGGGCATAGTTGACAGCTGGCCGACCAGGGGCCTTCTAGAGTACCTGGCATGTGGTGCACTTCCTGGCCAGGTCAGCGCAGTCCCGTGCCATCGTCGGCCAGAAGAAGCCCTGGACGACGAGACGCCGGGACATGCTGAAAGGACCCTGGTGCGAGGAGCAGACGCCACAATGAACTTCTTCCATGGCGGTGTCGGCCTCGTCCTGGTGCAGGCACCGGAGGAGAGTGCCATTATAGGATCGTTTGTAGAGTTTGCCATCTTCTATGGTGTAGCTTGGGGCCCTGAGTTTGGCAAGTTTGGCCCTCTCCTCGTCCGGGGGCAGTTCCCCCGTCGTGATGAAGGTGGCGATGTCGGAGATCCAGTCCTCTGGTCGCCGTTGGACGCACAAGACGGGGCTGGCATGGATGCTGGACATGCTCAACTCCTCGATCTTGGCCAAGTGGGAGATGTGCTCCGGGGTGTCCGAGCTGAGCTTGGAGAGGATGTCGGCTTCAGCGTTCTCGGCCCTTGGGATCTGAGTGATCTCGTGGGTTTCAAACACTCTCAGCAATTCCTCCGCTGCTTGTTTGTACTGCTTCATCCGGCCTTCCTTTGCCTCGTACGATCCCTCCACCTGGCCCACTACCAGTTTGGAGTCGCACTTGATCTTGAGGTGCTTGGCTTTGAGGCCGGCGGCGAGTCTGAGACCGCTGAGGAGGGCCTCATACTCGGCTTCGTTGTTGGATACCCTGAAGTTGAAGCGGATGGCATAGTAAGCTCTGAATCCTTCAGGGGATATGAGGACGACGCCGCCGCCGCATGATTTCGCGGCCGACGAGCCGTCAGTGAACAGGGTCCACGTGTCGTCCGGCTCCGGCCCGGGGTCGGCGACGGCCATCTCCCTTGTTGTGCATTCGATGACGAAGTCGGCCAAGGCTTGCCCTTTGATAGATGGCCTTGGCTTGATCTCAATTTGAAACTGACTGAGGAAGATCGCCCATTTCACCATCCTCGAGGAGCTAGTGGGGCTCCTCATGAGCGCGCCGAGAGGCTGCTGGGTCAGCACATGGACGGTGTGGGCTTGGAAATAGTGCCCCAGCTTCTTCACGGTGTGGACGATGGCCAGCACCGTCTTCTCAATGGGGGAGTACCTAAGCTCGGCCTCCCTAAGTGTCTTGCTGATGTAGAAGATGGCCTTCTGCACCCCTTCGTCCTCACGGATGAGCACGGAGCTGATGGCCGACGTGCTCACCCCTAAGTACAGGAAGAGGGTTTCGCCGGCTTTGGGCTTGGAGAGTACGGGTGGGGACGACAGGTACCTTTTCAATTCGTCGAATGCTTCCTGGCACTCCGTCGTCCACTTGAAGCTGTTTGCCTTGCGCATGATCTGGAAGAAGGGAAGTGCCCTCTCAGCTGACCTGGAGAGGAAACGGTTCAAGGCCGCCAGGCGCCCCGTCAGTCGTTGTACCTCCTTGACGTTGCGGGGCGGCTCCATGTTGATGATGGCCTGCGTCTTCTCCGGGTTTATCTCGATGCCTCTCCGGCTAACCATGTAGCCAAGGAACTTGTCGCCCTGGACGCCGAAGGCGCACTTCTTGGGGTTAAGGCGGAGCCTGAACTCCTTCATGATTTCAAAGATTTCCCGGAGGTCGTCGGCGTGGGAGGTGGCCTGCCTGCTCTTGACGATCATGTCGTCGACGTACGCCTCCATCGTCCGGCCAAGGACTGCTCTGAAGATTTTGGCCACCATCCTAGTATAGGTGGCGCCGGAGTTTTTGAGTCCGAAGGCCATGACGAGGTAGCAGAATATTCCCTCTGGGGTCATGAATGCCGTCTTCTCGGCGTCATCTTCGTGCATGGAGATCTGGTGGTACCCTCTGAAAGCATCGAGGAACGACATCAACTCGCATCCCGCCGTCTCGTCCACCAACTGATCAATGTTGGGGAGAGGGAACGGGTCCATGGGGCACGCCTTGTTCAGGTCAGTGTAGTCAACACACATTCTGAACGTCGGCGGTTTCTGTGCGAGGACGACGTTGGCCAACCATGTTGGGTACTTCACCTCTTTGATATGTTTGATCGATAGGAGCATGGCTACCTCCCCTTTGACGAAGTCCCGCCTGTCAGCGGACAAGTAGCGCCGCTTTTGTTTGACGGGCGCGGAGGCCGGATCGACGGTCAGCCGGTGAGTGATCACCTGGCGGCTGATGCCGGGCATATCGTCCGGGCCCCACGCGAAGACAATGGCGTATGACCGTAGGACGAGGAGGATGGCGTCTCGTTGGTCCTGGGGGAGTTGCTTTCCGACCCTGAGAACCCGCTCCGGCCGGGAGGTATCCAGAGGGATTTCCTCGACCTCCTCGGCCGGCTCCGCCCGTGGCCTCTCCTCGTCCATGGCGACGGCGGCCGTGATGGTGTCTATCCGCTGTCCTTCCCTTTCGGCCGGCCTCGTCAGCTTGAGGTAGCAAGCCCTGGCTATCCTCTGATTTCCTCTGGCGTAGCCGATGCCGTCATTGGTGGGGAACTTCAAGCATAGGTGCTTCATGGAGATGATGGCCTCCAAGTCCTCCAGCGCTGGCCTGCCCAAGATCAGGTTATGGGCGCACTGGAGGTTGACCACCACGAACTCCATGTCAATTCGGGCATGGTGGGGGCCGTCACCGACTTCCACGGGGAGGACTATCGTGCCCTCGGCGTCGATAGAGTCCCCGGTGAAGCCGGATAACGGGGTCTTGATCGGCTTCAGCAGAGCTCTGTCCAGCTTCAGCTGCTTGAAGGTGTCTAGGTACATCACGTTGACGGAGCTCCCCGTATCGATGTAGGTTCGGTGGATGATGGAGTCACCGATCTCACATCGGATGACGAGGGCGTCCCTGTGTGATTCCGTACCCGGAGGCAGATCCTTGTCGGTGAAGGTGATCGCCTCCGTTCGCTGCTTCTTCGGCTGGGGGGGAACGTGGGACACCTCTCCAATGTAAAGGGATTGGGCCCATTTCTTTCTCTGAGTGGCGGAGTCCCCCCCAGTGTTCCCACCTACGATGAGGTGGATGTGATTCTTCTTCGGCGGAGGCTCCTCGAAGTCCTCGTCGTCACTGAGTCTACCGATCTCCCGCTTCTTCGCAGAGGGTTCGCCCCCATGTTTGCCGGTGTTTACCCAAGTGTTTTTTCGTGGGCCACCTTTGACAAACTGGGAGAGTTCCCCCTGGCGAATAAGGCGCTCGATGGCCTTCTTCAATGTGATGCAATCGTCGGTGTTGTGCGACGAGTTCTTGTGGAACCGGCAGTACGTGCCGCCCTGCTGGATGGCCAGGATCTCCTCGGCCGGACGAGGAGCCTGCTCGATGAGGCCGTGCTTCTCGGCATAATCGAGGATGGTGCCGACCGGGTGGGTGAGGGCTACCCCCGGCCGTTCCAGCCTCGGCCGCCAGTGGCGGTCTTTCTTACTTTGTCCACCAGAGCCGTGGCGGCCCTGGGCACCCTGGCCGGCCGGGGACGGACCCGAGGCCGGCGAAGGATTTGTCTTCTTGGGGGGATGGCCCCCCTCTCTCTTGTGATTGTGTAGCTCGTCGGCGTCGGCATACAAGCCTCCGCGTTGGAGCGCCTTGGCGTACGACCTCGGGGGGTCAGTGATGAGGCTCCTGGCGTACGGGGAGCTGCGGAGGGCTACCTGGTACAAGGCGAGGAGGGTGCGCTCATCGGCCCCCTCGACCTCCTCAGTCTCCCTCGTCCACCGGTCGATGAATGACCGGAGGGACTCCTCGTGCTGCTGTTTGACGGAGAGGAGGTGGGTGAAATACTTCTTGGTGCGTTTCCTCCCGGCAAAGTGAGTGAGGAAGCGCTGGGCGAGATCTTGCCAAGAGTCGATGCTTCCTTCTGGCAGTCCGTTGAACCACTCGTACGCTGGCCCCTCGAGAGTAGAGAGGAACCAACGGCAGAGGTATTCGTCGGACGCGTTCACCATCAGCATGTTGTTTTGATAGCGGCTGAAGTGCTCCTGGGGGTCTGATCGGCCATCGTAGGACTTGATGGCGTTCCCCCTGTACTTCTCAGGGATGGGGGCCGAGAGGACCCTGTTGGTGAAAGGGGTCCTAGTCCTGACCTGGATGATGGGGTCACCTCGCCCTTCGGCCAGCTCCCTCTCCAGGGCGCTGACTTTGTTCATGAGCGCGTTGAGGTCGGGGTCGTTGGAGGCGCCGGCCGTAGGGATGTTGGCCGACTGCTTGGCCTCCATCTGAGCCAACCTCCTTTCCAGCTGGGCGATGACCTCGTCCCGGGGGTCCCTGCCGGCCGCAGCGGCGCCCGGCTGGTTCCTCAGGCGCTCGTTGTGAGCCGCGTTGATCTGGTGACGCGCGTCATCCTCGTGCAACTTTCCCTTGCCCTTGTCCGGGCGGGGCTGGTCCGCTGTCCGGGACACAGACCCCAAACTTTCCCTTGGCGAGCCAGGACGAAGATCACCAATCCGTCCCGCCATCCTCTCCGAAACCGGACGACGGCGCGTGTCACCCAGCCTATTGAAGGCAGAGGCTTTTCCACGCGCTGGGGTCTGCCCGGGCCGAAGAGGGGAGGCAGGGTGGGAGTGGGACGATGCCGTGTCCTGGGCCACAACCCCCTCATTGTTGCCTATCTGGTCGGCCAGTGGTTGGGGATGAGGAGGTGGAGTGACGTTTCCCCCGGTCCTTGGCAAGAGCGCGCTGAGGACGGTGGGGTTCTGAGCCAGGCTGGCGATGATGACCGACAGCGCGGCCTGGACCTGTGGATCCACGGACGGTGAGGCCGCGGCCATAGGCTGGGCCGGGGCGTGGTCCGTCTTCTCAGCCCGTCTCTTTTCCAGGCCGAGGCGGGCGTCGGGGACTCCGCTGTTGAGTTGGTTGCGGAGGTCCGTCGTGAGGTTGAAGGCCTCCTGGAAGAGGTCCCCTCCGCCGATCTGGTCGGCCGTGGCGTCCTCATCGTGCTCCCTGGGCTCTTGGTCCTCAGGGATGGCTTTGCTGATGAGGTTGCGGTTTGACTTGGTTCTCCCCATGATCAGTGGTTAGCTGTGCTTGGTAGCGACGAAGGGTGCTAACTTGATTGTTCTAGCTCTCAACGAGAGCACCAAATGATGGAGTATTAACTCCTAGATTCTAGAGAGAAGTGAGAGCTAGAGAGAGAAGTGCAATAATATGCTTCAATAGAATGAATTTGTCACCCCTATAACTACTCCCAAGGGGAGTATTTATAGAGAAAATTAGGGTTGGGCTCCCAAGCCTTGGGCTTGGGAGGCCCATTTACAACTGGACCGCTACTGGGCCGGATACAAAGCCTCTACTGGGCTGTATAAATGACTAAGTATAGGATCCGATTCTGGGAGGTCCTCGTGGCCGACGAGGGCGTGGCCGACGAGGGCACGGCCGACGAGGGCACGGCCGACGAGGGCACCCGGGTTCCTTGGACTCAGGATCATAATCCGGGTTGGCTTCTTCTCGGCCGACGGGGGCGTCTTGGCCGACGAGGGCGCCACTCTGTTGTCTTGTGCTCTGTTCTTCCGAGTATGTGGGTCCTGGGGCTCAGACCCATATACTCCATCATCAACCAAATTTCTTAATGTGCTAAATAAAATTGTTGAGCGATTTGCTAAGAGTTTCATCAAAGCGATTTGTTGAGAAGTGTGACTGCCGACCCGATGTGGGATTATCTCGAAATTCATAAAGATTTTCGAGTCGGGTACTACCAATCCCTCACTTCTTAAGTTCTTTTGAGCTCGTAATGTAAAATTAGACGTGGAAAGGAGTAAAGCTTAATACTTGAGCGGTTTGGAGTCCCCCTCGATTCGAGTTCTAACACTTGGTGAATCTCCGGGTGCAAAGTTTGGGCAAACCGCAAAAGTGAAGCGTTTGGCGCTTGAATTTTGAATTGATGTGGGTGGGGATAACATCTATTTAATTGTCATCCCATCATTAATAGTAGGGGTGGACTCGGGTCCGGGCCGGGTCCGGGTCGGGCCTAGGCCCGGGCGGGCCGGCGGTTCAAGAATGGTGGACCCGGGACCGGCCCGGGTAGCCACCGGGTCCGGTCCGGGTCCGATCCGGGCCGGGCCGGGCCTCCGGTTTGGATTTTTTTTTTGCTTTCCTAACCACCCCCCCCTCACCCCCCACCCTCCCAACCCCCCTCAAACCCATCCTACCCATCATGCCCAACCCGAGTGGAACCCCAAAAATGAAAAAAAAATAAAAAAAATTCAATTTGGCCCGGGCTCGGGCCCGACCCGGCCGGGCCGGTTCACCAAAATTGAGACCCGAGCCCGGACCCGCCCTACCCCCCGGGCCTAGGCCCGACCCGGACCCGGACCCGAGAACTGGGCCGGTCCCGGTCCCGCACAGTAGCAGGCCGGGCCAGTCCACGGGCCGGGTGGCCCGACCCGAGTCCAACCATAATTAATAGTGACGGTTGAATGTTTAGGCAGCCATATTGATGGTTAGGACTTTGTAGTTCGCACGTGTGTGTGTGACGGCAATGGGGCAATGATACCCTGTCTGACGTCACCATAACAGTCATGTAGTAGCCTTCCACATGTGGATTTGGCGGCTGTTTACTGCCCAGCTCGAAATAGGCATGGACCAAGCCTGGATCAGGTTGGGCCCTGAGCCGGGGGCCCGGGATTGGGCGAGACTGGGCATTTGGGCTGAAGGCCCGATTTCGAACCGGGTTTGAACCAAGACCGGGCCGGGTAAATTTTTTTAAGACCTAATTTATTCCTACCCCCACCCCCTTCCCACCCTCAAACCCCGCCAAAACACTCAGCCCAACCCACCTAGCAACAGCCTAATGCTAAAAACCTAAAAAAATCATTTTGGCTTGGACAGGCCGAACCGATCCACTAATATAGGCTAAAGGGTCAAATAGGTCCCTGTACTCATATCAATAGCTCAATTGGGTACCTGAACTAAAAAAAGGTCCAATCCAATCCTCCAACTCTTCAAAATCGTTCAATTTTTTCGTTTTTTCAAAGGCTAAAGGGTCAAATAGGTCCCTGTACTCATATCAATAGCTCAATTGAGTACCGGGAGTTTACCGGCTAAACGAAAAAATTGAACGATTTTGAAGAGTTGGAGGATTGGATTGGACCTTTTTTTAGTTCGGGTACCCAATTGAGCTATTGATATGAGTACAGGGACCTATTTGACCCTTTAGCCACTAATATAACATTATAACGTCTCGAAGCCTGCCCTTTGACCCCCGGTTCGGGCCACAAGCTCGGTCACGGTCGACCGGGCCGGTACAGCACAGTAGCGATCCGGGCCGGGTACCGGGTTGATCCGAACCAGCCCATTCCTTCCATCCCTAGCTTGAAAAGGTATAACACCAAATGGTTGCAACCTTTTTACACTTTCTTTGCATTGCAATTTCTTGAGTTTTTCACCTTCCAGCTTCCACACTTTCTTTGCATTCTAATTTCTAACCTCCGAAGTAGTTTGCCTTCTTCTGCTATTGCCATTGAGTCAATGGCATTGACGTCTGCTAGATTTCACCTTCAATTCCATGATAGTCTTCAGAATCTCGGATCCCCCATTTTCTTTTGTTATCTGTTTTCGGCCAGGGAATTCTTAGAGAATATAGATTTTCGCTTGAAGAATTGAAGGTTTGGCCATGCAGCCGAACCCTAGACTGAGCAATACTGCCTATATCTGATGACCCGTACGGGTCCACTTAGTAAAGTCACGAAACAAATCTGGGTCTTGCACTACCCACCCCGCCCCTACGGCCCTACCCATTGTCATGCCTGAGCGAGATAATCAGCTATAGACGCGGGAGGCATCATTCAATTATCCTCATAGAATCACAATTAATCCAGAAGGTAGCCACAACCAAAATCAAAAGAAGAAAGTAAAGAATACAACAAGAATACAAGATGTGTAAAATCAGGATGTTTCAAATGTGTGGCGGTAAACCTCAGTAGTCAGTATTACTACATTAAACTTCTTTTATAATAAAAAAGAAAAAATTAAGGAACTATAAAACCCTAAAATACATATGATATGAACAAACCAATGCAATAGTTACAACCAATCTGCAATTTTTCGCTATTTCAAGCTCTGCCGCTGAAGCCAATCGTGTAAAAACAGACGATTAAAATCAAGAGAGAAAACAGTAAAATGCTAAACCCCACTCTACAAATCTAAAACCCCTCAAGAAAAGGGAAAAAAGCACAATGAATCCGTGCAAATGAATCGCGTAAAATGCTTCTACCAGACCTTTTCCACTGCCATTTCTTCCGCCAGCCCTGGCATTTTTGTTGTTGAATATACCTTCGTCCAAAATGGTCAGGCTTGAGATATATATAGAGAGAGATAGATATAAACAAGTTTGACAAAAACGTTGATTGTGGTCCCCCTGTGGAGTTCTTCAATAAGACCAAGTTGACTCAGAGCAAACCAGCAAGGAAAGCCCCAGGATCTGCTGATACTGCTGGAGCCGGTGTTGGGTGTGGAGGCACTTCTGCTGCTATTGCTGCAGCAGAGGGCCTAGGAGCTGCTGTGGGAATGACAATTAAATGTTCTTTGATGAACTCCTTCAACCTATATATGCATAAATACAAATGAGCACAGTGATGATAATTCAACTATCTGTTTGATTGAATGGAAAAACACATGGATAGTATTATCTATAAACTTGACATACTCGAAAGTTACAGTTGGGTCGCCAGAGGCTACTGTCATACGCAACTGGGTTCTATCTGCTGGATCCGTTTCTATTCTTACCTGTGTATACATTCAGTGTAATAATATAAAAATATCTGCTAACTTCAGGGGCCAAAGAGAATATAGTAGTAAAAAAGAGTGTTTTGTGTATTTGTGCAAGAGGTCAACTTTCATATCCTTGAGTCAAGAACTTTAATGTTTTTCTTTTTCTAGTAGCATACTAGTAGGGGGTAAAATAGAATCCATTTAAATACGCCATTTTCCTACCCTATTACACAATCTCGTTTATAAAAAAATATTGATTGGTTGGATATCCATTTGTGAACATGTTTTTTACAGAAGGTTCAGGATGACAGGACTTTTTAAATGAACTTTTAATGAATGGTAAATGGATTAATGGATTCTTTCAACCCAACCATTATCATCCGCTTACATTTAGCCCATTCATCCATTTGTGATCCTTAAGATAACTATGAGTATGTTAACCTGCTACAATTTTTAAAAGCAAAGCCCGAACATATTAGAATCTGGCATTTTGAAAGAGCCTAATATACATGACAACACCTTTAAAATCCTTCAGTGCAGCAATAATCCATATTTTACAATGAGAAAATTCAAAGTAGAACTTCTAATCCTCACCAAACACAGCATGGCTCGTGTACTTTCTGAATAAAAGGTTGTGCTCGCAATCAAGTTGTTTGCATTTGGATCCTAAATGAAAATCATTAAGAATTCAGAGTGCATAATGTCAGGTTAATCAAAGACATCTACAAAATACATTATTAACGAGTGTAAAAATTGGGTCATCAAAAGACGTAGTTCACTTACAAGCCCAGGGCAAACCATCAACCGGTAACTGTGGAATAAGTTAGCCATCTCTACAAGTGACATAGGTCTTACACCTCTAACCTGATGAAAATAATAATAGCTAAACAAGGTTAGACTTGTTCATTAGCTTATGCTGTAATAGCTTATTATTGTCTAAGCATGTGAAGTATGGCAAATACCACTTCTTGGAGCTTCAATGGTGGTCCAGAGAGTGATCTCCATTGGGGGAAAAATTCTTCTGCAGAAACGGATATAGGCTGAAGAAACTTGTTCAAGACAGCTGGAAGCCGAAGTTTAATATTGACCTTTTCATATGAAGCAGGAAAACATATTGTTAGCCACAAAGAAATAAGGGGCAGTTTCTGATGCTTATATTTAGTTATTATTAATGTCATTGTTGCAGCAAACGGAAAATCATGATGATGATGATGATCATGATCATAGTAGTAGTAGTATAAACAACCATAGTAACAAAAACAGTGACAAAAATAATAGTAAGAACAACAATAACAACTGACATTACCATATGGGTTGCAAACTTGTAAGAAAAATCAAGAACAGCTACATCCCTGCTTGGACGGAGGTTGACCACTTCAAGCGGGCATTGAACCTGGTCATGTTTATTGCAAGGTAGAAATAAAATTTGAAAAATATAGATCACATAAGGAAAAATGTGCAAGTCCTAGAAGCGATATAAACCATAATTATTTATAACCTGCGCACGCGGGGGAATAGCATCTGGCACTAATGACAGTTCCATCCTTAGATGTGATGGGGGCAATATTACAGCTTGTACTGAAGCAAGTGGAGCAGTATTCTTGTTTCCTAAAAAGAGGACAAGCCGTCCTTGATGCAGTCTCCACTCAGCTTTTATGCCAATCTAAAATAAATAAATAAATAAATAAATAAATAAATAAATAAATAAATAAATAAATAAATAAATAAATAAATAAATAAATAAATAAATAAATAAATAAATAAATAAATAAAAAATAGATAAATAATTGAACATATTACCACATCAAGTTCATCATTAACAGATGCTAATACACTGAGCAGTGATTATTTACCTGAATATTAGGATCTTCATATATTACACCACTATCCTTGAGACATAAAGCATGAAACCTTTCTGCGATATTTCCAATGGGCTGCAAAGATAAAACAAGACACTTGGATGCACATCGGATAACATTTACTTATGCTAGCTACCACCGTTGTGGACTTTGCATATTTACACTCTTTTTGCCAAGGGAGGGAAGAATACCTTTATTAAAAGTTAAAACACTCAACTTTTGAGTAATTGAGTACAACCAGTCATTATATGTTTTGTGTGTGTAGATATATTCATAGTTTTCTTGGAGACATCTTGTGCAGACATACATGTAAATCATTACAAGGTAACTAAAGGGTGGAATGTAGACTACTAGGCTGCTCTAACTCCTCTAAGATTTCCGTAAGAGGCTTGGACTACTAAGGTGGCTCTATCAAAAAGACCGTAGGGAGGCCGTGACAGCTAAAAATGATATACTTCAACACTTTTAGAAACCAAAGGTGAGACAAATGCCTTTCCATCAGCATCTTACACCAAGGGGATGTTTTTCCTTCATTTTTTTAACAGCATAAACTATTTTGAAAAAAATCATACTCTATTTTGACATTTTGACACTGAAGCTCATGCGTCCATTTCCAAATCTCTAACTTGTACATGAATACCCGCTAGTACTCTGGAAGTTATAATATATAGGTCAAAGTGTATCTATTGTTTAATCTAGGAGCATTTGAATATTGAGTGTCGTTTGGAGAGGCTCAGGAGTGCCACTCCCTTTCCATTGAATTCCTATGTTGCTCATAGATTCAAACTTTCGAACCATCCACCTATAAAATAATTTTAAAAATATCCCATATAGCATTTAAATCATTTAATAAAAACCTTTGTTGTTTATTGTTGTTAAGTTGCATTATCAAGTTGAAGAAAAATCACCACTAACAGATAAATTACTCTCAATTATTATAACACACCCTTCATTCTGAAACTACTGCTCACTTTGATGAGGCATGGGATGATTGGATTTAAGAAAATGAAAACTTCTGTCCAAAATCATTTAGGAGAGAGAAAGAGAATGTGAACCATGTATTCCTTTCCTTAAAAGGAAATGAATGGCAATTATGTGACGGAAAAAAGGAGAGCGAAGATCATTTAGGGACACAAGACAATTAAGAATAATGTTATTAATAAAAATAACTTTATAGAATGAGCTTTGCAAAAAAATATTATTCAACTTGATTTTAATCAGAACTACATTTCTTTATAAAACCATAATTTGAATGACAAAGTGAGCGCATTAAGGACTTCCTTTTCTCATTCCGAACAGTAAACACCTTACCTTTGTCATTTCAATATAAGTAAATACCCTGCTACTGTTTTAATTCCATGCTTGTTCCGATCCATGAAGTAAACCATAAGTGGTTAACTATGTCAGTCACAATGGATGAGGAAAGCCGCTTAGCCGCCACCAATCACACAAGCAATATCTAGTTGAAGAGCTTGAGATATATAAGTAGGCAAGTGTACCTGCACAATATGTGTCTGCTCTTCAACTGGTGCAAGTGCTAAAGCATCATCTATGATTGGAGAACCTCTAACACCAGATACCAAATTCTGGTCAGCTCGGGCATCACCGCCTGCAGGAGGGCCTTCAATGGCCAATGTACCTAAAAGGTCTCCAAGAAGATCAGGAGGAGAAGGTGTTGAAGAGGGTTGGGGGTCAACTAACGTCAAAGTCCCATTTGTCTGAGTCACCCCTAGGTCTACTGAATTATGATCCTGTGTTCATGCCAAATGTCTAATTGTTAACCAAACTACCAGATGCAGAAAATCAGTTGTCTATATTTCTATAAAAATCCATCCAGTGATATCTTACCACATTGCTCGGGTTTGGTATTTTTACAAGACCTAGCTGGCTAACAGGTGTGCTCCCATTAGCAGGCCGCTGGTGGTCAGTCACCACCAACGCATTAGAAGGCTGTTGCTGCTGCTGTGCACGTAACTTGATAGCACTTTGTTCAGCAGTATCGGCCTCAGAGTCCTCAGCCTTTTTTATCAATGGAGACTGAACCAAAATACATTTAATACTAGATCATATATTTACAATAAAACAATAACTATTAAGATCTTAACAAGTGAATCATGAGGGAGCAGGCATTTTTTCCCAAATAAATGGATCGACCAATCATGAAAGAACTAAGGTACAGCTGAAGCAACAAGGATACCTGTCGTTCAGGGAACTTTGGCATTTCAGCTAGTACATCCATCAAAGCTGCACCTTTTCTACTCAATTCAAGGTACTCTACAGCCCGTTGTTGTATTTCAACATCAATGCAGCTTTCATATCTGAACGTGTGTATTTTATCGAGTAAGTATATCAGCAAGATAACTGACATGATTGACAAAGAGTGCATCTTACTTTCGAAATATTGCCCAAATTTGATTCTGTAGCTCTGGATCCGGCGGTTGGTTATGCATCAAAATCTTAGCATATGTTGAAAGGAGAATCGGAATTGTTGAAGTCCTAAACATTCTCAATTTATTAAAGTTACATATGAGAAACTAGTTAAACAATGGAAAGAGAGACAACATGGAGGGCCAACACTTACGAAACTGCAGGAAACTTGTCATGTATGATACTAAAGATTTCTTTTGGACTACACCCAGGCCGTCTAGCTAAAAAATGGCTGTATTCTCCAAGGATGTATGCACTAACCTGTTCCATTATATAAATTGAAAACACACATTTTAGTCCATATTAACATGTCTGTAAAGTATTCAAGTCTACATATGCTACTCTTCCTATAAAGACCCCCCCCCCCCCCCCCCCACCACCACCACCACCACCACCAACACCACATGCATGGCAAGCATGCAGACCATCATTAGCAATGCTCTGATTTTTTTATGAAGTAAAACAATAAGTGTAAACTGTAAAGGGAGATATACACACCCTGACCATTGTCTCGTGAATAGCAGGCTTATCGAGATACTCTTTTGCTTTTAAAGCTGCATAGGGCTAATAATAGAGAGAGAGAGACGGGGAGAAGAAAACAAAGGAATGAAGTTAATCTTAAAGGTGCTAGAGAAGCAAAAACATAATGTCTTTATGGACAAGGGATAGGGCATAAGTTACCTGTAGATCCTCATTGTTTGTAACAAACTGCACAACACGGAACCATATGTCATCACTGACAAACTCTCCAGCCTTGTCAATCAATTGAAGGATCACATCAACATACCTACCAACAAACCCATCAGGAAAAAGGAAAGGGAAATGGCTTCAATCTACTGTATTTGAAGGCACCGTCAATCTTTTCATGGCATTTTTATTTTCATATGAATCTTAGAAGAAGAAACCATCTTCTAAAGAACCCAAGGAGTAAATCAATTAAACAATTTCAGACAATTTTGAAAGTTTATGAAAGAACAGCAAAAGGGAAGCCCAGTGACGAAGGCATCCCTGCAAGGAGAGGGTCCAGGGAAGGGTCCCACCACAAGGGTGTATAAGGGGCAAGCCTTCCCCTGTCAAATTTTGACAAGAGGTTGTTCCCAAGACTTGAACCGGAGACCTCTCTGTCACACAGCAACACCTTAACGGGTGCGACAATGCTCCCCTTCATGACAAAACAGCAATATCACTAAAAATGCAAAAAATGAACTGCGCACAGATTGGCGGATAACAAAAGCACTAGAAAGCTAATTGCGAGGAAATTCAACAAATAAACAGTTAACTCGTCAAAAAGGGCTAAAATATGTGAAACACTAAAACTTAAAAGCTTATGAGCTATATTATTGATTAAATGCTAGAATGAACATACCAAGACAAATCAGGGGCAAACTTCTCTGCAAGAATTGCAACCTTTAGTGCAAGCTCCTCACGCATTGCAAACTCTGCTGTACTTAGATACTGAGAATATATTAAAGTCAGTGACAGGTTTTCCAATGTTATATGCCCTTAGAGGCTTAGAGCACAGATTAAGAATAATAGGGTGGCATTTACCTGCAATAATTCTTCAACTATATCCTTTGCATTAGATACATCACACATTCCATACAGCAAATCAAGAGCTCGTCTCCTAATGCTGTTCGGTGTAATTTATGATTAGGAAACGAAAGCGATAGCAAATTAAATAACTAACTTTATCATAAAAATTTTCATAGGTGTAATGTGAAACACAAGGAAGGAGTTGGATATTGTAATAATTAAGAAACAGAGCTACCCCATACCAGATGATTACACCTGTTAATCAAATTTATTTATTTATTTTTAATCAAATTTATTACTTCAGTAAGATTTTTTAATCAAATTGAAGCAATTACAGGTTTTTGGCATGCACTTGCAAAGCTGGAAATAGAATTATGCTTGCAGGCATTAACAAACAATGGGGGGAGGCATTAAACAAGGTAACATGAATACACACACCCAACTCAAGTAACTCAACCTGATATCAGGATCCTTCAGCGAGGTAATAATCTGTGGTTGGTGTCTTTTGATGATGTCCTGTACATCTGTAACCATCAGCATTCGAGTCATGTTTTCCTGTATACAAGAGAGATAAATCACAAATTAGGTTTTGCCGATCAGTTGTACATATTCTGGTGATGAAAGAGCAAAAAGGTGAAAATTGGGATAAAAGTGCACAATGGTATTACATGAAAAATTGATAAACACATATTCAGTAACAGCTTACCAAACCAAGATATCGAATATTTGGTTCACGAACAGCAATAAACTTTCCAAGCAATGCAACACATTGAGACATCATTTCTTTTTCAGCATCGAGATGCATGACCTGCCGTATAGCAATCAGACAATCAGTTAGAAAGACATGAAATTGACCTCAAAAGTGCTAGCTGAAAAGGGGACAGCATACTAAATGGAGCAGCAAGTAATTTTAAGCAAGACTATTGAAGAAAAACTTAACAGAGAAGTTCAAGAACTCCATGCACATTATTTAATGAGATACAAGTTTAGTTTGCAAGAATATCTGTGAAGAAGATAAGAACATGCCATAATACATGGATGCTTTTGAATGGATATTGATTTAGAAATACACAGTATGTATTTAAAAAACATAGAGCAGTAAGGGAAAACGCTTATTCTACGCACCTAAGCATTATATAGAAAAGACTGAAGGGATAAAAGAGAATATTATTTTAAGCACACAGAAATGTATCTAAAATGAAAAAAAAATCATGTTGATTAATACAATAATACAACAGCTCACATGGAAAATCCAGACACCGAGAGCCCCAAAATTATCCACCTATTACATCTCAAACAGAAAAGCTTCTGAACCATTTAGTAAACTTACAAGAGCAAGAGATTCAAAGAGAACTGCATGTGAGGCATTATTCTTGTTCACATTCTTCACAACATCAGTTCCCATGAGTATCCGTTGTAAAACCTAATCAATGATCAAGAAACCCAACTAAATGAACTATAGAAATGGTTTATCATTAGAAAAACATTTCCATGTCTTTTCTTTGCAAAGATGAAGAAGACTGGACCTCAAACAATGATCTCCGGGTGTTTGGATCTTCTATAGTTGGAAAATATTGAAGAGCCCTCATAGTCTTCACCTACACAACAGAAAATAATACTGAGGATGCTAAAGATTTGATAAAGGATGCTTATTGTATTGGTCAGATTAAGTTCATTATATTACTTTTGCTATCCTTGATAAGAAAATATGTGAGCCCCTGTATGTGGTCATTGTTTCATTGAATCAGTGTGTCTAACTGTTATAAGCAGAGCTAACCATTGAAGATTAATACCCATGGGAAACTATTCAGTAACTTGAAAATTCTTTATTTTTCAAAAGAGTGTATAACAGAAAGGAAAATCAGGAAAGTTACTCAAAATGGTCTGATTTCTAGATTGGAAGGTAGAAAATGGAAAACATCAATTTACCTCAGAAAACAGTTTGGTAAACAACATGATCTTCAACAATTTTTCTTCAGTGAATTGGATTTTTTACCACAAATTTTCTACACTAAAAAGTACATGCATACGACCCGCTCATGATCATAATGACCTATCAACCCCACTACATAAACATCATAGTTATCATCATTATTATGACCACCTACTTCCATCCAACAACACATCCCTACCACCATAACACGGTAATCCTTAACCCCAGTCAC
This sequence comes from Cuscuta europaea, assembly GCA_945859875.1. Classification (NCBI taxonomy): domain Eukaryota; kingdom Viridiplantae; phylum Streptophyta; class Magnoliopsida; order Solanales; family Convolvulaceae; genus Cuscuta; species Cuscuta europaea. The sequence goes on from CAMAPE010000006.1 coordinate 7,073,881, forward strand.
TACCGGTAGCCATCAAAAGCATGATATCACCAAGTTTCAAGACTGTTACTTGCGCTCAGTATCCAATACAGTCCAATAGCCCAATGCATATAACATTGTATCAATGTACCATACATTAGAAAGGGTACCATACATTAGAAAGGGTTTGATGCACATTGTTACTAGGTTCAGTAGGTTGATACTTGATACAAAAATCAAATATATTGGTTTAGAATTTGACTCGAAACTTGTATAATCTACAGTACATTTTAACTGCCGACTATATTTTCAGGGTAATTTTAGGTTATCCCAAATATTTGATGTTTGAGATGACTCGGACCACTTGGCATCATGAATCAACAAAACCAGAGTTGAAAGTAACAATCTAAACTACAAAACCAACCAAAACTGTTGAAACAGAAATATATGCTAACACATGCATCTAAAGAGCCTAAAATAAAACTATTACATTCTAAAGCATGAAATTCATTTCTAAACTAATGATAATATTTAAGTAACTCTTAGACGTACAAAACATCAAATTTCCTAACTAATGATTCATTAATTGATATCAATCTAAACTAGAAGTATTTCCCATCAACATTCTAAATTTTAAATCTATTTTTAAATCTGATGTCATATGTCAATTCATGTTAGACAACCCCAAACTCATTTTTAAGGCTTGGATAATATTGTTGTTTTTTTTGTTTAAAATTTTAAATCGATCCTGAATTTCATTCACCCATAATCCTAACTTTAATCACTTCAGCTTTTACAGTACAACAAAAGTGTTTAATGTGAAAAATAATTGCTTGATGCCCTACCTAATATAATTTCAATTACAAGGATATAACACATCCTCACATCTTTATATCTCAAAAAAAATACCAATTAGATTTTGTATATAGTTTCACATTAATAGATTCAATATGATTGTGTTTAAACAAATTTTAGTTTCGCGGTGAAAGTCATATTCAAAAACCCTAGAAAAACTAAAGTGAAAAACACTTTATGTAACTAAGCAGGCCTCATGTATTTCAATATCCACGGAGTCAGCAACAATCGAACTACAAAGTTACTACTGTTTTCTTAAATTTAAGGTGCATACTGCACAGATAAACAAATTCAGCTGTAACTATAGTCTAATGTAGTACTCGTAGTAAATGAAATTCATATATGAAAAAGAAAAACACATTTGAAAATTAAAATATAATAATTAAGGATAATAAAGAAAGAAAAAGAGTTGATTCAACTAATGAATAGCAAATGTGGCATGTAAATGGGACCAATGGAGTAGAAAAAGGTGACAAGACCTGAAGCCAAGGAGAAGGGATTCCATAATAAGTATACTCTTGAGGAACATCTTGATTCCTTGCAAGTCTCTCCAATATCTTAACACACTTCGGAAGACAATTCCAATATGCTTCATGGTTATTTGACACTAAAGCAACCAATAGACTCATGGAAGATGTCAAGACACCCAAATCACGTTCATCCAATAGTTGTGCCATCCGATCTGACCTGCAGTATAAGGAAAACTCCAATCAACTGAAACAAAAGTTGAGTAATTGCATAAACTAGCAATACGAAAAAAATTGTACTCACCATCCATCCACATTCACAGCATCGGGGTTTTTTCTAAATAGGCGTAGGAGACACAATCCAGCTTTCTTTCTTACAAGTGGCCGGCAACTACTTGAAATCTGAGCAGAAAGTTAACAGTCAAGCACATTTTTGCTATATTAGAATTATATTACGGAGTATAATTCTAGTGAAATGCTAAAATGATTATCATCTTACAAGCAGCTTTTGGACATCCGGTGCCAGAGACTCGGCAAATTCCCTTCCGCCTATGTTCCCAACCTACAAAGAATACATGGGAATTGAAACTGTGCATAGCAGTACAAATGTAAAATACATAACTGACAAATCTTAAAAATACATTAATACATAATGGAGAAATAAAATAAGTATTGTAAATCTTAGCCTACGCGCCTTCTGAATGACTAATTAGACCAAATCGACCCCTAGTCGGCCCAAATTAGTTGCATTTTTATTGCTTTTCTCCACATTGTGATAATGACTAGAAATACAATCCAATTTCGCATAAAGTAATGATATGATATGTAGCAACAAATACTTCAAGGTGTGTTTAGCATCATCATCATTACCCCAGTGCCACAAAGGCTTCCACCTTCGGTGGGGTAAAGGGGGGTCGGATGTACGCAATCTTACCCCTGTACTAAAGCGCAGAGAGACTGTTTCCGGATGACCCAAAGTGAAAATCGCATCAAAAATTGCATGGACTGACTGCTGCTTCATAACAAAGAAGCGCAGACAATTTAGTGAGCTATTTTGCTTTATTCCATCATATGATGAAAAATAGCCAACTAAACATATTTATTGTGTTTAGAATACATTAAATAAATGAAATATGTATAGAAGTGTGAAATTTTCTTAGAAAGGAAAGGCTCCAGGTCAACTTTATTCCTCTTTTCATGTCTTGTAAGTTGTAATCTACAAAAATACATTTCATTATAGTTTTTCCATTGAAAATAGCTGTGAACTGTATGTACAACCTTAGTAGGCCACCAACAACTAAGCATATTAAAGAAAGATGGGAGTAAAATATGGGTGAGACACTGAACTACTTCTCAAAAATAAGGTCAGCCTGCTCAGGACAGACTCTAGGTGACCTAGGCAGGGATTTTGCATCTGAATGATGCCTAGAACTTTCTGCGACACTGAAAAAACCCATTATGATGCCCATAGGGGGTACATTTAGCTGAGTCAAATTGATTTTAATGATAAGAAAAAGAATCTGAAACTACAAATAGTGCAAATGTGCAATTAGCATACCAAGGTTAATGCTAGACACTGAAATGTCTCATTGCGTCCAATAATGTCATTCCTCACAGCATTAATTGCTAGTCGCAAGAAGTCATGATTTTCGTTGAGCAAACATGATGTGACTATGTAACCAACCTGAAAACATTTTAAGCAATCATTCAAGCAAAAGTACTCTATGTGCTTAATTCAGAAAAGGATTACAGAGTTGCATGATGTAATTGAATTAAAAGATTATAATAAAAATTGACTAGAAACACAGCTTTTCAAACATGATGTAATCCTAAATTTCACTAGAACGTTGTAGCTCTATTTTTCAACATTATAATGGTAAATCAGGTCGCCATGCCAGCAAACCGCAGTATTGCAGTAATTTGAAAACAAAGTTCAAGAGTTCAAGCCAATTACTAAAATCTTCAAAATTTTCAAAAAATATCTAGATTTTTCAATTTTTTAACATAATATGATGTTTTCCCTATCCGGGGATGTTCACGTAAACAACCTCTCAACTTAGTGGTTGGGGTAAAGTCAATATACAATATCTCTCACCCTCATAGAACGCAGCATTATAGAAGCATGAGAATAACAGGAAATTTACCTGCTTCTCAGGATACTTCGGGGCAGATATTAGAGAAACAGCTTCCATGTGACCAAAATCAACATCATAACCAAGCATAAAAATGTAAAGCATTTTCCAGACATATTTCTTTTTCTCGTAAGGTGTCAACCCCTGATATAAAAGAACAATTATAAAGTTGGAGCAGCAAACTCATTACATATTAATACAAGTCAAGCATCTAAGACGTGGTAGCAGATGAAATAGCCAAATTTAAAATGGAATAGACTCAGAAACTAAATTTCATTTTTATTTATTTTCTTTTGTCAGTACACTTTATATGCAATGTGCATAACCGATAGCATAGTCTACCTAAATATGAAATGAAACAAAAGCAATTCATGGATGAAGCTGCTACTTATTTATCTAGTAACAAATAAAATAGATATTATTTCTCTTAGACTAATTAAAATGTACAAGATGCTGAGGTCACAGAAATAGCGCACATGCTGAGTCCCGCACTGAAGTGTAAGTTTGCACATAATTCATTATTAGTGGTTAAGGGTAAGCATGCAAGCACAAGAATATAACCTTGGCAGCGACTAACCACCCGTAGTGTTGAGGTAGATCAAATTCTGTTTCTCATAAATGTAGCATGCATGAAGATATCACTTCATAAATTTTGAATTATATGACCAAACCAGTAGAATTCAGCAATTAGAGATATTGAGGTAAGAAATAACCACAGATCCTCCATTACAACCTCTATTATGATTGAGCAATGCTACTCGCAAGCCTAATTTAGTTAATACACTCCCAACTACATTAGAACTTGGATGAAAAACAGTCTGAAAACCCCTAGGAAAGCATTGTCAAGTGGAAATATGAATTTCTACATCAACTTAAAGAAAAGGGATGTTTTTTTTTCTTTTTTTTGCATCTGATTCTATATAGGTAAGTGATGTACTTAAAATCCCAGAACCGGGAAGTCACACCAACAAAATGTAGTTCAAGTGGTGCTCCAAACAAGTACTCTCAATCAGCTTTGAGACACTTCATGCAAGGGCATTATGCCTCCTTGACTTTATATTTCTAATTCTATGCTGTTGAGCATATAACGTTTATACAAGTTTATTCCTTTTTACTAAATTCAGCATGTCCCCAGTATATTCATGCCCGAAACTATGGTCCTAATTCTTTTTTTCTAATAGCCTCATTCTACTTGTCCACAAAATGAAGTCGATACAAAACAAACTCACCCAATTCCGTTTCATAAACTTAAGAAAGCAGGGCATATATTCAAGCGGCACTATGTTTCTCCGTTGCGAGAATGGGGTACCTTTTCGTTCTTGAATCGAGTGCGAATATTCCCGAGCTCCTTGTCAACGCGTAGACGCTCCTGCTCTTTGTTTTGACAATTGCGAATGTCACTAATGAAAACCGACAGACCTCTCATGCCGGACAACGCCATCTCCTCCGACGCTCAGATCCGATCCAGCTCAGAGGCGGCTACCAAATTGTTTGATCCAACGCTCCACAAGGGTCTCCCCTGCGAAGATCGAGCAGATATAATGCGGCTTCTACCAACTCTCCTTCCAGGTAGATACGCAGAAGATATGATGAGTCATGTGCAGGAGATATGAAGTGTAGGCGATCTAGAGAGAGAAAGTAGCCTGAACACAATCGGAACAGCCGTCGGCCAGTGGAGGAAGACGACTTTCTTATCAGTCTAATTTCGACATCGTTTTATATAATTTACATTTCATTGAATTTTAAATTTTAACAGTCTCAGTTTTCATAATTTCTTCTTTAACTGTCGAAGATAAGAATATTTTTAGGGGTTATTATTTGGATTTGGATTCATTTCAAGGTTCATTGAGATTTTACACTGCGGAATTAATTGCTGACTAGTAAATAAATGCAAGATACGAGTAAGCATTAGTAGGTGGTAGGAATAGTTCCTTTTATGATGTAGTATCAATTAGGGTGGGCAAAAATCCGGTCCGGTTGATCTGTTCTGGAATGTTCTGGTCCCGTTGCGAAATCGTCTCGTTATATTTGGGACACATTATTTTTGCCTCGTACCGGTCCTGAACCGTTTTAAAACAAAACGGGTTCGGGACAAGTAAAATATATCCTATCCTGTCATGTTGTCCCGAATCCAAAATTTTACTTTGTAGTAGGTTAGTGAGGTCTACCAACAACTCATTATGTAATCCAAATAATAATAAATACAGAGTATCTTTTTTCTCAAACCCAAATACCAATGATATTAAGGTAATAGTTGTTTAACGACATAGCACCTAAAAAATTCTAAACTACCTAGTATGAACTATGAGCTGTCATCTATCTTCAAAAAAAAGAAATTGATTTTTACTCCCAAAGGCTTCACCTATATAGTACTCCTTTTGTTCCTTACAATTTTGTCAAGTTTGACCGGCACGGGGATTAATAAAGTAAAAAATGTGTGGTTGATGTTTGTGCAGAGGAGAGGGAATTAACTGGAACCACAAATTCTTTACTTAAACGGGAAAGTGGCAAAGTTAGTGGAACATCCAAAAAGGAAAATTGGCAAAGTTATAAGGGACAGACAGAGTATTCTTTTATCATTTTTTACATATTTATTGATAGTTTTTTGTGTTAGAGTTTTTTTCCTGCAACTTTTGTTTCTTGCGGCTAATTTGGTAGGTTGCATTTTTTATCACAAATTTCTAGATAAGCGACAATTTTTTTGTTATAAAGTTTTTTTGCGCTAGTTTTTTTTCAAATAGCTTTGCTTCATTTTTGGGATTTGATTTTTTTCACTACAATTTTTTGGGATGTCCCGAACCGTCCCGTTTTGTCCCGGTACCGATTTAAATGGGACAACAAAAGGACAATGTTTTGTCCCGTCCCATCCCGAACCGTTATTATAAACCGGGTTCGGTACTAGGACAACCCAATTCACGTTCCGTCCCGGACCGTGCCCACCCCTAGTATCAATTACACTCAATCATTTTTTACGTTTGTTTATTTACAATTTTGACCGTTAATATATATCATTTTCTATTAGTAAAAAGTTAAAAAAATTGAAAAATTACAATTTGACAAATTTAATGATATTTTAAAAATAATAATTTATTAATACATTAATAAATAAAACATAATCAAAATAGAACACGTGAATATTGTTAAAATCAATATGTTGTATTTATTTAAAAACGAAGATATTTCAAAAACAAATGCGGTAGGAATATTCTACTTTTTTTTGTTAATTGCCATTGTCCGATTTTTAAGCAATTGATCCCATTTGAAATGCTTAAAGGAAAATTTATTAAATATGGAAAGTATGGCAAAAATTAAAATGCATTTCAAAAAGGAATGTGTAACAAACATTTCAAAACGAGGAAAGTTAAAAGGGTTGTGCTAGGTGTACATGTACACTTTTTATATATTCTTCTGTCTCACGCAGACAGAGTTGTCTGTCCACAGATAACTCTGTAGAGTTGTCTGTGGACAGACAATTATGTGTGTGAGACAGACGAATGTAAACAAAGTTTACATAAAAATGTGTACACCAAACATTTTTCAAGTTAAAAACTAATATCATAAAATCCAGTTTTAAAATTGTATCGATATAAGTTTTTCAAAATATGTATCTTATACAGTACATTTATTAATATTTTATTAAATACTACGAGTACGTGTAACAATGATCAAGTCATCATGAGCCCATATGTGTGAAAATCAAAAAGTTGTGATCGGTGAATTAGAAGAAATGACGAATATTTTAGTAAATTTTACCGAATGTCAATTTTATTTATATAAGGAATGTTAGGTATGTGGTTAAAAACTTTTAAGGAGAAAGTCGCATATTCAAAACTCATCTCAATTAAGAATGTTGACATTTAATATTGAACATATACTATAATAAATTAGAAAGTTCAACAAAAGAATAAATGCTACGTATGTTAGTATGTACAATCTAGGAAGATTTATGTATCTCATAAGTGCACTCCACATTGCACTATTGCACCCGTCCATCTCATATTTGAAGTGTGATGTAAACATCCCAAACTTTCATACGTAATATTTATACCCCGAATATTATATAAAAAGTAATATTAGTACCATGAGCATATGTTTTTTTCCTTTCACAATGTAAATTAATGACGCTTTAACTACACTTCTATAAATGTTTAAGTATTTTAAACCATGTACTTAACACCATAAGTTTACATTTTCGAATAAAAAAATAAATAGTAATGGTGCTAACATAACTTTTTATATATACGTAGTATTACATACTTTTTCAAAATTTGGGGTATTATTTAAATTATTGTCCCATATATTGCCTTTATCTGGATACATGTTCTAATTCTTTAATTTGAACTCAATTAATTGAGTTGTACATGTTTGAAAACAATTATAAAATGACATTTAATTTCTATTTTTCCGTTTATATTTACCTGTGAGAAAAACAATAGACTTCAAAATCACCTATTTCGGGATGGACTTTTTGAAGACGAGAAGAAAAGGTAAACAAACCTATTATATATGGTGTGTGTAACATGTTTGGGAATTCTAAGTTTTTAACCGTATCTACATAATCTTGTCTTTTGTATTGTACGAGTGAATTCCGTTTCTTTTGTCATATTTCATTCATCATTTCATGATACTTTTGGCCAACCTACCAAAATTATACCGAATAAATACGTATTTACGAGTATTTAATAAATAAATAAAGAAATAAATAAATAAGATCTAGGCATATGACTTAAGCTGAAGGGCGTGTTCAAGAATTACTGATAGAGTGATACTTTAAGAACCAAGAAGAAATACAGAACAAAATGATACGTAGTTTTATTATTAGTACACAAGCAATCCACTGCTCCTCCTCCTACAAGCAGCAGCACACTTCAGAAGCCAGCACATGCCAAGAGAATTAGAATTTTACCTACTGTCTGTCCAAAGGAAATCTCATACATATGATGCTTACAATTGCAATCTACTGTAAGATGACAGGAAGACTGCAACCCTTGACAAAATTAGCATACAGAATAGTGGTTCTCACAACATTATCTCCTCATTAAGAAAAAAACACATTTTCCTTCAATTTGTGGTTGCCTTTGAAATTGACTGCTTGATAGCCTCAGCATATGTTCTGTGTTGGTAAGTGAGTGTGGACTCTAGCAAGTCCCATAACGATGTCTTTGGATTCCAGCCTGGTTTATCATCCAAAAAACAAAGACCGTCAAGATACCTACTGTTTAATACTACAGGTAGTAGAGAAATCAGAAATATGAAGAAAAAATCGACTTGAATACCAACCAAGTTGTGTGTTGATTATTGTCATGTCTGGAATTCTCTTATCGCTATCGTCATACCCCTCTCCATAGAATTCGTTGGAGCTTATATCTATGGTTGGAGTTTCGAGTTCAGTTTCCCCACTTACTTTGGAGTATACCTGATGATGGGGGTAGGGGAGGTTAAAAAACATGACAAAGAACATAAGAGGCAAATCTGACTAACAACAAGGAGAAACTAATCAATTTACCTGGATCATCATTTCAGCAAGTTGCCTTACAGTTACTTCGTTGTTAGGATTGCCCACATTAAAAATATGGCCATTTGCTCTTGAAGGGTTTTCCTGATGAAAAACATATAAACAGCAAATAAAGCACATCATCAGCACAAGCAAGTGTGTATAGCATTAAAAAGAAAACAGCAAAACAAAGAAGATAAGACCCCACAATCATCAAAACAACAGCTTCAATAGCATCCTTGATGTACACAAAGGTTCTTTGAGATTGGCCTCCGTCTACAAGCTTCAATGGTTCCCGCCTCAAAAGGTTCTGATCAAAGAAGAGAGTTTTATAATAAAAGATGTACGGTAATTGGTACCACAAGTATAACTGCGTATTTAGCTTAATGATAAACTAAACATACATTACTGAAGCAGGCCAAAACTCTTGGAACACCCTCACTAGGACCATCAATGCCAGGAATGAAATCCATCCTGGGACCAATCCAGTTAAAGGGTCTCACAATGGTGAATTCCATACCATTCTCAGCACCCTCAGCTGGAGCACACAAAAAAAGTAGCAAGTGAGAAATGCTGAACAGAGATTCAAACTTCCTACCATCCCACTCCAAAAAAAGGAATAAACTTGGTAAAGGTAAAAGTTTTAAATTATGGAAAGGCACAACTTTAAAATTAATGAAATTAAATTTGCATTATTAGAATTAACTTACTAGTTTAACTAAATGCAACGTTTAACTTGTTCATAACCTTTTGAGATAATTATATGAAAACTTAGCTTTGTCAAATGAAATATGACTGTTGGGACAAAGACAAGTTTTTTAAAATTCTTTTTTGGGCTGATGGAGTACTATTTAGATCTACAGCGGAAAGTTTACACACCATAGATCAATCTCTCAATCAACTGCTTGGCACATGCATAGGACCATCTCTGCTTCTCAATGGGGCCAAAAATGCAAGGAGATACATCTTCCTTCAGAACATAGTAGGCAGGATCCTATATATTCCATTAAAGTAAAATTATGATAACTGTGAACGGATCAAATAAATTTCGGCACAAGGGAACCATTTGAGTAAAGATTTGTGGACATCAAAACACGGCCACTCCATCTCTTGTGACAATTGTCAATTATCAGAAGAGAACTTAGAACGTAATCAAACATTCCAAGTTCCATCTCAAACCATCTTTGAAGCACTTGTAATCCTATTAGACCATAGTCCAAAGACCACGATATATGAGCCCAGTTGTCTCTCAATCTTCGCAAATGAATAATTTGTAATAGAGTTTAGAAACCAAATGAGAAACACAAATATGCAATTTTAAAGTTTCGTAATATCCTCATGATTTTGCAGGCCAACCATCCACTACAATTAGTGTCATTCAAGGTTTGACCTTTGAATCTTATATTTTCCCATTTTCATTTGTGAAAATTAACCAGATGTGATTCATTACTACTGAAAATATCATTTTTATTCCTTCTTCTCACAGTTTCTAAAGAGTCTGGTTGATTTTGAACTTGAGGACCAGAAGACGAAATACACCCTCCGATATCACATTCATGGGAGCTCCAAGGAACTATAACAATCCAGTGGAAGCCAGCCCAAAGTGGCAAAGTCAAAAGGGAAGAATGTAACCATTCCAGAAAGGACAAAGTCAAACTCACAGATCTGGTCCCTACTTAATAATTTAAATAAATTTTAATACAAGGCATAAGACACTACACATTGAAGGCTCACCTGTCTCAATGGACTATCTTTGGGTAAGAAGCACCCTATGGTTTTCCCATACACTTCACAAGTGGAAAAATGAATGAGACGTTTTCCATTCTCTGAACAGTATTTGACCTGAATTCATAAATTCACATCAATGTCAAGACCTTCATATGCAATCGAACAACAACATTATACTAGTATATACTAGTGTAATTAGGAGCATTATGATTAAAGTATAATATCGAGTATTCGGAAAATCGGGAGTGACATTGTTAGTGTCTAAATTCACTGTTACTCAGTTTTGCTCATCTCATCAAAATAACAACTTGTTAGTTTCGCTCACCAAATAGTTTTTCCATTTTTAAAGTTAAAAAGACATTATTATTCTCATAAAATTAAACTCAAATATATGTTGTACAATTTTGTATCTCTTGGCATTAATGAATTAAATTTTTTAAAACCATTGTTATTGTTAAATTTAATTGTTTTATTATGTATAATGTAGTTTTACATTTATTTTATAATATGGGGCCTCAAATTAACATTTTAAACAAGGCCACTCAAAATTATTAGACGGCCCTGTCTGAATCTCAATATCAACTAAAATCCCTAAAAATAAGGAAAGTAGAAATGGCCATACCACAGGTAGTGCATCGATGAAGTTGCTGTAAATTGTGTCAAGAGGGCGGGTGTTGTAATCAGCAGGAGTGCAGATCGCAGCAAGATTTATGGTCTACAACACAAGATAAAAACTTAGATCAAACCCCTTTACTGATCAGAGAAAGCACAACAAATTAAAATTAACTGAGTGGTACACCAATGTGATACAGAGGATCCTCACTCAGCAATATCTACCCCTGTACGGCTGTACCCCATTCTCTATGAATGATTATGATTGAGATTGCAATATACGGAATGAAAGCACAAGTTTTCTGACAAATAGAAGTTCTCGATCACATTGCATGCGATCAGTTGTAAGTTCGAAACATATTACAATAGAGGATGCAGTCATGCAGATAATGGAATGTGAACACTGGGAGAGAAATTACCAGATCTGCCATCTTGATAAGTCCTTCAAGGCGAGAGTCATTCTTGATGTTGAGGCGATGGAACTGGATGCGGTCAGCCCAACGGCTGGAGGCAGGCTCGAGGAGGTGCTTGATCTTGTCATTGTACACGTCCACCGCGAAAACCTTGTGCTGCGTCTCCTCCATCAGCTTCTCGCACAGATGCGACCCAATGAAACCTCCGGCGCCGATCATGCATATGGTAATCGGCTTTATCGGATTCCCGTCTAGATCTACTCTCCCTGCCATTTTCAGTGATCTTTTCTCTACCTCAGTATCTCCGATTAGAAATGGTGATAATCACAACGTACTGGTTGTGGCGGTGGTTTGTGGCTTGGGTTTCCTGAATCGCTCTCTAGATTTGGTGTTTGAAGGTGGAGCAGGAGCGGAGACTTGTGGGTGTTTAAAGCTGAAAGGAAGGAGGGAGTGGAATTTACTGCTCTGTTTCAGGTTGACACGTGAGCGATGGGAGATTAACGGAATCAAAACTGAATCCTCTAATTAAATAGTCTCTCCCTCCATCTGCAATCAAAGTTGGTTTTTTTACCACTTGGAATCACAATTAGCTTAACCAGAATTTCCACACCAAGACAATATTTTTTTGAATATAAATGACAATATAACATGTAGACACTTATGGCAAATATGATTCTGAGTCCTAAGAATAGACGTAGAATCAACCATTTCATACAAAGCAACATGATTCGTCAGATACGAAATGAGCAATTTAAATCTTAAAACATCGGGATTGAAATAATGTCTATCAAACGAACATACAAAATCCAAATTGTCAAACCAAACCCACTCAAACTAAAATAAGTCTTTATTCCCGAAATGGGACTAAAATGACAATATTTATTTCATCTTGTAGGCGTGACTGTCAAATAGTGCATTTAATATGACAATATTTATTATAATTAATGACAATATTTTTCAATCATGGCAGTATTTTTCATACATGACAGTAAGAACTTCTTTTTCGGAAAGAAAAACACAACAGTCCTATTTTGGAATTCCAAACTTCATTCACTCCTATTTAGGACAATTTCCTAAATAAAAATAAGTACTACTAATAGAAAAACAAATTGAAATTTCAAAATAGGAGTAAATGGAGTTTGAAATTCCAAAATAGGACTACTATGTTTTTTATTCCTGAAATAGGAGTAAAATAACAGTATTTACTGTCATCTTGTAGGCGTGACTGTCAAATAGTTGCAGTACAGTGCATTTAACATGACAATATTTATTATAATTAATGACAGTATTTTTCAATCATGACAGTATTTTTCATACATGACAGTAACAACTCCTATTTTGGAAAGAAAAACATAGCAGTCTTATTTTGGAATTCCAAACTTCATTTACTCCTATTTAGGGCAATTTCTCAAATCAAAATAAGTACTACGAATAGAAAAATAAATTGAAATAAAGTCTTTCCACAAAAACTATTTATGGCACGGAGGTGGTTCTAGAGGAGGACGGGTTCTACCAATATCTACGCACTCTAAAAGAAGGCAGATAGAAACCCCTCACCAGATGAAGCTAGACGGGACACCAACAGAACTCCCCACATCGAGAGTGACAAATTGCTTCGGAGCACCAGTGTCCGGGGAAAAATCAGCATAGAACAAAATCAGCACAACCAGAAGAGAAGAACAATCCAATTGGATCATACCTCTACCAAGAATTTCTTAGCGTTGATATCACCATCAGATAGTTTGGATATTAATTAATTAATATTCTAATATTGGTCATGTAATTGGGTTATATATTATTAATAGAGTTCATATAGTCCTAGTCCTTTGATTGGTTTAATGATAGGTTGAACCTGTATTTGAGCCTGTCTAGGACTAAGGTCCCACAACCCTCTCCTTTGCCTCTATATATATGTTTATTCCTCATGGAATAAGAACACAATATAAGTGAAAGATCTCTACCTATCAAGAATCTCATAAGGAAAGAGGACATAGGGGATAAGAGATTGATTCCAGTTCATTCATCTATTATGGATCCGGGTATTCATAAATCTCAAATCTATCATTCATCTATTATGGATTCGGGTATTCATAAATCTCAAATCTATCAGTATATGGTTATGTATAATTATATGATGCCGATATTGAAATTTAATCTTATAATTGGTATCAGAGCTAAATCCGTTTGACATCATAAATTATACTTAGTGTATGAATATATTTTTGGGGTAATTTGAGTTTGCACCCCATTTTATTGTCCAAATTGGACTTTGCACCTCGTTTTTAAAAATCTTTGTTTTTGCACCCCAACCCCATGTGAAAAGACAAAAATGCCCCTCCATTAACAATTCTGTTGGCCTTCAACATATTCATAATCGAGAATATTTTGTCTTTTCATATGAGGTTGGGGTGCAAAAACAATGATTTTTAAAAACGGGATACAAAATCCAATTTGGACAACAATATGAAGTGCAAACTCAAATTACCCTTATATTTTTCGATTCCGTTGAATTTTCGTGTATTGAATTCTTTGGAACCGGTACCGAACTTTTGGTGCAAGTATATTCATACTTTGTACGAATATAATCCGTATTGAATTTTTCTTATAATATTCATATGAGTTGAATATAATCCGTATTGAATATCCGTTGAATTTATACGTACATCATTCAATCTCGGTAAATCCAATTCACAAATCTTACTGTTAAAGTAGAATTTCATGATGGGTGCTTATCTCTTTAGAAAAGTAACATGGGTAGAGCCGTAGAGGTGAATCTGGCTTAGAACTAAAGGGAATTGTAATTTTCTTCAAAAAAGCCACCCTAATTTCTTGTGTATAGAATATTTTAAAAAATGTAATTTTTAGAGCATCTCCAATGATTGCTTTTAGGTACTTGATAGCAATTTTCAAGCTACGTCCAAAAGGTTGAATCCCCAACCCCAAGGGCCCCCCACCTCGACCCGACAGGATGGTGGGGGAGTAAATCACGATGACTCAGTCGGCAAAGCGGCATTAGGCCTTTATCCGTGCGCACCAGAGGGTCAGCCTTATTTCAGGTTCTGAAAACCCCCTTTTGGTCGCTGCAGGATTCGAACATTGGTCTACGTCCAATTTTTCCCACCACTCGACCAACTGAGCTACCCGTGCGGGTGCAATTTTCAAGCTACTAGCATACCATTGGAGTACATCTTTCCTTCTGCTTGGGCAAGTCAATTAGCCAAAACAAGCTAATTGCTAGAAAGGAGAGAAACTTGAATTAAAATGGTTACCAAATATATCTAATTTATTTTGAATTGATATATTAAATTAATTAAAAGTAATTTCAATCTCATACCGTTAATTATATATAGAGAATGATTTAAAAATTGAGTTATACAATACTTTCTCCTACTCCATCTTTTTTGCCACTACCCTTATTTTTCATACGTAAGGTCTTCAAATGGAGGGCTATGAAAATCTATACAGCAAGTATTACTCGTGAAATATTTAAGCAAAAGTTGATATTTTTGAGTATGTATGTGTTGTTAAAATTTGATATTCCTTATATTTTTTACTTAATAAAATACGTACTAATTTTAATAATATGCATTTTCACTCTTGTCGGCTTAATATTGGGCGTTGCATTAATGTTTGGTCAAAGTCGTAGTTGACGACCAGCTTAATCCATCTGCCAGAAGTTACATTTTATGAAATAATATTATTGATGATAATGGCTCACCCTAACCGGGTGTGCTGATGATGTATATATAATAATAAAGATTGTGAAAATTACAAAAATGTCCCAATACTATAGATTATTACACCTCTCAATCTGTGTAGGGGAAACAACGCGCAGATTGGAACGCAAAAGTTCAAAACGCTGACTAGATAAATTCTTTGTAAAGATATCAGCTAACTGTAACTGTGTGGGCACATATTTGACAACAAGATCGCCATGAGCAACTCGTTCACGAACAAAATGACAATCAATCTTTATGTGCTTGCTGCGATCATGTTGAATAGGATTAACAACAAGATAAGAAGCTGACACATTATCACAATGAAGCTGAACAGGAGCAGAGAGCCGAATTCCCATCTCGGCGAGCAAGGAGCGAATAAAAATTGTATCTTGAACAGTATAAGCGATAGCTCTATACTCGGCTTCAGTGGAGGACTTAGAGACTGTAGGCTGCTTCTTGGACCGCCAGGAGACTAGATTGGGCCCTAGAAAAATAGCATAACCAGTGGTGGAGCGACTGCTATTCGGACAGCCAGCCCAATCAGCATCAGAGTAAGTGTAAGGAATAATTGTAATTAGATTTTGATGATGCTAGGTTAATTAGAATGTTAAAGTACCCCATTAGAATGTTTGTATTAGAAATTTTTCTAAGTGTAATGTAGTAGCATATTCGACGGGACAGAGAACCTCAAGGGTCTCTGTTAGACCAGAGAAGCAACAAAGATAGAAGGACAGGATATCAACAGAGTTGCCCTCTACTGCCTCTACCAGAAGTGCTCAACACTTGGAAGAATTTGAAATAACTTCCAACGGACGTGAAACTAACGAGAAATCCCATAACGGCTAGGAGTCACTCAACGGAACATGGTAATGTACACGCATTAAATGCTCAATTAATGCGGTACATACGAAGAGATATTTAAAGCTGGTGATTGACCATGCGGATACCCTTTCGCCCCCAAAATAGCAAGTCGAAGAACCAACCGGTCAAATTAACAGTACAAGCATTAAATGAAGTTGTCTTCTACACTCCAACGGGAAGTCAGCTCCCAGTATATAAGATACATCTCGAAGAACAACCGGATAACTTTGCTCAACTTTTGCTCTCACAACATTCAAACCTACAAGCTTTCTTGAGATCACAACTTCATCTTCCTTAGCAAGAAAAGCTTACGTCGGAAAGATTTCTTCTTCATATCTTTTCTTCCAACAAGAGCAAAGTTCCTCCAGTTCTTCAACTCTTTGAAAGCCTCATCTACACATCCTTTGTGAAAAAGCTACGTTGGAGAAAACTGATTTTCAATCAAACACTTCTTGCAAAATAAGGGACGTCTCAAACTAGCTGGAGTAGTGAAGCGGGAACACTTCTAGAGACTCAGTGAAACGAGACCAGCCATCAGGAAGCAAGGATTGCATCCCAGGTGGCAACTAGACTTGAAGAAGATGTGGAGTGATTCTTAAGCTCTAGGGACTAAGGTGTTGTAAATGGTTGCTTTTGCAAGTGATGGATTATAGGGTATCCAAAGTATATTAAATAGGGGAGATTGAGCTTAATAATGTGGAGAAGAAGATGAATAGTAGAGTGTATGAATTGAGAGTTTTTTAGAGTTAGGGTTTACAAGCTCCAAAAGGAGTATATATAGAAGAAATCCGGGTCTGGGCCTCTAATATGGGCCTGACAGACCCGGTTACATAAATGGACTGATAATATAAAAGGTTAATCTAGAACACCTGAATAATAATAATGTACAATAATGAAAATGCTATCAGCTGAGTGTACGTGGGCCGCTGTCTGGGCCCAATAGTCGTGAGACCCGGGGGTCCGAGTCTATATACTCCATCAGGAGTCCCCCACTCCCTGAGTCGAGAGTACTCAAGGCGAAAGGGAGTAGAACTGTGTGCTGATCTATCGTCTGATGAGGAAACTTCGTGAAAAATTTTGAATTTCTGCTTCTTTGGCTAACGGAGGCGCTAAGTCACCCTGTTGGAAAAAATCCTAATGAGGGAAAAAGAGTACACCAGATGCCCCCAATATGAAGCAAAAGGGGTGAGCCCTTCGGCCTAGGTGTGGAGCTGCAACGGTGTCCGTCTGCTACAAGGATGGCCGATACCAGTCTCTAGATGTGAGCAGCTCAGCATGATAACTAGTCCCAGCCATCAAATAAAGATGACTAAGAGATAGGTCAAGTGACAGCCCATAATGTGATGTTCGGGTCATCAAATAAAGTGACCGAGACATGTGGCCGAGAGGCCTATAAGAAGTCCAAGCCATCAAATAAAGATGACCAGGAGAGACGGCCAAGTGGCCGGTATGATGAGCTCCACGTCATCAAATAAAGATGACGGAGCGCACGTCATCAAATAAAGATGACGGGGCGTAGCATGGCCGAGGTGCCCGGATGAGAGCTCCACGTCATCAAATAAAGATGACGGGGCGATGTATAGCCGAGAGGCCTGTATGAGAGCTCCATGTCATCAAATAAAGATGACGGGGCGATGTATGGCCGAGAGGCCTGTATGAGAGCTCCACGTCATCAAATAAAGATGACGGGGCGATGTATGGCCAAGGGGCCTGTATGAGATCCATGTCATAAAATAAAAATGACGGGTCGATATATGGTCGATGGGCCTTTATAAGAACTCCACGCCATCAAATAAAGATGGCGGGGCGATGTACGGCCGAGAGGCCTGTAGGAGAGCTCCACGTCGTCAAATAAAGATGACGGGGTGATGTATGGCCGAGAGAGGCCTATATGAGAGCTCCACGTCATCAAATAAAGATGATGGGGCAACGTATGGCCGAGAGGCCTATATGAGAGCCCCGTGTCATAAAATAAAGATGATGGGGAGATGTATGGCCGAGAGGCCTGCATAAGAGCTCCATGTCGTCAAATAAAGGCGACGGGGCGATGCATGGCCGGTGGGCCTGCAACTGAGCTTCGTGTCATCAAATAAAGATGACGGAGCAAGATATGGCTCAGAGGCCTACAAATGAGTTCCTCGTCATCAAATAAAGATGACAGAACGATATGTGGCCGATGGGCATGTAGATGAGCTCTTCGTCATCAAATAAAGATGACAGAGCGATATATGGCCGATGGGCCTGTAGATGCGCTCTTCGTCATCAAATAGAGATGACAGAGCGATATATGGCCGATGGGTCTGTAGATGGTCTCTTCGTCATCAAATAAAGATGACAGAGCGATATATGGTCGATGGGCCTGTAGATGAGCTCTTCGTCATCAAATAAAGATGACAGAGCGATATATGGCTGGTGGGCCTGTAGATGATCTCTTCGTCATCAAATAAAGATGACAGAGCGATATATGGCCGAACTCTGGGCTCCTTTAGCCTTTCAGCCGGAGACCGCATGATGTTCGCTATATCTGAATAGGGGGACGAGGCGGTGGACGCATGTCTGAATATGAGGACGACGACGCTGATGAGTCGGTCCGAATATGAGGATGACATCGCTGACGATCTAGTCCGAATATGAGGACGATGGCGCTGGTGAGCCGGTCCGAATATGAGGACGAGGCGATGATAAGCCGTGCGTCATATGAAGGCGACAGTCACCATCTAGGAAGGGAATGGCGAACCTGGTCACTAGATAAGGACTTCGGCGCTACGGCCGGTCTAAATGTGAGGAAGAGGCGATGATAAGCCGTGTGTCATATATGGGCAACGGTCGGCGTCCGGGAAGGGATGGCGAGCCCAATCGCTATAACAAGACTTTGGCGCTGGGAGCCGGTCTTGAGATAAATAATTACGTCAAGGCCGAGAGGCTGATCGTGATGTGCGGACGGCAATGATGAGGAGCTAGTCCGAAATATGATGACGAGGCGATGATGAAGCCGATTGTGATATAGAGGCGATAGTCACCATCCAGGAGGGGATGGCGAACCTGATCGCTAGCCCAACACACTCGGCGCTGATGAAGCCGGTGTTGGGATAGGGCATCACGTCGTGGCCGAGGGGCCGGTCGTGATGCGAGGTCGTTAGCACCATGAGGCTGATCAAAAAGTTCAAGCAACGGTCGCCATCCGATGAAGGAATGACTGAGACCGGTCTTGGGGATAGATAATCATGCCAAGGCCGAGGGGCCGGTCGTGATGTGCAGACGGTGATGATGAGCCGATCCGATAATGTGAGGATGAGGCAAGAATGAAACCGATCGTCATATAAGGGCGATGGTCACCATCCAGGAAGGGATGGTGAGCCCGATCGTTAGCTCAAGACTCTCAGTGTTGAGGAAGCCGGTCTTGAGATAAATAATCACGCGAAGGCTGAGGGGGCAGGTCGTGATACGAGGACGACGGCGATGAGGAGCCAGTCCAATAAATGATGACGAGGCGATGATGAGCCGACCGTCATATGGGGGCGATGGTCACCATCCAGGAAGGGATGGCGAGCCCAATCGCTAGCTCAAGACTCTCGGCTCTGAGGAAGCCAATCTTGAGATAGATAATCACGCTGAGGCCGAGGGGCCGGTCATGATGTGAGGACAACGGCGATGAGGAGCCGGTCCTGTAATATGATGACGAGGCGATGATGAGCCGGCTGTCATATACAGGCGATGGTCACCATCCAGGAAGGGATGGCGAGCCCGATCGCTAGCTCAATACTCTTGGCTCTGAGGAAGCCGGTCTTGAGATAGATAATCACGCCGAGGCCGAGGGGCCAATCGTGATATGAGGACGACGGGGATGAAGAGACGGTCCTATAACATGATGACGGGGCGATGATGAGCCGGCCGTCGTGTATAGGCGATGATCACCATTTAGGAAGGGATGGCGAGCTCAATCGCTAGATCAAGACTCTCGGCGTTGAGGAAGCCGGTCTTGAGATAGATAATCACGTCGAGGCCGAGGGACTAGTCGTGATGTGAGGACGACGACACTGAGGGGCCGGTCCAAAGATCCATTCAACGGTCGCCATCCGGTAAAGGAATGACTAAGACCGGTCTTAAGATAGAGCATCACACCATAGCCGAGGGGCTGGTCATGATGTGAAGACGGCGGTGATGAGGAGTCAGTCCTACAATCCATGCAACGGTCGCCATCTGGTAAAGGAATGGCTAAGACCGGTCTTGAGATAGAGCATCACACCATAGCCGAGGGGCTGGTCGTGATGTGAAGACGACGGCGATGAGGAGCCGGTCCTATAATGTGATGATGGGGCGATGATGAGCCGGCCGTCATACAGAGGCGATGGTCACCATCCAGGAAGGGATGGTGAGCCCGATCGCTAGCTCAAGACTCTCGGCGCTGAGGAGGCCGGTCTTGAGATAAATAATCACGCCGAGGCTGAGGGGTCAGTCGTGATGTGTGGACGGTGATGAGGAGGAGCCAGTCCAAAATATGATGATGAGGCGATGATGAGCCGATCATCATATAAAGGCGACGGTCACCATCCAGGAGGGGATGGTGAGCCCGATCGCTAGCTCAAGACTCTCGGTGCCGAGGAAGCCGGTCTTGAGATAGATCATCATGCCGAGGCCGAAGGGCCGGTCATGATGTACGGACGTCAGCACTGGGAGGCCGATCCGAAAGTCCATGCAGCGGTCCTTATCCATAAAGTGAGAGGATGAGGCCGGTCTTCAGAGTATGATGATCACGTTGAGACCGAGGGGTCTGCCGTGTCGATATAAAAGATCACGTTGAGACCGAGAGGTCCTGCCGTGATGCAAGGACGTCAGCACTGAGGGGCCGGTCCAGAGATCCGAGCAACGGTTCACATCCCTAGTGTGCGGGGATCAAACCGGTCTTCATAAAGATAACCACACCGTGCCGAGAGGCTGGTCGTGATATGCGGATGGCGATGAGAAGGAGCCAATCCGAAATATGATGATGGGGCGATGATGGGACGATCGTCATATAAAGGCGACAGTCACCATCCAAGAAGGGATGGTCAGCCCGATCGCTAGCTCAAGACTCGACGCTGAGGAGGCCGGTCTTGAGATAAATAATCATGTCGAGGCTGAGGGACCGGTCGTGATGTGATGAAGGGCAAGGTGATGACGCCGGACTGGACATGAAGGACGGCGGAGCCGATCCGATGATGGACTAGGCTTGGACGCTCGTCTGAAGATGAGGGACGGCGCTAGGCGCTCGTCTGAAGATGAGGGACGGCGTTGGGCGCTCGTCTGAGGGACGACGCTGGGCACTCGTCTCAGATGAGGGACGACGCTGAGTGCTCGTCTGAAGATGAGGGACGACGCTGGGCACTCGTCTGAAGATGAGGGACGACGTTAGGCGCTCGTCTGAAGATGAGGATGGCGTTGGGCACTCGTCTGAAGATGAGGAACGATGTTGGGCGCTCATCTGAGATGAGGGACGGCGTTGGGCGCTCATCTGAGATGAGGGACGGCGCTAGGCGCTTGCCTGAAGATGAGGGACGGCGCTGGGCGCTCGTCTGAAGATGACGGACGGTGCTGGGCGCTCGTCTGAAGATGAGGGACGGCGCTTGGCGCTCGTCTGATATGAGGGACGGCGCTGGGTGCTCGCTTGAAGATGAGGGACGATGTTGGGCGCTCGTCTGAAGATGAGGGACGGCGCTGGGTGCTCGTCTGATATGAGGGACGGCGTTGGGCGCTCTTCTGAGATGAGGGATGGCGCTGGGCGCTCGCCTGAAGATGGGGGACGGTGCTGGGCGCTCGCCTGAAGATGGGGGACGGCGTTGGGCACTCGTCTGAAGATGAGGGACGGCGCTGGGTGCTCGTCTGAAGATGAGGGACGATGCTGGGCGCTCGTCTGAAGATGAGGGACGATGATGGGCACTCGTCTGATATGAGGGACGGCACTGGGCGCTCGTCTGATATGTATAGTATTCGTCTGATATGTACATAGCCAAATTTTGGGGATTTTATTTTTTATCGCTCGAGGCCAGAGAGTGCGCGGTCCTCGGTTTCCCTCTTTTGATTTGTGGGGATATCGCTTTAGGCCGGTAAATGCGCGGTCCTTCGGCTGTCCCTCTTTTATTTTTGGGGATATCGCTTTAGGCCGGCAAATGTACGCTCCCTCGGCTGTCCCTCTTTTATTTTTGGGGATATCGCTTTAGGCCGGCAAGTGCACGGTCCTTCGGCTGTCCCTCTTTTATATTCTTCCTCTTTACTTCTTTGAGCGAGGAGTGGGTATCCTTCTTTCAGGCTTCAGCCGAGGGGGATCGATAGTCCTTCGGCCGGTAAGGAGTCCTACTGGATCGTCCTATGGTCTCAGGGAGGTCCCGTCACCTATTTATGACGCGGGCTAAGGCTTTTGGTCGGTTACCGACGGCTGCCGTTTCTCATCCCTGAGTCTGGGGATTTTTGTCACCTCGGCCATGATTTCAGACCTGTTGTCCTGCGATTTCGCGAATGGACGACGCGGTGAGCTTCCCATTTCAAGATGTGGGCTCTTTGCGGGCCCCTCGTCCTGGGGACACCGTCGGCCTTACCTGAGCGTCTCGCTCTAAGGGGCCGAAACGATGTGCTCCGTCGACCTTTCCTGAACATTTCGCTCTGAGGGGACGATGTAATATGCGGTATCTTAGACTGAGGTGTACAGTTTACCGCTCTTAAGCATAATAGTGTCGTGTGCGGCCGATAGCGGCTCTCAATTTTAGATGCCCGAGTCACCAAATAAAGGTAACTAGGGTAGGTCGATGGACCTAAATATAATCCGAATCATCAAATAAAGATGTTTGGTAGACTAGAGCCCGGGTCCACCACTTTGGGGTTTTTTGCCCCGGTTTAATGGCGGTGATAAAAATAATAACGCCAATAATAATGCATGATTAACAACCTCGGGAAATTTTAATCCGCCATAACGGTCTTCACCACCTCGGGGGATTTTAACCCGTCATAATGGTGGTGCAAATAATATAATTAATAATAGTAATAATTCTACTACTATCACTTAATAAATATTTTAAGTGTATAAATAGGAGTATTGGGCACTTAGCTCTTATTTGGGCCGGATTATTGGAGTGCCTGGGCTGATCTAGCAGTTGGGCCCATCATTTTGATAATCAATTCTGGGCTCCATGTAGCCCTGGCCCGCTGGTCTATGACCTGCTTTTGATCTGGGAGCAGACCTTTGCTTAGTCAAAATTGTTGCCGCACAACCTAGCTCCATTTTTGTGATAGAGAGAAAAAGGCTAGTGTCGCCCTAGCTTCGTTGCTGGTGGGGGGGGGGGGGGGGGGGTCGGCTGGAGCTACTGAGCGCAAGAGATCTCATCACCGGTGGAGGCTTTCCGTTGGGGGGGACCACGTCTTAGGCGTCTTTGACCTGCGGGTTTTTGAGTCGTGTCGATCGCAGCAGTTCCAGTCCTCGGCAGCAATGGGCCACGCTCTTCACGTTGGCTTCTAGCTCGAAAATAGAGCTTCACAACGTCCATTAATGGCGGATTTCCGAAGGTCAAGCTCCAGGGGCTGAGTCAAATGACCTTGGAAATGACAATCGTGGACCTGGCTCCAACCTTTGAGTTGCGGTGGCGACCGGAGCCGTGCCGGACTGGAATAGGAGCTGCGGTAACAGAACTCATCAGATGTGCGCCGGCCTCCGTCTTCCTCGTTGTTTCCATGGCTGGACAAGAGTCTTCCATCTTTTCACATCATGAATTCCAAATCTTCATTTGTTGATTTTTTTGATTTTTCCAGATCGATTTTGATTGATTGTTTGTGATTTGGATGAGTTTTTGGAGATTTTGGGAGGAATCTAACTTGATTTTGCTCTAATCTCTCAATGAAAGCACCATTGATGGATTATAGGGTATCCAAAGTATATTAATTAGGGGAGATTGAGCTTAATAATGTGGAGAAGAAGATGAATAGTAAAGTGTATGAATTGAGAGTTTTTTAGAGTTAGGGTTTACAAGCTCCAAAAGGAGTATATATTGAAGAAATCCGGGTCTGGGCCTCTAATATGAGCCTGACAGACCCGGTTACATAAATGGACTGATAATATAAAAGGCTAATCTAGAACACCTGAATAATAATAATGTACAATAATGAAAATGCTATCAGCTGAGTGTATGTGGGCCGCTGTCCGGGCCCAATAGTCGTGAGACCCGGGGGTCCGAGTCTATATACTCCACCAGCAAGCTTAGTGGAACAGTGGACTAGAGGAACAAGTTGTTCCTTGAACCACTATAAAAACCCCGTTGTCTTTTACTTTACGCATTTTACTTTATGCACTTTAAGTTCTTACTGATTAACTCGAAAAGTTGGACTTTGTGTTCAGCAGGTCTTCTTTGAGAGTTAACAGAAAGGCATTTGCCTTAGTGTTTTTCTGAGGCTACCTGGACAGAACTCCTATCCGCTGCCAGATCCAGTTCTGTCAACAGAACTCGACCTTCTCTGTCACCTATCCAGACCTTCTCTGTTGAGTCATTTGTGACTTTGAGAAAAGTTTGAAAAATCCTGAACAGTCTATTCACCCCCCATCTAGACTGTTCTTAGTTCAAACGGGACCAACAAGTGGTATCAGAGCCTCCTCGTTCTTGTAATCTTTTAGGTTACTTGTTGAACATAGATCACTTGTTTCTTAGCCTTTAATTTAAATTTCTCATCATGGATAACACACTTTCCAAGAATCTTATGTTTTTAGTTACTAAGTTTGATGACTGGAGGATGAGGATGAAAGCACGTCTCTGTGCCCTGCATGATGAGATGTGGGAAGTTCTTGATGCTGGCCCCTTCACTCAATTCAAAAAGGTGAACCCAGAATACCTTGTTGGTGGTGATCAACCTCAGATGATCATCAAAGGCCGTCATGAATGGTCAACTGAAGAAAGGAGGAAGTACAACCTTGACAACATAGCCAAGGACATCCTCTACAAAGCAATAGATGACAAATACTTCACCAGGATCTAGAAGTGCAACTTTGCTAAAGAGATCTGGGACACACTGACCCTTATTGGAGCTGGTGATGAGCAGGAGAAAGACAACAAACTTACCATTCGTATGAAGAAGTTTGAGGATTTCAAACTTCTTAACAAAGAATGCATAGCTGAGATGTATGCACGTCTGCTCACCCTCACTGCTGAGATCACTGAGCTTGGGAAGGAACTGACACCCAAGGAGATCAATTTGAAGGTTCTCAGAGGTCTACCTTCTCCCTGGAAGATGAAGGTCACTGTCATGTGACATAGCAAAGATCTCAGAACCTACAACACAGAGAAACTCATCTCAGATCTCAAGTCTTATGAGTTCGAGATGAATGAAGAGAAAGATGAAGAAGTTGAGGACAGAACTACCACTGCCCTCACAGCCAGCACCTCTAAGGTAAATAACTTTGACCCTTCCATTCTTTTAACTGATGAATATATGGCTGCTTTTGCCAGAAAGTTCAGGAAATTCATGAAGCCCAAGGATGGCAGAAGTCCATCCTCCAGCAGAAAGCCACACCAGAAGACCAAGTCTTCAGAAAGTAGTGGAGAGCTTCTCTGCTACAACTGCAGACAACCAGGTCACTTCAAGGCCAGCTGTCCACACCCCATAGTCTCCAAAAGGCAAGGCCATGAAGGAGAAAAGAAGTATGAACACAGAAGAAGAAAAACACTCATCACTGAGCAACCAGAGAAGGACCCCCTCTCTGAGACAGAGTCCAGCTCAGAATCAGAATCGGATGAGGCATTCTGTTGCCTAGACATAGAGATAGAAGACCTATGCCTCATGGGTCAATCTGATGATGAGGTATCCTCTACTTCTACATCTAGTTTTTCTTCGGTAGGCTTAGCTTTTAATTCTGATTCAATCTCAGAATTTTGGGAAGAGTTTAAAGCCATCCAAACCACTTACTCTTCTGTTAAAGAAGAAAACAGTAAGCTGAAGGTTGATATTCTTGACTTAAAGAAAGAGGTTGAGGTCAAAATCAATCTTCTAATTAAGGAGAGAGATCAGCTGGAAGCTGAAAATGTTTCTCTTCTTAAAAGAGTAAGAGAAATAGAGTCATTTGAGATCAAGTACAACACCTACCAGAAGGCCCAGTCTTCAATGGAAAGGTTAGTACTTGACCAACAAATTGGCGTTGGTTTTGGTCTTGGATATGGCTCAACAGAATCAGGAGAGCCTTCTGTAATGCTTAGCACCCGAGTTGCTCAAGCAGATAAGGTCATTAGGCCACTGATTCCTAGCACCATCTGCCAAGCTGGTGTATCTGGTACCAAGGTGGTTCATGAGAAAGTCAGACCAGAAAAACAAATGATAAAGGTTTAACCCAAACAAGTTTTAAGAAATGATGAACCTGGCAGAAAACCTAACAACAGAAAAGGCTTTCAAAATAACAGATATCAAAGACAGAACTCGACCAGACATTCTCATGACTACCCCACTAGAGATGATCACCAGAGAGGCAAATATCAAGAGAAGGTTAACTTTAGGCAAAAGAGGTTGGCTGGTCAACTTCAGAAGCTCAAAACTAATCGCTATTCTGCTCTTGATAGTATATGGGACTTCTTTCCGACCAAAAAGGCTATGCAGAAGTATGTAAACAGGAAGCATGATCCTCACAAGCATCTGCCCAAGGTGAATCACACTTCAGTTTACTATGATTACCAGGTGGACAATGGGTAACACCCACTAAGGTTTCACTTGATGAGACCAAAGTGGTACCGACTGCCTAGACTCCATGACCCCCTAGGACCCAACATTGCTTGGGTACCTAAATCTTCCTTTTAATTTTGCAGGAACTGTGTGCTGGAGCCATATCTGAGCCAGAGTGGTATATTGATAGTGGATGCTCCAGGCACATGACAGGTAACAGAAGTTGCCTAACAGATTTCCAGAAATTCAATGGACCTAAAGTCACTTTTGGTGGACAAGAGAAAGAAGGTCAAACAAAAGGAAGAGGCAAGCTGATCAAGAACCAGATAATCATTGATGATGTCTCATATGTTAAAGGCCTGAAGTTCAATTTGCTAAGTGCTTGCCAGTTCTGTGACAAAGGCTACACTGTTGAATTCTCAAAGGAAGGTTGTTCTGTCAAGCATGAGACAACTAAGGAAGTGGTTCTGATAGCAAGAAGAAAAAGAAATATCTATGTTGTTGATTGGTCTACTGCAAAAGATGGAATTTTCCTGATAGCCAAAGGAGATTCAAAATTCGGCTGGGAATGGCACAAGAAGCTGAATGACTTCAATTTCAAAACAATCAACAAGCTAGCAAGGAATCACATTGTTGATGGACTGCCCAACATTGTGTATAAAAAGGAGAACATATGCAGTGCATGCCAAAAAGGAAAACAAGTCAAGAACTCCTTTAAACCCATTGCAGGAGACCTCTCCACTAATCCCTTAAATCCGATTCACATGGATTTATTTGGACCAGTTGAGACTCCAAGTGTTGGTGGCAAGAGATACACTCTTGTCATGGTTGATGACTATTCAAGATATACATGGACAATCTTCTTGAATAAGAAGAATGAAACACTGCAGAAACTACCATCTCTGTTGAAACTACTGCAGAACGAACAGAACCTGAAGGTCAAGACCATCAGATATGACAGAGGAACAGAGTTTTTCAACCAGGTTATAAAGGATTTCTGTGACCAGAATGGAACAATGCATCAACTCTCTGCAACAAGAACTCCTCAACAGAATGGAGTTGCAGAAAGAAGAAATAGAACCCTGAAGGAAGCTGCAAGGACCATGATTGCTGAATCTGGCCTACCTCTCAGATATTGGGCCGAAGCAATCAATACTACATGCTACATCCAGAACCGGAGCATGATCCACAAAGCTCACCAGAAGACCCCCTATGAACTCTGGAAAGGAAGGAAACCTAACATCAACTACTTTCATGCACTTGGATGCAAATGCTACATACTCAACAATGGAAAGGAACATCTTAAGGTGTTCCAGGAGAAAGTTGATGAAGGAACGTTCATAGGCTACTCAAGCACAAGCAAAGCCTATAGGATACTCAACAAAAAAACCCTCCTTGTTGAAGAATCTATTCATGTCAAATTTGATGATCTCAACTCTGTTGATATAACAGAGAACCTGAAGAAAGTAAGTCTTGAAGAAACACCAGAAGTGGTCACACCAGAAGTGGTCACACCAGAAGTGGTCACACCAGAAGTGGTCACACCAGAAAGTGTCACCAACTCTGTCATACCAACTCACATTCAAAAACCTATCTTGCAAGACAAAGATAGTGATGAAGATTCAGAAGCTGAACAAGAAAGACCCAGACAACCCCTATCAGAACCTGATCTAACTTGGTTAAGAGATCACCCAGCAAACCAAGTGATTGGACAGATCAGAAGTGGTGTGCTGACCAGATCTACTACAACAAGAAGAGAAGCAATGCTTGCCTGCTACATATCTCAGATGGAACCTATGTCTGTAGAAGAAGCTCTGCAAGACTCAGATTGGATCAATGCAATGCAAGAAAAGCTTACTCAATTTGAAAGAAACAAAGTATGAGAACTTGTTCCCAGACCAAAGCACCAGATGGGTATTCAAGAACAAAGCAGATGAAGAAGGCAACATTGTAAGGAATAAAGTAAGGCTGGTAGCTAAGGGATACTGCCAAGAAGAAGGAATTGATTTTGATGAGACCTTTGCACCTGTTGCCAGACTTGAAGCCATCAGAATCTTCCTAGCCTATGCTGCCTACAACAACATGAAGGTCTACTAGATGGATGTCAAAAGTGTATTTCTGAATGGAGATCTTGAAGAAGAAGTTTATGTGGAACAATCACCAGGTTTTGTCATTCCTACTCAATCTTCTTGTGTCTACAAGCTTAGAAAGGCCCTATATGGTCTTAAGCATGCTCCCAGAGCATGGTATGACACATTGTCCCTATTCCTAGTAAACCATGGGTTTACTAAGGGAAAGGTTGAAAAAATCTTATTTCAGATCTCTGTTGCTAACCATATTCTGTTAGTGCAAATATATGTTGATGATATTATATTTGGAAGTACTAATGTAGAATTATGCAAGAAATTTTCTCAAGTTATGCAGAGTCAATTTGAAATGAGCATGATGGGAGAACTGAGCTACTTCCTAGGATTGCAAGTGAAACAGGTTCCAGAAGGAATCTTCATCAACCAATGGAAGTACACCAGAGACTTGATCTAGAAGTTTGGAATTGAAGGAAAATCCTCAGTAAAGATTCCCATGAACACCTCTTAGGGAATTGGACCAGATGATGAAGGAAAAGATGTGGATGCAACAATGTACAGAGGAATTATTTGATCTCTTCTGTATCTAACCGCAAGCAGACCAGACATATCATTTTCTGTTGGAATCTGTGCCAGATACCAGTCAAAGCCCAAGGAGAGCCATCTTAGTGTTGCAAAAAGGATCATCAGATACATCAAAGGAAATCCAAATGCAGGCCTATGGTATCCCAAGGGAGGTAACTTTGAACTAATTGGCTATTCTGACTCAGATTTTGCAGGTTGCAGATTAGACAGAAAAAGCACCTCTGGTCACTGCCAATTGCTAGGTGGGAGACTTGTCTCCTGGTTTAGCAAGAAGCA
Source organism: Cuscuta europaea (assembly GCA_945859875.1). NCBI lineage: Eukaryota > Viridiplantae > Streptophyta > Magnoliopsida > Solanales > Convolvulaceae > Cuscuta > Cuscuta europaea. Next base: position 7,103,727 of record CAMAPE010000006.1, read on the forward strand.
GAACTCAATCTCAACAAGCACAGCTGAAGCGGAATACATTGCAGCTGGGAGTTGTTGTGCTCAGCTACTCTGGATGAAATAACAACTCAAGGATTATGGGATTCATGCAAAGGAGATCAAGCTTCTCTGTGACAACACCAGTGCCATTGCAATCACCCAGAATCCTGTACTTCACTCCAGAAAGCATATAGAGATCAGACATCACTTCATCAGAGATCATGTAGAGAAGAAGCATATCTGTATGGAGCATGTGCCAACAGAAGACCAGCTAGCAGACATTCTAACAAAACCTTTACCAGAAGCAAGCTTCAACAAGTTGAGAGAAGAACTGGGAATGATGGATGATCTTCCTAGAGATGCTTAAATCAGAGATGCCCTGAACCAGAACTCCTTTTCTGGACCAGAGATTCTTTCACTAGAATGCCTCTGACAGAGAATCTCCATCTCAACAGAGAGCCCATTCTACTTGGGTATTCCAATAGAAGTGGTTGTGGACTTAGGAATTTTTCGACGAACGGGCAGACCTAAGTACTAGAAAAGGTCTTTTACCTCTTTACCCCTGATAATTACTCCTTTAACGGAAACGTCTTTCCGCCCACATTTCATTAAATGCTACGTCGGAACCGTCAATAATATCAAACATCCACTAACCCAAATCCATTTATACCCACTACTTTCAAGAAAAACCAATACATATTTTCGAACTATCTTAATAAATACTGAAATTATTCGAAAGTATGTATTGGTTCTTTAATCATCAGCCTCAAATCCATCGGACTATAATAATACAATCAAAATACCTTTACCTGAACGGCCGGAGAGTGGAGAAGATGATTCAATACTCAAAGAATAAAATCCAGAAATGGAAGAGAAGAAGACTCAGCACTCTTCACTATTGCGGCCGTTCCATCGCAGAGAAGAAGAAATCTTTCCATTAGGTCGAAGAAAGTAAGCTTAGGTTCGGCATATAATCGCAAACAATCAGACATTCATTCCATTCAGCACAATATGCCCGTAAGTTCAGCAGATTCTTGTGTCGTACACGGGATAATATTTCAACCTCAACTGAAAATTCAGGGTCTGCTTTACTCTAAACCTTTAGCCTTTTGACTGCAATCTGCATAAACTATGCTTGTTAGAAGTGCGGTCCCTCCTCTCACATTATGTCCAAGTGTTCACCAGTGAGAAAAAGCCGAGTTAACCTATATGAGTATTAGTAGACAAAACTTACAAAACAAGCAAAAACTAAATCCGAAAAACAAAATGATATACATGGACCAAAAAGTTGGAAACTTTAATGCATCCACTAGTGAAACTAGCCCAGCCCCCTCCCCAGCTCCCCAGCCCCCTCCCCATCCCACCAGCCCCCTCCCTAGCCCCCAGCACCCTCTGTAAGGAATATTTGTATTTAGATTTTGATGATGCTAGTTTAATTAGGACTTTAGAGTACCCCTCTTTAGACTTAATGTATTAGAATTTTCATTTGTAAAGTTCTTAGTTTAATCGACTTGGCAGAAAACCTCCAGAGCAGAAGACCTTTTGATCAGAAGAGCTCCAAGGGCAGAAGACCCTTTTAAGGCATTGTTGAACAGAGGACCTTTGGTTCTCTGCTTCAGAACAGAAGACCTCAGGGTCTCTGTTAGCCTGTACTCTGACAGAAACCCTCCTGGTTTCTGTTGGATATACTCTCAACAGAAGTGCTCCAGACCTTCTCTGATCAACTCTCTGTTAAAGACACCAGAAGGCCTGACACTTAGAAGAATTCCACCAAGCCGGGAAATCAACTGGAAGATTCATTCAACGGCATGAGACTTGAACGGAAACGCTACAGTACGCGCATTAAATGCACATTTAATGCTCCCCATGCTCCGTAGAGTAATTGCAGATGATTGACCGCAATGTCAGGATTACTTTATCCCAAAATAGTAACCTGCCAACTTTACCGGGTTCTACTGGTCAAGTCAACTGCTCGCTCATTTAATGCAGTTGTCCTCCTTCTCCTCCAACGGGAAGACAACCTCGGTATAAAAGATACACTACGAAGAACAACCGAACAACTTTGCAATCTTTGCTAACCTTTGCTACAACTCTGCATACAAGAAATTCAAACGCTTAAAAGCAAAAAGCCTCCTTGAGATTAACACTTCATCATCCTCTACAAGAGAAGGCAGAAGTTGGAAAAATACTTATTTCCAACTCAAGCAAAGTTCCAAGTGTTCTTCAACTCTTCAAGCTCATCACATACAAACTCTTTGTAACGAAGCAAGTTGGAGGAACCCCTGTTCTAAATAGAACCTCTTCTTTCACAAGAAGGACGTCCAAGTATCTGGAGCTGTGAAGTGGTGATACTTCTGGAAAGCTCAGTGAAAGGACCAGTCTTAGGGAAGCCGGAAGTGCATCCAAGGAGACATCTACACTTGAAGAAGACGTGGAGAGCTTCTTAAGTGATAGGGCTAAGGCATTGTAAACGGAAGTTTTTACACCTTAGTGGAACAGTGGACTAGAGGAACAAGTTGTTCCTTGAACCACTATAAAAAGCCCTGGTGTCATCTACTTACTGCTTTTCATTCATAGTTTTTACTTGAACTGTTTGACTCCAAAGACTTGGTATCTGTGTTCAGCAGAACTGGTCTTGTGAGTTAACAGAAGGCCTACTGCCTTTGCTTCTCTGAGGTTATTAACAGAACTCCCTACCAGAACCCCATCCGCTGCCAGTCTGTTCTGCCAACAGAACAGGCTATTCTGTAAAATCTGGTACTTAGCTTAAAAAGCTAAAAACCAATACAGTCTATTCATCCCCCTCTAGACTGTATCCAGTACAACCGGGACCAACAAGTGGTATCAGAGCCTCCTTGTTCTAATAATCTCTTAGGTTATTTGCTGAACAAAGATCCACTTGTTTTTCTGTTTTTACCTCATTTTTACCTGATATAATGGATCACTCCCTGTCCAAGAATCTTATGTTTTCAGATCTTAAGTTTGATGAATGGAGGATCCGGATGAAGGCACATCTTTGTGCTCTTCATGATGAGATGTGGGAAGTTCTTGACATAGGACCCTTCACAAGCTTCCAGAAGGTCAACCCAGAACATGCTATTGACAACACTAGACCTCAGATGATCAATAAGGCCAAATCTGAGTGGACAACTGAAGAAAGAAGGAAGTACAATCTGGACAACATTGCTAAGGACATCCTTTACAAATCCATTGATGATAGGTACTTCAACAGAATAAAGAAGTGCAAAACTGCAAAGGAAATCTGGGATACTCTTGAACTCATTGGAGCTGGTGATGAGCAAGAGAAGGATAACAAGCTGACAATAGCCAACAAGAAGTTTGATGACTTCAAACTTCTCCCTGGTGAAAGCATCTCCAAGATGTATGACATTCTCCTCACTCTCACTGGAGAGATCTCTGAGCTTGGCAAGGAACTCACCACCAAGGAGATCAACCTGAAGGTGTTGAGGGGACTGCCCTCAGCATGGAAGATGAAGGTGGTTGCTGTCCAAGCCAGCAAGGATGTAAAGACTTATCCCACTGATAAGCTCATTTCAGATCTCAAAGCTCATGAGTTTGAAATGATTGAAGAAAAGGAAGATGTACCAGAAGAAAGGACCACTACAGCCCTCACTGCCAGCACATCAAAGGTAAATGATTTTGACCCTTCAGTACTTTTATCTGACGAATATATGGCTGCTTTTGCTAGGAGATTCAAGAAGTTTATGAAGAATCCCAAAGATGGAAGGAGTCCATCATTCAACAGAAAGCCATACCAGAAGGTCAAAACAACAGAAAGCAGTGGTGAGCTTCTCTGTTACAACTGCAGACAACCTGGACATTTCAAAGCAGAATGTCCACATCCTAGAGTGTCCAAGAAACAAGGGCATGATGGAGAAAAGAAAAAGTATGAAGACAACTCCAGAAGGAGAAAGGCACTTGTGACAGAACAGCTTGAGAAAGACCCTCTGTCAGAAACAGAATCCAGTTCTGACTCAGATTCTGATGAGGCCTTCTGTTGCCTTGATACTGAGACAGAAGACCTTTGCCTCATGGGTCATTCTGATGATGAGGTAATCTCTACTTCTGAATCTAGTTTTTCTTCGGTAGGCTTAGCTTTTGATTCTGATTCAATGTCAGAATTTTGGGAAGAGTTTAAGGCCATACAAGCCACTTATTCCTCTGTAACAGAAGAAAACAGTAAGTTAAAAGCTGAGATTCTTGACTTAAAGAAGGAGGTTGAGATCAAAATAATTCTTCCAATTAAGGAAAGAGATCAATTGGAGACTGAAAATGTTTCTCTTCTCAAGAGAATAAGAGAAATAGAGCCTCTCGAGATTAAGTACAAAGCTTACCAGAAGGCCCAGTCTTCCATGGAAAAGATTGTACTTGATCAACAGATTGGCACTGGTTTTGGTCTTGGTTATGGCCCAACAGAATCAGGTGAGCCTTCTGTAATGCCTAGCACCAGTGTTGCTAAGGCAGATAAGGTCATAGTGCCACTGATTTCTAGCCCCATTTGTCAAGCTGGTGTATCTGGCACCAAGGTTGTTCATGAGGAAGTCAGACCAGAAAAGGGAAAGATAAAGGTTCAACAGAAACCCTTTTTGAAAAATAATGAACCTGGCAGAAAACCTAACAACAGAAATGGTTTTCAAGATAACAAAAATAAGAGACCATTCATTGACAGACAACCTCATGACAATCGTGCCAGAAATGATCACCAGAAGGGCAGATATCCAGAGAGAGTTAACTTCAGGCGGAAGAGGTTGGCTGGTCAACTTCAGAAGCCCAAGGCTAACCGTCCCTCTGCTCTTGATAGTATATGGGACTTCTTTCCAACAAAGAAAGCTATGCAAAAGTATGTAAACAGGAAGCATGACCCTCACAAGCATCTGCCCAAAGTGAATCACACTTCAGTTTACTATAACTACCAGGTGGATAATGGGTACCACCCACCAAGGTTTCACTTGATGAGACCAAAATGGTACCAACTACCCAGACTCCATGACCCCCCAGGACCCAGCACTGCTTGGGTACCTAAATCTTACTTTTGATCTTGCAGGAACTGTGTGCTGGAGCTATCTCAGAGCAAGAATGGTTCATTGATAGTGGATGCTCCAGGCACATGACAGGTGACAGAAGTTGCCTAACTGAGTTCCAGAAATGCAAAGGACCTAGAGTTACCTTTGGAGGTAATGACAAAGAAGGTCAAACAAAAGGAAGAGGGAAGCTGATCAAGAACCAGATAGTCATTGATGATGTCTCATATGTCAAAGGACTGAAGTTCAACTTGCTGAGTGCTAGCCAATTCTGTGACAAAGGCTACACTGTTGAATTCACAAAGGACTTCTGCTATGTGAAACATGAGACAACAAAGGAAGTGGTTCTTACAGTATCAAGGAAGAAGAACATCTATGTGGTTGATTGGAACACAGCAAAGGATGGAGTTTGCCTGATAGCCAAGGGAGATTCAAAACTAAGCTGGGACTGGCACAAGAAGCTTAGCCACTTGAACTTCAAAACAATCAACAAACTGGCAAGAGAACACATTGCTGATGGACTGCCAGACATAGTCTACAAGAAAGAGACCCTCTGCAGTGCATGCCAGAAGGGAAAGCAACAGAAGAACTCGTTCAAACCCATTGTTGGAGATCTTTCTACAAGTCCTCTAAATCTGATCCACATGGATTTATTTGGACCTGTTGAAACTCCAAGCGTTGGTGGCAAGAAATATACCCTAGTCATGGTTGATGACTATTCCAGATATACATGGACTATCTTTTTATCAAAGAAAAATGAAACTCTTCAGAAGTTGCCATCTCTGTTAAAGCAACTTCAGACTGAGAAGAACTTGAAGGTTAAGACAATCAGGTCTGACAGAGGAACTGAATTTGTCAACCAAGTCATAAAGGACTTCTGTGATCAAAATGGAACCTTTCATCAACTCTCTGCCGCCAGAACCCCTAAACAGAATGGAGTAGCAGAAAGGAGGAACATAACTTTAAAAGAAGCTGCAAGAACAATGATTGCGGAATCTGGTCTACCTATGAGATATTGGGCTGAAGCAATCAACACTGCATGCTATACTCAGAACAGAAGCATGATCAACAAGAATCACCAGAAGACCCCTTATGAACTCTGGAAAGGAAGAAAACCCAATATCAGCTACATTCATGTATTTGGATGCAAGTGCTACATTCTTAACAATGGAAAGGAGCATCTGAAAGTCTTTCAAGAAAAGGCTGATGAAGGAGTCTTTATAGGCTATTCAAACACCAGTAAAGCCTATAGAGTAGTCAACAGAAGGACCCTACATGTTGAAGAATCTATACATGTGAAGTTTGATGAAAGCATCTCTGTTAAAGAGGTAACAGAGATCCTCAAGGAAGTCAGCATAGAAGACAGATCACCAGAACCAACAGAAGAGGTAGCAGATAACCCTGCATTTCCAACACCTGCATCAAACCCCCTTCTGTTGAATGAAGATGAAGACTCTGAAGATGAGGAACCAGAGAGACGAAGACAGCAGCTGACAGAACTTGACCTAACATGGTTAAGAGATCATCCCCCTAACCAAGTGATTGGTCAAATCAGAAGTGGAGTTCAAACCAGATCCACATCAAGAAGAGAAGCAATGCTTTCTTGCTATATATCTCAAATGGAACCTATGACTGTGGAAGAAGCTCTTGCAGACTCAGATTGGATCAATGCAATGCAAGAAGAGCTTACTCAGTTTGAAAGGAACAAAGTATGGGAACTTGTTCCTAGGCCAAAGCACCAGAATGTCATTGGAACCAAATGGGTGTTCAAGAACAAGGCTGATGAAGATGGCAACATTGTAAGGAATAAAGCAAGGCTGGTACCTAAAGGTTATTGCCAAGAAGAAGGAATAGATTTTGATGAGACCTTTGCACCAGTTTCCAGACTTGAAGCCATCAAAATCTTTCTAGCTTATGCTGCTTACAACAACATCAAGGTCTACCAGATGGATGTCAAGAGTGCATTTCTAAATGGAGATCTTGAAGAAGAAGTTTATGTGGAACAACCACCAGGTTTTGTCATTCCTACTCAATCCTCTTGTGTCTACAAGCTTAAAAAGGCCCTATATGGTCTTAAGCAAGCTCCCAGAGCATGGTATGACACATTGTCCCTTTTCCTAGTGAACCATGGGTTTACTAAAGGAAAGGTTGACAAAACTCTATTTCAAATCTCTATTGCTAATCATATTCTGTTAGTACAAATATATGTTGATGATATTATATTTGGTAGTACTAATCCAGAACTGTGCAAGAAATTTTCTCAAGTAATGCAGAGTCAATTTGAAATGAGTATGATGGGAGAACTCAGCTACTTTCTAGGACTACAAGTCAAACAAGTTCTAGAAGGAATCTTTATCAATCAAGGGAAGTATACCAGGGACCTGATCAAGAAGTTTGGAGTGGAAGGCAAATCTTCAGTGAAGATTCCCATGAACACTTCACAAGGAATTGGTCCAGATGATGAAGGAAAGGATGTGGATGCAACAACATACAGAGGAATCATAGGATCTATGTTGTATCTGACTGCAAGCAGACCAGACATCTCCTTCTCTGTTGGAATCTGTGCCAGATACCAATCACAGCCCAAGGAGAGCCATCTTTGTGCTGCAAAGAGAATCATCAGATATATCAAAGGAAATCCAAATGCAGGCCTATGGTATCCTAAGGGAGGTAACTTTGAATTAATTGGTTACTCTGACTCAGATTTTGCAGGTTGCAGATTAGATAGGAAGAGCACCTCTGGTCACTGCCAAATGCTAGGAGGAAGGCTTGTTTCCTGGTTTAGCAAGAAGCAGAACTCAATCTCAACAAGTACAACAGAAGCTGAGTACATTGCAGCTGGGAGTTGCTGTGCTCAGTTACTCTGGATGAAGCAACAGTTGAAGGATTATGGCATTCAAGCAAAGGAGATCAAATTGCTGTGTGACAACACCAGTGCCATTGCCATCACTCAGAATCCAGTTCTTCACTCCAGGACAAAGCACATTGAGATCAGACATCACTTCATCAGAGATCATGTTGAAAAGAAGCACATTTGCATGGAACATGTGCTAACAGAAGACCAGCTTGCAGACATCCTGACAAAGCCTCTTCCTGAGGCTAGATTCACCAAACTGAGAGAGGAATTGGGGATGATGGATGAAATCCCAAGGGAAAGTTGAAAGGGAAGGCCCTCTGTTGTTAAATCTCTGTTAACAGAATACCTGTTGCAGAACCCCCTTCTGTTAACCCTCTTCTGTTCTCTACCCTGGCAGAACACCTGAGCAACAGAAACCCTTTCTTCCTTCCTACAGAAAACCTCCTCTTATGTCTAACAGAAGGTTGTGGACTTGGAAAATTCTGAAAACCGGGTGATCTAGTAAAATATTAAAGGTCTTTTACCCTTTTACCCTTAAAACGGTACACAGCCGCATAATATTTACTGCGCCCCTTTTTACATTTATTGGTACCTTGGAACCGTAAATTAACTCAAACGTCCACTAACCCATACCCTTATATTCCCCTCCTTCCAACCTAAATCTCTACTGCTTTCATTACTCTCAAGCTTTTGAACTCTTATCTCTCCAAAACTCTCAAACCGCTAAAAACGACCATGGCTTTCTTGAGCTTCACTGATCTTTCCAAGGAACAAAAAGCAACTCTGCTCAAGAATGTGCTGACAGGAATGAAATGCGAACTGGATGTTCTATCCAGATTCGCGGAGAAAAAGGAGAGGATGACCACCATTGTTGACGGACTGACAGAGTGTCAACTGAGCAAGGTCATCACCCATGCTTATGAGGCCTACAGTAACATCGACACTGTTGAGTTCTATCTCAACGCATCCTTCAAGGATGAAACCATCTCCTCCAGCGTCCAAGGAGAAGAAGTTCTGGTTGATGCTGACGTCATCAACGAGGTTTTCAATATTCAACTAGAGGAAGGCAGGGCCTCTCTATTTGATTTGGAGGAAACTGACATCCCTGTAAGGAATAAATGTATTTAGATTTTGATGATGCTAGGATTAATTAAAATTTGAAAGTACCCCATTAGAAATTGTGTATTAGAATTTCTTTTGTAAGTTTTAGCTTAGTCTGCCTGCCAGAGTTCCATCTTGCTTCTACCAGAGTTTCTCACCAGAGAAGCTCTCAGAAACTGGTTATCAGAAAGATACCAGAGTTGGCACCAGAGACGGACTTCAGAGACTGGACCAGAGAACCTCTTGAGACTCTGCTAAGTATCATCAGATTCCGGAAGCCCTTCCAACGGTCGTTAAACTAACGGGAAATCCCCTAACGGTTACGAACCTTTCAACGGAAGCATGGCACTGTACACGCATTAAATGCACATTTAATGCTGTACGTACGAAGAGATATTTAAAGCTGATGATTGACCATGCGAATATCTTTACGCCCCCAAAATAGCAAGTCGGAGGACCAAACGGTCAAGTCAACAGTACATGCATTTAATGAAGCTGTCTTCTACACTCCAACGGGAAGACCGCTCCCAGTATATAAGATACACTCTGAAGAACAAAGAAGATAACTTTTGCCATAACCTTTACCAAGATAGATTTGCGTGAACAACTTTATTGAGATAAAAACTCCATTTCTAACAAGAAAAGGCCACAGTTGGAAGATAAATATTCCCATCCTTCATCCAACTAGAAAAGGCAAAGTTACTCAGTTCTTCAACACTTCGAGAGCTTCATATACTCATCTTTTGTGAAGAAGCAACGTTGGAGAAAACTGATTCTATATCAAACACTTCTTGAAAAAGAAGGGACGTCTCAAATTAGCTGGAGTAAGTGAAGTGGAGATACTTCAAGAGACTCAGTGAAACGAGACCAGCCATCAGGAAGCAGGACTGCATCCCGGGTGGCAACTAGACTTGAAGAAGACGAGGAGTGCTTCTTAAGTTCTAGGGACTAAGGCGTTGTAAACTGTCGTTTTTGCAAGCTTAGTGGAACAGTGGACTAGAGGAACGAGTTGTTCCTTGAACCACTATAAAAACCCCGGTGTCATTTACTTTCAGCTTTTACTTTCTGCACTTAAGATTCGACTGACTAACTCTTTAGGTTGGAATCTGTGTCCAGCAGATCTTCCTTCAGAGTTATCAGAAAGACTTTTTGCCTTAGCTTTCTTCTAGAGGCTACCCGGACCGAAACTTATCCGCTGCCTGGTCTAGTTCTGCCATCAGAACTTGACCATCTCTGTTAAGTCAGACTTGACTTAGAGAAAAGTTTAAATTCCTGAACAGTCTATTCACCCCCCCCCCTCTAGACTGTTCCCATTACAAACGGGACCAACAAGTGGTATCAGAGCCTCCTTGTTCTTGTAATCTTTTAGGTTACTTACTAAACAAGAGATCCACTTGTATTAGCCTCTTTAATCTCATATTATGGATAACACTCTTTCAAAGAATCTTATGTTCTCAGTAACAAAGTTTGATGATTGGAGGATCCGCATGAAAGCTCACCTCTGCGCACTCCATGACGAAATGTGGGAAGTACTTGATGCAGGACCTTTCACAGAGTTCACCAAGGTCAACCCTGAATACATCACTGGTAGTGGTCAACCCCAGATGATCACCAAACTGCGCCATGAATGGTCTAATGAAGAAAGGAGAAAGTACAACCTTGACAACATTGCCAAGGATATCCTCTACAAGGCCATTGATGACAAGTACTTCACCAGGATCAAGAAGTGCAAATCTGCCAAGGAGATCTGGGATACTCTCACCCTGATAGGAGCTGGAGATGAGCAAGAAAAGGACAACAAACTCACTATTTCCATGAAGAAGTTTGAAGATTTCAAACTTCTACCCAAAGAATGCATAGCTGAGATGTATGCACGCTTGCTCACCCTCACTGCTGAGATATCAGAACTTGGGAAGGAGCTTACTCCCAAGGAAATTAATCTGAAGGTTCTTAGAGGTTTACCTTCACCATGGAAGATGAAGGTCACTGCCATGAGAGATAGCAAGGACCTCAGAACCTACAACACTGAGAAACTCATCTCTGATCTCAAGTCTTATGAGTTTGAGATGAATGAAGAAGAGAAAGAAGAAGTTGAGGACAGAACAACTACTGCCCTCACTGCCAACACCTCTCAGGTAAATAATTTTGACCCTTCTATTCTTTTAACTGACGAATATATGGCGGCTTTTGCTAGGAAGTTCAGGAAATTTCTGAAGCCAAAGGATAGCAGAAGTCCACACTCTAGCAGAAAGCCACACCAGAAGTCCAAACCATCAGAAAGTAGTGGAGAGCTTCTCTGCTACAACTGCAGACAACCAGGGCACTTCAAAGTCAACTGTCCACACCCCATAGTCTCCAAAAGGCAAGGCCAGGAAGGAGAAAAGAAGTACGAGCACCGAAGAAGGAAAGCACTCATCACTGAACAACCAGAGAAGGACCCCCTCTCTGAAACAGAGTCCAGCTCGGAATCAGAATCTGATGAAGCATTCTGTTGCCTGGACACAGAAACTGAAGACCTATGTCTTATGGGTCAATCTGATGATGAGGTATCTTCTACTTCCAACTCTAGTTTTTCTTCGGTAGGCAGAGCCTTTGATTCTGATTCAATGTCAGAATTTTGGGAAGAGTTTCAAGCCATACAAACCACTTATTCTTCTGTTAAAGAAGAAAACAGTAAGCTTAAGGCTGAGATCCTTGACTTAAGAAAGGAGGTTGAGATCAAAATCAATCTTCTGATTGAGGAAAGAGATCAGCTGGAAGCTGAAAATGTTTCTCTTCTAAAGAAAATAAGAGAGATGGAGCCTCTTGAGATTAAGTACAAAGCTTACCAGAAGGCCCAGTCTTCTATGGAAAAGATTGTACTTGACCAACAAATTGGCACTGGTTTTGGTCTTGGTTATGGCTCAACAGAATCGGGTGAGCCTTCTGTAATGCCCAGCACAAGAGTTGCTAAGGCAGACAAGGTCATAGTGCCACTGATTTCTAGGCCCATTTGTCAGGCTGGTGTATCTGGCACCAAGGTTACTCATGAGAATGTCAGACCAGAAAGGGAAAAGATAAAGGTTCAACAGAAACCCATTTTAAAAGTTAATGAAACTGGCAGAAGAACTAACAACATGAAAGATTTTCAGAATACCAAAAATCAAAGACAGAACCATAACAGACAAACTCATGATAATCGTGTCAGAGATGATCACCAGAAAGGCAGATATCAAGAGAAAATTAACTTTAGACAGAAAAAGGTTGGCTGGTCAACTTAAGAAGCCCAAAGTTAATCGCTCCTCTGATCTTGATAGTATATGGGACTTCTACCCAACTAAAAAGGCTATGCAGAAGTATGTAAACCGGAAGCATGATCCTCACAAGCATCTGCCCAAAGTGAATCACACTTCCGTTTACTATGACTACCAGGTGGACAATGGGTACCACCCACCAAGGTTTCACTTGATGAGACCAAAGTGGTACCGGCTGCCAAGACTGCATAACCCCCTAGGACCCAACATTGCTTGGGTACCTAAATCTTCCTTTTAATTCTGTAGGAACTGTGTGCTGGAGCCATCTCAGAGCAAGATTGGTACATTGATAGTGGATGCTCCAGGCACATGACAGGTGACAAGAGTTGCCTAACAGAGTTCCAGAAAGTCAAAGGGCCTAGAGTTACCTTTGGAGGTAATGATAAAGATGGCCAGACAAAAGGAAGAGGGAAGCTGATAAAGAACCAGATAATCATTGATGATGTCTCTTATGTCAAGGGATTGAAATTCAACTTGCTGAGTGCTAGCCAATTCTGTGACAAAGGCTACACAGTTGAATTCTCCAAGGAAGGATGTTCTGTCAAGCATGAGACAACTAAAGAAGTGGTTCTAACAGCAACAAGAAAGAAAAACATCTATGTGGTTGATTGGTCAACTGCCAGAGATGGAATTTGCCTGATAGCCAAAGGAGATTCAAAACTCAGTTGGGAATGGCACAAGAAACTGAGTCACTTGAATTTCAAAACAATCAACAAACTGGCAAGGGATCACATTGTTGAAGGTCTACCCAACCTTGTATACAAAAAGGAGAAACTATGCAGTGCATGTCAGAAAGGAAAACAAGTGAAGAATTCCTTCAAACCCATTGCTGGAAACCTATCTACTGGTCCCTTGAATCTAATTCACATGGATTTATTTGGACCAGTGGAAACTCCAAGTGTTGGTGGCAAGAGATACACCTTAGTCATGGTGGATGACTACTCCAGATTCACATGGACTATCTTTCTGACCAAGAAAAATGAAACTCTGCAGAAACTGCCATCTCTGCTAAAGCTATTATAGAATGAGCAGAATCAGAAAATCAAAGCCATCAGATCAGACAGAGGAACAGAGTTCGTCAACAAGGTCATTCAGGATTTCTGTGACCAGAATGGTACAATGCATCAACTCTCTGCAGCCAGAACTCCACAACAGAATGGAGTTGCAGAAAGAAGAAATAGAACATTAAAGGAAGCTGCAAGGACCATGATTGCTGAATCAGGTCTACCCTACAGATACTGGGCTGAAGCAATCAATACTGCATGCCACACCCAGAACAGGAGCATGATTCACAAGACTCATCAGAAAACTCCTTATGAACTATGGAAAGGACGAAAACCCAACATCAGTTACTTTCATGCATTTGGATGCAAATGCTATATACTCAACAATGGGAAGGATCACCTCAAGGTATTTCAAGAAAAAGCTGATGAAGGAACATTCTTAGGCTACTCTGGCACCAGCAAAGCCTACAGAATACTCAACAAGAGAACTTTACTTCTTGAAGAATCGATTCATGTCAAGTTTGATGATCTCAACTCTGTTGAGAGCATAACTGAAAACTTGGAGAAAGCGAATCTCAAAGAATCTTCAAAACTGGATCCACCAGAGATAGATACACCAGAGTTGCTGACCAACTCTGCCATACCAATGAATCATCAGAATCCCATTCTGCAAAGCAAGGATAGTGATGAAGAATCAGAAGAAGAACAAGAGAATCGAAGGCAACCCCTATCAGAACCTGATCTTACTTGGTTAAGAGATCATCCTCCTAATCAAGTAATTGGACAAATCAGAAGTGGAGTCCAAACCAGATCCACATCAAGGAGAGAAGCAATGCTTGCCTGCTATATATCTCAGATGGAACCTATGACAGTTGAAGAAGCTCTTGCAGACTCAGATTGGATCAATGCTATGCAAGAAGAGCTCACTCAGTTTGAAAGGAACAAAGTGTGGGAACTTGTTCCTAGGCCAAGGCACCAGAATGTCATTAGAACCAAATGGGTATTCAAGAACAAAGCAGATGAAGATGGCAACATTGTAAGGAACAAAGCAAGGCTAGTGGCTAAAGGATACTGCCAAGAAGAAGGAATAGATTTTGATGAGACCTTTGCACCAGTTGCCAGAATTGAAGCCATCAGAATCTTTCTAGCCTATGCTGCCTACAACAACATCAAGGTCTACCAGATGGATGTCAAGAGTGCATTTCTGAATGGAGATCTTGAAGAAGAGGTTTATGTGGAACAACCACCAGGTTTTGTCATTCCTACTCAATCTTCTTGTGTCTACAAGCTTAAAAAGGCCCTCTATGGTCTTAAGCAAGCTCCCAGAGCCTGGTATGACACATTGTCCCTTTTCCTAGTGAACCATGGGTTTACTAAAGGAAAGGTTGACAAAACTCTATTTCAAATCTCTGTTGTTAATCATATTCTGTTAGTACAAATATATGTTGATGACATTATATTTGGTAGTACTAATCCAGAACTGTGCAAGAAATTTTCTCAAGTGATGCAGAGTCAATTTGAAATGAGTATGATGGGAGAACTCAGTTACTTCCTAGGACTTCAAGTCAAACAAGTTCCAGAAGGGATCTTTATCAATCAAGGGAAGTACACCAGAGATCTGATCAAGAAGTTTGGAGTGGAAGGCAAATCATCAGTGAAGATTCCCATGAACACTTCACAAGGGATTGGTCCAGATGATGAAGGAAAAGATGTAGATGCAACAACATACAGAGGAATCATAGGATCTCTGTTGTATCTAACTGCAAGCAGACCAGACATCTCATTCTCTGTTGGAATCTGTGCCAGATACCAGTCAAAGCCCAAGGAAAGCCATCTAAGTGCTGCAAAGAGAATCATCAGATACATCAAAGGAAATCCAAATGCAGGCTTATGGTATCCCAAAGGAGGTAACTTTGAACTAATTGGTTATTCTGACTCAGATTTTGCAGGTTGCAGACTAGACAGAAAAAGCACCTCTGGTCACTGCCAATTGCTAGGAGGAAGGCTTGTTTCCTGGTTTAGCAAGAAGCAGAACTCCATCTCAACAAGTACAGCTGAGGCTGAATACATTGCAGCTGGGAGTTGCTGTGCTCAACTACTCTGGATGAAGCAACAACTGAAGGACTATGGAATTCAAGCAAAGGAGATCAAGCTGTTGTGTGACAACACCAGTGCCATTGCAATCACCCAGAATCCAGTTCTTCACTCCAGGACAAAGCACATTGAGATCAGACATCACTTCATCAGAGATCACGTTGAGAAGAAGCATATCTGTATGGAGCATGTACCTACAGAAGATCAACTTGCAGACATTCTAACCAAGCCTTTACCTGAGGCAAGGTTTAACAAGCTTAGGGAAGAATTGGGAATGATGGATGATCTTCCCAGAGATGCATGAACCAGAGATTCACTGAACCAGAACTCCATTCTTCTGCACCAGAAACTCGGATCAGAGAACCACTATCTCTGATCATCAGAATCTCACATCAGAGAACCTCCCCTTCTCTGACCAGAGTTCCTCAACCGAAGACAACAGATACGGAAGTGGACTTAACAATATTTCGAGGTACGGGCTAGACCTAATTAATTGAAACGGTCTTTTACCAAAATACCCCTGATCGTTACTCTTCTAACGGAAACGTTTCCGCCCGCATTTCTTTAAATGCTGCCTCGAAACTGCCAATATACCAAACGTCCACTATTCCTAACTCCTTTATATCCACCGTCTTCGACTCAAATCCCTACTGCTACTTCATCTCTCTTAAACTGCTCTAGCATTCAAAGCTTTCAGATCCCAAAAACTTTCCAATACCCAGAAATTTTCTTAACCGTCACTCAAGATGAACTTCCTGAGCATCAACGACCTTTCTAAGGAAGAAGCAAAAACTCTCATCACCAACGTTGTTTCAGGCATGAAAGTTGACATGTCCTCCCTACCCCTCCTGGCAGAAAATCAGAAGAGGATGACGAAGATCATCCAAGGGATGACTGATTCACAACTTTCTAAGGTTGTTGCTCATCCCTATGAGCATTTCAGCATCAAAGATGTGGCTGAGTTCTACCTCAACGCCACCATCTCCAGGACCGGAGTTCACTCATCCGTGCAGGGTCAACGCATCTTCTTGAATGCAGATGCACTGAATGAATTCTTTGGAGTTCAACTTGACTCCCAAGACCCAGAATCCAGCAATCTCATTGCTCTTGACTCAGTGGAAGTCTCCACTGAAGGCTTTGTCCAGACTTACTGCCGTCCGGAGGCTGCCGGACTGGATAAACTCTACATGAAGAAATTTCAACTCAAGAAGGACTATGAGAAGCTTGTCACCATTCTGCACCGTTGCTTGTGGTGCAAAACTGCCTCAACTGATGAGATGAACACAAGCAATGCCAAGGCAATCTTTGCAGTGCACCATGGCATGAATATCAACTGGGGAGAAGTAACTTTTGGCTCAATAACTGAGTTCATCAAGAAGAAAGACTCTGAAACAGGTCTTTTCTCAACTAAGATGGGACATGGCCTTCTTATCTCTGCCATCCTTGCTGCAAAAGGAGTTCAACTCAGGGATCCTATCCCAGTTGACCACACCAAGACCATCTTCCTCACAGCCTCTCCAAAATTCAACATTGCCATCTCTTCTGAACTTAGGAGAGAGGAAAGACTGGAAAAGAAAAGAGAAGAACAGGCTGCTAAGGCCAAACCTGCCAAGAAAATTGCCAGAAAGCCCAAACAACCTGAGCAGTCACAGGTTGTAAGGGAGGTTCGACAGAAGAAGAAGAGTGACAATCTTTCACTACCAGAGAAGGAAACAACAGAGGAGGCTGCACCAGAGATGCCCTCCCCAAAGGCAACCAAGAAATCTGCTACCAGAAAACTGAAGCAGAAGAGGAGAAGAAGGATGGTTGTGCTAAGTGGTGATTCTGACAACTCTAGCACTAAACCAAGGCAGAAGAAGAGGAAGACTAAAGTAGTCTCACCTGCCAAAGATTCACTAGTTCAGGGGGAACTTGCACCAGAATCTGGCACTCTACCAGAAACTCACCAAGATTCTGCACCAGAGTTGCCCAACTCTGCTCTCTCACCAGAGCGTGAAGCCTCACCAGAAATGGACCAAGAAACAGACTTCAACATCATTCTGCAAAAGCAGTTTGACAGAGTTCTAGCTTGGAGAAGATGGAGAATGGGTCCTCTTCAACAAATCATCCAATTCTTTGATGCCTATGAAGAAGAAGAAGCTGCTGTTCTTCACTGGGTAGGCACAGATGATGTATCAAAGTGCTTCAACCTTACCTTTCTGATTTCTGTGCTACAAAAGAAGAAAGACAGATATCAAGGTAAAGCTCCCACATCTGACCTATCTCCAGAAAGGCATGTCAGAGCCTTAGAAGAAGAAGAAATGGAAACTTTTGATGCTTGGCTGATGGAGAAGAAAAGGAAAGAGTCAATGATCAAATTTCGCCATAGTGCTCTTGAGGAAGGAGAGCCATCCACTGCGAATGACATTGCTATTACCATGGAGCAGCTGATCAAGGAGTGGAGAGAATCTGTGTACTCCGAAATTGTACTTGAGGTAATTCCTACACCTCCTCCTTCCCCTCCCCAATCTCCTATTACTCTACCCTCACTTCACCAGAAAACCCCTTCACCAGAACAGAAAACCCCTTCACCAGAACAGAAAACCCCACCTTCCACCAGAACACCATCTCACCAGAAACCCAACTCAAGACCTACTTCACCCAATCAAAAAATTGCATCTCCCTGCAGAGCAATTGTCCCTTTCAGAAACCGTTCACCCATTCACTCTCCACCACAGCACCAGAACCCTTCACCAACATCCAAGTCTGCCTCACCTCAGAGATCCTCACATCATTCTGCAGCATCTACACCCAAAAAGAAACCTATCTTCAGGGTTCCCTCCTCATCTAGTGACAATGATGGATTCCTCACCTCCTCCATTGCTGCTGATGAAACCTCCAAAAGGAGAAGGACACCCCCCAGAGTTCCTTCCCCTCCACCATCCAACAGAGCTCCTCCCTTACCAAAAGGCAGAGGATTGGAAACGCCTGATTTTACACCTGAAGAATCCAAAATCCCCTTCACCCAGTTTGTGAAGTCTGCTGAAGCTTTTGGTGGAATATTGGTTCAAGATCTGAGCAAGATTATTGAATTAAATGACAAACAACATGAAGAACTCACCCATACCAATTTGCAAATAACTATAGGTTTTCAACACCTGTCAGATAAAGTTGCTGCTCTCAAAGAAAATTTGCACACCTTCATGCATTCCTCTAACTCAAGGATTGATTCTGTCTCCAGAGATGTTAGTGGACTCAACTCTGTTCTCCACTCTCACTCTCAAGCTCTGCTTGCCCAGAATTAGACAATCAACAGGATCTCAGAATCTGTTCAAAATCTTCAGAAATCTGCTGATAGTTCCTCCCAGAAACTCAACTTCTTACATTCTCTCTGCAAGGAACATCAAGAGCAAGGCCTGGCTCTTCTCAAATCTGACAGAGAAAGGTACCAGAAGATGGTGCTTCTAGAGGTCAGCACCAGAGATCTCCAATCTGCAGTAGACAAGCAACAAAGCCTGATTGAAGGTCTTGCCTCTGTCACTCAGACACTGCCAGAAACCCTTGATGAAATCAGAGATGCTCAAGCCTCTGAGTTTTCCAAGATTGAACTTCTCCTTGGTGATCTTTGTGATGCCAAAAAGGGGGAAGATACCAGAGAAGGAGAAGGCACCAGCACCAGAACCCTTTCTATCAGAGAACCCTCATCTGTTGATCCTGCTCCTTATTTTGATGCTACCAGAAAGAAAAGGTAAGCTGCTACAGGCACCAGACCTTCTCCTCCTCCTCCCAGAAGCTCAAAGAAGAAGTCTTCATCCTTTTCATTCACTGATTGGATGAAGAGTGGTCTGTCAAGGCCAGACAGAGTTCAGTTTGAACAAATGAGAAAATTGATGACCCCTCTTCAAAGAGAGAATCTGTTCATGGACAGTGATGGACTTGTCCAGATCAACCATGGTGGTTCGATAGAAGAAGCTGAGATGTGGTACGGAATGAAGATACTGAATGGCAAGAATTCTGCTGAAGCTGTCAGAAACTATTTGGATTGCAAACTTGCACCTCATTGGGCTGACTATCAGAATCCTAGGGATTTAGCCTCAATCAGAGCGAAGGTAAATGCTGAACTTGAAAGGATTGACAGAGCAGGACCACAGGTAGATGAAGAAGATCTCTAACTCTCTTTATCTAACTCTGTAATGCTTTACTTTCTCTATCAGTTTAATAAGATACCTTCTCTGCCTCTCTGTTTGTTTGACTCTTTTTCAAATATCTGTTTTTACTTACTTTCTTGTGTATTTTCTGTTATCATACTTGATTATTGCTATCTGATTGTATCGTACTCTTACTATTTTCCTTTGCTAAGTTGCCCACCAAGATTCTAATGAAAAGTTTTTAACTTTATTTTTTTATGGTGAAAGGCACTTCTCTGGAAATAGTTAAAGGGTTTTGGCATCATCAAAAAGGGGGAAATTGTAAGGAATAAATGTATTTAGATTTTGATGATGCTAGGATTAATTAAAATTTGAAAGTACCCCATTAGAAATTGTGTATTAGAATTTCTTTTGTAAGTTTTAGCTTAGTCTGCCTGCCAGAGTTCCATCTTGCTTCTACCAGAGTTGCTCACCAGAGAAGCTCTCAGAAACTGGTTATCAGAAAGATACCAGAGTTGGCACCAGAGACGGACTTCAGAGACTGGACCAGAGAACCTCTTGAGACTCTGCTAAGTATCATCAGATTCCGGAAGCCCTTCCAACGGTCGTTAAACTAACGGGAAATCCCCTAACGGTTACGAACCTTTCAACGGAAGCATGGCACTGTACACGCATTAAATGCACATTTAATGCTGTATGTACGAAGAGATATTTAAAGCTGATGATTGACCATGCGAATATCTTTACGCCCCCAAAATAGCAAGTCGGAGGACCAAACGGTCAAGTCAACAGTACATGCATTTAATGAAGCTGTCTTCTACACTCCAACGGGAAGACCGCTCCCAGTATATAAGATACACTCTGAAGAACAAAGAAGATAACTTTTGCCATAACCTTTACCAAGATAGATTTGCGTGAACAACTTTCTTGAGATAAAAACTCCATTTCTAACAAGAAAAGGCCACAGTTGGAAGATAAATATTCCCATCCTTCATCCAACTAGAAAAGGCAAAGTTACTCAGTTCTTCAACACTTCGAGAGCTTCATATACTCATCTTTTGTGAAGAAGCAACGTTGGAGAAAACTGATTCTATATCAAACACTTCTTGAAAAAGAAGGGACGTCTCAAATTAGCTGGAGTAAGTGAAGTGGAGATACTTCAAGAGACTCAGTGAAACGAGACCAGCCATCAGGAAGCAGGACTGCATCCCGGGTGGCAACTAGACTTGAAGAAGACGAGGAGTGCTTCTTAAGTTCTAGGGACTAAGGCGTTGTAAACTGTCGTTTTTGCAAGCTTAGTGGAACAGTGGACTAGAGGAACGAGTTGTTCCTTGAACCACTATAAAAACCCCGGTGTCATTTACTTTCAGCTTTTACTTTCTGCACTTAAGATTCGACTGACTAACTCTTTAGGTTGGAATCTGTGTCCAGCAGATCTTCCTTCAGAGTTATCAGAAAGACCTTTTGCCTTAGCTTTCTTCTAGAGGCTACCCGGACCGAAACTTATCCGCTGCCTGGTCTAGTTCTGCCATCAGAACTTGACCATCTCTGTTAAGTCAGACTTGACTTAGAGAAAAGTTTAAATTCCTGAACAGTCTATTCACCCCCCCCCCTCTAGACTGTTCCCATTACAAACGGGACCAACAATCCCTATACCTGAATTCAAGAGGAAATTTTGCAGAAAAGGAGAGGAAGTGGAGAAGGTGAATATGAAAAAGAACCTGCTCAAGAAGGAATTTGAGCTGCTCATTAACATTTTCCACAAATGTTTATGGTGCAAGTATACCTCCACTGATGATGTCACAACTGCAAATGCCAATGCCCTCTATGCAGTACATCATGGGGTAAACATCAACTGGGGACAAGTTATGGTAAAGTCCCTGATTGAGTTTATCAAGAAGAAGAACCCCAAGACAAGCCTTTACTCTGGGAAGTTAGGGCATGGACTGCTCATCTCAGAACTGCTCCTCAAACAAGGTGTAACCTTGAGGAAGGCCACACCTTTGGATCACACCAAGGTAATCTTCCTGTCTGCCTCTCCAAATAGGGAAAAAGCCATAAAAGCAGAGCTGAAGAGACAACTTCAGCTTGATATTAAAAGACAAGGAGAGAAGGTGCAGAGACCCCTCTCTGAAGCCCCTTCTGTTGAAAAGAAGAAGAAGACCAAGAAGGCAGAGCTGGTTGCTCCTCCAACCATGAAGGCTGGACAGAAGAGGAAGAGGATCACAAAGACCAAAAAGAAGGTTGCTAAACCTGTGGTCACAGTGTCTGAGGAAGTGGCAGACATTCAGGGGGAACCAGAGATCCCCACCTCTGTTGCATCTCCTGAACAGAATAGGGTGACAACTCCAACAGAGCACCCCAGTGCTGACAAAGAAGGGTATCTGTCCTTGCTAGATAGACAGTTTGCCCGGATCCTTGAATGGAGAAGATGGAGAATGGGACCCCTTCACAAAATCATTGAATACATTGATCACTATGAGCCTGAAGAAGAGGCCATCCTGCAGTGGGTAGGCACTGATGATGTCTCCAAATGCTTTGCCCTCAATTTCCTTCATTCTGTTCTTGAAAAGAAGAAGGCAGGCTACAAAGGAAAGGCTGTCCTCATTTCCTCACCCTCAGAGGAGACAGTCAAACCTCTAGAAGATGGCGAAATAGAAGCTTTTGAAGAATGGTTGTTTACCAAGATGGCAACAGAATCTGTTCAACCAAACTTCAACCCAGGAGAGCCTTCTGTACCCAAGACAGAAGGGCAAGCTATGATGGAACACATCAAGGAATGGAGGACTTCTTTGCTTGAAGATAACATAATTGAGGTAATTTCTCCAACCCCTTATGTTAATATCTCAACAGAACCCCATATCCCCTCACCTCTCACTGTCACAGAAACCCCTCCACCAGAAAACCCTCAACCTCAATCCCCTGAACAGAAACCCCCCACCTGTGCTCACTCTCCCAAAAAGAAAAACAAATCACCTTGCAGAGCAATTATTCCCTTCAGAAACCGCTCCCCTTCACCTCCACCACCTCCTCCTCAACAGAATGCCTCACCTCATCAAAACAATTATTCTCCCCAAACTTCACCTCAGCATCAGAGCTCCTCATCCCAACAGAAATCCTCTTCACCTTCCAAGTCTGAACATCAAGTCCCTCCACAAGAATCACTACCACCACATCAACCTGCAGCTCAGCATAAACCTGTCTGGTTTCTTAGAGATTCTGACCCTACAACTATCTCCCCCATCTCTGCACCTCAAGGTCATTCTAGGCATTCTACTGCCCCCAATCCCTCCTTCCGGAAGAAGAAGAAGGTCATCAGGAACAGAATCCCAATATACTCCTCGTATGAAGATTCTTCTGACATGGATGGATTCATGGTCAGCAAGTCATACAAAGCTACTTCTAAGAGACAGAAGACCCCTCCTCTGACTCAACTTGAGCATGAACTGCGTGTCCAATCTCTCTCCTCTGTCCACGAACATCACCCTTTGCCTAAGGGAAGAGGTTTAGAGCTGCCTCAATCTGATGGACAAGAGAATCAAATTCCCTTCAACAAGTTTGTTGAAGCAGCAGAAGATTTTGGTGGCAAATCCTCCAAGGCATGGACAAGCTGATCCAGATCAATGATAAGCATTTTGAGCACCTTGCTCATGTAAATGATAATCTCAATTCTGGAATGCAGTTCATATCAGATCGCTTTGAGAACCTCACAGAAACACTCAACAATTTCATGACCTCCTCCTCTGCCAGAACAGATGCACTGTCAACAGAAGTGGTAAGTATCCACAAGACCCTCTCTGTCTTTCAACAAACACTTCTGAATCAAGGACAGACAATCAACACTATCTCAGAGAATCTTGAGGCTCTGCAAAAATCTGATACCAGAACTAAGAGGCAACTGACCTCCATCGAAGAAATGTGCAGAGCTCACCAAGATCAAGCTCAACTTCTCCTCTCTGTTGACAAAGACAGATATCAAAAGATGGTGCTGCTTGAAGCCAACAACAAGGACATCTTCTCTGCCATTCAGAAGCAGCAAGGTCTCATAGAAGGCCTTACTTCTGTCACTCAGACTCTACCAGAGGCCCTTGAGCAGATAGCCTCCTCTCAGGCCTCAGAGTTTCAGAAGATCAGCATGATGATAGAGGACCTACATGATGCCAAAAAGGGGGAAGAGGACCCTCAACAGACTAGGCCTCGATCCAACAGAACTCCTGCTAGAACACCATCCTCTGCTGAGCCTTTAGTAGATCCTGCTCCTTACTTTGAAGCTGCCTTACAGAAGAAGAGAGCAGCAGGTATACCTAGACCCTCATCTCCAGTAAGGAAAGGCACCAAGAAGAAGAAAGTCTTTAGCTTCACTGAATGGAGATTGGGTGGATCCCAAAGAATTGACAGAACTCAATTTGAAGAAATGAAGGTCAAAATGACTCTCACCCAACAACAGAACCTCTACATGGATAAAGATGGTGTTGTGCGAGTCAGGTATGGGGGATCCTTAGAAGAAGCTGAAGAATGGTACAAGAAAAATATTGTCCCAGGCAAGACAATACATGAAGGTGTTCTCAGCTATCTGGATTGCAAGCTTTCTCCCATATGGGCATCTTATCAAAGCTCTGGCAACCTTTCCAAGATCAGAGCAGAAATCAATGAAGAACTGCTAAGGCTTCAAAGATTGGAGGAAGAAGCTCTGCAAGCAGCTAATTTGGAGAATGTGTAAGGATTATCTCTGTAAAACTTATCTAATAAAATCACATCTCTGCCTTTTCACTTTGAAGGGCTTTTCCTCATTTCTTGTCTTTTTGCTTTCTGTCCGTGTTTGCTTATTTTATTTATTTTCTGCTATCTGAATGTACTGCACTCTTACTATTTTCCTATGCCAAGTTGCCCACCAAGATTTTAATGGAACTTTTTAAACTTTAATTTTTTTTTTGGTGAAGGCACTTCTCTGGAAATAGTTAAAGGGTTTTGGCATCATAAAAAAGGGGGAAATTGTAAGGAATATTTGTATTTAGATTTTGATGATGCTAGTTTAATTAGGACTTTAGAGTACCCCTCTTTAGACTTAATGTATTAGAATTTTCATTTGTAAAGTTCTTAGTTTAATCGACTTGGCAGAAAACCTCCAGAGCAGAAGACCTTTTGATCAGAAGAGCTCCAAGGGCAGAAGACCCTTTTAAGGCATTGTTGAACAGAGGACCTTTGGTTCTCTGCTTCAGAACAGAAGACCTCAGGGTCTCTGTTAGCCTGTACTCTGACAGAAACCCTCCTGGTTTCTGTTGGATATACTCTCAACAGAAGTGCTCCAGACCTTCTCTGATCAACTCTCTGTTAAAGACACCAGAAGGCCTGACACTTAGAAGAATTCCACAAAGCCGGGAAATCAACTGGAAGATTCATTCAACGGCTAGGAGACTTGAACGGAAACGCTACAGTACGCGCATTAAATGCACATTTAATGCTCCCCATGCTCCGTAGAGTAATTGTAGATGATTGGCCGCAATGTCAGGATTACTTTATCCCAAAATAGTAACCTGCCAACTTTACCGGGTTCTACTGGTCAAGTCAACTGCTCGCTCATTTAATGCAGTTGTCCTCCTTCTCCTCCAACGGGAAGACAACCTCAGTATAAAAGATACACTACGAAGAACAACCGAACAACTTTGCAATCTTTGCTAACCTTTGCTACAACTCTGCATACAAGAAATTCAAACGCTTAAAAGCAAAAAGCCTCCTTGAGATTAACACTTCATCATCCTCTACAAGAGAAGGCAGAAGTTGGAAAAATACTTATTTCCAACTCAAGCAAAGTTCCAAGTGTTCTTCAACTCTTCAAGCTCATCACATACAAACTCTTTGTAACGAAGCAAGTTGGAGGAACCCCTGTTCTAAATAGAACCTCTTCTTTCACAAGAAGGACGTCCAAGTATCTGGAGCTGTGAAGTGGTGATACTTCTGGAAAGCTCAGTGAAAGGACCAGTCTTAGGGAAACCGGAAGTGCATCCAAGGAGACATCTACACTTGAAGAAGACGTGGAGAGCTTCTTAAGTGATAGGGCTAAGGCATTGTAAACGGAAGTTTTTACAGCTTAGTGGAACAGTGGACTAGAGGAACAAGTTGTTCCTTGAACCACTATAAAAAGCCCTGGTGTCATCTACTTACTGCTTTGCATTCATAGTTTTTACTTGAACTGTTTGACTCCAAAGACTTGGTATCTGTGTTCAGCAGAACTGGTCTTGTGAGTTAACAGAAGGCCTACTGCCTTTGCTTCTCTGAGGCTATTAACAGAACTCCCTACCAGAACCCCATCCGCTGCCAGTCTGTTCTGCCAACAGAACAGGCTATTCTGTAAAATCTGATACTTAGCTTAAAAAGCTAAAAACCAATACAGTCTATTCACCCCCCTCTAGACTGTATCCAGTACAACCGGGACCAACACCCTCCCCAGCCCACCATCCCCCCAGCACCCTCCCCATCCCACCAGCCCCCTCCCCAGCTCCCCAGCCCCCAAAACATATGAGATTTATATGCAACCACCTTTTAATCTTTTATTGGTTGCATAGTTTTTTGCTCATTCATACATATGCATTGCAAGACTATTTGGCCGCTAATCAACTCAATAGGAACATTGAAAGAATGTAATTATAATTTAATAATGCACATATTCACTCCCAACAATATAGATCCATAATGCAAAAGATTTTAAAACTATACTAACATTCCTACAAGAAGAAAATGTTAATAGCTCACACACTAACACTGAGAATAAACAAAAACAAAAATTAAAGGAGTTACACTGTATATGCCATCAATAGAGGTTTGGAGAGACAACTGTAAGTTGACTCACTTCACTGAAAAATTACCCCTAGGGAGAAATCCATGAAAAAGATGAAAGAGGAGCAACTCTATAGTCAATAAATTTACTATGAAGCATTTCATCAAACATCATATATGCAATGTCAAATTTAAATGATAATGTGATAAGAAAAACAAGCTTACCGACACTGGAAGGTGACTCAAATTGCTGGCCTGGCGTTGGCGACTAGACTCCACATGCGGCAATGGTGGCTCAAATTGCTGACTTGGCGTAAATCGCTCCTCTGGACGGACACCACTGGACAACTACACTGACGCCGTCCTACTGATGCTCTATCGAACGAGTGAGGCGTTCGCCAAAGGCTTAGGGATACACGCGATACCGATGACACAAACCCTAGTGGTATCAACACCACTAGGAGATGACGTTGAGGGAACTTGTTATTATCCATCTTGTGAGGTGGAAGTCGATGGCCAAACCTTGACGTGTGATTTCGTACCGCTGAGCATGATTGATTTTGATGCGATCCTAGGGATGGATTGGCTAGAAAAGCATCATGCTAGGGTAGATTGCTACACGAAGGTTCTAGAACTCGAAGGCAATGATGGGAATGCCCTACGCTTCGAGGGTGATCGAGGAAAATCAAATAGTTGCGTCATATCCGCCGTGAGAGCGAGGAGTACGATGAGAAAGGGATGCCACGCATATCTAGCTAACATGGTGGACAAAACTAAGGAGGAACCAAACCTCGACGATGTAAGGGTGGTTTGTAAGTACCCGGATGTCTTCCCTAAAGACCTACCGGGGCTTCCACCCGATAGAGAGATTGAATTTGTGATCGAGGTTGAGCCCGGCACCAAACCAATCTCTATACCACCGTACCGAATGGCACCTGCAGAACTGAATGAGTTGAAAACCCAATTGCAAGAGCTATTGGATAACGGTTTCATTAGACCGAGCTATTCACCGTGGGGAGCACCAGTTCCTTTTGTGAAAAAGAAGGATGAGACTCTACGTATGTGCATTGACTACCGACAATTGAACAAGGTCACCATGAAGAATAGGTACCCTTTACCTAGGATCGATGACTTGTTTGACTCGCTCCGGGGGCAACGGTATTTTCAAAGATTGACTTGGGGTCAGGGTATCACCAACTGAAGATAAAAGAAAGCGACATACCGAAGAGTGCTTTCCGGAATGACAGAATCATGCTCATTCAAATGTAACAAGCCTATAATAGTATAATACATTATACATAGGTATAGGGGTTCGCATGTACAACAAAAATACTTTACAGTGAGCTAAATTACTTCACAAGCAGATAATGAAACAAACCAGACATTTCATAGAGCTCAGAATGCTTTTTATCATTCACAAGGGAAATAGGGGGGATCTGCTACAATTTCAGTTACAACTTACCATTTTAATTATGAACTGAAAGAGCAATACCAACCCTAAACCCTATATGCAGTAATGAGTGGAAGCTTCATCATAGCCAATGGCAAATCATAGAGTCATGTACTCATGTTCATACACATTCAAATGTAAAAACAAGCACATTATGGCACAAATCAAACATTTCATAGAGCTCAGAATGCTTATTATCATTCACAAGGGAAATAGGGGCATCTGCTACAACCTACCATTTCAGTTACAACATACAACTTACCATTCATGAACTGAAAGAGCAATACCAACCCTAAACCCTATATGCAGTACCAGTAATGAGTGGAAGCTTGAGCATAGCCATGTACTGATGTACTAATGTTCATACACATTAAAATGGAAAAACAAGCAGATAATGAAACAAACCAGACATTTCATAGAGCTGAGAATGCTTTTTATCATTCACAAGGGAAATAGGGGGCATCTGCTACAATTTCAGTTACACAACTTACCATTTTATGAGCTGAAAGAGCAATACCAACCCTAAACCCTATATGCAGTAATGAGTTGAAGCTTCATCATAGCCAATGCCAAATCATTGAGTCATGTATGTTGGGAAACGAGCTACGAACATGCATCTCATGCTTGATACGAAGCAAAAACATTTACAAAAGGATCTATACTATTCCATGAACTTCAATTGCTAATAAGCAATATAGTTTGCAATAAATCAAGAAACTAATCATTATAAGCTCGTATGAAACCATAACTTTTGATGGATCAATGGAAACCTAGGTCTTAGCACTTGTTTATGTCATTCTAGCGTAGAAAGTACCACGCCTCTACGGTGTGCACACACGATCGGATCAGACTTGCTCAATGTACTAGCATCCAAAAGGGTTTTCTCAAATTATGTTTTGTCTCATGTATGTGTGAGAACGGCCAGCCCTATTAAGCTCTTAGGCTCCTCCTTTTATAGAGAACCTAAAGTAGAAAACCCTAGCAACAAACGGACATGGGCTTGAAGTCATTCGGACCCAAACACTATCCGATTCTAATCCAAAACGTTTTAGCGTGCGACCCTATAGGTTTATATTCCTTTGGTAGTATAATTAAATACTCTTTTAATTATACAAATAAAAAGCGGTCTCTAGTAAGACATTATTATTATCCAAAGGATATAAAATTCAAAACGACACAACTTATAAATATATTATGTCACATATATATTCCTTTTGCCCAACGATATCTAGATTGAACACAAGACTAGGCGAGTGTCATTCTTGTATAGTTCAATCATTGTATCTTGATTTCCAAGTATATTTAATACAAATGACACCTCATTTGTGCATGGCCATGCTATAATTAAATATACTTATCAAGGGGCCCAAAGATATCTTCTCTCAATATATGAAAGTGACAAATCCCATCTTAACCAACCACATACCTCTATATATTTCATAATAGATTTGATCATTAACTTTATAGTTTCTCATTTAGGAGTAACGTTTGATAATGTCTAATGTATTAATCCTTATATTGGTAACCATGGCAATCTCAGGTCCGAGGACGATATGATTTCACTAAAGGGAACATCACTGATGACATTTATAACATTTCCTTGCAGTGTTCCCAAAACGGGCCGGTCCAATATTTGTTCACCAACAAGTATTAGCGTGTTTAGCTTGATATCACCATATCCATGACTTGTGGAACATAGTCATCAGCTAACCCACACTCTAATCAATATGTCTATGTAATCCTAGATTATAGAGATATGATTAGGGACATAGTATATTTTATGAAACGACTAGTATTCCACAACCAAGTCACATAGTTGGTGAACTAGTAATGATAATATACTATATTTAAGAATATAAGGTGAAATAAAATAAACCTTATTAATAAGCATAAGATATCCAACTATAAGTCATACACATATGAATAGTTCTAGGGCATATCTCTTTCAGTCTCCCACTTGCACTAGGACCATTCATTCATGAAACGAATTCCCATTGCACTGATATGTTTATCATGTTTGGATTGAGAAAGCGGCTTGGTCAAAGGATCAGCAACGTTCTCATCCGTGGGAACTTTGCACATCTTTACCTCACCATTACTTATAAACCCATGTATCAGGTGATAACGTCTTTGAATATGCTTAGACTTGTGGTGTGACCTTGGCTCTTTAGCCTGAGCAATCGCTCCATTGTTGTCACAATACAAATCTATTGGATCGGTGCTACTAGGAATGACACCAAGCTCAGTGATAAACTTCTTTATCCATACTGCTTCCTTTGCTGCTTCTGAAGCAGCAACATATTCAGCTTCCGTTGTAGAATCAGTAACCGTGTCTTGCTTAGAACTCTTCCAACTCACAGCTCCACCGTTTAGACAAAATACAAAACCGGATTGCGATTTGAAGTCATCCTTGTCTGACTGAAAGCCCGAATCAGTGTAACCACTTACAACCAATTCTTCCTGTCCGCCATAGACCAAGAACATATCCTTAGTTCTTTTTAAGTACTTTAGAATATTCTTGACAGTGGTCCAGTGGCCCTCACCAGGGTCTGACTGGTATCTGCAAGTCACACTCAATGCATGTGCTATATCAGGACGAGTACATAACATGGCATACATGATAGATCCTATAGCCGAAACATATGGGATTCTATCCATGCGATCTCGCTCATCTTGTGTTTGAGGACACTGAGTCTTGCTGAGTGTTATGCCATGTGTCATTGGCAAGAATCCCCTCTTAGAGTTTTGCATGCAAAACCTATTTAAGATTTTATCAATGTATGTACTTTGGCTTAATCCTATTAGTTTTCTTGATCTATCCCTATAGACCTTGATCCCTAATATATAGGTTGCCTCGCCCAAGTCTTTCATTGAAAAACAATTTCCCAACCAAGTCTTAACCGATTGAAGCATGGGAATATCATTTCCAATGAGTAGTATGTCATCTACATACAATACCAGAAAGATTATTGCGATCCCACTGACCTTCTTGTATACACAAGGTTCTTCTTCGTTTTTCATGAAACCAAACTCTTTGACAACCTCATTAAAACGAAGATTCCAACTCCGAGATGCTTGCTTAAGACCATATATGGATCTCTTAAGCTTGCATACTTTATTAGCATTTATCGGATCGACAAAACCTTCAGGTTGTGACATGTACACATCCTCTTCAAGGTATCCATTTAGGAAAGCAGTTTTGACATCCATTTGCCATATCTCATAGTCATAATACGCGGCGATGCTTAAAAGTATCCTGATTGATTTAAACATGACAACTGGAGAAAAGGATTCATCGTAGTCAATACCATGAATTTGTCTATATCCTTTTGCAACCAATCGAGTCTTATAGACATCGATCTTGCCATCCTTATCAAGCTTTATTTTGAAAATCCATTTGCATTCTATGGCTCTATAGCCATCTGGCAAGTCAACCAAGTCCCATACTTGATTGTCGTACATGGATTTCATTTCGGGTCTCATGGCTTCTTGCCATTCTTTGGAAGTAGAACTCTCCATTGCTTCCTTGAAAGTGAGTGGCTCATTGTTGTCTAACAACAACACCTCTTTCTCATTTGAGACGATAAATGAATATCTCTCAGGTTCTCGACGTGGATTACTTGACCTTCGTAAGGCTGTCACTTCCTCTGGAGCCTGTGAACCTGTTTGCATATTTGATTTAGGCTCTTCATTGAGAGCATCAATTTCATCTCGAATTTCTTCAAGATGTATCTTGCTCCCACTGTTCTCCTTTGAAATAAATTCTCTTTCTAAGAAGACACCATTCCAAGCTACAAACACTTTGTTTTCGGTCTGGTTATAGAAGTAATATCCTTTGGTTTCTTTAGGATATCCAACAAAGAAGCATCTCTCTGATTTGGGTTCTAATTTAGTCATGGTCAATCGTCTAACGAAAGCTTGACATCCCCAAATCTTAAAAAATGATAAACTAGGAACCTTTCCAGTCCATAACTCGTAAGGTGTCTTTTCCACAGCCTTGGATGGAGATCTATTCAGTGTGAACGCTGTGGTTTCAAGAGCATATCCCCAAAAGGATGCTGGAAGGGAAGTCTGACTCATCATTGATCGAACCATGTCTAACAGAGTCCGATTCCTCCTTTCTGATACACCATTCCATTGTGGTGTTCCTGGTGGAGTAAGTTGGGAAATGATGCCACAACTTTTAAGATGATCATTGAAATCATGGCTTAAATATTCTCCTCCTCGATCTGATTGAAGAATTTTAATACTCTCACCAAGTTGATTTTGTACTTCACTCTGAAAATCCTTGAATCATCCAAAAGATTCTGATTTATGTTTCATCAAATAAACATAACCATATCTACTGAGATCATCAGTGAATGTGATGAAGTATTGATATCCTCCTCTAGCATGTGTGTTCAGTGGTCCACATACATCGGTATGAATGAGTCCCAAAATATCACTTTCCCTTTCGTTGTTACCAATGAATGGACTCTTAGTCATCTTTCCCAATAAACAAGATTCACAATCTTCAAGAGACTGGAAGTCAAATGAACTTAGAAGACCATCTTTATGGAGCTTCTGTAAGCGTTTCTCATTTATGTGGCCTAAGCGACAATGCCATAGAAGAGTAGGATTAGAATCATCAGACTTGATTCTCTTGCTACTTACGTTATAGATATCTTTTTTAAGATTTAGAATGTAAAGACCATCCAATAATTGGCCAAAACCATAGTGCACATTATTCTTAGAAAACGAACAACTATTGTTCTTAAAAATAAATTCAAAACCTTCCTTGTCCAACAAGGAAATAGAAATAATGTTTCTGCTAAACGAAGGCACATGGTAGCAATTATTCAATTCTAAAATAACTCCTGCAGGCAAAGGTATTTCGAGTGTTCCTACAGCTAAAGCAGCAACTTTTTCTTGATTTCCAACTCGTAGGTCCACTTCCCCTTTAACAAGCTTCCTACTCCTTTTGAACCCCTGCACATTTGTACAAATGTGAGATGCACTTCCAGTATCTAATACCCAAGAAGTAGAAGAAGCTGAAGTAACATTTACTTCTATAACGTAAGTACCTGATTTAGAAGAATTCATTCCTTTCTTTTCCTCAAGGTATTTCTTACAGTTCCTCTTCCAATGACCCTTTTCATTGCAGTGGAAGCATAACATTTCAACTTGTGGATTGGACTTGGGCTCAGATTTCACCTTGTTGTTTTTCCAGTTCTTAACGGGAGTTTTGCCATTGCCCTTTCCTTTCTTAGTTCCATGTCTCTTGAAACCCTTTCCCTTTTGAACCACTA
The DNA here is from genome assembly GCA_945859875.1 of Cuscuta europaea. NCBI lineage: Eukaryota > Viridiplantae > Streptophyta > Magnoliopsida > Solanales > Convolvulaceae > Cuscuta > Cuscuta europaea. The sequence continues at coordinate 7,136,754 of CAMAPE010000006.1, forward strand.
GAACATCGTTCTTCCTTTTCTTAACAATGTTCTGCTCAACCGTTTTCAACATTCCATGAAGCTCATTCAATGTCTTCTCCAGGTTGTGCATGTTGAAATTCATGATGAAACCATCAAATGATTCTGGAAACGACTGGAGAATGACATCAGTAGCCAACTCTTGGCTAATGGTTGTCCCTAACCTTTCAAGGTGATCAGTGTACCCAATCATTTTGAGTACATGGGGGCTAACAGAGCTTCCCTCGTGAAACTTGCATGAAAACAAAGACTTAGTAGTCTCATAGCGTTCAACTCGAGCTTGTTTAAACAATCACAAAGCAATAAATATGGTTAAAATGCATGTGATATAGTATGGCCAATATATCAAGCTATTGTTAGCTTCTAGCACTCCATCCTTGGCAGCTCTGAACACTCCAGCATGCTCACCATGCTTCTCCTTGATGGGCACTCCTCCATCTTTTGATGTATAATTTACAATATTTACATTTTGCATCCTAATACAAAATCCTAATACTGAAAAACGTACAATAATTTAAACGACACGCAGGTCGTACAAAACAAAACAAAAATATGGCCATACTATATCACTTATAACCATAATCCTGCAGGTTAGTGTTATCTCATAGCATGAAGTATCACATACATGTAAAAGCCCATAAGTAGAGTTTAATCTACGAATTATCAGTTAATATGTCTAATCTCATTAGACATAATTCTTTTGGATCTTTTATGATATGAAAAATCTAACAAGATAATTCGTATATGCTAAATATGGTAATTGCGGATTTTTTTTTATCATAATAGCAAACAATGGGAAACTTCTTAATATAATAACTTTGTCAAAATCAGATTGTATCATTTTCCTTAATCATATTAACACAAACTATCTCATTAGTCTTGATCTCATCAAGTCTAATATGATTAAAAAAAATCTTATGGGAAAATCGTATATGCTAATCATAGTAATTGTGAAATTTCAATTACACTAGCATTTAGTACGAATTTTTCCTAAAATGATACGTTAATGACAAGATCATACACCTTACAAAACGTGGAATAAATTAAAGCAAAAAATCCCAATAGATTTGATCTCATCAAATCTAATAAGAATGAAAATCTTATAGGAAATTCATATATGCTAATTAAGGTAATCGTGGACTTTCAATTTCACTAGCATATAATATGAACTTTCCTAATACAAATGCTTAAAAGCAAGATCATATTTGTTACAAATCGGACATAAAATCAAATCAAACAATTCCAATAGATTTGATCTAATCAAATCGAATATGATTGAAAATATTATAGGAAATTCGTATATGCTAATTAAGGTAATTGTGAACATTCAATTACTTTAGCATATAATATGAATATTCCTAATAAACATGCTTAAAAACACGATCATATATGTAACAAAACGGACATAAAATCAAATCAACCAATTCCAATAGATTTGATCAAATCAAATCGAATATGATTGAAAATATTATAGGAAATTCGTATATGCTAATTAAGGTAATTGTGAACATTCAATTACTTTAGCATATAATTCGAACCTTCCTAATAATCATACTTAAAAACAAAAAAAAACATTGATGTTGCAATTCGTTCTAGTCCATAATCAGATCTCAAGAAAGTCATATTCAAGAAATATGGACAGTTTGTGAAACGCAACAAACATGATACAAAAGTTCGATCAAAACTCGATGTATTGCATGATTCTTCCAAAATACTAATATGCCAATTGAAAACCATGGAATAGTAAGCCAAAGCTCTGATACCACTGTTAGGAAATGAGCTACGAACATGCATCTCATGCTTGATACGAAGCAAAAACATTTACAAAAGAATCTATACTATTCCATGAATTTCAATTGCTAATAAGCAATATAGTTTGCAATAAATCAAGAAACTAATCATTATAAGTTCGTATGAAACCATACTTTTTGATGGATCAATGGAAACCTAGGTCTTAGCACTTGTTTATGTCGTTCTAGTGTAGAAAGTACCACGCCTCTACGGTGTGCACACACGATCGGATCAGACTTGCTCAATGTACTAGCATCCAAAAGGGTTTTCTCAAATTATGTTTTGTCTCATGTATGTGTGAGAACGGCCAGCGCTATTAAGCTCTTAGGCTCCTCCTTTTATAGAGAACATAAAGTAGAAAACCCTAGCAACAAACGGACATGGGCTTGAAGTCATTCGGACCCAAACACTATCCGATTCTAATCCAAAACATTTTAGCGTGCGACCCTATAGGTTTATATTCCTTTGGTAGTATAATTAAATACTCTTTTAATTATACAAATAAAAAGCGGTCTCTAGTAAGACATTATTATTATCCAAAGGATATAAAATTCAAAACGACACAACTTATAAATATATTATGTCACATATATATTCCTTTTGCCAAACGATATCTAGATTGAACACAAGACTAGGCGAGTGTCATTCTTGTATAGTTCAATCATTGTATCTTGATTTCCAAGTATATTTAATACAAATGACACCTCATTTGTGCATGGCCATGCTATAATTAAATATACTTATCAAGGGGCCCAAAGATATCTTCTCTCAATATATGAAAGTGACAAATCCCATCTTAACCAACCACATACCTCTATATATTTCATAATAGATTTGATCATTATCTTTATAGTTACTCATTTAGGAGTAACGTTTGATAATGTCTAATGTAATAATCCTTATATTGGTAACCATGGCGATCTCAGGTCCGAGGACGATATGATTTCACTAAAGGGAACATCACTGATGACATTTATAACATTTCCTTGCAGTGTTCCCAAAACGGGTCGGTCCAATATTTGTTCACCAACAAGTATTAGCGTGTTTAGCTTGATATCACCATATCCATGACTTGTAAAGTACATCCCTAGCCATCTTGGAAAGTATAGGAAACCTTTCACTATTTAACTTCCACCATCTTAGAATATCAAAGTCCCCATCTTCCTCAATTATGGACTCAACTAAATATATTTCAAGTTCAGATTTTTTAACTCCTAGCTGACCACTCTCAAGCTTCTTCTTTTTAAGATCAGCCTTAAACCTTGACACATGCCTATTTTCAGAATTACCACAGTCCATAGATGCTCCAGAAGTAAAAGTTGTAATAGAACTTCCACCAACACAGTCATGGTAACTTGAAACATAATCAACAAATAACTCAGTTAGACCTGACTTCACTTTTAGAAAAATAGCAGCACCTTTTTTGTCACCAAATAAAGCATTTAGGTGAAATGACATATACTCAAACTTGTCCCTAGGATCTAAGACATTAGCATAGAAGATTAGATATTTCATCTTTTCAGGATCACCCCAGTACTTGTCTAGTTTGGTTTTCATAGTACTCCCCATGGCACTAACAGAAGCAGTTGGAGAGGCAACCATATCTTTGAGGACAAGGAACAAGTCAGAAATTTCAGAAAAAAGGTATTGGAAGTAACATATAGTGAGCCTGAAATTCTTAGTGTCATTTCATAAAAAATTTGTAGAATGGTCACAAAAGATTCAACAGTAATCAAATCTAAAACATGAGGCATGTCAGAACCCAAATCAGTACTATATGCAGATTCATTCTCCTCATAGGCTTCAAACACTTTCTCATTACAAACTGCATATTTTAGCATCAGGTAAGTGGAATTCCACCTAGTTGGAACATCCAGGTGCAGACTACTCTTGGCTTCCACTCCTATCAAATCAGATATATCTTTGAACTTTTGAGGCCTAGCAGGTGAGTTCCTAACATGCTTAACAACTTCCCTAACTCTCATGACAGAAGTGTCTGCATCTTTAAGACTATCTTGTACTGCTAAGTTCAAGATGTGTGCAATGCAACACATATGAACATACTTTACTTTTACAGAAGAAGCACCCCAGGCTACTAATTTTTTATTGAAAAAACCAACAGCTGTATCATTACTACTAGCATTATCAATAGTAATAGTAAAAATACTTTTCAGACCCCAATCAAGCAAGCAATTCTCTAGGGCTTTAGCAAGGTACTCCCTTTTGTGAGAGGTGACAGGGACAAAGGATTTTTTTCTGGAGCTTCCACTGATGATCTATGAAATGAGCAGTAATGCACATGTAATTTATCCTCTGAATAGAGGTCCATGTATCAGTAGTTATACTAACTCTCTAAGTGTGTTCCCTAAAATTCCTTTTTAGAGTCATTTTTCATCAAGGTATATTTGAATCTAGTAATTGTCCATCTAGAAGGAATTTGAAACCTAGGACAGGCTGCAGCAATAAAATTCCTAAAACCTTGTCTGTCTACAAATCTAAAAGGAAGCTCATCAATGATTAGCATTTCACCTAGAGCTCTCCTAATAGCTTGTTGATCAAATACCTAAGTTCCCATGACCCCAATATTTCCAGATGGTTCACCTGTCTGTGGAGGTGCAAGCTGGAAGGTTAATAGGGCTTCTCTAGTGTCTTTAGCATGGGGGTTTTTCATACAATTAAGCATGTGATTTTTGATGGAGGAAGTTCCATGTTTCTTAGAGTGACAACAGTATATTTTTGCACAATATATGCACCTCCCCTTAATAACCACACCCTTTTCATCCTTAATTTCATCAAAGTGATCCCAAATCTTAGATCTTTTGTCAACCACTTTTCTCATTTCTCCAGAAACAACAGGTGGTGCAGTCTGCTCATTGGTAATGTTAGGCTCAGGATTTTGACCTTCCACCACTGTTTCTTGACTCAGAGGAGGTTGAGATCCAGATGTAGAAAAGGTCACACATTCTTCAGGGTCCATCTAATGTAAGCAAGTAAGCAACACGTGATATATTGATAGTGTATACTAAGCTTCCACATTGTTAATACTTAATACCTCACAAATAATATGTAAATAGTGTAAGTTTGGAACAATCAGCAAGCTGATTTACAGAAGGATAAAAGCACTTTTCTTTTTCACTTCCCTACAGACTGTGAAGAATCCAGTTCACTCTTTGTACTCCTTTGAGTACTAGAGTACAGAAAGAGTTGTTCAAATTAATCAGAAGGCAATTATGTAAGCAACTAAGCAACACATGATATATTGATAGGTGTATACTAAACTTCCACATAGTTTATGTACATGACAACTTGTATAGGTGTATAGGTGCATATAAACACATCACAACCACATCTCCACAGTAGCCAATACTCAATAGGCAAGTAGGCAATAGATGAATAAGAGCTGTACATATGCAGTCAGTAAGAGCTTCCACAGAGTTCATATCTCACAAATAATAACCATAATATGTAAGTATGGAACAATCAGCAAGCTGATTTACAGAAGGATAAAATCACTTTGCTTTTTCTATTCTCTACTGACTCTGAAGAACCTAGTTCACTCTTTGTACTCGTTTGAGTACTAGAGTTGAAAAAGGCTTCTTCATCAAAATAATAAGGCAGTTATGTTACTTATGTACAACAAACAACATAATAAGCAACACAAGATATATTGATAGGTGTATACTAATCTTCCACATGACACATCTCAATTCTCAAAGTATACAGAGTAACAGAGGTGGACTTATAGGTGTATACAAATACATCACAAAATGTACAGATCTGGACTCATATAAAAAGTCACAACCACATCTCCACAGTAGTCAGTAGGCAACACATGAATATAGAATATATAGCTTCCACACTTCATTCATATTTCAAATAAACAAATTTGAATTTCTGAATGTATCATAAGAGTTGTACATATATACAAATATACTAATATACATCAACAATTAACAGGGACAACTGGATAACTGAACATTTGAACAAATTTGTACATGACTGAACTCAGAAATCAAGTGTGATGAACTTAACATGCAACTTTCACAAATATACGAACATCACATGACTAATCACAACTCAGAACATCCATGCATCATCAAGGACTAAACTTACCATAATACGAACATGTTTAACAGTTTAAGTATTTTATACCTCAACGGCTTGAAGAAGAATGATTGGGAATCAGTCTCAACTCACAAGTCTCAAGTAGTCACGCTGGGCTACTGACTACAAGGAGATGAAGGCTTCCACTAGGTTAGAGACGGTAAACCCTACAAGGAGATGAAGGCTTCCAATAGGTTGAGGACTACAGCCCCACAACGATGGCAATGGCGGCCGACGAAGTGAGAAGTCACACCAAATGATAGAGTGTAAATTAGGGTTAGCCACTTAGAGATTTAGAGAGAGAGTCTGAGAGTGTAACCGTGTAAGTTAGGGTTAACCGGCGAAGGGAAAATAGGAATAAGGGAAAGGGAGTGGGGTTATTTTGAGTTATGGGTTATGGGTAATGGGCTTGGGGAGTTGGGCCTTGGGGAGTTGGGGGAACCGGGGGAAGTGGGCATAGGCTAGGGTCGGGTTTTTGGGCGGTTCGGGTAGGCATTAGGAGGACCCTACCCGCTGGGTGTCGGTCCAAAAGGAAACGGGTTGGCTGGTCGGTTCGTAGGTTCGGGTCGGGTCAACCGACCCAATAACAAAAAATCGGGTTCACCCGGTCGGGTTCTTCGGGTAGGGTCGGTTTTGCTCAGCCCTAGCGGTGAGTGCCCCTTGAGATTTGTACCGCCCGGTTCTAATATTTTCTGGTTTTCGTTTCAGGTCCTCCCCCTACTCCGGAGCAAATGGAAAACCTAGCTTTGTTGGCTCGTCATGAAGCCAGGGCAGCGAAACAACGAGCTACGCTGGCGAAGGCCCGAGGGGCCAATGTATCTTCTGAGGCCAACTCCTCCGCTGCATCCCAGGCCGATCGTCGCGTCGAGGAGGCCGAGTAGCATCTTATTGCGGCCGTGACCAGGCAGAGCCTTGAGATCCCGACTGCTGGGGCCGGTCTGGGTCTGGATGTGGAGCTGATGAACGTCGCCCCCCCCCCCCCCCCCCCGCCGCAGGTGGGCATAAGGACAAGGGGAAAAAACCGAAGAGGCAGCGCACTGAGCCCTCCGATCCTAAAGCCACTGAAACTGTGTTGCCCATTACTGGCCGCCCGGTTCCTGAAGTCTGGAGGGATATGGCCCTCCAAGATGGGGTGGAATTACCAGCCCGCTCCTCAGGCGAGGCTGTTAATCATGCCTTGGTGTTGACTTTCGAGGTATGGCCCTAACTCTTTTTGCTTTTCAACCCCCATCTTCCGTTTGTCTATTTATGGTCCCATGTTTTCCCCTTTGTAGGCTGGACTGAGCCTGAGCCTATTGCAGACAGAGGCTGCTCGGGAGCAGGATGCTGCCGAGACCAAAAGGAGGTCTGATGAAGCCCTGAGAGAAGAGCGGGGGGGCGTGCGGGCGAGGGAGGCGGCTGCCCTGGATGAGAAGAACGAACTTCTGGCCGCTCTGGGTCAGGCCCAGAAGGAGCTCCAGGCCGTCCTGGATCAGGCTTGGGTGGAGAGGCAAGACCTTCTGGCCAAGGTGGCCCTGGCCGAAAAGCACAGGATCTCCTTTGTCCCTGCTGTTGTTCCTGCTCCGGCTCCTGAAGGTGGGGCCACTCCCTGCGATGCTCTCACCCAGGTCCTTAACATTGAGGAGTTCAAGAAGATGCCTCAGTTCCTGAAGGTTGCGTATGATTACTGTTGGGGGGCCGTGGGGGACGTTTTTGAGGATGAGCTGCAGGGAATCGAATTCCCCCAATGGTGAATCGAAAAGGTTAACCCTTGGTCTGAGTATAATGCCAATGCCGAAGGCTGCTCTTGATCTGGGGGCTTGCTTGTTGATTTGCCGAAGGCACTCTTTCGATATCTTGGTGATACCGAGAGGAGTCCCTCAGTCATTGGAGCTGAGAGCGTGATAAAATGTGAGTGGTAGTTTATGTGTTGCTGAGGGGGGTTCCCTAGCTCTTGATAAGTTAGAGGCTGAGGGCTTCAGAGGGCTCCCGTTATTTTATGCCGGAGGCTAACCATTGTAAGGGTTTGAAGGTGTGTCCCCGGGGGGTTCCCTGGTTCTCAACATGTTGAGGGCTAAGGGTTCCTGAGGGGATTTCCAATTGTGAAGCCGGGGGCTCCCATGATGAAGGAGTCTGAAGGAGTTAGCCCGAAGGTATGCACAGTGTTGTCTGAGGGGTGCCAGATGAGGGCACCTTAGTCTGTGAAATAGAGCCGTTGAGACATGATCGTTGGAATATGCCTGTTGGAATATGGACCGTTGGTGGTGGGGTCCACGTGGCGGCTCCTGGTTGGATGACCTCGGGCGGGTGCTACCGGTTGGCGGAGATGACGGTTTGTAATGATGATTTTCCCATCGGGGGCCCGTTTTTGGCCCAAACTCGGATTGGGGAGGCTATAAATACCCCATGGCCTAACCCTTTCTCCTTGCGCGATTTGTGTTGTCTTAGCGAAGCTCTGCCCAATTTGTTTCTAGAGAGAGAAAGTGCTAGTTCGATCAAACCTTCGCCTCCAAGGTCAGTTCTTCATCCATTCTTCGTTTCTTGAGCACACCTAGATTCCTTGCTTTTAGATCTAGTGTTTAGGGGCCTTTAGATCTTAGAAACTTTCCCCCGTAAACCCTTCGCTACAACATGTCTTCCGAGAGCGATTCCCAAAATATCTCGAGGGATCCTTCAGCCGAGGTGGAAAGTATCTCTGATGTTGAGTCTTCGAGTGGGCAGCCTTCGGCAAGTGATGATGCTGCCATGGCCATGGAGGTACAGAAAGACCTCATTGCCGAAGCCGAAGCTGAGGACTTCGAGCAAGTGGTGGAGGATGAGGAGATGGCCCTCGCTATGCAGACGGCTGAAGAGGAGGAGGAGAAGGAGCGGCAGAAGGTTACTATAGCCGTCCTTCCTCCACGCAACGCTGGTGAGGCCAGCAGTTCCCGGCCACTCAACCGAAACGTCAACTCAGGAAAGAAGATCAAGACGAAGATGGGAGCCCTGAAGAAGAAGGGGAGTGTTGCTGATCTTGGGAAGCCCGTCGGGATTCCTGAGGGATACTCATGGCTGAATATTGCTGCCCTGTCGATCAACTCGAGGGATGATCGGGCCGAATGATACGTAACGCAGCTGCACGTAGGGCCTTCGACGTTAGTGATAGAACCGAGCCCTGACGATTTACCCCCGAGGGGTGCTTCGCGGTCCACGTCCTCTCGGTGTCAATGGGACTTCGGTTTCCGCTGCACCCATTCCTCCTTGAGTACCTTCGGTATGTAGGATTAGCTCTCTGCCAACTGACCCGAACAGTCACTCCTACATCGCCGGGTTCCTCCAACTCTGTCGGTCTCGGGACGTTACTCCAAGTTTAGATCTCTTTTTTCAAAGCTTTAACCTGTGTCGGGGGGGGGGGGGGGGGTCATGCTAACTCCAAGGGCTATGCGAACCTCCAGCAGATTGCCCAATGGAGACTCTTTGATGAAGTGCCCTCGTCCCATAAGGGTTGGAGGGACCGTTTCTGGTACGTCAAGATGGCAAACAATCCGTTCCCGTGGGAGCTGCGGGATCATTTCAGGCGGCATCCGAAGGTAGGGAGTGCTGCCCTCGAGAAAGACGGGAGGAAGATCTCTGCTATCCTGGTGGGGGCGTGAAAAGCATGTGTCGGTCAAGGAGATGACCCTCGGGGATGATTTGTATAGCCTTGGCTTCTGGCGCTACCGCTTCCTTGGAGAACAGGACGAGAAGTACCCCGTTCTTGACCGAGCCTTCGAGAGCACCGGAGGTAGTTCCCGGGGGCTCTTGCCTTTTGTACTTAGAAAAATTTTGCACTCGTTTCATTTACGTCCTGTAATTGACCCCCTCGGTTTAATTGCTTTTGTTGTTTTGGAGATTCAAACATGGATATCAACTCCTTTGCCGCTCTAAAGAAGCAAAAGGCAAAGGGTCAGCTCAAAAAGGAGCCGGGCAAGCAGAAGCCCATCGGGGAGTTCTTCAAGAAGGGTGGTGATCCCTCGGCTGCCCCCTCCGATGATGCTGCCAAGAGGAAGGCAGCTGGCAAGGGTCTGGCCCCCGAAGGGAAGAGGCTCAAAAGGGGGGACGCCGGGAAGAAGGCTCCCTCGGTCGTCATTGTGGATGAACACTCCACCTCTGAGCCGCCTGTTGTGGTGGCGACGACTCCATTCGATCCTCCTTCGGGAGTATTCCCTCAGGAGACCCTACAGCTCTCCCTCGTGAAGGAGACCACCGTGATGCACGGTACAGTGGAGTCGAAGGCATTCCAGAAGGGTATTACTTCAGAGATGGACAAGGCTGCCCTTGGAACCTACGACGATGATGCCCTTCAGAATAAGATCCTCTGGTCTTCTCTCACTGTAAGTCCCTTTTCCCTTGTTCTTTTTCTAACCATTTAGCATACTTGCACAATAGTCTAACTCTTTTGCCTGTTGTTAACAGGCTTGCATAGCCCTCGGTGAGCAGGCCCGGAGGTTTGATGAATGGCGCCTTCAGAAGGCCCAACAGGATGAATCCCTAAAGAAGCTCATCCATGACAACGCTGATGCCGTCAGACTGATGGCGAATTTGGAGGAAGAACTTCGGCAGGCGAAGGCCGAAGCTGAGAGAGCTAGGGCCGAGGGCCAGGCCAAAGCTGAAAAGGCTGCCGCTGAGGCTGCCCAGAAAGCCCTCGAGGAGGCAGAGGCTGCCAAGGTGGAAGCCGTCGCCAACGCCCGGGGAGATGCTGTTGCTGCCTTCATCGCCGAGGGGTGGAGGGCCGAGGACCAGAGTTAATGGGTGGCCTCGGTGGATACTTGAGTGAGAGGCCCCGGGGCAATGTGGCTAGCCCGCAAGGGTGAGGACTATTATGCTGGGGGGGAGTTCTTCACTTTCAAGTGGATCCGAAGGACTTCGATCCTGCAGCATACGCCCCCCCTTCAGCCAGATGTCAGAATCCCCCTCCCCCTGGATGTTGAGAGGCCGGATCTTGAAGACTCCATGCTGATGCAGGGTGCTCTGGGCGATGATGAGGAGGCAGAAGGGGATGCCACTTCCAAGCCAACCAAAGAGGTTGCTACCGAAACCGTCAATCCCTGATTTGTACTTAGATAATTTTTGAACAATATTCTGTAATATAACATTTCTTATCTTCTGACTTCGGCCTAATGTATAATAATTTACTTTTCTTTTGTTAATGAATGCTTTCTTCCCCTTGTCTGCTGTTGAATGAATGCCTTCATTTTTTGATGTTCGAATTTATCTCTTTCTCCCTTTGTGATGAATGAATGCCTTCGTTTCCCCTTATGCCTTCTTTCCATAGTTGTATGTATGTTTGTATGGTGAGTTGACCGGGGGCCAATCACTTAGGACTTAGAATTTTTTTTTCTATGTGTTGTTCAGTGCTAGGCCTTCGGTCAATGCTTCCTTCTTGATCTTGTGTAGCTTGTCATGGGTTGACCGAGGGCCAAAATTTTAGGACTTAGAAAACTTTCCTAAATGTTGCTTACAACTTTTCCCTCGGTGGACATCCTCTTTCGTGTGCCCTGTGTTGTGTGAGTTGTAAGCCCTCCTTCATTGATGGCCGGGGGCCGATAGTTTAGGACTTTGAAATTTTTAAGTAATATTCACTGCTGGGCCCTCGGCTGATGTCACCCTTTAGTCCACATGAATGCCATGAACTGACCGAGGGCCTAAGATTTAGGACTTAGACACTTTTAAGTGGTGCTTTGCCACTAGGCCCTCGGCAGACACATCCCACCTGCTATCCTTCGCCATACGTCCCCGGGGGAACTCGGTGTTGTGGACTTAGCTAAATTTTGAGTGATGTCATGAATATGCCTTCGGTTTGTAGTAGTTTTAGGCAAAGTTTTCCTTAACAAAGATGGTGATGTCGGGGGCCCTAGGTCATGGACTTAGAGAAATTTGTATTGGGTCTGCAGCCGGCAGCCTCCGATGTTGACTGTGGTGCATTCGGTAAGACCGGAGGATGCAGTAGTGATAGTCAAACTTGGCCCATTCCTAGCATAGGAGCCTCCGGTGATATTGGATTCCAACGTGTGGACTTAGGAATTTTAAAGTCCAATGTATTATAGCCTTCGACTTTGTCTTTCAAACTGTAGGCTTAGATGATCTCAGCCTGAAACATGAGGGCTGGTGCCTTCTATCCATGTTGAGGTGGAAAGTGCTGCATAGCAAGAGCCTCCGGCGTTCATTTTTAAAATGTAGGCTTTGGAAATTAAGTCCCATATACAACGTTTGATGCCTCCGACATGTGTTGAAATGATGGGGGCTTGCAGAACGTGGACTTGGCCACATTTTGGTAACACCTTGGTAGATAGTAGCCTTCGGAATAAGGGCAAATGCCAAAGGTGACTTCCTGAATAAGAGCCATCAGGTACCGGAGGTGTTCCCTAGGGTAACACCTTGGTTGAAACTTGTACTCATCGATTGCTCGTTGAGTCTACTCCCTTTCACCCCATTTTTTCTCTCTTTTTTTTTGATAGTGAAGGTAAGGCTTCAAGAAACTTGATTTCTTGGTAAGGCTTGGCCTATCGAGAGGCAACAGTATACACCGCTGGCTCCCCCCTCGGGATTAACCTTCCAGGTTCCGAGGGGATCGAGGGTCATTTCCTTGGCACAAGACGTAGTCTGTTGCCTGCCTCCCCTTGGGGGATGGCACGGAAAGCGCCTTAGTTTTGAAAGTCGTTCCCTCAGCATGAGACATAATCTGTTGCCTGCCATTCCCTTGGGGTAATGGTGCGGGAAGCGTTTCATTTTGAAAGTCGAATCTTGAGGCATATTAGTTGCCTGCCATTCCCTTGGGGTAATGGTGCGGAAAGCGTTTTAGGGAAGGGTTTTATTTGCATATTAGTTGCAAAAGGCCGTGGTACTTGGTACCTTCGGCACCGATAGGTGGGGCCTTCGGTATGATTGTGTCCTCGAGGGGTACGACTTTATTTTTAACACTTGGTGTTATTTTTTGCATACAGTGCCCCCGGTACTTGGTACTGAGGGGTCTTCTTTTAAAAACACTTGGTGTTTTACCATCGTAGGTGATTGGAGCGTTCACCCTCGGCACTTGGTGTCGGGGGTCTTGTGCTAAGGCCAGGAGCTTGCATGAGGGCTTGGCCGCTCATATGCACGTTGTGTACTTGGTACTTTTAGTGTCTTTAACATGCATTTATTCTTGAAAAATAGGAGGCCTTGGACCGTTGGATAATATATCGATAAATCATGAGGGCTTGGCCTCTCATATGTTACTGATAGAATTTGACCAGATGATGCACATTCCAATGTCTAGGGACCTCAGTTCCATTGGGCGTTTGAGCTTGTACGTTCCTGGTTTAATGATGGATGCAACAATGTAGGGGCCTTCGAATTTTGGTGCCATTTTGCCGCCCTCGGTTGGTAGGCTGGCTTCTCTCCTTCAGAGTACATAGTCCCCCACCTGGAATTCTCGGGAGCGGACTTTGGCATCGATGTAGCCCTTTACTTGCCTTCGGTAGTTTTCAGCCCTTAGGAAGGCTTGCTCTCGGCGTTCTGAGATTAGGTGAAGGTCGAGGGCCATATTGGCGTCGTTGACCTCCGGATCGTATTGGGCCACCCTTCGAGTAGGAAGAGTTACTTCAGTGGGGGCCTTGGCTTCGAATCCGTAGCATAAAGAGAAGGGTGTTTCGCCAGTTGCCCGTCAAGGGGTGGTGCGGTAGGCCCACAGGATGTTGTGAAGCTCTTCTACCCAGCCTCCTCCTTCGGCCTCAAGTTTCTTTTTTAGGCCTTCAAGTAAAGTTCGGTTGGCGTTCTCCACCTTACCGTTGCCTTGAGGGTAGGCAACAGATGAGAAGGTATGCTTGATGACCCATGTCTCTAGGAGGGCACAGAAGGGGGCTGCCTCAAATTGAGTCCCGTTGTCGGAGATGATTTGTTGGGGGACGCCAAACCTTGTGAGGATGTTCTTGAGGATAAAATGGTGGCACCTGGCTTCGGTAATGCTGGCGAGGGGTTCAGCCTCCACCCATTTGGTGATGTAGTCAATGGCGACGATGATGTACCTGTTGTTGGAGGTACCCCTCGGCAGTGGGCCTACCAGGTCAATACCCCACATGGAGAAGGGTATTTCTGTATTGATGGGGGCATAGTTAACCGCCGGCCTTCGGGAGTAATGAGAGCTACCCCTCCTCGGCATGCTTTGGTGGTTGAGGAGCCGTCGGTATAGAAGGTCCACCATTCATCCGAGGGTGCCGAGGGCTCCTCATCTACTGCTTACCTTGCCGTGCACTCCGTCACAAAGTCCGCCAGGGCTTGGCCCTTTATGGCAGGCCTCGGGCGGACGTCGATGTTATACTGGCTGAGGAAGATCGCCCATTTCACCATTCTAGAGGAGCTAGTGGGGCTTCTCATGAGGGCGTCGAGGGGTTGGTGTGTGAGCACTTGGACTGGATGGGCTTGGAAGTAATGGCCCAACTTCTTGACGGTCCAAACGATGTTTAGCACCGTTTTCTCCACAGGAGAATATCTGAGTTCCGCCTCCCTGAGGGTCTTGCTAATATAGAAGATGGCGTGCTGGATGCCATCCTCCTCCCAGATTAGCACTGAGCTGATGGCAGCAGGGCTAACGCCAAGGTAAAGGTACAAAGTCTCCCCCACTTTGGGTTTGGAGAGCACAATGGGTGAAAATAAGTACCTTTTCAGCTCATCGAAGGCCTCCTGGCATTCTGATGTCCATTGGAAGCCGACGGTCTTCCTCATGATCTGGAAGAAGGGGAGGGACTTTTCCGCCGACTTGGACAGGAAACGGTTGAGGGCTGCTGGGCGGCCCGTCAGCCGCTGAACCTCCTTTACGTTGTGTGGGGGCTCCATATTGATGATGGCCTGGATTTTCTCGAGGTTGGCTTCGATACCCCTTCGGCTCACCATGTAGCCTAGGCATTTTCCTCCTTGCACGGCGAAGGTGCATTTCTTCGGGTTTAGTTGAAGGTTGAATTTTTGCATGATGGCAAAAATCTCTCAGAGGTCGTCAGTGTGGCTTGATGATTGTTTGCTTTTGACGATCATGTCGTCAACATAGGCCTCCATGGTGCGCCTGAGGATGACTTGAAAAACCCTGGCCACCATCCGGGTGTAAGTGGCGCCGGAGTTCTTCAGGCTGAAGGCCATGACTAGATAACAGAATATGCCTTCGGGAGTCATGAAGGCTGTTTTTTCAGCGTCTTCCTCGTGCATGAAGATCTGGTGATATCCGCGGAAGGCGTCGAGGAATGACATGATTTCGCATCCCGCCGTTTCATCCACCAGTTGGTCAATATTTGGCAGTGGGAAAGGGTCCATGGGGCACACCTTATTTAGATTCGTGTAGTCTACGCACATGCGGAAGGTGGGCGGCTTTTGTGCGAGGACTACGTTAGCAAGCCATGAAGGGTATTTCACCTCCTTGATGTGTTTGATGGAGAGGATCATGTTGACCTCTTTCTTCACAAAATCCCTTCTCTCGGCCGAGAGGGGTCTTCTTCTCTGTTGCATAGGTTTGGAGGAAGGGTCCACCGACAAGCGGTGAGTGATGACCCTTCGGCTAATTCCCGGCATATCCTCCGCCCCCCATGCAAAACCAATGGAGTAGGCGCGGAGGGCATCCGTGATGCCGGTCTTCAAATCTTCAGGGAGCTTGGCTCCTATCTTCACGACTCTCTCCGGCTTGGCCGGATCGAGCGCGAAGTCTTCTACCTCCTCAGCTGTTTCAGCCTTCGGCCTCTTCTCTTCTTCCTCAACAATCCCGGTGATGGTGTCTACCCGGAACTCATTCTTACTAACCTTCTTCGTTATTTGAAGATAGCAGGCGCGAGCGATCTTTTGGTTCCCCCTCGAATACCCGATGCCTCCTTCAGCTGGGAATTTGAGACACAGGTGCCTCATGGAGATGATAGTCTCCAGGTCCTCGAGGGCGGGGCGGCCGAGAATGATGTTGTGGGCGCAGTCAATGTTGATGATGACGAACTCCACTTCGAGCTTGGCCCTATGGAGCCTGTCGCCGAAGAGTACCGGAAGGGTCACCACCCCCTCGGAATCTATGGTGTCTCCAGTGAAGCCAGACGGGGGGGGGGGGGGGTCCGGATAGGCCGAAGGCAACTCCTCTCTAGGTGCAGCTCCTTGAATGTGCTAAGATACATTACGTTGACGGAGCTGCCTGTGTCAACGTAATTTCGATGGATGATGGTGTCATTGATCTCACTTTGGATTACTAACGCATCCCTATGATGAGAGGAAACTGGGGGAGATCGGCGTTGGTAAACATGATGAGCTCCTCTCTCATCCGTTTTATGGGGGGCATGTGAGTGAGTTCCCCCACATAAAGCGATTGTGCCCACTTCTTTCTTTGGCTAGTGGAGTCTCCCCCCGTTTCGCCCCCGGTAATCATGAGGATGTGGCGTTTCTTCTCCTGGTACTGACAGTACTCCTCCTCCTCATCAAGATTCCCGATCTCCCGCTTCTTACCCTTCGGGTCACCGAGGGGAATGGTGTTTGGATTAACCCAAGCATTTTCCCTCATCGGCGGTCCTCACGGGGGCCCTTGAGGCTGAGGGCCCCTGACAAATTGGGACAGATGGCTCGCATGTATAAGCCTCTCGATAGCTGCCCTTAGCTGGTGACAGTCATCAGTTCTGTGCCCTTGATTACGATGGAAGCGGCAATATGACTCATTTAGGTTGACAGCGTATACCTCCAAAGGCGCGCGAGAGTCGCGCTCCACAAGGCCTCTCTCCTCGGCGTAGTCTAGAATGATGCTGATGGGATGCGTCAGAGGCGTCCGAGGGTGCTCCAGAAGGATGGGCTGGGCCCAAGCCTTCGAGTTGTGCTTATAACCTCCCCCGGGTTTGGCTTGGCCATGCCGAGGGCGATCACTCGAGGGGGTCGGGCCTTTGGACCGATGGGATGGAGTCCCCGGCCCTCGGTTGTTCCGGTCAAATGGTCGGGGGCGCTGCTGCTCGGGGTTCTGACGACAATTTTCTACCTCCTCGGCCTCTGCATACCGGTCCCCCCGCTGGAGGGCCCTTATATAATCGCGAGGGGGTCAATGATGAGGCTCCTTGAGAAACTCCCAGTGCGGAGGACCGTCTGTAGGAGAGCTAGAAGGGTCCCGTCATCAGCTCCATCAAATTTGTTTGATTCTAGCCTCCGACATTCCAAGAAATCCCAGAGGGTCTCCTCCTTCCTTTGCCTCACCGTTAGCAAATGGGAGAAGTGTTTCCTTGACCGGCACCTTCCCGCAAACAGTGTCAAGAAGCGCTGGGCGAGTTCTTGCCACGAGTCAATGCTACCATCGGGTAATCGGTTGAACCATTCGTACGTTGGTCCTTCTAAGGTGGAAAGGAACCAACGACACAAATATTCATCCGTTGCCCCCACCATCATCATGTTGTTTTGGTATCTGCTGTAGTGCTCCTGGGGGTCAGTCTTTCCTTCGTAGGGCTTGATGGGTTGCCCTCGGTACTTTCCCGGAATCTGGGCCGCCAATACCCTTGGGGTAAATGGCGTCCTGATCCGGAGTTGGATGACGGGTCCCCCGGAGCCTTCGGCCATGTTCTTCTGCATGTCCTCCATTTTGGCCAGCATGGCAGCGTATTTGGGGTCCGTCTGTGAGGCGGATGCTGTAGTGTGCGCTTGGCGGGCCTCCATCTAATTAAGGCAGCGTTGGAGGGCCTCAATAATTTCATCCCTGTGATCCTTCGGGAGGGCCTCCGCCCCCTGCGATTGAGCATGGGCCGAGTGGGCCTGGTTGATTTGGTGTCTGGCGTCATCAGCATGTAGTGGTTCCTTTCCTTTGTCGTGAGGGGGACGCCTCTCGTTTGCCCTCGATACCGACACCCCGCTTTCTTGAGATCTTTGGAGTGCCTTACCACTGAGGCGGTTTTGGACCCCTCGGCGATCTTTCACCCCTTCGAGCCTCTAGAGGGCGGATGTCCGAGGCCTTTCTTTATTCACGCCACGCTGGTCCCGGGATTGGACTTCCTGGGATGCGGTGTCCTGGTCCATGACCCCTTCGGCGTTCCCCAGCCGGAGGATGGGATTCACGAAAAGGGCGGAGATCACTTCAATCGGGGTGGCACCGACACTTGTACCCGGGGGGTAGCTTATCCGGGGGGTTACTGCGGGGAGTAACTTAGAGAGAAGTCAGAGCAAATAAGTAAGAGAGATAAAGAGTTTGAATATAGAATGAGTATCCAAGTTGTGTGCTACAAAGGGGAAAGGGACAACTATTTATAGTAGTAATAAATGCTAGATAGGGACACATGTCAAGAATCCAACGGCCGCAGATCACTTCAATCGGGGTGGCACCGACACTTGTATGTGACCGCATTAAATGTGGTTGTTGGATGCGACGTTTGTACTTGGTACGGCGATTCAGACGCATGTGGAGAGGATATTCTGTCGAGGAGGACGCCTTCGGCTGAAGGGTGGTTGGCTGAAGGCTCTTTTTACCGGGGGCTTCTCTGTGCCGAGGGCACCAAGTGCCGAAGGCTTGTTTTTAAGCCTTGTTCTCCTGTGATGTTTCTGAGCCCGATTCTGTCACACGTAGCCTTCGGCCATAGGGCCGAAGACACCCCTTTTGCGTATTGTGGGCTGCTTAGAGCTTCATCTTGCTGGGCGTGGCCTGTTGGGCCTGATTGCAGTAGTGGAAGTATGTGGGCCGGGGGTCCCTGGGCCATATACTCCATCAGGTAGCAAGCTCTAGCCTCAACCTGAAATGGTGGTGGGACGCCCCCCGAAAGGGGGTCAGTATTGTATACTGGTGTGGATGGCATCTAATAGATATAAAACAAGTATTTCAAACACAAGACCCTCAAATAGGGTGATAATATAAGCTAGGCCGTAACCCCAAGTTACCCCTTTTCAAAATATACTTACTTTATATATAAAGTCAAGTAGTCGGCTCGTATGCCCAAGGTTTGTTTACAAAACTTAACCCAAACCCCGTGACCCCTAGTCACAACAATACATAGGGTCCAACCCTAACACATATGTTTGCATTTCTTGAGTCCAACTCAACTACATCACCATGCACCTTATATGACACAAGTTAATTACTCCACCGTGCATTTCTTGAGTCCAACTCAACTACATCACCATGCACATCAATCACAAGTTAATTACTCCACCAATCTCCGACGTCATGTTCACCCATGCAATTCTATAGTTCGGGCTCAAGTACACCTCCTTACATGGGATGAACCTAAACCTTATGTCTACCCAATGCAATTCTAGAGCACGGGCTCAAGTACATCTCCTTACATTGGCATAGACCCCAATCCCTTACACTCGCTATGCCTAGAATTGTAATATCTGTAAGGAATATTTGTATTTAGATTTTGATGATGCTAGTTAAATTAGGATTTTAGAGTACCCCTCTTTAGATTTAATGTATTAGAATTTTCATTTGTAATGTTCTTAGTATAATCGACTTGGCAGAATGCCTTCAGAACAGAAGACCTTCTCAGCAGAAGGGCTCCAAGAGCAGAAGACCCTTCTAAGGCATTGTTGAACAGAGGACCTTTGGTTCTCTGCTTCAGAACAGAAGACCTCAGGGTCTCTGTTAGCCTTTACTCTGACAGAAACCCTCCTGGTTCTCTGTTGGATATACTCTCAACAGAAGTGCTCCAGACCTCCTCTGATCAACTCTCAGTTAAAGACACCAGAAGGTCTGACACTTAGAAGAATTCCACAAAGCCGGGAAATCAACTGAAAGATTCCTTCAACGGCTAGGAGTATTGAACGGAAAAGCTACAGTGCGCGCATTAAATGCTCATTTAATGCTCCCCATGCTCCGTAGAGTAATTGCAGATGATTGGCCGCAATGTCAGGATTACTTTATCCCAAAATAGTAACCCGCCAACTCTACCGGGTTCTACTGGTCAAGTCAACTGCTCGCTCATTTAATGTAATTGTCCTCCTTCTCCTCCAACAGGAAGACAACCTCAGTATAAAAGATACACTACGAAGAACAACCGGAAAACTTTGCAATTTTTGCTAACCATTGCTACAACCCTGCATACAAGAAATTCAAACGCTTAAAAGCAAAAAGCCTCCTTGAGATTAACATTTCATCATCCTCTACAAGAGAAGGCAGAAGTTGGAAAAATACTTTTTCCAACTCAAGCAAAGTTCCAAGTGTTCTTCAACTCTTCAAGCTCATCACATACAAACTCTTTGTAACGAAGCCAGTTGGAGGAACCCCTGTTCTAAATAGAACCTCTTCTTTCACAAGAAGGACGTCCAAGTATCTGGAGTTGTGAAGTGGTGATACTTCTGGGAAGCTCAGTGAAAGGACCAGTCTTAGGGAAGCCGGAAGTGCATCCAAGGAGACATCTACACTTGAAGACGACGTGGAGAGCTTCTTAAGTGATAGGGCTAAGGCATTGTAAACGGAAGTTTTTACAGCTTAGTGGAACAGTGGACTAGAGGAACAAGTTGTTCCTTGACCACTATAAAAAGCCCTGGTGTCATTCTTACTGCTTTTCATTCATTGTTTTTACTTGAACGGTTTGACTCCAAAGACTTGGTATCTGTGTTCAGCAGAACTGGTCTTGTGAGTTAACAGAAGGCCTACTGCCTTTTCTTCTCTGAGGCTATTAACAGAACCCCCTACCAGAACCCCATCCGCTGCCAATCTGTTCTGTCAACAGAACAGGCTATTCTGTAAAATCTGGTACTTAGTTTAAAAAGCTAAAAACCAATACAGTCTATTCACCCCCCCTCGAGACTGTATCTAGTACAACCGGGACCAACAAGTGGTATCAGAGCCTCCTTGTTCTAATAATCTCTTAGGTTATTTGCTGAACAAAGATCCACTTGTTTTTCTGTTTGACCTCATTTTTATCTGATATAATGGATCACTCCTTGTCCAAGAATCTTATGTTTTCAGAT
Source organism: Cuscuta europaea (assembly GCA_945859875.1). Taxonomy (NCBI): domain Eukaryota; kingdom Viridiplantae; phylum Streptophyta; class Magnoliopsida; order Solanales; family Convolvulaceae; genus Cuscuta; species Cuscuta europaea. The sequence goes on from CAMAPE010000006.1 coordinate 7,157,532, forward strand.
CTTAAGTTTGATGACTGGAGGATCCGGATGAAGGCACATCTTTGTGCTCTTCATGATGAGATGTGGGAAATTCTTGACATAGGACCCTTCACAAGCTTCCAGAAGGTCAACCTAGAACATGCCATTGACAACACTAGACCTCAGATGATCAATAAGGCCAAATCTGAGTGGACAACTGAAGAAAGAAGAAAATACAATCTGGACAATATTGCTAAGGACATCCTCTACAAGTCCATTGATGATAGATACTTCAACAGAATAAAGAAGTGCAAAACTGCAAAGGAAATCTGGGATACTCTTGAGCTCATTGGAGCTGGTGATGAGCAAGAGAAGGACAACAAGCTGACAATAGCCAACAAGAAGTTTGATGACTTCAAACTTCTCCCTGGTGAAAGCATCTCCAAGATGTATGACAGGCTTCTCACTCTCACTGGAGAGATCTCTGAGCTTGGCAAGGAACTCACCACCAAGGAGATCAACCTGAAGGTGTTGAGGGGACTGCCCTCAGCATGGAAGATGAAGGTGGTTGCTGTCCAAGCCAGCAAGGATGTAAAGACTTATCCCACTGATAAGCTCATTTCAGATCTCAAAACTCATGAGTTTGAAATGATTGAAGAAAAGGAAGATGTACCAGAAGAGAGGACCACTACAGCCCTCACTGGCAGCACATCAAAGGTAAATGATTTTGACCCTTCAGTACTTTTATCTGACGAATATATGGCTGCTTTTGCTAGGAGATTCAAGAAGTTCATGAAGAATCCCAAAGACGGAAGGAGTCCATCTTTCAACAGAAAGCCATACCAGAAGGTCAAAACAACAGAAAGCAGTGGTGAGCTTCTCTGTTACAATTGCAGACAACCCGGACATTTCAAAGCAGAATGTCCACATCCTAGAGTGTCCAAGAAACAAGGGTATGATGGAGAAAAGAAAAAGTATGAAGACAACTCCAGAAGGAGAAAGGCACTTGTGACAGAACATCTTGAGAAAGACCCTCTGTCAGAAACAGAATCCAGTTCTGACTCAGATTCTGATGAGGCCTTCTGTTGCCTTGATACTGAGACAGAAGACCTTTGCCTCATGGCTCATTCTGATGATGAGGTAACCTCTACTTCTGAATCTAGTTTTTCTTCGGTAGGCTTAGCTTTTGATTCTGATTCTATGTCAGAATTTTGGGAAGAGTTTAAGGCCATACAAGCCACTTATTCCTCTGTAACAGAAGAAAACAGTAAGTTAAAAGCTGAGATTCTTGACTTAAAGAAGGAGGTTGAGATCAAAATCAATCTTCTAATTAAGGAAAGAGATCAACTGGAGACTGAAAATGTTTCTCTTCTCAAGAGAGTAAGAGAAATAGAGCCTCTCGAGATTAAGTACAAAGCTTACCAGAAGGCCCAGTCTTCCATGGAAAAGATTGTACTTGATCAACAGATTGGCACTGGTTTTGGTCTTGGTTATGGCTCAACAGAATCAGGTGAGCCTTCTGTAATGCCTAGCACCAGTGTTGCTAAGGCAGATAAGGTCATAGTGCCACTGATTTCTAGCCCCATTTGTCAAGCTGGTGTATCTGGCACCAAGGTTGTTCATGAGGAAGTCAGACCAGAAAAGGGAAAGATAAAGGTTCAACAGAAACCCTTTTTGAAAAATAATGAACCTGGCAGAAAACCTAACAACAGAAAAGGTTTTCAAGATAACAAAAATAAGAGATCATTCATTGGCAGACAACCTCATGTCAATCGTGCCAGAAATGATCACCAGAAGGGCAAATATCAAGAGAGAGTTAACTTCAGGCTGAAGAGGTTGGCTGGTCAACTTCAGAAGCCCAAAGCTAACCGTCCCTCTGCTCTTGATAGTATATGGGACTTCTTTCCAACAAAGAAAGCTATGCAAAAGTATGTAAACAGGAAGCATGACCCTCACAAACATCTGCCCAAAGTGAATCACACTTCAGTTTACTATAACTACCAGGTGGACAATGGGTACCACCCACCAAGGTTTCACTTGATGAGACCAAAATGGTACCAACTACCCAGACTCCATGACCCCCCAGGACCCAACATTGCTTGGGTACCTAAATCTTACTTTTGATCTTGCAGGAACTGTGTGCTGGAGCTATCTCAGAGCAAGAATGGTTCATTGATAGTGGATGCTCCAGGCACATGACAGGTGACAGAAGTTGCCTAACTGAGTTCCAGAAATGCAAAGGACCTAGAGTTACCTTTGGAGGTAATGACAAAGAAGGTCAAACAAAAGGAAGAGGGAAGCTGATCAAGAACCAGATAGTCATTGATGATGTCTCATATGTCAAAGGACTGAAGTTCAACTTGCTAAGTGCTAGCCAATTTTGTGACAAAGGCTACACTGTTGAATTCACAAAGGACTTCTGCTATGTGAAGCATGAGACAACAAAGTAAGTGGTTCTTACAGCATCAAGGAAGAAGAACATCTATGTGGTTGATTGGAACACAGGAAAGGATGGAGTTTGCCTGATAGCCAAGGGAGATTCAAAACTAAGCTGGGACTGGCACAAGAAGCTTAGCCACTTGAACTTCAAAACAATCAACAAACTGGCAAGAGAACACATTGTTGATGGACTGCCAGACATAGTCTACAAGAAAGAAACCCTCTGCAGTGCATGCCAGAAGGGAAAGCAACAGAAGAACTCGTTCAAACCCATTACTGGAGATCTTTCTACAAGTCCTCTAAATCTGATCCACATGGATTTATTTGGACCTGTTGAAACTCCAAGCGTTGGTGGCAAGAAATATACCCTAGTCATGGTTGATGACTATTCCAGATATACATGGACTATCTTTCTATCAAAGAAAAATGAAACTCTTCAGAAGTTGCCATCTCTGTTAAAGCAACTTCAGACTGAGAAGAACTTGAAGGTCAAGACAATCAGGTCTGACAGAGGAACTGAATTTGTCAACCAAGTCATAAAGGACTTCTGTGATCAAAATGGAACCTTTCATCAACTCTCTGCCGCCAGAACCCCTCAACAGAATGGCGTAGCAGAAAGAAGGAACAAAACCTTAAAAGAAGCTGCAAGAACAATGATTGCAGAATCTGGACTACCTATGAGATATTGGGCTGAAGCAATCAACACTGCATGCTATACTCAGAACAGAAGCATGATCAACAAGATTCACCAGAAGACCCCTTATGAACTCTGGAAAGGAAGAAAACCCAACATCAGCTACTTTCATATATTTGGATGCAAGTGCTACATTCTTAACAATGGAAAGGAGCATCTGAAAGTCTTTCAAGAGAAGGCTGATGAAGGAGTCGTTATAGGCTATTCAAACACCAGTAAAGCCTATAGAGTACTCAACAGAAGGACCCTACATGTTGAAGAATCCATACATGTGAAGTTTGATGAAAGCATCTCTGTTAAAGAGGTAACAGAGATCCTCAAGGAAGTCAGCATAGAAGACAGAACACCAGAACCAACAGAAGAGGTAGCAGACAACCCTGCATTTCCAACACCTGCACCAAACCCCCTTCTGTTAAATAAAGATGAAGACTCTGAAGATGAGGAACCAGAGAGACCAAGACAGCAGCTGACAGAACCTGACCTAACATGGTTAAGAGATCATCCCCCTAACCAAGTGATTGGTTAAATCAGAAGTGGAGTTCAAACCAGATCCACATCAAGAAGAGAAGCAATGCTTGCCTGCTATATATCTCAAATGGAACCCATGACTGTGGAAGAAGGTCTTGCAGACTCAGATTGGATAAATGCAATGCAAGAAGAGCTTACTCAGTTTGAAAGGAACAAAGTATGGGAACTTGTTCCTAGACCAAAGCACCAGAATGTCATTGGTACCAAATGGGTGTTCAAGAACAAGGCTGATGAAGATGGCAACATTGTAAGGAATAAAGCAAGGCTTGTAGCTAAAGGTTATTGCCAAGAAGAAGGAATAGATTTTGATGAGACCTTTGCACCAGTTGCCAGACTTGAAGCCATCAGAATCTTTCTAGCTTATGCTGCTTACAACAACATCAAGGTCTACCAGATGGATGTCAAGAGTGCTTTTCTAAATGGAGATCTTGAAGAAGAAATTTATGTGGAACAACCACCAGGTTTTGTCATTCCTACTCAATCCTCTTGTGTCTACAAGCTTAAAAAGGCCTTATATGGTCTTAAGCAAGCTCCCAGAGCATGGTATGACACATTGTCCCTTTTCCTAGTGAACCATGGGTTTACTAAAGGAAAGGTTGACAAAACTTTATTTCAGATCTCTGTTGCTAATCACATTCTGTTAGTACAAATATATGTTGATGACATTATATTTGGTAGCACTAACCCAGAATTATGCAAGAAATTTTCTCAAGTAATGCAGAGTCAATTTGAAATGAGTATGATGGGAGAACTCAGCTACTTCCTAGGACTTCAAGTCAAACAAGTTCCAGAAGGGATCTTTATCAATCAAGGGAAGTATACCAGGGATCTGATCAAGAAGTTTGGAGTGGAAGGCAAATCCTCAGTGTAGATTCCCATGAACACTTCACAAGGAATTGGTCCAGATGATGAAGGAAAGGATGTGGATGCAACAACATACAGAGGAATAATAGGATCTCTGTTGTACCTGACTGCAAGCAGACCAGACATAGCATTCTCTGTTGGAATCTGTGCCAGATACCAATCAAAGCCCAAGGAAAGCCATCTAAGTGCTGCAAAAAGAATCATCAGATATATCAAAGGAAATCCAAATGCAGGCCTATGGTATCCCAAGGGAGGTAACTTTGAACAAATTGGTTACTCTGACTCAGATTTTGCAGGTTGCAGACTAGACAGAAAGAGCACCTCTGGTGAAGCAACAAGAACTCTATCTCAACAAGTACAGCTGAAGCTGAGTACATTGCAGCTGGGAGTTGCTGTGCTCAGTTACTCTGGATGAAGCAACACTGAAGGACTATGGATTTCAAGCAAACGAGATCAAGCTGTTGTGTGACAACACTAGTGCCATTGCTATCTCTCAGAATCCAGTTCTTCACTCCAGGACAAAGCACATTGAGATCAGACATCACTTCATCAGAGATCATGTTGAAAAGAAGCACATTTGCATGGAACATGTGCCAATAGAAGACCAGCTTGCAGACATCCTGACAAAGCCTCTTCCTGAGGCTAGATTCACCAAACTGAGAGAGGAATTGGGGATGATGGATGAAATCCCAAAGGAAAGTTGACAAGGAAGGCCCTCTGTTGCTAAATTTCGGTTAACAGAATTCTTGTTGCAGAACCCCTTCTGTTAACCCCTTCTGCTCTCTACCCTGGCAGAACACCTCAGCAACAGAAACCCTTTCTTCCTCCCTACAGAAAACCTCCTCTTATGTCTAACAGAAGGTTGTGAACTTGGAAAATTCTGAAAACCGGGTGGCCTAGTAAATTATTAAAGGTCTTTTACCCTTTTACCCTTAAAACGGTACACAGCCGCATAATATTTACTGCGCCCCTTTTTACATTTATTGGTACCTTGGAACCGTAAATTATCTCAAACGTCCACTAACCCGTACCCTTATATTCCCCTCCTTCCAACCTAAATCTCTACTGCTTTCATTACTCTCAAAGCTTTTGAACTCTTATCTCTCCAAAACTCTCAAACCGCTAAAATCGACCATGGCTTTCTTGAGCTTCACTGATCTTTCCAAGGAACAAAAGGCAACTCTTCTCAAGAATGTGCTGACAGGAATGAGATGCGAACTGGATGTTCTACCCAGATTCGCGGAGAAAAAGGAAAGGATGACCACCATTGTTGACGGACTGACAGAGTGTCAACTGAGCAAGGTCATCACTCATGCTTATGAGGCCTACAGTAACATCGACACTGTTGAGTTCTATCTCAACGCATCCTTCAAGGATGAAACCATCTCCTCCATCGTCCAAGGAAAAGAAGTTCTGGTTAAGGCTGACGTCATCAACAAAGTCTTTAACATTCAACTAGAGGAAGGCAGGGCCTCTCTATTTGACTTGGAAGAAACTGACATCCCTCTGCCTGAATTCAAGAGGAAATTTTGCAGAAAAGGTGAGGAAGTGGAGAAGGTTAATATCAAAAAGAACCTGCTCAAGAAGGAATTTGAGCTGCTCATTAACATTTTCCACAAATGTTTATGGTGCAAGTATACCTCCACCGATGATGTCACAACTGCACATGCCAAGGCCCTCTATGCAGTACATCATGGGGTAAACATCAACTGGGGACAAGTTATGGTAAAGTCCCTGATTGAGGTTATCAAGAAGAAGAACCCCAAGACAAGCCTCTACTCTGGGAAGTTAGGGCATGGACTGCTCATCTCAGAACTGCTCCTCAAACAAGGTGTAACCTTGAGGAAGGCCACACCGTTGGATCACACCAAGGTAATCTTCCTGTCTGCCTCTCCAAACAAGGAAAAAGCTATAAAGGCAGAGCTGAAGAGACAGCTTCAGCTTGATGTTAAACGACAACAAGGAGAGAAGGTGCAGAAACCCCTCTCAGGAGCCCCTTCTGATGAAAAGAAGAAGAAAAAGAAGACCAAGAAGGCAGAACTGGTTGCTCCTCCAACCATGAAAGCTGGACAGAAGAGGAAGAGGATCACAAAGACCAAGAAGAAGGTTGCTAAACCTGTGGTCAAAGTGTCTGAGGAAGTGGCAGACACTCAGGGGGAACCAGAGATCCCCACCTCTGTTGCATCTCCTGAACAGAATAGGGTGACAACTCCAACAGAGCATGTGACACTTCAAAAATTTAAATAAAAATAAAAATAATTTTTAATCAGATAAAATATTACGAAAATAACATTTTAATTATTAATTGAGTCAGACAAAAATTCAACAGTTGTAACATTCTAATCAGATAAAAATTTCCAAGTTTACGACTTTTTAATCAGATAAAAATGGCCCGATAATAGAAGTTATGTTTTAGTATAAAATTAATTTTTATATAACTATTTTAGGTTGTATATTATACAAAGTATAAACTAAAATAATTAAAATACTCATAATACCTATATATATACGTAAGTAATAATAATAGTATATCATACGTAGTAATAATACTAAACCTACAAGGAAAAGAAAGATACTAAAACTACCTACGTATATCAATAGAAGTATACTCCTACGCAGCGTAAGCTACCAACGGGAGAAGCTGATTAAACTCCAACTCCAACTCTAACATCTCAGCCTAAAACTCTCATCTTTCCCTATAAATAGCAAGCCAGAACCTGCGTTTTCTTCATCCCAAAATCTGAGAAATATACATATATACGTATATATATATATTTTTTCGACCCACCGTTTTAGCCAGAAACAAGCCCTGAAAACACCCCTCAAACATTCCCCTTCGTGAGACGAATCCAAAGGAGAAAGAATCGTGGAAAACGGACGTCGGAGTAGGGAGAAATAGCTCACCGGAGTTTCGCCGGGGAAAAACTTTTTGACGGAAAACGGAGAAGAGGGAGGAGCTGCCGCTGCCGCCAACCCACCACCGACATTCGCCGTTCCAAACGGAGCCAATAGCCGGTCGTTTCGCTCATCCGACGAGGTAACACCTCCCCCCCCCTTAAATTCCCGTTTTTCCGGCGACCTGGGGAGGAAGACGACCCAACAATCTGCTGGGGTCTGTTTTGGGCCTTTTCAGGTTGGGCCAGAAAATTTAATTTGGGCCAGTTCGGCCCAGTTGCAATAAAAATTAAAAATAAAATAGTAAATGAAATAAATAAAATCTGTAAAAATATAAATTAAATACCTAGTATAAATATACACATTCGGACCAACCAGAATTGGAAAATAATATTTTTAGCTATTTTTAATTGATTTAATCGTAATTGGGCCAATTTATACACATTTAGTAAATAATTAACTAAATAACGAAAATAATTATGAAATAAATATTGGAGTAAACTAGGATAAATATATGACTAACTAGGACCTTATGGACCATTTATAATTAATAAATATTAAGGTTTAGTATATTTAATTGTAATTAAACCGGTTAATAGATATATGAAATTAAAGGAATAATTATGGAAAATAATTATAAAATAGATATCTGGACAACCTAGGTCAAATATAGACCCAAAGTATAGTTATAGACGGTTTTTAATTTATAAAGTCGATTCTTAGTCTATTTATTTAAATTAGGCCATATAAAACTAGTTAAGTAATTAAATAAGGAAATATTAATATTAATAGTGATTATTGAATAAAAATTGGATGTTGTAGTCAATTATATTCGGATATTTTATTTCAAATATTTAAAATTAATGGATGAAATTAATAAGGTAATTTTATTAATAGAACGTGAGTAATCAAATAAATTCGGATAACTAATAAATTAAGTTAATAAATTCAAATAATAAAATAAAAGGAGAAAATCGGGTAAAGTAATTACAAATAGAATAAGTGACTAATTTTATCATCTTAATTAAAAAGGTGATTATCTAGAGACCGGATTAGAGGAAGATAACTAGGAGCATCAGGACTTAAGGTAAGTTTCTCTGCCAATCCAAAATTTGTTTCCTCGTACTATATGCTTATTATGCATTATGTGATTAAGTGTGAATTTTAAATGTGTACTATTTGGGGTGACTAAGAATTTGTGAAATATTGAAGATATATTTTGGGATTTAATCCCTAGTATGACTTTGGAGTGCATTTTAGTATAAAGGAAATTTTGGAGTATTTATGAATGTGAATTTTTGGTGGACGTATCTATTAAATAGATATTCTGGATTATTGTATATAGAGAGGACTTTCCAAGAATGAATAATGTTTTTATAATAATTATTGACATCTCGAGAGAAACGCGAGGTGTGGGTGGTTAGAGCTATATACCGCGGGTTTAGTTTAGGTTTAAGATGATTATTGGTGGCGGGAGAAATCCCGGTAAATATTGGTGGCGGGAGATTCCCGGTATTTGTTTTGAGAAATTCAATAGTTCTTTGGTGGCCGCGGTAGTAGTTTCTAATTACCCGGGTATCTAACCCATTGTGAGGTAGGGGGACGTTGTCCGAACTACTTGGACTTCTTACTACTCGGAGGGCTTGGAATCCCTTTTAGGGGGTGTGCACACTTAAGGGTGAAGTTCAGTTTCCAATTGGTGGTCGGTGGGAGCCGGAATTCCGGGATGAGTCGTACGCAACAACGATTCATTGGGCTCGAGGAATCTTGAGTTTCGCCCATCTTAAAAGAATCTGAAAGTGACATTGATTTCGGAATGGTGATATTTTTAGCTACAAAAGTTATTTTTGAAAAGTGATACTTCTTTTGAGATATTAATTAATTGTTGGGAGCTTATAAATATTATTTTTAATAATACGGGTATTTGAGATTATAAAGTTGATAAATAATGTTTTGAAAAGAATTTCGGTGGTGTGAGTATTTTTATATATAGTATTATATGAAAAACTATTTTTGTCAAACTTGAATATTTTACGGGGTTGGGTAGTACTTACTTAGCTCTAAAGCTAATTTTTGTTTCCTTTTCTTTGTTTTGTTCTCTGCACTTTATTTGCGCAGGTAATGATGAATATGAAGCTCATGATGTTTGACGAGCCTTGAGAGCGCTTTAGAAGATTTATGTGTAGCCTTCACTTAGTTTAAATAATGTTATTAAATTTTGAATTTTAGTTTTTAATTCGGTTGAACTCATGGTGGATAGCCTTAACATCCAGCCAAGTTGAGGGCTGGGTGTGGCGGTAACACACCCTTTTTCCATTACTGTTATTTCCGCTGCAAAACTCTATCTATTTTAAGGAATAAATCAAGATTGTTATCAATATATTATTATTTCAAGTATTATTTTGGGCGGGAAAAATGGGGGTGTTACAAATTGGTATCAGAGGCTTAGGTTTTCCGAAGGGACTAGAACACGAGGTAATAGGTCGTAGGGAGAAATTCTGTCACAAAGACGATAACAGTCTAAGCTGGTTGGTGCATAATTGAGCCTTGCGCTCGTCCAACTAACTGGGAATTTCTCCTTGTACTGAAACTTCGTTGTTCGAAATCTTTGACGAAAACTATAGTTTCGATGCGGGGATTTTCAAAATGTTTTTGTAAAATTAGGAGAATTAACATACTAGGAAAAAGACCTTTTAGGACGCGGTGAGAGGGAGAAACCTTTGCGAAGTTATTGAGTTATGAAATGCATGAAATTCGTGCTTATGTGAAGTATGTGGAGTAAGTAAAACCCTTTGTATGTGTTTATCTGTTTGAAGTTAGTAGAGAACTTGTATAACGTAGAAGCCTTATGCGTGCCTTAGAACTTAGTACGCGTTTTCTTTATTAAGAGTCATGCCGCCGAGGAGAGACATCCATGCGACCCCAACTGTCGACGAGCTGGCCCAAACCGTCCAGCGAATGGCGCAGCTCATCGGAGCAGCTCAACCCCAAAACCCTGGGATTGACTTCGCAACAAAGGTAGCCGGACGGAACCCTCCAAAATACTTGGGCGAGGAGGACCACCTTATCTTGGAGGACTGGATCCGCACTTTCGACAAGCTCTTTGATTCACTGAATTGCCCGTCGGAGCAACGGGTGAATATTGCGGTGTATTATCTGCACCAAGAAGCGGACCACTGGTGGGCCGCCAACGGACCAGCACTTCTCGGGCAACCGGGTTTCGATTGGGAGGACTTCATAGTAGCATTGCGGGATCGCTTCTACCCAGATCACGTGAAGGAAGCAAATTATGAAGAATTTGTCAACTTTAAACAAGGTGACCTGACTGTTCAGGAGTACCACACGAAATTCGTCCAACTGGCTCGTTTTGCCAAGGACCTGGTGTCGACAGAGGCCAGTATGACCCGCAGGTTTGTTAATGGGCTTAACTTCGGGGCCCAAAAGTTCGTGACGGTAGCGGAACCGCGGAATTTGAACGAAGCTTATAGAAAGGCTGGTAAGTACTACCTGGTACACCAGAAGGAAAGGGAGGCACACAAAAGAGACCGAAAGAATGCGGAAGTGGAGCAGCAACAGAAGAAGGCCAAGATTGATCGCCCTGAGCAGCGCCAGAACAACCAAGGCGGAGGAAAATTCCAAGGTCAAAATCAGAGGAGGGATCGTGAGAGGCACTATTACTGCAAGCGTTGTAATAGAGATCACCCAGGCGTAAATTGTGACGGAAGTCAAACCAAATGTTTCAATTGCGACAAGCTAGGACACCGAGCTTTTGAATGCAATTCCAAAAAGGCGGACATACCGGCAAACCCGAATCAGAGGAGTGATGGAAACAATGACAACAACCCCAATAGAGGTCGAATCTACGTGATGAATCAAACTCAGGCAAACACTCACAATCTCGACTCAGGTAATATTCTTGTTACGAGGACGTAACCTCTCGTTAAGGTGGGTAGAATGTAATACTTAAGTATTTAGATTTAGTTAATGTTTCGGGACGAAACATCTTTTAAGGAGGGTAGAATGTGACACTTCAAAAATTTAAATAAAAATAAAAATAATTTTTAATCAGATAAAATATTACGAAAATAACATTTTAATTATTAATTGAGTCAGACAAAAATTCAACAGTTGTAACATTCTAATCAGATAAAAATTTCCAAGTTTACGACTTTTTAATCAGATAAAAATGGCCCGATAATAGAAGTTATGTTTTAGTATAAAATTAATTTTTATATAACTATTTTAGGTTGTATATTATACAAAGTATAAACTAAAATAATTAAAATACTCATAATACCTATATATATACGTAAGTAATAATAATAGTATATCATACGTAGTAATAATACTAAACCTACAAGGAAAAGAAAGATACTAAAACTACCTACGTATATCAATAGAAGTATACTCCTACGCAGCGTAAGCTACCAACGGGAGAAGCTGATTAAACTCCAACTCCAACTCTAACATCTCAGCCTAAAACTCTCATCTTTCCCTATAAATAGCAAGCCAGAACCTGCGTTTTCTTCATCCCAAAATCTGAGAAATATACATATATACGTATATATATATATTTTTTCGACCCACCGTTTTAGCCAGAAACAAGCCCTGAAAACACCCCTCAAACATTCCCCTTCGTGAGACGAATCCAAAGGAGAAAGAATCGTGGAAAACGGACGTCGGAGTAGGGAGAAATAGCTCGCCGGAGTTTCGCCGGGGAAAAACTTTTCGACGGAAAACGGAAAAGAGGGAGGAGCTGCCGCTGCCGCCAACCCACCACCGACATTCGCCGTTCCAAACGGAGCCAATAGCCGGTCGTTTCGCTCATCCGACGAGGTAACACCTCCCCCCCCTTAAATTCCCGTTTTTCCGGCGACCTGGGGAGGAAGACGACCCAACAATCTGCTGGGGTCTGTTTTGGGCCTTTTCAGGTTGGGCCAGAAAATTTAATTTGGGCCAGTTCGGCCCAGTTGCAATAAAAATTAAAAATAAAATAGTAAATGAAATAAATAAAATCTGGAAAAATATAAATTAAATACCTAGTATAAATATACACATTCGGACCAATCAGAATTGGAAAATAATATTTTTAGCTATTTTTAATTGATTTAATGGTAATTGGGCCAATTTATACACATTTAGTAAATAATTAACTAAATAACGAAAATAATTATGAAATAAATATTGGAGTAAACTAGGATAAATATATGACTAACTAGGACCTTATGGACCATTTTTAATTAATAAATATTAAGGTTTAGTATATTTAATTGTAATTAAACCGGTTAATAGATATATGAAATTAAAGGAATAATTATGGAAAATAATTATAAAATAGATATCTGGACAACCTAGGTCAAATATAGACCCAAAGTATAGTTATAGACGGTTTTTAATTTATAAAGTCGATTCTTAGTCTATTTATTTAAATTAGGCCATATAAAACTAGTTAAGTAATTAAATAAGGAAATATTAATATTAATAGTGATTATTGAATAAAAATTGGATGTTGTAGTCAATTATATTCGGATATTTTATTTCAAATATTTAAAATTAATGGATGAAATTAATAAGGTAATTTTGTTAATAGAACGTGAGTAATCAAATAAATTCGGATAACTAATAAATTAAGTTAATAAATTCAAATAATAAAATAAAAGGAGAAAATCGGGTAAAGTAATTACAAATAGAATAAGTGACTAATTTTATCATCTTAATTAAAAAGGTGATTATCTAGAGACCGGATTAGAGGAAGATAACTAGGAGCATCAGGACTTAAGGTAAGTTTCTCTGCCAATCCAAAATTTGTTTCCTCGTACTATATGCTTATTATGCATTATGTGATTAAGTGTGAATTTTAAATGTGTACTATTTGGGGTGACTAAGAATTTGTGAAATATTGAAGATATATTTTGGGATTTAATCCCTAGTATGACTTTGGAGTGCATTTTAGTATAAAGGAAATTTTGGAGTATTTATGAATGTGAATTTTTGGTGGACGTATCTATTAAATAGATATTCTGGATTATTGTATATAGAGAGGACTTTCCAAGAATGAATAATGTTTTTATAATAATTATTGACATCTCGAGAGAAACGCGAGGTGTGGGTGGTTAGAGCTATATACCGCGGGTTTAGTTTAGGTTTAAGATGATTATTGGTGGCGGGAGAAATCCCGGTAAATATTGGTGGCGGGAGATTCCCGGTATTTGTTTTGAGAAATTCAATAGTTCTTTGGTGGCCGCGGTAGTAGTTTCTAATTACCCGGGTATCTAACCCATTGTGAGGTAGGGGGACGTTGTCCGAACTACTTGGACTTCTTACTACTCGGAGGGCTTGGAATCCCTTTTAGGGGGTGTGCACACTTAAGGGTGAAGTTCAGTTTCCAATTGGTGGTCGGTGGGAGCCGGAATTCCGGGATGAGTCGTACGCAACAACGATTCATTGGGCTCGAGGAATCTTGAGTTTCGCCCATCTTAAAAGAATATGAAAGTGACATTGATTTCGGAATGGTGATATTTTTAGCTACAAAAGTTATTTTTGAAAAGAAATACTTCTTTTGAGATATTAATTAATTGTTGGGAGCTTATAAATATTATTTTTAATAATACGGGTATTTGAGATTATAAAGTTGATAAATAATGTTTTGAAAAGAATTTCGGTGGTGTGAGTATTTTTATATATAGTATTATATGAAAAACTATTTTTGTCAAACTTGAATATTTTACGGGGTTGGGTAGTACTTACTTAGCTCTAAAGCTAATTTTTGTTTCCTTTTCTTTGTTTTGTTCTCTGCACTTTATTTGCGCAGGTAATGATGAATATGAAGCTCATGATGTTTGACGAGCCTTGAGAGCGCTTTAGAAGATTTATGTGTAGCCTTCACTTAGTTTAAATAATGTTATTAAATTTTGAATTTTAGTTTTTAATTCGGTTGAACTCATGGTGGATAGCCTTAACATCCAGCCAAGTTGAGGGCTGGGTGTGACGGTAACACACCCTTTTTCCATTACTGTTATTTCCGCTGCAAAACTCTATCTATTTTAAGGAATAAATCAAGATTGTTATCAATATATTATTATTTCAAGTATTATTTTGGGCGGGAAAAATGGGGGTGTTACAGAGCACCCCAGTCCTGTCAAAGAAGGGTATCTGTCCTTGCTTGACAGACAGTTTGCCCGGGTCCTTGAATGGAGAAGATGGAGAATGGGACCCCTCCACAAAATCATCCAATATTTTGATCACTATGAGCCAGAAGAAGAAGCCATCCTGCATTGGGTAGGCACTGATGATGTCTCCAAATGCTTTGCCCTCAATTTTTTTCATTCTGTTCTTGAAAAGAAGAAAGCAAGCTACAAAGGAAAGGCTGTCCTCATCTCCTCACCCTCAGAGGAGATAGTCAAACCTCTAGAAGATGGAGAAATAGAAGCTTTTGAAGAATGGTTGTTTACCAAGATGGCAACTGAATCTGTTCAACCAAACTTCAACCCGGGAGAGCCTTCTGTACCCAGGACAGAAGGGCAAGCTATGATGGAACATATCAAGGAGTGGAGGACTTCTTTGCTTGAGGATAACATCATTGAGGTAATTTCTCCAACCCCTTCTGTTAATATCTCAACAGAACCCCATATCCCCTCACCTCTCACCATCACAGAAACCCCTCCACCAGAAAACCCTCAACCTAAATCTCCTGAACAGAAAACCCCCACCTCTCCTCACTCACCCAAACAGAAAACCGCATCACCTTGCAGAGCAATTATTCCCTTCAGAAACCGCTCACCTTCACCTCCACCATCTCCTCCTCAACAGAATGCCTCACCTCTTCCAACTTCACCTCAGCATCAGAACCCCTCATCCCAACAGAAATCCTCTTCACCTTCCGAGTCTGAACATCAAACCCCTCCACAAGAATCACCTCCACCACACCAACCTGCAGATCAGCTTAAACCTGTCTGGTTTCTCAGAGATTTTGACCCTACAACTATCTCCCCCATCTCTGCACCCCAAGGCCATTCTAGGCATTCTACTGCCCCCAATCCCTCCTTCCGGAAGAAGAAGAAGGTCATAAGGAACAGAATACACATATACTCCTCGTATAAAGACTCTTCTGACATGGATGGATTCATGGTAAGCAAGTCATACGAAGCTACTTCTAAGAGATAGAAGACCCCACCTCTGACTCAACTTGAGCATGAACTGCGTGTCCAATCTCTCTCCTCTGTCCAAGAACATCACCCTTTGCCTAAGGGAAGAGGTTTAGAGCTGCCTCCATCTGATGGACAACAGAATCAAATTCCCTTCAACAAATTTGTTGAATCAGCAGAAGACTTTGGTGGACAAATCCTCCAAGGCATGGACAAGCTGATCCAGATCAATGATAAGCATTTTGAGCACCTTGCTCATGTAAATGATAATCTCAATTCGGGAATGCAGTTTATATCAGATCGCTTTGAGAACCTCACAGAAACACTCAACAAGTTCATAGCCTCCTCCTCTGCCAGAACAGATGCACTGTCAACAGAAGTGGTAGGCATCGACAAGACCCTCTCTGTCTTTCAACAGACACTCCTAAATCAAGGACATGCAATCAACACCATCTCAGAGAATCTTGAGGCTCTGCAAAAATCTGATGCCAGAACTGAGAGGCAATTGACCTCCATCGAGGAAATGTGCAGGGCTCACCAAGATCAAGCCCAACTTCTCCTCTCTGTTGACAAAGACAGATATCAAAAGATGGTGCTGCTTGAAGCAAACAACAAGGACATCTTCTCTGCTATTCAGAAACAGCAAGGTCTCATAGAAGGCCTTACTTCTGTCACTCAGACTCTACCAGAGGCCCTTGAGCAGATAGCCTCCTCTCAGGTCTCAGAGTTTCAGAAGATAAGCATGATGATAGAGGACCTACATGATGCCAAAAAGGGGGAAGAGGACCCTCAACAGACTAGGCCTCGATCCAACAGAACTCCTACTAGAGCACCCTCCTCTGCTGAGCCTACAGTGGATCCTGCTCCTTACTTTGAAGCTGCCTTACAGAAGAAGAGAGCAGCAGGTATACCTAGACCCCCATCTCCAGTAAAGAAAGGCACCAAGAAGAAGAAAGTCTTTAACTTCACTGAATGGAGATTGGGTGGATCTCAGAGAATTGACAGAGCTCAATCTGAAGAAATGAAGGCCAAAATGACTCCCACCCAACAACAGAACCTCTATTTGGATAAAGATGGTGTTGTGCGAGTCAGGTATGGGGGATCCTTAGAAGAAGCTGAAGAATGGTACAAGAAAAATATTGTCCCAGGCAAGACAATACATGAAGGTGTTCTCAGCTATCTGGACTGCAAGCTTTCTCCCATATGGGCATCTTATCAAAGCTCTGGCAACCTTTCCAAGATCAGAGCAGAAATCAATGAAGAACTGCTCAGGCTTCAAAGATTGGAGGAAGAAGCTCTGCAAGCAGCTAATTTGGAGAATGTGTAAGGATTATCTCTGTAAAACTTATCTAATAAAATCACATCTCTGCCTTTTCAATTTGAAGAGCTTTTCCTCATTTCCTGTCTTTTTGCCTTCTGTTTGTGTTTGCTTATTTCATTTATTTTCTGCTATCTGAATGTACTGTACTCTTACTATATTCCTATGCCAAGTTGCCCACCAAGATTTTAATGGAAGTCTTTAAACCTTAATCTTTCTTTATGGTGAAGGCACTTCTCTGGAAATAGTTAAAGGGTTTTGGCATCATCAAAAAGGGGGAAATTGTAAGGAATATTTGTATTTAGATTTTGATGATGCTAGTTAAATTAGGATTTTAGAGTACCCCTCTTTAGACTTAATGTATTAGAATTTTCATTTGTAAAGTTCTTAGTATAATCGACTTGGCAGAATGCCTTCAGAACAGAAGACCTTCTCAGCAGAAGGGCTCCAAGAGCAGAAGACCCTTCTAAGGCATTGTTGAACAGAGGACCTTTGGTTCTCTGCTTCAGAACAGAAGACCTCAGGGTCTCTGTTAGCCTTTACTCTGACAGAAACCCTCCTGGTTCTCTGTTGGATATACTCTCAACAGAAGTGCTCCAGACCTCCTCTGATCAACTCTCAGTTAAAGACACCAGAAGGTCTGACACTTAGAAGAATTCCACAAAGCCGGGAAATCAACTGAAAGATTCCTTCAACGGCTAGGAGTATTGAACGGAAAAGCTACAGTGCGCGCATTAAATGCTCATTTAATGCTCCCCATGCTCCGTAGAGTAATTGCAGATGATTGGCCGCAATGTCAGGATTACTTTATCCCAAAATAGTAATCCGTCAACTCTACCGGGTTCTACTGGTCAAGTCAACTACTCGCTCATTTAATGCAGTTGTCCTCCTTCTCCTCCAACGGGAAGACAACCTCAGTATAAAAGATACACTACGAAGAACAACCGGACAACTTTGCAATTTTTGCTAACCATTGCTACAACCCTGCATACAAGAAATTCAAACGCTTAAAAGCAAAAAGCCTCCTTGAGATTAACATTTCATCATCCTCTACAAGAGAAGGCAGAAGTTGGAAAAATACGTTTTCCAACTCAAGCAAAGTTCCAAGTGTTCTTCAACTCTTCAAGCTCATCACATACAAACTCTTTGTAACGAAGCCAGTTGGAGGAACCCCTGTTCTAAATAGAACCTCTTCTTTCACAAGAAGGACGTCCAAGTATCTGGAGCTGTAAAGCTCAGTGAAAGGACCAGTCTTAGGGAAGCCGGAAGTGCATCCAAGGAGACATCTACACTTGAAGAAGACGTGGAGAGCTTCTTAAGTGATAGGGCTAAGGCATTGTAAACGGAAGTTTTTACAGCTTAGTGGAACAGTGGACTAGAGGAACAAGTTGTTCCTTGAACCACTATAAAAAGCCCTGGTGTCATTGTTACTGCTTTTCATTCATTGTTTTTACTTGAACTGTTTGACTCCAAAGACTTGGTATCTGTGTTCAGCAGAACTGGTCTTGTGAGTTAACAGAAGGCCTACTGCCTTTGCTTCTCTGAGGCTATTAACAGAACCCCCTACCAGAACCCCATCCGCTGCCAGTCTGTTCTGTCAACAGAACAGGCTATTCTGTAAAATCTGGTACTTAGTTTAAAAAGCTAAAAACCAATACAGTCTATTCACCCCCCCTCTAGACTGTATCCAGTACAACCGGGACCAACAATATCAATAATCTATTTTGGTACATCCTAACGGACTGCCTCATCACGATCTTACATCATATTACATCAATTTAGTCACTTGCATCACAATCAAGTACATCAATTACAATCAAGTCCTTAGATTAAATTCCTTAACAATTACAACAATCATTAACTAGTATTTCAATACTATTAAGATTATTCTTATCCATCATATATTCCTTTTGTAAATCCCTACATATTTAGAGATATGTAGAAGCAACTTAATCATCCAATGTAATACATAAATGATCATTTATGTATCTACACAATTCACACATGAGTAAAAATGTCTATTTCACACAATAGTTCATTTAACTCCATTTTTATCAATATGTTTCCAAATCATTTCCCATTTCATTCTTTGGAAACTTTATCAATATTTCATCAATGATTTATCATCACAATCCATGAAAAAAATGATTTAGACATTTAGGTAATCTCATGCTTAACCTACAAGTTGTAAGCAACTAGATGTCGATCCTCACCTCAAATGAGCTTTAAAATGTTCCTCCTCAACCCAATTCTCAAGCTTCGGCAAAGGGGGTTTAAGAGTTTATTCCTTGATTATAAATGAGTGTTAAACAGCCTCCTCAAGGTGCTAGCTCAACTCCTAACCGAAGACACGAAAACAGTCCCTAGAACGGGTGTTTTCCGGCGAATTCGTTCCCTAACATTTCAAGGTTTTGTCTAGGTTGGTATCTAACCTTTCCAAAAATTAAAGTTACTTTATAATAACATTTTATACACTTCAAACAGTGTATATTAGTTCATAAATCATTTATATGATTTAGGCAATAGAGAGGAAGGTTTTGGATTCAAACTTACATTGAATACAAAAACGTATTCTGCGAGGTTGTGTTTTGTTCGGACGATTTGGAGGCCTTAAACTGCTCCAATTGACGTAAACCGCACCTCTATGGATTCCTTATCTTGAGAGATTTCTTTTGGCACCTCACTTGTATGAGTATTTCTCAAGATACGAACCAAACAGTGAACTCCACGAACTGGAATGAATACATGCGACCAGCTCTCTTTTTCTTCTTTGCTTGGGTTGTGTGGCTCCTCTCTTCCTTCTTATCTTTTGAGCTCGAATGAAGGGTGAGGGGGAGGTGTTTAGGATCTCTCCAAATTTTATCTAAACATGTGGTTCACAAAAAGAAAAGGTAGGGTGTTTGATTGCAACCAAACATGGGATAGTCCCCCTCTTTTATTTCTTTTTGTATTGTTTGAGTTCTCAACTCAATAGGTCCTTCCCATTTATGTGTTCTAACTTATTCTACCTGTTTTTAAGGTGCTAGGAATGTGTGGGGATTACTCTCATGTCCCTTAATTAAATTTGGGAGCACAATACCCACTAATACTTCCAAAAGTGGAAAGATGAGTCCTATTGTTTTTTGTCTTTTGTCATAAGATGTACTTTTGTACTCATCCCAATTTATTTAGATCAAGTCAACCTTCTACATCATATTATTGATCTCTAATATGTGTAGGATGGTCCCCATAATTTATATGATGTATAATTATAAAAGAAAACCCTACTCCCATTATTTAGCCTAATAATGCCAAAGATGGGACCATATGCATTTGTATTCTTCTCCAATCATTATATAACTTATTTATGACATTAATATTCACATATCTGGGCTACTAACCGTGTGGGTCACCCTCCAGTGGGTCTAGGATGCCATTCTCGATTAATTTCTATTTTTAGCAGGTTAGGCCTAAAATAACATTTGGGCTGCCCGACCGCTCTTACTTTGTACCGAGGGGTTATATATTTTTATTTAAGAATGTTAAGCCCCAATATCAATAAGATGTCCCAATTAATTATTTAGAAGTCCATTCCTATTATACGAGCCCAAACAGTAATATGATTAATCACACTTTACGTAAAACATTAATCGTTTTACAATTGTTTGATAATAGGGAAATTCAACACATAAGCTTTGAAATTTAGTTTGAATTTTAAGGACGTTCGGGTGCGGTGTCACATGTTGACCTTCTGAACTCGATCAACTGCTCCCTAATCATCCCGCCATGAACAATCCCTCTGACCGGATCCTGGTGAGACTTGTAGAGATCTGGGCGTGCTTCCTGACTTGGTCAATAAAACATGATAGCTTTCACTATGTTGTAATTCTGATTTCACTCCGAACTCGTGTATGATATGTATCCTCCGATCGGTAGAGCCGATGAATAAAATGCAGCACTTAGTTTGCTATGGTTGTCTTCCATTCTTTGATGTTGTTATGTTCTGTCCTCCGTTCGTCGTACTCGGTCTTGAGCCTGGTCCTTTTGGATCCTGAGCTTGAGCTAAGTCAACGTAGTCAGTGAGGAACGGCTTTATCCCCTGTGGGGATTTTCTTGGTTTGATCCTCTTGGGATTCTTTTGTTTGATCCTCTTGGGATTCTTTTGTTTGATCCTCTTGGGATTCTTTTGTTTGATCCGTCTTGGGATTCTTTTGTTTGATCCGTCTTGGGATTCTTTTGTTTGATTTGTCTTGGGATTCTTTTGTTTGATCCGTCTTGGGATTCTTTTGTTTGATCCGTCTTGGGATTCTTTTGTTTGATCCGTCTTGGGATTCTTTTGTTTGATCTCTCTTGGGATTCTTTTGTTTGATCCGTCTTGGGATTCTTTTGTTTTTGTTCGTCATCCGCTCATCGTACCCGCCCTTCAGCTCGGTCCTTTGGATCCTGAGCTTGAGCTAAGTCAACGTAGTCAGTGAGGAACTGGTTTGTCCCCTTTGGGGATTCCCCAGCCCAATATATATGTATTTTTTGGGCTTATCTTTGTTTCGCCGTCCGCTCGTCTTACCTTCCCTTTAACCCGGTCATTTGCATCCTGAGCTGAGCTAGACCGCGATTGTGACGGGAAACGGGTTTATCCCCTTTGGGGATTCCCCATTCCTTTATTTCGCCATCAGCTCGTATTACCCGCCCTAGAACCCGATCCTTTGGATCCTGAGCTGAGCTAGGCCACGATTGTGATGGGAAACGGGTTTGTCCCCTTTGGGAATTCCCCATTTCTTTGTTTCGCCATCCGCTTGTCTTACCCGCCCTTTAACCCGGTCCTTTGGATCCTGAGCTGAGCTAGGCCGCGATTGTGATGGGAAACGGGTTTATCCCTTTTGGGGATTCCCCTTCTTCGGGAGTTATGTCTCCCCCCCCCTTTTTGGATGGAAGGAATTTTGAGTGAGTTTATTGGTAGAATTTCTTCAAGTGCTCCACATTCCACATGCCGGTGTCTCGATCGTCCAAGGTTTGGAGGAGGTACGTCCCCCAAGAAAGTTTCTTGCAGACCCTGTACGCCCCCTCCCAGTTTTTGGCCATCTTACCGCCCTCGAGCGGTTTGCTCTTCTCTCTCTTTCGTGGCACCAGGTCCCCAACATTGATTTCCCTGACCCTGACCGCCTTGATAAAATATCTCTCGGTTGCCCGGTGGTATTCCTCCATGCGTCGTGCGGCCAGGTCCCTCCTTTCTTCGATGAAATGCAGCTCGGCTCGCATGTTCTCCTCATTTTGTTCTGGATGGAAATGCAACGTCTGGTGTGTAGGCACAAGTACTTAGTGGGGACTTTGGCCTGGAAGTCGTACGTCAAAGCAAAAGGAGTTTCCCTGGTTGATGTCCTCGGGGTTGTCCTGTATGTCCACAAGATGTAATTAAGTTGTTTCAGCCAGGTTGATGAGTAGTCTTCCAATTTCTTCTTGATGCCATCCATGATGGTCCGGTTCATGTTCTCTACCTGACCGTTGGCCTGCGGATATGCCACTGAAGCCCTGGAGTGTCTGATGCCCCATTTGGCTAAGTATGCCTCGAATCCCTTTCCGACGAACTGCAGGCCATTGTCTGTGATGATCTGTTCCGGGATGCCGAAGCGGCACAAGATGTTTTTGCCAGACAAAACGCTGGCACTGGAATTCTGTGATATTCTTCAGCTGTTCGGCCTCTACCAACTTGGTGAAGTAATCAATAGCCACTATGATGAACTTCTTGCCACCGGTCGTCCTGGGTAGAGTTCCTAGCAAATCTATTCCCCATCTCACGAAGGGTAAGGCGACGGTCATTGAGGTATAGAAGATAGTCGCCCTTCCCGGCATAGGTGCGTATTGCTGGCATACTGCACACTTCTGGGTGTGGTTGAAATAGTCCCGCTGGATGGTCGACAAGTAGTACCCCTGCAGGATGATCTTCCTTGCCAGGGTCCGTGGCCCCTAGTGACTAGAGCAGATGCCTTCGTGAATCTCCTCCATGTCTACTGCAGCTAGGTCCAGCGGTAGGCACCTGAGGTATGGTCCGCCGAACGTCTTCTTGTTTATATCCCCATTGATAAGTTCGAAGCAGGGTGCTCGTCTTTTTATCCATGTGGCTCTCCCAGAGGTTCGCCCATCCTTGTCAAGAGGAAGGGTTCCGTCTTTGAGATAATTAGCTACCTCCTTTACCCAGCTAGGTTTTGCAAAAGAAATAGCGTGTACCTGGATAGTCTCCGTTACTGGTTGGAGGAAAACTTCCTGTCGGGAAAAACCTTTGATGTGCATGGGGACGAGTGTTGCTTGATCCTCGGATAGAGGATTGCCTAGCTTGGATAGAATGTCAACCTCAACATTCTCTACCCGGGGCACCAGATCGATGATCACCTGTTTGAACTGCGCGGGTTGCTCCTCCGCCAGCTCCTTGTAGGCCTTCATCCGTTCCTCCCTGGTTTCGGCGGTTTCGTTCATCTGTGTGACCACCAGCTTGCTATCCATCCTCACCTTCAGACGATCTGCTCTGAGGGCCTTTGCGTATTTTAAACCTGCAATAAGCGCCTCATACTCGGCCTCGTTGTTGGTAATCTTGAAATCAAACTTCATGGAATAGTAAGCCTTGAATCCTTCGGGGGAAGTGATGACCGCACCCCCCCCCCCCCCCCGCATCCCTTGGCGCTGGAAGCCCCATCAGTGTACATCTCCCACCAACTGTCAAAATCATTGCTACCAGGAGTCTCATCATTCGTTCGTGCCGTGCATTCGGCGATAAAATCTGCGAGTGCATGCCCTTTGATTGTCGGCCTTGGTTTGAACTCCACATTATACTGCCCGATCATTAGGGACCACATGGTAATCCTCCCACTCGCCATAGGACCCCTGAGGATCGTGGCGAGGGGCTGAGTGATGAACACCGTCACCGGGTGTGCCTGGAAGTACGATGCCAAGCGCTTGATCGATGCGATCAAAGCGAGGACCGTCTTCTCCATCAGCGTATATCTTGTCTCTGGGCCGTTCAATGCCTTGCTCACAAAATATATTGGCCGTTGAACGCCCTCTTTTTCTTTCAACAGAACGGAGCTCACTGCCACGCTGCCAGGTCAGCCACTGCTAAATACATGTACAACTGCTCCCTGGGGTCTGCCTTGGTGAGGACGAGCGGCGTACTGAGAGGTACGTCTTGAAATCTTCGAATGCTGCTTGACATTCCGGGGTCCACTCAAAAGGGCTGGCTTTCTTCATGATTTAAAAAAAGGGAATCGCCCGGTCTGCCAATTTTGACATGAATCTGCTCAAAGCCGCCAGGCGCCCGGTGAGCCTCTGTACCTCCTTCAAGTTCCTGGGTGCCTCCATGTTCATGATGGCCATTACCTTCTCTGGGTTAGGCTCGATCCCCCGCTCACTCATCATATAGCCAAGGAACTCCCCCCCCCCCCTTTGACAGCAAAGGCACACTTCTTTGGGTTCAATCTCATGTTCGCCCCTTCCATGATGGTGAAAACCTTCTCCATATCCTCGATGTGGTTTTCCTTCTTCTTGCTTTTAATCAAGATATCGTCCACGTATGCCTCCATGATGTTGACAAGGACCTCCTTGAACAATATCCCGATCATCCTCTGGAAGGTTGCCATCGCGTTCCTTAACCCGAACGACATGACAACGTAGCAATACACCCCGTTTGATGTGACAAAAGCAGTTTATCCGCATCGTCCGGGTGCATGAACACTTGGTGATACACTCTGAAGGCATCCATGAAGCTGAGCAGCTCACAACCTGCGGTTTCATCCACCAAAAGATCAATCCTCGGCACGGGATAGGGATCCGTTGGGCAAGCTTTGTTGAGGTCGGAATAGTCGATGCACATCCGCCATGTGGGCCCGTTGGGTACTAAAGACAACGTTAGACAACCACTCCACATGCATTACAGGCCAAATATGGCGTATGTTGAGCAGGGTAGTCACCTCCACCTTGATGAAGTCCCTCCATTCGACCGCCATGTATCTTTTCTTTTGTTGTATCGGTCTGGCATCTGGCCGAACGGCCAGTCTATGGAAAATAATTTCGGGGTCAATCCCCGGCATATCCTCCGGTCCCCTGGAAAACAAGATTTTGAACCTTCGGAGGACCAAGATCAAGCCCTCTCAGATCTCCGGCTCCAACCCAATCCCAATGGATACCTTCCGATCGGAAGGATCATCCAGTTCTATCTCTTCAAGCTGAGTTGTCGGCTCCGGTCGGGATAAGGCATCTTCCCGCCGAGCGGTCTCAGCGATGCTGTTGACCCTCATCCCCCAATCGGTCATCTTCTTCACAGCCTCCTTGTAGCAGGCCCTTGCCGTATCTGGGTCTGTACGGGCTACACCCACCCCGGTCTCCGTGGGGAACTTGATGCAAGAATGCCGCACGGAGCAAATAGCCTCCAAGTCTTCTAATCTTGGTCTCCCCAGAATGGCGTCGTGGGCACACTTCAGCCGTACCACCACAAAGGTCATGGGGATCGTTGTGCGGTGTTCTCAGTCTCCAATTTCTACCGGCAGGACGATTGTCCCTTCGGCCTCGATTCTGTGACCGGTGAAACCGACTAAGGGCGTCCGTAAGGGGGTCAATTCGGTCCTGCTTAGATGCATCTTCTCAAAAACATCCCAGTACAGGATATTGACACTGCTGCCCATGTCAACCAAGACTCACCGGATGATCCAGTCCCTGATATCCATGCTAATCACCAGCTCGTCCCTGTGGGCCCCCGGTGTTTGTGGTAAGTCCGCCGGCCCGAATACAATAGGCTCGGCCTTATGCTTCTTGAGGGGCTGTGCGGAGATAGAATTGATGTGGAGTGCCCTTTCGAGCTTTTTCCTCTCTGTCGGGGTATCCCCGGTTTCCGCACCCCCAAAAATCATCTTGATTTCCAACTTCTTCTTGGAACCGATCAACCCGAGAGATGTTTCGGGCCGCTTGTCTCCGTGACGGAAGTCTACGTCCTTGACCTCAGCCTCCCACCGATCGTCCCGACGCCAGCTGTTGGGCTTCCTGTGAGACTGTGAGTTACCCTGGGGGTGCCCTTGCAGTGAAATCCCCGAGGTAACCCCTTTCGATGAGCTTCTGGATGGTGTACCTTAGGTTGTGGCAAGTGCAAAATATACATTCTATAACTAGGTTTTAATATGGGTTCACTTAAGACCGTTATAATATGTAGGCACGAGGTCATCTTTATAAATAATGAAAATTCGAGTAAGTTAGGCGGGTGAGTATTATAAATATAAAAATATTTTTTATAACGGTTAGAAATACAACCGACATAGTAAACTGAAACGGGGTCTTTTTTATAATTTCCGCAAACTTAATTCAAAATGGGGGCTCTTTTATGATTTTCAAAAATGATGTTGTTGGGAATATTTTATGGTGTTCAATCTAGTTAGTTATCTTTGTATTTGTGTAGTTATTAATTAATCGTGTAATACGGGCCACAAATGTGTATCAGCCCGTGGGCTTCCTTGTAACCTGTAAGTTAGCCAACTTCTCCTATAAAAGGAGGCTAACTTACGGGAACCCTAAGAATCGAGAGAGGCTTAGAGACGCAGAGGCGTAGAGATAGGGAGAAATTAGGTTGCCGCTGCTCTCCTTCTCCAGGGAGAGCAACGGCCAGTTCATACGGTATATCAGATTCGCGTTCAATCTTGTCGATTTCTTTCTATCTGCTTCTTTATCACTGTTATGGTTGTATGATTGTTAGTATTTTGGGACTAACAATTGGTATCAGAGCCGAGGCGTGAAACAGGTTGAATCTGTCTGCGATTTTTGGATTTAACGAAGAACTGCTCTGTTTTTTCTTCAGTTTTTCTATATGTAGAGATTTGCTCCTGTAATCTCGTTTGTGAACGAAATTTTGTAAAAATCATACTGTTGGATTCGCCTTTCAAAACCGATCCAGCAGCATACCTCTTTTTTCGTTTTCTGCAATTTTTGTTTTTCGAAGATCTCTACATTGAGATCTCGAAATCCTCTTTTTTCACTGCTGCAGAAACCTTTTTGGCTTGAAACTGGTACAGGAGAATCTCGACTTTCAGGGCTATTCAGAACAGGTTTCAGTTTTTCAAAAATCAATGTTTTCGTTTTGCAGGATCTCGACATTTAGGGACTCGATTTCTTCTTCTCGACATTTGAGATCTCGAGATTTGCATCTCGACATCTTTATCTCGAGATTTGCATCTCGACATCTTGATCTCGAGATTTGCATCTCGACATCTTGATCTCGAGATTTGCATCTCGAAATCTTGATCTCGAGATTTGCATCTCGACATCTTGATCTCGAGATTTGAATCTCGAAATCAAGATCTCGAGATTTGAATCTCGAAATCAAGATCTCGAGATTTGAATCTCGAAATCAAGATCTCGAGATTTGAATCTCGAAATCAAGATCTCGAGATTTGTGATCTCGAGATTTGGAATTTCGAGTTATGGGATTTCGACATTTGGGATCTCGATGTTTTGGATCTCGACATTCTGAAGATTTCGAGATTTTCTGCGACACCGCACTGTTTTGGCCATAACTTTTGACTCGGTGATCCGATTTGAGCAAACTCTTTTTTGTTGGAAAGCTAACGAGACGATCTACATTATTTCTGGGGAAATGCCCCAGAACCCATTCTCACGCGCCCTCACTCGCAGTCTTTGAGGGTCAAAACGTTAGTTTTCCGACAAACATTGTAAATCACCGATGTCCAGGTCAAAACTTAGGCAAATCTGTTCAAATTCTTTCAATGTCAACCCTGAGGTCAAAGCTTTTCTAAAACTTCAATGTAAAGGTCTGAAAATCGTAGATAATTCAATCAACCTCGCGTCAACGGTCATCTTACAACAATCAACAATCAACTGCTGAAGCCTCTCCTGACTCGTCAACATTATGTGATCATCAATATGCTGAAATTCTACATGATGAGGTCAGGGAAACCGTCATGTGTGGTACATGTTCAAAATGCTCCACACACATGGCGGGTATGACAAGCTGTGAGCAATCATTCCTTGCACATTCTGAGGGGGAGTTTCAGTTTTCTCCTCCTGGCGCCTTACACCGACAAAGCAAGGCATCTCTCAACGGATGCAACATTCTAGGGGGAGTGATCAATGTTATCCTTCCCGGTGCCTAACAATGACAAAGCATACCGAGTGCTCCAGTTGAGGGGGAGTACAGAGAGAAAATGAGAAAGGAATGAGAGAACATGTCCCTATGGCTTAGTAAACCCAACTAAGCCTACCCAAGGGACAAAGCCGAGCGTAAGTGCGTAAGTGAGCGAGTGAGTGAGTGAACATTATGAGCATTAGGAAGCAGAAGGCTCGAGTGAGAAGGAAACAATTATCAATGATGAGTTTGCTACCTCAATTGCCTGTTATGAATTGAACATTTGCTCCTAGCCACTAAAATACTCTGGACTATCCCCATAGGTTCAGGACTGAATTTATTCAGATCCCGGGTAGAAGTCGCTGCATTTTGTCCAAACGGCGCATGCACAACCCTACCCTAGACCACTCACTTGTCTCCCAACAGACAGGTGTTTAATCATAGTTCACGGGGAACCGCATCTCTCATTACTGTCTCCTTACGAGGCAAGTAATACTGACTACAGTGGCCTCAGCCCCATGCCACTGAATTTTCATTGATCACGTCGTGTCTAGTTACTCACTTCCCAAATGTTTTGAAATTTTCTAGGACACAGACACATTTTAGAGTCAGTTGCTAGTCTTCAAGACTTGCGAGAACTTCCATAGGGCTCATCTATTACAGATGTAGACCAATAATTGGAAGGAAGTCCTGCTATTGCAACATAAGAATCACCAACATTTTCAGGCCATTGCTTTAGAGTTTATCTCTATAGTGATGATAACGGGCGTCTTCACGACCCCGGGGGGCTACGTTATCTTTTTTAGATTCTGCTTGTTTTTCATGTTTTTATTTCCGCAGAATAAAAGAATAAAAGCATGACGTCCCGATTCATCGGATCGTCATGAGGGGGAGAGTGGTCCACATGCTGTTAACACTGAACAAATCATTCTGGGACACTTCACTCCTCCATCACAAAATTCAACACCCTCTTTACTATCTCCGCAACTCAAATCAAATGGTCAGCTACACTCACAAATCAACCATCATTATGTTCCGCTGTGCCACCGACAAGTTCTCCTCAAATGCATTCATTCCAAATAGTCAAAAAGACTACATTGTGGAGGAGACAGAGGTCAAATACTCCTGTCCTGAAGATGAATTCCATGGGCGTCTCCTATTCTCCAAAGAACATTCATTCTAGAGGCGTCACCGGACTTCATCCAAGCTGATCAAGAGCAACTTCTGGAAGGCAAGGACTACATGCAAGATACTGAAGGTCCCTCAACCCCCGACATCAAAGATCAAATTGTCAAGAAGACATCAAAGGGGAGATTGCAAGGATTTCTTCAGATAGCCTTCCTCAGAAGTCAAGTTCAAAGACAAAGGAAGCTCAATAACAACAAAGACAAAGATATCTGCGCTGCAATGCTGATTCAACACGATTGATCACCAAGGGGGAGATTGTTGGGAATATTTTATGGTGTTCAATCTAGTTAGTTATCTTTGTATTTGTGTAGTTATTAATTAATCGTGTAATATGGGCCACAAATGTGTATCAGCCCCCCGTGGGCTTCCTTGTAACCTGTAAGTTAGCCAACTTCTCCTATAAAAGGAGGCTAAGAATCGAGAGAGGCTTAGAGATGCAGTGGCGTAGAGATAGAGAGAAATTAGGTTGCCGCTGCTCTCCTTCTCCAGGGAGAGCAGCGGCCAGTTCATACGGTATATCAGATTCGCGTTCAATCTTGTCGATTTCTTTCTATCTGCTTCTTTATCACTGTTATGGTTGTATGATTGTTAGTATTTTGGGACTAACAGATGTTCAATGTCAGTTCATTTTTTACCCTTACAGAAAGTGGCCATTAATTATTTAATTCCAAAACTGCAAGACTAGGGCAAACTTATCCCTCTGCCTAAGCGACAAAGAAAGAAGATCCAGTTGCTTCTCCCGGCGACTTCGACCAAGGCGACGGCCGCTACTTCTCCCGTCGACATCGATGAAGACGACGACCGTTGCTGCTCTAGGTTAATCGACGAAGACGCCGCCACCGCCGCTCCCGGTGACTTCGACGAAGACGGCGACCGCTGTTGTCCAGTTTAACAGAAGAAGATGACTGAATGTTGTTCTCCGTTAACACTCGTGCACTGCTCTGCCTCAACCGGAGAAGAGGACACACATATTGATGTTCTCCATAACCCGCAATCAGCCCTCTTCCACTTTAGGTAAATTCTCAATTTTTTCAATTAACAATATTCTGAATATTTTTTCACTTAGGCTGCAACTGTTGTATACATTTCCATTTACGGGTTGTTTATTTCCTTGAAATTTCAGAGAAAATATGATAAGTTCTAGTTAATTAGTTTTAGTTTAGAAGTTTCATTTTGACTGCAGGTGTTGTTTATAATGTTTACCAGAATATGTATGTTGATTTGTTACAGTTCACAGCTTTCATTTTCTAATGGTCAAATTATTAACACAGGAACCAAGTTCTTATATGCAGATCTGGGACACTTTAGTGTTCGACCAATCCCATTCAATATGTGCAAAGTGCTAAAGGAATTCAGAAATGATCATCCACCTATGCATTTTTCAAATTTAATGGTAAAACCTCTTAAACCACCTCTCTTATTCTATTCTCATATATATCATTTTGCGTATTATACTGTTATTATATCGCATTTATACAATATATTATATATATTGTGCTTGGAGTTAAGCGTAATAGTCTTTTTTATTTTGTTTAAGTGCTTTATTACTGATAGTTTTCTTTTATAACATTGGAAAAAGTCATGAGTAGAAGTGATTTAGTAGAGGCAACGAATTCAAAGAAAAAGTGTAGTTAATTTAGTATTAATTAACATTGAGTAGTTGTTGAAGCAATTAGATTGTAGTAGTGGATCTTATTTCAGCATTTAGTTGGGTTATTTGGCAACCATTGTATTCAAGAGTTCTTAATATTCTAACTTAATGATGCGCACGCAGCTAAAGAGGTAGTTACTCATAGCAGGTATAATTTAATTAGCTCTCTAATCATAATTTTTTTACTTTATCATAATTTGTTTTTCTAAATGATGAGTCTTGATCTCTTGCAATTTGTGGTAATCATTATGCAGCTCTACAATTGAGTAGAGATTTTTCTAAAGATGGCTGTTTTTTCATTTCTTAGTTATAAAATTTCCCTTAAATTCTTTATGGACTTCTTGATATACTTTGCTAATGCACACTCTATATATAGGTTGCAGTGCCACCTAGTCTGAAGTCATTGAGCTGGTTTTGCTATCAGCCAGAGACATCTGCAGTGTTCCCCGTTTTTTTTCTTTCCAAGGAGAGAGATCATCAAACATATAAATATCTTGCTTTGGGTAGAACCCATGGTATCTTTGGAATTGGGTCTGCAATCATCTTTAAGGACCAATCTTCATCCACTGCAGGAAGATTGAGTGAAATGGGCAGGTAGTTTTGACTCTTCATTTTTCCACTAATTTGATTGCACGTGCTTCTGAAATCATGATTGGTCTACTTTCACTCATTCCAAACCTTTGTAATCTAAATTTTAGTTCAGTAATACCATGATAGGATTCAACTGAATCAGCGCCAGACTAGATATATAGTTGTAGCAAGAAAAGGAAAATGTTCTATTTGTATCAAGTGGATGTGTGAGGCCGCACCGTAAACTGCCTCAGTCATAGATTAAAGATAAAATGAACTACTTTTGACATCCATATTTTGTATTTGGAATATTTGGAAGTTCTCAAAGGAGATAGTATCTCTCCATCACTAAATAGAGTGGTTAGGACTTTATAACCTTCATATAAGATAATTTGGAAACACATTACTTGACATATGTGAAGTGTAAATTATAAATATTTTATTCTTTTGGTTAGTATAAAATTAACTCAAATGTAGAAGAGACACTAAATCAGTGGTTCATATTTGTGTTGTTTCCTGCTAAATGGATACTTTTGAATCAGTGGTCCATATTTTGTAATCGGAATATTTGGAAGTTCTCAAAGGAGATAGTATCTCTCCATCACTAAATAGAGTGGTTAGGACTTTATAACCTTCATGTAAGATAAATTGGAAACACATTACTTGACATATATGTGAAGTGTAAATTATAAATATTTTATTCTTTTGGTGAGGAAAAAATTAACTCAAATGTAGAAGAGGCACTAAATGAGTGGCTCATATTTGTGCTGTCCCCTGCTCAATTATTTCTATCCAAAACTTACAAGCCAAATGGATACTTTTAAATCTTAATCATTAGACAATCAGACAATTGAACAATTAGTGCTTGTTGTGGCATCTGATTTTGGTGCTAATAAATAATGGTGGGGTTTTTACTTGAATGTTGTGGCATCTGATTTTGGTGCTAATAAATAAAATGAGTTAGCCGAGGTTTGACGAAAATAATTTTTCATATAATACTATACAAAAATAACGAGAACTAGGTTTTTCGAGAGCTCTGGCGATTTTGAATACGCATGACGGAGGGTTCATCCGCGGTGGCTCCTCCACCACCGCCTTTATCGAATGGTAGTGTTTGGTCTCAGAAATCCTTCGCGGATGTGGTTGCTAACAAGGCAGGGTCTATCGTCTCTTCTCAATCACGTTTTAAAGGAATGCCAGCCATCTCCTTTTCTGAATCCGAAGTTCAAAAACTGGCATACGTTCATAAAAGAGCCCTGGTAGGGTATTTTTTTCGTGGTAAACCTAGCCTTACTTTGATCAGAAAATCGTTTGAATTCATTGGATTTAAAGGATCTTTTCAATTGGGTCACTTAGAGAAAAAACACATATTGATCCGCTTTGATTTGGAAGAAGATTATCTAAGGTGTTGGAATAGACAAACCTGGTCTATTCAGGGTAATACTACGCGTGTCACTAAATGGTCCCCGGATTTCAGGCCAAATATCGAATCCCCGGTGGTTTCCGTTTGGATTGCTTTTGAGGGCTTACCGATACATTCGGCATGATAAAGGTGCCTTATTTGCAATTGCTGGACTAATTGGGAACCCATTACATATTGATTCGGCCACAGCCTCTCTGTCTAGGCCTTCCGTTGCTAGGATTTGTGTGGAGTTGGATTTGACGAGAGATATGCCATCCAAAGTCTGGATGAACTGTGGCTCTAGTGGTTTCTCCCAGCCTGTTATCTATGAAAACAGGCCGGAATACTGCTCACTATGTTTCCATCTGGGCCATTGTGAATCCAAGTGCCCCAAACATTCTATGGATGGCCCTAAGGCTGTTAACAAGGACACTGTGAAGACAGTAGCAGTTAAAGAAAAATGGGTTGAAAAACAAAATAAAGTTACTTTTACAACACAAGACATGCCATCAACCTCTAAACATACTATTATTACACAAGCAGAAGACTCAAATGGAGAAGAAGTCTTCTTAGATACTGAAGATCAGCCTATTGAGAGAGACTCCAATCTTGACCAGCTTGATCTGGCTTTACTCAATTATGTTCCTGCTACTCAAATAAGAAGATACAACAATATCCCAGCATTTAAAGACGACCTGTATGTTAAAGACTTACAAAAGCAGTTGGCCGTTGATGATGAGTTAAAAGGGAAAGAATATTCTTCAGATGGGAAACAGGTTAGGTCCAGGGTTGACCTGCAAAAGTAGAAGGACACATGGCCTGACTTAGCATCAAAAATTGATATTTTAAGATCACAAATTGAAGATACAAACTCTGCCCTTGTGGTTCCCCAACCCCAGACTGCACAAAATGATATTCAAATTGCAGTAGACTCTCCTCAGACCCTTCCAGCTGACATCAACACTTTCCCTCCACAGGTTGATCCTCCTGAGAAAGCCATACCTGAAATGAATTATGATAATATTGACGAATTCACTTTAGTTACACACAGAAAGTCTAAAAAGAAGGATATATCTGATGAGCCACCCAGAGTTACTAGAAATGCTGCAAAGAGGAAGACTACAGTTGATAATTCAGTTTCTGGTTCAAAAAGTACAGCCATTAGGCTTCCCAAACTTCCATCTACCATCTCCCAATGAATTTTCTCTTCTGGAATGTTAGAGGACTGGAAGCCTCCTCTTCCAGACTTTTCTCCTTAACTAGAAAATGGAATATTTCTGTTTTAATTACTATTGAGCCTATTGTTGATAGTGTCAGAGCCCATGAGTTTAAGTTGATGTTTGGCTACCAGGAAGTTCTATTCTCTCCAATTAATAAAATTTGGGTTTTTTGGAACCCTAGTGTTATTTCTATCTCTGATGTAACCTGGCATCTTCAGTTTATCCATTTTAAATTTGCTAAAGATGACTTTAAGGGCTGGTGTTCTGCAGTCTATGGCAAACATAATCCTATCACTAGAAGGGATCTTTGGAGGTCTTTATTGTCTTCTTCAAATTCTATGTCCGATCCTTGGATTGCTGGAGGAGATTTCAACGCTATTGCACAACACAGTGAACACCAAAGTAATAGCACTCCAAATTTGGGGAGCATTATTGACTTTTCTGATTTTATAGCTGCAAGTCAACTGACTGAACTCCCTCACCTTGGGTCTCAGTTCTCTTGGTCTGGTGTTAGATCAAACAGTTGGATTTGGAGAAAATTGGATAGGGTTTTGGTAAATAATCACTTCTTGGACTCCTAAAACACCCCTATTCAGATATCTTATTTAGAAAAATCTTATTTAGATATCTTATTTAGAAAAATCTCCTGACCACAACCCTATCTTGGTTCAGTGTGTTAGGAATGATCTAAATGGCCCTAAGTCTTTTAAATTCCAAACATGTGGCTGAAACATCCCACCTTCTTAGATACTGTTAAAAAAAGTTGGTCTGCTAGCAATTTTGGAGGTGGAATGAGAGGATTGGTTTTCAAACTTCAATGTCTTAAGAAGGATCTCAAAGCTTGGAATAAAAACACTTTTGGGAACATTTTTGAGTCTATTAAACAGTGTGAGCAGGATGTTCTCCAGGCTGAAAACAAATTTATTGAAGATTCCAGTGAGGCTAATAGGGAGCAGTGGTCCTTGCTTAAAGCCCTTCTTCTTTCAAAATACAAATTGGAAAGGAAATTTTGGAAACAGAAAGCACACATTCATTGGTTAAAAGATGGTGACTCTAATTCACATTTTTTTCACTCGTTTGTCAAGATTAGAAACAAAAAGAAGCTTATTTCCTCTATTACTACTCGGGAGGGTAACTATGTTTCTACTTTACCTGACATTAGTAATGCAGCTGTGGATTTTTTCTCTCATCTTTACTCTGTTGACTGCAATATTGAAGCCAGTTCCATCCTGCAATACATTCCTCATTTAGTGATAGAAGAAGATAATCAGATGCTCATGCTCCTACCAGACATAAATGAGGTCAAAGCTGCTGTTTGGGATCTGAATCAAAATGGTGCCCCTGGTCCAGATGGGTTTAATGGTAAAATTTTTAAAAAATGCTGGAATATTGTTGTTAATGATGTGGTTAAAGATGTTCAGGAATTTTTTATGGGGTTTCCTATCCCTAAAGGTATATCTAGCTCCCTGGTTGTTCTAATCCCTAAGATCGAGAGCCCTACTACCTTTGCTGACTTCAGGCCAATATGTTTATCAAACTTTATTAGTAAGGTTTGTACCAAGGTAGTGACTACCAGTCTCTCTAAAATCTTACCCAGACTTATATCTCCAGAACAAGCTGGATTTATGCAAGGAAGAGATATTGTTGATCAGGTTCTAATCGGACAAGAAATGGTGCATGCTATTGATAAAAAAGTTAGGGGCTCAATGTTAGTATATATGTCCTAGCGACAATCATTTCTTTAAAGACATATGTACTTGATCACATTTAGTTTTTATATTTGATATATACACGGTATTACACTTTATGAATGATTGTTTTCGATTGTCAATGTTTTATTCATAATTGTGTTCCCTTGGATTTATGTTGTCAATAAGTAAGTGGGAGCTTATATGATATAACATAAGGTCCTAAAATAGCCCCAATCAATGATCATCAAGAATGAGATATTGATGATATGCGATAAGATTGGTATGTGGACTGCATCATACTTTTAGAAAGTATAGTTGATCTCACGACTATGAGTTCCTGTAATTCATGATGGTCACATAGATATTTTAGAGAATATTGGCATACCCACCGAGAAACCATTTGATAAGTTCTATTCATGTGTCTATGGGATTATCGGCGTATAGAGTAGTGTAATAGTCCTCCGACTTGAGGTCAATATGTACTACATGTGCGGAGTGATGTACTTTGACCATGACCAATGCTTGCACTCCAATCGGGGTAGATACGGCATGTGTTGGGTGCATCACGAAGCACATGGAGTAGTATTTGAGCCAAGAAAGGATTCATTCCTCATAATAGATTAAGAGAGAACATTCTACTTCTCATATCTAGATGGATCATAAAGTCATTGGCCAATGCAAAGATATATTCGTTTTGGATATCGAATATGATCGTTATGGATCATCTAGAAAGATTGAGAGACAGAGACTGAGTTATTGGGATAGACACTATATCATGTTCTAGACTTAGTTGGATGTTCGCTGAATGAAAGGACCGTATCACTATGAGCTCTATATTACAGGGAGTTTGTATAGTCCTCACAAACGTCCTTATATATTAAGTTTGTCTGGAGAATCGTCTAGGGATTCGCTAAGACCTTAATTTGATTAGTGCTTAATATATAAGGCCCTATGGGTCACACAACAAGTGATTATACCTTCCGATTGAATTGTTAGAAGGAATTAAATATTATTAATTGGATTAAATAATATTTAGTTCATAATACTGAAAATGAATTAAATATTAATTAGATTAAACATATTTAATTCATGAAGCTGAAGGAGAGTTCTATTTGATAGAATTAATTAAGTAAGATAAATTAGATTTATCATACTTAAATAAGATGTATTTATTATTAAATAAAGTAGATATTTTCTTTTGTAATTTGGAATTAAAAGAAAAGTAAATAAAATAAATATTAATATATAATAATTAGAAAGTGGCGTGCAGCCACATCTCAATTATTATTATTATTATTATTATTTTGGTTTGTTTTATCTACTTATTTAATTAATAAGGAGTATTGGTCCTAGTGGGATTAGGACTCATTAATTAGAAAGACTTTCATTGTGATTCAGAAACTAGTTTAGAACTAGTATAAATACATCCACCTCCTTCATAATTAGACACAAGTTTTCAGGTTCAGTATTACCAGTTTATTTCCCTGCGAAGAGATTTCCTAGCCTTTCTCTTAGGGAGATCTAACCGTTCTTTCGGAAAGGAGAAATCACGTGGATACCAAAGGTCAAGGAGTATTACCGCTAGGCTGGAAGATCTGTAAGTTCTAACTCAGATCTGTTATTATTATCATATTCGTTATTTTGTCATAATCATGGAAGATCTGTTTGGGAAAATTTTAAACTTCCGCTGCCGTACTTTCGAGGTACGTTACATCAATTTCCTAACAGTGGCATCAGAGCCAAACTGATTTTAATGGCATTATACGAATATGGTTTCCTGTATGAATACGTATTATAGATGTACGTAGTATATTTAGTCGTGCTTTTCATCGAAAAACAAAATCACAAAAATTTTGTTGTTGAAATCTTCTAGATGTCTATCCTTGATTTTAGAATAAAAATTGCAATTTGAAAAGATGGATATCTTTGCGTGAGATGCTCCCTCAAATTTTCAATTGGACATTTTTTTTTTGAAACAACAAGGAGATTTGGTTTTATTGTTGAAATCAAAATTGATTTTTATGATGCGTTTTATATACCACCCGCTAATCGACGGGATTTGAGTTGCATGCCTGCATAGCAAAATCGAACCTCTGGTCGATTTGTGATTGTTTCACGCCAAACCACGCTCATAACCTAATTAGAGTTTAAGGAACAGTTAAACTTTGAAAATTAGATTAAACTAAAGTAGGAAGGGTTGTTGGGCCGTTGTTTTAATTTCCCTTGCAAGATTAAAAACGTTTTTGCTCCAGGTTTACTGTTGGACTCTTAAACCTGTAAGATGAGGATTGAATCCTATTCTTTTAAAACTTGTGAGAAATAGTCCGAGGCCTAGCTGATTACAGCGGCTGATTGTTTTCTTTAGGACTATTTGATAGTCTTAAAATGGCAGATTTGAAATACTAGTTGAATATTAAAATTAACCTTATTTTAATTAGATTAAATAATCTTAGAGATTAAATAAGTATAATTTCGATAAACTTTTATTACTACGTATTGTTGTTTTTTAAGCATGCTTATACTTTAATTGTTTGACTGTTTAATATATTTATAAATTAGATTTATATTGCATGCTTTAATTTATCTGTTTGAGTTAGATCTCATCAACTTATTATTTGATAATATGTTTAGGCATCTTGATTAAATAATTTAATACTCCGCCAAACGTTCCCCATAAATTAAAATTTAAGTCTTATCTAGGATAACAACATCACCCATCATAATTAAATTAGTAGAAATATTTTTTCGTTGAAGAATATTTCACCCAAGTGTTTATTCCATTCGACAAAATATAGAACTAATTTATAGGTACAATTGTTTGTGATCGTGTGATGGTTTTGACTTACTTAAATTAGCTCGAGTCGCCCAAGCGTCAGTGTTAATTTAAGGATGTCGATCAATTAAAAATTGATCAACCAAAAGTTGCTTAGACGCAATTGGTCTGGGGACCTACCCATTATATTATTGCAATGATCAGCCCAAGCTGGGACTGTAATAGTATGAATGAGGATTTTGGCCACTATGATTGTGAAACATTTCATGTTCCTTTTATTGGGGTCAAAGAGCATGTAAAAATAGTGGGAGCTAAATAATTAAAAGTCCATATTATTTAGTTAACTAGATGTGATCATAGGAATTAATATATGATTTTAATTCCGTTCTATTTGAACTTCTTTAGGCTTTTAGGTATGTCGAATTTATCATTGAGAAGTATCTTGGATACAAATAATCTGATTGAACCAAACTTTCTAGACTTGGAACAAAATATGCGTTCCGTTCTTAGGCAAGAAAATATCGAACATGTATTTGATACATGTGTACCCGAGATCCTTGATGTTAGCTCTTCTGAATTAGCCATGTTTGACAAGGACATTCAGAAGAATCACATTGCTGAGGTACCAAATGATATATGTCTCTACTGCAAAGAGATAGGACATTGGAAGAGAGATTGTGAGATATACAGTACTAATCTAGCCAAAGCACCGAGTGTTTCTAGCTTAGGCATTTTTGTCATTGATATTAATATGTCTACAACTAACTCTCACTGTTGGGTATTAGATACGGCTTGTGGCTCACACATTTGCAATAGTGTGCAAGGCCTAAATGACAGTAGAGCAGTTAGGCTGGGTGAGATTGACCTACGTGTAGGAAATGGAGCAAAAGTTGCTGCTGAACGTGTAGGGACTTATATATTAGATTTACCCAGTGGTTATAGATTAGAACTAAATAATTGTTATTTTGTTCCTTCTATAACAAAGAACATAATTTCCATTCCTATGTTAGACATTGAAGGTTTTTCTTTTCATTTTGCTAATAACACTTGTTGTTTTTCACAAAATGGTATTGTGTATGGAAATGCTCCTCTTATGAATGGTTTATATGTTCTTAATTGTAGACATGACATATTAAATGTACAAAATAAAAGA
This sequence comes from Cuscuta europaea, assembly GCA_945859875.1. Taxonomy (NCBI): domain Eukaryota; kingdom Viridiplantae; phylum Streptophyta; class Magnoliopsida; order Solanales; family Convolvulaceae; genus Cuscuta; species Cuscuta europaea. The sequence continues at coordinate 7,197,109 of CAMAPE010000006.1, forward strand.
CCAAGGTTAAGTAATCTGAAAAATACCACATATCTTTGGCATTGTAGGCTTGGTCATATTAATGAAGCCAGAATAGCAAGGCTAAGTAAATTAAATTACTTAACACCATTTGATTTTGAATCATATGGTAATTGCGATTCGTGTCTCTCAGCTAAAATGACGAGTAAACCTTTTCTTGGAAAAGGACTACGGGCCAAACAAGTGCTTGAATTGGTTCACACAGATGTGTGTGGATCATTCCCAACTCAAGCTAGAGGAGGTTTTTCTTACTTCATCACGTTTACTGACGATTTCTCTAGGTTTGGATTTGTGTATCTTATGAAACACAAATCAGAAGCTTTTGAGAAATTCATGGAGTATAAGGCTGAAGTAGAGAAGCAACTTGACAAGAGTATCAAGACTCTACGATCTGATCGTGGAGGGGAATACTTGAGTAAGGAGTTTCTCGATTACTTAAAAGGTCAGGGAATTCAGTCACAATGGACTCCTCCAAGAACACCTCAATTGAATGGTGTCTCTGAAAGGAGAAATAGAACCTTGTTAGACATGGTTAGGTCCATGATGAATTCCACGTCTATTCCAACATCTCTTTGGGGGTATGCATTGCAAACTTCGATATACATTCTGAATAGAGTTCCATCTAAATCAGTGCAAAAGACACCATATGAGTTATGGTGTAATAAGAAGCCTGTTCTTTCACATATTAAAGTGTGGGATTGCCCTGCTTATGTAAAGAAATTGCACACTGATAAGTTAGGAGCTAGAAGTGAGAGATGTTATTTTGTGGGATATCCTAAAGAAACTAGGGGATATTATTTCTATCATCCTGAGGAACATAAAATCATTATTTCCAGACAGGCACGATTCCTAGAAGAAGACTTGGTCTTCAAGGAATTCAATCGTGAGAAGATAGTACTAGAAGAAATTCAAGAATCACAAAATAACATAGAGGATGAAGACTTGTTAGATGGTCAAAACAAGGATTCAGTGGGAGGATTAAGCGGAAGTATGTCTATAGGAGGATATCCTTCAGCTAGTGGGAGTAATATAGGAAGCACCTCGCACCAGCAAGTGGTTCCTATTAGGCATGAAAGAAATGACATGGTTGTCATTCCTTCTGCACCTACTTCTCCTTCTCTGGAAACACTTAAAAGTGTAGCACCAGAAAATTCTCCGAGCATTGGACAGTCCAATGCAAGAGAACCTCTTCACAATCAGAATGAGCAGCCTGAACAATCGCAAAATATTCAACTTCGTAGGTCTACTAGGATTCGTCATGAACCAACTAGGTTTGGCTTCCTCATGGAGGATCATGATGATGTTGAAATTCCTGACAAGGATGAACCTAAGACTTACACTGAAGCAATATTAGATATTGATTCAGAGAGGTGGCAAGAAGCCATGAAATCTGAAATGGACTCGATGTATATCAATCAAGTATGGAACTTGGTTGACTTGCCTGTTGGGGTTAGACCCATTGGATGCAAATGGGTTTTCAAGAAGAAAATTGATGCCGAAGGCAAGGTGCAAACATACAAAGCTAGGCTAGTGGATAAAGGTTATAGTCAAAGAGAGGGAATTGACTATAGTGACACCTATTCACCAGTTGCAAAACTCAAGTCCATTCGAATTTTGCTTGCGATAGCAGCATACTATGATTATGAAATTTGGCAAATGGATGTCAAAACTGCTTTCCTTAATGGAAACCTCAAGGAGGAGGTGTACATGGTACAACCTGAAGGTTTTATATCCAAGTCAAATCCCAAATCAGTATGTAAATTGGAGAAATCCATATATGGGCTAAAGCAAGCCTCAAGGAGTTGGAAAATCCGTTTTGATGAAGCGGTCAAATCGTTTGGCTTCATCAGAAGCAATGAGGATGCGTGTGTGTATACAAAACGCAGCAAGGATAGCGTGGTCTTTATGGTCATATATGTTGATGACATTCTGATCATAGGGAATGATGTCCCCTTATTGAAGTCCGTGAAAGAATGGTTATCCAATATCTTCATGATGAAAGATCTAGATGAAGCCTGTTATATCCTTGGGATTAAGATCTATAGAGACAGAGTTAACAGGATGTTAGGTCTTTCACAATCCACGTATATTGACAAAATACTACATCGATTTAAAATGGAAGAATCTAAGAAAGGATTCCTCCCGATGGGTCATGGGATATCGTTATCAAAGAAGGATAGTCCTTCAACTGATGATGAGATAAAACGCATGAGAAGGATTCCATATGCTTCTGCAATTGGTTCAATCATGTATGCTATGATCTGTACTAGGCCAGATGTGGCTTATGCACTTAGTATTGTTGGTCGATATCAAAATAATCCAGGAGAACGGCATTGGAGTGCTGTTAAGACTATTCTTAAGTATCTTAGACGAACTAAAGAAGATTTCTTGGTTTATGGTGGACAAGAGAAACTAATAGCATCCGGTTACTCTGACGCTAGCTTCATGACAGATAAGGATGACTATAAGTCACAATCAGGATATGTTTTTAATCTCAATGGAGCAGCAGTAGACTGGAAGAGTTCCAAGCAAGACACTACAGTTGATTCGACAACAGAAGCCGAGTACATTGCTGCATCAGAAGCAGCTAAAGTGGCCGTATGGATACGTGAATTCCTCAAAGAATTAGGGGTTGTTCCAAATGATAGTCATCCAATAACCATTTATTGTGACAATACTGGTGCTGTTGCACAAGCAAAGGAACCAAGATGCGACAAGAGGAATGGACATGTGCCGAGGCGCTATCATGTGATTCGAGAGCAGATAGCAAGAGGAGAGGTTGCAATAGAACGTGTTTCCACTGAGGACAATTTGGCTGATCCCTTCACCAAACCTTTGAGCTGTGAGAAACATACTAGACATTTTGAGAATCTAGGTGTTAGACGCATTGGTGATTGGCACTAGGCCAAGTGGGAGATTGTTAGTATATATGTCCTAGCGACAATCATTTCTTTAAAGACATATGTACTTGATCACATTTAGTTTTTATATTTGATATATACACAGTATTACACTTTATGAATGATTGTTTTCGATTGTCAATGTTTTATTCATAATTGTGTTCCCTTGGATTTATGTTGTCAATAAGTAAGTGGGAGCTTATATGATATAACATAAGGTCCTAAAATAGCCCCAATCAATGATCATCAAGAATGGGATATTGATGATATGCGATAAGATTGGTATGTGGACTGCATCATACTTTTAGAAAGTATAGTTGATCTCACGACTATGAGTTCCTGTAATTCATGATGGTCACATAGATATTTTAGAGAATATTGGCATACCCACCGAGAAACCATTTGATAAGTTCTATTCATGTGTCTATGGGATTATCGGCGTATAGAGTAGTGTAATAGTCCTCCGACTTGAGGTCAATATGTACTACATGTGCGGAGTGATGTACTTTGACCATGACCAATGCTTGCACTCCAATCGGGGTAGATACGGCATGTGTTGGGTGCATCACGAAGCACATGGAGTAGTATTTGAGCCAAGAAAGGATTCATTCCTCATAATAGATTAAGAGAGAACATTCTACTTCTCATATCTAGATGGATCATAAAGTCATTGGCCAATGCAAAGATATATTCGTTTTGGATATCGAATATGATCGTTATGGATCATCTAGAAAGATTGAGAGACAGAGACTGAGTTATTGGGATAGACACTATATCATGTTCTAGACTTAGTTGGATGTTCGCTGAATGAAAGGACCGTATCACTATGAGCTCTATATTACAGGGAGTTTGTATAGTCCTCGCAAACGTCCTTATATATTAAGTTTGTCTGGAGAATCGTCTAGGGATTCGCTAAGACCTTAATTTGATTAGTGCTTAATATATAAGGCCCTATGGGTCACACAACAAGTGATTATACCTTCCGATTGAATTGTTAGAAGGAATTAAATATTATTAATTGGATTAAATAATATTTAATTCATAATTCTGAAAATGAATTAAATATTAATTAGATTAAACATATTTAATTCATGAAGCTGAAGGAGAGTTCTATTTGATAGAATTAATTAAGTAAGATAAATTAGATTTATCATACTTAAATAAGATGTATTTATTATTAAATAAAGTAGATATTTTCTTTTGTAATTTGGAATTAAAAGAAAAGTAAATAAAATAAATATTAATATATAATAATTAGAAAGTGGCGTGCAGCCACATCTCAATTATTATTATTATTATTTTGGTTTGTTTTATCTACTTATTTAATTAATAAGGAGTATTGGTCCTAGTGGGATTAGGACTCATGAATTAGAAAGACTTTCATTGTGATTCAGAAACTAGTTTAGAACTAGTATAAATACATCCACCTCCTTCATAATTAGACACAAGTTTTCAGATTCAGTATTACCAGTTTATTTCCCTGCGAAGAGATTTCCTAGCCTTTCTCTTAGGGAGATCTAACCGTTCTTTCGGAAAGGAGAAATCACGTGGATACCAAAGGTCAAGGAGTATTACCGCTAGGCTGGAAGATCTGTAAGTTCTAACTCAGATCTGTTATTATTATCATATTCGTTATTTTGTCATAATCATGGAAGATCTGTTTGGGAAAATTTTAAACTTCCGCTGCCGTACTTTCGAGGTACGTTACATCAATTTCCTAACACTCAAATGTTGTGGTCAAACTTGACATGGCTAAAGCTTTTGATAAACTATCTTGGAAGTTCATTGGTGAGATTTTGGCGCAGTTTGTTTTTTCACAGCCTTTTGTTCATCTCATTCTGAATAATCTCAGTGCTACTTTTTCATCAATCCTAATTAATGGAGTTCCTCATGGGGTTTTTAAACCTAAAAGAGGAGTTAAGCAGGGAGACCCCCTTTCCCCTTATCTTTTCATATTGGATTCTGAAGCTTTTACCAGGGGGCTTAAATCTATGTTTAACAGTGGCAGAATTCTCCCTTTTTGGAATGGCAACATTGGCAGACCTATCTCTCACCTTGCCTATGCTGATGACCTATTGATTTTTCTCAATGGCAGTTCCAGATCTCTTAAAAACTTTAAACAGTTTATTAAATGTTATCAAAGAGCTTCTGGTCAAACTGTTAATTTTGACAAAAGCTCCTTTATTGTTGGTAAACATGTTGGGGCTAGGGGCCACACTATTCAGAACCTTTTGGGCATGCAAAGAGTTGAATTACCTATAAAATACCTGGGGGTTACTCTTCACAAAGGAATCAATAGATACAACTACTGTTTGGACCTCATTCACAGATTTGATGCTAAACTCACTCCATGGAAGCAAAAAAATTTATCACAAGGAGGTCGTTTAATCCTGATCAAGCATGTCTTGAATGCCATTCCTTTACATCTGCTAGCTGCTGATAATCTGCCAAAGAAAGTTGTTAGAATTTTGGAGAGTAAAATGTCAAGTTTCTTTTGGGGATCTGCCAACAATAAAGCCAAATTCCACTGGATCAAATGGTCTACTTTGTGCCTTCCTACTGATGAGGGGGGTATGGGTATAAGGTCTTTAACAGATGTTGAGAAGGCCTTCACCCTCAAACTATGGTGGAAATGGAAACAAGGGGATTCCCTTTGGTCTGACTTTCTCAATGCTAAATACCCTAGAGGTGAGAATATGGTGCCCAAGGTGTATGATTCTTCTATTTAGAGACGAATATGTCTTATCAATTCTGGAGCTTTGAGTTACTGTGAAAGAGACCAACATGGTCAACTGTTATGGACTGCAGAGGAAGATGGCATATTTTCTTTACAATCTGCCTATCATTTGGTAAGAAAGGAGATGGGTTCTACTTTCTCTCACAAACATTGTTGGCACCCTAAACAGATTTTAAAGATCAAGATTTTCCAATGGAAAATACTTAATGGTTTATGGATGCTGGTTTTAGCGATTTTCAGGTGGAAGCAGACTCTGAAGATGCTATCGGCTATGTTGTAAATGAACGGCCAGGGAGATGGAGGATTCTCGTTCAGGAAATGTTGCTTGAATCGAAAAAGGAAACTCATCACTTTTGGACATACCTGGAGAGACGCTAATTGGACTGCACACAGTTTGGCCCAACTTCACTCTAATCATATTTTAGTTTTCCATCGGACTGCTGAACTTCCGGGCCCGGTTCAAAAGGCTTTTTATACAGACAAATTTGGTATCCCTTCCATCAGGTCTTAATCTCTTGGGCTTTCGTTTTAATTTTTTCGTTAGTTTCTTTGTTATTTTGTTATTGGGTTAGGTTTGGCCCCCCCAATAACTTCGTTTGACTTTTGTTTTGTTTGTAACCAGGGAGGTATGCCTTCCTTGAAGAGGTATTGGTCTAGTCCCCCTCTTCTCTGTTTTCATCTTTTCATTAATACAACACGGTAAATGTTCCCCGACATTTACCCCACTGATTTTGGTGGTTTGCCTTCTAGGTTAAATAAATAAATAAAATGAGTTAGCCTCTGGTTTTGTTAAGAGGATAAATAAAATCAGTCCCTCTGGTTTTAATATTTAACAAAGCTGAATTTGCAAATTATTTATTATGTAGGAGTTATGCAGGTATTGATATCTTTTATATTAGTGCAATGGCTTACATATTGATTTGGATTTTCAATGGTAAATGGAAGATTTTGAGGGCGAATACTTTACTAGTTATTACCTTAGTTGCAGCTATTGATGGGGTTATGGGACTAGGCCCAGAGCCTAATCGGCCCAGACCCCGGACTTGGACCAGCAGGCCCAAGCCCATTGATCTAGAGCTCGTTCCGGCCCAACCGATCAGGCCCATCAAAGAGTGAAAGCCCAAGGCGGCCTGCCTTCCAGCCCAACGGGGAGCCTGCCTTCCAGCCTACCCGGGAGCCTGCCTTCCAGCCTACCCGGGAGCCTGCCTCCAGCCCGGTCAGAAACCTTCCTCCAGCCTAGCGGGAAGCCCACCGTCTAGTCCAGCAGGAGGGAGCTCAAGCATCCAGCCTGCCAGCCAGGCTGACTTGCCAGCCAGGAAGAGTAACTGCCAACAATCAATGCGCTATTAATTATGTGTTTAATTCTGTATTAATGTTGTAATTAATTAGTCATTAGTGTCTCTGCCCGTTACCATTTGTAATCGCCTATAAAAGGCAAATCCGAAATTCAAATGAGATATGCTATTTCTGGCAACTAAATCCCTTTGCAACTTTCCATATTCGTACTTTCCTAATTCCTGCTTGAGTGTTCTTTCGTAGCTTTCCTAAAAGCCTATGAGCGTCCTATTTTGGACCAACATTGGTGCTTTCATTGAGAGCCTCTATTGTCTCTCACATCACTGGAGTAGGAATCACCTAGGAAGATGGCCGGAATCTCGTCTCGACGTGACCATGTCTCAGTCCACACCGAGGAGTGCACCCGGTCTGGCCGCCAGCGTGCCCTCGACAACCATGTACAGGGCAGGAGGGCGGCACGCCAAGGCGACCTTCGGAACCAATTATCAGGCCACGGCGACCTAAGGGCGACGCTCAACCACACCCAGGGTGAGCGCTCGGTCCGCAGCCGGCGGGGGGGGGGGAGGTCGACGTCATGCTCCGCGCATGGACCCGGCTCGACTCAATGCCGTGGTGGAAGCCCTACAGGAGGCAACTCGGGTTCTGGGGACCTTGGCTCAAAATTTCCAACAGATGGTGTCTGGCGGAAACGTGGATGAGCCTGCCCGTCAACAGACGCAGGCGGATGTGGAGGTGTCCTCCAGGCGGCGTGATGAGCGACGCTCTGGATCCAACAAAAACAGGGGGGAAGAAGTCTCCCATCGGTGGGGGGAAGAAGTCTCCCAGCAGCCTAGCCGACCCTATCGGCAGACGGGGAGGGGCGCCCAGCAGGGGCGCCCAACGCAAATGGAAGGAGGCGAGCCCTCTCGCCACTCTCACCGGGTGAGCAGTCGGACTGGCTCCACGGAGAGGCAAAACGTGGGGCCCCGACCTCACGTGCACGGACGACTTGGAGGTGCCGCCGGACATGCCCAGCCCCGCGCTGGAGTTGTCTGGGGGAACCCACCGCCGGCCGAGGTGGAAGATCTACGACAGCGCCTTGACGAGTTGAGAAGGAGGGTCGTCGGGGGGGAGCCCTACACGGCCGACCAGTGGATACCCGAACCCTTCACCCGGGCGGTCATGGATGCGCCGTTGCCGAGGGGCTACAAGCCCTGCGCCATTGAAGCATACAAGGGCGCTTCTGACCCCCAGCATCATGTATCTCGGTACCTTTCCTACATGGTCATGATGGGGTACGAGGACGCCATCGGATGCCGCGGTTTCTCCGCCACTTTGGATGGCCCGACTCGTGAATGGTATGACTCTCTACCCGACGGGAGTATCACGAATTTTCGTGAGTTGGCTCAGCGCTTTCTCTTGAGGTTCGCGAGCTCCCGAGACGTCAAGAAAAACTTCAGCCACCTGTTCGGCCTGAAACATGGGAAGAAGGAATCATTGTCGACCTTCCTAGAAAGGTGGAGGGTCGAGTCAGTCAAGGTTCAGGGCCTTGATGACAGGACAGGGGTGGCCATGCTCACAAACTCTATCCGATCGGGCGAGCTTTACAAGGATTTCGTCAGAAGTCCCCCTACCTCGTACGAGGAGGCGCTCGGCCGTGCCGACCGGCAAGCCGAGGCGGAGGACGCCTTGCAGAGGAAAAGAGATGAGGAAGAAGGTGCAAAAGAAGAAAAGAAGAAGGAAGCCGGTTCGGGTGCTGAGAAAGCTGACGGCAAAGCTAGCAACAAAAATAACAAGTACAAAGGTAACAAAAGTAGAGGCAAGGGCAAGGCGGGCGTTCCGAGCGGACCGCTACAGCCCGTCAAGCAATTGACTCCACTTGCTCAGCCGGTCGGGGCCATCCTCGACTACGCGGAGGAGCAAGGTTTAGTCGACTTTCCGGAGGAGTGTGATGTGGTGACTGCCAAGCGCAATCACGACCAATATTGTCGATTCCATCGGAGAGCAGGGCATGATACAGATGATTGCGTCATTCTCCGGCGGCAAATTGAAGAACTCATCCAGAAAGGGTACCTGGGCCAATTCGTTGGCAAACAAGGAGGCATCCCGCAGAAGAGGAGCCTGACGTGGCAGCGGTCCGACCAAGCTACCACGTCAAAGGAGACACCGCCTGCCAAGAAGCGAGAGCTCAGTGCCTTCTCCGAGGAAGACGATGCCGACCTAGGGAACGCCCCCCGGAAGTACCATCGATGTTCATTCATATTCGGGGGACCCCAGGGAGGCGACACCTCTGGAGAGCGGAAACAGTGGCCCGAGCCCTATACGTCGGGGAGATAATCAGGGCTCCCGCCGACAAGAGGGTGAAGAGGGACCCCATCTTCTTCACCGACGCAGATTTGCCACCGATACCTCCGCCGCACAGGGATGCCTTGGTCATCAAGGTCGAAATCAACAACACGATCGTCCACCGAGTCCTGGTGGACAATGGGAGCTCCGTTAACATCATGTACTATGACACCTTCCAAGGTCTCGGGCTAGACCGAAAAGACTTGATCCCGGTGAGAACCCCACTCTCGGGCTTCACCGGGGACTCCATTGAGTCGGAGGGCAGCATAGTCCTCCCCGTGATGGTGGGCTCCGAGCCCTGCGTATCCGAGTTAAGCGTCGAGTTTATCATCGTACGCCTAACTTGTGCGCATAAGATCATCATGGGAAGGCCGGCCCTGGAAGACCTCAGATGTGTGATATCCCAGGAGCACCTATGCATGAAGTTTCCCACTCCGAATGGCGTCGGAGTTGCCAGGGGAGATCAGTGAATGGCGAGGAGCTGCTATCTGAAAGCTTGCAAACAAATCGGTCAAAAAGACGTGAGGGTCCACACTATCAACAGCAAAGCCATGAAGTATGAGAAGGGTCAGCTCCGTGCTGAACCCACATCAGAAGTAGAGGAGATCCAGATTGACCCTGAGAGGCCGGAGCGGAAGGTCAAGATCGGGACCGGGCTCCCGGCCGGCTTGAGGGAGAAGATTATCCAGGTACTTGTCCTTTTTAGCGTTGTCTTCGCGTGGGGACCGGAGGACATGCCTGGCCTTGACCGAAGCATCGCTGTCCATCGGCTGGCGGTCAATCCAACGGCGAAGCTTATCCAGCAGAAAAGAAGACACCTCTCAGCCGAGAGGAGGGAATTCGTGAAGAAGGAGGTCAACATGCTCCTGAGTATCAAGCATATCCGGGAGGTCTTGTACCCGAAGCCTCCAACCTGGAGGATGTGTGTTGATTACACCGACCTCAACAAGGCATGTACGATGGATCCATTCCCATTGCCTAACATCGACCAACCAGTCGATGGGACGGCCGGATGTGAGCTCCTTAGCTTCATGGACGCTTTTCGAGGATACCATCAGATTTTCATGCATGAAGAAGATGCGGAGAAGACCTCGTTCGTCACCCCAGAGGGGATTTTTTGTTATCTTGTCATGGCCTTCGGGCTGAAGAACTCTGGGGCGACGTACACGAGGATGGTGGCCAAGGTATTCCGGAAGGTGCTCGGAAGGAACATGGAGGCGTATGTTGACGACATGATCGTCAAGAGCACCCGGGCGTCCGATCATGCAGATGATTTGGCAGAGATCTTCGGGATCATGAAGGCAGTCCGTCTGCGCCTGAACCCGAAGAAATGTACCTTTGTCATCCAAGGAGGCAAGTTCCTGGAGTACATGGTCACACGGAGGGGGATTGAGCCAAATCCTGAGAAGGTAAGGGCAATACTTGACATGGAACCCCCGAGGTCGGTGAAAGAAGTCCAGATTCTCACCGGCCGGCTAGCAGCCCTTGGACGCTTCATGTCCAAGTCCGCCGAGAAGTCCCTACCATTCTTCCAGGTCCTAAAGAAACAAAATGGTTTCGTCTGGAATGATGAGTGTCAGCGAGCCTTCGACGACCTGAAGAAGTACCTCCTCTCTGAGCCTTTACTCAGCAAGCCGGAGAGGGGGGAGACGTTAATCCTATATCTTGGGGTTTCCCAAGGCGCAATCAGTTCTGTGCTGGTTCGTGAGGAAGAAGGCGTTCAGCGCCCCGTCTACTATGTGAGCAAGACCCTCCAGAATGCTGAGCTCCGGTACACCCCGCTCGAGAAGACAATATATGCCGCCTACATCACCGCCAAGAAGTTGACACACTACTTCCAAGCGCACCCGATCAGAATCCTGTCGGACCAACCCCTAGGTGCCGCTCTGAGGGCGCCCGGCACAACCCGGGTAGTGAAGTGGTCGATGCTCCTCAACCAATATGAGGTTGACTTCCAGCCTCGGACGTCCATCAAAGGCCAGGCTCTGGCTGATTTCATTGTGGAATGCACGACCCGAGAAGTGCCAGATAGGCAACAAGAGAGCAATGAACAATGGTGGACTCTAGCGACTGATGGGTCGGTAGGAGCCAAGGGATGCGGGGGCGGAATCATCCTCATCTCACTCGAGGGATTCCGAGCCTACTATGCCTACCGTTATCTTTTCAAAGTCTCCAACAATGAGGTGGAGTACGAGGCCCTACTGTCTGGGCTACGATTGGCAGCTGCCATGGGAACAGAGTGGATAACGGTGAAATGTGACTCCCGCCTGGTGGTTTCCCAGGTCAAAGGTGAGTTCGAAGCGAAGGAAGAAAGAATGATGAAGTATCGAGATGCTGTTCGGGAGTTGCTCGGGTTGTTCAAGCAAGCAGAGTTGATCTGCATCTCGAGAAATCAAAACTCCGATGCAGACCTCCTCTCAAAGCTATCCCAAGGGTTACCTGAACATATATCGAGAATTGCACGCATTGAGGAGATGACGACCTCAAACATATCAGCCTCACCGTCCATTGACGTCCTTCCCCTGCAACCAGTCATCCGGTGTTGGGTGGATGACCTCCTGCGCTACATAGCCGACGGGACGCTCCCCGATAAAGAAGAGGAGACAAGGTTAGTCCGGCGACGAGCTCCGGGCTACGTCATCTTGGATGGGAAGCTGTACAAGAGCTCCTACAATGGGACCTTGCTAAAGTGCTTACGCCCACATGAGGCGGAAATGATCGTCTCTGAACTCCATGGGGACGTATGCTCCGCCCATCAGGGGGCAGGCACGTTAGCTAGGAAGGTCGTCCTCCAGGGGTACTTTTGGCCAACAATAATGAAGGATTGCGCTAACTATGCAAGGAAATGCGAGACATGCCAGAAGTTCCAGAAGAGCCCCGGCCGACCAGCAACGATGTACACACCGATCAGCACCGCCCTTCCATTCACAAGATGGGGTGTCGACCTGGTCGGTCCCTTACCAACCGGATCGGGGAACCGGAAGTTTGTCATCGTCGCGGTTGACTACTTTACGAAGTGGGTTGAGGCCGAGCCGCTTGCCAGCATCACACATCTCCAATGTAAGAAGTTCATATGGAAGAATATTTTCTGCCGGTTTGGGGTTCCCCTCCAAAGGCAGTTTGACTGCGAGGCCTTCCGGCAATTCTGTGCAGAGTGGGGCGTAGAATCAAGCTGAGTTGCGGTCTGCAACCCCCAGGCAAATGGACAGGTGGAGAACACCAACCGGACGATCGTCGATGGATTGCAAAAGAAGTTGGAGGCCCTCGGGACTGCCTGGGTGGAGGAGTTGAACAATATACTCCGGACCTTCAGAACAACCCCAAGGAAGGCAACAGGAGAAACCCCATTTGCCTTGTGTTATGGCTTTGAGGCGAGGGCACCGTTCGAGGCCGTCGTTCCCAGCCGGCGAGTGGAAGAGTTTGAACCAGCCAGCAATGAGAAGAGGCTCCGAGCCGAGCTCCACCTCATTGAGGAAAGAAGAGACTGTGCCTTCATCAAAGCGGAAAACTATCTACGACAGGTCAAGGCGTACCAAGACAGCCGAGCTCGACCCCAGAGTTTTGACGTCGGTGATTATGTCCTAAGACGTAGGAAGGCCAGCAGGCCGACAGAGGGAGGTAAGCTCTCCGTCAAGTGGGAAGGCCCTTACGTGGTTGACGCAGTGATCGGCCCTGGGACATACAAGTTGAAGACAACAACAGGCCGGTTGGTAGACCGCGTCTGGAATGCCGAGCACCTGATGAAGTTTTACCAGTAGAAAATCGAAGTTTCACTTTTCTTTGTAAAAGGCTGTGCTCCGAGCACGGGATTACAATTTGTAATTCTTCATGTGGTCCGCCCACATCATGAATTCAATATACTTTGCTAGGGATATTTTGTCATCAAAAGAGGTCCGACCTCACTTAGCAATAAAGGGCGGCGGCAAAAAAAAAGGTACTATGCCGCCCTCGGTGTTTGGCCGACCTCGGCCAGGCTCTTTAACCGAAAATAGCCAAGCGATTTTCAAGAATCCGGGCAATTTTCTAAAGTAAAGAGCTAGCCGCGACAGTCGAGGCGACGGTAGGGCCGGCCTCCGGGTCGAGGGTACTCAGGATGCCGACCTCCGGGTCCTTTCGAGTGCTCACTGCCTAACATTGCTGGCCAAGCAGCTCGCACTCTCGTCATCCCTGAGTTGGCGGTGCGGGTTCGTTCTGGTGGATCATGCAGGGTCCGCCCTTGTTGTTTGGCTATCCATGCGGGAGTAACCAGATTATTCCCCAAGTCCGGGAAAACTGGACGGGTTAAAGTGACAGTAGGACTGACCCCCGGGTCATGAACGTTCAGGATACCGACCTAAGGGTCTTCCTCGTCGGTTCAATGTCCGACCTTGCTGGCCAAACAAGTCGCTTACTTGTTGATTCCATATCAATAGCGAACAGATCACTTCTACCCAACTAGGAGGGACACGGATAGGCTCGGCCACGCCAGCCTAACCGCCCCCGGGAGGTTTGAGAAGCCAGATCCCCGAATAAATTGCTATGTATTCGTAATGCAAAGTATAGAAAAGGAACATATGATTAAGAGGTAACATTCATTCAAATTTTACATATGACAGCTACACGCTACAAAAAAAAATGTACAAGAGTCATGGACGGGTGGACCCATAACCATCAAGTATAATGATCCGGGCATGGGAGTTACTAGAAACCTCATGAAATTGTATCGAAATTCAAACTCTGGTGTTGTCCTCACTAGATGGTCATCCTCCTCTAGACAGATGGTTGCCAAGTTCAATGGAGTTATCTCTTACTCATCACAATTCTTCAAGCACATGTGAAAACGTGGTCGAGGCCTGAAACTCTGCAAGTGACTTGCCGCCTGCCATCGCAACCTTCGCCTTGTCAGAATCGTGAAAGAGCTTTTCTTGGAAATAACGAGCAGTCCAAGATGCACCTCCAGCCTTGCAAACCTGCAAAGGCAAAAAAAAAGAGAGAAATAACAAAACGTCAAACCGCATATCAACATGGAGCATGTCAACAAAGGGGCCCAGCCTTGGCCGCCTAGTGGGTATTGGTCGGCTTCCTGAGCAACGCCTACCGGCAGAGTGTCGGCCGCCTGTCCCCAACCAACACTGTCCGGCCAAGGTAAAGCTGAGCACAGGAGGAACTGCTCACGTGGGGCGCCAGGTAGCAGCCTGCAACAAACCACCTTCGAGCTCGTGGGGAAAGCTAAACGCCTACCCCAACTGCCGCCTTTAACTCCATCAAAACCCGGGATGCCTAGCCAACGGACACATGGATTTCCGCCGACCCCAAAAGAAATGAAACACATGGCAGTAGTTATCCAACAGCTTGACCACTCAAGAAGAGGAGGATGTCATCCGACCTGGGGAGCCTGGCTGCCCGGCCGCTTGGATGCTCGGCCGCCCGGCCCGCTTGGCCGCCAACATTGAGCTCCGCCATCCAACTGACAAAATATGACGCCAACCGGGGAGGTGGGTCACCGAGATGCATCCTATGAGATCCATTCCCGACCTACATCACCGGATTTGGGGCTTAGACTGTCTGCCTGGGAGGGCCCCCGTCGTCACCACCAGCAGGGTACTATAGCGATGCAGATGAATCGGCTAACCTGGAAGGCTGTCTGTCGGCGTGGATGTCGAGGAATACGCCGAACCTGTTTGAAGCGATGAAACCAACTGGCAGATTCTTGTCCAACCTCCAATAGATGCGTGTGTTGGCCTAGTGCGATTGGGGTGCCCGCATCGTGGTTCGTGAGAGATGGCTCCGGCAGGTTCCAGGCCAAGCCATGGATCAACGCCGGTAGCCTCCATCTGATAGAGGAATCCGTCGAGGCTGGCGGTCAACGCACAAGGCGTTGGTCAACCTCGGGTTGACTGCGGCGCGGCGCGGCGCTAGGGCGACGCGAGGAAGAAGACGGACGTAGACTAGGGGAGAGAAGAGAAAGAAAAGGACATTATTTAGTCACCGAACTACACCAGAGAGAAGGAAAGAAAAAAGAAGGAAAGAAAAAAGAAAAGGAAAGAAAAAAGAAAAGGAAAGGAAAAAGAAGGAAAGAAAAGAAAGGAAAGAAAAGAAAAAGAAAGGAATTTTCGGGAGCTGACCTGGATTCTGATGTCCGGAAGAAAACTGACGGCTGGAGTGCTAGGACGCAGAAGGAATTTATTTGGAGCCTTTTTGGGAGCCTGATTTAATTTGGGAATTTCCATAAGCTCCGGGATTCACATAATCCACAATTATGGTTCCTTGATATGTGAATATTTTTTCGGCAGCTGACTTAAACTACTCCCTCTTAGCCGAGTCTACTACTCGACTAAGGGAGTGGGGGACTCGTGATGGGGTTATGGGACTAGGCCCAGAGCCTAATCGGCCCAGGCCCCGGACTTGGACCAGCAGGCCCAAGCCCAGTGATCCAGAGCTCGTTCCGGCCCAACCGATCAGGCCCATCAAAGAGTGAAAGCCCAAGGCGGCCTGCCTTCCAGCCCAACGGGGAGCCTGCCTTCCAGCCTACCCGGGAGTCTGCCTTCCAGCCTACTCGGGAGCCTGCCTCCAGCCCGGTCAGAAACCTTCCTCCAGCCTAGCGGGAAGCCCACCGTCCAGTCCAGCAGGAGGGAGCTCAAGCGTCCAGCCTGCCAGCCAGGCTGACCTGCCAGCAGGAAGAGTAACGGCCAACAATAAATGCGCTATTAATTATGTGTTTAATTCTGTATTAATGTTGTAATTAATTAGTCATTAGTGTCTCTGCCAGTTACCATTTGTAATCGCCTATAAAAGGCAAGTCCGAATTTCAAATGAGATATGCTATTTCTGGCAACTAAATCCCTTTGCAACTTTCCATATTCGTACTTTCCTAATTCCTGCTTGAGTGTTCTTTCGTAGCTTTCCTAAAAGGCTACGAGCGTCCTTTTTTGGACCAACAGCTATTATGTTGATTCATACTACGTACTGTATTAGTTAGTGATAACTTTTTGTTTGTGTTTATATTTGTAATTGTAGTACTTTGATATATTTTCCTTATGCTTGCTTTTATGTATTTTAAGGATGCTTACTTTGATTATTCATACTGCAGGTATTCAATATTTATGCAATATGATATCAACAACACCCAAGAGGATTTGACATTGTTTTTCAGTGACAAACATTTCATAGTAATTTTATTGGATGTTACTAGTATGTTTTAAAACCATATGTAATTTTGGTTTAATATTGTTGATATAATACGATACTATGTAGGTGGGAATATTGTAATTTCAGTAAGTATGATTAATAGTATGCGGTTGATATAATTTAAAATCAACGTTTTAAAATATAAAATCACTTATATATATATATATATATATATATATATATAAGTCGCTTTAAATGCGATTTTTTTTTTTAAAAATCGACTTTCTATAACGGTTGGTGGTTTAACCCATATAAAAAGGATTTTATATGGAGTATTACTTGATTGACACCGAAAACATTCAATAATGGTTAAATTCGTAACCGTTATAAAAAACATTCTATAAGGGGTACGACTATGTTGAAGATTATTCTGTTGTGTATCAAGTTTGTCAAGAGTCCTGTATTAATGTTGCCTTTATTACTCATTGATTGTATTTATTGTTGTATTTATTAGAGTAGTAAAGGGTATGGGGCCCAAATGTCTGGCCCATATACCAGGCGTAAAGCCTGTACGCAAACTAACCCGTGCATATAAAAAGGCGCTTAAGGGTTAGGTTTGCATTAACTTTGCATTTGATCTTATCAGCCTTAGCACTCATCCTTGTGTTGCAAAGTTCACGGTATATTTTTATATATTTATAATATGATAAACCCAATATGCTAACAATCACACAATCATAGCAGATAAGAAGAAGCCGATAGAAAGATATTAGATGAACAAATGAATCTGGTATACCGTGATGAACGCCACTGCTCTCCCTCGAGAGAGAGAGAGAGAGCAACGGAAAACCTAATCTCTCTATCTTTGCGCCTCTATTCTCTAAAGCCTCGAATAGTTAGGGTTCCCGTAAGTTGGCCTCCTTTTATAGGAGAAGTTGGCTAACTTACAGGTTACAAAGAAGCTAATGGGCTGATACACATTTGTGGCCCATATTACATGTTTAATTAATAACTACACAAATACAAAGATATTTGATTAGATTGGACACCATAAAATATTCCTAACAATCTCTCCCTTGGTGTTCAATCATGTTGAATCAGCATTGCAACGCATATATCTTTGTCTTTGTTGTTATTCAGATTCCTTTGTCTTTGAACTTGACTTCTGAGGAAGGCTTTCCGAACAAGTCCTTGGAATCTCTCCTTTGATGTCTTCTTGGCAATTTGATCTTTGATGCCGGGGGTTGTGGGATCTTCAGTATCTTGCATGTAGTCCTTACCTTCCAGAAGTTGCTCTTGATCAGCTTGGATGAAGTCCGGTGACGCCTCTAGAATGAATATTCTTTGGAGAATAGGAGACACCCATGGAATTCATCTTCAGGACACGAGTATTTGACCTCCGTCTCCTCCACAATGTAGTCTTCTTGACTATTTGGAATGAATGCATTTGAGGAGAACTTGTCCGTGGCACAACGGAACATAATGATGGTTGACTTGTGAGCGTAGCTGACCATTTGAGTTGTGGAGATAGTAGAGAGAGTGTTGGAGGAGAGAAGTGTCCCAGAATGATTTTTTTAAACTCGCAGAATGATATAACCAGTATGCTAACAATCACACAATCATAGCAGATAAGAAGAAGCAGATAGAAAGATATCAGATGAACAAACGAATCTGGTATACCGTGATGAACGCCGCTGCTCTCCCTCGAGAGAGAGAGAGAGCAGCGGAAACCATAATCTCCCTATCTCTATGCCTCTATTCTCTAAAGCCTCGGATAGTTAAGGTTCCCGTAAGTTAGCCTCCTTTTATAGGAGAAGTTGGCTAACTTACGAGTTACAAAGAAGCTAACGGGCTGATACACATTTGTGGCCCGTATTACACATTTAATTAATAACTACACAAATACAAAGATATTTGATTAGATTGGACACCATAAAATATTCCTAACAGACTACCCGACACGAAAAGAACCCGACTTTCTATATCGCTGGCTACTATGTCGTTACGGGAATCGACATAAAAAGTGCTTTTTAACCCATATAGAAAGTGTTTTCTGCACTAGTGGAGGTAACCCCTTTCGATGAGCTTCTGGATGGCATACCTTAGGCTGTGGCAATCATCTGTACGGTGCCCTGGCTTCCGGTGATATTCACAATAGGCTTCCCTATCTGTGCCCATTGTCAGCCCCTTGCTAGGTGCAGGCTCTCCGAGCAGCCCCTTGTCCTTGTTGGCCCCAAAGATCTGGCTTATGGGGTAGGGCAAATGAGCGTACCCGACATCCCTGCTACATTCGTCCCCAAGGCCCTGCGTGCCCCAAGGAACGTATCCGCTGATCGTCTTCTTCTTCTTTGGTGTTGGGCAGTCCTCCGGTCCAGGACCCAATCGGTCCGCCATCTTGCGCGTCGCAGGGGTTGTCACCCCATCCCGCTGAGCAATCTCCTCCTCCATTGCGGCGAATTTCTGTGCCCTTACCAACACCTCAACATAGTTATTCCTGGGGTTTCTTTTCAGATCTCGGTATACATCCCCGGTGGTGAGTGCGTTGGTGAAAAGGGTAATACCGGTGTCTCCCGGGAGATCCTCCACCCTCAGAGTCTCGTCCCTCCACCTGATGAGAAAAGCGCATAGGGATTCTCCTTTATTTAGGCGGACGTTCGTCAACCAGCTGAAATGTTTCTTCAGTGTATAGCTGGAAGCGAACTGCGCCATGAACTGCCTGGAAAGTTGTTCAAAGCTGTCAATGGTTCCGGGTCTGAGCTGCCTGGACCATTCCTGCGCCGGCCCTCTAAAGGTGCTGAAAAACAGCCTGCAGATGGCCTCATCCGATGCTCCTAAAATGGAGAGTGTTCCCTGGAAGGAAATCAAATGAGCCTTGGGGTCCCCGGCCTCATTGTAGATTAGTGCCGCAGGGGGCTTGATGTCTCTGGGAATCTCCATCGCCATAATCCTGGGGGAGAAAGGACAAGATAGCATGATCCTGGGCTGAGCCGAGTTTGTATCCGCCCGCTGACTCAACTCATCGATTTGCCTCTGCATATTCATGAGCATAGCGTCCCGAGGGTCGGCGACCACGGGTCTGGGATTCGCAAATGACAAGGTATCAATCCTTTGCATGGTCCCGAAGTTGTGCTGTCCATGGATGACACGGGCCTCCTGCCTCATGCCATCCATACGGGGGGTGTGCTCCCTTGTAGCTTGATCATTGACGGGCATCACAGGAGTGTGGCCCCGATTCGCGCGCTGCTGCGTTCCTCCGAAGAGCCTGGTTCCCCCGTTGCCCCCCATGTCCGGAGAGCTGATGTTCCTGACGATCCTGGTATGGACCGATTGGCGAGAATCATCGTTCTCGCTTGTTCTCTCGCCGAGCGTCTGCATCGAACGAATAGGAGAGAACGATGTTCGCCCTGTGTTAGCGGAATGCACGCGTTCCGCCTCTTGTTCGTCCGCCAAGCGGCGGATGGTGTCTGCTATCTCCCTCAAGGCATTCGGGTCCCGCCGGACTTCCTGGGGGATCAAGTCAGTGAGTACCCCGAAATCCCCGCGAGACCATAGGCTGCTGGACTGGGCCCCTGCTGCCTGGTTGCGGCTCCTCCTGCTGTGAGCTAGCCGTGAAGAGAGATCATGGGAGTTTCCTGCATTGTTGGCTGCCATCTCACTTGTTTTTTGGTAGTTTTTTAGAGTGATTTCTTAGCTGAGAGCTTAGTTTGAAAGAACTTTTTGATCAGTTTCCCACAGACGGCGCCAGTGTTGAGGTTTATTCTCTTTAACCTGTAGGCCCAACACGTAAGCTAAGGGTCTCGAGTGGGTGATGGAGAAGTGAGATTAAGAACAAGTAAGGAAATGGCCCAATAATGAGTGTTTATTCACTGGAACGATTACAAATCCGAAGAGCCGTTCGTACAGTGCTATGCTACGTGCTGATACAAATATTATGGTGCTAGAGTGCTAAATTGCGAATCCTTTACAGTGAAATAAATGCTACTATTTATACTGCCAATGGGTGGTTGGATGTTTCGACGTGGCTGGTTATGGACGACATGATCCCAACCACCAAATATTCTGCATTAAATGCGCTTCCCGCTAGGATCTTGGTTTCCCCGCCATGGGGAGGGGATGTTCGTCCCCAAGGATTTGGCTCCTGTCTCCTGCTGGGGCCCTCTTCTTCTGCGAAGGAATGGGGACGTTCGTCCCCAATCACGGCCTATTCCTTGAGCTATCTTTGACCTATTGCTTGAGCTATCCTTGGCCTCGTATCAAGGGGTGGGGCCATTGTCCCTATATACCCTGCGGAAGTCTTGGGCCTGGATACCCGCTAATCATGGGGTAGGTGCGTCCCTTGGGACTTGTCTCCCTGTTGGGGGTGGGCCTCCTCCCGAACTAGTGACAGGTATCCCCTCCTTATTGGGCTCCCAACAGGACGTTCGTAGGGAAATCTCAAGGGCCCTATGAGGATGTTCGTCGGACAGTCCCCATTCATTGTTGGACCGCTCATAGGAGGCTATCATGGGTTGGTGGGCCGGCCCTTGTTGGGCCATTAAACCAACAGACCCAATTTAATCTTAGTTTAAAAATTAGTCTCTTAAATTTCAATAGATTATACATGCACGATCCACCTTTTTGGTGATCTTATAGCAATATAATCTGAATGCATTATTTTATATTATTTAGTATCCTAAAATTATGAAAAAATCGATTTTACCTTAAAGATTTTTCTGTCTAATAACTCTCGGCCAGGCCACATTGATGACTAACAAGCATTATATTGATAGACAATAAATCAAATCGATTGTACAAGTGTAATTACATAAAATTTAATTATTCACTAACTGCATGAGTCAGGCCACTTTGGTGACTAACAAACTCCATATATGTAAATAATTAAATTTAAATACCAATATATCAAAATTGTGACGAATTCTCTCAATTAAAATTTCTAAGTTACATATTTGGTCTGAAATTATTTTTAATTTTTCTTGTTATATTTTTTTTACATATTGGCCCGCGGGCCAACCCGTTTAACCCACAGGTTAGGTGGGTTGGGTTAGGGTTGTAGAAATTGTGGCCCGTCATTAAATGGGTTTGCCCGACCCAACCCACATAGACCATAACCCGTTACGGGTCGGGTTGGGTCGAGTTGACACGTTTGAAAGCTCTAAGTTTAATAACTCTCAAATTGGCTAAATTGCCCGATTCTTTTGAAATTGATGAAATTCTGACAAAAGTGACTGAATTGGTTGAATATGTTCATTTATGAACAAATTTAATTTAAATTATATTTTATTAATGAAGTAAATAAAAAATTATATGAAAAGTAGTTTAAAATGATTATTTACAGTAACTTCAGTCGATGTAGTCAGAAAAAGAACTACAATAAAACTAAACTGAAATAGATCAGAGAAGTTTAAAACAAACTAAAAATGATAATTATTTGCACCTTTTTCTTAAAAAGAAAGAATAATAAATTAAAATTTGTAAGTTAATGATACTGATGGAGTATATTCCCGTATACCCCAGGGGTACCATAATCGCTGGTAGAAAGCATCGCAGATCCGCCAGAGACGAGAAAATACCAAGTCCACAATCTGGGCCCGACCCCGACCGCCGAGGTCGGGAACAGCGAGCTCAGGAATTAATCAAACTCAGCAGCTAACAGAGTCAACCGACCCCGACCCTGACCCCGAGGTCGGGAAAATATCGAGCTCAGGAATTAACCAAACTCGGCGGGTTATGAGCCCGACCTCGAGACACCCGAGGTCGGTACCAAGTCTGACCCTGGAAGCCCAGCTCCGAGTCAACGACAATCGAGCGCCAGACAGTTGACCACCGCCGAGGTGGGAACAGAAGACAGCAGGGCGAATCCTCTCAGCATGAGCCCGAGCCCCCGGGCGTCGATCTCAGTGATTCATTCCTAAGGTCGGAAGAAAGCACCTCACACTTAAACAAAACCCACACAGACTTGAATCACGGGAAACATCGCCATGTCATCCTCCGTATAAAAGAATATTCCCGACTACCCGCACACGATCATACGAGATCCTTGGCAGGAATTCTGTTAGGAGAATAATCAATCAGCCAGCTATCAAGGGCTCTCTCTCTCTCCAATCAGCTCTCCACGTGGCGGCTCCCGGTTCATTAGGTCTCGTAGTTTGTTAGAATATCTTTACACGTCTCTCTCTTTTATTAGACTAGCTCCTTTTGCTTGGCTGCCAAGTATTTCCTTTTCTCCTTAGTATAAATATCTCCTTCCGGCTTGTGGAAGGGGGTTCTGAACTTTCGCTTCTAAATACTCGATTTACTGCACTTCAGAGAAAATACATTGAGATTTCACCAGTTCGCTCTCCTTCATTCTTACTTCGGTGGATTCCGGCCATCCCTGGTCCGACGATCCATCATTTTTTCGTGCTTTCATTGAGAGCTAAACTGTGAACAAGTCAGATCCTCCCATTCTCTTCAGATCTACAACAAGCTTTTCTGCAACAATGGCGGGAAAGAAAAATCTCAGAAGTCGACGTTTTGCTTCCGCCGTCGCCTCGGTGGAGCCCTCGCAGGAAGCCACTGCTACTTCCGGCGCTAGGAGGGCCGCCAAGGGAAAACAGGTCGCTGGAGCTTCTGCTGATCTGCGCAATCAGATCCAGCGCACCTCCCAGACCTGCGACAACAGACCTCTCTCAACCGTGATGTAGCGGCAATGCCGTCTGCGCAGGTGATCCCACAATTCCAGAACCTTCTGATGGTGGATCCTTCTGCGGCGGTTGGCACCCTCATTACCGGCTTGCAGCAGGTACTCCCAACGCTGCGATCTCAATCTGCAGCTGCTGTGGCTCCTCAGGCCATTCAACTTATCTCTCCGGCGAATTCCAGATCTCGCTCTCTGAGAGTAGGTTCCATTGATGCACCCCTGGTGGTGGAGAGACCAGCACAGAGGGTCTATCAGTCTCCTCCCCGCCAGAGGGCGACTCCGGGGATCCAATCTCCCCCGATCCGTCAGGTGGCTTCCACAGCACCGGCAAATGTTGCGCCTCTCGCACAACAGGCGGGAACCTCCCGCCCTATTGTTGCACCACGGAGGATGGCGCCTCCGCCTCCTCCTGCACTGCCATCTAAGTACACTACCAGCCGCATTGATTGCGACTGTACCAATGACGAGGGTGTTTATGTTGTCACCACTGAGGACTCCTCGTAGTCCCCTTCCCTGCGACAGGATGATAACCCCAATCCCTAGATCGAAGTGGGAAGGCATTCCATCTTCTCCAGATTGGGAGACAGATCCAGGGCGAATCAGCGCCTATCTGTCAATATCCGGGGGATCAACCGGGCAAACTCCCCAGTGCCCGAGATTCCCCGGCAGCAACAGCGGCAACAGCCTGGGAGAAGGACTCCTGAGCGCATTCCCGCTCTGGAGAGGCTAAGGGGCAATCATTCTCCTAGATTCGCCCCCCATGTCACCAGCAGATGCCTTCTCCCCCAAGGCAACAGCGCATTTCTTCACCGCGCCAACAACTGCAACAACAACCCCTGCGCCAGCCGAGGCTGTCACCACCTAGGCGGCAGGTTGAATCTCCACCACGGCGCCCTCTCCAGGTGGACCTCAGGGAAGAACAGATCCGCCTCTTGACTCAGCAAGTCAATGAGCTCCGGACCGCTGCAATAGCAGTAGCGCCACCATTGCCGCCCCAGCAGACGGCGCGGGATGCTCAGCTAGAAGCGCTGGCTCTTCAAGTCCAACAAGTCCAGGCCCAGATCAACCAGGAGCCTGTCACAGTAAGGGTAAGGACTGCTACCCCCTTTACTACGAGGATTATGCAGGCCCCTATACCCCCAAAGTATAAGGGGCCCAATATTCAACTCTATGGGGGTAAAACTGACCCCCATGAGCACTATACTCGCTACCAATCCGGCATGTATATGCTGGGCGCTAGCGACGAGTATATTTGCCGTATGTTTCCCTCCACTTTAGAGGGGGAGGCATACGATTGGTTTAACGATCTCCCTGATGAATGCATGGACTCATGGAGGGAGCTAGCTACCCGCTTCCTGACTCACTTCGCCGCAAGGGCAAGGACGAAGAAGCATTTCTCCTACCTGCTGTCCATAAAGCAGGGCAGGGATGAGCCTCTAGGCAAGTTCCTGGAACGATGGAGTGAAGAAACCTCCAAGGTCTATGGGGCTGATGACAACACCCATTTGGCCATGCTCTAAGAGGTCCCGTGGACCGGTGGCTTGTCAAGGAGCCTCATCATTGATCCCCCAAGGGATTATCAGCGGGCACTCCACCGTGGGCAAAACTACGCCCTAGCGGAGGAGGTGCACAGCCGCAAGAGGGCACATGAGAGTACCTCAAAGCCCCAGAAGCAGCAGCAGAAACAGCTGGAAAAGCCAAAGCTGCCACGAGAGGACAAGCCTCGTGACGATGGTGATAAGGGTCGGAACAGGGGCCATTTCAAAGGCAGGCGCCCCTGGACAGGCCCCAAGCTCCTAGCACCTGAGGTCCTGACACCACTGACCCACTCTGTCAGCCATATCCTAGAGGCAGCAGACCAGGAAGGGCTGGTAGTGCGGGACCCCTGAATCAGTGAAATCCAGCAGCGAGACAAATCCGAGCCATATTGCAAATTCCACAGGTTTTATGGACATGCCACTGATGAATGCCACACGCTTAAGCTGGAGATTGAGAAGCTGATTAACCGTGGCTTTTTGACACGTTTCGTCCGGAAACCTGAGTCCGGCCAGAAACGTGGCCACGAGCGTAGATCCCGGGACGAGGAGCGAGATTCTGATCGTTCCCCACGCAAAAAGGATATTGGGCTGATCTCCGATTATGATTCGGCCGAGGATAACAGGCGTAACCAGCGGCGCCGACATGAGGTCCGGATGATCATCGGAGGAAACACCGGCGGAGACACGACCGCGCAAAGGAAGAAGTGGAACAACAAACTTTATGTGGGGGAAATCACAGCTCCCCCACCTGCTGCCAAGAGAGCAAGGTCAGATATAATCTCGTTCACCGACCGCGATCTGCCAGACTTCCCTTCACCCCATAGGGACGCTCTGGTGGTGAAGTGTGAGGTGGACGCGGCTATCATCCACCGTGCTTACATTGATACCGGTTCGTCTGTCAATATCATGTACATACAGATGTTCCATGAGCTGGAGCTGCACCTCAACTCTCTGAGGCCCATCCGAACTCCCCTCTCCGTATTTATCGGTGACTCCATAGACGCCGAGGGCACTGTTGAGCTCACCATTAAGTTTGGGGATGGATCTCACCACTCTAGGATCCCTGTGGAGTTCGTAGTGGTGCGGCTAGAGTGCGCTCATAACGTTATTCTGGGGAGACCAGCACTGGAGGACCTGGAAGCAGTGATTTCCATGAGGCACCTTTGCATGAAGTTCCCAACCGAGATCGGCGTCGGTTATTGCAGAGGTAGCCAGAAAATAGCCAGATCCTGCTACGCGAAGATGACAAAGCGGATGGCTGCTAAGGACATGCGCATCAACACCATCTCACAGGCCGCGCTTGAAGAGGAAACTCCCAGAGCTGAGCCTGTAGATACATTGGAGACCGTCGTCCTGGATCAGTCCAACCCCGAGAGAGCTATTCAGATCGGGACAAATCTAAAGCCAGGATTAAGGCAAGCAATAATCTCTATTCTCGTCAAATATAAGGTTATTTTCGCCTTGGGACCCGACGAAATGTCGGGGATCAGTCGTGACATAATCACGCACAAGCTATCTGTGGACCCAAACGCGACGCCTGTCTAACAGCGCAAGCGGTACCTGTCTACGGACAGAAGGGAATTTGTCAAGGCCGAGGTGACTATGCTCCTTAGCATAAATCATATCGCCGAAGTTGAATACTCGGATTGGCTGGCGAATGTTGTCCTGGCACCAGGGCCACCAACATTTCGCATGTGTGTCGATTATACCGACCTCAAAGAGGCTTGCCCGATGGATCCATTCCCACTGCTGAACATCGATCAGCTGGTCGATGAAACAGTCGGTTGTGAGCTCATGAGCTTCTTGGATGCCTTCCGGGGCTATCATTAAATTTTCATGAACGAGCTCGATGCCCCGAAGACAGCTTTCATGACCCTAGAAGGCATCTTCTGCTATCTGGTTATGGCGTTCGGGCTCAAGAACTCAGGCGCCACCTACACACGCATGGTGGCCAGGGTCTTCAAGGCTGTGTTCGGCAGAACAATGGAAGCCTACGTGGATGACATGATAGTCAAGAGCCGGAAAGCCAGCACGCACACTGACGACCTCGAGGAGATCTTTAAAATCATGAACAAGATCAACCTCCGGCTGAACCCTAAGAAATGCACGTTTGTAGTTCAAGGGGGAAATTCCTGGGTTATATGATTAGCCAGCGTGGATTCGAACCGAACCCGGAGAAGGTGCAGGCCATACTCAATATGGAGCCACCTAGAAATGTCAAAGAGGTCCAGAGGTTAACTGGGAAATTGGCAGTCCTCAACCGGTTTCTTTCAAAATTGGCCGAGCATGCACTGCCATTCTTCCAAATCATGAGGAAGTTCGCAAAATTCCAGTGGACTCCCGAATGCCAAACAGCATTCGATGACATCAAGCGATACCTTGTCTCTCCGCCGGTATTGTCAAAGCCTGAGCACGGAGAAACACTATACCTCTACCTTAGCATCAACCACGGGGTCGTGAGCTCGGTCCTAATTCGCGAGGAAGATGGAGCTCAGAAGCCCATTTACTACATAAGCAAAACATTGCGCGACCCCGAGCTCCGGTACTCCCCAGTAGAGAAGACCGTACTTGCGGTAGTATGGACTGTGAAGCGCTTGGCCCATTATTTCCAGGCCCATGCTGTACATGTTCTCACCCATCAACCACTGGGTCAACTCATGCTGAGCCCCACAAGTTCGGCCAGAATGGTCAAATGGGCCGTTTTTCTGAGCCAATACCAGATCGAGATCAAGCCGAGGCCAACCATTAAAGGGCAAGCTCTCGCCGACTTAATGGCAGAATGCACTGCCAGAGATCTGACCCCGGTCACCTCAACTGACGAGGACGGCTGGTGGACACTGCTCACTGATGGCTCTTCGGCAGCCAAGGCCTGCGGGGGGGGGGGGGGGAGTCATACTCATCACCCCCGAGGGCTTCCGAGCTTACTACGCTATACGCTTTGCATTCAAAGTCTCCAATAACGAGGCAGAGTATGGAGCCTTATTATCTAGCCTACGCCTTGCAGCTAATATGTAGGCGGGAAAGCTGAGGATCAAATGCGATTCCAGCCTCGTGGTCGGGCAAATCAACGGCTCTTGTGAAACAAAGGAGGCCAGGATGAAAGAATACAAAGCTGCCGCACTGGAGCTCCTGGGAACTTTCCAGATGTATGAAATCCTGCAGATACCACGAGCTCAGAATCAGGAAGCTGACATCTTGTCCAAACTGAGCTCGGACACTCCTGAGCACATCTCCAAGATCGCTCAGGTGGAGGAACTGTCAACACCAAGCATACAACAAACCCTCATACACCAGGTACAATCCATCCCAAGGGACTGGACTACTGACCTAAAAGAGTACATGGACAACGGGCAACTGCCCCAGGGTGAGGCCGAGGCGAGGCTTGTCAAGCTCCGAGCTCCGACCTACACCCTCCTCGATGGTGTGCTATACAAAAAGTCTTACAACGGCACGCTCCTACGCTGCCTCAACCCCAATGAGGCCAAACTGGCCATGGAGGAGATCCATGATGGGGTCTGCTCAGCACATCAAGGCCCTCACTCAATGTCCAGAAAACTCCTATTGCAAGGATATTTCTGGCATACCATGGCAAAGGACTGCGCCCGGATGGCACGTACTTGCAACGCGTGCCAGCAATTCCAGAACGCCACGGGACACCCAACAGTGAACTACACCCCCATAAGTACGGCAATTCCATTCTCCAGATGGGGCGTAGACCTCGTGGGAATACTTCCTCGAGGCACTGGCAACTGCAGGTGGATCGTAGTCGCTATTGACTACTTCACCAAATGGATAGAAGCAGAACCACTGGCCAGCATAACCGAGGCGCAGTGCAGGCGATGTATCCACAAAAACATCCTCACTCACTTCGGTGTGCCACAACAGCTCATCACCGACAACGGTACTCAGTTCGAGGCCAAAAGTTTCCAGGATATGCTAGCCAGCTGGGGAATCAAACACACTACAGCCTCCGTCGCTTACCCTCAGTGCAACGGACAGGTAGAAAATGTCAACCACACCATCCTGACAGGCTTAAAGAAGAAGCTCGCAGACGAAGGTGGAGGCTGGGTGGAGGAGCTCCATAACATTCTGTGGGCTTACAGAACAACTCCCCGTAGAGCAACAGGTGAGACTCCATTCTCACTCTGTTACGGCTTTGAAGCCAAAGCCCCAACAGAAGTCACAATTCCGACCCCGCAGGTCCTGACGTATGACCCTGAGCAGAACGAACAGAACATGCGGATTGATTTCAACTTTGTCGATGAAAGGAGAGAAAACGCATTCTTGAGGTCGGAAAATTACAGACGCCAAGTCAAAAGCTACTATGACTCTCGAGTCCGAGGTTGGGAGTCCAAGTGGGGGACTACGTCCTCAGGCAACGAACGGCCGGCCAACCCAATGAAGGGGGAAAGATGGCCAAGAAATTCGAGGGGCCCTACATCATAACAGCGATAGTCCGGCCCGACACCTATAAACTTAGCACTCCGAAAGGCACGGAGGTTCCCATATTGTGGAACGTCCACCACCTGGTGAGGTACTACCAGTGACCCAGCGCTGTAAGGGAGACAATAAGCCCTCGCCAAACGGAGACTTTGCGCACTCACGAGCATTGGAAATCCGGGGTCACTGATAGCAACCTCAGCCGTACACTGTAAGCTGTTCACGGCCGCCATTAAAATCAATAAAGGAAGGGTTCAACACACGCAACTCTCCCTGGAAGCAACCAATAAGCCTGTAACACTTGAGATTTAATTTAAAAGGATTAATAGTACTACTCATACCAACAGAGGTGCATCTTCTTTTAAGGGAGCTCATCACCCAAGAACTCCAAAGTTAAGCGTGCTTGTACAGAAGTAGTCTTGGGATGGGTGACCCCCTGGGAAGTTTCTCAGGGCGCGCACGAGTGAGGACAAAGTGCGCGGTAAAGGCTCGTGGTGGTTTGTGAGGACAGTACTAGAGGTCTGGAAGGTGTGTTGGAGTAACTTCCTTGGGTCCGGTGGGGCCGGGGTGTTACAGGTGGTATCAGAGAAACCCTGCGACAGTGTGCTGATCCGTTGGATATCGGGCGGGCACTTAGCAGGGGAAAAGATTCTGGGATATGATTGAGATTGGTTTATGGGCGCAACGAGGACGTTGCGTTCCTAAGTGGGGGTGATTGTAACACTTGAGATTTAATTTAAAAGGATTAATAGTACTACTCATACCAACAGAGGTGCATCTCCTTTTAAGGGAGCTCATCACCCAAGAACTCCAAAGTTAAGCGTGCTTGTATAGGAGTAGTCTTGGGATGGGTGACCCCCTGGGAAGTTTCTCAGGGCGCGCACGAGTGAGGACAAAGTGCGCGGTAAAGGCTCGTGGTGGTTTGTGAGGACAGTACTAGAGGTCTGGAAGGTGTGTTGGAGTAACTTCCTTGGGTCCGGTGGGGCCGGGGTGTTACAAAGCCTTCCAGTCCACACTTAGCAATAACACGAGTCGGGACAACTTAATAAGTCCCCATAGACGCAGGCTCTTCAGCCCACTCATTTCGAGGCCACTTTGTAAGATCTCGACGACAATAGCCCCATCGGCTCAAAGTCCTGAGGTCACTTTGTAATCCGTCGGGGACACACGCTCCTTCAGCCGAGCCCCAAAGCCGAGGTGACTCCGTAAATCCTCGCAAACACAGGCTCTTCAGCCAGAACTCTGATGAGCCGAGGCCACTTTGTAAGCCCTCGCAAGCGAAGACTCTCTAGTCTGCGACCGACTCTCCGAGGCCACTTCGTAAGCCCCCAACATCTGGGAATAACAACCTCAATGGCTCCCGCTCTCCGAGGCCATTCTGTAAGCCCTCCACAACATGACAGGGATAATAGCCCCACGCGGCTCCCAAAGAGAGAAGTCGAGGCATCCACATAAGTCCTTGTTCCTTCCTCACCACATTAACAGAGACAATAGCCCCACGCGGCTCCCAAGCAAAGAAGCCAAGGCATCTATATAAGTCCTTGTTCCTTCTTCACAAAACAGGGATAATAGCTCAACGCGGCTCCCGAACGAAGAAGTCAAGGCATCTATATAAGTCCTTGTTCCTTCCTCACAAAGCTGGGATAATAGCTCAACGCGGCTACCGAATTTGGGATTGAGGCGATTTTATAAGTCCTCGCACTCCACGAATATGCGTCTCCCCCCTTTAGCATTGAAGGCGGGGGGGGGGGGGGGGGGGGGGAGATAGAGGCGCAATGCCGAAGGATGGACTACTTGACGGTCCTGACCTTGGTCGAGCACCTCTCGCTCCCGATCCAGCCGAGCTCTCGTACGAATCTCGCAGCGCCGAGCTCTGGTCCACACCTCGCGGTCTGGGAGGAGGTCAGCTCCCTAAATTGATGGTGCTACGCCAAAGGCTGGGCTACTTGACGGTCCTGACCTAGGTTGAGCACCACCCGCTTCCGACCCCACCGAGCTCTCGCACGAATCTCGCTGCGCCGAGCTCTAGTCCATATCTCGCGGTCTGGAAGGTGACATGCTCCCTGAATTGATGGCGAAATGCCACAGTCTGGAATTAAAGTCCGACTGCCCGCACCTCTCGCTTCCGACCCTGCCGGGCTCTCGTACGAATCCCGCATAGCCGAGCTCTAGTCCATATCTTGCGGTCTGGAAGGAGGTCGTTATCAAAATCACCAGCGCAAAGCCAAAACAGTCTGGAATTAAAGTCCGGCTGCACCACAACGCACTACTGCGAAATCCAGCCGAGCTCACTTAAAAGATCTCGCGCTCGGATTATAACTGCAGGGCCCACATCTCAAGCCCGGCGAACAACTCAGGGCCTACTTCCCAGGTTCTATTTATATATTATAAGCTGTTTGGGATATTTTGTTAAACAAAAATACCTTCGCAACAGTCACTCACAGCGAGTGAAAACTGCAGCAACTAAACTAAAGCTTTTCACTACAAACTGGGCGAATGCTCTTCATAGCACAAGCCCAGGTCAGCAGACAGAGGAGGACCTTAAATAATAAGGTCACCTCACCTGTCCAACACATCAATCAAACACACAACCCTAGTTGCGGATAGAAATCCGATCAAAGAAGATTTTCAAACCATTTTCCTAAAAAGAAAAACTAGTCCCAAACGCTTTGTAAAGCACAGGACACCAAGCAGACAAGCTACAGACTCCAAAGAAGAAACTCGGCCTAAAGCTCCAAAGTGAAGCCAAGGCCAAAAGCTCCGGTGAAAGCTCCAACAGTTAGCAATCATTGCTACTGACAAATTGTACAGTAATGGGCCCTCGAGGTCCCATTACTGCACAACGCATGCAACATGCAGAATGCAACATGGACAACTAAAGTCCATACTTGCAAAAAACAGACAAAGGTAGATTCATTGCTAGTCGAAATAGCAAGGAACCAGCAAGGCCTTACCCAAACGAGGCAGACTAAAGCAACCTCTGCTGGAAGCAACTACTAAGACTCAGCAAACACATGCTGAGCCCAGATCAAAAGGAGGACAGGCCAGATATGTATACATGGCCTATCCCCACTGAGCAAATTTCTGTGCAAATATGCAGACACACATGAAAAGGCAACAAACACAGAGAAGGAAAATAAACTGCAATAAGAACAGAAGGATAACAGATATCATACACAAGCAAATCCAAAGGTGATTCAAGAGTTTTACAACAACGGCTCAACAGCCAGATATTCGTAGAAAAGATTAAGGGGAGGGGGAATTCATTCCTTTCTCTTCCTCTTCTTCTTCTTCTTCTTCTTCTTCTTCTTCTCCTGCTCTACCTCCTCGCCGGCTTCGACTGGTTGTGCTTGAGTCGTCAGAGAATACTGGAGTTGTTGATTGGGGGTAGTCTGAGGGTGTTTCATGAGCTTGGGTAGCTTATAGTTCTTGGGCTTGAAGCCATGAAGGTTCTTATAAAGTGTGTCATATATGTCCTTCTGCATCTGGAACTTCCCATACTGCAGGGTGGGCAGAAACTGCTCTCGCACGAACTCCAGACCTGCAGGCGTGGCCAACCAGCTGTTAATGTGCTTTCCCATGACCCCATGAAGCCAGTTGACAGCTGAGGGAGAGGCCGGATCCTTGGAGCACGAGGCCTGGAACTCAGATACAGCACCAGCTTTCGCTCTTTCGACAACTGTAGAATGCCCTGCCATATAGTTTTCCAGCTTCTTCTGTGTGGCGGCCACCTCGGCTTCCAATGACATTATTTGTGCCTTGTCATGCCCGGAATCAAGCTGAACCTCAGAAAGCTCCTCCCTCAGCTTACCCAGGTCAGCATCTCGGGAGGCGAGATCAGTCTCAAGCTCAGCCACCCGGGCCTTGGCATCCTCCGCTTCCTCAGCTTGTTTCCCAAGCCTCTCCAGGGTGCGCCCATGTTTAATAGTTTGGGAATGGGCCTCTTCAAGCACAAGGGCCACCCTGTCGTGGTCCGGCTCCCATTCGTGGTGCTCCCGGGTAACCACCACGAGCTGATCCTCTAACATCGAGCACTGGGATCTCGATGAGCACAACTCAGCCTCAGTGGCCGCAAGGACCTTTTTAAGCCGATCCCTCTCCTTCATGGCCAAGCTGGAGACATCTATCATCCTCTGCCATTCGGCCGTGGAGATTTTTTCTTTCTCAACAGCAGTGGTCGCCCTCTCCTCGGCAGCACGGGCCCGGTCTTCAGCACTTCGTGCATAAATCTCTGTATCACTAAGAGCCCGGACGGACGCATCAGCCTTCTCCTTGAGATCCCCAAACTGCGCTTGGCATCCGTGGAATCGGGCCTCAGCATCTTGAGCCCTCTTCTGGAGCTCGTAAATCTGCTCCTGGGCAACCTTCAGGGCCTGCTCGGCCAAATGCCTGCCCTTGAGGAGATCCGCCCTCTTCTTAACAGCTACCCTCACCTTGAGCTCGACATCCT
The DNA here is from genome assembly GCA_945859875.1 of Cuscuta europaea. Taxonomy (NCBI): domain Eukaryota; kingdom Viridiplantae; phylum Streptophyta; class Magnoliopsida; order Solanales; family Convolvulaceae; genus Cuscuta; species Cuscuta europaea. The sequence continues at coordinate 7,230,599 of CAMAPE010000006.1, forward strand.
CTACCCTGAGAGCCATCTCATAGCCCAACACGGCAGCCTGCAGCTCCAGAAGTAGAAAAGTAAGAAGAAATATATAAACACGAAGAGAGGGGAACATGTAAAAGATATACACAAAAGGTTGCAGTACCTTAAAGGCGCTGGATGTAAGTTCCTTGGAAACAGATGGAGTATCCATCTCATCAAGGATCTTGGTATCACAGGGTAGCCTCAGCCCTGCTAGCAAATCCATAACCCCAGCATCCTCAGAGATGAAGCCTTGATAATCCCTGAGAGAGAAGTGGAGGTTGTGCCTTTTCCTCGTGCTGGCAGAATCATGAGGAGGACCACTCCCCTGGCTATAGAACGCTTGGACCGGCCACTATCCGGAGCAGCGCTGCTGGGGCCTACAACATCTGAGCCTAAATGGCCCAGAGCTGCTCAATAGTTTCCTTGTCGACCTCATCCCCACCCTTGGGGGTGGCACTACCGGGACCTGTAGCTTCTGAACCCAGACGGCCTCGGAGCTGTTCAATCGTCTCCTTATCATCATCATCATCCGAAGCATCCTCCATGACCATGTCAGGTGGTGGGGCAGTACCGGCATTCGCTGCGGCCGCGGCCGCGGTAACAGTTTCAATGGTCTCCCTGTCGTCGCCGTCAATGACACGGGCATTCCCCGAGCCGGGAGAGTCAGTAGCATCATCATTACCTCCATTCCCTGAACTCTGGGAGGAGGAGGAGCCGCTGGACGAGGGCTCAACATATTTAACACCGACCGAGGGTTGGGTTTTTCTCCCACCCTCCTGAGCACGGTCAAGGAGATCAAACAGGCTGGCACTGCCTGTAACGAAAAAACCAGGAAGGTAAAATCACCATGAAGGCGTACAATACAGAGAGCCAACTCATAGTCAAGAGGGAATATACTTGGTGAAACGACAGCAGGCTGGACAGGATCTGCCGCCAAATCAACCTTGGCAGGATCTACCATTTTCTTGGTCGGCTCAACTTCAACCTTGGCTGGATCTGCCATTTTCTTGACCGGCTCAACTTCAACCTTGGCAGGATCTACCATCCCTGCAGAACTCGAAAGCCCAGGAGCGGACACCTTCCCAAAGGGTTTCTTCCTCTTCAACGCGGGCTCCTCATCCTCTGAAGATTCGGACCTGGGAGGAGACATGTGGGCAAAAGCTCTCTCCTCGCCTGAGGACTGGGGGCCCAACACATCTGAAGCAGTGGGACCATCACCGGAGCCCCGTCCCATTGCCAAGGACGCAACGATAGCTGCAGCGATGTCAGCTTCCTCCTGGGTGCCAACCTGATCCTCACCTTGAGGCTTGGCACCAACAGCCGCCCCTTGGTCTTCATCAGGAACCTCAGTATAAAAAACGAAGCCCAAGTCCTTCAGCTTCTCCTCAGGCAGGAAAGTCGTGATGTCCAGGTCACCGTACCCAACATAGGCGCCCACATCATCGCCAAACTCACCAAGTGCACCGGCATCGTGCATATTGAACGAAAGGGATCCTGTGGCAGTGAAAGGAGACCCGCCTTTCCTGTCAGTGCAGACGAACACAAATCTGTATTTCCACCCATGGTGAGACGACGGGGTGTGGTAGAACCCACTCCTGCTGGATCGTTGGGAGACAAGGGCGTAGCCCTGATTCTCTAGAGAGCTGTTATGCCCAATCTGGAACAAGTGCCTAAAAAGACCAACGCTAGCCTCCAAACCCAAATCCTTGCAGCGTAGGAGGAAGGCATCCATAATATAGAACCCGTTGGGTGACAAGTTATTTTCACAATAATGCTCATCGGGTGTCGGGATATGGAAGTCCCGGATATCGTCTCACGGGATGGTGTATATGGAAAATAAAGTGTGAAATCAATCTAGAAATCTAACATGTAAGCTAGCCAAGTCGATGTATGTTTGATTTAGGAGAACAACTAACTTGCAATGAAAATAGATCACGAATAAACTGGGAATATATCATGCAACAAAGGGATAGGTACAAGTTTCCTTGCCACTCTCATGGTCAAGGGGATACTAAGGGCTCCTATTGGCCATTCTCATGGTCCAATAGAAATCCAAAGTCATGCAAAGAGGAGCAACCAACATTTTTTCCCCTACCTTCTCCCATTCTCATGGAGAGGGGTAGTGTGTGTGAATGTGTCCAAAAGAACCCTACAAGTCTCCTTGAGAGTCCAAACCAACATCTAAGAACATTGTGGCCATCAAAGTCTTAGAAATATAAAGAGACATTTTCACTAACACATTGTGTGCATAATATATTTCTCAAGTTCCCCCAAATCAAACCTCAAAACCTAACACATCACATGGTTGGATGTTCCTCAAACACCCCCAATCCCTAATCCAACTACTCACTCATGTTAGATTTCATATTCATAAAAGAAATATTAGACATAGACATGGAGTGAGAAAAATGGATAAGATTGTAGAAATATGACAATGATGCAATCTAATGGATTAAATGAAAGTATGAAACTAGATTCAAGGTTTGATGCAAATAATATTAAGAAATGAAGTGCAAATTAGTTTAAGGAAGCTTACAACCAAAACTAGGGTTTGCAAGAACAAAACTCGTCCAAAAACTATGAAAGTTCGAACAAAGGGTGCTATTTATACATATGGGGAAACAGAGGAACGCTAAGAAGTAACGCCTTCCCTTGACGAGGAACACCGGAAGGAACGCTTAGGGGAACGTCGTTCCTCGTAGGCATTCCTTCCTTTACAAAATAAAACAGTCAGCTGGCAGAGAGTTTAACGCCGGGAGGAACGGATTAGGGACGTCGTTCCTGAAGGAACGCTTAGAGGAACGGCGTTCCCATCCAGCGTTCCCGCACCTGGGACATTAAATCGGGAATCCGGTTGAACAAAACGGGGGAACGCCGGGGGGAACGTCATTCCCCATAGCGTTCCTGAGGTTGCTTCCACTAAAAGTCTAAAACACCTCCAACATCTTCGTTTCTTGCTTCCCTATGCTCTGCTTGGTCCCCGGGGTCTTCAAATCTTCTATTTATGCTCTCAAGACTCTTCAAAGTGCTCGGTTTTCACCCCTACAATGCCCAAATCCCTCTTGTGGTTCCTTCAACCAAAATATTGCACAAGTTTAACCAAGATGAGGGGGAAATCTTCAAAAGTTAACAAACAAAGACCATAATATTTTATGAGAAAGTATTAGGTGTTTTCACACCTATCAACTCCCCCACACTTGAGTCTTTGCTTGTCCTCAAGCAAACTAAAACTCGGAGCATAAGTTCAATGAGTTCCCAAGACACCAACCAATTGAATCAAGAATGAATGAGTGCATACAAGGAATAGTGAATGTCATGAGACAAAATGCATAATCAAGATAAAGATTCACATTGATCAATTCTTTCAACATAAAGACAAGCAAGGAGTAACACAAGCACACAGTCAACATTTTTCCACTCTTATCCTCACAAGGTCACCTTTCTCTCACATTCTAAACTCAAGGCATGATCAAAAGGGCTTATTGGGATGGTAAAGATTTAAGATAGATGAAGAGTATGGGTGGTCAGGGTGAAGGTTAATGTCATAATTGTAAAAATGGCCAGGTGTAGGAGTAATGAAAGGGCAGCAAGGTGCAACTAGGGTTCTTACCCGAAGGGGTATCATCTATAACTCCAACTTTAGTGGGCAAGCAATGGTACACACTCAAGGCTCAACCACCTGCTAGTGTATACCTTGAGTGTGCAAAGGGGTTCTCTCTTTCTTTCTTTTTTTTTTTGGTTCAAACTGGGGTGAGTCAACATTTTTTTGGGAAGAATGGATGGTCATGGATGTGCTTAACTATTGGTTTGTTGGGTTATCTCATAAAAAAATACTCTACTCTCGCAGAATACGATTAACGAGTAGAGCAGAGCCCCTTCACGGAGATGAAATTCCCGAGGATAATGTCCCAAACCAATAACTTCGACACAACCTGACCAATGAGGAGCATTAGGATTCAAAAGGCTGCCATGCTCACCCTAGTCGTCATTGCATCTCAACCCCCTTAAGGGCAAAATTTAAGGTAAATCCACCCATTGTGTACCCGTCAGAACCTAATGAAAACTCAAACACCCAACACGGTTCCAAGTCGAAGCAATATGGTCATAGAGCAATGATGGATAGAGAAAGAAATGATCAAGCTCAAATCAGCTCAACCTAAGGGGAACATGCAGGTGATGGGGGCGGAAATGTGAATTTAATGGAGGTGAACTAATGCCTTCGTCATTTCATGCAATGAGTGTGAGTGTGTGAAAGTGTCTCTAAACGCTCAAGTGGTCAAAATGTGCACTCCCAACTAGTCTCAAGTAAAAGAGTTGATCAATGAGAATCTTCAAACAAGTTTATGCACCTATTCACATGCATCTACCAACTCATTCTTAACAACAATCGAGAAGTGTCAAAGTGACAACAACCAAACCCACAATCACAAACTTTTGTTCACTTCAAGAAAAGCACACAACCCCCCACACTTAGAATCAGGCATCGACCTCGATGTCTCAACAAGAGAACATGGTGGAGGGGTTCAAGAACCCAAGCGCAAGCACCCAAGCAGATAGGATCATGAAAGCACAACAACGAGCGTCGGGGCGCCCCCATAAACACAAAAAAACATCAGGGCGTTCCCAAAAAGTAGCATACATACCGGAGTTGAAGAGCAAAGCGTCTGAGCGCCCCCGTAAAGCAAGAGTTTCCAACAAACATAAAATACAAAACTAGAATGCATAAAAAGAAAGGAACATATTACAAGCACTGCACAGGTGAATCATATGAATGGGGGCTGAGTAGGATCAATCATGGGCTCACTCCCATCTGAAAAAGGCTGACCCGAGCCCCCTGGCGGCGGGTGAGATGAGTAAAAAGTAGAAAACCGCTCCTCCAGTGAAGTGATGCGACTCATCGCCGTGTCCCAGTTCTCCTCCATACGGGATACAGACGCCTCCACAGAGCGCACAGACTGATGTAGTGCTCCTATGGAAGTGTCAACACGGTCGAATCGCAGGCTGAGACCGGCGATGGCGCTAAGGAGCTCGGCATGGCCAGGGCTTGGGTTGTGGAAACGTGGGACACGGGGGTGGCGGGGTGGGACTCTGCTATCGGTGTCGGTGGCGCCATCTGTCTCAGCATCAGTAGCTACATCGGTACGACCACCAACATCGGTCTCTGTGTCTACTGCTGCATCTATCGGGACGGTAGCGTGGTCGCCTCCATCGCTGGGGCGCAACTGCTCTAGCTTCAGACGCTGAATCGTCCGAGCGGATATCGGTTCAAAGAAAGCAGGTATGAACGGGCCGAATGACGCTAACTCTGCAGATGTGCACCCGAAGTACCTGGCCATCATGGTGATAATAGGCCCACAAGTGATCCCGCCCACCGAGCTACTTTGTTGGGCCACTAACATGCCGGCGATCTCCACCGCTGTGTTGACCTTCGTTCGCGTCGCCATGGAATAGAAAACCGAAAGATCATTGAGGTTGAAAGTGGTGGAGTTACGGGGCTTAAAATGTAGGGAGTGTGCAATGACGTTATGGACCACCTTCCACGTCGGAGAACGAAGCGACGTGGCTTTGCATTTCTTCGAGTGTAGATTAGGAGCTCCGACGACAGTGTGGTCATTCCAGAAGGCATGGCGATCGCGGCTAGCGGGAGCCTGAAGAGGAAGAGTGCGGTACTCTGCTGTGTCAAGGAACTCCTCGCTCCAAAAGCCGAGGGCGACGCCAAGTTGCCCAATAGACATTTGGCGGCGCTTCCCACATGCCATAAAAGAGAAGCGGTAGTCTGGGTCCCGGATCGTGTGCTCAATAGTAATTGTGGAGAGAACCTCGTATGTGAGGAGCGAATACACCCCCTCACGAATGGAGAAAAAGACCGCCCAATCCCCCCACAGAAGCTCCAAAATCTCATCCCATACCCCCGCTGCTGCCAGTGCCACTAGGTCAAATACTCGGGGTCGCACGATGGGCTTTTGATAAAGCCCACTGTAAGTCACCCGGTATGATGGCTCGTTAGCAAAGTAAGCGATCGGGGGCGGAAGGGACGCAATGGGGATCAAAGGAGGGGGTGGGGTAGTCTTCTGTCTCTGTGATGTGCGGGGAGGAGAGGGTGCGTCTGACTCCTCATCGGTGGCATGAGCAGATGGAGCACGACGTCGAGACCGCTTAGATGGCGGTGGGACATCCTTGGGAGCACGTGAAGATGATGCCGCTTTCTTCCCTTTGGCCTGTGGCATCTAGACAATTTCAATAACAATCAAGAATTAGCCCGGGAACAACCACACTATATCAAAGGACAAGTAGCCCACTAGCGCACTCCCTAAGAATCACAACTATGAAGCACAACCTCAAGCCCCGGTAAAACAACAAATGCACGACATGCCGCTCCAAATGCAAAGAATTTTCACAAGCAAAGCAAGCAACCCACATCCTCACAAATTCTTTCCCCCATTGAACAAGCTTAAAAAGAATTAGGTCAAGGAATTTTAACAACACCGAAAACAGCATTCAACAAGAGTGTTTAGGGATTCAACCGCAAAAGTTTTGGGGGAATTCAACGGATACAAGAAATCATCAACATCATTTTTTTTCACAAACAGCATCACTAAGCATCCGAAAACACCCCCACACTTGTCAAAAACAGTAAAATTCAAGCAATTTTCGAAAATTTGGGGGTGTTCATACTTAGGTTTTTTGACCATTCAAGCTCAAGCACAAATCCATCACAAATACCAACAAGAATGAGTCAACCATGTTCAAAAACATCACTAAGTGCTCAGGGAACAAGCTCAAATACCTTAGAATCGACTTTAGGAGCAAAAAGTGGAGATTTGAGCCCAACTTGATTTTTCCTCAAAAAGCTTCGAAAATGGTCGGAAATGGAGAAAATCCGGCGTGATGAAGGTTGAATTAGTGTTTAGCGATGGATTTGAGCTGGGTAGGGTCGGATTTTGGGAAGAAAATGGAAGAACATTCGGATGGGTCGGGTTTGGGGGAGAGGGACGGCGTTCGTGTTCGAAAAAAAGGAAAGGGACGATCGTTTTAAAATTGCAGACGGGGGAACGGTGTATAGGGACGACGTTCCCTTTGACGTTCCAGTCTCTGGAACTCAGAATCAAAAACCGCCCAGGAACACTGGACGAAAAGACGTTCCTGTCTGGCGTTCCTTCACCTGGGATTTTTTTAGCACTTTAAACACAATGAAAACACTTTTTCTAGCAAGGTTACTCCCCCAAAAACCAACTTTTGAACTTTTTGAGAAAATTTTCACCTTAACCAAGCTCTCAATCGATTCCCAAGCATCCAACGTTGAAATTTTTGCAAGCATTATTCTAAGAAAAGCTCCCAAATTCAAGATATTAACCTCAAACATATGAATCACAAGTTCACACAACAAAGAATGAGAAACCAACCAAAACAACAAAAGCACAATTATTCAAGTTATCAAATACGTGGGTTGCCTCCCACCAAGCGCTATTTTTAACGTCGTAATGCCCGACGCATATGAGGATCAACTATCAAGGGAGGTGATGAAAGAAACCTCCCTTGCCCGTTCAATTTGGCCACCAAAATATTTCTTCAAGTGCTGGCCATTGACTTTAAAAATGCCTTTCTCGGGATGTGAGATTTCAATGGTGCCAAATGGGAACACCTTGGTTACTCGAAAAGGGCCGGACCATCTAGATTTGAGTTTGCCCGGGAAAAGTTTCAACCGGGCATTGAAAAGAAGGACTTGGTCACCCTACTTGAACTCTTTTCCACTTTTGATATGGAGGTCAAGGTAGGCTTTTGCTTTCTCTTTGTAGAGCTTAGAGTTCTCATAAGCCATAAGCCTCCATTCCTCCAACTCATTAAGATGCCACAAACGTTCACTTTGGGCGAGTCCAAGGTCTTGGTTCAAAAGTTGAATTGCCCAATAGGCCTTGTGCTCAACCTCCACGAGGAAGGTGACATGCCTTCCCGTAAACAAGACGATAAGGAGTGGTGCCTATGGGGGTCTTGAAGGCTGTCCGAAGGGCCCACAATGCGTCATCAAGCTTATCGGACCAATCCCTTCGGTGCCTCTCTACCGTTTTCTCAAGAATAGCTTTAATATCTCTATTGGTGTTCTCTACTTGCCCACTCGTTTGAGGGTGATAAGGGACCCCACTCTTATGAGTAACACCGTATTTGGCTAAGAGTTTGCTCATTGGGTCATTTCTAAAATGGGTCCCTCTATCACTAAGCAACACACGAGGCACACCAAATCGGGAGAACAACTTCTTCAAAAACTTAATCACAACCGGCCATCATTTGTGGGTAAGGCTTGAGCCTCCACCCACTTAGACACGTAGTCTATAGCAACAAGAATAAATTTATTTCCCTTGGAAGAATGGAATGGTCCCATAAAGTCTATGCCCCAAAGATCAAACACCTCACAAGCAAGAATAAAGTTTTGGGGCATTTCATCTCTTTTGGTGACCGTCCCCATCCTTTGACACCTATCACAAGAGCTAACAAATTGATGTGCATCCCGAAATAGAGAGGGCCAAAAGTTCCGGTTTGAAGAATAGTGACCCCCGGTTGGACCCGAATGGCAATGAAACAAAATATCCAACCCTTCTCTATGAGATATACATCTTCTTATCACATTATCGGGACAAATTCTAAAGAGATAAGGGTCTTCCCAAAAGTAGTATTTGAGTTCCGAAAAGAATTTCCTCCTTTGGTGAGGAGAAAAATCCATTGGTAAAACCTTACCAACCAAATAGTTGGCCAAGTTGGCATACCACGGAACTTCATCACTAACATTTAACAATCTCTCGTCCGGGAAGGTCCCCTCAATATCATGCTCACCTAAGGACTCAAGAAAGGAGTTGTTCAACCTTGAAAGGTGATCCTTGGCTAAATTTTCAGCCCCTTTCTTGTCCTTAATCTCCAAATCAAACTCTTGAAGCAATAGTATCCACCGAATCAATCTCGGCTTGGCATCCACTTTTTGCAACAAATATTTTAAAGCCGAGTGATCGGTGAATACAATCACCTTAGAAAGAATCAAGTAAGACCTAAACTTGTCAAGCGCATATACTATTGCTAGCAACTCTTTCTCGGTTGTGGTGTAATTTTCTTGAGCACCATTAAGTGTTTTGCTAGCATATCATATCGGCTTGAAATGATTGTCTCTTCTTCGACCTAAAACAGCCCCGATGGAGTAGTCACTAGCATCACACATCAATTCAAAAGGGAGACTCCAATCGGGGGCCACCACGACTGGTGCCGTGATGAGCTTATCCTTGAGACAATTGAAGCTTCAAGGCATTCTTGGGAAAATACAAAGGAGGCATCTTTTTCAAGCAAATGAGTCAAAGGTCTAGCAATCTTGGAAAAGTCCTTGATGAAACGCCTATAAAAACCCACATGTCCTAGGAAGCTCCTTATGCCTTTTACCGAAGTAGGGGGAGGTAGAGTAGAGATTGCATCAACTTTTGCTTTGTCTACCTCAATACCCCTACTTGACACTTTATGGCCCAAGACAATTCCTTCTTGTACCATAAAATGGCACTTCTCCCAATTAAGGCATAAGTTGACCTCCCGACACCTAACAAGGACTTTTTCAAGATTTTGGAGGCATTGTTTAAAAGAATTACCAAAGATAGAAAAATCATCCATAAACATCTCCATAAAATCCCCAATGTATTTTCCAAAAATTGCCAACATACAACGCATAAAGGTGGCTGGGGCATTGCATAGACCAAATGGCATTCTCCTATAGGCAAAAGTGCCAAAGGGGCATGTAAAGGTCGTCTTTTCTTGATCTTCTGGGGATATTGGAATTTGAAAATACCCCGACATACCATCAAGAAAGCAATAAAATGTGTGCCCCACCAACCTTTCTAAAATTTGATCAATAAAAGGTAAGGGAAATAGGTCCTTACGGGTGGCGGCATTTAGCTTCCGGTAGTCAATGCAAACCCGCCAACCCATGAGCACACGTGTAGGAATTAATTCATTCTTTTCATTCTTAACAACGGTCATTCCACCTTTCTTGGGGACAACTTGGGTGGCGCTCACCCAAGGGCTATCCGAAATGGGGTAAATGATACCCACACCAAGCAAACGAATTACCTCATCTCAAACAACAATTTGCATGTTAGGGTTTAGTCTTCTTTGAGGTTGCACTACCGGTCTAACATTTTCTTCCATCAAAATTTTGTGAGTGCAAAAAGAAGGACTAATCCCTTTCATGTCGGAAAGGGTCCGGGCTAGAGCCTCTTGTTGAGTACTAAGCAAGAGAAGACAAGATTTCTTTTGAGAGGCATCTAGACCGGAAGCAAGAATGACCGGAAGTTTCAAATTATTGTCAATAAAAGCATGCTCAAGGTGACTTGGAAGAGGCTTAAGATCAAGTGGTGAAGGAGTTATTATTGAAGAATCGGTTTGGAACTTTTGATCCACCACTTTATCTAAGGCATTTCCATCACCATCATCAACCAAAGCATCACTTAACTCTTCCTCTTTATCTTTTTCAACAATTTCACACTCAAAACATGAGGAAAAGCTAAGATCCTTTGCTAAATCACCCTCTTGGGACCACGAGTCATAAAGAGTATCCTTGGAGAGCATGTTAGGAATGCACTCCTCAACTAGAGGGTCAATGATATCAATAGAAAACATTCATCACTAGGAGGATATGGGCGTTTCATGATTTTGGACATGTCAAAAGTGGCTTTTTCATCTCCCACTCTCAATACAAGCTTGCCATCACCAACATCTATGAGATCCCTAACGGTAGCCAAGAATGGTCTACCAAGAATGAGGGGCACCTCTAGATCTTGGTCCATGTCCAAAATCACAAAGTCAACCGGAAAGATGAACTTGGCAACCTTAACCAACACATCTTCTACTATACCTCTAGGATATTTAATGGATCGATCGACCAATTGAATACACATACGTGTTGGTTTCAAGTCACCAAGCTCAAGTTTCTCAAACAAGGCAAAGGGCATTAAGTTGATACTAGCACCCCAAATCCGCCAAAGCTTTATCAAAAGTAAGGTTACCAATGAGACAAGGAATGGTGAAGCTCCCCGGATCCTTAAGCTTTTGTGGCATGTCCTTGGTGACCATGGATGAGCATTCTTCATTGAGTACCACCGTTGAGACATCTTCAAGCTTCCTTTTGTTGGAGAGGAGGTCCTTGAGAAACTTGGCATACTTTGGCATCTCGGCAAGAGCATCCATGAAAGGGATGTTGACATGTAGTTGCTTGATTATAGCCAAGAATTTTCCGAATTGATCATTATCAATCTTCATTGTCAACCGGGCCGGAAAAGGTAATGGAGGAGTGTAAGCCTTGATAGGCTCCTTGATTTTAGGTTGAGCCTCCACTTCCTTCTCCGGTGTAGCCTTCTCTTGGACCTCACTCTTCTTTGTTGCATTGGGATCCTCACTTGATGGGCTCACTTGATGTTCTTCCTTCCTTGGGTCTTCAACTTCTTCTGCCTTGGGTACTTCAACTTCCTTCCCACTTCTAAGAGTAATAGCTTGGCAATGCTCCCTAGGATTGTTCTCCGTGTTGCTTGGTAGAGATCCCTTTTGTCGTTCGGAGTTATCCTTGGCTAATTGCCCAAATTGCATACTCATGTTCTTCAAGATGGAGTCATACTCGGCAAACTTGGCTTCTTGATTCTTCAAAAGTTTCCCCATCATCTCCTCAAGATTAGGACGTTGTTGAGAATTTGAAGGTCTTTGTGATGGATGAGCTTGATAGCCTTGATTGCCTTGAGTAAGGCCTCCTTGAAATCCTTGAGAATGACCACTTTGGAAATTAGGGGTATAACCTTGATTTTGTCCACCATGAAAGTTGTTGTGATAACCTTGATTGTATGAACCTTGGAATTGAGGAGGATTGCCTTGGAATTGTTGTTGATAGCCAAATGATGGACGGCCTTGATTGAAAGGAATCACGTTGTTGCCACCCCAAGGTTGAAAAGGGCGATTTCCTTGACCATAATGTCCCATATTGGTCATGTTTTGTCCTTGGGGTCTTTGAAAGTTGATTGCATCCACTTGCTCCATGCCCGTCCCCATCATTTGAGATGCCAAGTATTGACATTCGTTTACAATATGATCTCCTCCACAAATCACACACATTACTTGATTAGGATTAGAGGGGTATGAATAACCACTTGTCAACCTTTTCCATTGACTTATGAATCTTTCCCATTCTTTTAAAAACTACAAAATACCTGAAAACCTTTGGCCAAGAAAAACCCTTTGGGACAAAAACTTGGCTAAGGAAAAAGATAGCACATGGTCTTCTGGACCAATTAATTGTTCCACTTCAACAACAACAACTCAATATGTTTAGGTGAAAAAATATACGATGAGTGGAAGAAATTGTCTAAATTCATGATTCTGCAATGTGTATTTCATCAAGTTTATTGTTATTATGCACGTCAAATATTCAATAATTGAGTATTCTCAAATATTGGTCCGTAAAACTTAAATGCGACATGTTTTGATCTTCCTAGGATCTCAAATTAGTATACAAACACTTCAGGTGTTCACAATATAATGACTAAATATTTTATTTATTATATAATCAAACACCATTCAAATCAAAACATTTTCATGTGTTGTTTCTAGGTTTGGCTAGATGATTAAAAGCATCCAACACCTTTATTTATACAATTTTGTTCATAGAATAATATATGTTTACTTCAGGTAAACAAATAGAAGATTATGAGTAATTGCAAATTCATTGCATAATGATTTCCTCATTCACCTCTTTCTGCAGGAAAGGTTGAGAAGTAGTATGAATATAGTTCACTATAAATTAGTTTCAATTCTAGTCATGATATCATGTGAAAACACATAAGAAAATTGTTCAAATTAGATCCTCTACAGGAGGCACTCACTATGAGTGATATATTCACATGGTGCGAAGACCTTGTTCAATCATGATATTAAAATAATTTGCACCATGATAATCAAGCATAGTTCTTCCACAAAATAAATCATGTCATCAAGACTTAGTTTGATCACCCAGGTTGTGGTTAGGCACAAGCATCTCTTTCTATATTTCCAACTATGCTACAATTTACTGCATTTCTTATTGTTGCAGTTATTCAATCAAATTCAAATTCATTTCCAAGAATAATTCCAAAAATAATAACTATAACTTAACACATAATGTCCTTATCTAATTATTGTATACATAAAAGAATTCATATTCATGTTGTATGTTGTGTGCACATATTTCTTTTCACTATTGTCCTTCAGGGACACAATTGATATTATATTATACCAATGACATCCAATTTTCTCATCAACTGCCACATTACAGAACTTTAAACTATAATAGGAATGTAGTCTCAAAATCATTCAATCTCAAGAATTGTCACCCCACGTACACATCTTGATTTATGGGACTTCAGGCCCAATATAAAATATTTTCTCATCCATAAACATCGATCATAATTCACAAAATTTTAGAACTACATGTCCATCATATTTCGTCTGGCCAGACATTATTATTATGGATTATGAATCGATAGTCTTGAAAAAATAAATCATTGACGTCAATATAATAACTATGATTCCTGTTTCATCAAAGTCCCTCTATATGAGCCATAAAAGAGGAATTCATGTTATGTATCATATAAATTATCACCTGCAGCATTTAACTTATATCATCTTCTTGTAGAGACATAAGTGACTTACTGTAATAAGATCTGGTTTCAGTTTGTATACACATAATGACCGTCAAACCATGCTTCATGCATTGGTTGAGCTCAAACTTTATGATCATTTCTATTAGTCACTTTGACAGTTTACTTATCATATTTTACACGTTTCTCTTTTAATATCAATCGATCATTCTGGGATATTTTCCCGACATTCCAAAATGTAATTATGCTTATGCTTTTATATCTCCCCCTAATGTCGGGAAATGTGCCATAATATTTTTGAACAAGGATTTACGTACATATGGAGCCACTTCTGGGGTCCGAGTACATCATTTCTGTAGTGGGGTTTCAATGTTGGCACACTTTGGCTCATTTTAACGTGTAAACTTTGGGGGTTCATATATTTAAGCAACCTTCTAGCAGTTTATCTCAGGCGTAACATTATCTTATAATGCTAGATATATTTTGTGGGTTACCTTATGCTCTTCACTATATTTCATAGAAGCCGACAAAATGGTCTTATACCACTCATTATATGTAAACATTTCAGGAGAGCATATCTTGAGTCCAAACTTTATATTAACCCACATTGTGAAACTTCAAGTTCACTTAACTCCCATGGATCCACTTTTAAAATATTTGGGTGAATAGACGGTCTTGTCATTTTCTAATCTAAGAAGTATTGATATACTTGATGTCTTATACAACATTTGGTTTAAACCTGGGTCGACCTTAATTTGGTCATTTATTCAAAAATCATAAACTTCATGCAACACATGTTTAAATATTCAGGTATATACAAGATAGTATGAAGAGAATTCTGCTACAGGCAGGTATTATGGAAACACAATTTACACTGTGTTGGTATGGTCTCAAACAATCACCCAATAAGTATGACATCACTTTTCAAACTACTACTTCGTAGTGTTTGAGTAGCTTCTTTGAGCTTACACTCGATGCCTGAGATTTTTTCATAATTATTTATGTGCACAACTTGTTTATAAATATAATTGGTGTTTCCATTACTTTTTATCCTTACAATATGATTAAATTTCTAATGTGTATATGTCGAAATCAATGGCACAAGTATAGACATGCTTCACGCATTATATTATCCTTTCTTAAGACAAAGGCATTCAATCTCTAAAAGACTAAAGCAATCACCAATCTAGCAATCTCTTGCTTTCATTGAAATAATGTGAATCAAGCATCTAGAGATACATATAGAGAGTCTAACAATTAGTTAATACTACTCTTGAAGTAACATATAAGTTTTCAAATTATCATATTTGTGTTAGAGTATTTTAAAGGGTTGTCACGAACTGTTCATTTGAGTGAATTTCTAAATTTATCTTGACTTGTTCTAAACAACTTGTAGATATTGTCCGCTTTAGTACTTCAGAACCTCACGGTTTTAAAATGCATCCACATGAAGGGCTTCAGGCTTTGCTTATAAAAGCGTACACTATCTCATGTGTGAGCGATGTGTGAACTTCAGGTTTAAAATATACTCTTGTACGTCAAATTGATGCTCTTATAGTGACTTCTGACACTTTGTTATAATTTCATATATCTATTTATGAAATTTTGTTTGCCTTCTCCCTCTCTCAACTAGATTAATTTTAGAAAATCATTCTACATAGAAGTTATACGACATTGAATGTTTTATACAACATTGAAGTTATATGAGTTATATTAACTTATCAATTAATATTCAAACAATCAAGTTTCTCATATAAATGTAATCATATTATGTAGCAAAAATGATCATATTTCTAATAGAGATGTGGCACGTACCTGCTGTAACCTCCAACGCATTTTTTTCTTTATGCTTACATTAGCTCAAAGTAGCATGAATTAATTTATAGTAATATAAATAAGCATTAGAAAGACAAAGAAATGTTAACGAATTGATAAAGATATCTATGATACATAATCAAGGCAATGAAGGCTACTCAGAGCACATTAAACAAGAAGTTCCAAAAACAACTTAAGAATGCTACTATCGCGCCAACTAGAGTTGATTTATATCTTAGATGATATTTAAAACAATTGAAATATTGATATGTATACATATATGTAGTATAAAATATCACATAAATTGCACATTTGCTTAACAAATTTACCATATACATAAACATATATGTAATTTTATTATCTCATAAATAGACCATATTATAAGTATGAACTATTGAAACATTTTTGAATATATGGTGAAAATATATGTTACCTTAGAAGCCAATCTATGTTGCAAAATAGTACAATTGGATTCAAAATATCATAAATGATACTAATGATTCATATATATGCCAATTAAATTCAATTTATGACAATAATTGAGCAATAAAAGATAATTCTCTAACCATTATTGACTAATAAATATGCTTGAATTATACGTTTCAAATTGACTAGTAATAAATGTCATTAAATAATAAAAATTTAATTCCCTTATTGCTTGAGCCTTTGGGCCAAACCCGCTTCTTCATTGTCCTATTCATATAAGACAGATCAAATTACTAAAATGTTTATTCTTTTCCTTCATATGATTTTACGTCTTTTTACTGCTATTCCAACATCATATTATTACAAGATTAAAATGGTCGTATAGATAAGCACTAATTCACAAGCATATGCATACTTAGAAGCATGATGATTTTCTCACTTAAATGAGTGAACAAAAGTATGATTAACGTACCCTTGATACTAACATATAAACATATATAGCATGCAAATAGGATATATTAGTATGAGACATGCATATAGTAAGATTTTGAGATTGAAATAATTCTTGATAGAAGTATTATATTGCGATTAAAGTTCTTAATATCTTATCAATATTGATTAATTAATGACTATACATAACATATGTATAGTAAGAATATTCAAACTTATTCATGCTTCTTTAAGAGAAACAGCTTATACAGATAATTCTTATGAATATTTTTAAGAATATTTGAGCTACTTCAGGAGCAATAACTTATTAGATGTTTAAAATGTTCATTGTCAAAAGTATTAAGCATGAAGAAGAGCCATACATATATTAGTTATATCCTCAATTTCCATGCACACATCCAAGTACATAAAGCATGTATAACAGGCTAAGAGCCGTACGTTAAAAGCACAGTTTAACGGTAAACCTTTGAGATAATTAAGTTTAATGATAATAATTAAGTAATGATAATAATGATAATAAAGACAAGTTGACTAGCACCGTTTCATAAATCATTTAAACATGTGAAGGCTTTTGGTTGGAAAAAAATAAATAAATCAAACCAATGATTTAATACTAAATTTAATTAAATGAATCGAGGACTAATAATCTTTAAAGTATTGATTAAATACACGATGTATTCGTTCAGTAGCAATTTCATTGTATTAATTCATATCCAAAAATAATTCAAGTTTAACGCAGAGTAGTAATTGATTTACAAGTTTGAATAACAAGGAGAACAGATCATGGTTTATTTAGGACTTATGATCGAATTAGACAAGGGAAATACCTGCAAACAGTGGCGGAGCCAGAAATATGGCCCAAACGGGTTGAAAATCAACTATATATCCAATGAAAATGATGTATCATTTTTAGACAATGTCTGAGTTGAATATTTTATATGTAATTTAAATAAATAGACACTCATAGCAATAAGATAGATTGTCTTTGCTCTGTCTCTAAGTTATGTCACGTAAGTAATAAGTTAATTATATGTTATTTTTAAAAATTGGGAAAATAATCAATATTACACACCAAATTTTGTTGATTTTACATTTAGATAGTGGTGATTTTGAAGAAGTCATAACTTTTTACTCGTAATGAATTACGGGGGCCATAATATATCAAATCGAAGGTATTTAAGAGCTCTATACTCTCACATTTTCAGTGGGGTCGGATGACTCCCCTTGGCTCCGCCCCTGCCTGCAAAGAAAGACCTGCTATTTCCTTTGGGGAGGAGAAAATGGTAGTTGCCGATTGAGGGAAGTGCAGTCCCAGGGATTCAGAAAAGTCAGTGGAAAATCCATGCGGCTGGACGGGAGGATGGTCGATCAGAAGATGCAGTGACAATCAATCCATTGATGAGCTCACTCGCTATGGAAATCTATGGATTAATCAGTGACGTAAACTGATCGATCGAAGATGTCCGTGTGAAGGGGCGGCGGCCGGTTGAAGGGGTGGCTGGCTGAGGGGTGCGGCTGATTATGCTATCAACGGGGAGAAAGAGAAAAAAAATAGATTTAGATCATCGTGCTGATAACGTGTTATGAATGAACCCAAAAGCTATCAACTTCATTAGCACATACCACATATATATACAAGGGATGAGATTAGGGTTACTGGATAATCGGGCCAGATCCTAAGAATACACATGGGCCAGGAGAGTAATGGACATCCACATAATATAACACTCAAAAGTTTTTTGAAGCGTTATAACTTCTTCATTTTTGTTTCAAATTTTATAAAAAATATATCAAAATTCATATTTTTTTAAGGTTTTTCATATGATATCAATATTGAATATTACCTCCGTCTTAATTTACTTAGCCAAACTTGACTTTTCAAGTCAACGGCCTCTAACTTTGACCAATTATTTAAGCTAATATATTTATGCAAAATTTAATAATTTTATACTTTTATGATAGTGTTTTTAACAAAGAACATTTTCATATCATTTTCATATTATCAATATTTTCTCTATATAAACCTATAATCGGTCAAAGTTAGACGCCGTTGACTTGAAAAGTCAAGTTTGGCTAAGTAAATTGGGACGGAGGGAGAATATAAAATATAAATTATTAACAATCTTTATAATTATGCTTAAAATTATCTATATGCATAATTGGTTTCTTTTAAAGTAATCTAATCTCTTTATGTTTGGCTT
Organism: Cuscuta europaea; assembly: GCA_945859875.1. Lineage (NCBI taxonomy): Eukaryota > Viridiplantae > Streptophyta > Magnoliopsida > Solanales > Convolvulaceae > Cuscuta > Cuscuta europaea. The sequence goes on from CAMAPE010000006.1 coordinate 7,249,140, forward strand.
GATTGAAGTAATTTTTCTGTTTGAATTGGATAAAGTTACTATATGTAATCATTTTAGCTACTTTTCATATAATCTTTTTTGTTTCACTAATAAAAAAATATTTTAAATTAAATTTATCCATAAATCAATAGATTCAACTAATTGAACAACTTCTCTCGGAATTTAATCCATTTCAATAGATTCAACCAATTTCAGTATTATTAAACAGTATCTAAAATCAAAACCAGGCCATGAAAGAGGAAAATCTCGAAATACTAAATTTATTTAAGAAAACTTTCTTAAAGTATTTTATGGTTTGATGTGCACTGGTTTGACGTATAAAAAATCAGCAAATGAAAATCTAATTAGTTCTAATAGAATAAAACTTTGAGTTGGTCTATTTAGTTCTATTTTGAGTTGGTGTAAATCGAAGACGGTGAGTAATTTCAAATTGTCAACCTTACGATTAATAAAAATATAATGTTATTTGCGTTTTTTATTCTACTCCCTTCGTTAAACTATTACAAACCTTATTCCTTCCTATCACATCGAGTGCTGATAAAATAAAACTTCTGATTGAGTTTAATCCAACTACGAGAGCTTAATTTATGAGAGCAGATGAGATTTGGGCAGCGTAATGCAGTATTATAATTCCGGAATCCGGATCCTTGGTTGGATGTGTACAAAAAGTATTTATAGACCCTCGGTTCTAGTATTCTAGAAGGAAACTGATATATTTAATGCAATTAATTATAATAAGAGTCTCGTAACATTTCGAACGTTGTGCAATCATTGTTCCTCTAGCTCCATATTTCTTTTGTTATTTCCTGCCGCTGCCAGATAGCTATGCACGAATGATAGCCTACCACATAAGTCCTAGGAAGAGTCCAACCTCGCTAGAACTCCGCCCAGACTCGAGGTCTGCTGTCCAGCCCAGCCTGATTGTGGTTTCCTTTCGCGGGTTGGATTCCTAATTAGGCCCAACGGCTATTATTTATTATTAATCCTGATTAATGGGCTGACCACGTTGATGGGCTTTGCTTTAATTCAATCTTGGGCCATAGCTGTGATCCATGGTACCATTAACTTCCAAATTTTAATTTATTATTCTTTCTTTTTAAGAAAAAGGGGCAAATAATTATAATTTTTAGTTTTTTTAAACTTCGCTAATCTATTTCAGTTTAGTTTTATTGTAGTTATTTTTCTGACTACATCGAGTGAAGTTACTGTACATAATCATTTTAAACTACTTTTCATATAATTTTTTATTTACTTCATTAATAAAATATAATTTAAATTAAATTTGTTCATAAATGAACATATTCAATGAATTCAGTCACTTTTGTCAGAATTTCATCAATTTCAAAAGAATCGGGCAATTTAGCCAATTTGAGAGTTATTAAACTTAGAGTTGTCAAACGTGTCAACCCGACCCAACCCGACCCGTAACGGGTTATGGTCTATGTGGGTTGGGTCGGGCCAACCCGTTTAATGACGGGCCACAATTTTTACAACCCTAACCCAACCCACCTAACCCGTGGGTTAAACGGGTTGGCCCGTTGGCCAATATGTAAAAAAAATATATAAGAAAAAAAATTAAAAATGATTTCATACCAAATATGTAACTTAGAAATTTTAATTGAGAGAATTCGTCACAATTTTGGTATATCGGTATTTATATTTAATTATTTACATATAGGGAGTTTGTTAGTCACCAAAGTGGGCTGACTCATGCGGTTAGTGAATAATTAAATTTTATGTAATTACACTTGTACAATCGATTTGATTTATTATCTATCAATATAATGCTTGTTAGTCATCAAAGTGGCCTGGCCGAGAGTTATTAGACAGAAAAATGTTTAAGGTAAAATCGATTTTTTCATAATTTTAGGATACTAAAATATAATATAAAATTATGCATTGAGATTATATTGCTATAAGATCACCAAAAAGGTGGATCATGCATGTATAATCTTTTGAAATTTAAGAGACTAATTTTTATTCTAAGATTAAATTGGGTATGTTGGGTTAATGGCCCATCAAGGGACGGCCCACCAACCCATGATAGCCTCCTACGAGCGGTCCAACAATGAATGGGGACTGTCCGACGAACGTCCTCATAGGGCCCTTGAGATTTCCCTACGAACGTCCTGTTGGAAGCCCAATAAGGAGGGGATACCTGTCACTAGTTCAAGAGGAGGCCCACCCCCAACAGGGAGACAAGTCCCAAGGGATGCACCTACCCCATGATCAGCGGGTATCCAGGTCCAAGACTTCCGTAAGGTATATAGGGACGAACGGCTCCACCCCTTGATACGAGGCCAAGGATAGCTCAAGGAATTGGTCAAGGATAGCTCAAGGAATAGGTCAAGGATAGCTCAAGGAATAGGTCGTGCTTGGGGACGAACGTCCCCATTCCTTAGAAGAAGAAGAGGGCCCCAGCAGGAGACAGGAGCCAAAGCCTTGGAGACGAACATCCCCTCCCCATGGTGGGAAACCAAGATCCTGGCAGGAAGCGCATTTAATGCAGAAGATTTGGTGGTTGGGATCATGCCGTACACAACCAGTCACATCGACACATCCAATCACCCATTTGCAGTATAAATAGTAGCATTTATTTCACTATAAAGGGTTCGCAATTTAGCACTCTAGCACCATAATATTTGTATCAGCACGTAGCATAGCACTGTACGAACGGCCCTTCGGTTTTGCAATCGTTCCAGTGAATAAACACTCATTATTGGGCCCTTTCCTTGCTTGTTCTTAATCTCACTTGTCCATCACCCACTCGAGACCCTTAGGTTACGTGTTGGGCCTACATGTTGAATGGAATAAATTCAACACTGGTGCCGTCTCTGGGAAACTGATCAAAAAGTTCTTTCAAACTAAGCTCTCAGCTGAGAAATCACTCTAAAAAACTACCAAAAAACAAGTGAGATGGCAGCCAACAACACAAGAAACTCCCAGAATCTCTCTTCACGGCTAGCTCACATCAAGAGGAGCCGTAACCAGGCAGTAGGGGCCCAGTCCAGCAGCCTGTGGTCTCGTGGGGATTTCGGGGTACTCATTGACTTGATCCCCCAGGAAGTCTGGCGGGACCCGAATGCCTTGAGGGAGATAGCAGACACCATCCGCAGCTTGGCGGACGAACGGGAGGCGGAACACGTGCATTCCGCTAACACAGGGCGAACACCGTTCACTCCTATTCGTTCGATGCAGACGCTCGGCGAGCGAACAGGCGAGAATGATGATTCTCGCCAATCAGTCCATACCAGGATCGTCAGGAACATCAGCTCTCTGGACATGGGGGGCAACGGGGGAACCAGGATATTCGGAGGAACGCAGCGCCGCGCGAATCGGGACCACACTCTTGTGATGCCCCTCAATGATCAGGCTACAAGGGAGCACACCCCCTGATGGATGGCATGAGGCAGGAGGCCCGTGTCGTCCATGGACAGCACAACTTCGGGACCATGCAAAGGATTGATACCTTGTCATTTGCGAATCCCACACCCGTGGTCGCCGACCCTCGAGACGCTATGCTCATGAATATGCAGAGGCAGACAGATGAGTTGAGTCAGTGGGCGGATACAAACCCGGCTCAGCCTAGGATCACACTATCTTGTCCTTTCTCCCCCTAAACCCTAAACCCTAAACCGTAAACCCTAAACCCTAACCCTAAACCCTAAACCCTAAACCCTAAACCCTAACCCTAAACCCTCACAGCACGAGAAGCCGCAACCAGGCAGCAGGGGCCCAGTCCAGCAGTCTGTGGTCTCGCGGGATTTCGGGGTACTCACTGACTTGATCCCCCAGGAAGTCCGACGGGACCTGAATGCCTTGATGGAGATAGCAAACACCATCCGCCGCTTGGCGGACGAACGGGAGGCGGAACACGTGCATTCCGCTAACACAGGGTGATAATTATTTGCCCCTTTTTCTTAAAAAGAAAGAATAATAAATTAAAATTTGGAAGTTAATGGTACAATGGATCACAGCTATGGCCCAAGATTGAATTAAAGCAAAGCCCGTCAATGTGGTCAGTCCATTAATCGGGATTAATAATGATAATAGCCGTTGGGCCTAATTAGGAATCCAACTCGCGAAAGGAAACCACAATCAGACTGGGTTGGACATCAGACCTCGAGCTTGGGCGGAGTTCTAGCGAGGTCGGATTCTTCCTAGGACTTATGTGGTAGGCTATCATTCGTGCATAGCTATCTGGCAGCGGCAGGAAATAACAAAAGAAATATGGAGCTAGAGGAACAATGATTGCACAACGTTTGAAACGTTACGAGACTCTTGTTATAATTAATTGAATTAAATGTATCAGTTTCCTTCTAGAATACTAGAACCGAGGGTCTATAAATACTTTTTTTACACATCCAACCAAGGATCCGGATTCCGTAATTATAATACTGCATTACGCTGCCCAAATCTCACATGCTCTCGTAAATTAAGCTCTCGTAGTTGGATTAAACTCAATCAGAAGTTTTATTTTATCAGCACTCGATGTGATAGGAAGGAATAAGGTTTTTAATAGTTTAACGAAGGGAGTAGAATAAAAAACGCAAATAACATTATATTTTTATTAATCGTGAGGTTGACAATTTCAAATTACTCACCGTCTTCGATTTACACCAACTCAAAATAGAACTAAATAGACCAACTCAAAGTTTTATTCTATTAGAACTAATTAGATTTTCATTTGCTGATTTTTTATACATCAAACCAGTGCACATCAAACCATAAAATACTTTAAGAAAGTTTTCTTAAATAAATTTAGTATTTTTAGATTTTCCTCTTTCATGGCCTGGTTTTGATTTTAGATACTGTTTAATAATACTGAAATTGGTTGAATCTATTGAAATGGATTAAATTCCGAGAGAAGTCGTTCAATTAGTTGAATCTATTGATTTATGGATAAATTTAATTTAAAATATTTTTTTATTAATGAAACAAAAAAGATTATATGAAAAGTAGCTAAAATGATTACCTAGAATAACTTTATCCAATTCAAACAGAAAATTACTTCAATCAAGCCAAACATAAAGAGATTAGATTACTTTAAAAGAAACCAATTATGCATATAGATAATTTTAAGCATAATTATAAAGATGTTTAATAATTTATAATTTATATAATTATAAAGATTGTTAAAATAAAGAGACTATATTTTATGCATATAGATTACTTTATATTTTATACCTATAATAACTTTATATTTTATATTTTATAAATCTAATTAGTTCTAATAGAATAAAACTTTGAGTTGGTCTATTTAGTTCTATTTTGAGTTGGTCTAAATCGAAGAGGGTGAGTAATTTGAAATTGTCAACCTTACGATTAATAAAAATATAATTTTATTTGTGTTTTTTTATTATACTCTCTTCGTTAAACTATTACAAACCTTATTCCTTCCTATCACATCGAGTGCTGATAAAATAAAACTTCTATTGAGTTTAATCCAACTATGAGAGCTTAATTTACGAGAGCAGATGAGATTTGGGCAGCGTAATGCAGTACTCCCTCCGTCCCTTATAACTTTGCCAACTTTCCCTTTTTGAATGTCCCATTAACTTTGCCGTTTTCCCTTTTAAGTAAAGAATTTGTGGTTTCAGTTAATTCTCTCTCCTCTGCACAAACCTAACTCACACAGTTTTTACTTTATTAATCACCGTGTCGGTCAAACTTGACAAAGTTATTAGGGACGGAGTATTATAATTCCGGAATCTGGATCCTTGGTTGTATGTGTACAAAAAGTATTTATAGACTCTCGGTTCTAGTATTCTAGAAGGAAACTGATACATTTAATGCAATTAATTATAATAAGAGTCTCGTAACGTTTCAAACATTGTGCAATCATTGTTCCTCTAGCTTCATATTTCTTTTGTTATTTCTTGCCGCTGCCAGATAGCTATGCACGAATGATAGCCTACCACATAAGTCCTAGGAAGAGTCCGACCTCGCTAGAACTCCGTCCAGGCTCGCTCGAGGTCTGCTGTCTAGCCCAGCCTGATTTGTGTTTCCTTTCGTGGGTTGGATTCCTACGTAGGCCCAACGGCTATTATTTATGGGTAATTTTCGCGTATAGGCATAAAACTTAAAATAATATAAGGTTTTTCACTTTCAATTTTTTCTTTCAAAAACAGACCAGCTAAATCTTCTCTTTCACATATAGACATGCACTACTATCTCAAATAATAAGAAGCGAAATGCTAGTCATCTGGTACATGCAAAGTAGATGAAGCATAACATGGTAGAAGTGAGGTTACGGAGTATTATATATTCAAAAAGTTAAACCTTAGTTTTAGAAATTACTCAACTTTTTGAAAAAGAAAAACTAATAAGGAGTATGTAAAATTTAATTAAAAGGTCAAAAAAAGGTGGAATAATTAGACAAATAACAAAATTCGAAAAACCTAAAATCATTATTTTTTTTTTTAAAAAAAATCAAAGTTAAAAACAAAAAATTCAAAAAGTGCATAAAAAATCAAAATTAAACCTTGTGACATAAATTATCAAAAAAACATATAAAAAATGTAAAACGTATCTAAAAGTTAAAAGTACATAACTCAAAAATAAAAATCTCAAAAAATAAAAAACAAGTAATCATTTGTTTTAAATATCTCATATACTTTTATAAAAATTATAACTATCAAATAATATTAAAATTGAAAGTAAACATGTAATGATATCATATTTTAAAGGAACAATTGATAAGAATAATCCCACCTTTCACTGATCTTCTCATAATAATCCTACCTTTACATAATCCCAAAATAATCACACCTTTGCACCCTATCTTCTTTCATCGGACCCTGACCATGTTTTTTGAAAAGTGAGAGGTAAGATTATTTATATGATTTTCAAAAAAAGAGTAAAAAACATGGTCAAGGTCCAATGAAAGAAGATGGGGTGCAAATGTGGGATTATTCTGGGATTACCTATAGGTGAGATTATTATGAGAAGACCAGCGAAAGGTGGGATTATTTTTGTCAATTTTTCCTATTTTAAAACTACTAACATGGGTAAATGGTAATTTTTCGAAAATCTAAAAACTAAAACTTATAAACATAATATGTTAGAGCATTTAAAAAACGTAATATACACGGAGTCACGGATAAAAAAATATATATATGTAGTTAATATTGAAAAAAATTGAAACCAGATTCTGTATATTAAAACAAAATTGAGAATAAAATTCTTAAATTGTTATAAAATCTAAAAATTAAAGAAACTAAAAAGTAAAAATAATGAATATATGTAAAAAATAAAAAATTGAAAATGTTGAATTTTGTAATTCAAAACTTTTTACATAGCGTTTAATTATCATTATCATTATTATTTATATTATTATTTGAATTTTGAATGTTGCTTTTTGTTACACAGTTTCCCGGACTGTGTGTATTGTTGTTGATAACTTTGAAATTTTTGTTTCCTTTTGTTTCTCCATGTTTGTTGTTGTTGTTGCTATTTTCGTGAATTTTTTTATTTCACGAAAATAGCAAAAATTAATAGAAACATAAATAACTAGAAAAAATAAAAAACGACAATAAACAACAAAAAGCAACAATAATTATTTCAATGATATTGTACTTAAACATGTGCTACTGCCTCGAGAGAGCATTGATGATCTGTGTGTATAATGAGTGATTAATTATTCAAGGTGTAAATCAACAATAAGTAACTAATTAAGGCAATGTTGCGGCGTGTCAAATGAGTAACTGAGTGGAAACTAATCTTGTAATGCCTGATTGATAGCTAATTAGCTTCATATAGGGATGTCATAACATTTTAAGCTTCAAGTGCAACTACAAATGCTTCCAAAAATGCTTCACTTGAACTGTATCAAGACCTTCCATCTTAGTCACAGTAGCATATCACATCCTGAAACATTACAACTATTGTTAGAGTTGCTTTGCGTAGTACCTTGCACCGATAAATGTAGCTAGCATATGTTTCAAAATCCCAATTCGTTACTTAAACATAACTTGATAATTAAATCAACAAAAAAGCAACACAATGCAACAAAAAGCAACACAATGCAACAAAAGCAACACAATGCGACAAAATGCAACACAATGCAACACAAGCAACACAATGCAACAAAAGCAACACAATGCAACAAAAGCAACACAATACAACAAAATGCAACACAATGCAACAAAAAGCAACACAATGCAACAAAAGCAACACAATGCAACAAAAGCAACACAATGCAACAAAAAGCAACACAATGCAACAAAAGCAACACAATGCAACAAAAGCAACACAATGCAACAAAAAGCAACACAATGCAACAAAAAGCAACACATACAGTGCAACAAAAAGAAACAAAAAATTTGAGTTAAGACTTTGGACTAAAAGTTCAAAACTAGCTAGCAACCCTTCCGAAGGGGGACTAAAAGTTCAAAACTAGCTAGCAACCCTTCCGAAGGGGACTGGAAAATTGGGATAAATTAGTAGAATAAAAAACCTTTCCACCCCTTTTGTCCCCTATGAAATCCCCTAACCAAACAAGCCATGAAGGAAAAAGCATTTCAGAAGTATAACATTTCCCAAATCTGAAGTAGCAAGAACAAAGCTCCATTTCAATCAACTATAGGTGTTAAACCATCCCCACATTGTACAAAAATCAGTGTAAAGTTGTTGAATTCATTCCGATGGAATTAATACAGTCTGAACCGACAATAGAAATTTGTATTAAGTAAGGAATGAATCACTAATGGCAACAATACGATTATGCATATAACATTATAAGCAATCTTCTAACAGACTTCCAACAAATAAACTAAAATGTTAATAGTATATATGATGCTAACTCTTTGATCAGTTTGTACATAACGTTGACAAACTTGCTGCCTCAAAGCGTGTCAAGTTATGTTTGAACAATTTATGAGTAAAAGTTGTTAATGGAGTTCACCCGGCCAAACTCCAAGAACCTGAAGCTCAAGAACAAATCTCAAGTCGAGAAAAGGGGAATATGACCACAGATGAGCTTAGTTCTCTCCCTCCGATTCTAACTTTTATTCTTTCACTTTTCTCCTAATTAAGTGCAACAGGTACATGATCAATGTGTAATTTGATTTTTTGGCAAAATGAGTTGATATTACAAATTCAGTGTCCAAACTCAGAGTAGACATTGATATGATCTCTTATTCACTATAACATAGTCACAAAACATATCCCTAATGAGCAGCAAGTTGTGTTCAAACTTATAGATCTCAAATTAGTGATATTAATTTTTATCAAAATGCACAAATACAGTTTTAATAATTCCACATATGACACAATAAAATCAGAGAAAAACAATAAATATTTTTATATGAAGTCTACTAATTCGGAAATAAAGGGCATCAACAACACGAAAATCTTAAACACATACCTTTAAATTAGTTCGCGAGGCAGCCAAACAACGACCTAGAGAGCAGTGGAGCAACCAAGCAGCAGAGACGGAGGCCGGAGACGCGGAGGCACAGAGGCTAGAGGCACGGAACGGTGAAAGCTGGTGGCGCTATGGGCAGAGGCCAGAGCCGTGAATGCCCTAAGCCGCGAAGGCTGGAGGCGCGACGGCGCTGAGCCGTGAAGACTAGAGGCCGGATGTGCCGGGTGCGAAGGCGCTGAGCCGCGAAGAAGACCAAAGGTCGTGAGCCCGTGAAGATGGACGAAGAGCTGAGAGCCAACAAACGTGGATTACTCCCTGAGTCTCGTCTCTCACTGGAGGTTTGGATTACGAATTAGGATTGTTTTTGAAATAAATAAGTTAAAAGTGAAACGGGCAAAGTTTATAAATGAAAACTAAATAACCAGGAGACATAAATGAAATTGATAGAGTATATATCTAGAGAGAAGTGAGAGCTAGAGAGAGAAGTGCAAGTAATGCTTCAATATAATGATTTTGTAACCCCTACAACTACCTCCAAAGGAAGTATTTATAGGAAAAATACGGGCTGGGCTCCCAAGCCTTGGGCTTGGGAGGCCCATTTACAACTGGACCGCTATTGGGCCGAATACAAAGTAAATGATGGGCTACATAAATGGATGAGTGTAAAATCTACTTCTGCGGGTCCTCCGTGGCCGACGAGGGTCTGGCCGACGAGGGCACGGCCGATGAGGGCACGGCCGACGAGGACACCCTGGTTCCATGGCTTCAGGATCACATTCTGAGTTGGTCCCTCCTCGGCCGACAGGGGTCCCTTGGCCGACGAGGGCACCGCTTAGTGGCTTGTGCTTTCTGTTCTTCTGAGTATGTGGGTCCTGGGGCTTAGACCCGTATACTCCATCAGGAGTCCCCCACTCTCTAAGATGAGACGCAGATGAAGTGAAGGAGAGTAGATTTCTGTGCTCGATGCTCTTGGCCGATGCGGGACCGCGTTGGCCGTTCCCTGTCGTGGCGTTTGGCGGCCCTGTTCTGAGTTTGGCTGTTACCTACCCCTCGATGTGGGCGGGGAAGGCTGTTGTTCCTTTGGTGCGCTGTTGGTGGACGATGAGTGTTCTGGCATGAGTGGCCGATGAAGGTAGTATCTATCCTTGGTCGTTGATGGTTTGAACCTTCTTGTGAGTTGTTGAGGCCGTTGGGGTTGTGTTTTGTTTTGGGTGGCCGGTGAGGGTGCTGTGCACTCCTTTTGGCCGTTGTTGGTGACACCATGTGCCTTTGGACGACAAGGCGCCATTTTGTCCAAGCTTTTGGGGATGTTAACATCGTCTAGCCGGAGATGGAGTTGTGAGGACTTTGGGGCCGTTGTGGTACATGGACGACAGTGATTCAGGTATGTTAACCTCTTGTTCTTTGATTCCCGTTTTGAAAGTGATGCGTGGTCTCAAAGCTGATAAGTGTCATGTGGTCTCAAGCCGTGCTGCGGCCGAAGGTGCACCTCGATGTTATGGACGTTGTGATGCATGTCTGGAGTTTGTAGTTGTGGACTTAGTATATTTTTGGATTTCTTTGATTTTGTCTTGACTTGCGAAGGCCGGTGTAGTCCCCCAGTCCCCCACTGCTTCAGGCCGAAGAGTGAGTGAGGGATGAAGGAGTATCTTGAAAACATAGGCCGAAGCGGGATCCTCATACTGCCCTTGGATCCAACCCTTTGGCGATTTCCTGACCAAGGTAACCCTGTGGGAGAACCCTTGGATGCAGGTCGCTTTCAAAGGGTTATCATCAAGGGTCTGGTGTGAGGGCCTCATGGCCGTTGGGTTCCTTCCCCTTGGGGGTATTGTGGACGTTGTAAGGCCTTCCTTTTCATAATATGTGTGGCTGCCTGGATGGACGATACAGGTGCTAGTTGGGTACCCATAGCCTGCATTGGCCGTTGAATGCCCTGACCGTTGTGGGTGTTATTCTCCCTTTCTCCGTTTCGTTAACCTGCTTTGCCAGTGGGCTATTGATCTGTGGATTGGGCTTGGCCCAATAACGACGTGGTGGCATCCCATTGGTGGCCGTTGGGGTGGCCACTGGGAGGGTGCCACGTGTAGTGACCATTGGGGAGGGGGTTCTATAAATACCCCTCTCTGTCCGACGAGCGCTCTCATTTGCAATCTGAGCTACCGAAGTGCTGGCCAAATTTCTAGAGAGATAAACTTCAAAGCAAGTGTTCTTCGTGTTCTTCGTGTTCTTCAAGGCTAGTGTCATCGAAATCCCTCTGTACTTTGTATATTTTGCTTCCTAGGCTAGTGATCCGGTGTTAGGCGTTTGAACGCCCTTAGATCTCGAAGTAGGTTGCCTTAGACTCGAAATAGTGTTTAAGATGAAAGACTTGAACGAAGAGTACTACCCCTACGACGACGAGCCCTCCACCAAGTCCCTTGACTATTAAGTGGTCGAGGAGTTCTATGAAGAGCTTGAGAATCTGAGCTCGTTCAAGTCTGGGGAGCAGGACGATGAGGACGGTGAGGACGAGGAGTCTGCGTCATCGTCTGGAGGTGGGGATGTAGGGGTCTCCCGAACTGCGGATGGGGCGTCCACGTCGGCTTCCATCCCGTGCCCGAAGCTGGTGTCTTCCGTCAAGGGTGTTGCACCGCTGAAGAGGGTGAGGAGGCCGAAGAGGGGACCAGCCTTCTCTTATTTGGATCTTACCAAAATATTCATTATCAGGCCGCTGAGCAATGCGGGCGAGTACCAGGTCGCACAGATGTACGTGGGGCCATTTGATAGGGTTAGGGCCCCTAGGCCGACGGACCATGTCCTCAATCCACCTCCGGGATACTTTGGAGTGTACCCGATGAGCTTTGCCAAAGGACTTAGATTCCCGTTGCATCCCTTTATTACCGAGTACCCAGATATGGTGGGACTCCCTCCGGCCTTGTTGACGCCGAACAGTTACTCGCTTATCGTCGGCTTCCTTTTACGGTGCGCTGAGTTGGACTTCCGGCTGACGACGGCGCTGTTCATGAATCTCTACCAGATAGGCCGTGGAAGTCATCAGAACTGTGCCTCCTATGCCACTCTTCAACAACTCCCCAAGAAGAGGAGTTTTACAGACCTGCCAACGTCCATCCATGGTTGGAAAGGTAAGTTTGTGTTTGTGTCGTTGGGTGAAGGGGGCGTAGAGTTTCCCTCCGTCGGCCACAGTGGGCGGTTTAATCTGCATGACACGCCGAGGAGCTCCATCCTGGATGCTCAGGTTGAGGCTTTCCTGAAGGGAGGGCTGAGGAGTGTGAAGACGTACATCACCGAGTACAAGATGGCCGCCCTCGGCTTCCTAAGGTACTTCGTGTACGGTGACAATGACGATGATGTGGAGTTGTGGCCGAAGATGACCACATCTTACGAGGAGGCTGATGGTCCCGATCTGGGGGTGCCAGCTGAGGATGATGGTAATACCTTTCTGATGCACTCCTTCTCGTCGTACTTTTGCATTTTCTGTTTGCTGACCCTTAGTATTTTTTCTGGTGCAGGTTTTGTCATGGATCGTATGTCCTTCATGAAGAGGGCACAACTTATGGCGGCCGAGGAGCTAAAGGCCCAGCAGCCTGGTGCTTCCCCTGCGGCCAAGCCCCCAGTGCAGCCAAAGAAGAAACGGCAGGCCGACGAGGGCCAAAAGAAGTTGACCGAGGCGGGCTTAAAGTCCACTAAGAAGACGAAGAGGGCTTCCCCCTCTGGTGATGCCGGGACGTCGGCTGTTCCTTCTAGGGACGGAGAGGGTTTCAATGTTGATGCTTTGGTGGACTTCCCTTCGGGCCCTCCGTCCACCACTCTGTCTACCGTCCCTGTTGCCGCAGCGGCCACCCGGAAAAAGGGGTCCGACCGAGAGCTGGTCAAAGGGACCTACAAGCTTGAGGTGGAATACCCTGTCAAGGGGGGGCTGTTCAACGAGATCGTTGACGGCCACGAGGTGATCTCCCAGGCCATCCCCGACGAGGACCGGGCTTACTTGAAGAAGCTCGGCCACGTTAAGATGTACGATGGTGGGATGGACCACATCGTCCAAGTAAGTTCTTATGTTCGCTTCGTTTTCTCTCTCTTTTTTTGTTATGCACCGTGGTCGTCTAACCCAAATTTTACCGCAGGGCGCCTTCATGTTGATGGAAAGCACCAGGAGACAGCAAAAAGAGATTGCTCGTTTGAAGCAATTTGAGCAAAGGGTTGCTTCGGCTGACGAAGCCCTAGGCAGCTTGGAGAGGCTGCGACTTGAAGTTGAAGGCCTAAAGAAGAGGGCTGATGAGGCCGATCAGTTGGCTGCTGAGAAGGAAGGGGCCCTCCAGCGCTTGGCCGATATGGAGCGCGCCCGTGACGAGGCCCTTCGGCATGCAGAGGAGGCCGAGAAGGGCAAGGCCAGTGCGGAGCTGGCCCTTAGTGCTGCTGAGGCCGCTGTGCAGAAATTCCTCGAAGTCGGCTGGAAGGACGAGGACCGGCTCTCCTGGTGCTTCGAGGTCGTGGCGGCGAGGCTTGTCGACTGGGTGACCAAGTCCCCTGACGGCCAGGCGTACTGGGAGAAGGAGATGAAAGTCTTCTACGACCTTGGCCAGTACCGGATGCAACGGCTGCTCTACAGGAGGCTTCAGCGGCGTTTCATGGATTTGGGTGTGGCCAAGGAGTGGGCCGTTGGCCTTGAGTTGCCTTCATTGATGAGGCACCCCGAAGCGGAGTTAGAGCTTCCGGTGGCTGATCGGCAGCTCCCAATTGAGAGCTCTCAAGCCAGCGATGATTGGGCCTATGAGCCAAGTATATTTGAGGACACCGCGATGTCAGGTACTGCTGCCGGTGCGTCTGAGCCGAAAAGGACTCTGAAGCCCCTCCGGAGCCATGATTCCTTGTATTTGTTTTTTGACTTTGATTATGTAACGGCCGAGAAGCCTACTTTGTACTTGATTATGAATGAAAATACTTCTTCTCGTCTTTCATACTTCGATATATTTGCCTTGCCTCTTTTCTTTTCCTGTTTGTTCGACGTCCCAGTGTGAGTGTTTGCTTCGTCTTGTTGCCCAAATACTTAGAGATTTTTTGGAAAATTTCCTAAGTATAAACTGTCAGTCGTAGCTTTAGAAAATCTTCTAAGTAGGCAGCCGATACGGACACCCGGGCCGAAGAGGATGCCCTCCACTATTCTGGGTGCCCACTTCGTCTAAGTGTTTGGGAGTTGTAGTTTTCTCTGCCTGTTACCCTTTTCGGCCACGCCTTTGATTATTTGTGTTTTCCGGGAAACTTTCTAAGTGTTTGAAGTCCACTAAGCGTCAATTTGAGCAACCGCCTCAGTTGTAGTGTCTTTAACGGTTAGCAAGACCTTACCGGCCGTTGGCAAGGCCGAGACGGGCACCTATAGGTTTTTGAGTGCCCGCTTCATCTTGAGGCTGTCTCTTTGTTGAGGAGATTGCCCAAGTTTTAGGCCATGTAGCTTTCTCTTCGTAGTATCGTCGTCGGCCAAGTTGGGCGGTATGGCCGATGAGGGTACCCGGGTGCTTTGCCTCTTCCTTTGCATTTGCTTTCTTTAGAATTTTCTCTGTGTTGGAATTCACTCCAGGTGGTCATGGCCGATGAAGGTTACCACCCTCGTTTCACCCAACCACTTTGGTTAGGATTTTATGGGCGCATGCTCCGTCCTTGACGCTTTCCTCGTAGTGGGTGGCCGCTTCGTCCGTGTTACCTGTTGGTAGTGTTACCTTTGTATTCAACTGATATGTACTTAGCCAAATGTGGCTGATTTGTGGGGATTTATTTTTACTGCTCGAGCCCGGCAAGTGCGCACAGTCCTCGGCTTCCCTTTTTTTTTGTTCCCTTATTTCGGGGAGTGTCCTTCTTTCAGGCTTCGGGCGAAGGGGTCGATAGTCCTCCGGCCGGTTTGGACTTCGTTTATAACATCCATGATCTCAGGGGGGGGTCCCGTCGCCTATTTATGACGCGGGCTAGACTTTTGGTTGGTTTCCAATGGCTGCCGCTGCCCATCCCTGAGTTTGGGGATTTTGTCATCTCGGCCATGATTTCATGCCTGTCGTCCTGTGATCAGGCGCGTGGACGACGCGGTGAACTTCCCATTTCAAGACGCGGGCCGTTTGCGGGCCCATCGTCCTGGGGACGTCGTCGGCCCTGCCTGAGCGTTTCTCTCTAAGGGGCCGGTACGACGTGCTCTTTCAGCTGGGCCTAAACCTTTCGCTGATGCATAATACAATGGGGCATACTCGAGCCTTTCGCTCTAAGGCTGCAGATGCGAAACGCCACATCGGCCATGCCTGAACCTTTTGCTCTAAGGTGGCCGATGAGGGCGCCCGTTAGTGTGCTCAAATTTCAAGAAATCAAAGGAAACATGATTTTTATTCATAAGTGGCTCAAGGCCGAGGGTGGTGTTCAATCAATAACCCGTCAAAGTGTGAGGGCTTCGCCGGCTGCACCTCCTTCGGATTATTGATAAAACTTCACCAAATGGTGTACATTCCACGTTCGTGGTACATCGGTCCCGTTTGGGCGTTTAAGCTTGTAAGTGCCGGGTTTCACCATGGAACTGACGATGTAGGGACCTTCATATTTCAAGGCTAGCTTACCTCCTTCCGTCGGCTGACTTGCTTCCCTTCGGCGGAGGACGTAGTCCCCCACTTGGACTTCTCTGGAACATACCTTGGCGTCATAGTATGATTTCACTTGACGCCGGTAGTTCTCTGCTCGGATGAATGCCTGTTCACGTCTTTCGTCGACCAGGTGGAGGTTGATTTTCATGTTTTCCTCGTTGACCTCGGGGTTATACTGCTCCACCCGTCGGCTGGGAATGGTGACTTCCGTGGGTGCCTTTGCTTCAAAGCCGTAGCATAGGGCAAAAGGTGTTTCACCCGTTTCCCTCCTCGGCGTAGTACGATAGCACCACAGGATGTTGGGGAGCTCGTCGACCCAACTCCCTCTTGCGTCCTGTAGGTTCTTCTTCAGTCCCTCCATTATGGTTCTGTTGGCGTTTTCAACCTGCCCGTTGCCTTGAGGGTAGGCAACGGAGGAGAAAGGGTGCATTATTCCCCATTCTCGAAGGAGCTCTTGGAAGGGTGCCGCTTCGAACTGGGTGCCATTGTCGGATATGATCTCTTGGGGGACACCAAAACGGGTGAGAATGTTCTTGTGAACGAACTTCTGACACCTAGCCCCCGTGATGCTGGCCAAAGGTTCCGCTTCGACCCACTTGGTGAAGTAGTCGACTGCGACGATGATGTAGCGGTTGTTGCCAGCAGTTCTTGGTAGAGGGCCGACCAGGTCAATCCCCCATCTCGAAAAAGGAATTGCAGTGCTGACGGGGGCGTAGTTGACGGCTAGCCGACCAGGGGCCTTCTGGAGCACCTGGCACGTGGTGCGTTTCCTTGCTAGATTCGCACAATCCCGCGCCATCGTCGGCCAGAAATAGCCCTGGACATACTGAAGGGGCCCTTGTGTGAGGAGCAAACACCGCAATGAACTTCTTCCATGGCCACATCGGCCTCGTCCTGGTGTAGGCATCGGAGGAGAGTACCATTATAGGATCGTTTGTAGAGTTTGCCATCTTCAATAATGTAGCTTGGGGCCCTGAGTTTGGCGAGCTTGGCCCTCTCCTCATCCTAGGGTAGCTCCCCCGTCGTGATGAAAGTGGTGATGTCGGAGATCCAGTCCTCCGGTCGCTGTTGGATGCACAAGATGGGACTGGCATGGATGCTGGACATGCTCAGCTCCTCGATCTTGGCTAACTTGGAGATGTGCTCCAGAGTGTTCGAGCTGAGTTTGAAGAGGATGTCGGCCTCGGCGTTCTCGGCCCTTGGGATCTGTATGATCTCGTGGGTTTCGAATGCCTTCAGCAACTCCTCTGCCGCCTGTTTGTATTGCTTCATCCGGCCTTCCTTTGCTTCGTATGTACCCTCAACCTGGCCCACTACCAGCTTGGAGTCGCACCTTATTTTGATGTGCCTGGCTCTGAGGCCAGCGGCAAGTCTGAGGCCGCTGAGGAGGGCCTCATACTCGGCATCGTTGTTAGATACCCTGAAGTTGAAGCGGATGGCATAGTAAGCTCTGAATCCTTCAGGGGATATGAGGACGACCCCGCCACCGCATGATTTCATGGCCGACGAGCCGTCAGTGAAGAGGATCCATGTGTCGTCGGGCTCTGGCCCGGGGGTGGTAGCGGTTGTCTCCCTTGCCGTGCATTCGGTGACGAAGTTGGCCAAGGCTTGCCCTTTGATAGATGGCCTTGGCTTGATCTCAATCTGAAATTGGATGAGGAAGATCGCCCATTTCACCATCCTTGAGGAGCTAGTGGGGCTCCTCATGAGTGCGCCAAGGGGCTGCTGGGTCAGTACCTGGACGACATGGGCCTGGAAGTAGTGCCCCAGCTTTTTCACCGTATGGACGATGGCTAGCACCGTCTTCTCAATGGGGGAGTACCTGAGCTCGGCCTCCCTAAGTGTCTTGCTGATGTAGAAAATGGCCTTCTGCACCCCTTCGTCCTCACGGATGAGCACGGAGCTGATGGCCGACGTGCTCACCCCCAAGTACAAGAAGAGGGTTTCGCCGGTTTTGGGCTTGGAGAGCACGGGTGGGGACAAAGGGTACCTCTTCAGCTCTTCGAACGCTTCCTGACACTCCGTCGTCCATTTGAAGCTGTTCGCTTTGCGCATGATCTGGAAGAAAGGGAGTGACCTCTCGGTTGACTTGGAGAGGAAACGGCTCAGGGCCGCCAGTCGCCCTGTCAGCCGTTGTACCTCTTTGACGTTACGGGGCGGCTCCATGTCGATGATAGCCTGTATCTTCTCCGGATTTATTTCGATGCCTCTCCGGCTGACCATGTAGCCGAGGAACTTGCCGCCTTGGACGCCAAAGGCGCACTTCTTGGGGTTGAGGCGGAGTTTAAACTCCTTCATGATTTCAAAAATTTCCCGGAGATCGTCAGCGTGTGTGGTGGCTTGCCTGCTCTTGACAATCATGTCGTCGACGTATGCCTCCATCGTCCGGCCAAGGACTGCTCTAAATATTTTGGCCACCATCCTGGTATAGGTGGCGCCGGAGTTTTTGAGTCCGAAAGCCATGACGAGGTAGCAAAAAATTCCCTCCGGGGTCATGAATGTCGTCTTCTCAGCGTCATCTTCATGCATGAAAATTTGGTGGTACCCTCTGAAAGCATCAAGGAACGACATCAACTCGCATCCCGCCGTCTCGTCCACCAACTGATCAATGTTGGGGAGAGGGAACGGGTCCATGGGGCACGCCTTGTTCAGGTCAGTGTAATCAACAAACATTCTGAATGTCGGCGGTTTTTGGGCGAGGACGACGTTGGCTAGCCACGTCGGGTATTTCACCTCCATGACGTGGTTGATTGAGAGGAGCATGGCGACCTCCCCTTTGACGAAGTCCCGCCTGTCGACGGATAAGTAGCGCCGCTTCTGCTTGACAGGCGCGGAGGCTGGATCGACGGTCAGCCGGTGGGTGATCACCTGCCGGCTGATGCCTGGCATGTCGTCCGGGCCCCACGTGAAGATGACGGCGTATGACCGTAGGACAAGGAGGATGGCGTCCCGCTGGTCCTGTGGGAGTTGCTTCCCGATTTTGAGTACCCGCTCCGGTCGGGAGGTATCCAGAGGGACTTCCTCGACCTCCTCGGCCGGTTTGGCATGCGGTCTCTCCTCGTCCTTGGCAGCGGCTGCCATGATGTTGTCTATGCTCTGTCCTTCCCTCTCGGGCGGCGTTGTTAGCTTGAGGTAGCATGCTCTGGCCATCCTCTGGTTTCCTCTGGCGTAGCCGATGCCGCCATTGGTTGGGAACTTCAGACACAAGTGTTTCATGGAGATGATGGCCTCCAAGTCTTCCAGTGTTGGCCGCCCCAAGATCAGGTTGTGGGCGCACTGGAGCTTGACCACCATGAACTCCATGTCAACTTTGGCGCGGTGGGGGCCGTCGCCGACCTCCACGGGGAGGACTATCGTGCCCTCGGCGTTGATAGAGTCCCTGGTGAAGCCAGACAACGGTGTCTTGATTGGCTTCATCAGAGCTCTGTCCAGCTTCAGCTGCCTGAAGGTGTCCAGGTAGCTCCGCGTATCGATGTAAGTGCGGTGGATGATGGAGTCACCGATCTCACACCGGATGACGAGGGCGTCCCTGTGTGATTCCGTACCCAGAGGCAGATCTTTGTCGGTGAAGGTGATCGCCTCCGTTCGCTGCTTCTTCGGCTGGGGGGAACGTGGGACACCTCCCCAATGTAAAGGGATTGGGCCCATTTCTTCCTCTGGGTGACAGAGTCCCCCCCCCCCCCCCCGGTATTCCCACCTACGATGAGGTGAATATGGTTCTTCTTTGGCGGAGGCTCTTCAAAGTCCTCGTCGTCGCTGAGCCTGCCGATCTCCCGCTTCTTCGTAGAGGGTTCACCCCCAGGTTTGCCGGTGTTTACCCACGTATTTTTGCGCGGGCCACCTTTAACAAATTGGGAGAGTTCCCCCTGACGAATAAGGCGATCGATGGCTTTCTTCAGCGTGATGCAGTCGTCGATGTTGTGTGAGGAGTTCTTGTGAAATCGGCAGTATGTGCCGCCTTGCTGGATGACAAGGACCTCCTTGGGCCATATCGGCAAATTTATCAGATAACAGCCCAAAAA
Source organism: Cuscuta europaea (assembly GCA_945859875.1). Classification (NCBI taxonomy): domain Eukaryota; kingdom Viridiplantae; phylum Streptophyta; class Magnoliopsida; order Solanales; family Convolvulaceae; genus Cuscuta; species Cuscuta europaea. Next base: position 7,269,140 of record CAMAPE010000006.1, read on the forward strand.
GGGATTTCAGAGATTTCTAAAATAAAGTTGGGGAATGCATATTGATTCTAAGGTCCAATAAGGATTAGGAACAAGTGTTATATTTTATTTGACCCGATAAAAATAGAATATACTTAAAACAGTCCGGAAAATACAACTTTCGGGACCGATTGTAAACTCGGGTACACAAAGGGTTAACCTCCCACATAAGTGGGGTCCAACCCACGTTTTTTGGTCTGAAAATTGAGAGGGGAGCCGCATCATGGAGGTGGGAATTGGCTAGGAAAGTGATTGGGAGACCAATCAATATGAGGGTGGGACCTTTGCCATATGATTTGGTGAGAAATGCCAAAATGGCATTCTCAATCACCCCCACACCCCATATGCTCGGCTCAATCATCCAAGGAAGGGAGAGAAACTCTGAAAATACTCCATTTCCTCATCCATACACGCACCAAGAACAAAGGAGGAAGAAGGAGGGGAAAAGAGAAGTGAAAAGTTGGCTTTGGAGAGGAAAACTTGTGTTTAACAAGGTAATAACTCCATTAATCCCATTTCTTGTTTTTCAATCCTCTTATATGATTATTCAATCATATTTCACACCCTAGGATTGTTCTACACGTTTGTAAGTGTAGAATGAGGGGTTGGAAGGTGGTTCTAAGCCCAAGAATGGACTTAGAAGCCAAAGTGACCGGTTCGCCGGAAAATAACCTTTTGGGGGTTATTTGTATTACTATGGGTTTTAGGATGATAAAATCTTGTTAGTAACTTGTCTAAGGTATTCAAGAAACTTTCACGGAGTTGAAAGGGGCGCCGGAGTTGTCACCGGAGTTCGTTGAAGTTCGCCGGAGTTTCGCCGAAGCTAAATCGGGAAGGCTAGAACTTCATAAGCTTCATTAAGGTGAGAAGACGGCTTTATGCTTTATAACTTTTGCGTGAGGCATGAGATTACCTAAAGTAATCAAGGGTATGTTTTATGAAATGAGTAAAGATAACCAAGTGTTTGCTTATGCCATGATTATACATAAAACATAGTTGAAAAGCATGTTATGTAGGTTTGGTGGTTAAAAGTGTGATAACTTATTATGTGTGATGTTCCAGGGATCCAAAATGGTATTTTTGGATCAAGGACGTCAAGTAGTATATGTGTATAAAATTTAACGTTAATCGGACTCCGTTTGGGTGGTCAAACGGGCATTGACCGACAAGTCAACTGTCATACCCGACCGGGTATTGACACATACCCGACCGGGTATTTGTTGAAAATCAGCTTTGTGGACTACTGTCTCCTGTACTCGACCGAGTATGGGTTGATACTCGATCGAGTATTGGGTTATGCTCAAAACGGGCAGTTTTGAGCGGGTTAATGTGGGCCGTTCAGGTTGGACCCGCCCACGTTGGTTCCTAAGGTTGGTTATATGACTATAGGGCTAGGTATTGTCCATAGTTGAAGGAACGAAAGATTAGCCATAACCAGGTTAGGGTTTGGTAAGGATTTAGTTTGGGGTTGAGTATCCCCGGGACATTAAATGATCCTGAAACTCGGTTGGGGTTGAGCATCCCCGGGACTATAAATGATCCTGAAACTCGGTTGGGGTTGAGCATCCCCGAGACTATAAATGATCCTGAAACTCGGTTGGGGTTGAGTATCCCCGGGACTGCAAATGATCCTGAAACTCGGTTGGGGTTTAGCATCCCCGAGACGGTAAATGATCCTGAAACTCGGTTGGGGTTGAGTATCCCCGGGACGCGAAATGCTCCCAAAACTCGGTAGGATATTATGAATGTAGAATGTAGCTGGTGAGCTAGGCATTCGGGAAAAGGGTGAGAAAGGTCAGGTAAGAGCTTTATCTCTAAAAGACTCTTTGAGTGAAATGACCTACGGGTCGAGTATTTTACAAATATATATATATATATATATATATATATATATATATATATATATATATATATATATATATATACAGTATGTATCATCGGATGAATGAGTCACATATATATATGTATCACCCTATTTTTGGGTCTCGTGTCTGAAACATTAGTTATTCTTCATATAGCCTGCTTGTCACTAGTACTTCTATGGAGTACTGACCCCTCCGGGGGCCCTCACATTTTTCAGGTTGAGGCTAGAGTCCTACTACCTGCACCTTTTCCTAGGGTGAGCATTCGAGGAGGAAGACGTGGTTCGTGCTTCCATTCGTATTTTTGAAATCTATAAACTGCTCATGGATTTTTGAACAATGTTTTCATTAAAACAGTTGGGGGCCTGCGTGCCCGTGTTTGCCACGTGTGGCTAAGTATCAAACATATTATTATTTCCGCATTTGTTTGATTGTATGTGTTTAGTAATCGGTTTGGCAATAGAATCAATCGGACGCCTTGTACAATTCAATAGGGATGAACTGTTGTTGTTCTTATCGGGTTGTACGGCGGTTGTCTACGTGGCTCGGATGCGGTCCGGGGCGTGACAATTAAGTGGTATCAGAGCCATCGATTTCTAAACTATATAATTAACCTCTCAATATCCTACCATCGAAAAGTTTTGAATAAAACCATGAGCAACCGTTTTTGTACTTAAGGAACCGTTGGAAACCAAGTTATTGACCTCTTATTGTTGAGACGGTACCCTTAACAGTTTGTTGGCCATAATGTTGGACCAAGGGGTGTCTTTTGTACTAATCCATCAATTGACATTGAAACGAGTCTAATGACTCATTCCTTATTTCTTTCAGAAATGGAGGGTGGACGCAGGATTACTAGGAGGAACCCGATGGGTCGTGCACCGGGGGCCACCGAGCACGATACACGGGCTGAATCACGGACCTCTAGGGGTAGAGGCCGGGGCCAAGGCCGAGGAGGAGGCCGAGGCAGGGGTCGTGGGCGTTCTACAACGACGACGACAAGTAGCACGCGTGTCGGTTCTGTGCACCCATCTTGGGCCACCGAACCGGACGATTCCACATATGCTCCAAGCACGGAGCAAGAGGAGACCCCGTACAACGGGGAGGACTTTGATGAAGAAGATGAGGATGACGATCCTCATTACGATCGTATGAGCGAGGTACTAGAATGGTACCTCGAGAACAAGGCAAGGAGAGAACAGCGGCGCCAAGCTAGGCATGCTAGGCAGGCCATGGGACAGGGAAGTCGGGGAGCTTCTAGTGCCCCATCTGGAGCCTTTGGTGGGGACACGATGGTACGTATCTCCAAGTACCTCAAGGAGGCTAGGGCCTTGGGGTGCAAATCGTTTGATGGCAAGGGCGACATCTTTGAGGCCGCCGATTGGATTAAGAAGCTGAATGATGCTTCTAGGGATATGCAAATTGGGCTCGACATGAAGTTGAGGGTTGCCACCAGGCTACTGGATGGGGTAGCTGCTGTATGGTGGGAAGGTGTGGAAGGAAAGTTCCACGGTGAGGCCGTTAGATATGCTCGAGTTTTATGCTATACTTGGCATGGATTGGCTCGAAAAGCACCATGCGAAGGTGGATTGCTACACCAAGGTGTTAGAACTAAAAGATGGAGAAGGAAATACTCTATGCTTAGAGAGAGATATAGGGAAATTCAATCCTTGTATCATATCGGCCATAAGAGCAAGGCGTATGATGAGGAAAGGATGTCAAGTGTACTTGGCCTATGTCGTAGGCAAGGAAGGCAAGGGAAAGAGTCTCACTGAGGTGAGAGTGGTGAGTGAGTACCCAGAAGTTTTCCCTGAAGAACTCCCGGGACTCCCACCAGATCGAGAAATTGAGTTCACCATTGAAGTAGAACCCGGTACGAAACACATCTCGATTCCTCCATATCGGATGGCACCGGCTGAACTTCAAGAGTTGAAGGTGCAATTGGAAGAATTACAGGACAGCGGATTCATCAGGCCGAGTCATTCACCGTGGGGAGCACCGGTACTCTTTGTAAAGAAGAAAGATGGTACACTTAGAATGTGTATCGACTACCGTCAGTTGAACAAGGTCACGATAAAGAATAAATACCCTTTGCCAAGGATCGATGACTTGTTTGATCAACTACGGGGGGCAACCGTGTTCTCTAAGATTGACTTGAGGTCAGGCTACCATCAACGGAAGATCAAGGAGATTGACATACCCAAAAGTGCATTCCGTACAAGGTATGGTCACTATGAGTTTCTAGTAATGTCGTTTGGGCTTACGAACGCCCCCGCAGCATTCATGGATCTCATGAACCGAGTATTTCATCAATACTTAGACCAGATCGTCATTGTGTTCATTGATGACATTTTGATATACTCCATGGGTGAAGAGGAACATGAAAAACATCTAGGCTTGTGCTTGAAGCACTGCGGGAGAAGCAACTCTTTGCCAAATTCTCTAAATGTGAATTTTGGCTTGGGGAGATCGGTTTTTTCGGGCATGTGGTATCGGGCTCGGGCATTTCAGTTGATAACTCAAAGATTGAGGCGGTCACTAATTGGGAGAGGCCCAAGAACGTGAAGGAGATAAGGAGCTTCCTCGGTTTAGCGGGGTATTACCGCAAATTCGTGGAAAAGTTCTCGGTGATATCATCTCCACTCACGAAGCTCACTGAAAAGGGGGCTAAGTTTGTGTGGGATGACAAGTGTGAGAAGGGGTTTCTTGAGTTAAAGAAACGTTTGACCGAAGCACCCGTGCTTGCCTTACCCGTGCAAGGGTTAGGGTATGACATTTACAGTGATGCCAGCATTCAGGGACTGGGATGTGTGCTGATGCAATCAGGGAAGGTAATTGCTGATGCTTCTCGGCAGTTGAGGAAGCATGAAGTAAACTACCCCACACATGATCTGGAGCTAGGTGTTGTGGTATTTGCATTGAAGATTTGGAGGCACTACCTCTACGGGGAGTTGTGTCACATTTACACCAACCAAAAGAGCTTGAAGTATGTGTTCACTCAGAAAGAGTTGAACATGAGACAGAGGAGATGGATGGAGTTGATTAAGGATTACAACTTGATCATTGACTATCATCCAGGCAAGGCTAATGTAGTAGCCGATGCACTGAGCAGGAAGAGCGCATCATCAGGGGTTTTACTCACATGCTTACGGGCGTTGAGGGCATGCGTGGAGATATCCATGGATGGGGCACTATTGTCCAGATTTGAGGTGAGACCCACCTTATTAGATGAAATCAGAACATGTCAAGGCAATGACGAGGAATTTCAGAAAATCCGGGAACAGATGCTTGTGGGGCCCATCGAGGGTTTCCGTGAGAGAGAAGATGGACTTCTACTATTCAAGGAACGAGTGTGTGTGCCATCGGATGAGGAGCTCCGAGAATCTATCCTTGAGGAGGCTCACTCATCTGCGTATGCCATGCACCCGGGCGGTACAAAGATGTACCGGGACTTGAAAAAAAGTTACTGGTGGTCGAGGATGAAGAGAGAGATTGCAGAATACGTGAGTCGTTGCCTTACTTGTCAACAGGTTAAGGCAGAGCACCAACACCCAGCAGGGTTACTACAACCACTTACCATTCCAGAATGGAAGTGGGAGCATGTTACCATGGACTTCGTGGTGGGTCTACCACGGACGGTTAGGAACTACGATGCAGTATGGGTGGTAGTCGATAGGCTGACCAAGAGCGCTCATTTCCTACCTATCAACACTACCTATACGCTCGAGCGGTTGGCCAAATTGTACACAGATGAGATTGTGAGACTGCATGGGGTTCCGGTTACTATAGTATCGGATAGAGACCCAAGGTTCACATCACGGTTTTGGCCTAAGTTCCAGGAATCCATGAGTACGAAATTGAGGTTTAGCACCGCGTTTCATCCTCAAACGGATGGGCAATCGGAACGGGTGATTCAGATCTTGGAGGACATGTTAAGGGCATGTGCCTTGGAGTTCCAGGGGAGCTGGGACAATCAGTTGGCTTTAGTGGAATTCGCCTATAACAACAGTTATCATGCAAGTATAGGCATGCCTCCATACGAAGCATTGTATGGGAGGAAATGCCGGACACCATTGTGTTGGGACGAGGTCGGCGAGGCTAAGCTCGAGGGCACCGAGTTAGTCGAGATCACTAAAGGGAAGATAAAAGTCATACAGGATAGGCTCAAGGCTGCCCAAGACCGGCAGAAGAGCTATGCTGATAAACGTCGGAGGACGTTGGGGTTTGAGGTTGGTGACGAGGTATTTCTGAGGGTATCACCTTGGAAAGGAATCATCAGGTTCCTCAGTCGGGGTAAGCTTAACCCACGTTACATAGGTCCGTTCAAAATCCTTGAAAGGATTGGGGTTGTAGCATACCGACTTCAGTGGAACCCAGAATTAGAAAAGATTCACAATGTATTTCATGTTTCTATGCTCAAGAAGTATGTGCGGGACCCGTCACATATTCTTGAGAAACCACCGGTGGAAATCCGAGAAGACCTACACTATACGGTGCAGCCGGTGAAAATCATGGACCGACAGGTAAAGAAGCTAAGGAGCAAAGAGGTGCCGATGGTAAAAGTACTTTGGAAGAGTGATCGTGTCGAGGAGCAAACTTGGGAAGTGGAGACCCTGATGAGGGAACAATATCCATTTCTGTTTGACTAGACGCGTGGATTTCGGGGACGAAATCCCAAATAAGGGGGGTAGAACTTGTAACACCACCCCCGAGTATTTGTACAGTACCAAATCATGTATTGAACCTTGAGAAATGTATAAAAGCATTTTTACGTGATTGTAAAAGTTTTATCATTTATATTACGTGAATAATAAAATTCACGTGGGGCCCACACCGGATGTGGGGCCGCCCGATATTGTCGGGACCACATATTATATTAATCTTGGACTAAATAATATGTATATGGTGGTGGATATCCTAATTGGGGCATAGCAAGGGCACAGGGTTGACCGGTTGGTCAAACAGGGCCAAATTATCGGTATCGACAAATTTATCAGATAACAGCCCCAAAAGGGATTTCGGAGACTTCTAAATTAAAGTTGGGGAATGCATATTGATTCTAAGGTCCAATAAGGATTGGGAACAAGTGTTATATTTTATTCGACCCGATAAAAATAGAATATACTTAAAACAATCCGGAAAATACAACTTTCGGGACCGATTGTACACTCGGGTACACAAAGGGTTAACCTCCCACATAAGTGGGGGCAAACCCACGTTTTTTGGTCTGCAAATTGAGAGGGGAGCCGCATCATGGAGCTGGGAATTGGCTAGGAAAGTGATTGGGAGACCAATCAATATGAGGGTGGGACCTTTGCCATATGATTTGGTGAGAAATGCCAAAATGGCATTCTCAATCACCCCCACACCCCATATGCTAGGCTCAATCATCCAAGGAAGGGAGAGAAACTCTGAAACTACTCTATTTCCTCATCCATACACGCACCAAGAACAAAGGAGGAAGAAGGAGGGGAAAAGAGAAGAGAAAAGTTGGCTTTGGAGAGGAAAACTTGTGTTTAACAAGGTAATGACTCCATTAATCCCATTTCTTGTTCTTCAATCCTCTTATATGATTATTCAATCATATTGCACACCCTAGGATTGTTCTACACGTTTGGAAGTGTAGAATGAGGGGTTGGAAGGTGGTTCTAAGCCCAAGGATGGACTTAGAAGCCAAAGTGACCGGTTCGCCGGAAAATAACCTTTTGGGGGTTATTTGTATTACTATGGGTTTTAGGATGATAAAACCTTGTTAGTAACTTGTATAAGGTATTCAAGGAACTTTCATGGAGTTGAAAGGGGCGCCGGAGTTGTCGCTGGAGTTCGTTGAAGTTCGCCGGAGTTTCGCCGGAGCTAAATCGGGAAGGCTAGAACTTCATAAGCTTCATTAAGGTGAGAAGACGGCTTTATGCTTTATAACTTTTGCGTGAGGCATTAGATTACCTAAAGTAATCAAGGGTATGTTTTATGAAATGAGTAAAGATAACCAAGTGTTTGCTTATGCCATGATTATACATAAAACATAGTTGAAAAACATGTTATGTAGGTTTGGTGGTTAAAAGTGTGATAACTTATTATGTGTGATGTTCCAGGGATCCAAAATGGTATTTTTGGATCAAGGACGTCAAGGAGTATATGTGTATCAAATTTCACGTTAATCGGACTCCGTTTGGGTGGTCAAACGGGCGTTGACCGACAAGTCAACTGTCATACCCGACCGGGTATTGACACATACCCGACCGGGTATTTGTTGAAAATTAGCTTTGTGGACTACTGTCTCCTGTACTCGACCGAGTATGGGTTGATACTCGATCGAGTATTGTGTTATGCTCAAAACGGGCAGTTTTGAGCGGGTTAATGTGGGCCGTTCAGGTTGGACCCGCCCACGTTGGTTCCTAAGGATTGTTATATGACTATAGGGCTAGGTATTGTCCATAGTTGAAGGAACGAAAGGTTAGCCATATCCAGGTTAGGGTTTGTTAAGGATTTAGTTTGGGGTTGAGTATCCCCGGGACATTAAATGATCCTGAAACTCGGTTGGGGTTGAGCATCCCCAGGACTATAAATGATCCTGAAACTCGGTTGGGGTTGAGCATCCCCGGGACTATAAATGATCCTGAAACTCGGTTGGGGTTGAGCATCCCCGGGACTATAAATGATCCTGAAACTCGGTTGGGGTTGAGTATCCCCGGGACTGCAAATGATCCTGAAACTCAGTTGGGGTTGAGTATCCCCGAGACGGTAAATGATCCTGAAACTCGGTTGGGGTTGAGTATCCCCGGGACGCGAAATGCTCCCAAAACTCGGTAGGATATTATGAATGTAGAATGTAGCTGGTGAGCTAGGCATTCGGGAAAAGGGTGAGAAAGGTCAGGTAAGAACTTTATCTCTAAAAGACTCTTTGAGTGAAATGACCTACGGGTCGAGTATTTTAAAAATATATATATATACAGTATGTATCATCGGATGAATGAGTCACATATATATATGTATCACCCTATTTTTGGGTCTCGTGTCTGAAACATTAGTTATTCTTCATATAGCCTGCTTGTCACTAGTACTTCTATGGAGTACTGACCCCTCCGGAGGCCCTCACATTTTTCAGGTAGAGGCTAGAGTCCTACTAGCTGCACCTTTTCCTAGGGTGAGCATTCGAGGAGGAAGACGTGGTTCGTGCTTCCATTCGTATTTTTGAAATCTATAAACTGCTCATGGATATTTGAACAATGTTTTCATTAAAACAGTTGGGGGCCTGCGTGCCCGTGTTTGCCACGTGTGGCTAAGTATCTGATAGAGTAAATGTCTAGAGAGAAGTGAGAGCTAGAGAGAGAAGTGCAATATATGCTTCAATAGAATGATTTTGTAACCCCTATAACTACCTCCAGAGGAAGTATTTATAGGAAAAATACGGGCTGCGCTCCCAACCTTGGGCTTGGGAGGCCCATTTACAACTGGACCGCTACTGGGCCGAATACAAAGCCACTGGTGGGCTATACAAATGAGTAAGTGTAAAATCCGGTTCTGTGAGTCTCCCGTGGCCGACGAGGGTCTTGGCCGACGAGGGTCTTGGCCGACGAGGGCACGGCCGACGAGGGCGCGGTCGACGAGGACACCCTGGTTCCTTGGCCTCAAGATCATATTCTGGGTTGGCCCCTCTTCGGCCGACGAGGGTCTTCTGGCCGACGAGGGCACCGCGTAGCAGCTGTGCTTTCTGTTCTGAGTATGTGGGTCCTGGGGCCTAGATCCATATACTCCATCAGTATCAAACATATTATTATTTCCGCATTTGTTTGATTATGATATTGATGTTGATTGTATGTGTTTACTAATCGGTTTGGCAATAGAATCAATCGGACGCCTTGTACAATTCAATAGGGATGAACTGTTGTTGTTCTTATCGGGTTGTACGGCGGTTGTCTACGTGGCTCGGATGCGGTCCGGGGCGTGACATTTAAGTATAGGACGAGGAGGGTGCGCTCATCGGCCCCCTCGACCTCTTCGGTCTCCCTCGTCCACCGATCAATGAATGACCGGAAGCGCGTTGAACCACTCGTATGTCGGCCCCTCAAGAGTGGAGAGGAACCAATGGCAGAGATATTCGTCTGACACGTTCACCATCAGCATGTTATTCTGGTAGCGGCTGAAATGCTCCTGGGGGTGTGATCGGCCATCGTAGGACTTGATGGCGTTTCCCCTGTACTTCTCCGGGATGGGGGCCGAGAGCACCCTGTTGGTGAAGGGGGTCCTGGTCCTGACCTGGATGACGGGGTCACCTCGCCCTTCGGCCAACTCCCTCTCAAGGGCGCTGACCTTGTTCATGAGAGCGTTGAATCCAGGGTCGTTGGAGGCGCCGGCCGTAGGGACGTTTGCCGATTGCCTGGATTCCATCTGGGCCAGCCTCCTTTCCAGCTGGGCGATAACCTCGTCCCGGGGATCCCTGGCGGCCGCATCGGCGCCCTGATGGTTCTTCATGCGCTCATCGTGGGTCGCATTAATCTGGTGGCGCACGTCGTCCTCGTGCAATTTTCCCTTGCCCTTGTCCAGGCGGGGCTGGTCCGCTGTCCGGGACACAGACCCCAAGCTTCCTCTTGGCGAGCCAGGCCGACGCTCCCCAATCCGCCCTGCCATCCTCTCCGAAACCGGACGACGGCGCGTGTCACCTAGCCTATTGAAGGCAGAGGCTTTTCCACGCGCTGGGGTCTGCCCGGGCCGAAGAGGGGAAGCGGGTGGGAGTGGGATGACGCTGTGTCCTGGGCTATCACCCCCTCATTATTGCCTAACCTGACGGCCAACGGCTGGGGCTGAGGAGGTGGAGTGATGTTCCCCCCGGTCCTTGGCAAGAGTGCGCTGAGGAAGGTGGGGTTCTGAGCTAAGCTGGCGATGATGACCGACAACGCGGCCTGGAACTGTGGATCCACAGACGGAGAAGCCGCGACCATAGGCTGGGCCGGAGCGTGGTCTGTCTTCTCTGCGCGCTTCTTGTCTAGGCCGATGCGAGCATCAGGGGCGCCACCGTTGAGCTGGTTGCGGAGGTCCGTCGTGAGGTTTATGGCCTCCTGGAAGACGTCCCCTCCGCCGACCTGGTCGGCCGTGGCATCCTCCTCATGCTCCCTGGTCTCCTGATCCTCAGGGATGGCCTTGCTGACGAGGTTGCGGTTTGACTTGGTTCTTCCCATGATCAGTGGTTAGCTGTGTTTGGTAGCGACGAAGGGTGCTAACTTGATTGTTCTAGCTCTCAACGAGAGCACCAAATGATAGAGTATATATCTAGAGAGAAGTGAGAGCTAGAGAGACAAGTGCAAGTAATGCTTCAATATAATGATTTTGTAACCCGTACAACTACCTCCAGAGGAAGTATTTATAGGAAAAATACAGGCTGGGCTCCCAAGTCTTGGGCTTGGGAGGCCCATTTACAACTGGATCGCTATTGGGCCGAATGCAAAGTAAATGATGGGCTACATAAATGGATAAGTGTAAAATCTAGTTCTGCGGGTCCTCCGTGGCCGAAGAGGGTCTGGCCGACGAGGGCACGGCCGATGAGGGCACGGCCGACGAGGACACCCTGGTTCCATGGCTTCAGGATCACATTCTGAGTTGGTCCCTCCTCGACCGACGGGGGTCCCTTGGCCGACGAGGGCACCGCTTAGTGGCTTGTGCTTTCTGTTCTTCTGAGTATGTGGGTCCTGGGGCTTAGACCCGTATACTCCATCAGAAATACAATAAGATAAAGTAGACTCGGCTGGATATTTCCATATTATTTATTATTAATCCCGATTAATGGGCTGACCACGTTAATGGGCTTTGCTTTAATTCAATCTTGGACCATAGCTGTGATCCATGGTACCAGTAACTTCCCAAATTTTAATTTATTATTCTTTCTTTTTAAGAAAAAGGGGCAAATAATTATCATTTTTAGTTTGTTTTAAACTTCTCTGATCTACTTCAGTTTAGTTTTATTGAAGTTATTTTTCTGACTACATCGACTGAAGTTACTGTACATAATCATTTTAAACTACTTTTCATATTATTTTTTATTTACTTCATTAATAAAATACTAGTATTATTTAATGTAAATTTGTTCATAAATGAATATATTCAGTCACTTTTGTCAGAATTTCATCAATTTCAAAAGAATCCGGCAATTTAACCAATTTGAGAGTCATTAAACATTTAAGCTGACTCTAAATATCAAAAGTAGAACATGTGAGTAACATTGGATCAGCAGCGAATAAAAATAAAAATGACTTTTTGAAAAAGGATATGGTATAGCCGGAAGTAAGGAACATCAATTCTATAATTTTGCTTATATTGCTTACAAATAATGGACATACAGAACATGAATGCAAGCTAACCAAAGTATATGGTACCAGCAGTACGTAAATCTTGGTGGGTCCCTTGTTATAAAAATCCATATTTTTTAAAGTGTTTTAACTTTTTTGTCGTTGATCCAATTTTTATAAAAAATATATCAAAATTTATAATTTTTTACGATCTTTCATATTAAACCACTATTGTCAATATAAATTTTAAAAAACAAATTTCAAGATTTATTAAACAATCTTCTTATTTTCCATTACCCATTTATGTAGTATGTGGGAGAATTTTCACTCTCATATACTTCGTATAATGTTTTTAGGTATAAGATAAGCCGGCTAACAATTGAGCGAAATAATTTTCCTCTTATATGTAGTGTTTTAAGTATAAGATAAGCCGACTAATAATTAAGCAACCAAATTTTCTATCAAATGTAGTGCTTTTAATTTGGTATAAGCAGTGAAGTCGGCTAACAATTGAGTGAGATGACTTTCTTTCTCATATTTAGTTCTTTTAAGTATAAGATAAGCTTACTAACAATTTAGCGGGATAATTTTCTCTCTCATTTGTATTGCTTTAAGGTATAAGAAGCTAAAAAGATCAGCTTGCTAACAGTTGAGCATGTGAATTTTCTCTATGTAGTGTTCTTTTAATACGGAGTATAAGATAAGATAAGCAAGCTAACAATTGAGCGACATAATTTTTCTCTCTCATATGTAGTACTTTTAGATATAAGATTTTGGATACAAAAAAAGATTAAGCGGGCCATCTAACAATTGAGCGAGAGATTTTTCTCTCTTATAAGGTGTTTTTTAAGTTTAAGATAATCCATCTAACATTTGAGAGAGAATTTTCTGTATCATATATAAGGCTTTTGGGTATATGACAAGCCGACTAATAATTGAGCGGAAGAATTTTATATCTCATATGTATTGTTTTTAGTTATTAGAAGATAAACTTGCTAAAATTTGAGCGGAAGAATCTTTATCTCTCATATATAGTTCTTCTAAATATAAGATAAGTCGGCTAACAATTGAGCGTAAAATTTTTTGTCTCTGATATGTAGTGCTTTTAGGTATGAGGTAAACTGGCTAAAAATTGAGCGGAAGAACTCTCTCATATGTGAGAGTTTTAGGTATAAGAAGATAAACTTGCTCATAATTGAGCAGGATGATTTTTTATTCTCATATGCAGTGTTTTTAGGTATTAGAATAGAAGATTGCTAACAGTTAAGCGATGAATATGAGCGTGGTTTTTTCCCCTCTCATATGTAATACATTTAGGTATTAGAATATAAGCTTGCTAACAATTGAGCGGAATAACGTTCTCCCTAATTAGACCTGGACAAAATCGGGTTGGCCTGCCCAGCCCGCCCGCACAAATGGGCGGGCTTGGGCATATATATTTACCCACCGGCCCGGCCCGAGCCCGGCCCGCAATAAGATGTGGGCGGGCTTGGGTTAGGGTGTAGGCTCGTTCGGGCCGATAAGCCCGGCCCGCTACATTTAGTATATATAAATATATATATTTATATATATACTAATTTATTTATTTATTTGCATATACACATGTATATTTATATTTACTAATTTTTCTTTATACATATTTATAGTTTATTATGTTTAAATTTAAATTTTTAGTTCTTAACAACTAGCCCAACCAATATAATATCTATTTTTGTACTTAAAGATAATACTTTGTGCTTAAATTTTAAATTTTAGATATAATTTCTCATTATTATTTTTGTGTAAGTATTTTTTTTGTATGTGGTGAAAGACGTATAAACATTATAAGCGTATTAATTATTTTCTAAATGTTGTAATATTATTTTTAAAGTATTTAAAAAATCATATAATTTTGAAAAAATTAAAGTTTTCCCAGGCCGGGCGGCCCGGTGGACTACCCGGCCCGCTCTTATGGGCGGTTATGGACATAGGGTTAGGCCCGTTTTTGCGGGCCGGGCTGGGCCCGCCCACACATGATAGGCAGAAAATTTATAAGAAGCCCAGCCCGAGCCCGTTTTTGTACAGGTCTATCCCTAATATTTAGTTCTTTTATGTATAAGATACTCCCTCCGTCCCTAAATGTTCTTCCGTAATACAAATGGCACACGGATTAAGAAAGTGGAAATTGTGTGGTGGAGAGTTGTGCAGACGAGAGAGAAATATGTAAGAATGTGTAAGAATTGTTGTGAACCACAAATTCTTTGCCAAAAAGGGAAAATGAAGTTGTTTTTGGGACGAACGAAAAGGGAAAGTTGGAAGTTCTTTTAGGGACGAAGGGAGTAAGATAAAAAGACTTACAATTGAGCGAGATAATTTTATCTCTTATATGTAGTGTTTTTAGACATAAGAAGCTAAGAAGATTAGCTTGCTAACAATTGAGTGAGAGAATTTTAGGCAGAAGATAATTCGGCTAACAATCGAGTGAGAGAATTTTTTCTCATATGTAGTTCTTTGAGGTATAACAAGATATGCCGGCTAATAATTGAGCAGAATGATTTTCTCTCTCATATATTAGCACTAATTTACTAATGAGTAGCAAGTTCTTATTTAACTAATATTCGTTTATTTTAATATTTGATGTATTCACTTAAACTTTTTATGACTCACTTTTTTAGAATAGTATTTCATTTTAAAATTAATCTAATCGTAAAAATTGATGTGTAGTTAATTCTAATGAGTGGTGTCGATTTTTTTTTCTAATATACCATTCATTGAATATATATTGTATGAGCTTATACTTTATGGTATTAGCTTATTGAACTCTTATTTTTTTGAAAATGTAGAATCTTTAAAAGTTGTTTCTATTTTGATATTTATTTAGATCATAATTAAAAATGTATGCAACACTTGCTCTTTCCCATGTGTATGCACGGGTACTATACAGTTCTCCCATAACTCTTAATTGGATTTAAAGTTGCACATTACCAAAATCTTATAAGAAAAAATGATTTAAAGTTGAACATTACAAAAATCTTATAAGAAAAAATGATCTCTTGAACTAACAATTTTATCTATCGTTTGAAAAACAAATAATCAAGTTGGTTAAGAAACCCATTGATGAAGAAATAAAAAAGCAAAAAAAAAAGGAAAAGAGTTAAAAGAAAGAGTACATATTTATAAAAAGAATAAATTGTCCTAAATAGGACTAAAACATAGTTAAAATTCCAAAATAGGACTTGAAGTCTATTATTCCCTAAATAGGACTGTTGATTACATTTTTGTCCTTCCTTTAATTAAAACCTGGATTCACCGACTCCAATATGAAGAAACAGAGATGCGTAGAAAACATCCCTAATTTACGATCTCATCTGCGATGAAGAAACAGAGATGCATAGCAAGCATCCCTAATTTCCAATCTCCCAAAGCTCCAATGAAGCCAGGTAATTTTCTCCAACTCCTTTCTCTTCTTCTCTTCTTCTCCTTCCCTTCTCTTCTCTTCCACTCTTCTCTTCTCTCCCGTACGACTCTGGCCTATTTTAGTTTTCTTGATTTTCACTTTAACACTTCTTACTTTTGAGATTTTAAACAAATTATTTTGATTTAGATTTTGGATGAGAAAGTAAAACAAAGTTCCAAAATTGATTTGTTTATTCATTTATATCTAATATGTATTTGAAAATTTCACTTTTTGGATATGAGAATGCCACTTTTATGTCATCTTTTTATAGGATAATTGCATAATTTCCTATGAAAATGTCACAACTATCAATGTGAAAATGTCATCTTTTTACAGTAGAAAATGTCATCTTTTATGTGAAAATGTCATCTTTTTACAGTAGAAAATGTCATCTTTTATACGAAAATGTCATTTTATGTCAAACTCAGATTGTCATCTTTATAAGCATACTGTCATAAAAGTGACATTTTTCAAATAACCAATAAATTTGACATTCTCAGATTCAAGAAATGACATTTTCTGGGAATCTGCATTCTAAGGTTCAAAATTGCTACATAAATTAAAATTTAAATCCAGAAATATATTAAAATACAGAGGACCTAGAAGAAGATGAGAAAAGGAAGAGAAGAAGAAGAAGAAGAAGAAGAAGAAGAAGAAGAAGAAGAAGAAGAAGAAGAAGAAGAAGAAGAAGAAGAAGAAGAAGAAGAAGAAGAAGAAGAAGAAGAAGAAGAAGAAGAAGAAGAAGAAGAAGAAGAAGAAGAAGAAGAAGAAGAAGAAGAAGAAGAAGAAGAAGAAGAAGAAGAAGAAGAAGAAGAAGAAGAAGAGATAAGAAGGAAATTGAAAAAATTAAAATTCAGGAGACCAAGAAGAAGATGAGAAAAGGAGGAAGAAGAAGAAGAAGAAAAGAAGAAAAGAAGAAGAAGAAGAGATATGAATCAATTACCTACTATGGAGAGTTTGGTGGTCGAGGTCGGCAAGAGACTATCCGGATGGTTCAGCGGCTCCCTACGGAAACAGGAGTTTTTTGTGGAGGGTTAATTTTGTCAAGCCACTATATTTTAGTCCTAAAAAGATCCTAAAAACTATCCGGATAATTTTGAATTTTCCCATTATTTTACTCCCATTTAGGGAAATATCTCTTATAAAAAAGGGGAAAGAGTCTACCAATACCCTTGTACTATTTCAAATCAATCATTTAAACCCTTGTACTAAATAAAAGAGAACTCTTTTTAAGAAATAAAAAAGAAAGAACTCAAGAAAGCGTGGCTGTGATTGACACTCGACAGCAAGGTAAAGAGTTAAAAGAAAGAGTACATATTTATAAAAAAAGGGAAAAGAGTCTAATACCCTTCTACTATTTTCAATCAATCATTTAGGCCCTTGTACTTACTAAAATATCAGATAAGCACGTTTACTTTTTATGTACAATCAATCAAGTCATTATGACATGCTATAGTAAGTTATTTTAAAAAATAATAATTAAAAGTATTAATAAATCTTATACAAATTCATATAAATTTGAAAAATATGTAATAATAATATAAAAAATATCATAAATGTAAAAATAGATCAATAATTTTAAAAAGTTAAAATAAAAAGTTAAAAAACAGAAAACTAAAAAACAAAGTGGAAATGTAAAAATAAAAATATAAAATGCAATGTTCTAAAAGGCGTTAGGCGCTAGTCGCGCGCCAGCCCAGCGCCTAGCACCTAGGCGGCTAGGCGAACGCCTAGGAGGGGACTAGTAGGAGACAGAAATTGTAGTTTTGTCAATATTTTTACATAAGCATGACTATTAATGTTGTGTTTGTGTGTGTAAAAAATATAGACACACATATACACATCAACATGCATGAAAGATAGAGTTGTCACATTTAATAATATATTATAACTACTCACTTGCTTACTAGTAGCTTTCTTCATATGTGTTGTTAAAGTTAAAGGTACATATATCTCCTAGGATACTAAAAAAAAAACTCGATGAATCTAGACATCTAGGCAGCCGATAAAGCGCTCTGGGCGGGCAACTAAGAGCAACCACAATGGTGGAATGTCTAGTCCAAGTAAAACATGCCAAATGTCAATTAATTAAGAGGATTTCTAATCCGGATGGAACATAGTGGACTAGTTGGACTTTAAGCTACTAAAAACCCCTCCAATGCATAAAGTCCAAAGCCCAAGTTAAGTGTATATGTGGCTTTTATTTTATTAAACAAAATATTGTTATCCAGGCCAACTGATGCCCTATACGTTAGTTTTCAACATAAATTGAGGATGCTGCACGTACGTAGCAAGTTTTCATTCCACTCTTGTTCGTCACTCTAGATCGCATAGCCCTTCTCAAATCTTCTGCCGTTAGGTTTAATTGGGTGTTACAATTTTGATAGCAGGTAAATATGTTTTTTTATTTGGTTGGTTTTTTTAATAATATGAAAATAAAAATTAAAATACAATTTTATTTGATTCCTTCTGCTGATATAACAGATTGAATATTCATAAAATCATATAAAATATTTATAACTTGATCTATCTGATATATATAACCTTATCTAGATATATTTATAACCTTATATATATGTAATCCATTAATAATATTATATATAATCTTTCATATGTATTATTAAGGTTATGTAAATTACAGTGTGCATCTTGAGTTAATTATTTCTCAGTTTGAATATTTGAAAATTTTGATATGAGTTGTGTATGTTAATTATATCGATAATTTGATATCATTATACTACGTATGATATTGAGTATACTCATCAATTAACATGAAAATCAATTCAGTTACCCTCACTGCTATGTTTTTTTGTTACTGATAGACTAGTTTTCATTGTATAAGAATATCACCTTGATTTATTTTATTACATAGTTCAGGTTAACGGTATGGCATCTTCAAGTTTACGACCAGACAATGATATTTCTCCTTCGAGTGACAAATGTATTTACAAGGTTACTTATACATAAACAAATACACATACATAAATGAATGCAGGGTAATCTAAGGCCTATAGGTTAGATTACAGTACTGCTTCATTATTTTGTAACCATTAATAACCATGTTTTATTACTTCCTCCGTCCCTAAATAAAAGCATTTGTTTCCTTTTCGGGCTGTCCCTAAATAAAAGTTCCCTTTCCTTTTTTGGCAAACAAAACAGTGCAAAACAGTGCCAAACAGTGTCCAAACAGTGCCAAACAGTACCAACCAAACCCACTTTCTTAAAATGTGTAGAAAACGAATGGATACTTTTATATAGGGACGGAGGGAGTATATTATAACCTTATTTTGTTTTGTTAATGCAATGTGTCTGAAGGATATGGGCGCATCAAGTTTTGGATCGAGCTCTAATAGTACACCTCCAAGTGAAAATGAGCTCTCACTTACCAAAAAGCTCTTAAATGGTCCATTGGAAGATGATGCACTTAATGCCGAATATAGTTCAAATGTTCCCTTGATTGTGTCTTCAATGTTAATTGCTGCAAAATTCTCTCTTAGCAGCTTAGGTGCTGGCAGAAGCTATATTCGTCGAGATAGAAAAGAGCGTCATGACATGATAGTCAATGACTACTTCAAAGGAGAAAACTCTAAGTACACCCCCGGACTTTTTCGTCGTAGATTTTGAATGGGCATCGAATTATTTACCAGAATTTTACAAGATGTAGAGAAATATGATAATTATTTTCAACAAAAGGTTGATGCCGTTGGAAATATTGGTTTGAGCCCACTACAAAAGATGGTTGCGGCAATACGTATGCTTGCATATGGTTGTCCTGCTGATCTTCTTGATGAATATGTTCAAATCAGAGAAAGTACCGCAATAGAAAGCATAAAGCGCTTTTGTGCAGCTATTATAGGACTTTATGAAGAACAATATTTAAGAAAACCCAATAACGATGATATCAGAATGCTTCTAAAGGAAAGAGAGTTCCTAGGATTTCCAGGTATGCTTGGTAGCTTGGACTATATGCATTGGCAATGGAAAAATTGTCCCACTGCTTGGCATGGCACCCACACAAATGGGTTTAAAAGAGTTCCAACTCTTATTTTGGAAATCGTAGCTTCAAAAAGTTTATGGATTTGGCACGCTTTCTTTGGAATGGCTGGTAGCAATAATGATGTTACTGTTTTAGATAGATCTCCATTATTTGATGATGTGATTAATGGGGTTGCTCCACCATGTAATTTTGTAATTCAAGGTAATGAGTATAATATGGGTTATTATTTAGCCGATGGGATATATCCACAATACGCAACTCTCATCTAAACAATATCTCATCCTTCATCTGTCAAGGAAAGGTTGTTTGCAAAACGACAAGAATCTGCAAGAAAGGATGTAGAACGAGCGTTTGGTGTGTTACAAAGTCGATGGCATATTGTTAAAGGTCCGGCCCGTCTGTGGAGCGCTAAAGACTTGGGAATAATAATGAAGACGTGCATCATCTTACATAACATGATTATTGAGAATGAGCGCGGTCAAGGCGTTGATCCGGAAGATTGGGAGGCCGAAGGAGACGAATCAGGTGAAAATGTTACACTAGAGCATGATTTTACCTTAATTATGTCAATGATGTGATTAATCGAACAAAACAAATACAAGCTATGTGGCTGCACAGGGATTTAAAAAATGATCTCATCAATCATTTATGGGAAGTTTATGGTGGTCAAGCTTTTGAAGGATAATTCCAATGTAATGTTTACTTTTGATGGATAATTTCATTTTATTATTTGATTTTATTGGATAGTATTACTTTACTGCTTGGGTTTTATGTGTAATATTTTGCACTTAATGACGGATTGTTTCAGTTTTGGTGTAACTAGTGATTATAAGTTACAGATATTAAAAATATTGTTTATAAGTTAATTAGTGATTAGGTTTTGTCATCATATTTTGTACTCTGCTGATGTTTTTTTCAGACCACTAAACAGTTCATCAATACATAACAAACGAGGAGATTAAGATCCAACATAATTATGCTAAAGTCACATGTTGAATTAATCATTAAACACATTAAGGACATTACATTCATAATAAATATAATCCAAGCAATAACACAATAACATAATAACAAAGTTTTAGGCTATCCGGTACTATGCAAAGAATGAAAAACTACTTAATCAAAGCTCACTATCTCTAGATTAAGAGAAGCTGTCAATTTCCCACTCCTCCAAGATTCGATCTTGTAAGATTTCATATTTAGCTCGCACAGTTGGCGAAAACTTACTCAAATTAAGATTCATTATACGTTCTTGATCAGCTCTTCTTTTATCGTGCTCTTTTAGCTCTATCTCCTTTTTCATTACTTGCTCTCTAAATGCACGCTCATTCATTTGGTTTTCCTTCTTCATCTCCAACTCGGCCTTATTATATTCTATTTGCTTGTCCAATGTACACTGTAATTTATTCAGTGTTTCAACCACTCCATTTTCAGAATTCAGCTTTCTTTTTCTGTCTTTGGCACTTTCCTTCCCAAGGGCCGCACAATTCCATCAGTTTTGACTTGCTCAGGTTCTGTAGACTGACTTTCTGGAATCGATGGGGTGTCACGTACTTCTGTTGTGGTTTTTTTATCTGAAAAGTTTTTATCTAACCCAGAAGCCTTTGTGAGCTGACTTGTACACCATTTTGGGTTCGTTATCAAAAGCTCCCAACAATGGATATACTTGAATTCTTTTTTCTTTTTATCGCTGAAGAGTTTCTCGTACATTCCCAGTGCCTTCCGTTTCTGAAATAAAAAGAAGTGCATAAATCGCACTATAATGTACTTCTAATTCCTTATATATTAGTGAAAATTAATATATGAAAGCAACACTTACCATGTCTTCTGTGTTCGAGCCACTTTGGGGATGCCTTTCATGTTTCTCATAAATTCCATGAAATTTGTTCACTGTTTTTTGCATTTTATTCCACCTGCATTGAAGGCTATTACTACTTCTAACTTTGCAGCTTTCCCCCATTTTGTCCTTCCAAACTTGTGAAATTCTCTCCCACATTGCTAAGCTTTTCTGATTATTACCAACATCAGGATCCATAGAAATGTTTAACCATGCTTCTGTTAAAGCAATATCTTCTTTTGAACTCCAATCTCTTTTTATAGTAGACGATTGATAAGTATTGAAATTATTTTGGTCATCTTTATGTTTCTTTCTCCCACCTCCGGATGCCCTAGGAGTTTCAGTGGCTCCACTAGAAAATACAGGAGTGTTCAAAGATTTTGGAACGAGAATGGAGGTGCATAAGATAGGTTGGTATATGGAGAACAAGAACCATCCATGGGATTGAACTGATATGGAGGCTGGAATGGAGGGCTGATTGAAGTAAACTGGTTTGGTGCTTGATTTGTGTAGTTAACATGGGTGGGATTTTGGGAGCTCGGGAATAAGCTAGACGCAGGATCCATTTCTTGTAGTCTCTGTGTGTCATAAAGAAAACAAAAAATAAAAAGAATAACAATAAGTTTTGTACTTGATACTCACTGCTATTGCAATAGAATATTTTTGACACTACGAAGATTGCTACTTGTATATGATGCATAAATGATCGAGTTGGATAGTAAATTAACAATTCATAATTACCTCCTAAATTACGGAGAATACATCAAAATAGAAGTGGCACAATAAAACACAATTATCATATAGAGCTAGCGAAGTGAAAGGACCATAAAATCTCAATGGAAAAATCTGCAAAAACCCCAACTATAATACAACACTAAAATGTTTAATTAATGGAGAAATGAAGAAATAAAAACTTTGTAAAACTAATTGTTGGGAATATTTTATGGTGTTCAATCTAGTTAGTTGTCTTTGTATTTGTATAGTTATTAATTAAACGTGTAATACGGGCCACAAATGTGTATCAGTCCGTGGGCTTCCTTGTAACCCGTAAGTTAGCCAACTTCTCCTATAAAAGGAGGCTAACTTACGGGAACCGAAACGAATCGAGAGAGGCTTAGAGACGCAGAGGCGAGATAGAGAGAAATTAGGGTTGCCGCTGCTCTCCTTCTCCAGGGAGAGTAGCGGCAGGTTCATACGGTATACCAGATTCACGTTCAATCTTGTCGATTTCTTTCTATCTGCTTCTTTATCACTGTTATGGTTGTATGATTGTTAGTATTTTGGGACTAACAATTGGTATCAGAGCCGAGGCGTGAAACAGGTTGGATCTGTCTGCGATTTTTGGATTTAACGAAGAACTGCTCTGTTTTTTCTTCAGTTTTTCTATATGTAGAGATTTGCTCCTGTAATCTCGTTTGTGAACGAAATTTTGTAAAAATCATACTGTTGGATTCGCCTTTCAAAACCGATCCAGCAGCATACCTCTTTTTTCGTTTTCTGCAATTTTTGTTTTTCGAAGATCTCTACATTGAGATCTCGAAATCCTCTTTTTTCACTGCTGCAGAAACGTTTTTGGCTTGAAACTGATACAGGAGAATCTCGACTTTCAGGGCTATTCAGAACAGGTTTCAGATTTTCAAAAATAAATGTTTTCGTTTTGCAGGATCTCGACATTTAGGGACTCGATTTCTTCTTCTCGACATTTGAGATCTCGAGATTTGCATCTCGACATCTTGATCTCGAGATTTGCATCTCGACATCTTGATCTCGAGATTTGCATCTCGACATCTTGATCTCGAGATTTGCATCTCGACATCTTTTATTTCCGCAGAATAAAAGAATAAAAGCATGACGTCCCGATTCATCGGATCGTCATGAGGGGGAGAGTGGTCCACATACTGTTAACACTGAACAAATCATTCTGGGACACTTCACTCCTCCATCACAAAATTCAACACCCTCTCTACTATCTCCGCAACTCAAATCAAATGGTCAGCTACACTCACAAATCAACCATCATTATGTTCCGCTGTGCCACCGACAAGCTCTCCTCAAATGCATTCATTCCAAATAGTCAAAAAGACTACATTGTGGAGGAGACAAAGGTCAAATACTCGTGTCCTGAAGATGAATTCCATGGGCATCTCCTATTCTCCAAAGAACATTCATTCTAGAGGCGTCACCGGACTTCATCCAAGCTGATCAAGAGCAACTTCTGGAAGGCAAGGACTACATGCAAGATATTGAAGGTCCCTCAACCCCTGACATCAAAGATCAAATTAGCAAGAAGACATCAAAGGGGAGATTGCAAGGATTTCTTCAGATAGCCTTCCTCAGAAGTCAAGTTCAAAGACAAAGGAAGCTCAATAACAACAAAGACAAAGATATCTGCACTGCAATGCTGATTCAACACGATTGATCACCAAGGGGGAGATTGTTGGGAATATTTTATGGTGTTCAATCTAGTTAGTTGTCTTTATATTTGTATAGTTATTAATTAAACGTGTAATACGGGCCACAAATGTGTATCAGTCCGTGGGCTTCCTTGTAACCCGTAAGTTAGCCAACTTCTCCTATAAAAGGAGGCTAACTTACGGGAACCCAAACGAATCGAGAGAGGCTTAGAGACGCAGAGGCGAGATAGTGAGAAATTAGGGTTGCCGCTTCTCTCCTTCTCCAGGGAGAGTAGCGGCAGGTTCATACGGTATACCAGATTCACGTTCAATCTTGTCGATTTCTTTCTATCTGCTTCTTTATCACTGTTATGGTTGTATGATTGTTAGTATTTTGGGACTAACACTAATCAAGGAGTGTTACACTGTCACTGACTCAGTATAGTAGTATGATTGTAGATTTGTAGTTATCAAGCATTTGAAGCTTTAGAACTGCATAAATAGCCAAAGGTACTTGATAACATATATGTATTATAAAGCAGTATTGCATTTAGCAAAAGTCCAAAGCAGATTAAGAAGCATGAAAGCTGCTTAAATGACCACAGGAAGAAAGCAGTATCATAGGGATTAAGAGAGGCACTGACGACCCCATGATAATATAGTAAGAAATTAAGAGAAAAAGACTGTGGAGATTAAGAGAGTACAATTGCTATTTAATAGGGAAGACCTTCTTCAAAATCAGTTGACTGTAAACCAATATAGCAAAAATTAAAATTTGTCTGAATCTGGCCAAATATAGTAGTAAGATTGTACACCAGCTGCTAGCATGTGTACAGACTTTTGCTAAAAATGAGTTGTTATTTTTTTAAATAATGATGTATATACAAAGTATGTATTAAGCAAACACATTCTATTATATTTTAGTAGAGTTTCTTTTTACCTACATGTAAATTCATAGTTTTTATTGTTACATCATACACTCTCTAACAAATTGTTAGATGACACACTCTGTAACAAGATGTGTAAAACATCTATAACTCAGACTAATATTACAGATTTTTTCCTTTTGACTTCAACTATTAAACATTAAAATGAACTAAGTTCATTAGTTGGAAACCTAAAATGGTTCATTTCCAAGACCAGTATGATACAATGTGTATAACTATATTTTTCTGGTTCCACGAATACTAGAAATTAAAGAAGGAAATGAATAACACATGAAATCAGGAACATATAAGCCATATTTTCACATATAAGCCATATTTTACCTTCAATAAAACCAATCATATAGCTAAAATCACCTTCTGACAGATACTTGTCTCTAAAAAGTTGTTAGCCGGCAGAAGTAAAAAACATAAGACACTTCAACAAACTGCTGCTTTTTTATGCACGATCTTCCTTGACGGGAGAAAATAATTTCTCCACTGGATTTACTACAAAAGAGCTGTGATATGATAGCCACAAATGAAAGAACTAAACTAATGGCCAGATTAGTTGAATGGGTGAAATGTTTGGATGAATTTAAGGGATGTGATACTAGTTTGAAAGAGAGCAGGGGAGGATTTGTCTTGTCGGCCCCTTACCAAGGGATTCTTGTAGACGCATAACTTCAGCTGCCCTTAAATTTTTCGCACCCTTCACGGCATGAAGAGCTTCAGAGCTATGACTGATCACTATTAAACCTAATCAGAATAGCTAAATACAAAATAGCAACAACCCAACAAAAAATTTAAGATGACAATTACAAATAGAAGAATTTCAGGATGTGCGAATTCGATTCAAGAGTGTTCATCGATGGAGCTGACAGAGAGAAAGAAATTGACATACCTGATAACCTGTATGAGAATAGAGTCACTGCTTCAACGAAAAATTCTGTGAAATAGGTCTTTGGCTGCGAGACGGAGGTTATACGGCTTGGCATTTCCCTCCCAATATTTCATCAGGCGCCCTTTTTTGGTGAGTCAGCAAGTTTTTATGCCTTTCTACGCTCGGAATTTCACATTCACAGTGTGCAATTTTTTTTTGATAGGTCAGCAAGAGACTTCCAGCACTGGAAACAAAAAGAAAGGCATAGTGTCTAATTTAACTACGTGGCGCACTAGACTAAGACTAAATAGAGCAGCATTGCGGTTGCTCTAAGCGCCCTAGGCGGCCGACTAATTCACCCAGACACCAAATCATTTAGTTGGATCCCCTAGAGTAAAATCGGGGCGCCCGGCCTTCGCCTAGCGCCTAGCCGGGGACTAGTCGGACGCCTAGAGCGATTTTTAGAACAGTGATAAAATGTAACAACCTTATAAATAGAAGTAGTATGCACAAATAATTTAAAAAATATTGACTTTGAAATTCCGATTTTTTCACAATTTGTATCTATATTTCTTCAAATTTTGACAACTTTTTTAGAAATATTTAATATAAAAAATCTGTTGTTACGGTTCTAAAACAGAATAAATGGTTAAATTGATCAATTCTTTAAAGTATGTGTACTTATTTGACACTTTTTTTAGTACAGAGGCTCATGTTTTCTCCTTTAAAAAATACAAGAGTTATGCCCTGCGCTACATCGTATATAAAGTATCCCCAAATATTTATTCTTTCTTTCTTTCGCTCCTCCTCCTCCTCCACCTCCTCTTTTTCTTTCTTTTTATCTTCACATTTACTTTGTCAATGTTCCGAAAAAATTGATGTTTGAGAATAATCGCAAAATCACCGGAAAATTAGAGTTGCCATACTTAAAAATTAAACATATACATACACCGATTTTCTTTCAGTGGCTGTGTACACAGTAAAAAAGTTGTAAAAAGTCAGGGTTAACACACACCGAAACAAATGTCTATGTACACACTGACAAAAAATGTAGATGTACAGACACTCTTTTGTCTATACAGACAAATACTGTCTGTGTACACAGACATAGATTTTCGTGCAACTACCCTGACGTTTCTGCAAATAAAGTACGCCAATCAATGTAATTTACACACAAATCAATGTCTTTGTACACATGCATTAGTTGTCTGTGTGTACCATTTTTTGTGAACACAGACAACTTAACCATGATATAAGTTGTTTGTAATCCATACATTTTTTCTGTGTACACATACATTGGATTTCTTGCCATCTAAAATTGACTTGTCTGCAACATTTTTTGTTTGTGTACACTTACACCGGTAGAAAACCAGTGTCTATATACATACAGTTTTTTTCTACGGAGAAATTTTATAAAGTGTTATTAGTTTTTCAGTTTCATTTTTCATGCAAACAAATTTTATCATTTCTGATGACCTCAACTACGATTATTTTCCGATGACACTTCCGGTGAAGATGAAAGTTAATGAAGAAAGATTATGAATAAGATGAAAATGGTGAAGATGAAAGGTGTTGGATATAGAGATGCTGAAGATGAGGTGATGAAAATGGAATAATCAAAAAAGAGGAAAGAGAAGGAGCGAAGGAGAGAAGGAGAAAAGAAGGCAGGGGAGGGGAGAGGGAGGGATAAAATAAATGGTACATTTTGGATGGTTATATGGGGCCAAGTGTACATCTATAGTTTTATATAGTAAAGTTGAGTTAAAAACTAATGATGTGTCAACTTCCTATTGGATGGAGAAAATTCCATTATCACAACAATGAAAACAATTAATCAAATCCTACATCACACGGCCATTTAAAAAAAGCTCCCTACATCACAACCGATTTGGAGCAAAAAAAAGGAGAAACAATCTCTCTTTTTAAAATGATATAACTATTATATTTAAAATCCAATTATTACAAAAACTATATCAAAATTCACAACTTTTTATTATCTTTCATATGACATCAATATCATATATAAAAATAAAAATATCTCTCTCTACATCCTGTACAAAGGTTCCACACGGTTTACGATATTTAATTGATCATAAAGTCAATTGATCCTATCTGTAATTAGATTCTTTTTAGTAAATTAAATTTACATATCCAAAGACTACATCAAAAGTTTTATAAAGTCTCAAAAGAAAAACTCAAATTTGATAAAAATTGGATATATAAAATAATAGATTAAGAAGACTTTATGTTGACCGAATAAAAGTAGACGGGAACTTTTGAATGGATGAAGGTAGTATTTAATATAGCAAATACGAGTTAAAAGTTCTACTGATTTATAAAAATTCTATTATCACTACTACTAAAACATTTAATTCATGTAAGCTGACTTGGTTCATCATTGTTATTCAGTACATGTATCACTGCTCCGATTTGTAATCCGATTTTTACAGAAAATACATCAAAATTTATAACATTCTATTATCTTTCATATGACACCAATATTGCATATATAACAATAAAAACATTATTTTATACAATACATTTGGGTTAAAAATCAATTAGGTGTTAGTCTGATATTGGCTACTAAAAGATTTATAAAATCACTCGGTGCATCTCTGCTATTCACTTGGTGCATAAGCGCTATTCATATTAATCACGCCAACTCATTTGGAGAAAGTGATGAATAAAATATCTTTTAAAGTGCTACAACTTTTTATTTGTACTCCAATCTTCACGAAAATTATATCAAAACTCATTGATATTTCATATACCATCAATATTGCATATATAAAAATAAAAATATATTATTTTATATGTAATTTCCAGCTCAGGTCTCCGATTTCACCCACAAAGGATGAAGAACCACCACTACAGTCTATAAGGGGAAAGGGGCGTCAGCCAACGGGCTATTTTCCAACCAACTCCTCCTAATTCCAACCAAGCTCTGTCAATGTGCGAAAAAGAGGAAGAAGAGGGTTTCGGCCAAGCTCACCCGAATCCATCGACAAAGAGAAGTATAAATAGGCATACCAAAGAAACAAAGATGGTAACTTACCTTACTTTGAGATACGCAGGATGCGCACAAGGAAGGAGACGGAAGACGGAAGAAACGCGTAAGAGAGGAGCGAACCAGTAGCCAGAACAAAAATACATGGGCCGCTTAGGGAAATTGGGCTTAGGGAACAAAGAGGGCCAATACCAACACATTCTCCACCTTATTGGACCATAGTGGTGTAGAGCACAACGCTCTAAAATAATTTGAGACTCATCATCGCTGGATTGCCCGAATGATCACAAAGACACATTCAGGCAAAGGGGTAAGATCACCAGGCAACTTAACCGCAATCAATGTTTAACGTGCGCTTGCACGACAACAACTTTTCGACAGAGAGACATTTAGTCCCCATGTCAGCAGGATTAAATTCAGATGGAATTTTAATCAACTTGATATCACCTGCACTAACAATATCACGTATAAAATGAAATCTAACATCAATATGCTTAGTTCTATCATGAAAAACAGGATTTTTGCACAGTTGAATAGCAGATTGACTATCAGAAAACACACAAATGTCCTGATTAAGACTACCAATCTCCGTTAGGAGACGCTTAAGCCAAATGGCTTCCTTAAAAGCTTCGGTAGCGGCCACATACTCGGACTCAGTAGTGGAGAGGGCAACTATGGGTTGAAGTTGAGACTTCCAACTAATGCAAGACCCGCAAAGGGTAAACACATAAGAGGTAGTGGATTTCCTATTGTCTCTATCGTTAGCAAAGTTTGAATCCACATACCCGCTCAACTTAACACCCTCAGAACACCTAGTGAAAACCAACCCATGATTAACAGTAGATTTCAAGTACCTAAGCAACCACTTAAGAGCATTCCAATGAGGCAAACCAGGATTAGACATATACCTACTCAAACAACTAACAGCATAGGCAATGTCGGGTCTAGTACTCACCATGAGGTACATCACGGACCCAATAGCATTGGAATAAGGCACAGATTTCATTTTAGCAATTTCAGGAGCAGTCTTGGGAGACTGATCCTTACTTAACACAAAGTGGGACGCCATAGGGATAGAGACGGTAGTAGCAGGATGCATGTTATATTTACTCAAAATCTTTTCAATGTATGAAATCTGATTGAGCACTAACACACGCTTACTCCTATCCCTAACAATGTTAATGCCTAGGATCCTCTTGGCATCACCTAGGTCTTTCATTGCAAAGTTCTCACTGAGACGCTTTTGCACACCTTTAATAGCGTCACCCGAAGGACTAACAATCAACATGTCATCCACATAAAGCAATAAAAAAACAGGCACAGAAGAAGTATTTTTAAAGTATAGGCAATGGTCGCACTCGGACTTGTGAAATTTCAAAGATGACATGCACTGGTCAAATTTGATATTCCACTGCCTCGGGGACTGCTTCAGGCCGTACAAGGCCTTCCTAAGCAAACACACATGATTACTCTTCATGGGATCCACAAAGCCCTCAGGCTGGGTCATATAGATTTTCTTGTCTAAATCACCATGCAAGAAAGCAGTGGTGACGTCCATTTGCTTCATTTCCCAATCATTATGAGCAACAAGAGCAAGCATCATTCTAATCGTAGTGAATTTAACAACAGGAGCAAAGATTTCAGCATAATCAACACCTTCCTTTTGAGTAAAACCCTTAGCTACTAACCTAGCCTTATATCTAATGTCGTTAGGCTCTTCCTTAACCTTAAATAGCCACTTACACTCAACGACGGAACTATTGGGTGGTCTAGGAACTAACGTCCAAGTCTTATTCGCTCTAAGTGACTCCATCTCACTCTCCATGGCGCAAAGCCATTTAGCGGACTCATTAGACTTAAGGGCCTCCCTATAGGTTTTAGGTTCGTTAAGCTCAAGGGTCTCAAAGACAGAGAGAGCAAACATAGAAGTATCACACGCATGGAAAGCAAAATCAGGCATGCTATCAGCAGTTCTCCTAATTTCTCTCCTACTTCTATCTCTAACAAGTTGGTAATCATGCAAAACATTATCACTAGGATCAGCACTCTCATCATGCGATTCATTGTCATTTGAATGCACATGAGAATGCTCCACCTCACTCGAAGTGGTGGTATTATCATGCTCAGAAGAATCATGCAATTCAGAAGAATCATGCAAATTAGAAGAATCATGATTAGCAAACAAAGGACTAGCAGCATATGGTATGGACTCCACCTCAACAAGTGTACTACTAGGGCTCGACTCAGAATCAGGAACAGACTTAACCAGACAAGGGAACTCGGATTCATTGAAAACAACGTTTCTACTTACCACAACCTTGAAACCTACCTGGTTCCTATCCCAAACCCTGTACCCCTTCACACCCTCAGGATAACCTAAGAAGACTCCTTTCTTAGACCTAGGGTCCAATTTGTCACCCTGTTGGTGTACATACGCAGCACACCCAAACACTCTAAGATTAGACAAATCAAGGGGCTTGTTTGAAAAAACAGATTCAGGGCATTTCCCACCCAAGGGAACAGAAGGAGACCGGTTAATCAAGTAGACAGCAGTATTGACTGCTTCACCCCAAAACTTTTTAGACAAACCGGAGGTAGCAAGCATACTCCTAACCTTATCTAGAACAGTCCTATTCATTCTCTCGGCTATCCCATTTTGTTGGGGAGTATAGGGCACAGTCTTGTGCCTTCTAATCCCACAATCAACACAGAGTTGGTCCATATCCTTATTGCAAAACTCTAATCCATTATCGGTCCTAAGGGTTTTGACCATCTTACCGGTTTGATTTTCTACAAGGGTTTTCCACTCCCTAAATTTCACAAAGACATCGGACTTATGCTCAAGAAGACGGACCCACACCTTCCTAGAAAAATCATCGATAATGGACAAAAAATATCTCTTACCCCCGTGGGTAGAGACACTAGCAGGACCCCACACATCTGCATGAACATACTCTAACACAGAGGTACACTTAGTGGGATTAGGATAAGGGGAAGAGGGGAATGTAACCTTATGCTGCTTGCCTAACACACAAGATTCACAGAAAGGGATGGAGGACACAGAATCCTTACCAAAACAACCAGATTTATGCAAAATCTCTAAACCCTTATTACTCATGTGTCCTAATCTATTATGCCACAAAGCAGTTTTATCAGAACTAACAACATGAGCAGAATCACAGAAAGGCTGAGCATGGCACACATACAAATTATTCACCTTTTTTGCCTTAAACAAAACAAGGGAATTTTTCAAAACTTTCATGCACCCATTTCCCCATTTACCCTCAAGCCCACTACCCTCAAAAGCAGCGACAGAAAACAAGTTATGACGTAAATCAGGGACATGCCTCACATTTTTCATAGTAAACACAGTCCCATTATCAAACTTTAAGCATACATCACCCACCCCATGTATTTTGCATTTCTTATTATCAGCAAGAGACACAAAACCATCATTGCAAGAATCATAAGAAGCAAACAGAGATCTAACAGGTGTCATATGATAAGTACAACCAGAGTCAATCAACCACTCATTTTCAGTCATGCTACTCAACACAGAATTTGCAGAATCACAGACCATAAAAACTTCTTCATGCAAGTTATTATCATCTACCACATTAGCATGTTCAGACTTCTTAGGATGGGGACAATCCTTAATGAAGTGACTAGAATTACCACAATTATAGCACACTCTCTTCTTAGACTTACCTCTCTTCTTCCCCGGGTCATTGTTATTGGTCTGGTTCTTATTGTTGCTACCCTTCTTATGGTTTCTAGATCTACTCTTAGACCTACCCCTCACAAGCAACGCTTCACCAGAATCCCTAGATTGACTGTTACTACCCCTCGAGTGTCTCAGGTCTAACTCCTTACTCCTTAATCCATTAACGACTATATCTAACGAGATATCGTCTCTACCATACTTTATGGCAGATTTGACGTCATTGTAAGAGTCAGGGATGGCATTAAGTAACACTATGGGTGTGTAGTCATCTATGTGTTTATCACCGGCTTGCTTAATGTTCTGAATAAGCTTGTTAAACACATCTAGGTTCTCATCTATGTCTTTGGTCAGGTCAAGCCTAAACCTAAAGAACTTCTCAAGCAAAAACAATTTACCAGGCAAAGAAGTATCGGTATACAACTTATCTAACTTGTCCCACAACTCTTTTGCGGAATCTATAATACCCACCTTCCTGAGCACTGAATCAGAAAGGTTTAGGTAAATAGAGGAACAAGCAGTTTCATTCATCTCAACACGCTTAGCAGCATCCTCAGAGTCTAAATAGAGACCGGTCACGGCTCTATAGACTTTCTGTTGGATCAACACACATTTGATTTTCTGTTTCCAGATATCAAAATCTGTCTTTCCGTTAAATGGAAGCATGCCATATTGATTGACAGCCATATTAACAGGAAAGCAAGCACAACACGCAAGAGAGTAAATAAAAATTTATCAGGCTATCAACCGGTACGAAGCAACTAGCACGAACAAGCCGAGAAGACCAATGAACACAAGGCTCGGGTACAATCTCCTTGTTCTTTCGTACAAGCACAGATAAAAAATTTTATTTACTCAACAGACAGAAAAATGATTAATTATAACCTAAAGGGCTATCAATTGTACGAAGCAACTAGCACGAACAAGCCGAGAAGACAAATGAACACAAAGTTCGGGTACAATCTCCTTGTTCTTTCGTACAAGCGCAAATAGGCTAGAATTAAATCAACAAACAAAGAGACAGGATTTAAAACTAATCCGGACAGAAATATTTCCAACTTCGGACAACAAGTATCCAAACAAATATTCTTAACCGGAGAGTTTATCCACGAATCAATCAACAGGAAAAAATCAAAATAAAAAATCCAACATGTGATTAAATTTAAACCGGAAGAAATATTCACAACTTTGGACAACGAGTATCCAAACAAAAATATTCTTCACCGAAAAAATTAATCACAAACCAACAAGTAATCACAATTTAAACAAACATGAAATTGTAATTCAACTTGAAATTAAAAAAGAATGAACTACGAATAAAAAATCACACAAAGGATTAGTAAACGTACCTGGGGCCGGGCACAGCCGGCGTCCTAGACCACGCAGGTCAGGAGCGGGGAGCGGGGGGGAAAATAAATCCGGTGGCACTCCGGTACACCAAGGGTGTTCAAGCCAATTTACCTGAGCGGGGCCCGAGGTTGGGTTACCCGACTTACCGTAGGCAGCGTGGGCTGCTGTAGGGCGCGGCGGCAGCGGACTGGACTGGCGGCAGAGCTCCCAGACTGGCGGTCACACCTCTGGACTGGCAGCGGACTGGGCTGGCAGGCTCCT
Organism: Cuscuta europaea; assembly: GCA_945859875.1. NCBI lineage: Eukaryota > Viridiplantae > Streptophyta > Magnoliopsida > Solanales > Convolvulaceae > Cuscuta > Cuscuta europaea. The sequence goes on from CAMAPE010000006.1 coordinate 7,303,108, forward strand.
GGCAGACGGCGGCAGACCTCTCTGGACTTCTGGACAGCAGCGGAGGGCGACGACCCGGCGGCAGGCGGCGGCGCGGCGGCGGCGTGGCGGCGGCAGACTTCTCCCGGCTCTGATACCACTGTAATTTCCAGCTCAGGTCTCCGATTTCACCCACAAAGGATGAAGAACCACCACTACAGTCTCTGATACCAAATGTGTTGGTATTGGCCCTCTTTGTTCCCTAAGCCCAATTTCCCTAAGCGGCCCATGTATTTTTGTTCTGGCTACTGGTTCGCTCCTCTCTTACGCGTTTCTTCCGTCTTCCGTCTCCTTCCTTGTGCGCATCCTGCGTATCTCAAAGTAAGGTAAGTTACCATCTTTGTTTCTTTGGTATGCCTATTTATACTTCTCTTTGTCGATGGATTCGGGTGAGCTTGGCCGAAACCCTCTTCTTCCTCTTTTTCGCACATTGACAGAGCTTGGTCGGAATTAGGAGGAGTTGGTTGGAAAATAGCCCGTTGGCTGACGCCCCTTTCCCCTTATAGACTGTAGTGGTGGTTCTTCATCCTTTGTGGGTGAAATCGGAGACCTGAGCTGGAAATTACATTATATATTAAAAAGTGTAGTTATAAATCAGTAATGTATGTGTTTCTTATTAGTTAATAAATTTTGTTATCACTACTATTGTAACATTTAATTAATTCAACTTCATTTGGTGCTTCACTACTATTTACTCGGTTCATCATTATATTGATTTACTTTAATCACGTCAACTTATTTAGAGAAAGGGGGTGGAGGAGATTTTTTTGTTCTTTTTTTTGTACTCCAATTTTTATAAGAAATGTATCAAAATTCATAAGTTTTGTAATCTTTCATATTAAACCAATATTGCATATATAAAATAAAAATATTATTATTTTTATATAATAAAACTGAAGTATGAATCAATGATGTGTGAGTCTTATATTGGTTAATAAAAATTTCATTATCAGCATTACTAAATCATTTAATTAATCTAAGTTCACTCAGTGCATCACTGTTATTCACTCGGTCTATCACTGCTATTCACTCGGTGCATCACTTCTATTCATTTTAATCCAATCAACTCATTCAATGCATCACTCCAAATTAAATAAAACATATATAAAAAATCGTAAAATTTTATGATCTTTCATATGACACCAAATTACATATATATAAAAACTATTGTAATAATTGAGCTATAAATCAATGATATATAATATCTATAGTAAATTTTGAGTTTAAATGTGCATTATGGGAAACACACATTTACACAATAGTCGTGACACATATAAGTAATCCAATTTCATTAAATATTAAAATTTATTATTTTATTTAGTAAAACGGGATTTCAAACTGCTAACATATACGTAGTATGTCACTCTGTTATTGGTCAACAAAAATTCTATTATCTTTGATAAACCCAGAATTTAACATTCAACAAACATCAGCAGTGATAAAGAAGCAGATAGAAAGAAATCGAGAAGATGAACCGAATCTGGTATACCGTATAAAACCTCGCTGCTCTCCCTGGAGAAGGAGAGCAGCAGAAACCTTAGCCTCTATCCGATTCGTTAGGGTTCCCGTAAGTTAGCCTCCTTTTATAGGAGAAGGTAGCTAACTTACGGGTTACAAGGAAGCCCACGGGCTGATACACATTTGTGGCCCGTATTACACGTTTAATTATTAACTACACAAATACAAAGATATTTAATTAGATTGGACACCATAAAATATTCCTAACAATCTCCCCCTTGGTGATCAATCGTGTTGAATCAGCATTGCAGCGCAAATATCTTTGTCTTTGTTGTTATTGAGCTTCCTTTGTCTTTGAACTTGACTTCTGAGGAAGGCTATCTGAAGAAATCCTTGCAAATCTCCCCTTTGATGTCTTCTTGACAATTTGATCTTTGATGTCGGGGGTTGAGGGACCTTCAGTATCTTGCATGTAGTCCTTGCCTTCCAGAAGTTGCTCTTGATCAGCTTGGATGAAGTCCGGTGACGCCTCTAGAATGAATATTCTTTGGAGAATAGGAGACGCCCATGGAATTCATCTTCAGGACACGAGTATTTGACCTCTGTCTCCTCCACAATGTAGTCTTTTTGACTATTTGGAATGAATGCATTTGAGGAGAACTTGTCGGTGGCACAGCAGAACATAATGATTGTTGATTTGAGTTGTAGAGATAGCATAGAAGGTGTTGATTTTCGTGATGAAGGAGTGAAGTGTCCCAGAATGATTTGTTCAGTGTTAACAGCATGTGGACCACTCTCCCCCTCATGACGATCCGATGAATCGGGACGTCATGCTTTTATTCTTTTATTCTACGGAAATAAACAGGAAACAAACAGAAAGAGTAAATGATAAAAGCCCCCCGGGGTCGTGTAGACACCCGTTTTCATCACTATAGAGATAAACTCTAAAGCAATGGCCTGAAAATGTTGGTGATTCTTATGTTGCAACAGCAGGACTTCCTTCCAATCATTAGTCTGCATCTGCAATAGATGAGACCTATGGAAGTCCTCGCGGGTCTTTGAAGACCTGCAACTGACTCAAAAAGTGCGTCGATGTCCTAGAAAATTCAAAACATTTGGGAGTGAGGTAACTAGACACGACGTGATCAATGAAAGTTCAGTGGCATGGGGTTGAGGCCACTATAGTCAGTATTACTTGCCTCGTAAGGAGGTAGTAATGAGAGATGTGGTTCCCCGTGAAAAATGATTAAACACATGTCTGTTGGGAGACAAGTGAGTGGTCTTGGATAGGGTTCAACATGCACTGTTGGACAAGATGCAGTGACTTCTACCCGGGATCTGAATAAATTCAGTCCTGAACCTATGGGGATAGTCCAGAGTATTTTAGTGGCTAGGAACAAATGTTCAATTCATAGCAGGCAATTGAGGTAGCAGACTCATCATTGATAATTGTTTTTCTTCTCACTTGAGCCTTCTGCTTCCTAATGCTCATAGTGTTCACTCACTCACTCGCTCACTCACTCACTTACGCTCGGCTTTGTCCCTTGGGTAGGCTTAACTGGGTTTACTAAGCCATAGGGACATGTTCTCTCATTACTTTCTTCATTTTCTCTCTGTACTCCCCCTCAACTGGAGCACTCGGTATGCTTTGTCATTGTTAGGCAACGGGAAGGATAACATTGAACACTCCCCCTAAAATGTTGCATCCTTTGAGAGATTCCTTGTTTTGTCGGTGTAAGGCGCTAGGAGGAGAAAACTGAAACTCCCCCTCAGAATGTGCAAGGTTTGATTGCTCACAGCTTGTCATACCCGCCATGTGTGTGGAGCTATCTGAACAAGTACCACACATGACGGTTTCCCTGAGCTCATCATGTAGAATTTCAGCATATTGATGATCACATAATGTTGACGAGTCAGGGGAGGCTTCGGCAGTTGATTGTTGATTGTTGTAAGATGACCGTTGACGCGAGGTTGATTGAACTATCTACGACTTTCAGACCTTTACATTGAAGTTTAGAAAAGCTTTGACCTCAGGGTTGATAATGAAAGAATTTGAACAGATTTCCCTGAGTTTTGACCTGGACATCGGTGATTTACAATGTTTGTCGGAAAACTAACGTTTTGACCCGAGAATTAATGTAGATCTTGTAGTTATCTTTCCAACAAAAAAAAGTTTGCTCAAATCGGATGACCGAGTCAAAAGTTATGGCCAAAACAGTGTGGTGTCGCAGAAAATCTCTATTTTTGAGTTTTTTGAGGAATTTCTTCGAAGATGAGGTTCTCGATGTTGAATATCGAGAGGAGGTGGATTTTAAACAAAATTCTAAGGCAATACCTCGAAATCCTAATCTCGGGGTTTAAATCTCGAGATTACAATCTAGAGGTTGCCTCGAAGAATAATGGCAAAATCCACCTGCAAAACAAACCTCAGAATATCGAAATCTGCAGAATTTCAAAATGTTTGGAACATCGAAAACTTTGGAGTTTCGAAAACCTCATAATCTCGAAAACTTGCTGTTTGAAAAACATCAGAACATCGAAAACTCCTGAAACATTTATAAGCAGGGAATTATTCAGAAATCCTATAATGTAAAGCATCGATGAACTGCGAAGAATGTCAAGATTCGAATTATGAGTTCCAAGAAACTGCAAACTTTGAAAGATTCAAAACATCGAGAAATTTTGAAAATCTCGAAATCTTCTGAATGTCGAGATCCAAAATATCGAGATCCCAAATGTCGAAATCCCAAAACTCGAAATTCCAAAAGATTTTCAGAGGCAGAATGTCGAAAATCAGATGTCGAGATCTGAATATCGAGATCTAGGATTTCGATAAAGGAGGCCCGGTTTCGAGATCTGATATCGAGATTAGGATGTCGAGTTTTGAAATCTCGAGATTTCAAATGTCGAGAAGTAAATCTCAAGATTTGAGATGTCGAGAAGTGAAACTCGAAATATTATTTCGAGAAGTCAAATGTCGAGACCAGAAGTCGAGACCTTAAAATCGAAACCTCGATCTCGAGATTTGGATGTCGAGATCCTCAATGTCGAAATCCTGCAAAATGAAAACATCGATTTTTGAAAATCTGAAACCTGTCCTGAAAAGCCCTGAAGGTCGAGATTCTCCTGTATCAGTTTCAAGCCAAAAACGTTTCTGCAGCAGTGAAAAATAAGGATTTCGAGATCTCAATGTAGAGATCTTCGAAATATAAAAATTGCAGAAAACGAAAAAAGAGGTGTGCTGCTGGATCGGTTTTGAAAGGCGAGTCCAACAGTATGATTTTTACAAAATTTCGTTCACAAACAAGATTACAGGAGCAAATCTCTACATATTAGAAAAACAGAAGAAAAGCAGAGCAGTTCTTCGTTAGATCCAAAAAATCACAGATAGATCCAACCCGTTTCACGCCTCGGCTCTGATACCAATTGATAAACCCAGAATTTAACATTCAACAAACATAAGCAGTGATAAAGAAGCAGATAGAAAGAAATCGAGAAGATGAACCGAATCTGGTATACCGTATAAAACCCCGCTGCTCTCCCTGGAGAAGGAGAGCAGCGGAAACCCTACTCTCTATCTCGCCTCTTGCGCTCTTAGCCTCTATCCGATTCGTTAGGGTTCCCGTAAGTTAGTCTCCTTTTATAGGAGAAGGTAGCTAACTTACGGGTTACAAGGAAGCCCACGGACTGATACACATTTGTGGCCCGTATTACACATTTAATTAATAACTACACAAATACAAAGATATTTAATTAGATATTCCATCTCTTCGTATTATGTATTAATTAATTTATACTTTTTCCTTCCGCAATGTAATACTCTTCTATTTCAATAATATCCCGGTAAATGGTCTCCGGCATTTACCCCACTGATTTTGGTGGTTTGCCTTCCGGAATATAAAAAAAATTAATTAGATTGGACACCATAAAATATTCCTAACAATCTTTATTATGAAAACATTTAATTAGTTCCAAACAAAAAGGAGATGGATCAACTATAATGAAAAAAGGGGGGAAATAGGTGGAAAGCGTTAAATAACTAACATTTGACATTATGTAGGCTCCACGCAATGAAATTTTAAGGAAATTTTAATTGATGTGGACGGGTGTTAGTGGCAGTAGTCATAAATAGTTCACACTATAATGTACACTCAATTTTGAAATATTTTAATTTTTTTAAATAATGAAACTTTAAATCACGTGGGCAGGACTCTAATCGTACAATATCAATAATACATGTGAATATCAAAATAATGTAAATTATAAACTCTACATATTCCCAATTCTAATTCAACACTTCTTCTTATCACTCCTTATCATTTAATTAGCCCTAAAATTAGTGGAGTATTCCACGGTGGTGGTTAGTCCTATAATTAATAACTTTTACAACAATAAGCACATGCATAAACCAAAATTATAACCACAAATTAGTACTCCAAAAAATGGTGATTCTTCACCCGTATTCCATGGTGGTGCTTAGTTCATAAAAGCAATCATCAAAATTATAATCATATCTTATGAATAGTTTATCGTGTTTATTTCATCTGACCCATGTGAAATTAACACTACCGGGGCATGCCCCGGGTGTTAGTCAAGGTGTAAACCAAGCATTTTTGAAATATTTTTGTATTGAAAAATAGATCAGGAACTAGTGTAACACCCGGGGCATGCCCCGATGGTGTTAATTTGACATGAATCAGGTGAAATAAACATGGTAAACTATTCATAAGATATGATCAAAATTTTGATGATTGCTTTTATGAACTAACCACCACCGTGAAATACGGATGAAGAATCAACATCTTTTGGAGTACTAATTTGTGGTTATAATTTTGGTTTATGTGTTTATTGTTGTAAAAGTTATTAATTATAGAACTAACCACCACCGTGGAATACTCCACTAATTATAGGGCTAAATATATGATAAGGGATGATAAGAAGAATCGTTGAATTGGAATTGGGAATATGTAGAGTTTTTAATTTACATTATTTTGGATATTCACATGTATTATTGATATTGTACGATTAGATTCTCATCTACGTGAATCAAAGTTTCATTATTTAAAAAAATTTGAAATATTTCGAAATTGGGTGAATTAAAGTTCCATAAATATTTCAATGTGTGGAGCCTACATAATGTCAAGTGCTAGTTATTAAACGCTTTCCACCTACGTTTTTCCCTTTTCCATTATATGTTAACAGTTTGAAATCATGTTTTACTTATATGTGCACGACTAGTGTAAATGTGCATTTCCCATAATGCACATTTAAACTCAAAATTTACTATAGATATTATATATCATTGATTTATAGCTCAATTGTTACAATAGTTTAAATATATATGTAATTTGGTGTCATATGAAAGATCATAAAATTTTACGATTTTTTATATATGTTTTGTTAAATGTGGAGTGATGCGCTGAATGAGTTGATTGGTTAAAATGAATAGTAGTGATACACCGAGTGAATAGCAGTGATACACCGAGTGAATAGCAGTGACGCACTAAGTGAACTTAGATTAATTAAATGATTTAGTAGTGGTGATAATGAAATTTTTATTAACCAATATAAGACTCACACATCATTGATTCATACTTCAGTTTTATTATATAAAAATAATAATTTTTTATTTATATATATGCAATATTGGTTTAATATGAAATATTACAAAACTTATGAATTTTGATACATTTCTTATAAAAATTGGAGTACAAAAGAAGAAGAAGAAAAAATCTCTTCCCCTTTCTCTAAATAAGTTGATGTGACTAAAGTGAATCAATGATGGACCGAGTAAATAGCAGTTAAGCACCAAGTAAACTTGAATTATTTAAATATAACAGTAGTAGTGATAACAAAATTTATTAACTAATAAGAAACAGACACATTACTGATTTATAACTGCATTTTATTATATAAAATAATATATTTGTATTTTTATATATGCAATATTGATGGCATATGAAAGATCAATGAGTCTTGATATAATTTTCGTAAAGATTGGAGTACAAATAAAATGTTATAGCACGTTACAAGATATTTTCTCCTTCGCTTTCTCCAAATGAGTTGGCGTGATTAATATGAATAGCACTTATGCATTGATGGAGTATATGGTTCCCGACCCCCCGGCCTGCCGACTATTGGGCCTGGACAGCGATTCATGTACACCAGCAGACAACATTTTTATTACTGTATAGTTTACATATTCATTGTATGTACTAGACTAGCTTTTTATACTATTAGTCCATTTATGTAACTGGGTCTGTTGGGTCCAGATTAGAGGCCCAGACCCAGATTTCCCTATATATACTCCTTATAGGAGGCTTGTAAACCTAAGTCACTACTCACGAATTATAGGATATGAGTAGGGCTGAGCAAAACCCGACCCAACCCGAATACCCGACCGGATATTTCGGATATTACCCGACCGGGTAGGGTCAACCGACCCGAACTGCAAACCCGAAACCCGCCCAGAATTATCCATAATTATTAGTGGGCCGGGTGGGTTTTGGTTTTGCCCAACCGACCCGTCCGAAAACCCGAAGGCCCAGCCCAGTTCCCATCCCATATATATATATATATATATATATATATATATATATATATTCCCCTAATAAACCCTAACCCATTTCCGCCTCCTTCACCATCTCTCTACTCTGATTCTCTGACTACTCTCTTCGTTGACCTTACTCCGTTACTCTCACCCTCTGTTCCAAATCTATCCGCCTCCTTCTCCGGACACCGATTGAGAGATGGGGAGTGGTGACTCTATGAGGGTCTGACTGTCTGGGTGTGTTCTTCATTTACTCTCACACGCTTCTTGAGTTCTTGGTTTGAAGTTGAAACCCTAAAGTCATCGGATCGGAAGTTGAACTGTGGAAGCATTGCCCGATTTTCCCCTTTTCCGGTTGGACCTTCTGGTAAACCTAAGCTCAGTCTTAGTCTCCCAATCTCTCATATCAGTCACACTGAAGCGTGAGGTATAACTTCTATTCTCTGCTTGATGAAGAGTGTGTAAATTGTGGTTGTGACTTACTGACTTGTGAGTTGTTGTTTATTGTGGACTCGAGCAGCCTTGAATGTTGAAGTGTGGAAGTAAAACATGATGTTGAAACTGTATTGTTGGCATGTCTGTCCGAAACTGTAATTATGTATAAATTATTGTTATGTCTTTGTTTGAGGTTGTGTGTATGAATGTTGCCTATTACATGTTAGTTATTGTTGTTGTTGACTGGTTCTTCTAATGGGAAGTTGTGTAAGGTTATATGTATGAATGTTGCCTATTACATGTTGGTTATTGTTGTTGTAGAAGTTACCTGATTGACTCAAACACTCAAGCTGAGTAGTTAAAGTTGACTGGTTCTTCTATGTCTGTAGAGAATAGTTAAGCCCACTGCTTATACTATTCTGTAAATCACCTTGGTGATTGTTCCAGACTTGATTTCTATGGTTGCCTTGACTGAGAATGATTTGAAATGATGAATGAATGATTGATGATGAAAGAATGATTGCTTCTTTCTGAATTGTCATAGTGGAATTTGTGTAAGGTTATATGTATGAATGTTGCCTATTACATGTTGGTTATTGTTGTTGTAGAAGTTACCTGGTTGACTCAAACACTCAAGCTGAGTAGTTATAGTTGACAGGTTCTTCTAAGTCTGTAGAAGTCTCCCAAGGCTTCCACAAATAAAATGGGCTCTACTATGAAATCTAAACTGGATAAATATTGGGGGGACCCAGAGAAAATGAACTATCTGATATTTTTTGCAAATGTGCTTGACCCAAGGGACAAGCTTGAATACATGGCTTTTCAACTGAATGCCCTTTATACTCAACCAAAGGGTGTGAAGTTCTTTGAAAAAATCAAGCTTGCTTTGCATTAGTTATTTAATGATTATGTGTCCAACTACTCTGATTCTGGTACGGGAAGCATTATTTCAAGCTCAACTGCCTCTCATACACAATTAGAGCCTGTGTCTGCTAGACCTATCTCCAAATTGAAAGCCCAGCTTAAAAAACAGAAGTTTGAGGCTGGGCAGTTGGGTTTGAAACAAAGTGAGCTCGAAATGTACTTGAGTGAGGCCATAATTGAAGAGGATACATATTTTGACATTTTAAGGTGGTGGAAGTTAAACAATGAGAGGTTTCCTATCCTCTCAAAAATGGCTAGAGATATTCTAGCTGTTCCAATCTCTACTGTTGCATCTGAGTCCACTTCCAGTACTAGTGGCACAGTGTTGGACTGTTTCAGAAGTTCATTAAGCCCTAAAATTGTGGAAGCTTTAATCTGTACTCAAGATTGGCTAAGAAATCATAACCACCCTATCTCAGATGAAGAAAATATAGATGAAGTTCAAAGGCTAGAAACAGGTGCATTTAAAGTTTTTTTTCTTTTACGTATAATATACTTCATATGTTTTATTGTACACTAAACATGATGTTTTTTTTGCAGAATTACTTGATGGTAATGTCATTGCTGATCCTGATGGCCATGTTGGTGGATCTTCTCAGGATCCTATTGCAGTAAAAAACTGCTTTCATGTCTTTCATTACTTATTTATTGTTGACACTTGACAGTGTGAATGACTAATTTGTTTAGCAGTTTGATTGGATGATGGAAGCAATAAATCTAGTAATGAATGGTAACACAAGCTTATTGCCCGTTTGCCCCTTGTGATTTCTGAACTTAGAATGAATGGTAACACGAGCTTATTCTCCTTTAATCATTTCAATCATCTATTTGGTAATAGGCTATGATGAAGCTTCCACAATCAACTGATTTTTGATGGGTTGGTGTTGTTTTTTAAGTGCTAGCTTGGTAACTTTAGGTCTATAGTTATCGCCAGTTACTTCAAATGTTTATGCCCCCATACAAAATTTGAATTGGAAAATAAGTTATCTGAGCCTATGTCACTTGTTAACTATTTAATGGTAATTCAAGCTTGTTCTCCCTTTATCGTGTCAATCATTTACTCAATTACTTGGCTATGATGAAGCTTCCACAACAAACTGATTTGTCATGGGTTGGTGTTCTGTTAAGTTATGTCTAGGTAACTATAGTTGCCGTCATTTACTTGATATAATATGCCCCCATACAAAATACGATCTGAAAATTAGCTATCTAAGCCAATATTTACCTTAGACAGTGTGATGATTACAGATTTACAGGTTTTTAACAATATAATTTGTTTAGAGGCTTGATATGTACTTTAGTACTTAATGACATTATTGTATTTTTTTATAGGTTCAAGTTTGAAGGTAGTATAAACAGTTGAATGGGCGCTTACTGATTGTTTTTGTCAATTTATGTTATGATTATTTTGTTATGTGTTAAACACAATTAAACATTATTTGGTTAGTCACTTTATGAACTAGTAAGTTCATTAACTGTCTTTCTTTATGAACTGGGGTATGCCCCTTTTATTGTGTAATTTTTGTCACTTTTGTTAAACACTTAACACTCAAACTTCTACTTTGTCAGTTGGGGTATATCTATATCATATATGCCCCTTATGGCTGTATGTAGTTACTTACTTGTGTAAGTAGTATATTGTGTTATTTTTCTTGATTGTGTTATGCATTTTCAACTCGTTTTGTTAAAAGAACTAAATTGTTGGGAAATTTGTTCAAAAGTTTGGATATCCGAAATACCCGAAACCCGACCCATACCCGAGGGAATCCGAAACTTAAAATATCCGAAATATTTTTACCATTTTCTTTAAGGGTTCGGTTAAAGAATATAACCCCGATACCCGAACGGGTTTATCATTTTGCAACCCGAACCCGACCCGTGCTCTCCCCTAGATATGAGTATCGATATGATTATCCATCATGCATCAAGTGAATAGCAGAGATGCACCGAGTGATCTTGGATTAATTAAATGTCTTAGTAGTAATGATTATAAATCTTTTATTAGCCAATAAGAGACTAACACCTCATTGATTTTTAACTCAAATGTATTGTATATATAAAATAATGTTTTTATTTTTATATATGCAATATTGGTGTCTTATGAAAGATAATAGAATGTTATAAAATTTGATGTATTTTTCTGTAAAAATTGGAGTACAAATAAATGAGTTTTAATACATTTAAAAAAGTTATTTTCTCATTCATTTTCTCCTAATGAGCAGTGATACATGTACCGAATAGCAATGATGAACCAAGTCAGCTTATATGAATTAAATGTTTTAGTAGTAGTGATAATAGAATTTTTATAAATCAATAGAATTTTTAACTCAGATTTGCTATATAAAATACTACCTTCGTCCCATTCAAAAGTTCCCGTTTACTATTATCTGGTCAACATAAAGTCCTCTTAATCTATTACTTTATATATCAATTTTTATCAAATTTGAGTTTTTCTTTTGCGACTATAAAACTTTTGGTGTAGTCTCTGGATATGTAAATTTTATTTACTAAAAAGAATCTAATTACGGATAGGATCAATTAACTTTATGATCAATTAAATATCGTAAACCGTGTGGAACCTTACTACGGGATGTAGAAAGATATATTTTTAGTTATATATACATGATATTGGTGTCATATGAAAGATAGTAAAAAGTTATGAATTTTGATATAGTTTTTGTAAAAATTGGATTATAAATATAAAAGTTATATCACTTTAAAAAGAGAGATTATTTCTCCTTTTATTGCTCCAAATCGATTGTGATGTAGGTTTTTTTTTAAATAGCCGTGTGATGTATGGAGTTAATTAATTGTTTTAATTGTTGGGATAATAGAATTTGCTTCATCCAATAAGAAGTTGACACATCATTAGTTTTTAACTCAACTTTACTATAGAAAACTATAGATATGATATGTATATTACTTGGCACAAAAGTGAGGGTCGGGGTATATATGTGAAATATCCCTTGTCACATACTACCACCAACAACTTAAAAGTTACCGCTCAATATTATCCAATCAAAATCCCACAGACTCCCTTTTCAGGATGTTATTCATTCTTGTAATGCTCCTTTAGAGCTTATTCATTCGGATGTTTGACAGTCTCCTGTTTTATCTAATCTTGGTTTTAAATATTATGTTTCTTTTATTGATGATTTTTCTCGTTATACATGGATCTATCCTGCTATGCGCCATAAATCAGAAGTTTTTAATCATTTCTATAATTTCCAAGTTCTTGTTGAAAATCTCTTGAATACGAAAATTAAATCTTTTCAAAGTGATGGTGGTGGTGAATTTGAAGCCACTCTTTTTCGAAATCATTTTTTGAAGACCGGTATTTTATTTCGCAAATCATGTCCCGATATTCCTACTCAAAATGGCGTGGTCGAACGCAAACATAGGCATCTACTTGAATTAACTAGGACCATGTTAATTGAATCTTCTATTCCTCCTAGTTTTTGGATTGATGGCCTCTACACTGCTACTTATATTGTCAATCGCCTACTTACCATACTTTTGAAAAATTTAACTCCATTTGAGAAGATTTTTAATAAAATTCCTGATTTTAATATTCTTGGTGTGTTTGGATGTGCTTGTTTTCTGAATTTTATTGCCAAGGGTATGCCCCGAGCTATAAGGGTTATCGCTGTTTAGATCCTTTAACTGGTAGAGTTTATATTAGCCAGGATGTTCAATTCCATGAAAATTCTTTTCCATATCCCCACCTAGTTAACAACAAATCTACCAGCCCCTCCCTGCCATGCATCTTCTTGGTCACTCACCAGCACCATGCCCTTTCTTTTTCAGTTCCTCCAAATACACCTTGCAATTCCGCTTCCAATGACATGTTTTGTTGCAGTGGAAACACTTTTGCTCTTCTTTAGAAGTAGAGTTGGCGAAAAATTTGCCTTTACCCGAGTTCTTAACCAGATTTTTGGATTTCTTGTTTCCACCAACCTTGCGTTTACCATGCTTCTTGAATCCCTTTCCCTTTTTGATCATCAAAACGTCACCCCGATTTTTCTTGATGTTTTGCTCAGTAGAGTTGAGCATTCCATACAATTCGGTTAAGGTCTTCTCAAGACCATGCATATTATAGTTCAGGATGAACTGCTCATATGCCGGGGTGAGTGACGCGAGAATCACATCAGTAGCCAACTCTTGACTAATTGGAGATCCAAGTCTTTCCAAGTGGTCCCTATACCCAATCATCTTGAGTATGTGAGGTCCAACTGGGCTCCCATCATTAAGCCTTGTGTGAAACAAAGCCTTGGTTGTCTCGAACCTTTCGATCCGTACTTGTTTCTGAAACAAGTTCTCGAGTTCATTAGAGATGTCATGTGCACAACGATTCAGAAACTGTTTCTGAAGATTTGCTTCCATGATGGTTAACTATTTTGAGCGTGATGTCATCACTAAAAGAAAGAGACATGCCCGGAACGATGACATTGGCGAGGATTCATATGACAAAGTAGTTTCCATTTTCAATTACCCTGGTAGAGGTAAGGAGCTGTGACTTACTGTTATATCGTGGATGGAGAATATACAGTAAACATACTTACATCCTCATGAATTTTCCAGAAATCGTACCATTTTATAAGTAAGTTAAATTGGTACTTATATTTGTAATATAGCTACAAATATGAGCAAGAGTGTTATAATTTGTTTTGTATAATGTCACACTGAATTTAGAGCGTGCATCTTTATCAGCATTTCCTGATGATGCAATTGATGCAATGATGGACTCCGATTTTGCAACATGGTACCAATATCAGGTATATATACACATTATATATACATTATATATATTATTAACTAATAATTACCCAATATTATCATGTTTTAATTTAGAAGTCAAGAGCCGTGGGATTTACGATCCTCTGTTAGTATCATTAGTGTGGGGCCCTTCTTCCCATGCAAAAGTTTGGCGGTCATATGTGATAAATGGTTATACCTATCACACAGTTGATTATGGACAAGACTGACCAACAATGAACAACGTATTATGTGTCCCAACCATCGGTTGTGATAATTCGGAAACCAATTTTTTTGGTTTCTTGCACGAGATTCTCGAACTTCAAATGTCTTCTCGTATGCAAGAACTGTCATGTGTTTTGTTTCGCTGCACATGGGTTGATCCGATACGTGGTGAGAAAAAATTCAAAGTATAATATGATTGACGTCTACCATTCTCACGTCTATCGGAAAAATGAGCCTTTTATACTCGCTCAACAAGCAGCCCAAGTTTATTATGCAGAATACCCTTCAACCAATCGAACACGAAATCATTGGGTGTGTGCATGTACTATCCGTCCGAGAAAAATTGGATCACAGACTCAACACAAGAACGTTGATCTTGATTCTTTTCAACAAATATTTTTTCAACCTCCGTCTATTGCTGAGACGATCAACTATAACATTGAGTTAAGTGATCCAAACGGCGGACATGTTGAAGTCATGCCTGAAACACATCTCCCACTCCCAATACCTGAAACTAAGTTAGAAATTGTTCAACAGTATGAACAAGAACAAGACGATGAACAAGAGGAAGAAGAAGAATGGATAGATGATGATGAAGATACAGAAGAAGATGTTATCTATGAAGAAAATAATGATTCTGATAGCGATTAATTGTATTGTAAAATTGTTAATTGTATTTTTACTGAGAATTCGAATATTTAATGTTTCTTCATCATTATATTAAGTCAATTTTTTCATGGATATAGTATAATTCAACTCCCAAATTCTCAAGAATAATTATTTGGGCCTATTCTCATTGGGCTACTAAACTGTACTGGACTGAATATATTTTTAGCCTGTTATAGCCTATTAGCCCTTTAGTATAAATAGGCTTCTTTAACCTACTGTATCAGACGATTAAACCTTTCTTCTTCTTCGAATAATTCATTCTTCTTCCGCAATTCTTCATCTCTGCAATTCGTTTCACTTCTACATGGTATCAGACTAAGGTCTTGATCGATCCTGATTTCAAACTCTTCTCTAATCGATTCCTCACAATCGATTTCATCATTCTTAATCGATTTCTATAATCGATCTCTCCCTACTCCTTTTAATCTATCATCTGCAAAACCCTAAATACTATGGCTTCACTGCTAAATCCGACGGAAGACTCATCATCACCGTACTATCTTCATCCTAGCGATCACGCTGGGCTTCGAGTCATCTATGAAACACTCACAGGCGACAACTTTGGTGCATGGAAGAAATCTGTTTCCATGGCTATGGCGGTGAAGAACAAGATGGGATTTCTCGACGGATCCATCACAAAACCATGTCCAGATACTCCTATGTACATCAACTGGTATCGTATCAACGCTCTCCTCTTATCTTGGCTGATATATTCTATTTCACCTGCTCTTCGCACTACTTTCTTATCTTTTACTGATGCTAAAGAGCTTTGGGATGAAGTTCAGCTTAGGTATGGAAAAATTGATGGTCCTAGACTTTTTCATCTTGAAAAAACCCTAGGAAATCTTTGTCAAGGTTCTCGTAGTATAACTGATTACTACAACTGTTTCAAAGAAATTTGGGATGAATACTGTAATTTCAGAAATATTCCTTCTTGTACTTGTGGTCAATGCACTTGCAATATATCTGAAACTTACCAAAAAATTATCCAGAAAGAGTCCATTCTCAAGTTTCTTGTTGGTTTGAATGATTCATATTCTAATCTGAGAAGTCAAATTCTTCTTAACACAGAAAAAACTACTCTGTCTAGTATCTACTCTATTCTTCTTCAAGAAGAATCTCAAAGATCTCTTCAGAATACTCTTCCTTTCACTACTCCTTTTTCAGAACCTTCTGCTTCTGAAAAACTCAACAATGATGCTACTGCTTTCTTTGTTAAAAATTTTAAAAAGAAAAGTTCTATTACCTGTACTCACTGTGGCTATCAAGGCCATTCTTCTGATAAATGCTTCCAACTCATTGGTTATCCTAGTAACTGGAAAGGGCCAAAAGGACATAGAACTGCCCCTGGTTTTAAACCTAATCCTAATCTTAATAAAACTCATTGCATCATGCTCATATGGCCACTAATTCCACTGAACCTGCTCTAACTCCTACCAATTCAAACAACAACCAACATGCTCCTTTGGTTACAAATTACACTGAATTTGCTCCTACTTCTATCAATCCAATTTCTGCTACCACTGATTTCTGTGATCCCAATCTGTATGAGAAGTTTCTGCAATTTGTTCAAGCTCAACAATCTAAAACTGCTTCAGCTAATGTTGTCACCATTGCTCCTGATGATGATCAAACTGCCTCTTACTGTGACACAAAGTTTTTAGGTAAACACTTTGCTCTTTCAACTTTTAAATCCTCTCAATGGATTCTTGACACTGGAGCATCTGACCATATGGTTTATGATGCTTCATTATATACCACTCCAACTAAACACATTTCAATTAAAATTCAACTTCCTACTGGCAATTTTATTTCTTCCACTAAAATTGGTGATATCAAATTGAATTCCAATCTTACATTACACAATGTTTTATATGTTCCTAACTTTACCTTCAATCTAATTTCTATTTCAAGTTTAACCTCTCATGATAATATCTCAGTATATTTCTCCTCTAACCATGCTATCTTGCAGGACCACCTTACCAGCAAAACGATTGGCTTTGCTGATTTAAGGAATGGCCTATACCACTATACTCTAGACTCATCTTTAGCTCATCATACTCCAACTGTGCATTCTGCAAATAGTCAACATCATACCTCATCTGCTACTCTTTGGCATTTTAGACTAGGGCATCTGCCTTTTAATAAGATTTACATGCTTTATGACTGTAATGTTTCTGATAATGACAAACAATCTTTACCTTGTGATATTTGCCATTTTGCTAAACAGAAAAAGCTTCCTTTTCCTATCAGTACTTCTCATGCTTCTAATGCTTTTGATTTGATACATATGGATGTTTGGGGTCCTTATAAAGTTACTTCTTATACTGGTTTTAAATATTTTTTAACTATTGTTGATGATTACACTAGATGTACTTGGGTTTTTCTACTTAAAACTAAATTTGAGGTAAAATTTCATATGTTAAATTTCTATACTTTTATTGAAACTCAATTTCAAAAGAAAATTAAAATCATAAGAACTGATAATGGTACTGAATTCTTCTTTCCTGATTTCTATAATTCAAAAGGTATTGTTCATCAACTCTCCTGTGTTGAAACTCCTTAACAAAATGGTAGGGTTGAAAGAAAACATCAACACATTTTACAAATTGCTAGATCTCTTCTTTTTCAATCTTGTTTACCTATAACTTTTTGGTCTGATTGTATACTTACTGTTGTGCATATAATCAACAGATTACCTACTTCTATTCTTCATAACAAATCTCCTTTTGAAATGCTTTATAATCATGCTCCAGATTATAATCATTTAAAAGTTTTTGGTTGTTTGGCTTTTGCTTCAACTATTTCTTCTAATAGAACTAAGTTTGATTCTAGGGCACATAAATGCATTTTCATTGGATATTCTTTAGGTTCTAAAGGATACAAATTATATGATTTAGCTACTCATAAGACTTTTATTTCTAGAAATGTTAAGTTCTATGAAATGATTTTTCCATACAAAACTCAACATACTAAAAATAATTTGGATTCTGATTTCACAAATACACAAGATAATATTTTTAATGACTATTTAAATAATCTTACTAATTCTCTTACTCAAAATGCAAATGATTCTAATCATAATATCACAAATTACTTGGATACTCAAATCAATGAGGAGGTAAATTTGTTTAATTCTGATAATAGTAACTCTATTGCTAATGATTCTTCTAGTTTGTTGAACACAGAAAGTTCTCAGGTTCATGACAGTCTGTCTGAACAAAATACTCAAAGGAAATCTACTAGATTAAGATCCATTCCTATTCATTTAAGAGATTTTGCTTATGATCTTCCTAATTCTATTATTCCAGGTAATTCTGATTCTTCTTGTAACTTGGTTAGATATCCTATTCAAAATTACATTACTTATAACAAATTAAATATTTCTCATCACTGTTTTATTGCATCACTTTCTAAGATTCCAGAACCAAAATCTTACAAACAAGCTGTAAAATTTACAGAGTGGAAAAATGCTATGAATGATGAAATTAAAGCCCTTGAAAACAATAATACTTGGGTTCTTGTTGATCTTCCTGCTAATCAACATACCATTGGTTGTAAATGGGTTTTTAAAACAAAACTTAAATCTGATGGTTCTCTTGACAGATATAAAGCTAGATTGGTAGCAAAAGGTTACACTCAAGAAGAAGGCCTTGATTACTTTGATACTTTCTCTCCAGTTGTAAAGTTAACCACTGTAAGAATTCTTTTAGCTATTGCAAGTTCTAAAAACTGGTATTTACATCAATTAGATGTAAATAATGCTTTTTTACATGGTGATTTGAATGAAAACATTTATATGCAACCCCCTCCTGGTTATTTACAAACTAATGATAATAGAGTTTGTAAACTTCTTAAAAGCTTATATGATTTAAAACAAGCATCTAGACAATGGTATTTTAAACTTTCTGAATCTTTAAAATCTTTTGGTTATAATCAATCTCAGGCAGATTTCTCTCTTTTCACTAAAGTTAGTAAAACATCTTTTACTGCAATATTACTTTATGTGGATGATCTTTTTCTTGCTGGAAATGATATAAATGAAATTAATGATGTTAAATCTTTTCTGCATCATAAATTTACTATTAAAGACCTTGGTGAATTGAAATATATTTTGGGAATAGAAATTGCTAGATCAAAAACTGGTATTGTTTTAAATCAGAGAAAATATACTCTTGAAATTCTATCTGACTTTGGATATCTTTCATCCAAACCTTTTTCTACACCTATGGATTCAAAAATTAAACTCTCAAAAAATGATGGCACTGTTTTAAGCAATCCTAAAACATATAGAACTTTAATTGGCAGATTGTTATATCTTACTGTAACCAGACCTGATATATCTTATTCTGTCCAAACACTTAGTCAGTTTTTATCTTCTCCTACTGACATTCATATGGCTGCAGCTCATAGAGTCCTTAGATATCTTAAAAGCTCTCCAGGTAAAGGACTTTTTTATTCCTCCAAATCTTCTTTCAATATTCAAGCATATACTGATTCTGATTGGGGATCCTCTGTTGATATTAGGAGAAGTATTTCTGGTTATTGTTTTTATCTTGGTGATTCTCTAGTTTCTTGGAAATCCAAGAAACAATCTGTTATCAGTAGATCCTCTACTGAAGCAGAATACAGGGCTGCATCAAATGCAGTTTGTGAAGCACAATGGCTTGTTTATATTCTTCAAGATTTACATATTCACAATTCCTTACCTATTACATTATATACTGATAACAAATCTACATATCATTTAGCATATAATCATGTACAACATCAAAGAACTAAACACATAGAACTGGATTGTCATTTAATAAGAGAAAAGATTAATTCTAGACTCATAAATCTTACACATATATCTAATATTTATCAACTTGCAGATATCTACACAAAACCACTTGGAAATCCACTCTTCAAGCAGTTTGCAGACAAGATGAACATGCTGGATATTCATGCTCATCTTGAGGGGGCGTCTCAAGAATAATTATTTGGGCCTATTCTTATTGGGCTACTAAACTGTACTGGACTGAATATATTTTTAGCCTGTTATAGCCTATTAGCCCTTTAGTATAAATAGGCTTCTTTAACCTACTGTATCAGACGATTAAACCTTTCTTCTTCTTCGAATAATTCATTCTTCTTCCGCAATTCTTCATCTCTGCAATTCGTTTCACTTCTACACAAATAATTTAATTTTACTAGAAAATAATTAGGTTCGAAATCCTTCACTATAATTTTTCAAGAAAATAAGAAAATAATTAAATCAAAAGCTTTCTAAGATTTTTTATACTATATTCTACTCAAGATAATTTGATTTTTTTTAATAATTCGAAAATGGAAATATAATTACATTTTAATAATTCGAATTATTAACATAATTTTTTAATTATATTTTAGTCGAAAATAGTTATAAACTAAACTATTTACTCGAAAAGTTTTTAATTTGAATCTAATTCTTCCTCATAATAATATTAAGTCTAATTTATAATTTATTAAATTTTAATAACAATTGACATACAAAATACAAAAAAAAGTATATCTTCTTGTTTCATCAAATTGACATGTAGAAAAGACACGAATTTATTTATTAAATTTAACAACCAATATTACTCATAATTCAAATCAATAATGATACAAATCATCGGTATAACATTTCTAATAAATAAACAAACAACATTAGTGAACATTGTCAAAGCTTTCAAGAGGTCTATCTAACAACTCCGTAATTTTTATTCTCAGCTTATGCATTTATCGGTATCATATACTATGAACATTCTTCCAATTGTTGAAGTTTCCTACACAAGAACTTCCCCTCTCCCACGCTAGTTGAGCTTGATTCACCCTCATCACAGTTGTCAAAGCTTTCAAGGGGACTGTCTAACAGCTCATCTATTTTCTTCACTGCTTCCGCATTTTTCAGCTTCATCAACTATGTACATTCTTTCAATTGTTGGAGTTTTCTACACATGAACTTCCAGTCAATCGGTTTCGGGTTACTAATATTCTTTGCCTTTATAATTTTGGACTGGACAACACTTATTTATACACAAACTAGTCACAATTTTGTCACAGATCGGTCCGTGACAAATTCGAATTTATTCCACTGCTCGCGCATCCTTCCTGAGGCTTTGACATTTTCGGTTACCAAAGCCTTTATCACAGATGGATCCGTGACAAAGTCCGTGACAAATTTGAAAAGATAATAGAAATTTGCTTATTTAAAAGACAAAGTCAAACTTTTAAATAATTTTAATTTGCTTCATGTATATGCCCAATTACACCCTTGCTTACACATCCAAGTGTAATTGTGTGGGCACAGATAATTCATTTATTTATGTCACAAACATTTTCCTTTACTAAAAGTGAAGTACTCGCTTCGTTCTTAAATAAACTTCCAACTTTCATTTTTCGTCCGTTCCAATTAAAACTTCCACTTTCCCTTTTTGGTAAAAAATTTGTGGTTCACAACATTTCTTACACATTTCTCTCTCCTATGCACAACTCTCTACCACACAATATCCACTATCTTAAACATTGTGCCAAACCCATTTGGAAGTTAAAATGGGAACGGAAGTAGTATAATTATTTGTGCACGCACGATTAGACTTAGGGCGGTGCTAAGACCGTCATGTAACCGGACGTGTACACCGACCAAATTCATGTTGCAAAAAAATTTGGTGGCTTCAAGAACGGAGGCTGAAAAAAGTGAACCCACATGGAAGTGGGGTTAGTTAAATCAGATGAAAGGTTTGACGTGGTGGAGATGTACCCTTGCTGGGTGGGTGTTTAGTCAAAGGAAAGGACGTACTGACCAGTCAAAATTGACCCATTAATTGAATTCTTGATATAGTGCATAGTGTCAGCAGTCAATTGCGAACTGCAAATGAAACCTCGTTCATCCATCTCTTCCCCCTTACTGTTCGTTCAACTTAGGTAGGTGACTACTTTCTTTACTTCATTTCTTGAATAGGTCAAACCAACTTTTTTGCCAGCCGTGATCCCGGTGTGACGAGATGAAACATCTCTGGCGCTACTACTCAAGGCGCAATGGTAACGTAATGATCTAAGGGGTAAAAATGGGTTACTACCTATACTCCATCCGTCTCAATTTGATTTGCAAAATTTTCTTTTTTGGTTGTTCCAAAATGGTTTTCCACTTTATATTTTAGATATTAAATAAGAATAAAGTGACAAACTTACTGATGGAGTATATGGCCCGGGAACCCCCGCCCCACAGACTCCTACTACTCCAATGAAGGTCCAACAGGCCCAGAAAGCACAACAGGCCCAAATCACAGCGCCCAGAGTACCAAACAGCCCACAATGCGCACTAGTGGTGTCTTCGGCCCCCTGGCCGAAGGCTCCAATTCTCACAGGAAGGCCAAGACAGGAAAACAAAGTTACTGGAAAAAACGGCGAAAATCAGTAGCCCTCGGCAACTAGAGCCCTCGGCACTAAGGGGGTCCCCGGTACTTAGAGCCCTCGGCTAGTCATCTACTGCCGAGGGCGCCTTTTCCGACATAATATCCGCTCCACATGTGTATGGACCACCGTACCCTGTACAACGCCCCATCCAACAGTCACATTAAATGCGGCCACATACGTTTGCCAGCGTCAACCGGTTGAGGTGACCTCTCGGCCAATGAACGCTTGACACGTGTCCCTGTCCGGCATTTATTGCTACTATAAATAGCACCACATTTCCCCATTTGTAACCAAGTCACAAGTCGTAAGACACAATACTCGCGCTGCATACTTTCTAATATACTTTCTCTCTCTATACTCATTTGCTCTGCCTTCTCTCTTGTTATTCCTCGTAATAACCCCTCGAATAAGCTACCCCCCGGGTACACTATCCATAGAGATCTTCCCTGTCAGCTTTCGACCTTATCTCTAAGGCGGCGGTATTCAAGTAGGAATACCCCTCGGGCATATCGAGGGGCTTCCCTTGGTCTGCGACGCTGCCCTTCTTCTTGGGAGCAGCAACCTTCGCCTTCTTTTTCCCGGGGGCCACCCGGATGGGAACCGCATTCAACGGCCGAGAGGTAATGGCCTCACCAGTACCCCGAGGGGGGAGAACAGCGACGGTGACCCTCGCCCCCTCTTTCTGCGCCTCTTCCTCAGCTACTTGCCAGGCGAGGGCCAGCTCTTCGTCTTCACACTCTTGTTCGAAGCCCTCGGCTTCCGCCTCAGCAACGAGGGCTTTCTGCAACTCCATTGCGACGACAGCGTCTTGTCCTGCTGAGGGCTGTTCGCTTGTGGACTCCACGTCCGAGATGATTTCCTCCTCCATCGAGGGCGCCCCCGAGATGTCTTGAGAGTCGCTTTGCGAAGACATCGTCCGTGCTAGTTCGAGGGATCAAATATGCTAAGTGCTCTAAGCTAGGATTCCTAAGTGTAAGTCTTAAGGCCGCTAAGTACAGCTAGGTGACAAGGGTGGAGGGCAAGTAAGGAACTGACCTTGTAACGGGAGTTAGATCGAAGGCGGCTGTTTCTCTCTCTAGGAATTTGGGCAGAGCTTCGCTACAATGATATCGCACAATGGGAAGTGAAGCCGGCCATGGGGTATTTATAAGCGCTGGGATCCGGGCTTGGGCCTGAAAACAGGGCCTCCGGTTGGACTGCCATCATTACGAACCGTGGTTTTGCCCAATCGGTGACACCCGCCCACGGCCAGCCAACGAGAACGCACCACGTGGCAGCCCCCCCCCCCCCCCCCCCAACGGCTATATTCTGACGTTAGATATTCCAACGGCTATATTTCCAACGGCTATATTCTGGGAGCTCCCGGCTACACTTTAGCAGAACACTCCTTCATCAACCAAGAAACCAGCCCCCGGGCTTCTTACTTCACGCCACTTCATCAAGAAGAGCCCCCGGGTACACTTGCCCAGAGACACTCCCGATTTGTGCCCCACACACTACATAACAAATGCCCTCGGGCTCACTCCTTCAGAAGCCCACGGCTTCATAACAGGCCCACCCCTCGGGGATCCCCCCTCAGCACTTTGAGGACCGGGTAGCCCCCGGGGAGTACGCCTCATTGACGGACAGCCTACGGCACACAGGTAACGAGAGCCCCTGGATACCCTCCTCACCAACTAATCGACAGACAGCGGACAACCCAGTAACACTGCAACTGCTACTCACATTCATGACGCCCTCGATCCCCAGATTGAGGGACTCCCCTTCGGCACCTCCCAAGAAATCAACAGCACGCCTCCGGCTAATCAACACATGAGCCCTCAGAACAAGGAAACCCTTCGGCATCAGCATCATTCTCCATTTCGAACCACGGTTTCACATTTTCGATTCATCGTTGGGGGAATTCGGTGCACTCTTTTTCCCTCATTAGGATTTTTTCCCACATGGTTTTTTCTAATGAGGTTTTTAACGAGGCATCCCCCCAAAATGAAACGAAAAGCGTCACCCTTCGGCCCAAAACAGCAACGCAACTACTCTACTCCTTTTCACCACTTTACAAGTGCCTCAAGGAGTGGGGGACTGGAGGACCCCCTCGGGAAAAATCACAAAAATCACAAACATGACCCCTCAAGTCCCGACATGTGGGTAACTGAGGGACTGCCCTCGGCAGAATGAACAAACAGCAAACTACCCACAACTCTACAAACTACAATGGAACAATGGCAGAGGACAAACACAATTACTCCTTTTCCCTCAAGTACCTTTCGACAAAAGGAGTGAGGGACTCCTGATGGAGTATATGGCCCGGGAACCCCCGGCCCACAGACTCCTACTACTCCAATGAAGGCCCAACAGGCCCAGAAAGCACAACAGGCCCAAATCACAGCGCCCAGAGTACCAAGCAGCCCACAATGCGCATCAGGGGTGCCTTCGGCCCCTGGTCGAAGGCTCCAATTCTCACAGGAAGGCCAAGACAGGAAAACAAAGTTACTGGGGAAAACGACGAAAATCAGTAGCCCTCGGCAACTAGAGCCCTCGGCACTAAGGGGGTCCCCGGTACTTAGAGCCCTCGGCTAGTCATCTACTGCCGAGGGCGCCTTTTCCGACATAATATCCGCTCCACATGCGTATGGACCACCGTACCCTGTACAACGTCCCATCCAACAGCCACATTAAATGCGGCCACATGCGTTTGCCAGCGCCAACCGGTTGAGGTGACCTCTCGGCCAATGAACGCTTGACACGTGTCCCTGTCCGGCATTTATTGATACTATAAATAGCACCCCATTTCCCCATTTGTAACCAAGTCACAAGTCGTAAGACACAATACTCACGCTGCATACTTTCTAATATACTTTCTCTCTATATACTCATTTGCTCTGCCTTCTCTCTTGTTATTCCCCGTAATAACCCCTCGGATAAGCTACCCCCGGGGTACACTATCCATCACTTACATTTACTTTAACTTTTTCCTCATTAACTTACAGACATCTACTTTTAGAAAGATGAACAAAAGTGTAAAAAGCAAGCATCATTTATTGTCACTTCTTAATTCTAGTGCCGGTCAAAATTTGCGATTCAATTCGATCCGTATCACACTGACATATACTGAACTTTAACACATTTGCCCCACATATTTGATGGACCTTACCTGTTACATAGAGTAGGGTTAAAGTACAAATTATACCGGTGGGCGTAGCCCAATTGGTAGCGAGGGAGTGCCACAAGGGTTAGGTCCCGGGTTTGAATCCCAACAATTGCGATGAGATGCGACTATGCTAAATGCTAGGACCTCTGCAAGTACCGTGGATAGATCCCCATTCTCTATCTGTCGGATTGGGATTATAGTCGAACTTACATCCTCCCAACGTACCGTCTGGTCGGGGTTGGGGGCCCTCAGGGATGGGGTGTCATCCTTTTAAAAAAACAAATTACTCAATACTCCATATAATTTATTTCTTCTCTATTTTATTTTTGTGAAAAAGGTATGCCATGGATGTCTTTCCAGGTTTTTCACTTGGTCCAAAAGTTGGAATCTCTCACCCCAGGAGCCCCCCCCCCCCCACCCCGACAGAATGGTGGGGGAGTTAATCACAGTGACTCTGTCACGCACCGGACCTAGCCGGACACGTCAACAACCCGCCGTACAGTACGAATAGTCAACCGCAGTCCAACTCATCCATACTATACAAGGCGTCATGAATATCATTCACACATAGTACATCCACAAACAAACATAATGTAAACCATTCATTTAAAACAGCGGAAGCATTTAATAAAAGTGTCTTAGCCACACTTTGGCGAACATGGGCATGCAAGCCCCCAAATAGTTATTCAAAATAATATCCATGAGCATTATTATAATTGTTTTGAAATCAGAAAACAGAAGAAGCACGAACCACGTCTTCTCCTCTGAATATCCCGAGCAACGGGCACCAGCAGCAACCTTCAAGTCCCACCTGAAACTGTGAGGTGGCCTCCCCCGTGAAGGGGAGGTCAGTACTTGGAAATATTTGACAAGTACAATAGCAACTATACTAAGTATAATCAACGTTTTAACTTCCAAGACCCTCAACTTAGGGTACTATTATATTATAGGCCATAACCCTCGGTTACCCCTTTTTCTTTTAACTGTACTTACTTTATATAAAGTCAAGTAGTCGGCCCGTAGGCCCATATTCATTTAGAATTCACCGTTTCCATTCCCCCGTGACCGCAAGTCACGATAACCCCGTGGGGTCCCATCGAGCCCCAATTGTATAGCATGGGCTCGGCCCAACTACATTTCTATACAATCCTCTAACTCAATATATCATATCAAAATTTGTATGGCAAGGGCTCGGCCCAACTACGTTTCCACACCAACCATAACTTCGTGGCAAGGGTTCGGCCCAACTACGTTTCCACGGAGATCACATATACATGGCAAGGGCTCGGCCCAACTACGTTTCCATGCTAATCATATTACATGGCATGGGCTCGGCCCAACTACATTTCCATGTCATCCTAGAGTCCAACTCTAATTATTTTCATAATTAAATTCTCAAGCAATTCCTATGCCTAGAATCAATTTCCGTAGGTAGCCTTTAGGCCTACCCCTATCACCTTAGTATTCACACAATTCAACCTTAAAGTATCTCTTGAGACTGCTTAAGGCATATCTATTCGCAATCCTACCTCTTAGGATTTATTTCATCATTTATTTATATTAATTCCCCGACTAGTATTTTGATACTAATTGGATAATCTTAGGACATGCCAAGTTCCTATTTTCCAATTGACTTTTCATTTCAATTGATTTCCCAACACAAGTATAGTTTGATCTCAATATCAAAAATATCACTTTACTCCGTTCATGAATTTCATACATGGCGTAAAGTATATTTTATCACAATGTCATCATAGTAATTCCATTAATATGCCGTTCTATTTATTTCACATAATCATACACAATTATTCTGAATTTGTATATCATGCTTCACTTACTCATATCAATATCATTTTCATTTAGGCATCATTAATCATTAATAATCCATGAAAATCCCATCTAATTACTTTAGGCAATCTTATGAAATTAACTCACTAATTATAAGCAATATAGTCAGTCATCCTCACCTCGTGATGTGCTACAATAGTTGCCTTTGATAAGCCCTCGATAAATCCCCGTTCTAAGCCGTTTGAAAGAGAAAAGCTGGATTTCTGGGCCAAAGCCGGGCGGCTTCCACGAAAGCCGGGCGGCTTTCGTAGTCTGCAACTACGAACAGCTCTCTATATGTGGTGGTTTCCGGCGATTTCGACTCCTATCGATTCACCAACTCTTCTAAGTTAATTAACACCATTTTATAACAATATTCTACACTTTTAAACGTGTAGAACTCATGGTTTAATCCACCATATGATTTCTCAAAAATCATACACAAGAAAACTAGTTACAAGATTGTTTGTTGAGTTCTTACCTCAAGAACAACCCCTCTTTCCTTGGATTTCCTTTGTTGTTGCTTCCTCCCCCCTATGGATTAGCTGAGAGAGTTTTCTGGAGCTCCCTCCTCTTAGTTGGTTCGAAATTATGCAAGAGGGAGGGTGGGGGAGTGTCCTACTCAATCACCTCCTATCAAAGGTGGGATAGGAAACATGGGGTGTGTGATTGTCTCTTGGAGACTTCCTACCCACTATGTACGCCCCTCCCAGCTGCCTTCAGACTATTTGTGATACATAAAATCGTGGGGTGGCCCCCACTCATGTGGGAGGTCATCCCCTTATGCCCCGATGTGTATAATCGGCCCCGAAAGTTGTATTTTTCGGACTGTTTTAGTCATATTTTATTTTATCGGGCCGGATAAAATATATCACGCGTTCCCAATAATTATGGGCCTTTAGAATAGATATACATTCCCCAACATTAATTTAGGAGTCTTCGAAACTCATTTCGGGCTGTTATCCGCTAAATTACCAATACCGGTAATTGGGCCCCGTTTGACCAACCAGTCAACTCCATGCCTTTCTTATGGCCCAAATAAAATATCCACCACCATATAGATGTCATCTAGACCAAGATGAATATAATATGTGGTTCGGGAATTATCGGGCGGTCCCCGTTTCCGCTGTGGGCCCCATATGCAATTTACTATTCACGTAAAAGAAATAATAAAATTTAACAATTACGTAAATTCATAAATCATCTTTCGAGGTTTATTACATAATTTGCTAAAAGTAAATATGCTTGGGGACGGTGCTACAGACTCAGTCAGCAAAGCGGCGGTAGACCTTATAAACGTGCGCACCAGATGTCCAGCCTTATTTCAAGTTCTGTAACCTCCACACGGTCGCTGCGGGTTTCGAACGTTGGTCACTTAGTCCAATTTTCCCACCACTCGACAAACTTCAATTTTCCCACCTAGTCCAGCCTTATTTCAGGTTCTGTAACCTCCAACACGGTCGTTGCGGGTTTCGAACATTGGTCACTTGGTCCAATTCACGAGATCAGTGATGGATGAACGTTAATCCCCATAGGATTTGCGATTATAGTTATCTTTTAGGATGCTTTAATTAATTGGACTATATTTTTAATTGCATTAGATGTTTGTTTTATGTGTATTTTACAAATTAATTGCCGATGACCAATGTGATTGATCTCGCGTCATGTACGTATTGGTGTTGTCTGTTTAAATCTGGTGTGAAACTGAAATTAGTTCAACTAAGAACATCTTTATATCCAGTTTTATCAGTTAGCATTTTTGTAAAAAACATAACTTTTCGACCCCACGTGGTTAAGTGCGTAATAATCAAAATAAGTACAATTGAAGTTATTTTCTTGTAAAATTGGTTGGGAAATAAGTACAATTGAAGTTATTTTCTTGAAGTTATATATTTGCTTCTTCTTCTTTTTTAATAAAATCTATTTTAATTACTCCCTGCGTCCCATAAAATTCTTCCCACTTTCCTTTTTGGGCCACCCCAAAATATTCTTCCCACTTACTGTTTTTGGACAATTTGTGTGGTTCACATTCATTTCACCTTTTTCTTACACAACTACAACCATATATTTCCACTTTATTCCACTTTCTTAATATCTGTGCCAATTCGCAGTGGGAAGAATTTTGTGGGATGGAGAGAGTATATTGTTTCATAGTTTAGTTCGAGTATCACCAAATGAAGTCTTCCTTTGGTTAGAGTTATAATTAGATTGATAGAGGAATGTAGTATCAGATCAATAGGGTTGTTTGGTCCACTACATAGAGTTGGGTAATGTTATTACTTTGGATTTCTTAGATAATAAAATTTTATCATCATAACGCTTTACTATTTTTAATCGTGTAGTCCTGCAATATTTTATTTAAAACAATTAACATTAATTTCTTACTGAATCAATCAAACATCAAACATCCCAAGATCAAGTAATAACACATTTTTGTAATTTCACATTCTATAAGTACTCTGTACTCCTATTACCTAAAAAATATAATCTTAAATTTGTGCAATCTCTCATTACATTCTAAATTATTTACGGAATCTACGAGCTATTTGAAATTGATTCTACTTCTACTTCTTTTTTTTAAAGCAGAAGCAGAATCAAAATCAGTATTTAAAAGTTGGTCTTCCATAACTTCTAAAAAACTGCTTCTATGAGTAATTATTAACACTCGTAAATACTTGTGCACTTTCACTCAAATACTTCAATATCTGCTTGTGCTTTCTAAGGGAGCGTAAGCAGTTTTAAGATGTAGATCCAATTCAAAAACCCCCTAATATCATATCGAACCTCCTCTAAGCTGAACCCAAAGTATTTTCAATTATTTATTCAATTGATGTTCTACCTAAAAATATCTGAATAAGAATGGATTGAATATATAATTTGAATGCACCCCACGTATACTTGTTTGGTTGACATTTGCACTTAATATCTTGTTGACAACATCGTCACGGATCGGCTGTGTGACAACAAGATAAGAAGCAAAGTTGTTCGGATGATATCTAAATCCTAATGCAGTTCTTGAATACTGATGTTAGGATATATTAATATTATTGGTGATAAATAATAAATCCCTTAATATCGTTGACTATAATACTCCCTCCGTCCCAATTTGATTTGCAAAATTTTTTATTTTGATTGTCCCAAAATAATTTTCCACTTTCTATTTTAGGTATGTAGATAAGAATAAAGTGACAAATTTACCCTTACTTTTACTTTTTTTTCATTAACTTAAAGACATCTACTTTTAGAAAGATGGACAAAAATGTAAAAAGCAAGCATCATTTATTGTTCTGCTTTAATCCTTGTGCCAGTCAAAGTTTGCAATT
This sequence comes from Cuscuta europaea, assembly GCA_945859875.1. Classification (NCBI taxonomy): domain Eukaryota; kingdom Viridiplantae; phylum Streptophyta; class Magnoliopsida; order Solanales; family Convolvulaceae; genus Cuscuta; species Cuscuta europaea. Next base: position 7,333,859 of record CAMAPE010000006.1, read on the forward strand.
CAATTCGAGAGGGTGGAAGTACAATATACTAAAAGAGGTCAACCATAATCTTTATTCATCTTGGCCGAGCAGTTAGCGTAGACTTCGCAAATAAAGATACATCCCTTATTTCGAAATTAATTAGGGAAATTATTAGGAGCAAATGAAATTTGGAATTCCAAAAATATGACTAGTATGTTTTTCTTCCCAAAATAGGAGTTATTATTGTAATGTATGAAAAATATTGTCATTATTGAAAAATACTGCCATTAATTATAATAAATACTGTCATGTTAAATGCACTGTAATGCAACTATTTGGCAGTCACGGCTACAAGATGACAGTAAATACTGTCATGTTAGTCTCATTTCGGAAATAAAAACAATGTAGTCATATTTTAGAATTTCAAACTTCATTTACTCCTATTTTGGGAAATCTCCCAATTAATTATTGTTATAGTTGTTAGCTGGTTATGGCAGGTTAAGCTAGCTTATTGTCAACAATTGTTTGGTAAATTAATTGTTTAATAATAGTTGCTAGAGTGTAAAAAAAAATAGAAACTATTGCCAAAAAATGACGTTTTTTACTTTAGTGACTACTATATATAGTAACTTTTATGATCATGATTGAGTTTAATTTTACAATATATGTTTCATACTTTTTTTTCTTTAAATTTCCACATTATGTTTTTTATTTTATTTATATTTTATATTGGTACAAGGAATAATAAAATAAAAATTACATAGTTAAGATTTATGCAGAGGAGAGAGAAATAATGAGAACAATCATTAATTGATAGAGAAAATGATACTCCGTAATGTTTTTGGGATAATAAAAAAGGAAACATGACAAAGTTATAAGGGACAAATGAAGTATTTTATAATTTTTATTTATTTATTATATTTGGTATTTGATAAATTATATTATATCAAATATTTTAGGTTTTCATTTTTGGTTTTACATTTATATTTTTTTATATATGTTTAAATTATAATTCTATTTTATTTTTAGTTTGTATTACATGTATAAATTTTGATATCTATACTTTATGCTATATAAAATATTTTCGATATAATAGTTTCTATTTTAGTACTTATTTTTATTTTATATTTTCAGAGTATATTTTAAAACTGCTTTTGTACTACACATTATAGCAAGTCTGTATTCTATATTTCATTTACAATAATTTAAAATTTCTGTAATGCTAAAAACATAAAAACACAAAATAAAAAGTCTTAACTGAACACCTATAATGATTGATAAATACTAAACACTACGTATAATATATTTGAAATAAGAAACATATTATATAAAATAAAATATGAAAAAATTCTTAAATATAATGTATAAATGCAATTTTTTAAAATAGAGTGTGAATACAAAGTTTAAAATTATATTAATAATTTGTACTCATTTTTTTATTGGCTAAAGGGTCAAATAGGTACATGAACTAACTTAAACTGTTCAATTAGCCCCTTATATATGAGGTTCTACCCGACCGTCGCCAATTGGGGCGGTTCCCGGTAAAATATTTTGATGAATTTTTTTGAGCATCTTCTTCATTAAGACTAGTTTACCAATATCAAATTTCAGCTAAAAATTAAATCGGCAAGACAGTCAAATGATTTTCCGAAATGTACTGCGCTGTTTAACTGCGCAGTTATCTTCAAAAAATCATTTGAGTGCCTTTCCGGTCTAATTTTTAGATTAAATTTGGTATGAGTAAACTAGACTTAATGAAGAAGATGCATGAAATATTTCATCAAAATATTCCATCGGGAACTTCCCCAATTGGCGACGGCCGTACACAACCTCCTATATAAGAGACTAATTGAACACTCTAAGTTAATTCATGTACCTATTTGACCTTTTAGCCTTTTTTTATTTACTCTTAACGTACTTCCTTTGGAATATATATTTTCATTTTTCCTATTTTTTATTTTGAATTTATCATTAGTTTGACACATTTTAATATTTTAGGGGTGATTTTGACACAAATTAATCCTTTTGAATTTTTTGTTTCCAACGTCAGCGATATGCCATACTCTTTAGTAAATTAATGGCATCAAGAGTCAAATAATGGCAGCAACGTACTTCCTGAGTTACTGCATCAAGAGTCAAATAATGGCAGCAACGTATTTAGTACAGAGTACTACGTAATTTATCTTGGACTTTGGTCATGAGTAAGCATGTTTTTACTTGGACTGCAATTTGGTAGACTGGTCTGGTCTGTTTAAGTCTGATTTGGTAAAAGTTTGATTTCTGTTTATATTATAACTATGGAAATCAAGTTTAGTCTGATTTGATCTGTTTAAGTATGGTCTGGTCTGGTTTGATCTGATTGAATCTGGTTTGGTCTGATTTGGTTTGTTTAAATCTGGTTTGGTCTGGTCTAGTTTGAGACTAAAAACAGTCCAAATAAAAGCATCATAATTATACAAAACTTAATAAAATAGAGGTGACAATTTGATAAATATGGAAAAAGTTTACGCTAAAAAAAGAGGCTACTCTAAAGTTCAAACCACCATAACCATATATTAGGCTTCTCTAAACTTCAAACAATCATGAATAAAGAGCATCCAAAACATACATAGTTTGGGTGAATAAGAATATACTAGCTAGTGGAAGGGTGTGATTAATTTACATTCAATATATGATTTTTATAACTACTAACAAGTTACAACTATAATAATATTAATACGTAGTATATTAGTAATAATCACCTCAATCACCTTCTAGCTTGTTTAATATTTCAGTGTACCAATTAAACAATATATAAATGGTATAAGTAGGTCACACCTTACACTTAAACAACTAAGGGCAAATTGTTTTTTGTTTTAATATTATACCTTGATGTTTTAGTTTATTACAAAGTAATTTCGGGCCTTCACTCCACGATGCAATATCCATTCTCGAGGATAAGTATCCTTCGTTTTATCCTGTATTTTAGAGCTCATTAAGCGCTAGTCGATCAGGCTATTTATGGGCGTTGAGGCACTGCCGCACTGACTATGCAGACAGCAGATTAATCCCCCATAGTTAAGGACAAGGTTGTTAAAATCATATTTTTGAATCGAATCGTTACAGAGATTTAAAAATCGAATCGTAAATCTTAACAAAAAAGTATCCTTTTTCCTATGGACATCCCAAAGTGTTCGAGCAAGAAGGGCATAATTCCAAATCTTAGCATTATGAATGTCAAGGCCCCCTTCCTCTCTTGGTAGACAAATTTCGTCTCAAGCCACTTTAGAAAATTTCCCACCCCATAAAAATATTCTGACATATAGAAACAATCCTATCAATGATAGTTTGGGGGACCGGGAAGACTTGGAGCCAAAAAGACTCAACCCCTTGGATTACAGACCTTATTAGCTCCCGTTTTCCGGCATAGGAAAACGTCTTAGTATTCCACGCCATAAGGAAATCATATATCGAGTCAATTAATGGCGCATATTGAGCGACAGACACCTTAAGTGGGCCAAGTGTGATTCCTAGGTACTTGACCGGGAATTGCCCACGCCCAAAATCCACGAGCGCCATGATCTCCCCGAGATCATTTTCCTTAACTCCTCCCACAAATATATTCGACTTATCATGATTCACCTTTAAACCTGATGCATCTCCAAATTCCTTAATGGCATTGACCAATATTTCAATAGAGTATGTGTCGCCCCTTGAGAAAAGAATAAGGTCATCATCATAGGCTAAATGAGAAATGCCAAGCGAAGCACATTGGGGATGGAAGTTGAAGTTTGGCCCTTTGGTTTTCAAATTAAGTAAGCGTGAAAAGTTTTCGAGGCACAACTCAAAAAGTAAGGGCGGCATAGGGTCCCCTTGTCATACACCTCTTTTCCCTTTGAAAAAACCATACAACAAATCCATTTAAGGATACACAAAAAGAGGCCGTAGTGACGCACTCCATAAACCATTCGATAGGGCTTACGTAAATCCACCTTGATCATGCATCGAGGTGAGATTCGCTTCCTCGTGTATCCTCTAACAAGTTCATGGGCGAGAAAAATGTTACTACCTCCGTCCCTTAAAACTTTGCCAAAGTTGACCAACACGTAGAATAATAAAGTAAAAACTCTGTGGTTGAGGTTTGTGCAGAGGAGAGAGAAATAACAGAAATCACAAAAAAATTGATTAAAAGGGAAAATGTCAAAGTTTTTTGGGACGTCCAAAAAAGGAAAGATGACAAAGTTTTAAGGGACGGAGGGAGTATCAAACATGAGACGGCCGTCTACGAAAGCACCTTGAGCTAGATCAACTAAACCAGGAAGGCAAGGTATGAGTCTAGCCGCTAGGATCTTCGTAATGACTTTATACAAAACATTCGTACAAGAGATCGGCCTGAAATCCGAGACCTTAGGAGAGTGGTTCGTTTTGAGGATAAGTGCAATAACCATGTGGTTAATTTGTTTGAGTAACTTACCCAAACGAAAGAACTCCTTAGTGGCCCGAACTAAGTCGTCACCCACAATATCCCAATTTGCTTTTAAAAAGGAAGAGTATCCATCCGACCCCGGTGCCTTGTCATTGCCTATGTCGAAAAGAGCATTTTTAATCTCTACCATCTCAACGAGGGAAAGTAGGTTGTCATGAACACGCGGTTCAATCTTAGGGCCGGATCCCAAAACCATAGGGTGTATGGCTCGGGTTTGCACATTGGTACCAAACAAATCAACAAAAAATTTAACAAATTCATTACCAACTTGCTCCAAAGAAGTAGTGAGACTACCATCCTCAAGAGATATAGCCGAGAGCATTCTTTGTCGCCTTCCTCTTTACAATTGCATGAAAGTATCTAGTCCCTTTATCCGCCTCTAGGATATGACTCACCTTAGCCTTTTGTTGATAGAAACTACATTCGGCTTCGCTAAGGAATTTTGCCCGTTTAGTAGCTTCCATTAATTGGCTTTGGAGGCTCTCATCCAACGGATCTTAAAGGACTAGTTTATGCAATCCTTTAAAGTCATCGTTCACCTTTTTTGCCTTGCTTGAAATATGCCCAAAATCCTTGGCATTAAGGTCTTTAAGTGGCTTTTTAGCAACTTTAATTTCCTCACCATGGAGTATTGTGCAGTACCTTCAATCACTCGGCTCCAATTCTGCGCTACTAAATTAGCAAACTCATGATGCTTAATCCACATATTAAAAAATTTAAATGGTCTAGGCCGTGGAGGGGAATTATGGAGTATTGATAATACGGAGGCCATATGATCAAACTCCACCTCCATTTCGTGAAAATGGGCCTTGCAATTAATTCCATTTTGGCCCCAACCATCATTTAGTAGTACCCAATCGAGTTTAGCCCATAGAGGACCCTTATTCCACGTGTAGAACTCACCCATAGAAGGGGCATCCTCAAGGCTAGCTCGAACCTAAAACTCAAATAAATGTTGCATCATATATGTCGTAGGTGGGGTAGACCCCACCCTTTCATTTGGAGCGCAAACGCAATTAAAGTCACCCGCAATTAGTCAAGGTTCGGTAATACCATCCCCTAGCAAAGCGAGATATTCCCATAGTGTCTTGCGTTCCAAAACGGTATATAGCGGATACACGAAAATAGCAATAAAAGAATTGGCCCTTGTCTGGATTTAGTTGGGATGGGAATTTAAATTAAATCGTAAGCTCCTATCAAAATCGCGATTCCAAGTTATTAAAAACGATTCAATGTGTAAAGTGCATCAGATTAGCAACAAAGTGCATCAGAAATAGGTAAATGTATATAATTTGGAATGGATGTGATCATACTGATTTATTATAGAATTTATTTCATCTTTATGTAAGGCATTTCTAACATTTTGAATATTCAAAAAAGACTAAAACTTAGACATCAATAATCAGGGCCGATCCTGTATGTTTAAATGCCTAGGGACGGAGAATTAAAATGGGCCGAATTTAAAAAGAATTGTAAAATCCTTTTCTATTTAAACTAACGTGCATAATAATAATATTTCAAGACATTTATAAAAAATTGTAAAATTCTCTTTTGTCTATACCAATGATATTATAGTATTAAATGTCCTTATTTACGAAAGAAACAATAGTGATCCTATTTGTGCATTTTACCAATGTTTTCATCTTATTTAAAGAATTAACTCAATTATTATCAACTCCTAAATTCCCCCCGTCCAATGATGTGACGATTCTTAATCATTTCATTTTCGGTAGCTAAATTCTTCTTCTCTGAGTTCTCATCTTGAGGAAGACATTCAGAATATGACTTGTTTACACAAAAGTACTTTTGCATTGAACCTTTTTACCTGGTGCCGTTTTCTCTAATTTTCCCTTCTTTTTCTTTATCCTAAACAGATTCAATCATTTTTATTAAACCTTGAAATTAAATAAATTTATAAATTTAATTATAATTGAGATTTTTTGTCTAACAAAATCAACAAATTATAACACTAACACTCAATAGATAACAACCAACAATTAAGAAATCAAACAATCAACTATGAACGAAATTAATTAATAAACTAATCATATAATCATATCCGACAAATCCTCTTCCAAGTGGATTTTTTAATAAAATTTTGTGAGCATGTTTTTAATTAAGTGTAGATTATGTCAATAAAATTTCCACTGAAAATTCAATCAAGAAGTCAATTAAATAAATTATTGGAAAACACTGCATCAAAATATGCATAAAAAACACAGTGTTTTTCTATAATTTATTTGACTAATAGAATGAATTCTTAAATTAATTTTTTTGACATAATCTACACTTCAAAGAGAACATGTTCATAACTTTTTATCAAACAAATCCACCCGAAAGCACCTCAAAAAAATATTGGTTTATGACTGAAAATTAGCCTACTCACACCTATTTTTCTTAGGCTCAGGCCTCGTCCCCCTAGTGCCGCCTCTGTCAATAATCCTACGTTCGGAAAGTTATACGCAAATGATATCATCTTGTTAACAATTTCACTAAAAAGAACCACCAGAAAGGAAAGTTAACACAATTAAGTGAAAGTTCATTTTAGGGGCAAATCCAGGAATGCGAGGTAAGGTGGGCTAAGTAGTAAAAAAAGTTTTTACTCCAGATACAATGTTTAACTTAACTCGAGCCTATATTGATCACTTATAAGTTATATGAATAAATTATAGGAAAGTTAAATAACTCGAGCCTATATTGATCACCAGAAAGGAAAGTTAACACAATTAAGTGAAAGTTCATTTTAGGGGCAAATCCAGGAATGCGAGGTAAGGTGGGCTAAGTAGTAAAAAAAATTATTACTCCAGATACAATGTTTAACTTAACTCGAGCCTATATTGATCACTTATAAGTTATATGAATATATTATATATGGATTATATCTTAAAATTTAAATGTCTTTAGTGCGATTTTATAAATTTATTAATGATTATAGCATTAAGAATTCGAGTACTGGTTGAATAATTGAAACATGAATCTATTAACGAGCATAGTTTAAATTTCTACATTCAAGCATGTTTATCGAGTTTATCAAGCGTTTGAATCGAACACTGGACACCTATCAAGCCAATTAATTCGAGCTCCATAACGTACTAGCTAAATATTCATTTCGTCGTTTTGGTGTACCATGCATATTAATGGTAATTTTATATGTACAATGTATGACCATTTACACGTTAAGCTTTTGTATATAAATTATTCTCTAATCTTCAATCGTATATGAAATTATGATGTATTAAAAATTAAAAGAACTAAAATTATGAATTATATACATTTTAAATCAATCTTTAAGACCTTCACTAATTTGATAATATCATTAATCATTATTATAAGGGAAAATCGCACTTTTAGTCCCTGAAATAGTTATCATATTGAAATGTTAGACCCGTATTCCCGAGTTTGTAAATGTCACCCTTCAATTGTTCAAATTTCTATAAATGTGGTCCGACATTTCAATTTAGTCCCTCCGAGTTTGTATATTTCCGGGTGAAATATACTCCTCGTCCACATTGTACATTGAAGTATAAATCACATTTAGAACAATTTGGACAATTCAAGGGTGTCATTTACAAACTCGAAAATACGTGTTATTTTCAAGGATTACAAACTCGAAAATACGTGTCTGACATTTCAATATGTTGACCATTTCAAGGATTAAAAATGTTATTTTCCCTTATTATAATAAATAAACATCATTGAAGAGCTAGAGTGCTGCACTCTGGACTGTGAGGTATGAAGCATAGGAGGGTTATGACATTAGTGCCTTACGGGCAGGATTGCAGGAAATTAGGCTTACACTTTTGATGTTTTTACTTGAACTGTTTTCAGATCGGACCAGATCAGACTTAAACAAATCAGACTTAAACAAATCAGACTTAAACAAATCAGACTTAAACAAATCAGACTTAAAAAGATCAGATTAGACTTCTATAGTTATTGTTAGAATCCCACATCGGAAAAAGTTTCAATCAACAAAGTGCTATATTAAGACATGAGCTACTTCTCTTATCAGGTTGACCTTTTAGGTTGGAACATCAGGTCTTAACATGGTATCAGAGCCAAATCGATCCATAATCATGGTGTGGGCCCCCTTATGAAAAGTGACGACACGATTAAAAAAAATGACAATGACGAACCGACGAAAAAATGACTGACGACACGATCCAGACGAAATGTCTGGTCATGAGGAGGGGTGTTAGAATCCCACACCGGAAAAAGTTTGAATCAACAAAGTGCTATATTAAGACATGTGGTACTCCTCCTATCAGGTTGACCTTTTAGGATGGAACCTCAGGTCAGTTATAAAATACGAAGTACACAGAGATCAAATATTTAGCAGACCAGACCAGTTCAGACCAGACTTAAACAGATCATACCAAACCAGACTAGACCAGTAAATTACAATCCAAGTAAAAATATCCTTATACCTTTATAAAAAGTTGGGATGAGGTGGAGCTAGCTCACCTGAGCCCCTACTACCATCTGTCCATGGTTCATTTTTTGGATTAATTAAAAGTTGGAATTATTATCTATAACTTTTTCAGCTGATATTATTTTTATAAAATTCTTAAAGTAGAGATTATTAACGTCAATTAAATAAAATAGACTACTATTACAAAATGACCTTAGTATAGAAATTCAAACCAGTGTTCAAAGTTCCCTGTTTGGCCGGTGTAATACGTGTAGCAGTAAATTTGCCAAATGTAGGGTAAACTTAGAGAGTCATTGTGTTTTCCACATTCAGTTATGGCACTATCAGTTTAAGTTGACTTTTCGCCTAATACAAGACGCGGCATCACAATGTCACTTCCACTAAAACACGTAATCGATTACGTGAGACGTTCACGGCTTTAATCAGCATACAATTGCTGCCTAATTAAGATAAGATCGCATCACACTCAAACCCACGCAAATGGACTAACAAACCTTTTAAAATACAAAAATTCTTTTTGTACACCTTCATATACACATTAGTACACCTTGGTGTCTGTGAAAGTTTTTTTTTCTGTGAATCTCAGTCCACAGACAAAAACATTCTCTTTTTTCTATAGAATTTTTCACAGACAAAACAAGCATGTTTTTATCTGTGGACTGAGATTCAAAGAAAAAAAAATCTCACAGACACGAGGTGTACTGATGTGTATAAGAAAGTGTACACCAAGAATTTTTGTTTAAAATATGAGTCACTTCCCTCGGTCACCAATAAAGTAGTAGAAATAAAAAAACAATAATATGTACTAAAAAACTAATCAGCTACCTGAAGATAATATAAATTTCTCAAACTTGCACATGTAAAAAGTACATAAATTAAATCAAAATACATAAAAAATTTATGAGGATGCAATTAAATTTAAATTTTATCGGATGTAATATTATTTGTTTCACAAGTGAAATTTTAGAATGTTAACTACATTCTAACAAAACTTATACGAAGTATTATTTTAAATTATGTAATTATTCCAATGCAATTACATTTGTAAAAAACTTACAATCATACTAGTATATATATAAAGTTTATATATATAAAGTTATATACTACTCCGTAGTATATAAATAACTTTTTATATAAATTTCAGGGTATATATATTATATAAAGTTCAAAATATATATACCCTGAAAATCTATGTAAGTTTGGGGTACTTAAGTAGCTCACATCTCAATAATGTTTGATGTATATAAATTATTATCCCCAAAAAATTATTACTTCAAAAATATGCATCAGTAGAGTTCGTTCAAGACTATTTACATACTACGTATTATATAAAGTTAAAGGTAGATTCTATGGTACCCATAAGGTACCATACTTTTGTCCACATGGACCAATGAAAATGTACCAGTTGAATTATTTAAATCTAAATTAAATATGATAAAGTGATGTGGTCCAATCAAATGAATGATAGGTACGGTACCCCATTTTTTAGAAAGGTACCGGAGTTGTCACCAAAGTTAAAATAATCAACGGTTCACAAATGGTTTCAAAATTAAAATGAAAATTAATAATGAATAAGAGTTCAAAGAAAGATTATTGTATTGTATATTGGTATGGTAAGTTGCTAACTCAGCTCAAAAGCAGATAACAAACTCATGTGACGAAAAAAGTAGTTACAAATATGGCTTGGGGGGGGGGGGATTAAATATATAGCTAGTGTTTGGTTAAACTCAAACACGGTAAAAAAAATTAACAGTTCACTTGATGTCTTCGATCAATCAAGAGAGTAGCAAATCTGCTTGAAAGTGGCCAAGTTGTCCTGGAACAAAGGAATGAAAGCGTCTATGCTTCCATCTCCTATGAAGGAAGGAAGCAGAAACATCATTCCTTCTGTTGGGTAGTATGAAGGCATGAAAATGTAGGGACAGCCAGTCCCAAAATCCAAGTCATAAAATGGGAACCTTAGCCAGCTATCAACCTCTAGATTAGGACGGAGAATGTGTTTGTCCATGTCGGCTGTCGGTACAAGACCGCCGTACTCTGCCTCCTCGGAGTTTGCAAAATCTATGAATGATCTGAAATAGTTGTTGTTCACCTTAGCGACGGCGTCGTGGATGAGTTTGGCGGCGTAAGGAAGTGGCTCACGCAGCAGGTCTTTAACCTTCGCCGTGGGAAAGGCCCATAGGACCAGGTTGCCGAAGTAGTCATTGGGTACTTTCGGGTTCAACCGTGCACGGCCATCCACAGATATCTTTATGTGGGTGCTTTCGTAGCCTCCGAGATTTCTTGCCTTGGTTATTGCCCGCCATAGATGCGCGACGAGGCTCTCGAACGTGCTGTATGGCCTCGCGTTGTTCGGTTTCATGGCGGAGGCCTTGGCCTTGAGTTTCGCTAGGAACTCTAAGGTGAAGTGGACTTTGTGAACCACAATATCGTCATCCAATATGAGTGTTTTCATCATGTCATCGTCAAGGAAATTGTCTTTTTTCATCATTTGCTTGGACGACGTTGTCTTGTATTCGGCTCCGACATGCTCATACTCGACCCTCGGGGGGTTTCGTGGGATGAAAATGGTGCGGTCACGGAGAGGAAATGGTTCGATCGGACCGAGATGGTCGCGACAAGCCTTTCCCCATGCAACCAAGAAATTGCTGGTTGAGTGACCATCAGCGATAAGGTGATGAGAGGTGAACCCGATCACGAGAGAGCCGCATGTGAAACGTGTGAGCTGGACTTGGACTAGTTCTGTCACGCCCTTCAAACTAGGATGAAGGTTGAGCAATGAGGAAGATGGCTTTAAGGGCATCACCTTGTTGAGGCTTGTGTCACCTACAGCTTCCACAAATCTAACCCCCTCATCATTGAGTAAAATGACGGGCTTACCCTTGTTGTCTTTGCCTAATCTCCCAGCCCATTCCCTATACACCGAGAGAGCTTTCCTGAGCCCCAACTCGATGGTGGCATTTGGAGGGGTGGGTGGGTGGTAGGCATAAATAACAGCCATTTGAGCATCATATGATACCTTGTCAAAGACGCTGAGGGGTGTGTGGCTTGTTTTTGAAGGAGGGTTTCCTTCATATAGAGGCTTGATGATTCTAGTGCTCTCTACTCTCACCTTCATGGCTTAGCCTTTGGGTATTTTGCACGAATTTAGTGGAGAGATTAGAGTGGATTTTGGTACACGAAATGGTGATTTATGTTTTGGTGGATGAATGGATAAGGCCGCGGCGTTTAGTATATATAGAAGAAATCATGCACGTAGCTGGCTTGTACTCTAACTCCAAAGTTGGCTAAGAATGTTGACTTTTCACATGTTGAATGCCACCTCCCCATGTGTTTTGCTGATTTGACCAACTCAACTATTGTTAGAAAACACCCCACCCCTCCCATACTTCCATATAAATTTTATTAGCGTTAATTTAGTGATAGTACATTTAAAATTTAATTTTTGTGTGATAGTTTGATATCTATTGTTTTATACTCCGTATAGTTTTAAACATAGTACATTCTGACTCTTATTGGCTAACAAAAAAATAAATAACATCACTTGTAATTCACACTTAGGATGTTTTTATTTGGACTGAAATTTTCTGGTCTGGTCTGATCCGATAAACGTCTGGTCTCTGTATATTTTATAACTATCCAAATCTGATCTTTTCTAATCTGATCTGATCTGGTCTGGAACTGAAAACAATTCAATTAAAATATTCTTAAAATTAAGGGGCTAACAAAAAGCTAAGGAGCATTGAATACATCCACTCTTCATGGCAAATTAATAGCTAAGTTAACATGTACCGGCCAATTCAATTCAATAGCACACTTCATGGCTAATTAATACTCCCTCCGTTCCTAAAAATTCTTCCCGGTTTGACTTGGCACGCTTATTAAGAAAGTGGAATAAAGTGGAAATGTGTAGTTGTGGTTGTGTAAGAAAAAGTTAAAATGAATGTGAGCCACACAAATTGTCCAAAAGGGGAAAGTGGGAAGTATTTTTGGGAACAACCCAAAAAGGAAAGTGGGAAGTATTTTTGGGAACGGAGGGAGTAAATCTTACCTACAAAAATAGGTAAAAAATAAATTAACATGTGCCGGCTAAATAGGACTCTACAATATTTATTACCCCAAACTAGCTCATATCAAATCGAATTTAAAAAGATCAGACCAAATTTAAACAGATTATATAAGATTAGACTTCAACAATTAAAAACTACTCAAAGGTCAGACTTTTGTCAGATAAGTTAAGACCAAATAAGACCAGACCAGAATTAAACAACCCAAACCAAACCAGGTCAGACCAAATCAAAAACTTTTATTCCAATTAAAAACATCCTAAATAACTTCTCTTCATAGCCAGTTACTATGTTAGAGATAAATCACCTACTAGCATAATATAATTTACGGCTAATTATATCGTTAGTCAATCTTTTCTATTGTTCCATATAGTATACTTGAGTTACAAAATGCCGATCTGTTTGCTATTAGTCATGTTAATTTACTCACTCGTAGATCTGGGCATATAACTGATAAATTTATTCACATCAAGGACATTTTGATGGAAAAGTAGACTTTTTGATCATTTGTCCTCATCTCCCTACCTATTTTCTTATGGTAGAATATTTCACGTTACAAGCTAACAAGCACATTTTAAATATTGGAAAGATATTTTTTTTAAAGGATGACACCCTATCCCTGAAGGCTTCTCAACCCCGATCGGATGATACTTTGGGAGGATGTAAATTGAATTATAATCTCAATCTGACAGATAGAGAGTGTGGCTTTGTCCCCGGTACTTGCAGAGGCTCTATACATTTGTACAGTGGAGGACCTAGGAAGGGGCCTAGGGGGGCAAGTGCCCCCGCTTTCGGCCATTAATTTCACTACTAGTACTTAGAGTAAAATCAGTGCCAAGAATTTCACTACTAGTGTGCCCCTACTATGACAAATCTCTGGGTCCACCGCTGCATTTGTAGCATAGTAACTTCTCATCGCAGTTGCCGGGATTCGAATTCGGGACCTAACCCTTGTGCCACTCCCTTGTTATCAGTTGAGCTACGCCACCGGTGAAAAGATATTTTTTATACAGCAATCATAAGTTGACTACTTTCAAGAGGAAAGAGGCCGGGGTCTCTGTTTAATACGAGTACGTAGTAATGGTAGTTGAATTGATGTTTCCTTTCGAGGAATATAAATACTCAACTAGCATATTCCGTTCTTTATAGCCTAAGATGTGTCTAGGTGCATCGCTTGTTCCTCACATCAATTTTGCTAGAATAAAATATAAGCAAAATGCAAAAATAGAAGTCTCATATTTTGAATAGGAGTAATTTTAATGTTTGGACAAATATACTCCTATCCAAGCTCCAACCCCAAACAACTTTTATTAATGATTAAAACATAAAAGAAACAACATTAACTAATTTATAATAAAATTGTAAAAAAATAAAAAACACAAAAATTTATATTAAATAAAATATACTCCGTATTAAATATATATAAAAATAAAAAATTATTAAAATAATAAAAACTTATTAAATTAAAAACTAAAAAATTCAAATTCAAAAAATAAAAAATGAAAAAAAAATATGCAGGCATATACCGCCGCCTCAACAACATCCCAGCACCACAAGCTCCGACCACCAAAAAAAATGCCAACATTTGTCCGAAATGTCATCATGATGACAGTTTTCGAGAAAATTTGGCATTTTCAAAGAAAAATACTCCCTCCGTCCCTTATAACTTTGCCAATTTTCCTTTTTTGATTATCTCAAAAATTTTGTCACTTTCCCTTTTAATCAATCAATTTGTGGCTCCTGTTATTTCTCTCTCCTTTGCACAAATCTTTACCACACAGTTTTTACTTTATTATTCTACGTGCCGGTCAAACTTGGCAATCCTTTTAGGGACGGAGAGAGTAACAATTTCTAAATAAAATGGATTTTTTTTCGCCGATCGGAGGTGGCATTGTTGGGTGATGGCCGAGGCTGCGGGAAAGGCCTGCATAATTTTTTTATATTTTTTAATGTGTTTTATCTATTTTTATTTATTTTTAAAGTTTTTTATTTTTAAAGTTTTTTTTTAAATTTTTATTATTTTAATACTACCTCCGTCCCTTAAAACATTGCCAAGTTGACCGGCACGGAGAATAATAAAGTAAAAATTGTGTGGTTGAGGTTTGTGCAGAGGAGAGAGAAATAACAGATACCACAAAATAATTGATTAAAAGGGAAAGTGGTGAAGATTTTTGGGACGTCCCAAAAAGGAAAGATAACAAAGTTTTAAGGGACGGAGGGAGTACTTTTTAAAAATATCTTAATTTTTTATTTTTAATAGGATCAAATAAGTCATTTTTAGAATTAATTAGATTAGGGGTAATAAGGGTAGACAATACTCCATCCGATTCGAAAAGAAGTTCCACCTTTCCTTTTCGGGCAGATTCAAAATTAAGTTCCACTTTCAAACATTTCCTTATTTGGCAAATTATCTACATCAAAACAGTGTCAAACAGTGTTCAAACAGTGTCAAACATTATTCAAACAGTGCCAAACAATGCAATGCACAATAAAGTCAAATTTATTTTCTTAATATGTGTGAAGTCAAATGTGGAACTTGTTTATGAATCGGAGGGAGTAAATGTTTACTCATATTGAAGAAAGTTTTAAGATTTACTCCTATTTTTACAATTATGTTTATGTTTACTCCTATATTGGGCAATTTCTAATTTTGCTACTGTCTTCTTCCCAAAAAAGTTTGTCAAATTAACCTTTCTTGGTTAATGATAATCAACTTTGATCAATTATATTTTTAATGCAAAAGTATTTAGAATATGAAAGTTATATTAAAATGTTCCGTATTCAAAATATTCTCACAAAGTACAAAATTTATAAATTATATACATATATAATAATGAAAATTATTATTTAAAGTTTGGCATCATTAATCAAGAAAAGTAAATATTCGAATCATTCCGAAAAGGAGGTAGTACTTGATCTTGGATTAAAGAAGAAAATTGGCTGGCGCACGTTGATGTCGAGATCGACGCTCTGAATGTTATCCATGATCTGTGCTTAGACTTTGTATCAACTTTGATTGGTGTACACCTGTAGAGTTGTCCGTGGACAGACAACTCGTCTGTTGGGGACAAACGTGTGTACACAAAAGGTGTACACAAAAGGTGTACACCACGCATTTTTCACTTTGTATTAGGGAGTGTCAGGTTATATGATTTGGAGAGACGATACACTGAACTAGTGAGGTGTACTTGGTATGAGGGAGTGTTTGCAGAAAATAAAAGTGCTTTTATGTTTTTGTTTGAAAAAAGTTGAAATTGGTGTTTTCAAATGACAACTTCTACTTAAATCAAGTATTTAAAAGCTAAAAGTTGGAAGCAGGTTGAGGGGTGAATTAAACTGTTTTTCACTTTTTATATTACACAAAAAAGAACTTACTTTATCAAACACTACCAACTTTTACTTTTTCAGAAGCACTTTTTTCTCAAACACTACCAACTTTTACTTTTTCAGAAGCACTTTTTTCTCAAACACTACCAACTTTTACTCTTAACCACTTTATCCAAAATCACTTCATCGTTTGTTATTTGATTTTTACTTTTTTAGTAGGAATCTTTCCACCTGTTTTTATTTTTTAGTTTTATTGGTACATTTTAAACCGCATTTTTTGAGTTTATCGATGAAAATGCAGGCATTGGCTTTTCTAATGCATTTGTTCGTAAAAAAAGGATGACACCCCATCCCCGAAGGTCCCCAACCCCGATCGGACGGTATGTTGGGAGGATGTAAATTGGACTATAATCACAATCTAAAAGATAGAGAACGAGGCTCTGTCCCCGGTACTTGCAGAGGCCCTATGCATTTTTAGCATAATAACCTTTCATCGCAGTTGTCGGGATTCGAACCCGGGACCTAACCCTTGTGGCACTTCATTGCTACCAGTTGAGCTATGCCCACCGGTTGCATTTGTTCGTAAATTATAGAGTATGCTACAACCGGAAGTAACATGTACACCGTACAGCCAAGTATTTTAATTTATACCTAATGTGTATATAGTTAAAATGAAATAAGTATTGACATTAAATTATAAAGGTAGTTGTTGGGATATTGACCTAGAGGCCCAATACCCAGATCGGGAAGGCCCAAGGTATCCGGCCCAAGTAACAGGCCCATCACTCCATGATGAAAAGATCCAGTAAGGAGACATACCGAACGGGGTTCGGGCTATATAGTATACTTGGGCCAATTTGACAGCATCTTCAGTACGGACCAACATCCCGTTCGAGCAACGGCCAACCAGCAAGTGGCCAGGTGCAGTTAATGCCAGACTATGACATCAGCAAGTGGAAGCATGGATGACCAAGTCGGTGGAACAACGGCCAATCAGCAAGAGGCAGCCCATGCTCTCCATTAGTATAAATAGAAGGTTTCAAGTCATTGTAAGGGTTAGATTTTCAATACTCAAGCTCTAGAATAGCATCATTTGCTCTTATTTCTTGTATTAAAGCATAGTTTCCGACTTACCGATCGGGAAATCCTTTGTAATCAGATTGGTTAATTAATACAAGTGGGCTTTCGAGTTTTAGTTAATTCAGATCTTATATTTTCTTATACACTTTGATTCTGGGCCATTCCTGATATATCCAAAGTTCGTGTTGGGCTTTCGGATCTACGGGACTTACCCTCAACAGTAGTAAATAAATAATTTCTATGATAATACAATGATAATATAGTTAAAAGAATAAGTTGATTTGTAGCATATATATTATGTGTAGATCATGATAATCAATTGCACCCTTCTAATACTCAAATTTTCTACCAATACAGTGATTTAATATCAATGTTCATTTCTTGTAAATGTAATACTCATTACGTGTAGGATATGTTGGAATAAATCCGATAATACTTTAATCTTAATATTTGAATTATTTAGAGAAATTACTGAGCAGAAACATACCTGATTCCATTGGAGATGATCTTTGAAGGTTCAAGAGATGAGGGCTAGGGTTTGCATCTTCTAGTTGATACACACCCTCGGGAACTAGCGATGAGATGATGAAAGATGGAATGAAGTGTTCAACTATGGACCATAATCCCTCTATTTATAGAGAGTGCTTAACCCCGATCAATTCATCATTAATTAGGTTAAGTTCATGAGTCTCTACACATTTGGACCATATACTTTATAAGACCACATATTAGCCCACTTAAATTAATATCCACATGACCACTACTTTTTTAGCCTAAACATAAGATACCATATAATTAACATACAAACAAACCCAATAAATATATTGTGAATATTACATGTAGGATGAGTCAATTAATCTAATAATGTCCCACTTGAACGACATACACATGTATACACACAATCATTAGTATTGTATCTAGTCACGTATTAAATACGCTTTCCTAAAAGTTTACTATCTACCCTTATTACAGTAACCGGGTTACAAGATAGAACTTTTGGGATAAAAAAAGGTGTTGATGGAGTATATGGCCCAGGGACCCCCGACCCATAGACTCCCACTACTCAAATCAAGGCCCAATAGGCCCAATAGGCCCAGAAAGTACAACAGGCCCAAATCACAGTGCCCCGAGTACCAATCAACCGACAATGCACACTTGGGGTGCCTTTGGCCCCTGGGCCGAAGGCTCCAGATACTCACAGAACGGCTTTTTCAGGCATACGCAGACACTGGGAGAAAATGGCGAAAATCAGTAGCCCTCGGCACGTGAGCCCTCAGCATGAAGAGCCCCCAACTAATCATATACAACCGAGGGTACCTTACTCGACAAGAATATCCTCTCCACATGCGCTTGGGTCAACGTACCAAGTGCAACATCACATCCAACCGCCGCATTAAATGCGGCCACATGCGAATGCCAGTGACACCCGGCTGATGTGACCTCTCGGCCGTTGGATGCTTGACACGTGTCCCCGTCTCGCATTTATTACTACTATAAATAGCACCCCATTTCCCCTTTGTAAATGTTGGTCCCGTTTGTAATGGGAACAGTCTAGAGGGGGGGGGGGTGAATAGACTGTTCAGGAATTTAAACTTTTCTCTAAGTCAAACCTGACTTATCAGAGATGGTCGAAATCTGGTGAAAGAGAAGGTCAAGTTCTGATGGCAGAACTGGACCTGGCAGCGGATTAGATTCTGTCTGGGTAGCCTCTGACAACACTAAGGCAAATGCCTTTCTGATAACTCTTGAGGAAGATCTGCTGAACACAGAGTCCAACCTTTTGAGTTATGCAGTCAAGTTCTTAAGTGCAGAAATGAAATAAGTAAAGTAAGTGACACCGGGGATTTTTATAGTGGTTCAAGGAACAACTTGTTCCTGTCGTCCACTGTTCCACTAAGCTTGCAAAAACAACAGTTTACAACGCCTTAGTCCCTAGAACTTAAGAAGCTCTCCACGTCTTCTTCAAGCTTAGTTGCCACCCGGGATGCAGTCCTGCTTCCTGATGGCTGGTCTCGTTCCACTGAGTCTCTTGGAAGTATCACCACTTCACTTACTCCAGTTAGTTTGAGACGCCCCTTCTTTTCAAGAAGTGTTTGTTTCAAGATCAGTTTTCTCCAACGTTGCTTCTTCACAAAGGATGTGTAAATGAAGTTTTCGAAGTGTTGAAGAACTGAGGAACTTTGCAACTTGCTAGTTGGATGAGGGATAAGAAAGTATATCTTCCAACTTGAGCTTTTCTTGTTGAGGTAAGAGAGTTGTTGATCTCAAGAAAGCTTGGAGGTATTTGATTTAGAGTAGAATGATCTGAGCAAGTTCGTCTGGCAGACGTTATAACAAAGTTTTCGCAAAGTTTTTGCAAAGTTATCCTGGTAGTTCTTCAGAGTGTATCTTATATACTGGGAGCAGTCTTCCCGTTGGAGTGTAGAAGACAGCTTCATTAAATGCTTGTACTGTTGACTTGACCGGTTGGTCCTTCGACTTGCTATTTTGGGGACGCGAAGATACTCGCATGGTCAATCATCAGCTTTAAATATATCTTCGTACGTACAACATTAATTGAGCATTTAATGCGTGTACAGTACCATGTTCCCGTTGAAAGGTTCGTAGTCGTTAGGGGATTTCCCGTTAGTTTAACGACCGTTGGTAAGTGCCTTCGAGTTCTGCAAGGTACGAGCTTGTCTGATGAGGATTTCTGATCAGAACTCTGATGGCAGCTTCTGATGCCAACTCTGGTATCCAACTCTGATGGCTTTTCTGGAGAGCAACTCTGGGAGCAACTCTGGTAGCAACTCTGGTAGAAGTTCTGATAAGGACGACCAAGAGGGTTTCTGACATGTCGATTATTCTAGTACATACAAAGACAAATTCTAATACAAAATTTGTATTGGGGTACTTTCAAATTCTAATCAACCTAGCATCATCAAAATCTAATTACATTTATTCCTTACAATTTCCCCCTTTTTGATGATGCCAAAACCCTTTAACTACTTCCAGAGAAGTGCCTTTCACCATACAAGAATAAAGTTAAAAACTTCTATTAAAATCTTGGTGGGCAACTTAGCATAGGAAAATAGTAAGAGTACAGTACAATGAGATAGCAATAAAAGGACAAAAAGAACCAGAGCAAGCACAAGGAATTCACAGAAAGTAAGAAAGAACAGATAATTTAAGATGCCACGCAAACTAGAGGCAGAGATGGTATCTTATTATCAGATGGTTAATTACATAAACAAAGATAGATAAGATTAAGATTCATCTTCATCTACCTGAGGTCCTGCTTTGTCAATCCTTTCAAGCTCTGCATTGACCTTTGCTCTGATGGAGGCTAAGTCCCTCGGATTCTGATAGTCTGCCCAGTGAGGTGCAAGCTTGCAATCTAAGTAATTTCTGATTGCTTCTGATATGTTCTTGCCAGATAGGACTCTCATCTGCCACCAGATCTCAGCTTCTTGAATTGATCCACCATGATTGATTTGGACGAATCCATCACTGTCCATAAACAAATTCTCTTGTTGCAGTGGAGTCATCAGCTTCTTCATCTGTGTAAATTGGGCTCTGTCAGGCTTAGACATCCCACTCTTCATCCATTCATTGAAGGTAAAGTTGGAGGACTTCTTCTTAGAACTTCTGGGAGGTGGAGGAGGAGGTCTGATGCCTGCATTAGCTTGCTTTTTTGTTTTGGCAGCTTCGAAGTAAGGAGCAGGATCAACAGATGATGAGGGTCCTCTGATAGATAAAGTTATGGAGCTTGGACCTTCTTCTTCTCTGGTGTCTTCCCCTTTTTTGGCATCAACAAGATCGCCAAGGAGGAGTTCAATCTTTGAGAACTCTGATGCTTGGGCATCTCTGATCTCATCCAGAGCTTCTGGCAGAGTCTGAGTAACAGAGTCCAGACCTTCAATCAGGTTCTGTTGTCTTTCCATGGTAGACTCGATACTCTGTGTACTTGCTTCAAGGAGTACCAACTTCTGGTAACGCTCCTTGTCCTTGAGAAGAAGATCTAAAGCTTGCGCTTTGTGTTCTGTACACATATTGCCTATCACCATGAAGCGCTCTGAGGCTTGATCAGCATTCCTTTGCAGAATGTCAATGGCTTCAGTGATCTCCTTTAGTTTCTCATTCAGATTATTCATAGATTGAGAGTGAAAGTAGAGGACAAAGTTAATTCCATCTACTTCTCTGGAGATTGTATCAATCTTCTTGTTGGATGAGCTCATGAAGGTGTGCAGGGACTCTGTCAGAGTGTCAAGCTTTTCTGACAGTTGCTGAAGGCCCTGATTAAGATTGATGTTGGTGTGTGTCAGATGCTCATAGTGTTTGTCATTGATGACGATGAGCTTGTTCATGTTGTCTAGCATCTGACCACCAAACTCTTCTGCAGATTGTACAAATTGGTTGAAGTCCATCTGAGGGGCTTCTGGAGCAAACCCAGGCATCTCCAAACCTCTTCCCTTGGGGAATGGAGCAGTATTGCCAGTGGGTTCAGCAGATTGATCCCTGGGAGGAGTCTTCCTCCTCTTGGATGTGAAGTCTGCCGCAAGAGAGGATGTGAGGAACCCATCATTGTCATCATCTGAGGATAGAATGCGAATGGGAATCTCTCTCTTGGGTGTTGAGGCTACAGAGAGCTGAGGAGAGAGAGGGGGTGTAGCAGCTCTGGTGATTGATAGGGGTTGCTGCTGTGGAGGTGAACTCTGATGTGAGGGGGTTTTCTGATGGGGGGAGTTCTGATGGTGAGAGTTATGAGGAGAGGGGTTCTGAGGAGTGATTGATTTTAGAGATTTGGGAGAGGGTGGTGGAGAGGGTACCGGTTTCTAGGAGGTGTGGGTTGCTTGCAGGGTGATGGAGACTTTGATTTGGTCTCCTGAGGTGTAGGATTTCTGATGGGGGATGGTGGGGGAGAGGAGGTTTTCTGAGGTGATGAGGTTTTCTGCTTGATTGGGGTTGAAGGTTTTGAGGGTGATTTGGGAGGTGAGGAAGATTTAGGTGAAGGTATTTTAGGAGGGGGTAAATGAGTAAAAGGAGATTTGGGAGGGGAAGGAGGGCGTGTAGGAATTACCTCAAGAATAGTTTCAGAGAACAAGGATTCTCTCCATTCCTTGACCAGCTTTTCCATTGTCAGAGGAACATCATTGGCTGTGGAGGGTTCTCCTTCTTCACAAGCACTGTGGCGAAACTTGATGAGGGATTCCTTTCTTTTCTTCTCCATGAGCCATTCATCAAACTCTTTCATCTCATGTTCCTCCAAGGCTTTGACATGCCTTTCAGGGGATAAGGTAGTAATAGGTGCTTTACCTTGATGTTTTTCTTTCTTCTTCTGTAGGACAGAGATGAGAAAGGCAAGGTCGAAGCATTGAGACACATCTTCTGTGCCCACCCAGTGTAAGACAACAGCTTCTTCTGCTTCAAAACAATCAAAATATTATATGATCTTCTGAAGAGGCCCCATTCTCCATCTTCTCCAGGTCAGAACCTTTTCAAACTGCTTTTGAAGAATGGTGTTGTAATCAGTCTCTGGTTCTCCGTCAGAGATGTGTTGGGGTTCTGATAAGTCTGCAGTGAACACCAAGTCTGGTGCAGAGGAGGGTTGTGCAACAGATTCAGGTTCCCCCTGAGTTTCTGATTTCCGTGCAGGTGTGGTTGTCTTCTTCTTCTTCTTCTTCTTCTTCTTCTTCAAAGGTTTCAGACCAGAGTTGTCAGAGTCCTCACTCTGAACAACTTGTTTCCTTCTCCTTTTCAACTTCTGCTTCTTTGTAGGAAAGTTTCTGACAGATTTTGGAGGAGCCAACTCTGATGCGCCCATCTCTGGTGCATCCAATTCTGATAGAGTGCTTCTATCATTCTTCTTCTTCTTCCTTACATCCCTTGCAATCTGGGATTGCTCAGGCTGCTCTGAAGTCACAAAGGGCTTCTTAATGATCTTCTTGGCAGCAGGGTTAGGTTTGATAACCTGTTGTTCCCTTTTCTTTTCCAGCCTTTCTTCTCTCTTCAGTTCAGCAGAGATGGCTATGTTCAGCTTGGGGGATGCAGTCAGGAATAGGGTTTTGGAGTGATCAACTGGGGAAGAGTCCCTTAGTTGAACTCCATGGGCAGTGAGGATGGCAGACAGAAGGAGGCCATGGCCCATCTTTGTCGAGAAGAGGCCAGTTTTCTGATCCTTCTTCTTGATTAATTCAGTTAAAGAACCGAAGATTACCTCACCCCAGTTTATGTTCATCCCATGATGAACATCAAAGATTGCTTTGCAGTTGGCCTTGTTGATCTCATCAGTTGAGCCAGTTTTGCACCACAAGCTCCTGTGCAGAATGACAACCAACTTTTCGAAGTCCTTCTTCAGCAGAAACTTCTTCATGTAAAGTCTGTCCAGATTGGCGGCCTCAGGGCGGCAGTAAGTCTGGGCAAACGCTTCAACTGAGACCTCCACTGACTCTAGGTCAATGAGAGTGGGAGTCTCAGGGTCTTGAGAGTTCAGTTGGACTCCAAAGAATTCATTCAGAGCATCGACATTGAGTGAGATGCTCTTTCCCTGCACCTTGGAGTGAACTCCGCTTTTGGTGATGGTGGCGTTCAGATAGAATTCAGCCACATCCCTGGTGCTGAACTCTTCATATGGATGAGCAACAATCTTGCTCAGCTGGGATTCATTCATCCCTTGAATGATTTTGGCCATTCTCTTCTGATTCTCTGCGAGTAGAGGCAGTGCAGATAAATCAACCTTCATGCCGGTAACCACATTGGCAACGATGGTTTTGGCTTCTTCCTTGGTGAGGTCGTTGATGTTGATGAAGTTCATTTTCTGAGAAATTTCTGAGAGATTCTGGAGATTGAGGATTTTTGAAGCTAGTACGTTTAGAGAGATGAATAGCAGTAGCGGTTTAGGTTGAAGACGATGGATATAAATGATTTTGGATTAGTGGACGTTTGAGATAATTTACGGTTTCAAGGTATCATTTAAAGTAATGCGGGCGGAAAACGTTTCCGTTAACGACATAATAATCAGGGTTATTCTGGTAAAAGACCTGTTCAAGTTAAAAGGTCTTGCCCGTTCCTCGAAAAATAATCAAGTCCACATGGATCTCTGATGGACTACAGATAAAGATCCATGTATCAGAAAAGGAGGTTCTCTGATGAGGGGTACTCTGGTGATCAGATAAGGGGTATTCTGGTGTAGGGTTTTCTGATACAGAAGACAGTTCTGGTCCACAGTGATTCTGGTTCATGCATCTCTGGGAAGATCATCCATCATTCCCAGTTCTTCCCTTAGTTTGTTGAACCTTGCCTCTGGTAGAGGCTTGGTTAAGATATCCGCTAGCTGATCTTCTCTAGGTACATGCTCCATACAAATATGCTTCTTCTCCACATGATCTCTAATGAAATGATGTCTGATCTCAATGTGCTTTGTCCTGGATTGAAGTACTGGATTCTGAGTGATTGCAATGGCACTGGTGTTGTCACAGGGCAGCTTAATCTCCTTTTCTTGAATGCCATAATCCTTCATCCAGAGTAACTGAGCACAGCAACTCCCAGCTGCAATGTACTCAGCTTCTGCTGTACTTGTTGAGATTGAATTCTGCTTCTTGCTAAACCAGGAAACGAGCCTTCCTCCCAGCATTTGACAATGACCAGAGGTGCTTTTCCTGTCTAATCTGCAACCTACAAAATCTGAGTCAGAGTAACGAATTAATTCAAAGTTACCTCCCTTTGGATACCATAGGCCTGCATTTGGATTTCCTTTGATATATCTGATGATTCTGTTTGCAGCACTAAGATGGTTCTCCTTGGGCTTTGATTGGTATCTGGCACAGATTCCAACAGAGAATGAAATATCTGGTCTGCTTGCAGTTAGATAGAGCAGAGATCCTATGATTCCTCTGTAGGTAGTTGCATCGACATCCTTTCCTTCATAATCGGGACCAATTCCTTGTGAGGTGTTCATGGAAATCTTCACTGAGGATTTGCCTTCCACTCTGATAAGTCCGTATTTAGACACGCATTTGATGCGTGTTCAGGTTGGATTTTGATGGTTTTCCTAGCTTTAAGGTGTTGTAAGTCTCAATTTTAGCTCAAGTTCTGATTACCAAGCATTGAGTCGAGTTTTGTTGCATTTGGAGTCAAATTGGAGAAGTGAGAGTCCGGCAATCGGCGTTTGAGAGACAATCGGGAGGAGCTAGAGAGCAATCAAGAAAGATTTGAAAGATTTGGATGAAGTTTTGATGAAGTAAGAGCATTTGGATTAACCCCTGTGGCATACGGGAGTGTTGGGGCAAGAAAACAAGAAATAGAAGAAAAAAAAGTGGACGCACGGTCGTGCGTCTGGTACGCACGATCGTGCGTCGGATGCGAAATCACGAAGAATTCTCTGCCTG
Source organism: Cuscuta europaea (assembly GCA_945859875.1). Taxonomy (NCBI): domain Eukaryota; kingdom Viridiplantae; phylum Streptophyta; class Magnoliopsida; order Solanales; family Convolvulaceae; genus Cuscuta; species Cuscuta europaea. The sequence goes on from CAMAPE010000006.1 coordinate 7,359,557, forward strand.
CTACGCACGATCGTGCGTAGCCCCGAGTTACGCGCGGAAATTTCCCACTTCGACCAGAATTCTGATTTTTCTCCTCTTTTCTATAAATAAGGCTTCTCTAACTCTTTTTAGAGGGGGCGAACATAACGGAGAGGCCTAGGGACGAATTTAACACAGTTTTTATGCTATTTTCTTCCAAGATCCTGGGATTATTTGTAAGTTCATCTTTTTAATTAATGACAATTTATTCTATTCTTCCCAATTCTGTTGATTCTTCAATTATGAATTGTGAGTAGTTTAATTAGGGATTTGGGGTTGATGAAGGGGTTAATCATGATGTATGGTTACGTTCTTGATGGTGTAAATTGCATGAATGCCGTTTAATTTGTGTTTGAATAATTTAATTGATATCTTTTGTAACCTAGAATGGCCACTAGAATTACAATTGCTTATAAAATAAATTAAGAGAGATCTAATTTGTTCGAGGACACATTCACACACACTTAATCGTTCGCTAAGAGATTAGTAGCGATTAAGGGGCCGTAAGCTCGTTCGTCTTGGCAATAATTTAGGATCCTGTCGCATGAGAGATCAGCCTGGTCCCCTAAATTATTGTACTCTACGCCGCGAGAGCGGTAAGAACTTAGTATTGATTAGCTAAGCTCAATTAAATTAAATTCATGTAATTAAGCCTGATCTGCCAGAAATCTGATTACCCCGGAATCAATCCCTGTTCCCTTCGTTGTTAATTAAGAAGAACCCAATCATTTACTTTTGATCGTTTATTTGCAATTTTAGTTTTCTCAAGCAACCAAATCTCGCACGACCGTATTTATTTTATTTATTCTTTATCGCTGATTTTTAGTTAATTCTTAATTCCCTTTTACCGTCCTTGTGGAGACGATACTCGTACTTTCACTGCTATATTACAATCTTTTTAAGTGCGAGAAAACTCACATCAGTTTTTGGCGCCGTTGCCGGGGACGGTGTCGGATTTTTGGGTTAATTAATATCAGCGACTCGTTTTTTAGTTTTTCGTAGGAATTTTGTCAGCTGACCTTGCAGGTCAGCTCTGTTTATGCATACACGTTCTAAGAGGGGAGAACCGCTAATCCCTCTTAACCTTGAGATCGAAAAGCTCGCCAGACAGAACCGCAAGGCTCAAAAGGAAAAGAACACCATGGATCACCAGTCTTCATCTGGAACCGCATGGATGTCGGGTAACCCTAACCCCACATCTCAACAAGATTTTTATGTCAACACATCACCCCAATCTTCACCACCAATTTCACCTAGAAACCCTCCTGGTTTTCAAAATTACCGCACTCCGATCTTTTCCCAAAATCAGCCCTCACCATAATTTAATCTTCCTCCATTATTCCAACTTTTTCAAAATACCCCTACTGATCCTGAAACCAATTTTCAAAACCAAGTTTATGGGATGTAAGGATCAGGACAGGGTATTCCAGTTTTCCAACCAAGACAGAACCCACCTCCAGTCATTCAACCTACTGTCCAAAATCAGCCCCAACACTAGAATCCATATCCCAATCAATACCATAGACAACCCCAAGTACCACCCGCTCAACCACAACCAGCCCCCCAGCCTAGACATCAGGAGCCTCCACCCAATCCATATGTACCGCACAACAATCCACTCTATCAGCGCCAGACCATTGCAGAGTTCCTTACGCCAAATGTTTCAGAGTACGATAGCATTCAAGTGCCGGGAATTACTGCCAACCGTTACGAGATCAAGCCGGCGGTGATAAGCATGGTATCCAATAATCAATTTGGAGGAGGCCCTACTGAAGACCCAGTGGCGCATATTACCCGCTTCTTGAGGATGTGCCAGACTTTCAAGATACCTGGATTAACTGATGATCAGGTACGGATGATGCTTTTCCCTTTCTCACTGAGGGATGATGCGCATAGGTGGTTGGACAGCAATCCTCACCATCACCTCCAGACTTGGGACCAGCTCCATAGTGCCTTTATTAAAGAATACTTCCCTACATCAAAGGCTTTGAAATTGAAGAAGCAGCTACAAGAGTTCAAACAGGGATCCCTGGAGACTTTAGCTGAAGCATGGAAGAGATTCAAGGTGCTGAGGAGAGCTTGCCCTCAGGGCAACTTGACTAATTGTGAGATTCTTTCCTTCTTCTATAGCGGACTTGGCAATGAAGGGAAGATGATGCTTGATGCTTCGGGCGGTGGAGCCTTTCCTGATCTACCATCCGAGGAGGGGGAAGAACTAGTAGAGAAGATCGTTTCAAACAATGCATCTTGGTACAGCGACATGAGTGCTCCTCAACAAAAGGCTCCGGGCCTATACGAGATCAGTGATAATTCTGCTCTCTCTGCACGAGTAGATACATTAGCAAGCATGATGCAGAAGTTAACAACCAGCGTGTCTGATATGGGGAAAAAGATGGATCTTGCTTTCTCGGTGCCCAGTGTTAATATGGTAGCCCCCGGCCCTATGAGTCCTGCTTGTACCATGTGTGGGGGACTCCATTGGCCACATGAATGTAATATGATGGCGCACTCGGCAGCCCCTGGAGTGGAGCAAGTTGACGCAATGCACTTCCAGTGACAAGGCTACTACAATCAGCCTTATGGATAGCAGCAACAAGGGAACTACGGGCAAGGAAATCAGCATCAACAGCAGCCTAGAAATTATACCCAGCCCCAGGCGCCTCAAGGCCAACAACAAGCTTCTCAACCAGTGCAAGGGAGCTTTAGGAGAGAGACTGAACAAAGATTTTCTAGCATAGAAGAAACACTCAAGAAATTGTTGCAAATTCAGCAGCAAGCGGACACAAGGATGCAAAACATGGAAAAAACAATTGGGCAGCTCGCTAAAGCCATGTCTGAAAGACCGCAGGGATCCCTCCCTAGTAATACCGAGCCAAACCCAAGAGAACATGTTCAGGCAATCACCTTGAGGAATGGAAAAGAGCTAGAGCCTGCTGCCACGAAAAAGAAGCCCGATGAAGTTGAAAGTTAACCAGCTATCGGTGAAAAAGAAACAGAGAAAGATGAGGGAAGAGAGGCGGCGGCTGCACCAAAACAGCCTGTTCCAGTAAAGAATTACACCCCACCTCTCCCCTATCCGGCGCGATTGACTAGAAAGAATGACAGTGACCAGTTTGGTAAGTTTTTGCATCTCATGAAACAAGTGCAAATTAACTTACCATTCGTGGATGCACTAGCACAAATGCCCAAGTACGCGAAATTCATGAAGGATCTACTGACGAACAAGAGGAGGCTGGAAGAAGCGTCAACTGTGACGCTTAATAATGAGTGTTCGGCCGTGATACGGACAGATTTGCCAAAGAAGCTTAAGGATCCAGGTTCATTTACTATCCCTTGCTTTATAGGAGATCTTACTTTTGATAGGGCCTTGGCTGATTTGGGTGCAAGCATTAATTTGATGCCTCTTGCTTTATATGAAAAGCTTGCACTTGGTCCACTTAAACCTACACGTATGTGCATTCAGTTGGCTGATCGATCCGTAAAATATCCCCAAGGGATTATTGAAGACGTGTTGGTTAAAGTGGACAAATTTATTTTTCCGGTAGACTTTGTTATTTTGGACATGGATCAGGATCCGGAGGTACCATTGATTTTGGGCAGACCATTTTTGGCAACTGCCCGAGCACTTATTGATGTTGGAGACGGTAAGCTTGTCCTCCGCGTTGGGGATGAGTCTGCCACCTTTGACATGTCCAAAATAATAAAGAGGCCCTGTCAAGATAGTGGAGAGTGTTTTTACATGGATGTGATGGATTCTTTGGTGGAGGATTGCATTCTTAACATGCTTTCTGATGAAGCCTTCTTTGATCTTCTTTTGGATGAGAGTCTTTCAGCAGAGGATCTTGAGCTCCTCCCTAGTTTTGATTGTCTTATGATAGGTGGAGAGGAGGACTCAAGTGATGCTAGTGATGTGAAGGGGAAGGAAGAAGATTTAGATGAGGTGGAGAAGGAAAATTTTCAAACTGATTCTTCCATTATAACACCATCTCCATTAAATCTAAAACCTCTTCCCTCCCACCTTGAGTATGCTTTTCTTGATGATAGTTCTGACCTCCCTGTTATTCTTGCATCTGGGCTTGAGCCATCCCAAAAATCTGCATGTCTTGATTTACTTAGTGAACAAAGGGAAGCTCTAGCCCGAAAACTTTCTTACATGAAAGGAATCAGCCCTGCTTTCTGCACTCATAAAATTTTGATGGAAGATAATGCTAAACCGGTAGTGCAACCACAAAGAAGACTGAATCCTAACATGCAGGAGGTGGTTAGGGAGGAAGTCATCCGTCTGTTAGATGTAGGCATTATTTATCCGATTTCAGACAGCCCTTGGGTCAGCCCGACCCAGGTGGTTCCCAAGAAAGGGGGGATGACTGTGGTTAAAAATGAGAAAGATGAGATGATTCCGACGCGTACGGTCACCGGATGGCGGGTCTGCATTGATTACCGAAAATTAAATGCCGCCACCCGGAAGGACCACTTCCCCCTCCCCTTCATTGATCAGATTTTAGAGAGGTTAGTAGGGCATAAGTTCTACTGTTTCCTTGATGGGATGTCGGGATACTTCCAGATCCCCATAGCCCCAGAGGACCAGGATAAGACCACGTTCACATGTCCATTCGGTACCTTTGCATATCGAAGGATGGCGTTTGGATTATGTAATGCCCCTGCTACCTTTATGAGATGTATGCTTGCTATTTTCGGGGATTTTATTGGGAAGTTTATGGAGGTTTTCATGGATGACTTTTCTGTGTATGGTGACACTTTTGATGAGTGCTTAGAGAATTTGAAGAAAGTCCTGGTTAGGTGTCGAGAGGTGAATTTGGTGCTTAACTGGGAGAAGTGCCACTTCATGGTTAGTGAGGGAGTGGTCCTAGGGCATAAGATATCGAGTAGGGGAATTGAGGTTGATCCGGCTAAGGTTGATGTTATTTCTAAATTACCTCCCCCTACCTCAGTCCGTGCCATTAGGAGTTTTCTAGGACACGCAGGTTTCTACCGTAGGTTCATCCAGGACTTTTCTAAGATAGCCCGACCCATGACTAAGCCCCTTGAGAAAGACACACCGTTTGACTTCTCAAAAGAGTGTTTAGAGGCTTTTGAGTGTTTGAAGGAGAAACTGGTCAAGGCACCGGTGGTAGTAGCTCCTGACTGGTCTTTGCCCTTTGAGATTATGTGTGATGCTAGTGATTTTGCAGTAGGAGCCGTTCTTGGGCAGCGTCGAGAGAAACATTTTCAGCCTATTTCTTATGCTTCTAAGACTCTCGATAGTGCCCAAGAAAATTACACTACCACCGAGAAGGAATTGCTTGCTGTTGTGTTTGCTCTTGACAAGTTTCGTTCCTATTTGATTTTGTCTAAAGTAGTGATATTCACCGATCATTCTGCTCTCAAATATTTGATGCGAAAAGTGGATGCTAAGCCTAGATTGATTCGGTGGATATTACAACTCCAGGAGTTTGATATTGAGATAAGGGATAAGAAAGGGGCTGAGAATTTAGCAGCTGATCACTTGAGTAGGTTAGAGAACCCCTTTCTTGATTCCTTGAGTGAGAGAGATATTGAGGGTACTTTTCCTGACGAGAGATTTTTGCGTATCGTTGATGAGGTGCCCTGGTTTTCAGACATCGCCAACTATCTGGTTGGGGGTGTTGTTCCTTCTGATTATACACCTCATCAACGAAGGAAATTTTTTGCTGATCTGAAATATTACTTCTGGGAGGAACCATATCTGTTTCGTATTTGTGCCGATCAGGTTGTTAGAAGATGTGTCCCTCTTTGTGAAGGAGCTGAAATTCTTAAACATTGTCACTCAGGACCAACCGGGGGACACTACTCTTTCAACCGGAAAGCCCGTAAGGTCTTGGAATGTGGTTTCTTCTGGCCCATTTTGTTTAAAGATGCTCTAACGTTTGTGCAGGAATGTGACAGGTGTCAACGCACCGGGGCGGTTACCAAGAGGGATGAGATGCCCCAGAATTTTATATTGGCTTGCGAGGTATTTGATGTTTGGGGCATTGACTTCATGGGACCGTTTCCGGGTTCTAAGGGTAATAAATTCATTCTCGTTGCTGTGTATTATGTTTCTAAGTGGGTTGAGGCCGAAGCTCTGCCCACGAATGACGCTAGAGTTGTAATTCGTTTTCTGAAGAAATTGTTTTCTAGATTTGGAGTGCCACGAGTTTTGATAAGTGATAGGGGCACCCACTTTAGGAATGATCCCATGACACGCCTTCTGGCAAAGTACGGGGTCACTCATAAAGGGGGTGTCCCATATCACCCTTAAACTAGTGGCCAAGTTGAGAATTCGAATAGAGACTATAAGACCATCCTTGAAAAGACCGTTGAGACCCATAGGAAGGATTGGTCCGATAAGTTAGATGATGCGCTGTGGGCATTGCGTACAGCGTATAAGACACCCATTGGCACTACTCCGTTTCACCTGGTTTATGGGAAGGCGTGCCACCTTCCGGTAGAGATTGAACATAAGGCCTACTGGGCCTTGAAAATGCTGAATAAAGATCTTTCATTGGCGGGTCGTGAGCGGCTTTGGAAGCTCAACGAATTGGATGAGTGGAGGCTCATGGCCTACGGAAATTCTAAGATTAGTAAGGAGCGTACCAAAGCCTATCATGATCGGCATATCAAACAGGGAAAAGAGTTTAGTAAAGGGGATCAAGTTTTGTTGTTCAATCCCCGAATGAAATTTTTTAAAGGAAAGTTGAAGTCTAGATGGTCCGGTCCTTTCATAGTAAGCGAAGTTTTTCCATACGGTACAGTTGAGATAGACCATCCAGAGAAAGGCCATTTTAAAGTGAACGGCCACCACCTGAAGAAGTACTACGGAGGACCGCTAGACCGCGAACGTGAGGTGACTGTCATCACAGATTTTGAGAGATGAGTGCGTAGTTGCGTCGGGCAAACGACGTTAAAAATAGCGCTTCTCGGGAGGCAACCCGAGCTTAATTTTTGCTTCTTTAGTGTAGTACTGCTTTTCATTAACCCACAAAAAAAAAAAACGGACGCACGGTCGTGCGTCCAGGTACGCACGCCGTGCGTCCAGGTACGCACGCCGTGCGTCATTGAATGTAACACGAGGGAGGCTACTGCCACTGACGCACGATCGTGCGACCCCGCCTACGCACGATCGTGCGTAATCACATAGCTGAACGAAGCTTCTGCCACTGACGCACGATCGTGCGTCTTCCCTTACGCACGATCGTGCGTAGAAAATTTTTACGCGTTAGTTTAAAAGTTCCCAGCGCTGCCCCCGCGACCAGAGCAAAACAAAAAAAAATCGACCGGACATCCCCTTCTCCACCTGCGACCGACGGAACGCCGCCCTCGCCGACCACCGCTCTCGCCGACCACCACTCTCGCCGACCACCGCTCTCCCCTTCTCTCTCTTCTTTTCATTCAAGGTAACCTCCTTCTTCTCTTCTCCATTAATGGAGGTTTCTCCAAGCTTTTCTAACAAAAACTAAAAATCCGAAAATTTATACTCAAAAATTAGGGATTTGTTTAGTATGTTTAATCAGAGGCGTGTGTTGATGATTTGAATGCTCTTAGTGAATGAATTTTGCCTCTATAATCCCTAGTTTTTGAATTGATTTTGCCAATTTAGGGTAAATTTTGCCAATGTGAAAAATAATTTGGGGGTTTTTGATTTCTTTGCTTCCTATGATGCCTAATATATGCTTTTGATGGTCTATCAATTTTTGTTAACTCCATTTGAGCATAAAACCCCCATTTTTGAAGCTAAACTTTGTCTAATTTGAGAATTTTGGATTTTCCCCCCAATTTTGATCTTGTTGTCAATTATTTCTGTACTAAACTCTTTTCTCAAACACCGTTTTAATGAATGATTCTTGCTTGTTACCTTGTTTATACCGTGTGTCGTTGAATTTTTTTGATTTTTATTCAAAACTTTCAACTATTCTGGTTAAACTTGGTGTTGTTCTAGTTATGTTGATGCTCTTGATAGACTAATCGCTGACGGGGTCATTAATTTTTGACTTGGTAGTCTTATCCTAATACTTGGAAGCCCCGTTGGCGTTGTTGTTGTTGATTTGTTTTGACAGATGCCACCAAAGAAGTGAACTAAGAATGTTGGAACCAGCTCTAGTCGGGCAACGAGGGCCCACTATCAGCCTCATTTCCTGGAAGACAAACAGTGGATCACATACCTTGACTTACTGACGAAGGAAGTGGGCACTTTTCATTATCCTGATGAGCCCACATTGACAGCCGCTGGGCTACATGACGAGGTGATGACGCTGTTGCGAAGGGGATGGTGGCAACACCTTTTCTTTGGCATCCGAGAACCGACATACAAGGAATTGACTTGCGAGATGTTGGCCACAATTAAGGTGCCCCGATCCATCCGTTCTTCAGATATCCGCCGACCCATAATCACATTCCGGGCATTCAGTGAAGACCATACCATATCCATTTACGACATCAAGCGACATTTAGGTTTTACCCGGATAGAGGACAGAGCAGAGAACGAGACAGACCTGACTGATTTTCCACCAGATGTTGACCGCCAGAGATTTTGGGAGAGCATTTCTAGAAATGGCGGCAATTACAACCCCCGAGACACCCCTAGCACCTTGTTGTACCCACGAGCATACCGAGTCATCCATTCCCTCCTTTCATCCACCATCACTGGGAGAGCTGAGGTAGCAGGTAAGGTCTCCACCACAGACCTTCTGTGCCTTTATTGCATGATCAACAACAAGCTGCCACACATGGGTGCTCTCATTGTTGGCCTCTTCCACCACCAGTCCACATACCAGATCAAGGCCATCTTTTCTGGACCCTACATCACCCGCCTTCTACGGGGAATGGGTTACGGCGACCACTTTGAAAACATGGAGGAGAGTTCGTACTATGAGCCGTTGACCAAGCTTCCAGAGTTGAACACCGGAGTGGCCAGATGGAGGCGCCTAGCAGCGCAACCAGCTAATGGAGAGGAAGAGATACCACATCAGGCAGGTATCCACATTCAGGAGGGAGGTGGAGCAGCAGCTGAGGATGCTGGACACATCGATGGGGGTGGGGCAGCCATGGACCATGACGTTGCCCATGCTATTCCTGGCATGCCTCCTGCTTTTGAGGATGCTTTTCACAGATGGCACGAGGAGCAGCAGGAGTACCATGAGGAGTGGCGAGAGCGACAACAGCGCTATTACTCAACGATGCACGCGAGTCAGAGTCTATTCTTCCAGGATATGCGTGAGGCACACCAGCGTCAGCAGGAGTTCTTTCGTGAAATGAGGGCGGACCAGCAGACGTTCCTTCAGGAGGTCCGGGAGGAGAGGCAGACATACCGTAGAGAGCTCCAGCAGACCATTCACGATGCAATTTCGACCGGGTTCTCCAACCTGCGCATCCAGTACGCCGAGTTGTACACTCGTGTCACATCTTTGGAGACTAGCCGGAGTTCATTCTTTGATGCACGGCGACCACCGTCACCTCCGGAGCAGTAGTTGATTGCGTAGACTGTTTTCAGATAGCCTTTGTGTTCTGATTTTATTGGATGATTGTACCTCTATTTTTTCACTCTCACACTCACCCACATTAACTCTTTACTCTTTTTCTTTATTGCTTGGATGTTGTGTTTGGATTGATGATTGCAGCTTACAAGTTCATTGGATGAATTGCCGAGTTCATTTGACCCAGTTGAGTTCTACACCGACCAGCAGCATAGGGAAGTTTCTATGACTCTTGTACTCGTGATTATGACTTGAGTTGATTTTGAGCACGCGTGACCCTTTCCCGTTACCCCCTTGTGCATAGTGCATTTTTGGTCATCGAGGGCAATGCCAAAGTTTAAGTGTGGGGGAGTGAATTGGGCAGTCGGGCAGTAGTCGTTACATGTGATTATTAGAGTTAGCATGCGCAGGTGTTAGTTGTATATTCATAAGAAATACATGTCAAAATTTTTGAAAATTTTTCTTTAAACTGTGTCTTTGTGAGCTAGTTAGCGTTTGACTATGCTTTTAAAATGTCCTTGAAGTGTTTAGGCTTAAATTGCTTGCACTAGAATCTAGTTGTTGAAAGGATGAAGGCATTAGTCACCCACGTAATAATTAACAATTTTCTCCATTGACCTGAATAAAGTTCCTTTAGGAGAAGCCACTTTGAGCCTGACCGTTTATTGTCTACCCGATTAGTTGAGCTCCATAGCCAAATGGCCTGCTTTCTTACCCGTGAATATTTCTGACATGGTCTTCATGTTTAGGGAACTAAGGGATGAATTTGCTAAGTTTATGGAATTTTGTGTAGGAGCCAATTTTGGCACTGCTCCTATACCCCAAATGGGTAAGAGCAGTCATTTTTTAGGAACTTGATACTTTCGAGGATTGCATTGTAGGCATGGATTCACATTAATAAATGTACTTTAATTGCTATTTTTCCTTGGTGAGGCCGAGATTAGAATGGGGTAATGTCTAGTGAGAATCCGAAAGGTGAAAAATTAATTTAGCTAGACCTCTTGCCTTGCGAAAAAGAGAATGGGAGCCCCGGTCAAAAAGCGTAAGTGTTCGCCCAATAAGATGAGACTTGGGTATCTTTCGAAAGAAATGGCATTCTCGTGCCAACATGACAAGGAAAACTAAACATAATTAATGAACTTGGAGGCTATTGCAAAATTAGCATTAGTCCTTCGCGTACTTCAAGTATACGTCAAAGCACCAATGTGCCACGACGGTTTAGCTTAGTTGTACACCATGTCTACTTTTTGCATAGGTTTAGAGGATAGTTTCTAAATTGTGGCCTACTGAGTTCCTTGATCCTAAGAATAGCCCTGAAGTTCCTGAATGCATTGAGTCTGTTAGAATTTTCCAATCTCTCAAAAGAAAGGGACTATTTATTACCATCCACCATTCACCATCACCTTCACAAGTCCTTCTGATCAATAGCTAGTTTATTTGTGTATGCTGTCATTACTTTAAGGATGTTGTGAATAATTTTGTCAAATAGTTAGCTTGAGTACAAAGATGCAGTTTAGGGAAGAATTTTCTGGATTAAGATTGTCTGTTCTGTGAATATCCCTTTAACTACGTGCGCATGCTAACTGTTTTAAATTCCGTGTGGTGATTATCGTAAGTCCCGTTGTTTGATTCGCTTGAGGACAATCAAAAACTTAAGTGTGGGGGAGTCTGATAAGTCCGTATTTAGACACGCATTTGATGCGTGTTCAGGTTGGATTTTGATGGTTTTCCTAGGTTTAAGGTGTTGTAAGTCTCAATTTTAGCTCAAGTTGTGATTACCAGGCATTGAGTCGAGTTTTGTTGCATTTGGAGTCAAATTGGAGAAGTGAGAGTCCGGCAATCGGCGTTTGAGAGACAATCGGGAGGAGCTAGAGAGCAATCAAGAAAGATTTGAAAGATTTGGATGAAGTTTTGATGAAGTAAGAGCATTTGGATTAACCCCTGTTGCATACGGGAGTGTTGGGGCAAGAAAACAAGAAATAGAAGAAAAAAAGTGGACGCACGGTCGTGCGTTTGGTACGCACGATCGTGCGTCGGATGCGAAATCACGAAGAATTCTCTGCCTGCTACGCACGATCGTGCGTAGTCAGGTACGCACGATCGTGCGTAGCCCCGAGTTACGCGCGGAAATTTCCCATTTCGACCAGAATTCTGATTTTTCTCCTCTTTTCTATAAATAAGGCCTCTCTAACCCTTTTTAGAGGGGGCGAACATTACGGAGAGGCCTATGGACGAATTTAACACAGTTTTTATGCTATTTTCTTCCAAGATCTTGGAATTATTTGTAAGTTCATCTTTTTAATTAATGACAATTTATTCTATTCTTCCCAATTCTGTTGATTCTTCAATTATGAATTGTGAGTAGTTTAATTAGGGATTTGGGGTTGATGAAGGGGTTAATCATGATGTATGGTTACGTTCTTGATGGTGTAAATTGCATAAATGCCGTTTAATTTGTGTTTGAATAATTTAATTGATATCTTTTGTAACCTAGAATGGCCACTAGAATTACAATTGCTTATAAAATAAATTAAGAGAGATCTAATTTGTTCTAGGACACATTCACACACACTTAATCGTTCGCTAAGAGATTAGTAGCGATTAAGGGGCCGTAAGCTCGTTCGTCTTGGCAATAATTTAGGATCCTGTCGCATGAGAGATCAGCCTGGTCCCCTAAATTATTGTACTCTACGCCGCGAGAGCGGTAAGAACTTAGTATTGATTAGCTAGACTCAATTAAATTAAATTCATGTAATTAAGCCTGATCTGCCAGAAATCTGATTACCCCGGAATCAATCCCTGTTCCCTTCGTTGTTAATTAAGAAGAACCCAATCATTTACTTTTGATCGTTTATTTGCAATTTTAGTTTTCTCAAGCAACCAAATCTCGCACGACCGCATTTATTTTATTTATTCTTTATCGCTGATTTTTAGTTAATTCTTAATTCCCTTTTACCGTCCCTGTGGAGATGATACTCGTACTTTCACTGCTATATTACAGTCTTTTTAAGTGCGAGAAAACTCACATCACACTCCAAACTTCTTGATCAGGTCTCTGGTATACTTCCCTTGATTGATAAAGATTCCTTCTGGAACTTGTTTGACTTGTAGTCCTAGGAAGTAGCTGAGTTCTCCCATCATACTCATTTCAAATTGACTCTGCATCACTTGAGAAAATTTCTTGCATAGTTCTGAATTAGTACTACCAAATATAATATCATCAACATATATTTGTACCAACAGAATATGATTAGCAACAGAGATTTGAAATAGAGTTTTGTCAACCTTTCCCTTAGTAAACCTATGGTTCACTAGAAATAGGGACAGTGTGTCATACCATGCTCCGGGAGCTTGCTTAAGACCATAGAGGGCCTTTTTAAGCTTGTAGACACAGGAGGAGTGAGTAGGAATGACAAAATCTGGTGGTTGTTCCACATAAACCTCTTCTTCAAGATCTCCATTCAGAAATGCACTTTTGACATCCATCTGGTAGACCTTGATGTTGTTGTAGGCAGCATAGGCTAGGAAGATTCTAATGGCTTCAAGTCTGGCTACTGGTGCAAATGTCTCATCAAAATCTATTCCTTTTTCTTGGCAGTATCCCTTGGCTACCAGCCTAGCCTTATTCCTTACAATATTGCCTTCTTCATCTGCTTTGTTCTTGAATACCCACTTGGTTCCAATGACATTCTGATGTTGAGGTCTAGGAACAAGTTCCCATACTTTGTTCCTTTCAAACTGAGTGCGTTCTTCTTGCATTGCATTGATCCAATTTGAGTCTGCAAGAGCTTCTTCTACTGTCATAGGTTCCATCTGAGATATATAGCAGGCAAGCATTGCTTCTCTTCTTGTTGTAGCAGATCTGGTTTGTACTCCACTTCTGATCTGTCCTATCACCTGGTTTGGGGGATGATCCCTTAACCAAGTTAGGTCAGGTTCTGATAAGTGTTGTCTTGGTCTCTCTTGCTCTTCTTCTGGTTCTTCATCACTATCCTTGTCTTGTAGAATGAGATTCTGAAGGTGGATTGGTATGGCAGAGTTGTTGACCACTTCTGATGTTGTTACTTTTGGTGTTTCTTCTAGATTCAACTTCTCCAAGTTCTCTGTTATGTTCTCAACAACGTTGACATCATCAAACTTGACATGAATCGATTCTTCAACAAGTAGGGTCCTTTTGTTAAGTACTCTGTAGGCTTTGCTTGTGCTGGAGTAGCCTAAGAATGTTCCTTCATCAGCCTTTTCTTGGAACACTTTGAGATGTTCCTTTTCATTATTGAGTATATAGCATTTGCCTCCAAATGCATGAAAGTAGCTGATGTTGGGTTTCCTCCCCTTCCAGAGCTCATAGGGGGTCTTCTTATGAGTTTTGTGAATCATGCTCCGGTTCTGGGTGTAGCATGCATTGTTGATAGCTTCAGCCCAATATCTGTAAGGCAGACCTGATTCAGCAATCATGGTCCTTGCAGCTTCCTTGAGTGTTCTATTTCTTCTTTCTGCAACTCCATTCTGTTGAGGAGTTCTGGCTGCAGAGAGTTGATGCATTGTTCCATTTTGATCACAGGACTCTTGTATGACTTTGTTGACGAACTCTGTTCCTCTATCTGATCTTATAGATTTGACTTTCTGGTTCTGCTCATTCTGAAGTAGTTTCAACAGAGATGGTAGTTTCTGCAGAGTTTCATTTTTCTTCTTCAGAAAGATTGTCCAAGTGTATCTTGAATAGTCATCCACCATGACTAAGGTATATCTTTTTCCACCAACACTTGGAGTTTCTACCGGTCCAAATAAATCCATATGGATCAGATTTAAAGGACTAGTAGAGAGGTCTCCAGCAATGGGTTTGAAGGAGTTCTTCACTTGCTTTCCTTTCTGGCATGCACTGCACAGACTCTCCTTCTTGTACACAATGTTGGGTATGCCATCAACAATGTGATCCCTTGCTAGTTTGTTGATTGTTTTGAAATTCAGGTGACTCAGCTTCTTGTGCCATTCCCAGCTGAGTTTTGAATCTCCTTTAGCTAAAAGACAGATTCCACCCTTTGCAGTAGACCAATCAACAACATAGATGTTTCTCTTTCTGGTAGCAGTCAGAACCACTTCCACAGTTGTCTCATGCTTGACATAACAGCCTTCTTTGGAGAATTCAACTGTGTAGCCTTTATCACAGAATTGGCTAGCACTAAGCAGGTTGAATTTCAGGCCTTTGACATACGAGAAATCTTCAATGATTATCTGGTTTCTGATCAGCTTCCCTTTTCCTTTAGTTTGGCCATCTTTGTCATTACCACCAAAGGTAACTCTGGGCCCTTTGATTTTCTGAAACTCTGTAAGGCAACTCTTGTTACCTGTCATGTGCCTGGAGCATCCACTATCAATGTACCAATCTTGTTCAGAGATAGCTCCAGCACACAGTTCCTACAACAATTAAAAGGAAGATTTAAGTACCCAAGCAATGTTGGGTCCTAGGGGGTCATTCAGTCTTGGCAGCCGGTACCACTTTGGTCTCATCAAGTGAAACCTTGGTGGGTGGTACCCATTGTCCGCCTGGTAGTCATAGTAAACGGAAGTGTGATTCACTTTGGGTAGATGCTTGTGAGGATCATGCTTCCGGTTTACATACTTCTGCATAGCCTTTTTGGTTGGGTAGAAGTCCCATATACTATCAAGAGCAGAGGAGTGGTTAGCTTTGGGCTTCTTAGGTTGACCAGCCAACCTTTTCTGCCTGAAGTTAACCTTCTCTTGATATTTGCCTCTCTGGTGGTCATTTCTGGCACGGTTATCATGAGGTTGTCTGTCAATAAATGGTCTTTTATTTTTGTTATTCTGAAAATCCTTTCTGTTGTTAGGTTTTATGCCAGGTTCATTATTTTTCAAAAAGGGTTTCTGTTGAACCTTTATCTTCCCCTTTTCTGGTATGACTTCCTCATGAACAACCTTGGTGCCAGATACACCAGCTTGGTAGATGGGGCTAGAGATCAGTGACACTATGACCTTGTCTGCCTTAGCAACTCTGGTGCTAGGCATTACAGAAGGCTCACCTGATTCTGTAGAGCCATAACCTAGGCCAAAACCAGCGCCAATTTGTTGATCAAGTACAAACCTTTCCATTGAGGCTTGGGCCTTCTGGTAGGTTTTATACTTAATCTGAAGAGGCTCTATCTCCTTTATTCTCTTTAGAAGAGAAACATTTTCTGCTTCCAGCTGATCTCTCTCCTTAATCAGAAGATTGATTTTGATCTCAACCTCCTTTCTTAAGTCAAGGATTTCAACCTTAAGCTTACTGTTTTCTTCTTTAACAGAGGAATAAGTGGCTTGGATGGCTTGAAACTCTTCCTAAAATTCTGACATTGAATCAGAATCAAAGGCTTTGCCTACCGAAGAAAAACTAGAGTTAGAAGTAGAGGATACCTCATCATCAGATTGACCCATCAGGCATAGGTCTTCAGTCTCTGTATCCAGGCAACAGAATGCCTCATCGGATTCTGATTCTGAGCTGGACTCTGTCTCAGAGAGGGGTTCCTTCTCTGGTTGTTCAGTGATGAGTGCCTTCCTTCTTCTGTGCTCATATTTCTTCTCTCCTTCCTGGCCTTGCCTTTTGGAGACTATAGGATGTGGACAGTTGACTTTGAAGTGACCTGGTTGTCTGCAGTTGTAGCAGAGAAGCTCTCCACTACTTTCTGATGCTTTGGGTTTCTGGTGCGGCTTTCTGCTTGAGGATGGACTTCTGCTGTCCTTTGGCTTCAAAAATTTCCTGAACTTCCTGGAAAAGGCAGCCATATATTCGTCAGTTAAAAGAATAGAAGGGTCAAAGTTATTTACCTGAGATGTGCTGGCTGTGAGGGCAGCAGTTGTTCTGTCCTCATCTTCTTCTTTTTCTTCTTCATTCATCTCGAACTCATAAGATTTGAGATCAGAGATGAGCTTCTCGGTGCTGTAGGTTCTGAGATCTTTGCTATCTCTCATGGCAGTGACCTTCATCTTCCAGGGTGAAGGTAAGCCTCTGAGAACCTTCAGATCGATCTCCTTGGGAGTGAGCTCCTTCCCAAGTTCTGATATCTCAGCAGTGAGTGTGAGTAGTCGTGCATACATCTCAGCTATGCACTCTTTGGGTAGAAGTTTGAAGTCTTCAAACTTCTTCATGGCAATGGTCAGTTTGTTATCTTTTTCCTGCTCATCACCAGCTCCTATCAAGGTGAGTATATCCCAGACTTCCTTGGCAGAGGTTCACTTCTTGATTCTTGTGAAGTATTTGTCTTCTATGGCTTTGTAGAGGATGTCCTTGGCAATGATATCAAGGTTGTATTTCCTCCTTTCTTCATTGGACCACTCATGCCGTAGTTTGGTGATCATCTGAGGTAGACCACCACCAGCAATGTATTCAGGATTGATCTTGGTAAACTCTGTGAAAGGACCAACATCAAGGACTTACCACATTTCATCATGGAGTGCGCAGAGGTGAGCTTTCATGCGAATCCTCCAGTCATCAAACTTAGTCACTGAGAACATAAGATTCTTTGAAAGAGTGTTATCCATAATATGGGATTAAAGAGGCTAAAACAAGTAGATCTCTTGTTTAGTAAGTAACCTAAAAGATTACAAGAACAAGGAGGCTCTGATACCACTTGTTGGTCCCGTTTGTAATGGGAACAGTCTAGAGGGGGGGGTGAATAGACTGTTCAGGAATTTAAACTTTTCTCTAAGTCACAACTGACTTATCAGAGATGGTCGAAATCTGGTGACAGAGAAGGTCAAGTTCTGATGACAGAATTGGACCTGGCAGCGGATTAGATTCTGTCCGGGTAGCCTCTGACAACACTAAGGCAAATGCCTTTCTGATAACTCTTGAGGAAGATCTGTTGAACACAGAGTCCAACCTTTTGAGTTATGCAATCAAGTTCTTAAGTGCAGAAATGAAATAAGTAAAGTAAGTGACACCGGGGATTTTTATAGTGGTTCAAGGAACAACTTGTTCCTGTAGTCCACTGTTCCACTAAGCTTGCAAAAACAACAGTTTACAACGCCTTAGTCCCTAGAACTTAAGAATCTCTCCACGTCTTCTTCAAGCCTAGTTGCCACCCGGGATGCAGTCCTGCTTCCTGATGGCTGGTCTCGTTTCACTGAGTCTCTTGGAAGTATCACCACTTCACTTACTCCAGTTAGTTTGAGACGCCCCTTCTTTTTCAAGAAGTGTTTGTTTCAAGATCAGTTTTCTCCAACGTTGCTTCTTCACAAAGGATGTGTAAATAAAGTTTTCGAAGTGTTGAAGAACTGAGGAACTTTGCAACTTGCTAGTTGGATGAGGGATAAGAAAGTATATCTTCCAACTTGAGCTTTTCTTGTTGAGGTAAGAGAGTCGTTGATCTCAAGAAATCTTGGAGGTATTTGATTTAGAGTAGAATGATCTGAGCAAGTTCGTCAGGTAGATGTTATAGCAAAGTTTTCGCAAAGTTTTTGCAAAGTTATCCTGGTAGTTCTTCAGAGTGTATCTTATATACTGGGAGCAGTCTTCCCGTTGGAGTCTTCCCGTTAAACGGTTTCGGTTTAACCAACAAAATTAATCCCTCTTAAGTTTATTAACCACGACCGTGCATTGATAAACCGAAGTTACTTACTTGTGAAACCATCAACGATTAACCATCGGTTCGTTGATCGTTTCTAGTAATAATTAATATATGAAACAAAACTAGTTGATCCTTTAAGTAGTGTTCAAAATATTAATATGAAATATGAATAGGAATTAATTAATATTCAAGGAAGAATATTATTAAAGAAGATGAATACTACTATAATTAATATCAAGATGTTAACTAATTGTCATCTTAGCAACACTCCCCAACATTAATATAGAGGAAGAAAATATTATTCTAACTAATGCCGAGATGTTAACTAATTGTCATCTTAGCAAAACTCCCCAACATTAATATAGAGATAGTATTAAGGAAAGAACTATTAATTAATATTCAAGGAAAGAAGTTAAGAAAATAACTCACAACTTTAATAATCAACAAGCTTCAAGAGCAACACCAAGAATGGAAGTTTAGCTCCTCATTTGGAGACTAAACATAGCTACAAAAATATAAAGAAATGCTATTCTAAACTGAGCTTAAGAGTATGGAAGAAGGAATGATTTTGAGAGAAGAAAAAGTGTGCTATTTATAGGTGTTTTTCAACACCTTTGGCCGGGTACCCGACCGGGTCAAGTACTTACCCGACCGGGTCCGGTCAAAATCAGATAATCCGCCACGTTCTGGTGATCTTCGCACGTCGTTTTGTCCCGGGTCATATCTGACCCGATCGGGTCAAGTAGGGGACCCGACCGGGTCCAGTGACTTTCTTGGCAATTTCGTCTGTTAAATCATACCCGACCGGGTGGGGGTTTCTACCCGGTCGGATTTCACTCCTAGGCAGTCAAATTTCTTGTTTTCTTCTCTTCAAAGTCTTCCTTTCCAACATCACAAATCCTAACTATACTTTACAACTTATAAATAAAGAATAAAATACAATTACAACTGAAATCACATAAATGTTTACAAACTAAATAAAACGTCAAACAATCAACATAAATCAAACATAAAAACATATAATTATGCACTACTAATTAGTGTGCATCACCCTACAACCCCATACCCTAAGATAACTCAGTCAAGCATCGTAAACTGTTCACGGGAACCTCCTACTTTTGAAAAGAGTTTCTAGTGATTTTGTTTAACATGCAAGTTCTTCATTTTTCATATTCACATTAAAAGGAGGAATTAAACCTACTTTAGACATGTCACTTAGTCTACGATAATTAACATGACATAACCTATTGTGCCACAAAGAAGAATCACAAACCATATACACAGAATTAACAACTTTATTTACAACACTTAGTTTGAACATGCCATTACAAAAGAACCTTGTCCAACAAATACACCACTCTTAGATAAAATAAACTTATTTGCTTCAAAACTAAGTTTAAACCCAAATTTATTTAGGATGCCACCAGAGACAAGATTTTTCCGAATTTGTGGTACATAGTACACATCATTAAGAACTAATTTCTTCCCGGAAGACAATTCCAACTCTACTTGACCAATTCCTTGAATTTCCACAGTAGAGTCATTTCCCATGTATAAGATTAGCCCCTCTTGCAACTCTTTTAAAGTCTTAAAAGCTTGCCTATCTTTACATACATGCCTTGTTGCTCCGGTGTCAATCTACCAATATTCATCATCCTGCACAACACAAATTTCAGAAAGCAAAGCCACAAAAATCATGTTGTTATCAACATCATTTGTAACTACAAAAAGATTCCGACCTTGGTTATCTTGGCCACCGTTTTGATGGCCATTGGGTTGGACCATCTTCTTCTTCACCTTCGGGCAATCCTTTTTGAAATGTGGACCACCACATTCCCAACAAGAGCCTCCTTTCTGGTCTTTATGTTTCTTTTGAAACTTAGAACCCTTAGTGAATTTTTCGGGACGTTTTTTATATTTCTTAGTCCCACTTGACTGTCCCTCCTCCATAACATTTATAGAGGAAATTGGAAGATCATTCTTTTTTACCATTGTCACCTTCATGTAACTTAATGCCTTCTTCAATTTGAAGTCGGCTACCAAGTTGCTCCATTGACAAATCCTCCTTTTTGCGTTTGAGGCTATTTTCACTTCCTTCCATGAATGTGGTAATTTGTCGATTATAGAACCGACCACAAAAGTTTCATTAACATGCATGTTATGAATTAAACGTTGATCATATAAATGTTGAATCTCATGAAATTGCTCCATGACCGGACGAGAATCCACCATTTTGTAGCTATTAAAGTTACTAATGAGAAATTTCTTGCTTGAAGCATCCTCGGTCACATATTTGGATTCTAGAGATTCCCACAATGTTTTAGCATATTCAACATTTTGATACACATCAAAAAAAGAATCACACATACCATTCAAAATGTGTCCACAACACATATAGTCATCATTGTCCCACTTTATGCAACGACGGCTTGTTTCCAAAGACTCGTTTTCACGTGAGCAAAAAATGCATCTTTTGCTCGGGCGGTCTCGGAGTGCTTAACACGTAGACCACTTTCAAAGTGGTGAGCAATAAATGCATCTTTTTCTGCCACCTTCGAAACTCCACACCTTCAAACTTTTCCAATTTTTGAAAATTGACGTTGATATCGCGTTGAATAGCGGCCATATTTTTGGATTAGTAAAATTTTAGATTGTTAGAACCGGAGGATAAAAATAGTATAATTATAAGGGTGTATAAATATGGCTGGACCGGATATCACTTCTAGTCACGTATTCAATACGCTTTCCTAAAAGCTCACTGTCTATCCTTATTACAGTAACCGGGTTACAAGATAGAACTTTTGTGATAAAAGGAAGGTGTATAAGTGTATTTTAGCTACTGATAAAATAACACTTAACAAGTGATTTGTATCTAAAGTAGTCTAAATATTCTATCACTATTACAGCAGTTAATAGAGATAAAACAGGACAAGATGAGATGTTAGAAAAATGCTTAATCGATTTTTCCTAACCCATAAAGTTCAACTCGATCGACTAATTATAGTCGAAAGCCTGAAGAGGCATCTAAATGGGCATGAGTGTATGTACGTACGTATAACCATATGTCAAAATGATAGTTGTGTCTTTTCTTAGTTGACACGTCCCTTGGCTGTTATCTTTAATAATTGATTTACTTTCAATAAATCAATTTTTTTTCATACGTACAAGCCATCTAGACATGATCAAAAATATAAATCATTATTACTTAATCGCCAGGAAGAAGTAATAAATTAATAATTATACTTTTGTTTCATCCATAATATTATTTTAATTAACCTTCATACACCTAATTAAAATTATATTATTAGGGATCTTGTTGAACACATGAACCATATTTCTTAACAAATTTCCAACACTCCAAATTTGTTATCAAATTGTAGTCATCTTTTAATCAATACAATCCATTAATTATATCAACATAGGACCAATGAGTCTTTGTCATATTCACATAACTAGACCCATCAATGATCACATACATTAATAGAATAAATGACATGAATTAAATATAGGTGTCTAGAATGGAAATAACATGAAGTGTGGTCTGGAATAGAATGTCTATTTCTAACTGGTCCACCTCGAGATCAATAATACAATTGTAAGAGTACATACATCTTTAAACTTTAAACTTTATTTCTGTATAAAACCTCATTAAAAAGCGGAATTAACAAAACATAGAAACATACAAACTCCCATGATAAACCTCATAGTCCTCAACTGATTTGACACCCATTTGAGCAACATGCTCATGAAACACTTTAATTGTGATTCAATTTGTACTTTATCTTATTTGTTTTATTTACCTAGAATAGCTATCTCTATTTTATTTAAGTTAGACTAGCTTTCTATGTTGGCCCAAAATGTCAAGAGCCCAAATAATGATGTAATGATTGCACATTACCCAAGGTATAAATATATTTTTAGGGCAATGCAACTAGCAACGATAGAGAAACACAGTTGATCATTACAATTCATGAATCATTCTAACCATCTATATCAGAGAGCATGAGACAATACATAGTGCTTCGATCGTTCCTTTACTGTTTCTGAGTGTGTTTTTCTTCTGTTAAATTTGTTCTCTATCAATAGTGCATCCACATATTGAGATAGGTTAACCAACATTGCATCATGATCGGCCTACACTCTCAATTTCTTTTCGTGTATTTTCATTTGGGTAAGGTTCGGTCCCCCCAAATGCTTTCATTTATTTTATTATTGTATTTCTAAGAGGGATGCCTCTTCAGGGGAGGTTTTGATCTAGTTCTCTTCTCCATTTGTACTCCCGTTGATTTTTAATAAAACATCGGCAAATGTTCCCCGACATTTGCCCCACAAATTTTGGTGGTTTGCCTTCCGGGTTTAAAAAATGATGAAATCAATAATTATGTGATACTATACATTATGGAATAGTAGTGATCACTTGCTTGAGGTGTCAAACACACACACAAATGAGGTAGAGTGACCGTGTAAATCTTCCTAACAGGACTACGATAAAGTATATTTCAATTTTGGTGAAAAATGAGTTTAATGATCTCAATTTCTTCATTTATCAAAGAACTAAATCATTTTTTTTCCGCAAAAAATAATAAAAGATTATGAAATTTGATATTTTTGTAACACTTTTGTACAAATAAAAAGAGGTAGCACTTTAAATGTAACACCCCGCCCCTTAGGGCTTGAGGTAGTTACTCCTGAACACCATCCATACCTCTAGTCACTGGTGGAAAAACTGCATCTTATAACTAACATTTTATATGAGTTGTGTTATAAAATTGAAGCAAATAAGCAGAAGATCAGAGAGAGAAAATATAGTATGAACACTTAGTGATAGAGATGTATTAGAGATGTTCTAATGGTGTATTTACAACGAAGGAGAATACTCCTATTTATAGGGGAAAATATAATCTTGTCTAGATTAGGGGCTAATTGTGAGCCATACAATTACCATCTAGAAATCATAATTATGATTTCTTATTTATATTAACAATGATGATAATGTGCATGTTCCTAATCATGAATAGTTATAAGATGACTAATTCAACTTTATTTCAACACTCCTCCTTGAATGGTAATCTTCTAATTATTCTGGGGTATTAAGTATCATAGTATTATAATGTACTGTCTCGTTAAAAACCTTTGTCAGGAAAAACCCAGTGGGATAAAAAACCCGATAAAGGGAAAAAGAGTGCAGTGCATTATATTACTCCCCCTCAATTTAACATATATCACGAAGACGACACATTCCAATTTTGTGGACCAGTTCTTCAAATTTCTTCGGTGCCAATGACTTTGTGAATAAATCAGCAGTGTTGTCACAGGACTTGATTTGTTTGACATCAACTGTTCCTTCTTTCTCAAGATCATGTGTGGAGAAAAGTTTTGGTGCTATATGCTTTGTTCTATCCCCTTTGATGTAACCTCCTTTGATCTGAGCTATACATGCTGTGTTATCTTCATAAATCACAGTAGGATTACAAGTAAAAGATTTTATACCGCATTCATTTTGTATGTGCTGGATCATTGATCTCAACTAGACACATTCTCGACCTGCTTCATAAAGAGCAATTAATTCTGCATGACTTGATGATGTGACAGTTAATGTTTGCTTCATCGATCTCCATGAGATAACGGTATCACCATAGGCGAATACATATCCTGTTTATGATTTTGCCTTTTGTGGATCAGACAAGTATCCTGCATCGGCATAGCCAATTAAAGTGGCATTTGCACCATTCTTGAAATACAATCCAAGATCGATTGTACCATTGAGATAGCGGAATATATGTTTGACGCCATTCCAATGTCTTCTTGTCGGAGAAGAACTGTACCTGGCTAATAAATTTATAGAAAAAGCAATATCTGGTCGTGTATTATTAGCCAAATACATTAACGCTCCAATAGCACTCAAATATGGTATTTCGGGACCAAGGATTTCTTCATCATCTTCACAAGGTCGAAAAGGATCATCATGCACATTGAGAGATCGAACCACCATCGGGGAATTGAGTGGGTGAGCTTTTTCCATGTAAAACCGCTTCAAAAGTTTCTCGGTATAATTTGATTGGTGGATAAAAATACCATTTCTCAAATGTTCAATTTGAATGCCGAGACAAAATTTTGTTCTCCCAAGGTCTTTCATTTCAAATTCTTTCATGAGGTATTTAGCAGTATTTTCAATTTCATTGGGAGTTCCGATTATATTCAAATCATCAACATATACTGCAATTATGGCGAATCCTGATTCAGATCGCTGAATGAAAACACATGGACTAATAGGATCATTTTTGTATCCTTCTTTGATCAAATATTCACTTAGACGGTTATACCACATGCGTCCAGATTGTTTTAATCCATATAATGACTTTTGCAATTTTATGGAAAATAAATCTCGAGATTTCGAGCTATAAGCATCAGGTATTTTAAAGCCTCCAGGAATTCTCATATATATGTCTGTATCGAGTGAACCATATAAATATGCGGTCACTACATACATTAGCCGCATTTGCAGCCTTTCAAAAACAGACATGCCAATTAAAAATCGTAAAGTAGTAGCATCAACTACTGGAGAATACGTCTCATCATAATCGATTCCTGGCATTTGAAAAAAACCTTGGGCAACAAGTCGGGCTTTATATCTAACGATTTCATTTTTCTCATTGCGTTTACGCACAAACACCCATTTAAAACCTACAGGTTTTACGCCTTTTGGCGTGTGGACAATTGGTCCAAAAACATTACGCTTTTCTAGCGATTTTAGTTCTACCTGAATTGCTTTATTCCATTTTGACCAATCGTTTCTACGACGACATTCGTCAATAGATTTAGGCTCAAGTTCATCGTGTTCATTCATTATATCTGTGGCGATGGCATATGAAAATAAATCATTAACATCAATATCTTTTCTATTCCATTGTATTCCATTAGAAACGTAATTGATTGAAATTTCGAAATTATCGACGTTTCTATCTTTATCTGGAATATTTACCTCTTCAAAGGTGATTGGATCCTCTTTTGAGGTATCATTATTATTGATGTTATCTTCAAAGCCGATATTTTCAAAATGTTCATTTTCTTCTTGAGAAGTTTGAACTTCTTTGGCATCACAAACTACGTCTTGCTTTTTAAATTTTCTTGGTTTCAAATCTTTTGAACCATGTGGTCTACCACATTTTTACGTATCATAGATTCATTAGCAAGAATTCTTTCGCTAATCTCCACAGGAATTTCTATTCGAGAAGGAGTATTCATAGCTGGAATATGTGACTTTGTCAATTTCTGTGAGTCTGTGAAAGCATCAGGCAATTGGTTTGCAACACTTTGGAAATGAATGATCTTTTGAATTTCTTGTTCACAAGCATTTGTGCGAGAATCAAGAAAAGATAAATCTGTTGCATTCCAAGTAATATCTTTCGTACGTGGGTCCATTACTTTATTATCTCCCCCTAAGGCTGGGAATACTGTTTCATAAAAAAGACAGTCATCGAACCGTGCGGTGAATAAGTCACCAGTCATAGGTTCTAGATAATTAATAATGGAGGGAGATTTAAAACCAACATAAATTTCCAGCCTTCTTTGAGGACCCATTTTAGTACGATAAGGTGGAGCAATTGGTACATACACAGAACAACCAAATATTTTTATGTGTGATATATTTGGTTCTTTACCAGATATTAATTGCAATGGGGAAAATTTATGATATGCAGTTGGCCTGAGCCGAATTAAATTTGCAGCATGCATTATAGCATATCCCCATGCAGATGATGGTAATCTGGATTTCATCAATAATGGTCTAGCAATTAATTGTAATCGCTTAATTAAGGATTCAGCAAGACCATTTTGTGTATGCACATGTGGAACTGGATGTTCCACATCAATCCCAATTGACATGCAATAGTCATTAAAAGATTGGGATGTAAATTCCCCTGCATTATCAAGTCGGATTTTCTTTATTGAATAATCCGGAAATTGTGATCTCAAACGAATAATTTGAGCAAGGAGATTTGCAAATGCAAAATTTCTAGTCGATAAAAGACTGACGTGTGACCAACGTGTTGATGGTCCACACCGAGGGTCCACACCGAGGGGCAATTGGCCCACAAATATCTCCTTGAATTCTTTCTAAAAATGCAGGAGATTCAACTCCAATTTTGTATAAAGATGGCCTGATAATTAATTTGCCAAGAGAACAGGCAGTGCATGAGAAATCACTTGATTGTGGAATTTTGACATTATTTAATGAATGTCCAAGTGAATTTTGAATAATTTTGTGCATCATAGGTGCCTGGATGACCTAAACGGTCATGCCACAAGATAAAGGAATTGTGGTCATTAATTTTAGATACCACATTTATCTCAATTGGACTGATATATGTATAATATAGTTCGGAGGAATATGCTGGCATTTTTTCTGAAATGTATTTATTGCCAGATCTATTTGTCGTTAGACATAAATATTCCTTTTGATTTTCAGACATGGTTTCAATGTGAAAACCATTTAGACGCATATCTTTGAAACTCAACAGATTTCTCCGTGATTTACTCGAGTATAAAGCGTCTTTAATTATTAATTTTGTCCCTTTTGGGAGAATTACACAAGCTATTCCAGAACCTTCAATGAGTTTAGCAACACCTGAGATTGTATTGACATTAGCATCAACTAATGTCATATGAGAAAAATAATCTCTATGTCTCAAAATGGTGTGCGTTGTGGCACTGTCTATTAAACATTGTTCAAAGCCATTTGGAGAAATTTCAGTTAACTCCATATCTTTAAAAAGATAAAAATGAACAAATATTAGTTCAATATTGCAATATAAACAAGAATTTATTCATTAAAATGTACATAACTTTTACAATCGAAACAAGCACACCAAATAAAAATTACAATACAACACACTTTTATTGTAGAATATATTACATAACAGAATAATTTCATTTTTATTATTATTATTTTTCACCCATGACGATGTCAGTGTTCATCTCATTATTATCCATATAGAAATCAGACATATTAAATGTGGGCATTGGTGAAACATTTTCGTTGACGTAATTAGTTTCCACATTCTTTCCTTTTAGAGATGATTTATATAAGTCAACCAAATGTGTAGGTGTGCGACACTTATTTGCCCAATGCCCCGACGTGCCACATTTAAAACAAGTGATTTTAGTCTTTTCTGAAGATTTCGTCGGGCCTCTTGTTTGATGGGGGTTTTGCTTTCCCTTGCCTTTGTAAGAGCTACTACTCTGTTTGTTTCCCTGGCTAGGTCCATTATAACGACCAATACCATGACCACGTTTGAAATGTCCACGAGCACCACTATGGATTGCATTTGATTCATGTTTTGAACCATGATTTTGTGGACCAAAACTAAAAGGGCTACAACCCGTGAGTCTCATATTGTGATTTCTCATCAAAATGTCATTATTCGTCTCAGCAAGTAGTAATACTGATATTAAATCAGAATAATTTTGAAAGTGCTTTTGTCTATATTGCTCTTGTAAAAGCATATTTGAAAGATGCATAGTTGACAAAGTTTTTTCCAACATTTCAGCATCAGTGACTTTTTGTCCGCATAACTTCAGTTTTGATGTTATTTGGAACAAGGCAGAATTGTAGTCACTTATAGATTTGTAATCCTGGAATCGTAAATTGATCCAGTCATATTGAACTTTTGGTAAAAGGACCTTTTGTTGATGGTCATACCTTTCTTGGAGATTATCCCATAATTCTTTAGGGTCATCTACCAATAAATACTTAGACTTCAAACTTTCATGAAGATGATGACGAAGAAAGATAATGGCTTTTGCCTTATTTTGGGGAGTAGCTGAATTATTTTCAGCAATTGTGTTTTCGAGGGAATTTGCTTTTAAATGTGCCAAAGCATCAACTTTCCATTCCAAGTACTTTTGACCAGATAAATCAAGGACATCGAACTCTCTTTTGCTAATATTAGCCATTGATGAACTACATCATAATTAATTTAAAATTAATTAGTTAATGATTTGTATAGATAATACGATTAGATACACATAATATGTTTATATAATAAACACTATATTAATAACTACTACGTACAATAATAATAATTATATGCATCACATTTACACATGTATAAATAAATGTAATAGTCCATGACTTGACATATATACTTAGATAAATCCATGTCTAATATGAACAAAAGAACAAACAAACTGTCGTGAGGCACTAGAGACATACATTAACGAATGATTATGTATATTCATAATATGAAAAAAATGTATATAAATTTTAGTTTACTACTCCGTATTAGTTATTAATAGTACGGAATCTTAGTTAATGTTTTCCCACATTTTTTTTACTTCCAAATTAGATATATGCCTCATGTCACGGAATCAATTATAATTACTGATATTATATACATGCCTTTTCATTATAATACGAAGTAGTAATGAATTTATGAATATACTATATTATATTTACGGTAACAACAACACAAGTGCTTTGAAATGATGTTTGATCATGTATTAATATATATAAGTCCCCATCCTTTACAAAGAGTAATGATGGAGCCCAAAGAGTGTGTGTGATATTTAAGTAACCCATGCTTCTTGCAGGTCAGGACACACACATGCATGCATATTGATTTGTATTTTATAGAACTGTGAGTTCTGTCAAAACATGTAGCTCCCATCACTTTCTTTTCAAATACGTAGTACTACCGGTCCCTTAACGCATTAGGATAGTATTTTTTATTTTATTATTAGGATAGTATTAAAATAGAGTCACATGCAATGTTTGTGAGTTCTCACATGTACAACCGGTCCCTTAATGCATTGTCCTAAAAATATCTAAGTTTATTTATCTTCACAACTTCACCGGAACTATTTCTTCACATGTAGAGGCTAGAGTAGTATAAAGATTTCAAGATTATATCTTAGAGCTTCACATATCCATAAGTAATTAAGAATTTCTCATACCCTCATATCAAAAGTTCATCATCTGGAAAAAGCTTGGAATTTTAACGAAGGTATTTCTCTTCGTTATATTTTATAGGATGCGTTTTTCTTATTACTCTCATTATATATATGGATTTCTCTTCTTCTATCTTCTTCTATTTTTAGAGAAAATATAGCTATAATTTTCTGATATGGAGGATCCCAATTGTTGGGCAACCATAGAGCATACTTCTTATCGTTTTGAATTTATATACAAACATGTTTATATTTCTCATCCTCTGATTTTTTTATTCAGATAAGTTGATAAATTCGTAGAAATATATACCTGCTGGGAAGATGATGATTTCAGGGATTTGGAGCAAATTCGTGCTGATAACGTGTTATAAAATTGAAGCAAATAAGCAGAAGATCAGGGAGAGAAAATATAGTATGAACACATAGTGATAGAGGTGTATTAGAGATGTTCTAATGGTATATTTACAATGAAGGAGAATACTCCTATTTATAGGGGAAAATATAATCTTGTCTAGATTAGAAGCTAATTGTGAGCCATACAATTACCATCTAGAAATCATAATTATGATTTCTTATTTATATTAACAATGATGATAATGTGCTCCTAATCATGAATAGTTAGAATATGACTAATTCAACTTTATTTCAACACGTTGGTATATAACCGTGATAGTACATAGGCGTAGGGTCAAAATTGCAATTTTTAAAAGTTTATAGCCCTGCGCTGAGCTTGATAAAAATGCATTTACGCTCATTCCATAACGGATAGTAAAAGAACCGACTTTAAATATAAAAACGGACCATATTAATAATATTTGAATATTATTAATGTCAGTTATATGTTGTCCCTTATTAAAACTCTTTTCGTTTTATTCTCACCGCTTCCTGAGTCCTGACCTGCGACAAAAAAAAGAACGAAGGATGGAAATTTTCTCAGAAGAAGAATACCTAGCGCAGCTATGAGAAGAAGACTTCCCGCTAACTTCCCGCCGACTTCCCGCTGCTCCTCCACCAGTGACGCTCTATCCTCACCGCCATCAGTAGTCTCTCTCCTCGTCGTCTCTCTCCCGGTTGCCTAGCGCCAGTTCCACATCAGCAGTCACCGGTCTCTCCTCACCGCTAAACGTCGTTTCCACATGATCAGTTGCAGCGGGCTCTCTCATCTCTGCCAAACGCCCCTTCTGCATCTGCACCCAATGACTCTCTCAATCATTATTTTTCTACACACTAATTATGTAATTATTGTGTATACATTTTTGGGTTTTCACTACACATTTGTTTGCAGTTGGTTTGATTCCTTCATATTTGATGTTTAGCTCATATACAAAATTAAATATGAAGTTTAAGAAATTAAATTTGTAATGCTTATCACCTGTTTGTAAAATTTCCTAATGATGTAAACTAATTGGGATAGCACATATTCTCATTACACATAATATAGCATTAGAAATAAGCCACTTCAGAATCATGTTTACAGTTAAGATAAATACACACATTTAATACCACTTGGAGATTAATACGCCTATCTATAAATTTTGAAGGAATATTTGCATCACATATTAATGATGTTTTTGCTTGGATAAATTGGTCACTTATCACTTTTAGATTTTTCACTTTTAGTTAATTTTCCATTTTAATTAGATAAACTAAGTTTGATACTACAATTAGACTTGTTATCAAAATTAAAATAAAACTCCTTAGAAGAATTAATCCGGACTTTTGTAAATGGGTTATAATAATATGGGAGGACGGCTGCATTGCTAGATAAAGAGAGGTTGTCATTTTGATATGAGTTGATGGAGTTAGGGACACATGTTGGGTTCATAATCTGGGGATCGGTTTCTATAGTTGGAGTCGGGCTGATTTATTGGGCTGGAGGCATATCTGGTGTAGACGTTAAGGGGGTGGAGCCCTCTAGTGTGATCGGTGTGGGTTGTGGGAGGGTAATATTCTGATCAGGGTCTAGAGGGGATTCTGATGGATTACCTAGAAGGGGTTCCTGAGGAGCGTTGAGAGGGGGCCTCCGGAGAGGCCGAAGGGAGTTCTATTGTTCCAAAAGGTGGAATCTCCCACCCCAGGAGCCCCCCACCCCGACCCGACAGGATGCCGAAGGGAGTTCTAGAAAGGTCGGAGGGGTTCAAGGGGGTTGGTAGTGTGAGATTTTCAGGGTAGGTGCATGGATTTCTTTGGTCACAGCAAGATAGGCTTTGTTTGAACGGGGGTGGAGGATAGGAGGAACAAGGAGACTTACCTTTTGTTCAATCGGAGTGTCCAACTTGGTGGCAGTCTTTACAGAAGTGGGTTGTGTCTTCGTATAGTAGGAGATTCCTGTGTGAAACCATAACAGAAGTGGGTTCTGGATCCATAAACTGAAATACATACATATGTATTCATTTTGTTTTCTTTTTTAATAAGAGGAGGCCGGGCTCAATAAGATCACAAACTGAGATACCTTGATAAATACAAACTACAAAGGAAATACAAGGGCACTCCATTAGCTATAGGTATTACCATGCCACACATGAACGAAAGTTTTAGAAATGTTGCAATTGCCATTTTATTTCCGGGTGTAACAACTCACATGCTTTCTTAAAAAGTGTGTCAGTGGCATTCTTGCCATATTCTAGGAGTTTCACAATGTAACCAAGCTTAGGCATGACCTTCTATGCATGCAGTCAATTCATGCATTCTTCCCAACATGTTATTTTTATTCAATTTTCAATTTAAAATGCTTATTTTATGTTTTTTTTAATTTCCTAAATCATATAAGTTAATTTGGTCGGCATTTATTCTCAAACGAAAAAATATTGTCATTAACTTCCCAATATTTTTTACATAAAATTCTAAAAAATGTCTTAAACAGAAATACATACACACATATACATAGCACACACATAAAAATATCCAACAAGGTAGAATACTCTATAGTAAGTTAAATTTATTTTTTTGCTAGAATGAATATTTTTCTATTTTTACTAACATCTCATTTTTATAATATCTATTTTAATAAATGTTTGGCTAGTAGGAATGTCTCGCTTGTATTATAGTTTTCCATTTGTATAGTCTTGTATGAATGCCCTACTAACTTAGTATCTCATTTTTAGAATTTATTGTTTGAGATCTAAAGTAAATTTCCTTCTATTATTATCATTTGATTTTCTTATAGTTGTATCTGTGTTTGCATGTATTGCATACATTACGATAATTATTATGGATCATAGTTAGATTAATTGTAGACGGACAAGTGATGAGTATGAAAATGGCATTGAATGTTTTCTTCAGTTTGCTAAAACGCATCTTCCTAATAACAATGGAAAGTTTTATTGTCCTTGTGTGAATTGTTTGAATGGGATACACTTAGATGTTAATTTAATACGAGAGCATGTCCTTTGTGATGGATTTTGCAAAAATTATACGATTTGGATATGGCACGAAGAGCGCCTAAACATGCATAGCACATCATCTTATAGAGAGGAAACTTGTGCAACAAATGTGGGCGATCATTTAGAGTACATGATATGTGATGTTGGCACAGAGCCTTTTAGTCGATCTCATGTTTATGATACATTGTGTGGTGATTCAGAGACGCCTTTGTATCCTGGATGTACTAAGTACACACGATTATCAGTTGTGTTACGATTGTTCCATCTGAAAGCAAAGAATGGGTGGAGCGAGAAGAGCTTCACAGATTTGCTTGTGTTGTTAAAAGATATGCTACCCGAAGGGAATTCATTGTCGAACCGAAACTATGAAGCATAGAAAATATTGTGTCCTATGGGTATGGAGTATAGGAAGATACATGCATGTCCTAATGACTATATATTGTATAGAAAAGAGTTCGCAGATTTGCACAAGTGCCTGAGATGTGGACTATCACGTTATAAATTCAAAGACAACGATTCCAATGAAGATGTAATTAACACATCTGGTTCTCCAGCAAAAGTTTTATGGTATCTTCCAATAATACCACCCACCGACGGGGGTGGGTGGTGGAAGGTGGTAGCTTGGGTCAGCAGGGGTTAACGTCCAGTTTGGAGTTTGGCACTGGTTCTCCGGTCGTCGGTATGCCTGGTGGTACTGGCACCAGGTGGGGGGACGCGGGTAAGGGGTGGGGCGGGGCGGACTGACAGCTGACCAGGGGGGGACAGCCTGTCGGTTGACCAGTAGAGGACAGCCCGTCGGTTTGACCTGCCAATTTGAATTTTGAACTTGCGGCTGGGATACGTAGCGATGAAGGGGCTGGGGTTGTCGGTTGTTGCCCTAAAATCCGGCCCAAAGCTATGCAGATGGAGCGCCTCCTGTAGCTGTTGTGGGCTGATGTGCTGGTGGGCCTCCTGTTGGACTTTGCTTGTTGGATTCTCGGCCCACGCGGATGAAGCTGGTAGATGCCGCTGAAATTGGTTACTGGGTTCTGAATTTGCTGAGATTGGGCCTTTTGGTTCATGGACAGACCCTTACGAGATGGTTTGACTCGTTACTGGGCTGGCTCTTTTGGGCTGGTCCAGCTTTGGTTACTTGATTTTTGTGATACGAGCCGGGGACTGTCCCGCGCCGTTTTGGATTGCACCATAAAAATCTCCCTCCCGCCTACCCCCTTTGGGGGTTGGAGGAGGGGGGGGGGGGGGGGGGGGGGGGGGGGGGGTTGAATGGTTTGATACTATTTTAGTTAGTGTAGCTAGCTTTATAGTTTTGATGCATTGTACTATGCTATTTTTCTGGATATATATATTTACATTTTATCAAAAAAAAAGGTTGAAACGTCTCTTTGCTAACCAAGAAGAAGCGAAGAATATAAGATGGCATGCATATGAGAGGAAACGTGATGGCATGATTCGCCACCCAGCGGATTCTATTCAATGGATGAAATTGATGGGTTGTTTCATGATTTCGGAAATGAGGTGAGGAACCTTAGGCTTGGACTAGCTACAGATGGAATGAATCCTTATGGTAACTTAAGTAGCATTCATAGTTCATGGCCTGTTCTCTTGATAATATATAACTTATCTTCATGGTTGTGCATGAAACGCAAATATATAATGTTGTCTTTGTTGTTTTCGGGTCCAAAACAGCCTGGTAATGATATAGATGTTTATCTAAGTCCCTCATTGAAGACCTAAAAAAACTGTGGGAGGAAGGCGTTGATGTGTTCGACAGGTATCAAAATGAGCATTTTAAGATGCGAGCCATGTTGTTCTTTACCATTAACGACTTTCCTGCATATGGGAATCTTGCCGATTATAGTATTAAGGGACATAAAGCATGTCCAGTATGTGAAGAGGACACCTCTACCATCAATTAGTCCATGGAAGAAAAACTGTATACCTTGGTCACCGAAGGTTTCTCAGACAGGATCATCCATACAGTAGATTGAAGAAAGCTTTTAATGGATGCAATGAGAATAGATGTTCTCCAACCCCTTGACCGGAGAACAAGTTTATGAACGAGTGAAGTATATCAGTGTTGTGTTCGGTAAATAAAAAATTACTACTGATACACGCATATGGAAGAAGAGGTCAATATTTGTTTATCTCCCTTACTAGCGCATGCTTGATGTGAGACATTGTATTGATGTGATGCACATTGAAAACAATGTGTGCGACAGTATAATCGGGACACTTCTAGACATTCCTGGAAAGACAAAAGATGGTTTGAATTCTCGTCTTGATCTTGTAGAGATGGGTATACGCGATAACCTAGCTCCACAACCTCTAGGTAAGCATATGTACTTACCTCCAGCTTGTCATACTTTGTCTAAACAAGAGAAAATCAATTTTTGTGCGTGTTTACATGGTGTAAAAGTTCCCCATGGTTACTGTTCAAATGTGAAGAGGTATGTGTCAATGAAGGACTTGAAACTGGTTGATTTAAAATCTCATGATTTTCACGTCCTGATGCAACAATTATTATTAGTGGCTATTCAGGGCATCTTACATGAGAAATTTAGGGTGGCACAAACGATGTTATGTATGTTTTTTCACAATATATATGCCACAGTCATTGATCCAGGGAACTTGGATGAATTAGAAAATGAGGTAACAATTACTCTATGTTTTTGACATCATGGTTCACTTACTAGTTCACTTAGTAAGGGAGATAATATTATGTGGCCCTGTCTATTTAAGATGGATGTACTCAGCAGAACGATACATGAAAATCTTGAAAGGGTATGTAAAGAATCAACACCGTCCAGAAGCATCTATTGTTGAACATTACGTAGCGTAGGAAGTTATTGAGTTTTGTACAAGCTATATCTCATGAGTTGAAGCTATAGGGCTTCCAAAGTCCCATCATGATGGAAGATGTAAAGGTGAGGGTGCTAGAGGC
Organism: Cuscuta europaea; assembly: GCA_945859875.1. Lineage (NCBI taxonomy): Eukaryota > Viridiplantae > Streptophyta > Magnoliopsida > Solanales > Convolvulaceae > Cuscuta > Cuscuta europaea. The sequence continues at coordinate 7,394,898 of CAMAPE010000006.1, forward strand.
TTAACATGTAAGAGCATGCATCGGGATGATGTATTTCAAGTGCATCTCTATATACTTAACAATTCTGAAGAGGTTAAACCATACTTGCACTCTCACAGAGCTCTAATGAAGCAAAAAATCCAGGCAATACTGAAAAATGGTTGTTGAATGAACACAACAAGACCTTTTTGAAATGCTTCCAAGAGCTGATTTTTAAAGAGACTAACGTCAGTGATAGACTAAGATGGTTTGCAAATGGAATATACTTTGAAGTTATGTGTTGGGGTGGGTATAACATCAACAAATATTCCTTTTCAAGTGCAAAAGATAAAAATCCAGTCATGGCATCAGTATCTTATTATGGAGTTATTGATGAGATTTGGGAAATTGATTACACAGGGTTAGAAGAGGTTGTCTTTAAGTGCAAGTGGGTAGACAATAAGAATGGTGTCAAAAATGAGGCCTTGGTGTTACATTGGTGAATTTGAATTCATTAGCGAACACGTCAGAGCCTTTCATCATGGCATATCAAGCAAAACAAGTGTTTTACGTGACTCATCCTTCTAATACATGGTGGTCAGTGGTCCTCCAAGGAAAACATTTATCTGTAAATGATGAAAACAGTGATGACATATTTGAGATTCCACTATCTACACCGGTGCCTATTGAAAATGATGATGATGATGATGATGATGATGAGGTGGACAGTATACATGCAGCTTGTGAGGATCATGAAGAAGGAATAATGGAGAATATTCTTGTTAGTGTATTTACTTGTTTACTTGTTTATTAATTCATTTATTTTGAAGAAGACACAGAAGGCCCCAGTTGCCTCTAATGACTCAGCTTTTGATGAGGGTGAACCTTTGATAAGGAAACCTGTGAAGAAGGTTATTCCCAAGAAGGGTGCACCTGAGAAGGTAAAGAAACCGGTGGCTAAGAGGGCTGCCATCAAGAGGAAGAAACCTTCTCTCACTCCTATAGAATCCACCCCTTCTGCTTCTCCCATTGCAAAGAAAGCCAATGTTGTGACTCCTGCAATTCAGGGGGAACTTGATGACTCTACCCCCTCTGCACAACTCAACAGAAATGCCTGTCAAGGCAAAATGATTGTGTTTGAATCAAGCGACTCTGAAGATGAAGTAGTGCTGCTTGATGCTACTACTCAGGGGGAACATAATAGCCCTCCTGCTGCTATACAAGATCAACCATTGATGGTTCCCTTCCCAGAACATCAAAAAGTCACTGACACTGTAATACCCGAGATTAATTTAAGAGGATTAATAGTACTACTCATACCAACAGAGGTGCATCTCCTTTTAAGGGAGCTCATCACCCAAGAACTCCAAAGTTAAGCGTGCTTGCACGAGAGTAATCTTGGGATGGGTGACCCCCTGGGAAGTTTCTCAGGGCGCGCATGAGTGAGGACAAAGTGCGCGGTAAAGGCTCGTGGCGGTTTGTGAGGACAGTACTAGAGGTCAGAAGTAACTACCTCGGGTCCGGTGGGGCCGGGGTGTTACAAATGGTATCAGAGCAACCCTGCGACAGTGTGTTGACCCGTTAGATATCGGGCAGGCACTTAGCGGGGCAAGATTCTGGGGTTTGATTGAGAGTGTTAAGGGCGCAACGAGGACGTTGCGATCCTAAATGGGGGTGATTGTAATACCCGAGATTAATTTAAGAGGATTAATAGTACTACTCATACCAACAAAGGTGCATCTCCTTTTAAGGGAGCTCATCACCCAAGAACTCCAAAGTTAAGCGTGCTTGCACGAGAGTAGTCTTGGGATGGGTGACCCCCTGGGAAGTTTCTCAGGGCGCGCATGAGTGAGGACAAAGTGCGCGGTAAAGGCTCGTGGCGGTTTGTGAGGACAGTACTAGAGGTCAGAAGTAACTACCTCGGGTCCGGTGGGGCCGGGGTGTTACAGACACAACTCCTAAGACCTCAGAACCACAGATGAATAAACTTACCCCTTTGGATACACAATTTGTCAGAGTACTCGCTTGGAGGAAGTGGAGAGTTGGACCACTCTCTGAGCTGATAAGGTTGTTCTCGCACTTTGTCACTGAGGAAGCAGAAGTGCTCAAGTGGGCAGATACTGAAGATGTAGAACAGTGCCTGGATAAAGACTTCCTTCTATCTATCCTAGCAGAAAAGAAGAAGAACTTCAAAGGAAAATCCATTTTCTCCACCATGGAAACAGAACAACCCACTGAACCCCTCTCTAAGAAAGAGAGAGAAGCCTTTGATGCTTGGGTAGTGGAGAAGACTTTGAAAGAGTCTCTGGATCCTCGCAACCAACTGAAAGGCCAAGGAGGAGGGCCTTCTGATTCTGAAGCTGTTCTGGCACAGCTGATTGCAGAGTGGAGAAGGGCTCAAACAGAAAATGATGAGGTAAATGTCTCTTCACCACCTCCCTCTCCCCATCGAACTAATTCCTTTCCCTCACCCCAATCCAAGTCAAAAACCACCCTTCAAAACTCCCCTCCCGCTCCTCCTCAACAACCTTCACCCAAAATCACCACTCCTTATACCACTCCACCCCAATCCCCTCTAAAACATCGATCACCTACTCCACAACAGAACACCCCATCTAAATAGAAAACCCCATCTCAGCAAGAATCCTTACCCAAGAAATCTAAATCCCCTTCACCCTGTAAACAGAAAACCCCCATAAGAAACAGATCCCCTTCACCTCCCCCTTCTCCCCAACAACAGAGAACCCAACCTCAACAAATCACACAACAGAAAATCCCCTCACCCCAATGCTCTCAGCAGCAGAATACCAAAGCAGCTACCCCACCACAACAGAAACCCACTCCTCAACAACTCCATGTCTTGAATAACACCTCTTCTGACCCAACTACCATATCCCGGGTTCATGCCCCAAAAGGCTATTCCAGACACTCTACTGCATCCAATCCCTCCTTCCAAACAAAAGTGTGTGTAGTGAGGAACAAAATCCCTATCTATTCCTCCTATGAAGACTCATCATGCCAGGATGGCTTCATTGTGAGTGACCCAAACAAAGCTACCTCCAAATAAGAGAAGACCCCTCTTGTCACACAGCTAGAGCATGAACAACAACATCAGATCCTATCATCTGCATGGGAACATATTCCTATGCCTAAGGCAAAAGGACTAGGGATACCTAACTCTGAGCATGAAGAATCTCAGATTCCCTTTAACCAATTCGTGCAAGCTGCAGAAGACTTTGGTGGTCAGATTCTTGATGGTACGCAAAAGCTGATCTTGGTGAACCAGAGCCACTATGAACATCTAACACATGTCAATGACAATTTCAACTCTGGTATGAAGTTCATTTCAGAAAGCTTCACCTCTCTGAAGGCCACGATGAATGACTTCATGAAAACTTCAACTGTCAATACTGATGCCCTCTCCACTGAAGTAGATGGATCAACAGAACTCTCTACTCCCTCCATCAAATCCTCATCGATCAGGACAAGTTCATTAATAAGATATCTCATGATAGTGAAACCCTGCAATGGTCTGACTCCAAGACCAAGGAATAGTTGCAAGAAATTGAAGAGCTGTGCAAATATCATAAAGAGCAGGCATCATCCCTGATCAAAGCAAATAAAGAGAGGTATTAGAAGATGGTTATGCTAGAAGTCAGCACCAAGGATATGTCTTCTGCTATCCACAAACAGGAAGGGTTAATAGAAGGCCTCACCTCTGTCACACAAACCCTGTCAGAGGCCCTTGAGCAGATTGCTACATCTCAGGCCTCAGAGTTCCATAAAATCAGCCTGATGATAGAGGACCTCCATGATGCCAAAAAGGGGGAGAAGGACTCTCAGCCTCCTAAGCCTCGATCTACAAGAACCCCTACTAGATCAACCTCTTCTGTTGATCCAACTGTTGATCCCACACCATACTTTGAAGCTGCAATTTAGAAGAAAAGAGCTGCTGGATTACCTACACCCCCATCTTCCCATAAGAAGGCCCCCAAGAAGAAGAAGGCCTTGAACTTTATTGATTGGAGACTAAGTGGATATCAGAGGATTGATAGATCCCAGTTTGAGGAAATGAATCAGAAGATGACTCCAACTCAGCAGCAGAACCTCTATCTTGACAGATATGGCCATGTAAAAGTCAGATGTGGTGGATCTCTGGAAGAAGCGGAATTTTGGTACCTCAATAAAATCCTTCTAAGGAAGGACATTCATGAAGGTTTCCTCAGCTATCTGGATTACAAGCTCTCACCCATCTGGGCATCCTATCAAAGATATGTGAATCTCGTAGGAATTAGAGAAGAGGTCAATGCAGAGCTACAAAGGCTACAAAGATTGGATAATCAAGCTATGGCTACGGCTGCAAGGGAGAATGTGTAAAGGAACATATCTGTAAACTATCCTCTAATAAAATCACATCTCTGCCTTTCTTATTGTAAGGCAATTTCTCCCTATCTATTTCTTACTATTTACTATTCCTGTTATTTTGTTTGTGTGTGTTGGTCCCGGTTGTACTGGATACAGTCTAGAGGGGGGGGTGAATAGACGGTATTGGTTTTTAACTTTTTCAAGCTAAGTACCAGATTTAACAGAATAGCCTGTTCTGTTGGCAGAACAGACTGGCAGCGGATGGGGTTCTGGTAGGGAGTTCTGTTAGTAGCCTCAGAGAAGCAAAGGCAGTAGGCCTTCTGTTAACTCACAAGACAAGTTCTGCTGAACACAGATACCAAGTATTTGGAGTTAAACAGTTCAAATAAAAACAATGAATCTAATGCAGTAAGTAAATGACACCTGGGCTTTTTATATTGGTTCAAGGAACAACTTGTTCCTCTAGTCCACTGTTCCACTAAGCTTGTAAAAACGTCCGTTTACAATGCCTTAGCCCTATCACTTAAGAAGCTCTCCACGTCTTCTTCAAGTGTAGATGTCTTCTTGGATGCACTTCCGACTTCCCTAAGACTGGTCCTTTCACTGAGCTTTCCCAGAAGTATCACCACTTCACTGCTCCAGGTACTTGGACGTCCTTCTTGTGAAAGAAGAGGTTATATTTAGAACAGAGGTTCCTCCAACTTGCTTCGTTACAAAGAGTTTGTATGTGATGAGCTTGAAGAGTTGAAGAACACTTAGAACTTTGCTTGAGTTGGAAATAAGGATTTTTCCAACTTCTGCCTTCTCTTGTAGAAGATGATGAAGTTTTAATCTCAAGGAGGCTTTTTGCGTTTTTAGCGTTTTAATATCTTGTATGCAGAGTTGTAGCAAAAGTTATAGCAAAGTTATCCGGTTGTTCTTCGTAGTGTATCTTTTATACTGAGGTTGTCTTCCCGTTGGAGGAGGAGGACAACTGCATTAAATGAGCGGGCAGTTGACTTGACCAGTAGGACCCGGTAAAGTTGGCGGGTTACTATTTTGGGATAAGGTAATCCTGACATTGCGGCCAATCATCTGCAATTACTCTACAAAGTACAGGAGGCATTAAATGTGCATTTAATGCGCATACTGTAGCTTTTCCCTTCAAGACTCCTAGCCGTTGAAGGAATCTTTCAGTTGGTTTCCCGGCTTGGTGAAATTCTCCTAAGTGTCAGGCCTTCTGGTGTCTTTAGCAGAGAGTTGATCAGAGAAGGTCTTGAGCACTTCTGTTGAGAAGATATCCAACATGAACCAGGAGGGTTTCTGTCAGAGTAAAGGATAACAGAGACCCTGAGGTCTTCTGTTCTAAAGCATAGAACGAAAGGTCTTCTTTTCAACCAAAGCCTTAGAAAGGGTCTTCTGCTCTGGAGGCTTTCTGCTTTGTCGATTATACTAAAGAATCTTACAAAGGAAAATTCTAATACATTAAGTCTAAAGAGGGGTACTCTAAAGTCCTAATTAATCTAGCATCATCAAAATCTAATTACAAATATTCCTTACAATTTCCCCCTTTTTGATGATGCCAAAACCCTTTAACTATTTCCAGAGAAGTGCCTTCACCATAAAGAATTAAAGTTTAAAACTTTCATTAAAAACTTGGTGGGCAACTTGGCATAGGAAAATAGTAAGAGTGCAGTACATTCAGATAGCAGATAATAATTCAAATAGCAAACAAACACAGGCAGAAAGCAAAGAGACAGAAATTGAGAAAAAGCCTTACAAAGTGAAAGGCAGAGATGTGATTTTATTAGATACAGTTTACATAGATTATTCCTTACACATTCTCCATAGTGGCTGCTTGCAGAGCTTCTTCCTCCAATCTTTGAAGCCTTAGCAGCTCTTCATTGATTTCTGCTCTGATCTGAGATAGGTTACCAGGGCTTTGATAGGATGCCCAGATGGGAGATAGCTTGCAATCCAAATAGCTGAGAACTCCTTCATGAATTATCTTGATTATATCTCACTCTTACTATTTTCCTATGCTAAGTTGCCCGCCAAGAATTTTAATGAAAACTTTACTTTATTTACTTTATGGTGAATGCACTTCTCTGGAAATAGTTTAAGGGTTTTGGCATTATCAAAAAGGGGGAAATGGTAAGGAATAATTGTAATTAGATTTTGATGATGCTATACTAATTAGGATTTTAGTGTGCCCCTCTTTAGAAATTTGTATTAGAATTTTTCTTGTAAGAGCATTCTTAGTATAGTCGACTGACAGAAGACCCTCTGTTAGACTTAGTCTGGACATAAGACCTTTGGCTCTCTGTTGGTTCATATCCGGACAGAAGACCTCCTGGTTCTCTGTTGGATTTCACTTTAACAGAAGTACTCAAGGATCTCTGTTAGCTCCTACCTTGACAGAAGGACTAGGAACCCTGTGGTAGCTTTTATCCCAACAGAAGTGCTCGAGACCCTCTCTGGTTGGTTCTCTGCTAAATATACCAGAAGGCCTGACACTTATAGAATTTCTGAATCTACCTTAGCTGGTGAATCCAACGAAAGATTCCTTCAACGGCTAGAAGACCTCAACGGAAAAGCTACAGTACGCGCATTAAATGCTCATTTAATGAGCCCCGTACGTTGAAGAGTAAAAGCTGATGATTGGTCGACATTTCAGGATATCCTTATCCCAAAATATCAACTCACCAACTTTACCGGGTCCTACTGGTCAAGTCAACTGTACGCGCATTTATTGCAGTTGTCCTCCTCCTCCAACGGGAAGACAACCCAAGTATAAAGGATACTACACGAAGAACAACCGGACGACTTTTGCTCAAACCTTGCTCAACGTTTACTAGAACAACATATTCAAACAACAAGCTTTCTTGAGATAAAAAACCTCCATCTTCCTCAACAAGAAAAGCTTCAGTTGGAAAGATAATATTTTCCTATCTTCGTATTCCAACAAAGAACAAAGTTCCTTGTTCTTCAACACTTCAAGCACTTCATCATCATATCTTTTGTGACGAAGTAAGTTGGAGAACCCCTGTTTTACAAGAAATCTTCTTTAACTAGAAGGACGTTTGAGTAACTGGAGTAGTGAAGTGGGAATACTTCAAGGAAGCTCAGTGAAAGGACCAGTCTTAAAGGAAGCCAGGAAGTGCATCCCACGAGACATCTAGACTTGAAGAAGACGTGGAGAGCTTCTTAAGTGCTAGGGCTAAGGGGTTGTAATCTGCATTTTTACAAGATTAGTGGAACAGTGGATTAGAGGAACGAGTTGTTCCTTGAACCACTATAAAAATCTCTGGTGTCATTTACTTACTGCATTTAATTCTCGCATTTACATTAAACTGTTTAACTCCAGAAACTTGGTCTCTGTGTTCAGCAGAACCGGTCTTGTGAGTTAACAGAAAGCCTACTGCCTTTGCTTCTCTGAGGCTGACCGAACAGAACCCCTACCAGAATACCATCCGCTGCCAGTCTGTTCTGTCAACAGAACAGTCTATTCTGTAAAATCTGGTACCTAGCTTGAAAACGTTAAAAACCAGTATAGTCTATTCACCCCCCCCCTCTAGAGTGTACCCAGTATAACCGGGACCAACACCTATTGCTTTTGATGAAGATGGGAACGCAGTGGGTCCAAATAAGAATGCATTTGTTAGTTTTGTGGCTCTCGAGGGAAGGATGAGAGCTAGTATACTAATCCCTAGTTGGGAAGCTCTTGCGGAGGGAGTTAAAAACCAAATCTGGGAGGCCATCCAGGTAACTGTTTTCATGTTCTGTTTTCCAGGAAATGGCTTTAATTTTGTTATGTTTAATTCATACTTGAGTGTGGTGTAGGGGCTTTCTTAAAAGTTTATCATACATATAACTACTTATGATAGTGAGCCATCCAGGTAACTTGCCCTACCTGTTTCTGATTGCTATTGAGAGCTTCAGCCGCGGTTTACAAAAATTCTTACAAAGTAACAAAACCTACAGCTATTTAATTGGTGGAAAACCATCCCCGGTGGACCATCTTGGATACGCAGATGATGTCTTACTCTTCTTGAACGGCTCTACACCATGTGTTACTAGGCTACTGAACTTCCTTGAACTCTTCTCCAATGCTACGGGTCAGAAGATCAACCTGGACAAGAGTAATATCATCGTAGGTAAAAAACACCACTGCCAAGGAAAAGGGAGCTGCAACATATCTCTCAAATGTCAGTTACCACCCTGCCCGTTACCTACCTTGGTGTTTGCCTCCATCAGGGAAACACTCGGGTTCCGCACTGCACAAAAATCATCAGCAGCTTTGACTCCAGACTCCAAACCTGGGAAAAGAAACAACTAAATCAGAGTGGCAGACTGATTCTGATCAAACATGTGTTATCCACCATCCCCTTGCACCATTTGGCAATCACCAAATTCCCAGTTAAAATCATTCAAATCCTAAACAGGATGATGGCCAGATTTTTCTGGGGATCAACAAACAAAAAAAGGCACTATCATTGGAAGAAATGGGATCATATCTGCAGACCGGGTGAGGAAGGGGGTCTGAACCTTCGGTCCCTCCAACACATCCAGGAAGCACAACATCTAAAGATGTGGTGTGTTGAAGATATTTTAATTGTGAATCAAGTTTGTCATAGATTAGCTTTATTATTATTCCTTGTATTAAATAAGTGCATATATTAGATAGAATGTGGGCCAAGTGTTAGGCCCATATAAATAGGCTAAAAGCCTTTCACGCCTAACCTGAACCTCGCCTATAAAAAGGGAGCCGAGGGTTCAGGATTAGGTTAACTTTCGTACTTGTTCATTATAGCCTTAAGCGCATATCTTTCTGTGTACGAGTTCACGGTCTATCAAACAGGGTTTTACATCGATTCATCTGTGTTAATCTTTACGTTTAATCTTCTTTGTTAGACTGTTATTCATTGCTGTTACAGAAACAGGGACTATCAATTGGTATCAGAGCCGATCGAGAGCCGATCAGAAGAACGCCTGCAGAAGACTCTGTTTTTTCTTTACGTTGTTCTTTCTGTCGATTTTTTACTCTGTAATCTTGTTTCTTGTTCAAAAGTTGTAAAAGTTACACCCTTAGAATCGTCGTTTCAAAGCGATCAAGGGGTATACTTCAGATTTCGTTTTTCGCAATTCCTGTACTTGAGATATTTCGAGTAGCAATTTCGACATCTAGGTTTTAAGCAGGTTCTGCCAGGTATTTCGAGCTGAAAACTTCACCTGAGGATCTCGACATCATACTCTACAAGAAACTATCTTCAGATTTTGCTTATCTGATTTTTACAGATTGCAGGATTTCGACATTGAGGATTTCGACATCTATATCTCGAGATCAAGGATTTCGAGTTTAAGGTCTCGACATTTGACTTCTCGAAATAAGATTTCGAGTTTAACTTCTCGACATCTCAAATCTCGAGATCCTCTTCTCGACATTTGAAATCTCGAGATCTTTAATCTCGACATCCTAATCTCGACATCAAATCTCGAAACCGGACCTCCTTTATCGAAATCCCAGATCTCGATATTCAGATCTCGACATCTGATTTTCGATATTCTGCCTCTGAAAATCTTTTGATCAATTATCTCGAACGGTCAGTTTTATACAGCAATGGCCTCAGAATTCAATGCGCAAGGGAACAGCAGTACTCCTCCCAGTCTCAGGAAAGGAGAATACCAAATGTGGAGAAATCGATTCCTTAATTTCCTTGAGCACAAAGAGAACTCCGCTGCGATGCCTGAATCGTTGCTTGAAGGACCAGCTGAATTAATGATTTCAGTTGGTGGTGATCCAGAAAACAACACACCCATTCTTCCAGAAATAAGACGGAAAGTGGCATCTGAATATACCGAAGCTGACAGGCTCAGGCTTCGAGGTGATCTCATGGCCAAGACTTACCTCCTTCAAGCAATCCCTAACGAAGTATATGTGCTCATCGATAGCATGCAAACAGCGAAGGAAATGTGGGATGAGATAGAGAAACTGCTTCCAGGCACAAGCATTAGCCTTAAAACCAAGAAGACTACAATTCTTATTGCTTATGACTCCTTCAAAGCAGGCCCGGGAGAACCTTTGAACGAGACTTACAACAGACTCGTCCAACTGGTCAATGAACTTAGAAAAATCAAAGTATTCAGGTCCAACTTGGAACTGAATATTAGATTTCTATCCAGTCTGCATCCTGCATGGGAAAAGACAGTGAAGGATGTTAGATCTCGGATTGACTTGGATGAAATTGACCTCTGCACTCTCTATGAACATTTGAAGCAACTTGTCAATGAGGTTGCCTGTGCCGAGGATCATCACACCACAAATCCCCTGGCTCTTGTGATGGAAGCTCAGCCCAGAAGGACAACCACACCACTGAAGAAGAAGAAGAAGAAGGTGGTGGTTGAATCAGACGATGATGAAAGTGATGATGACAAATCTGATCTAGAGGCTGAGCTTGCAGACTTACAGAAAAAGATGGCACTGCTTGCTAAGAGATTTGCCAAAAAGAACAGCTCCTCCAACAAGCTGAGAACCTCCTCATCTAACTACAAACAGAAGAACCATGAACAAGGATCTTCTAGAAAGGCGCCATCAGCTGAAGATGCTCCAAAATGCTACAATTGTGGAAAGGCTGGACATGTCATCAAAGACTGCCGCCTCCCAAAGAAGAAGGATGCAAACTTCTACAAGCAGAAGATGCTGTGGAATAAGAAGAAAATGCTGATGGTGCAGAAAGAAAAAGAAACTTCTGCAATGATTGCTGAGTATGATAACTGGGCAGAAGATACTTCTGAGGAGGAGGAGGAAGAAGAAAACTATGCCCTGATGGCACGAGTGGAGGAAAAAGATGAAAGAAAGGGTGATGCTGCGATCCCGGAAAGTGAATGCTCAACAAGCTCTGTAAGTACCTCTCATACTCCTTTAAATAATCAAATTCAGTCCTTACTTGAGAAGGACAATCTAATTAAAGAACTAAAGGAGAGACTAGACAATAATCACAGGGTACTGAAACAGAATCTAGACCAAAAGTCTTCTCTAAGTGTTCAACTTGAAATTGCGAAAGATCAGGTCAAAAAGGTGTCCTCAGATTTTGAAAGTTTTGAACTTAAGATAGCTGAATTAACTAGGAAATTTGAGGATAGTGAACGGGAAAAAAGCACAGCAAAGGCTGAATGCGATTTTTTTCACAATAAGAGAAGAACACTTTTAAACAAAGTAAAAGAACTAGAGGATCTAGCTGCTAAAAGAGGTCAGTCTGAACAGACAATTTTTCTTAATCGAATAAAGGATGACCGATTTTACAATCCTAGAATAGGACTGGGCATAAAAAACACATGTAATCTAAAGAAAGTTAACTGTCTTCAAATCTATAACAAAGATTACATGGGACTAGGGTTTGGTGAGAAAATGTATTTTCGAAGTGATGATGAAAACGCTGAAGCAGAAGAAGAAAAGAGAAAGAATCCTAAATCTGCGATTTCTTGTGATTATCCCTCTGTAAATGAAAAACAACTTTCACAAGAAAAATCTAGTTCCTGCTTTAGTGAATGTCTTGACCCTTATGCAAAAGATATTCTACACATAGGACATCCTCTAGACCCACCCCCAAGAGTAGGTATCTCTAAAACTGGAGAGGAACCTTGTATTTTTCCTATGGCTCAAAAACTCAAAAACCTTTAGAAAACTATTGATAACGAGAGAGAGAGAGATTTGAAACTGAAAAGAGAGGTTTTGAGAGCAACTGGAAGGAACTTCTTCAAAAGTTCAATGAATTAAGTAAGCAGTATCATGCTAAAACAGCTCCTTCTACTTCTAAGTCTGACAGATCACACACCTCACCTGAGAAAACCAAGTTTTTAAAAGGTTCGTCCACTCATCTCTCTTCTCCTTTGTTTACAGGAAATGAAGTGAAGAAGGAAGGAGAAGAGAAGAGTGAGTGGAGGAAAAAGAGGAAGGAAATCGCAGAAGGCAATTTTTTTTTTTGAGAATAGTGCCAGTCCTAGATCTAGTTCTATTTTTTACTCTAAAGTTAATTGTAATTATGTCTCTGAGAAACAAACTTCTAGTAGTTCAGACTTGAGTCCCAAGCTGAATATTTCTGAGACTTCTTCTAGACATCGTTCTATTCATAATTCAAGTATTGCTTATGGTTATTCTGTTCCAGACCCCCATAATTATGAATGTGATGTGAATGTTGTTAAAGCAAAGCCTCACAGAAAGCTCAAACCAAAAAGGGAAACCGAGAACAGAACTTCTAAGGGAATATTTTGTATACCTGATATGAAATATGCTCTTCGAGTTCATTCAAGAAAACATCTTAATCGGCTTTCTAAAGAGGATATTTTTAAAACCAAACTTAAGAAACAACCATTCTATCACAAAGCTCATGTCTACTCTGCTCCCAAACCTAAAACTGAAAGGTGGGTCCCCAAGATAAGACCCATCAAAACTGAAACCGAAAGGTGGGTTGTTAATCCCAGAATACTAACAATCATACAACCATAACAGGTATAAAGAAGCAGATAGGAAGAAATCGACAAGATATTATACGCGAATCTGGTATACCGTATGAACTGTCCGCTGCTCTCCCTGGAGAAGGAGAGAAGCAGCAACCCTAATCTCTCTCTATCTCGCCTCTTGCGCTTCTAAGCCTCTATCGATCAGTTAGGGTTCCCGTAAGTTAGCCTCCTTTTATAGGAGAAGTTGGCTAACTTACGGGTTACAAGGAAGCCCACGGGCTAATACACATTTGTGGCCCGTATTACACGTTTAATTAATAACTACACAAATACAAAGATAACTAACTAGATTGAACACCATAAAATATTCCCAACAATCTCCCCCTTGGTGATCAATCCTGTTGAATCAGCATTGCAGCACAGATATCTTTGTCTTTGTTGTTATTGAGCTTCCTTTGTCTTTGAACTTGACTTCTGAGGAAAGCTATCTGAAGAAATCCTTGCAATCTCCCCTTTGATGTCTTCTTGTCAATTTGATCTTTGATGCCGGGGGTTGAGGGACCTTCAGTATCTTGCATGTAGTCCTTGCCTTCCAGAAGTTGCTCTTGATCAGCTTGGATGAAGTCCGGTGACGCCTCTAGAATGAATATTCTTTGGAGAATAGGAGACGCCCATGGAATTTATCTTCAGGACACGAGTATTTGACCTCTGTCTCCTCCACAATGTAGTCTTTTTGACTATTTGGAATGAATGCATTTGAGGAGAACTTGTCGGTGGCACAACGGAACATAATGAATGTTGATTTGTGAGTGTAGCTGACCATTTGATTTGAGTTGTAGAGATAGCAGAGAAGGTGTTGATTTTTGTGATGGAGGAGTGAAGTGTCCCAGAATGATTTGTTCAGTGTTAACAGCATGTGGATCACTCTCCCCCTCATGACGATCCGATGAATCGGGACGCCATGCTTTTATTCTTTTATTCTGCGGAAATAAAAACAGGAAAAAACAAGCAGAATCTAAAGAAGATAACGTAGCCCCCCGGGGTTGTGAAGACGCCCGTTATCATCACTATAGAGATAAACTCTTTAGCAATGGCCTGAAAATGTTGGTGATTCTTATGTTGCAACAGCAGGACTTCCTTCCAATTATTGGTCTACATCTGTAATAGATGAGCCCTATGGAAGTTCTCGCGGGTCATGAAGACCTGCAACTGAATCTAAAAGTGCGTCTGTGTCCTAGAAAATTTCAAAACATTTGGGAGTGAGTAACTAGACACGACGTGATCAATGAAAGTTCAGTGGCATGGGGCTGAGGCCACTGTAGTCAGTATTACTTGCCTCGGAAGGAGACAGTAATGAGAGATGCGGTTCCCCATGAACTATGATTAAACACCTGTCTGTTGGGAGACAAGTGAGTGGTCTAGGGTAGGGTTGTGCATGCGCCGTTTGGACAAAATGCAGCGACTTCTTCCCGGGATCTGAATAAATTCAGTCCTGAACCTATGGGGATAGTCCAGAGTATTTTAGTGGCTAGGAGCAAATGGTCAATTCATAGCAGGCAATTGAGGTAGCAGACTCATCATTGATAATTGTTTCCTTCTCACTCGAGCCTTCTGCTTCCTAATGCTCATAATGTTCACTCACTCACTCGCTCACTCACGCACTTACGCTCGGCTTTGTCCCTTGGGTAGGCTTAGTTGGGTTTACTAAGCCATAGGGACATGTTCTCTCATTACTTTCTTCATTTTCTCTCTGTACTCCCCCTCAACTGGAGTAATCGGTATGCCTTGTCATTGTTAGGCACCGGGAAGGATAACATTGAACACTCCCCCTAAAATGTTGCATCCTTTGAGAGATTCCTTGCTTTGTCGGTGTAAGGCGCCAGGAGGAGAAAACTGAAACTCCCCCTCAGAATGTGCAAGGATTGAGTGATCACAGCTTGTCATACCCGCCATGTGTGTGGAGAAATCTGAACATGTACCACACATGACGGTTTCCCTGATCTCACCATGTAGAATTTCAGCATATTGATGATCACATAATGTTGATGAGTCAGGGGAGGCTTCAGCAGTTGATTGTTGATTGTTGTAAGATGACCGTTGACGCGAGGTTGATTGAATTATCTACGATTTTCAGACCTTTACATTGAAGTTTAGAAAAGCTTTGACCTCAGGGTTGACATTGAAAGAATTTGAACAGATTTGCCTAAGTTTTGACCTGGACATCGGTGATTTACAATGTTTGTCGGAAAAACTAACGTTTTGACCCTCAAAGACTGCTAGTGAGGGCGCGTGAGAAAGGGTTCTGGGGAATAGCCCGAGCGTTAATGTAGATCTTCTCTTTAGCTTTCCAACAAAATAAAGTTTTCTCAAATCGGATCACCGAGTCAAAAGTTATGGCCAAAACAGTGCGGTGTCGCAGAAAATCTCTAATTTTGAGTTTTTGAGGAATTTCTTCGAAGTTGAGGTTCTCGATGATGAATATCGAGAGCAGGTGGATTTTAAACAAAATTCTAAGGCAATACTTCGAAATCTTAATCTCGAGGTTTAAATCTCGAGATTACAATCTCGAGGTTGCCTCGAAGAATAATGGCGAAATCCACCTGCAAAACAAACCTCAGAATATCGAAATCTGCAGAATTTCAAAATGTTTGAACATCGAAAACTTTGGAGTTTCGAAAACCTCATAATCTCGAAAACTTGCTGTTTGAAAAAAATCAGAACATCGAAAACTCCTGAAACATTTATAAGCAGGGAATCATTCAGAGATCCTTATAATGTAAAGCTTCGATGAACTGCAAAGAATGTCAAGATTCGAATTATGAGTTCCAAGAAACTGTAAACTTTGAAAGATTCAAAACATCGAGAAATTTTGAAAATCTCGAAATCTTCAGAATGTCGAGATCCAAAACATCGAGATCCCAAAAGTCGAAATCCCAAAACTCGAAATTCCTAAACTCGAAATTCCAAAACTCGAGATTACAAATCTCGAGATCTTGATTTCGAGATTCAAATCTCGAGATCTTGATTTCGATATTCAAATCTCGAGATCATGATATCGAGATTCAAATCTCGAGATCAAGGTGTCGAGATGCAAATCTCGAAATCAAGATTTCGAGATTCAAATCTCGAGATCAAGATGTCGAGATGCAAATCTCGAGATCAAGATGTCGAGATTCGAATCTCGAGATGAAGATGTCGAGATGCAAATCTCGAGATCAAGATGTCGAGAAGAGGAAATCGAGTCCCTAAATGTCGAGATCCTGCAAAACGAAAACATTGATTTTTGAAAATCTGAAACCTGTTCTGAATAGCTCTGAAAGTCGAGATTCTCCTGTATCAGTTTCAAGCCAAAAACGTTTCTGCAGCAGTGAAAAATAAGGATTTCGAGATCTCAATGTAGAGATCTTCGAAATATAAAAATTGCAGAAAACGAAAAAAGAGGTATGCTGCTGGATCGGTTTTGAAAGGCGAGTCCAACAGTATGATTTTTACAAAATTTCGTTCACAAACGAGATTACTGGAGCAAATCTCTACATATAGAAAAACAGAAGAAAAAACAGAGCAGTTCTTCGTTAGATCCAAAAATCGCAGATAGATCCAACCTGTTTCACGCCTCGGCTCTGATACAAAATGTTAATCCCAGAACACTAACAATCATACAACCATAACAGGTATAAAGAAGCAGATAGGAAGAAATCGACAAGATATTATACGCGAATCTGGTATACCGTATGAACTGTCCGCTGCTCTCCCTGGAGAAGGAGAGCAGCGGCAACCCTAATCTCTCTCTATCTCGCCTCTTGCGCTTCTAAGCCTCTATCGATCAGTTAGGGTTCCCGTAAGTTAGCCTCCTTTTGTAGGAGAAGTTGGCTAACTTACGGGTTACAAGGAAGCCCACAGGCTAATACACATTTGTGGCCCGTATTACACGTTTAATTAATAACTACACAAATACAACGATAACTAACTAGATTGAACACCATAAAATATTCCCAACATGGGTCCCCAAGATGAGACCTACCAAGCCTGAAACTCAGAGGTGGGTCCCCAAATTCAGACCCACCAAAACTAAACCTGAGAGGTGGGTCCCCAAGAACAGACCCACCAAGACTAAAACGGAAAGGTGGGTTCACAAAACCAGACCCACCAAAATGGAAACTGCTAAGTGGGCTCCAAAAACCAGACCCACTGCAAAAGCAGATCTGGCTTTTGGAGAACCCACAAGAGAAAGATCTTTTGTTGAAAGAGCTGCTGACCTTGGATCACAGCTAAAAGCAAGATTTAGAAAGGTGTTTTTTGTTAATAAGGAAGGACCCACTCCAAGATGGGTACCTAAACCTGTTTGATTGTTTTGCAGGACGGTCATGTGTGGCACTTAGACTCAGGATGCTCAACCCACATGACCGGAATAAAACACCTATTGAGCAACTACACCAACTGCTACAGAGGCAATGTCAGATTCGGGAACGATGCCTCATCTCCTATTCTTGGGTATGGGGACGTCATCTGTGCCAGTGTCACTATAAAAGACGTTTCATTTGTCAAAGGGCTCAAACACAACTTACTGAGCATAGGGCAATTCTGTGACAGCGGGATGGAAGTGAGGTTCTTTGCAAAACAATGATGTGTTCTAGATAGCGGGGGGGGGGGGGGGGAATACATTATTAACATGTTACAGAACATCAAATCTGTACACTATTGATCTGAAAAGCGTTCAATCCACCACTTCCATCTGTCTGCTGTCTAAAGCTTCAACAGAACAGAACAACATATGGCACAGACGTCTCTCCCATCTGAACTTCAAGCATCTATCAATCTTGTCCTCCAAGAAACTTGTCAAGGGGCTTCCTCTGCTAAAGTCTTCCGCTGAAAATCATTGTAGTGTCTGCAAAATGGGTAAAATGACGCGAAGCTCCCACAAGTCGAAAAAAGTACCATCATCTACACATCAGCTGCAGCTAATTCACATGGATCTGTGTGGACCTATGAGAGTCCAAAGCATCAACGGCCGCAAATACACTCTGGTGATCGTTGATGACTTCTCTAGGTACACATGAACAAAATTTCTCCGTTCAAAGGACGAGGCTGCAGAAAACATTATGACCTTTATCAGGACCATCCAGAAACTGCTACAGCACAGTGTTCGAATTGTAAGAACTGGCAATGGTACCGAGTTCAAAAATCAAACTCTCACTGAGTTCTATGAATCTCTCGGTATCACTCAGCAATTTGCAGCAGCTAAAACTCCCCAACAGAACGGAGTTGTTGAGAGAAAGAACAGAACCCTAGTTGAAGCAGCACGCACAATGTTAATCCAATCCAGACTGCCTCACTTCATGTGGGCAGAGGCAATCAATACTGCGTGCTTCACTCAGAACAGAACATCCATCTATAAACGCTTCGACAAGACTCCGTATGAAATTCTCTTCAACAGAACTCCCGACATCTCTTTCTTCAAGGTTTTTGGCTGCAAGTGCTTCATACTAAATGATCGGACAGAGAGAAGTAAGCTGGACCCCAAAGCCAGAGAAGGCGTGTTTATTGGCTACTCACTGCAGTCCAAAGCTTACAGAGTCTATCTCAGAGACAAGCGCACTGTCATCGAGAGTGTAAATGTTACATTCTATGAAATGGCAGACTTCGCGATCGAACATCTACAGGCTGATCCATCACATGCTGTACCAGTAGTTTCTGATAAAGCTGAACCAAACACCGAACACGAAGATGTGATTCTCGATTCTCTTTTCAGAAATTTCTACGAGAACTCACAACCTCCACCTCCACCATGCACTCCAGCTTCAACATCAACTCCAACAGCAGAGATTCCGCTCCTCACAGGACCAGACGATGTACCATCCACACCCTCAACCCCTCAATCCAATCTCAGGGGTGTGCATGATCACGGCTTTTTTACAAGTCCAGAATCATCTCCACTGCACACCACAGCTGCTCCAGAGCCCTCAAACTCCTATCAGGACTCGGATCAACCAATTATAACTCCAACTCCTCTAGCTCATGAGAGGAAATGGACGAGAGCACATCCCGTTGATCAGATAATAGGTGATCCGGGTCAAGGTGTGCGCACAAGATCCGCAACGATGAATGAATGCCACTTCGCATGCTTCCTAAGCCAGTTAGAACCATCAAAGGTCTCCGATGCACTACTTGATCCAGATTGGGTGATTGCGATGCAAGATGAACTCAATCAGTTTGACAGACTGGATGTATGGTCACTGGTACCCAAACCTCAGAGAAAGACTATCATTGGCACGAAGTGGGTATTCAAAAATAAAAGGGATGAAGAAGGAACAGTTGTAAGGAAAAAGGCAAGGCTGGTCGCAAAGGGATATAATCAATAGGAAGGCATAGACTACGATGAAACGTTTGCACCCGTACCCAGAATTGAAGCAATCCGCCTATTTCTTGCATACGCGGCGCACAAGAACTTCACCGTCTTTCAGATGGACGTGAAAACAGCTTTTCTAAATGGGACTTTAGAAGAAGAAGTCTATGTTGCTCAACCTGAAGGATTTGTAGATCCAAAATTCCCAGACCATGTATACAAGCTCAAGAAAGCTCTCTATGGGTTGAAACAGGCACCCAGAGCTTGGTACGATGCCTTGACCGAATTTTTGATTGATTCAGGTTTCTCAAAAGGAAAGATTGATACTACTTTGTTTATCAAGCGACAGAAATCTGACATCATTCTGATTCAGATCTATGTTGATGACATCATCTTTGCCTCTTCAAATCCGCGCCTATGCCAACATTTTGAGAAACTGATGAAAACCAAGTTCGAGATGAGCATGATGGGTGAACTTAACTTCTTCTTAGGCCTGCAAGTAAGACAACTCTCTGATGGCATTTTCATCAATCAGTCCAAATACATTCTGGATATGCTAAAGAGATTCAACATTGAAGGCAAATCTTCCATGACGACCCCTATGTCCCCAAATAATAAACTGGACTCAGACCCCTCCGGGAAGCCAGTTGATGCTACGAATTACAGGGCCATCATTGGATCTTTGCTATATCTCACGTCAAGCAGGCCTGACATTGTCTTCTCCACATGCTTATGTGCTCGCTTTCAAGCCAATCCGAAGGAATCTCATGTGACCGTTGTACGACGAATCTTAAGATACCTCAAAGGCACGGTGAATCTAGGCCTTTGGTATCCCAAGCATTCAGGCTTTGATCTAGTCGGATACTCGGACGCTGATTTTGCTGGTTGCCGGATGGACCGCAAAAGTACATCGGGAGCCGTCCAATTCTTTGGCGAGAAGCTAGTTTGTTGGTCTTCCAAAAAGCAGAACTGTGTGTCAACATCTACAGATGAGGCCGAATACGTCGCAGCTGCTAGTTGTTGTTCACAAATATTATGGATGAAGACTCAGCTCCAGGACTACGGTTACACATTCCGCCACATCCCGATCTACAGTGACTCTCAAAGCGCCATCGCCATCACAAGCAATCCTGTTCACCACTCCCGCACCAAACACATTGATCTGCGCTATCATTTCATCAAGGATCACGTGGAGAAAGGAGACATAGATATGTACTTTGTAAGCTCAGAGCTTCAACTGGCTGACTTGTTTACTAA
Organism: Cuscuta europaea; assembly: GCA_945859875.1. NCBI lineage: Eukaryota > Viridiplantae > Streptophyta > Magnoliopsida > Solanales > Convolvulaceae > Cuscuta > Cuscuta europaea. The sequence goes on from CAMAPE010000006.1 coordinate 7,415,260, forward strand.
GGCATTGGATGAAAAAAGATTCCAGTTCCTGGTCTCCAAGTTGGGCATGTTGAACCTCGAGCCTGTTTAATTTTTGTCTCCACTGGTCTGAAAAGTGTGTGTGTGTGGGACTTGTAAAAAGTGTGTGTGAGTGTGATCTGTAAATAGTGTGTGTGCGTTGCATGTGTTGAGGGGGAGAAAATCAGAAAAAGAACAAAAAATAGTGTGCGTGTGTTGCATGTGTTGAGGGGGAGAAAATCAGAAAAAGACCAAAAAATAGTGTGTGTGAGTTGCATGTGTTGAGGGGGAGAAAATCAGAAAAAGAACAAAAATAGTGTGTGTGTGTTGCATTTGTACATATTGTTTGTTGCATTTTTTTGGGGGGGAGAAAAAGAGAAAAACTTTCACTGTTTGAGGGGGAGCTCTAATTTTCACTGATATTGGGCCTCAAATTTTTTTTAATTGTTATTTCGAAAAAGGGCCCAATCTTCTCGCGTATATAAGCTTCGCGACAAACCCTTCCCTTCCCATTCCCCTTTTTTTGCAAACAAGGCACGGACAGAGCTCTCGAACTCCCTCGTCTTCCCCAAACTCCTCTGCCTTTTCCCCTTCTTTCTTCTATCAGCGAACCCCTTACGAAGGTAGTTCATTACTCGCAATCGCAATTCCTCAAACATCCTTCAAAAACGAAAAAATGTTCTCGCAGAACGTTCGAAATTTCTCAAAATCAAAAACCAAAAGAGTTTAAGTTTAAATTCAAGGTCGAAATCTTATTGTATGTTGTTTTTCGCATCTATTTCTTTCGTTTTTGCAGGTGGAATCGCCATTTCGAGATATATGATCTCGACATTCAAAATCTCCAGATCTCGAGTTCGTCGATTCATCTTCGAGAGAGATCTCGAGATTTGAATCTCGAAATCAAGATCTCGAGATTTGAATCTCGACATCTTGATCTCGAGATTTGAATCTCGAAATCTTGATCTCGAGATTTGAATCTCGAAATCTTGATCTCGAGATTTGAATCTCGAAATCTTGATCTCGAGATTTGAATCTCGAAATCAAGATCTCGAGATTTGAATCTCGAAATCAAGATCTCGAGATTTGAATATGGAAATCTTGATCTCGAGATTTGGATCTCAAGATTTGGACTTAGACTGTTTTTCAAAAATTCCACCTGCATAAATTGTCTGAAACCTGCAAACCAAAACTCTTTCAATCTAATCTCAGAAAAATCAAACCGATGAATTTCATATGCTGACCCCCTGCTTTTACAGTTTATAATGGCAGGAACAACTCAAACACAGATCGACGATGCCATCTACCCCAAGGGCAAGTGGATCAAGGTGCTGGACAACAACTTCCAGCTAGACCTCACAGTCTTCAAATGCCAGAACCCGGTCATTCCAGCAATAATGAAAGGTCACTATCTCTGGCCTCCACTTCACAACGCAAAACCAGTGCCAGAGATATACCTTCAACAGTTTTGGGGTCACATGCATACGGAATCACCGAAGGATCGTTCCAAGATAAAGACAAAACTGAACGGCATGCGCGTGATTCTAACACCATCAACACTACGTACTACACTCGCGCTGCCAATTCATGACACGTATGATGCACTGCCATCCATCCCCGATCTGCTCAAAGACGTGGCATCTCTCGGCTACACCTCCTTACTGCCACAACTATCAAACTTCAACGGAGCCTATCTCCATCATCCGTGGAAGAGCCTATTCGGACTGGTGAACAAGTGCCTGTCGCCGAAGCATGCCGGATTTGACAAGTGCAACAAGCAGATCCTGCTCATCTTTCATGGCATTGCATTCAAAAAGAACTATGACATGGCACAGCTCTTCTTCTCAGAGCTAATGGACCTGGTCAAAGCAAAGGAGAAAAACAGGCCAGGTACCATCCCATACGCAAGGTGGCTCGGGCTGATTATCAATGACTGCATGGCAGAGCACTCTTCCATCCCAAAACGCAGTACTGATCCACACTACACCGCCCTGAAGCTGCAATACTTCAAAGCTGACAAAAACCCCATCTTCGGTCTGCGAATCCCTGGGTTTCTGATCAAACTAGTCAAATCATCAAATCCGGTAGTTCAACAGTATCAAGAAGCCATTGAGAGAATTGTCCCTATGGTTCAGCAAAACCCAGCTAAACCGACCCCGAGGACAAAGCCGAGTGTAGGTAAGGGTCCTAAGAAAACCCAAAAGCCACAGAAACCAGTGGCCGGTTCGCCCCATGAAGGAAAGTCTGACGACTCTCTCGAGACGAGTCAGACGGTTGAGGGCACCGAAACAGACGCTGAGGAATCTGCCGATGAGTCGTCAAGTCATGCCCAACCAAACACTGACGATGAGGCATCCGAGAGCGTGGGTACGGATAGCGAGGAGTCTGGCTCTGATGATGATGACGACAATGACAGTGAAGACGTTGAGCACACCTATGCTCTGATCCGAAAAGGAAAGCTGCATGTCGAATCTCCAAAGAAGAAGAAGATCACTGCTGAAGACGCAGCACCAATAATCGTAGGCAGACCCCAAGTCTTCACTATCAAAGAGCTGGCTAAACCAAGAACCGATCCCAGAGAAACAAACTGCTCCAAAGATGACTACGATGAAGCAGCTCATACTATAAAAAATTCCAAAGATGTCGTCATCCAGGAGAAAAGGGCCAAGATTAAGAATGACAAAGCTGCTAAGTCAAAGCCCCAGCCCCGCATCAGAAAGAGCCTCATTGATAAGGCGGACGAGCACATATTTGTCGGCTGCGATCCCTTTATCCAGATAAGCCGAGCCGAATCCTTAAGTACAGGAGCCGATCTTTTCGGTTCCCGGGTAGAAGTCGCAGCATCTGGCTCAATTGCGCAAGCACAACCCTCACCTAGCCACTCGATAGCCTCTCAACAGGTTATCGTTTCAAAAACACGGGACTCAACCCCCTCACTGGTTCCCTCTGAATCAGTTGAGCGTACTATTGACCTATCGCCCGAGGTCAAAACCCCTTCTTCAATCACATCGAGTCTAGGTGTCACTTTTCCTACATTTTCTTCTTTTTCTAGGACACCTACACTATTCACAGCACATACAGGTGCACACATCCTGAAAGCAACAACCAAAGCGCAAGCTATGACGGTTGGAAGCCCTGCTACGCCTTCAATGATTCCATCATTGCACGCAGGCCACATATCAGCTATCTTCACTGATGCTGTGACAACAGTTACAACCCCCCTAACTGGACACCCAACCTTTGAAGACATCAACGTTCTGCTCAATCGCTTCCTAGATTCCACCATCAAACCATGGCTGCAAGATGCAATGACCGCTCTAGCACAGGAATTTAGGACCACCTAAGCGGTTCAGTCTGAACAACCCCCAACCCAACCCACACCCGAACCCTTCATCTCCCATACACAACCAGTATCCTCCACCCCTCTATCTCACCAATCCATCAACCAAATACCCATTCCTTCACATTCTTGGGGAACCCAGGATACAGAACTAGTATTCTCCCCACGCCCGACCACACCCTCCATCGATCTCTCCTCACTACCCTTCGAAACCCTGGCATCGGCTTTGCTGGACAATCTTCTAAACATCCCAGAAGCCAAACTTACCCTCCACCAGCAAGCCATTCTCGAAGCCCTCCTTTCTTCCCCCGAAACCAAAAGCAAATGCAATGAAAGTCCTCATGGTCGCAAACGTTCCCATGAGGACCCCGATAATTCGGATCCTCATGAGGGGGAGAACAAGCGATCATGACCACTTGAGCAAACTGCTTCACCTTGCCAACCTCCACAGCCCATTCAACCAGAAACCTCAACCAACCAACAGCCACCACCTGCAGCCAAAATATCTAGCCTGGTCGAGCTATACTCAACATCCCGAGGCGTATCTCCTAGAGATACCAACCGAGGACGGGATGGAAGTCCTGATGATGCTACCACTGGTACATCTTTTACATCAGGCCATCAGTTAGAACCTAGTTCAAAGCTGATGACAACGGGAAATCCTAGTGAACCCGGTGTTTCGATTAACAGGCCTCCGTCTCCAAAAGGTCAACCTGCCACTACCATTCTGTCGTCAGATGAAATGCATGATCAGCTAGAAGATATCATTATTCACGACAAATGGCCCAGACAGTGGACGTAGATGGATCAAATCATGCAGGATGAAGAGTGTGAAGATATGCAGAGGAACTGGTTTCTACGAGAGCTAATCAACAAATGTGCTGAAGATATCATCAGGCTCAAGGACGATGAACGAAAGGAAGGGGAGAACTACAAGGAATCTCAGAAAACACTTGAATCTGTCGTCAGACAATCAGCGGGAAGACTTCCCAAGACAGAGAAACCTTGGGACAACGTTCGAATCAAAGCCCCCTTCCAAGAGGAAATCAGAGAGCGTATTTGGCGTAGACCAGACAAAGTCAAACCGTTGAATGAACTGAAGCTACGAGGCCTTACCCATCTCAAAGGAAAGCAGACTGGAGGTCATCTACATATGTTGTTGCAAAGGTCAACCGGTACTCAAAGAGAGCTGATGGAACAAGACTTGAAGTCCAATATTCTCCCTATTCATCAAATTCTACAAGTGAAGGCCGAGGATTATCAAGGAGTGACATTCTATTCTTACAGGGTTCAACGCACTGACGGGAGTGAATTTACTTGCCAAGAAAATGATTTCATCATGCTTAAACCAGACGACATCTATCAAATGTTCATGGCTTATCGATACCTTCCAGTCAGGCAAAGCAAAACATACAACGAAGGTCTTGCAGCAATCAAGAGATTCACGCTCAGACAAATCAGAGTGCACTCATCTCACGACCTACAGATGGCTATTGAGTGCAACTTGACAAAAACAAATCTGACAAAGCCAAGACTGTATGGTCCAGAACTCGAAGACTTCCCAGCTTACCACATCTTCTTCACACCGCCAGCAATCACATATCTCAACCACAAGAACGAAAAACGACTGATGGTGGTTAATGAAATTGAGAAATATTGTGATGGAACGCTGAAGATAATCAAAGAACAGCTTCTAAAGATGAAGGCACAACTAGAGCAAAATATTCAGGAGGCATCGTCATACGTTCAAAAGGAACACTCTACAGTGGAGACCATTTTAAAAGCCATCGACGATCGTCTAGAAAAGAGAAATATGCTAAGGCAATACGAGCATGCACTGAATATGAGGAAGCACTATTTCAAGTCACAGAAGCAATAACAAAGTGGCACTTGATCACAAAGGGGGAGATTGTTGAAGATATTTTAATTGTGAATCAAGTTTGTCATAGATTAGCTTTATTATTATTCCTTGTATTAAATAAGTGCATATATTAGATAGAATGTGGGCCAAGTGTTAGGCCCATATAAACAGGCTAAAAGCCTTTCACGCCTAACCTGAACCTCGCCTATAAAAAGGGAGCCGAGGGTTCAGGATTAGGTTAACTTTCGTACTTGTTCATTATAGCCTTAAGCGCATATCTTTCTGTGTATGAGTTCACGGTCTATCAAAGAGGGTTTTACATCGATTCATCTGTGTTCATCTTTACGTTTAATCTTCTTTGTTAGACTGATATTCATTGCTGTTACAGAAACAGGGACTATCATGGTGGCAGCTCAAAAACAACAAATCAAGCTGGTCTAGATATATGCATGCCAGATACTCTAGACCAACACAAATGATAGCTAAGCCTAAAGACAGTCCTATTTGGAAACTCCTATGCAAAATAGATGAGAAGTACCATGATCTCATTCACACTGGTGATGGTCAAATCCAGTGGAAACCAGAAAAAGACAAAATATTCTCCATCACGAGTGCTTACAACCAAATTCGCACCCACTACCCAAAGACTTTCAGCTCATCACACATTTGGACTACTAATCTGCAATTGAAACTGAAAATTTTCCTTTGGAAAGTCCTAAATCACCTCCTACCTTTCCTAGAAAATCTATCCCGGTTCCAAATTAGCCTTGCCACTAGGTGTCCCTTCTGCTGCAAACACCAGGAGACCACAAACCATTGTCTATTCACATGCAATATAATAAGACCCATTTGGGTCTATTATTCATTTGTTTTGCAGGTAAGGCAGACTACTAATGACGACTTGAGACAAACACTAATCCTATGGTGGCTCGGTGGAAAATACGAACGGAGTTCTCATACAATAAGAAAGGCTATGCCCGGAATAATACTATGGCACATTTGGAAATCATACAATTCACTCATTTGGGACAACAAGCAATTTTCCAGAAAACACACAATCACAACAATCAAATCATATACCAGAGATTGGTTTTTTAGCAATTCAAACAAAAGAGGCTTTGAATTCGATCCACAGCTCCACTTAGATGGTTTAATCCCATACATCAAACATCAAAAGAAACCAACAACACAATGAATCAGATGGCTCACAAAAGACACAAGAGACCTTACCCTCAACACTGATGCTTCGGTTACTGGGCAGAGAGCAGCAGGTGGAGCTATACTGCGCGACGGCTCGGCAAACTTGATTATGGCAACTAAATTCCAGATCGCGGCCCTTAATCCGTTGCACACTGAAATCTTCACCCTATGCACCTCATTACAAATGGTTGCACAAAAGGGTTTCAATAGATTCGAGGCACAGACAGACTCACAGATTTGTATGAAAATGGTAATCGGCTCGATGAAGGTACCTGAGTACTTACGAGACCATCTGACAACAATCAGAAGCGTGATGCGCTGCAACTCGGTCAATATCCGCCACCGTTTTCGAGAGGCAAACCTGGTGGCACACCACCTCTCACAACACGGAGTCCGGAACCCCACCTTCGCCCCCCATTTCTTTGATGTGGACACTCTACCGGCAAAGGCCAAGAAGGCCTATCACGACGATAAGAGAGGCGCAGCATTCTTCAGGGACACCGGTTGATTTCCAAAGCCTCAAGCAGTTCCAGACAAAGATCAAGAGCACAACACTACCTCTCTATACCTCTAGAAGATACGAAACCCTACTGAACGACCATCATTCTTTGGACGCATTATGTTCTCTGTCAGACGGGCCATCCCTTTTCGATTATGCTCATGGGCCTCACGATATGGACTCCTCCTTACCATGGGCTTATTTAATAATCAGCCTTCTTGTTTTTGCTCTCATATAATCCTTTTAGAGATTGATAAACCATGTACCCCCCTCAACTTTTACTCCATTAATAAAATGACCTTCTTTAAAAAAAAAGGAGATAGTGAGCATGCCTTCACTTGTCTTGTTTATTGAGTAGAGCTCCAGACTTAAACCTCCTATCTTGAAACTCCAACAATTTTAAAATTAGAAAAGGTGTTAGTCATAGATGCAGTTCCTGAATTCCGTTTAATAAGTTATATTTGACGGCTATATTTCAGTCTAACGCTATATTTGACGGTTCAATCTCAACTATTTTCCGCTATCTGAACTCAAAAATAAGTTTATTGGATTAAGTATGGTAATTGAACTAAGATTTTATATATGTAAACTTAAGTATTCTTAAATTGGAGTATGATATATGCTTATGTATTGTAACTCATTTTTGACGCCCCTACTAATATGTTGAGAAGAAGATGGATATCATATGCCAGTAATCGGTGGACAGGATTCAAGACATTTTTGACATCATATTACATATTTGGCAATCGATTTGGGGAAAACCCCACTGAAAAGTATCAATGTATAGGTGCTGAGACTTGGCAACAATTTGTCCAGAGTAGAAAAGACCCATCTTTTCTGGTTAGAGAAGTTTTTCTTTTTTTTTGATTTGGACCTACCTCGAGATTGTTGCGAATCTCGGCTCTTACTCCGTCCACGAGTTTCATTCCTACCCCGATTCTCAATAACATTAGCCTCAGGATGGATAGACTCACCTTGTTCCATTCTCCTTGCTTCTTCACCAAGAAGACTATCACTGACGGTGTCCATGGTTAGCTTTCCTTCCGGAGTTGAGTTAGTAAGTGTAACCACGAGTGTGTCCCAATTTTACGACAAGGAACTAAGGAGTAGAAGGGCTTGCAACTCGTTATCAAACTTCATCTCAATTTTTGCTAATTGTTTTATGAGCCCCTTGAAATTGTTCAAGTGTTCAATCATACTATGATCATCCTTATACTCCAACTTTACCAACCATCGAACTAGATTGACCTTATTACGAGATGTTTTCCTTTGAATCATGGACTCAAGCTTTGTCCATAATTCATAAGCATTTGTGTAAGTAGAAACATGCTCGAAGAGAAATTTGTCAATGTACTTACGAATCATAGAAACAGCCTTCCGATTCAGTAGCTCCCATTGAGCATCACTGCATTCAACCTTCTCTTTGTAGATGATGGGCTCATACAAATCCTTACAGTATAAATGATCTTCCATCATCGGCTTCCAATATGAATAGTAGTTGGCGATATGCTTGAACATGTCTCCATCATGAGCGACATTATCCTCCATCTTGAACTGCATGAGCTAATGACGACCTTAGATGAACCTGGTGCTCTGATACCACTGTTGGGAAAACTATGGACTTTCCCGCTTCGTGAAGTTAAGATAGACACTTAGGAATTAAGGTAGTAATGGGAGCACACGATTTAAATTCTCCAATATGGAGATTCTTTCACTATACAAAAGAATAGTAGAATTTACAAGGATGTTACAAAATTGTCTCACTCAATGGTGGCTCACTCAAGCTTGAGGATAAGAACTTCCCAAGTTATCTCTCTTCTCTCTCAAAGAGGCTCTCTAACTTTCTCACTCTAAGAAGTGGATTCACTCGTAGCTAAGATAGTTAGGGATGAAGGCCTCTACTCCTATTTATACTACTCCACCTCCATAATGAATAGTGTAGAGTAGCTCTCTAGAATGCTCTACACATGCCTACATATTCTAGAGAACTCCAAGGGATCTCTACATCTCTCCATTCCCTCCCATACTCTTCAATAAGATTTCGGAAGGTTCCACACATCTCCAGAATATTCCAGAGGATTCCACACTCTTCCATAAACTTCTAAAGTGTTCTAGACTTCTCTAAGATTCTCCAAAATGTTCTAGAAAATTCTATACTCCTCTAAAAAACTCTAGAATTTTCTAGAACATCTCCAATTAAGGAGGGATCCCAACACCAACTTTATCTTATTTTTTGAATTTATTTTATCTTATTTTTAATGATTGTGTTTTATACAAATTGATACTCCATGAGTCCCATTTTGTAAGACATTTTTCCTATTCATTTGGTCAACACAAATCATTCTTAATCCCTTACTTTATATATCATTTATTTTGTTCAATTTTGATTCTGATTTTTGCGACTTTGTAAAGCTTTTAATGTAGTTTCTGATTATGTAATTTTTTTCCTAAAAATAATTTGAGCGCGGACAGGGATCCATTTTCTTTATTGCCAGTCAAACATCGTAAACCGTAAAATGTTTTACAAAGTGAGACGGAGGGAGTATATGTTTATTGAAGAAAAAATATGTTTATTGAAGCTTTTGTGAAGCTTTTCCGCCTGGGGCCTCCAAATCACTGGACCTGGCCCTGCACCCGGGTGAAACGTGAATAGAGAAAGGCAAAGAGCTACTTGAGCTCAATGAGATGTGATGGGGTTATAGGACTAGGCCCAGAGCATAATCGGTCCAGGTCCCAAACTTGAACCAGCAAGCCCAAGCCTGGCGATCTAGAGCTCGAGTCCGTCCAATCGATCAGGCTCATCAAGGAGCGGAAGCCCAAGACGGCATGCCTTCCAGCCCAGCCAGCAGCCTGCCTCCAGTCCAGCTAGGAGCCTGCCTTGCAGCCCGGCCAGCAACCTGCCTACAGCCCAGCAGGGAGCCTGTCGTCCAGCCCAGTGGGGAGCCTGCCTTCCAGCCCAGTGGGGAGCTTGCCTACCGGCCCAACCAGAAGCCTGCCTTCCAGCCCATCGGGGAGCCTGCTTACCGGCCCAACCGGAAGCCTGCCTTTCAGCCTAGCGAGGAGCCCGTGTAAGGAATAATTGTAATTAGATTTTGATGATGCTATATTAATTAGGACTTTAGAGTACCCCTCTTTAGAAATTTGTATTAGAAATTTTCCTTGTAAAGTTTCTTAGTATAGTCGGCTGACAGAAGACCTCCTGATAGAAGACCCTCTGATAGACTTAGCCTGAACAGAAGACCTTTGGTTCTCTGTTGGTTCATAACCAGACAGAAGACCCCCTAGTTCTCTGTTAGACCTCACTTCAACAGAATCTATCAAGACCCTCTGTTGGCTCGCTTTTTGACAGAAGACCTAAGGACCCTCTGGTAGCTTATTCCAACAGAAGTGCTCGAGACCATCTCTGGTTGATCCTCTGCTGAAGACACCAGAACGCCTGACACTTAGAGAATTTTCATGAAACTACTTTAGTCGGTGAAACCAACGGAAGATTCCTTCAACGACTAGGAGACTTGAACGGGAAAGCTACAGTACGCACATTAAATGCACATTTAATGCACTCCGTACCCTGAAGGGTAAAAGCTGATGATTGGCCGACATTTCAAGATAACTTTATCCCAAAATAGCAACTCGCCAACTTTGTTGGGTCCTACTGGTCAAGTCAACTGTTCGCACATTTAATGCAGTTGTCCTCCTCCTCCAACGGGAAGACAACCTCAGTATAAGAGATACACTTTGAAGAAAAAAAAAATAGAGACGATACTACTGAAAGAAATATATTCAAACGCTCAAAGACTTAAACTTCCATTCTTCACGAGCAACACCCTAAAACGTTGGAAAAGATTATAACCTCAATATCTTTTCTTTCCAACGTAAAAAGAATCGTTCCAACTGTTCTTCAACACTTCAAGCTCTTCAACTACATATCTTTTGTAATGAAGCTAGTTGGAAAACCCCTGTTCTCACAAGAACACTTCTCCAACGAGAAGGACGTCTAAGTAAATGGAGTAGTGAAGTGGTGATACTTCAAGGAAACTCAGTGAAAGGACCAGTCTTAAAGGAAGCAAGGAAGTGCATCCCAAGAGACATCTAGGCTTGAAGAAGACGTGGAGAGATTCTTAAGTGCTAGGACTAAGACTTTGTAACTGGATTTTTTACAATCTTAGTGGAACACTGGATTAGAGGAACGAGTTGTTCCTTGAACCACCATAAAAATCCCTAGTGTCATTTACTTACTGCATTTATTTCTTGCATTAACTTTAAACTGTTTAACTCCAGAGATTTGGACTCTGTGTTCAGCAGAACCCTTTCTGTGAGTTAACAGAAGGCCTATTGCCTTTGCATCTCTTAGAGGCTAACCGGACAGAACCCCTACCAGAAGACCATCCGCTGTCAGTCTATTCTACCAACAGAACAGACTATTCTGTTAAATCTGGTACTTAGCTTGAAAAAGTTAAAAACCGGTACAGTCTATTCACCCCCCCTCTAGACTGTACCCAGTACAACCGGGACCAACAAGTGGTATTAGAGCCTCCTTGTTCTTGTAAACTTGTAGGTTACCTGTTGAACAAAGATCCACTTGTTTTCTCTGCCTCTAATTAATCTCATATTATGGATCACTCTCTTTCCAAGAATCTTATGTTTTCATATCTTAAGTTTGATGATTGGAGGATCCGGATGAAGGCACACCTTTGTGCTCTTCATGATGAAATGTGGGAAGTACTTGACATAGGGCCATTCACCAACTTCCAGAAGGTGAATCCAGAGCATGCCATTGACAACACAAAGCCTCAGATGATCAACAAAGCTAAATCTGAGTGGACCACTGAAGAGAGGAGAAAATACAATCTGGACAACTTTGCAAAGGACATCCTCTACAAGTCCATTGATGACAGATACTTCAATAGAATAAAGAAGTGCAAAACAGCCAAAGAAATATGGGATACTCTTGAGCTCTGATTGAGTATATGGCCCGGGAACCCCCGGCCCACAGACTCCTACTACTCCAATCAAGGCCCAACAGGCCCAGAAGGTCCAACAGGCCCAAATCACAGCGCCCAGAGTACCAAGCAGCCCACAATGCGCACCAGGGGTGCCTTCGCCCCCCTGGCCGAGGGCTCTAACTCTCACAGGATGGCCAACACAGCAAAAACAAAGCTACTGGGAAAACGGCGGAAAGCAGTAGCCCTCGGCACCTGGAGCCCTCGGCACCAAGGGGATCCCCAGTACTCAGAGCCCTCGGCCAGTCCTCTACAGTCGAGGGCGCCTCTTCCGACACGATATCCGCGCCACATGTGTACAGATCACCGTACCCTGTACAACGTCCCATCCAACAGCCGCATTAAATGCGGCCACATGCGGTTGCCAGCGCCAACCAGTTGAGGTGACCTCTCGGCCAATGAACGCTTGACACGTGTCCCTGTCCAGCATTTATTGCTACTATAAATAGCACCCCATTTCCCCATTTGTAACCACGCTGAAAACGCTCCACACTTTACAATATACTTTCTCTCTCTACATTTACTTGCTCTGACTTCTCTCTTATTATTCCTCGTAATAACCCCTCGGATAAGCTACCCCCCGGGTACACTATCCATCATTTGGTGCTCTCGTTGAGAGGTCAAACAATCAAGTAAGAAACCCTCCCCCCTCGCCAAACACTAGCCCTCTACCAAAATGGTGAGAACAACACGTGCCAACTCCAAAAACGTAGAAGACAAGAACCTGGCCCTCGACGACGTCAACGCCCCTGAAGCCTCTCACAGGGCTCCCGAGGGCGGTGTCATCGCTGGGCTGGAACAGGCGGCTGTCGACCTACGCCTTCAGATCCAGCAGAATGCCCCCGATTCCCGCCTCGGCATCGAGGCCAAGAAGAAGAACCGGAGCGATGACCAAGTCAGCCCTCCGGTCCTCACCATCGACGTTCATTCGGCGCTCTCCGCCTTCATCCAGACGCTCACTCAGAACCCGGGTGCCTTCGGCACCCTGGCTCCGGCTCAACCCCAGGTTGGGGAGAACATCATGCTTCCCCCTCTGCCACACCCCTTCAGAAACCCCATCCCTCGGATTGGGAATGACGAAGGGGTAGTGGCCCAAGATACGGCCTCCCAGGAAGTTCAGTCCCGGGACCGCCACAATGACAACAGAGAAAGGCCCCGCACTTCCGCCCTCAACCGGCTCGGAGGGGGGCAAGACCGCCGAGGGGTCCAAGACCGCCTCGGAGGAAAGGCACTCCAAAGGCCCCAGGAAAGCGGAGGGTCTGTCTCGAGGGCAGACGAGGAGCGTCCCCCTCGGGACAAAGGCAAGGCACCCCTTCATGCCGACGATGCTCGCCACCAAATCAACCAGGCCCACTCAGCCCGGGTTCGTTCGCAGGGGGCGGAGGCCCTCCCGAAGGATCCCCGGGACAAAATTATTGCGGCCCTCCAACGCCGACTTGATGAAATGGAGGCCAACAAAGCTCACGCCACCACCTCCACCCCTCATTCAGACCTCAAGTACGAGGCCATGATGGCCAAAATGGAGGAATTGCAGAAGAAGGTAACCGAGGGCTCTGAGGAACCCATCATCCAGCTCCGGACCCGGACGCCATTTACCCCAAAGGTATTGGCGGCCCGGATCCCGGAAAAATACCGAGGGCAACACATACAGCCCTACAACGGGAAGACGGACCCCCAGGAGCACTACAGCAAATATCAGAATAGCATGATGATGGTAGGGGCGTCGGACGAATATTTGTGTCGTTGGTTCCTCTCCACCTTAGAGGGGCCGGCATACGAATGGTTCAACCGGTTGCCCGGAGGCTGCATTGATTCGTGGCAAGAACTCGCCCAGCGATTCTTGACGCAATTTGCCGGGAGGCGTCGCACGAGGAAGCACTTCTCCCACCTCCTAACCATACGCCAGAAGAAGGATGAGACCCTTCGGGACTTCCTGGAGCGCTGGAGAACGGAAGCCGACAAAGTCGACGGTGCTGACGACGGTACCCTCCTGGCCCTCCTACAAACCGTCCTCCGCACCGGCAACTTTTCAAGGAGCCTCATCATTGAACCCCCCGCGACTACATAAGGGCCCTGCAGCGGGGGGACCGATATGCCGAGGCCGAGGAGGTGGAGAAATACCACCAGCATCCAGATCAGCAACCCCCGAAGGCTGACAACAAGAACAACCGGGGGCCGGGGGCTCCTCCAAATCAACCCAAGGCTTCAGGACCCTCTGATGACCGCCCTCGGCAAGGCCAAGCCAGGCCCGGGGGAGGTTATAAGAACAACCCTAAGACTTGGGCACAACCCATTCTCCTGGACTGCCCCCGGACACCATTGACGCACCCCGTCAGCGTCATCCTTGATTTTGCCGAGGGGAGGGGCCTCGTTTAGCGCGATTCTCGCGCACCCCCGGAGGTACATGCTATCAACCCTCAGTTCCCCTACTGTCGTTTCCATCGGCATCAGGGGCACAGAACCGATGACTGCCATCAGCTTAAGACGGCCATCGAGATATTGATACAAGCGGGCCATCTGTCCCAATTTATCCAGAGCCCTCGGCAGGAGGGACCTTCTCATCAGGGACCTCCCCGAGGGCACCACACGAAGGTGAACGCTTGGGTGAACCCGAACACCATCCCCCTCGGCAAGAAGAGGGAGATCGGAAACTTGGAGGAGGAAGAGGAGGAGTACCCCCACTACCAGGAGAAAAAATGCCACATCCTCATGATCACCGGTGGCAATACAGGGGGCGATTCCGCCAGCCAGCGGAAAAAGTGGGCTGAATCGCTTTACGTGGGGGAAGTCACTCATATGCCCCTGGTAAAGCGGCTGAGGGAGGAACCCATCACCTTCACCAACGCAGATCTCCCTCGTACTTCTTCTCCTCACAGGGATGCCTTGGTGATTCGGACTGAAATAAACAACACCATCATTCACCGAACTTACATTGACACGGGCAGCTCCGTCAATGTAATGTACCTCAGCACCTTTAGAGCGCTGCATCTAGAGAGGGGGTCCCTTTGGCCCATCAAGACCCCTCTTGCCGGCTTCCCCGGCGATACTATTGATTCCGAGGGGATAATAACCCTCCCGGTAATCTTTGGCGACGGGCTCCATAGAGCCCAGCTCGAAGTGGAGTTCGTCGTCGTCAACATCGATTGCGCCCACAACATCATCCTCGGCCGGCCAGCCCTCGAGGACCTCGAGGCCGTCATCTCCATGAGGCACCTCTGCCTCAAGTTCCCCGCCGAGGGGGGCATTGGCTACTCCCGGGGGAATCAGAAAATTGCCCGCGCTTGCTATCTTCAAGTCACGAAGAGAGTAAGTAGGACGAAATTCCGTGTTGACACCATCACCGGAACCATCGACGAAGAAGAAAAGAGGCCGAGGGCTGAACCAGCCGAGGACGTAGAAGACTTTGTGCTCGATCCGGCCAAACCGGAGAGAGTCGTGAAGATTGGAGCCCAGCTCCCTGAAGATCTGAAGACCGGTATCACCGACGCCCTCCGCGCCTACTCCATTGTCTTTGCATGGGGGCCGGAGGACATGCCGGGAATAAGCCGAAGGGTCATCACCCACCACCTCTCGGTGGACCCCTCGGCAAAAGCAATACAGCAACGAAGAAGACCCCTCTCCGCCGAAAGGAGGGAATTTGTGAAGAAGGAGGTCGCCGTGCTCCTTTCTATTAAGCACATCAAGGAGGTAAAATACCCATCATGGCTGGAGAACGTAGTCCTCGCACAGAAGCCTCCTACCTTCCGCATGTGCGTGGACTACACGGATCTCAACAAGGCGTGTCATATGGACTCTTTTCCTTTTCCCAATATCGATCAACTTGTAGATGAGACCGCGTGGTGTGAAATCATGTCATTCCTCGACGCATTCCGCGGGTATCATCAGATCTTCATGCATGAGGAAGACGCCGAAAAAACAGCCTTCATGACTCCCGAGGGCATCTTCTGCTACTTAGTGATGGCCTTCGGCCTAAAGAACTCAGGGGCCACTTACACCCGGATGGTGGCCCGAGTCTTTCCAGCCGTCCTAGGGCGCACCATGGAGGCCTATGTTGACGACATGATCGTCAAAAGCAAACAATCTTCCAGCCATGCCGACGACCTCCGGGAAATCTTCATCATCTTGCAAAAGTTCAACCTTTGGCTAAACCCGAAGAAGTGCACCTTCGGCGTCCAAGGGGGCAAATTCTTAGGCTACATGGTGAGCCGAAGGGGTATTGAGGCCAATCCCGAGAAGATCCAGGCCATCATCAACATGGAGCCCCCACGCAATGTGAAGGAAGTTCAACGGTTGACGGGCCGCCTGGCAGCCCTCAACCGCTTTCTATCTAAATCAGCGGAGAAGTCTTTACCCTTCTTCCAGATCATGAGGAAGACGGCTGGCTTTCAATGGACTTCAGAATGCCAGGAGGCCTTCGACGAACTCAAACGGTACCTATCTTCACCCCTTGTGCTCTCCAAACCAAAGGTAGGGGAGACCCTCTACCTCTACCTTGGGGTCAGCCCGGCAGCCATCAGCTCTGTGCTCATTTGGGAGGAAGACGACATCCAACATGCCATCTTCTATGTAAGCAAGACCCTAAGGGAGGCCGAGCTCAGGTACTCCCCTGTGGAAAAAACGGTGTTAGCCATCGTTTGGACCGTAAAGAAGTTGGGCCACTACTTTCAGGCCCACCCGGTTCAGGTCCTCACTCATCAACCCCTCGACGCCCTCATGACGAGCCCCACCGGCTCCTCCCGCATGGTGAAATTGGCTATCTTCTTGAGCCAATACAACATTGACATCCGTCCGAGGCCTGCCATCAAGGGCCAAGCCCTGGCGGACTTTGTGACAGAGTGTACCGCAAGGGCAGCCACGGACGGGGATCCATCGGCTACCTCGGACGACTGATGGACCCTCTACACCGACGGCTCCTCCGCAACCAAAGCATGCGGGGGAGGGGTAGTCCTCGTTACTCCCGAGGGATTCAAGGCCTACTATGCAATCCGCTTCTCCTTCAAAGTCTCCAACAACGAGGCCGAGTATGAGGCCCTCCTATGTGGCCTTCGGCTGGCTGCCAACATGAAGGCTCAGCAGATCCATATCAAATGCGACTCCAAGTTAGTCGTTGGCCAAATCTCCGGGGAGTATGAGGCCAAGGAGGGAAGAATGAAACAGTACAAGGAGGCGGCCAAGGAGTTGCTTAAGGTATTTGAGGCACACTCTCTCACTCAAATACCGAGGGCTCAGAACTCCGAGGCCGACATACTATCTAAGCTCTCGGCCGAATCCCCCGAGCACATCTCTAAGATTGCCAAAATTGAGGAACTCGGTCTCTCAAGTATCCATGCGAGCCCCGTCATGAACATACAACAACGCCAAGAGGACTGGATCTCAGATATCATCACCTTCATCTCCACAGGGCAGCTACCCGAGAATGAGACCCGCGTTAAACTAGCAAAGCTGAGTGCTCCTAGCTACACCATTGAAGACGGAAGGCTCTACAAATGGTCTTACAACGGCACGCTACACAGTGGCACTTGCTCAGCTCACCAGGGACCCTTCTCCATGTCCCGAAGGCTCATTCTCCAGGGCTACTTCTGGCCAACCATGGCCAGGGATTGTGCTGACCTTGCCCGAAGGTGCACCGCATGCTAACATTTCCAGAAAGCCCCCGGCAGGCTAGCGGTCAACTATGCCCCCATCAGCACATCCGTCCCCTTTTCTCGATGGGGGATAGACCTTGTGGGCCCTCTGCCGAGGGGTACCTCCAACAACAGGTACATCATTGTGGCCATCGACTACTTTACCAAGTGGGTGGAGGCTGAGCCCCTCGCCAGCATCACAGAGGCGAAGTGCCGTCACTTCGTCCTCAAGAACATCCTCACAAGGTTTGGCGTCCCCCAGCAGATCATCTCCGACAACGGAACACAATTTGAGGCATCCCCCTTCCGTGCCCTCCTGGAGGCATGGGGCATCAAACACACCTTCTCCTCCGTTGCCTACCCTCAAGGCAACGGGCAAGTAGAGAACACCAACCGGATCTTGCTCGAGGGCCTCAAAAAGAAGCTGGAGGCCGAGTGTGGTGGCTGGGTAGAAGAACTCCACAACATCCTTTGGGCCTACCGCACCACCCCTCGGCGAGCAACAGGTGAAACACCCTTCTCCCTCTGCTACGGGTTTGAAGCCAAAGCTCCTACGGAAGTCACCCTTCCTACCCGGAGGGTGATCCAATATGACCCCGAGGTCAACGACAACAACATGGCCCTCGACCTCCACCTCCTTTCAGAACGCCGGGAGCAAGCCTTCATCCGGGCAGAAAACTACTGAAGGCAAGTCAAAGGCTACATCGACGCCAGGGTTCGCACTCGAGAATTTCAAGTGGGGGACTATGTCCTCCGGAGGAGGGAAGCCAGCCAACCGACCGAGGGAGGCAAAATGGCACCAAAGTTTGAAGGCCCCTACATCATAGCAGCCATCATCAAACCTAGGACTTACAAGCTCAAACGCCCCAACGGAAAAGAGGTCCCCAGGCACTGAAATGTACACCACTTAGTTAAATTTTATCAATAATGTAAGAGCGGCCAAGCCCTCATAACTAGTGAATGTACTATCCTATGGCCCAAGGCCTCCAATTTTGAAGAATGAAGACACATTCAAGACACCAAGAACAACCACAAGACACTTATGAGCGGCCAAGCCCTCATACCAACTACAGGCCCAAGGCCTCACCACGAGAAGAACCCCCTCCGACACCAAGTGCCGAGGGCGGACACCACCAACACCTCCAACAACAGTGAAAAAACCGAGTGTTTTCGAACAAAGACCCCTTGGTACCAAGTACCAAAGGTGGGAACTCCCATCACCGGCGACAGGAAACACCAAGTGTTTCATTTCAAGACCCTTCGGCACCCAGTGCCGGGGGTATACATCTCAACCGTCAACATCAAAAAGAAGAAGAACATCAAGTGTTCCTACAGAAGACCCCTCGGTACCAAGTACCGGGGGCTATATGTCGAAACTAACACCAAGTGTTGTTTCTAAAGTCGTACCCCACGAGGACGCATATACCGAAGGCGCCACCATCGGTGCCGGCGGGTCGTAGTGCCCCCGGCCATTTGCAACTAGTGTGCAAATGAAAACCCTTCCTTGAAACGCTTTCCGCGTCACTACCCCCAGGGTAGGACAGGCAAGTTATATGCCCAGGATTCGACTTTCAAAAACGGAACGCTTTCCGCGCCATTACCCCCAGGGTGTGGCAGGCTGCGGGCTTTGCTTGACGCCGAGGATTCGACTTCCAAACCGAAACGCTCCCCGCGCCATTACCCCCAGCGTGTGGCAGGCCGCGGACTTTGTCTGACGCATAGGGGACGAATTTCAAAAATGAGGCGCTTTCCGTGCTATCTCCCAAGGGGAAGCAGGCTACAGACTACGTCTTATGCCCAGGAAACGTCCCTTGATCCCCTCGTAATTCGGAAGGTTAACCCGAGGGAGGAGAGCCATTGGTGTATTCTGATGGTCTCCTGATAGGCCCAGCCTTACCAAGAAACCAAGTTTCTTGATGCCTTCCCTTCACCACCAACCAAAAAAAAACAGAGGGGGTGAAGGGGAGTAGACTCATCGAGAAATCAACGAGTACAACACTCCAACAAATCACAACATACCGAGGGCTCCCTACGGGAACTCCTCCGGTAACTGAAGGCTCCTATTTCCTGAAGGTAATTACTCAACAATACAAAGGGATTGGACTGTCTCAAGTACACTAAACGGCTAAGTTCACTTCAAATAAGTGTCGTGGGCACCTACCATCGGTCATCCATTGCTACCGAGGGGTCCTATCCTGTAAAAGGGGATGCAACTGACTAAGGCAGCTCAACAACCCTTCAAGTGAATGCCGAGGGCACCTATATCCCACCAGCATTCACTACAACATCAATGTCCTACAAATTTTCCTAAGTCCACACTTTTGGAAAATGACAACAGCCGGAGGCATCTATTACAAATCACCCAACAACCGAAGGCATCTATTACGAATCATCAAAGGCCAACCAAGGGGGCTTATTCCAAAATAATGTCGCCCTCGGGAAATCTTAATTGGAAAATACTACTAACCGAAGGCTACACAAGGAAGCAACACTTAGAAAATTTTCTAAGTCCTGAAGATTGAGCCCCCGGCCTGATCAATATTTCAACTGAGGGACCATGATAGCCAAAGGCTACGTGATGCAATAACACTTAGAAAATTTTCTAAGTCCTACATATTTGGCCCTCGGTCAAATATTCACACATATGGAAAGGAAGCTACCAGCCGAGGGCTTCCAATGGGGAACTACACTTAGATATTTTTCTAAGTCCTAAGGATTGGGTTCTCAACCTAATCCTCTCACAGCAATTGAACTACAAACACCCGAAGGCCCTATGGTGTGCTACACTTAGAAAAATTTTCTAAGTCCTAAATGCTTTACCCCTGGACGAGCCATCAGCCAGCCGAGGGCGTACCACAAACACCTCACAGTCACCCGAGGGTTCCAACTTCACACATACTGCACTTAGGAAAATTTCCTAAGTCCTACACATTTTGGCCTTCGGTCAACTCTCCATGCTGCCCGAGGGGCCATGCGGTTGAAGACTTGGTGAAGCTATACTTAGAAAATTTTTCTAAGTCCTACATACTTTGACCCTCGGTCAAATCTCCATGCTGCCCCGAGGGCTCCTACTTCATACATGCTACACTTAGAAAAATTTCTAAGTCCCAAAAGCCTTATCCTCAGTGACAGGTTTCTAAGTCTCGAATCTCCCGGCAGCCCGAGGGGTCACACGATTGAAGGATTTGTGAGACTACACTTAGAAACATTTTCTAAGTCCTAACCATTGCTGGGCCCTCGGTTATATATCCAGCGAAGGGTGCCCAACTACCGAATTGAAGGCTACAACTGTATTCAAACACTTAGAAAAATTTTCTAAGTCCTAAGCACCTCACCTCCGGTCATCTCATAAAGGCTACATAGAACCGGATGGAAGGATCAGCCGGGGGCCAACAAAAGAACTAACACTTAGAAATATTTCTAAGTCCTGAACATTTTGCCTTCGGTGAAAGGTGCAACTGACGAAAGATTACTAGTAGCCGAGGGCTACAAGAAGCACTACACTTGGAACTCATATTCTAAGTCCTAAACATACATTCAGGAAAGCGAAGGCATACATTCGAAAGAAAACGACGGCATACATTCGAGAAGAAATGAATTAAAGGGAAGCATGTTATATAGACAAAGCCCGAAGGCAATCATTCATTCGTCAAAAGGAAGGGATTCAAATGTATATGTTACAACATGGCCGAAGCCGAAAGTACACAAACATTACAAACAAATAAATGTTCAAGCAACTATTCAACTACATGTATCTTCTTCAAGCTGCTGCCCCCTCGGCGGGTTTCGAGGTGACCTCCTCCTCGATGGCGTCCTCGGTCTCACCATCGCCGGATCCCCCCATCATCATGGAGTCATGGATCACTGGCCTCTCTTCGCCCGGGGGGAGGGGGTTTCTCACATCCGGTTGCAAGGCACGAAGGCCGTAAGCCGAGGGGTCGAATTCCTCGAGAGGGACCTTGAAGTGCCTGGCGAGCCTCCGGTACACCAGATGCTGGGTGAAGAACTCGCCCCCCTGATAATAGCTGTCCCCTCTTTCGGCCATCCAATCGGCTCCGGGGCCTTTCACCCAGTCATCAATCGAAGACTCCGCCACCGAGGCCACCCACTGCCGCCTGTCTTCGGTCTTCCAGCCCTCGGCCACGAAGGCGGCAACAGCTTCTTCCCGGGCTTTGGCGACGGCCTCGGCTTTAGCAATCTCCGCCTCCTCGACAGCTTTCTTGGCTGCCCTCTCAGGCTCACGCCTGGCTTCCTCCGCTGCAGCTTTGCCCTCGGCAGCCTTCCGGAGATCTTCCTCCAGCATTGCCATCTGCTTCACGGCCTCGGAGTTCTTCAGGATGAGCTCCTTCATCTCCCGGTCCTGCTCCGCCTTCCGGAGGCGCCATTGCTCAAGCCTCCGTGCGTGCTCCCCGAGGGCTACGCAAGCCTGAAAGACAACAGGAGGAGGGATCAGATTAACATAAAAATAACATTGAAAGTTAAACGCAAAACCTAAGGGAGCAAACTTACAGTTAATGAAGACTGGAGGATCCTGTTCTCGAGGGCCTCGTCATCGTAGGTGGAGAGGGCAGCCTTGTCCATCATTGAGGTCATCCCCCTCAAGAAAGCTTTCGGCTCCGCCGAGCCGTGTAGAACAGAAGCCCCCGGGGCCAGAGAGAGCTGCAGGATCTCCCGAGGGGGGCTTCTCAAGGGAGGATTGATTTGGGCCGTCACCGCAGCATCGACCGGGGGGTCCGGAGAGGGGCGATCCTCGATGATCACTAAGGGGGCATCCTGGGCGACAGTGCCCCCTGTGCCCCGCTGCTTCTTGGCTGGGGGCTCAACCACCTTGCCCCCCTTCTTCTTCTTTGTGGCCCCCTCCGCCACACCAACGACCCCCTCCGCAGCAGAGGGCTCCAGGACCTGTTTTTGGAAGAAGGCTCCCACGGGCGGTTGGACCGAAGGGTCCTTCTTTTGGGCTTGGGACTTGCCCTTCTTCTTCTTCAGGGCGAAGAGTTTGCCGGCATCCATGTTAACTCATGCAAACAAAAACAAAAGGGTTAGACTGAAGGAGAAAAGAGCAAAAGAAAGGAAAGGGGGAAAATTCCTAAGTACAAAAAGAAAAAACAGAGGGGAAGCCCTCAGAGACTACCTCCTGTCAGCACAGGATACTTCTCGTATGTTTCGCCAAGGAAGCGATATCTGCGGAAGCCGAGGGCAAAAAGCTCCTTGTCAGCAGTGAAGTCCTTGATGGACACTTGCTTCGTGCGGCCCGCCGGAATCTTGGCTATTATCGAGCCATCCTTCTCCAAAGCAGCACTTCCGACCTTCGGATGCCGACGGAAGCGATCCCTAAGCTCCATCGGGAAAGGACTCTCGGCAATCCTGACGTAGCACCACCTCTCCTTCCAGCCTTTGTTGGACGAGGGCGCTTCTGTGAATAACTTCCACCGAGCCACCTGTTGCAGATTGGCGAACCCCTCGGCGTTCGCATGACCCCCTCGGCAGAGGTTGAAGCTCTGGAAAAACAGGTCCAGGCTGGGGGTCACCCCTCGGGCCCGACAGAGATTCAGAAAGCCCGCCACGTAGGAGTGGCTGTTGGGCGTCAGCTGGCAGGGGACCAAGCCCACATACCGGAGATATTCCCGAAGGAATGGGTGTAGGGGGAACCGGAGCCCCATTGACACCGACAGGATGTGCACAGCAATGCACCCCTCGGGGGCCCGGGAAAGAACGTCATCTGGGCCCGGCGCCACCACCACAGCCGAAGGCCCCACGTGCAGCTGGGTCACGTACATATCCTCCCTATCAGCCTTCGACCCTATCTCTAGGGCAGCAGTGTTTAGCCAGGAATACCCCTCGTGCACATCTATGGGTTTCCCCTGATCGGCAGCGACACTTTTCTTCTTGGGTGCAGTTTTCTTCTTCTCCGGTTGGTTCCCGGGGGCCACACTTATCGGCGTCGGGTCGAGGGGTCGAGAGCTCCCTGCTTCACTAGCACCCCGAGGGGGGAGGACGGCCACCGTCACCCTCATCCTCTCTTTTTCTTCTTCCTCTTCCACAACTTGTACGACGAGGGCAAGCTCTTCGTCCTCCGCCTCTTGCTCGAAGCCCTCGGTTTCGACTTCAGCCACCAAATCTTTCTGCACTTCCACCGCCATCGCGACATCCTCCTGGACCGAGGACTGTTCGCTTGAGGACTCCACGTCCGAGATGACTTCGTCCTCCATCGAGGGCGCCCCCGAGATGTCTTGAGAATCGCTTTGTGAAGACATCATTATACTAGGTCGAGGGTGTAACACCCCGGCCCCGTAGGCCCCGAGGTAGTTACTTCTGGCCTCTAGTACTGTCCTCACAAACCGCCACTAGCCTTTTCCGCGCACTTTGTCCTCACTCGTACGCGTCCTGAGAAACTTCCTAGGGGGTCACCCATCCCAAGACTACTCCTGTGCAAGCACGCTTAACTTTGGAGTTTTTGGCTAATGAGCTCCCTTAAAAGGAGATGCACCTTGTTGGTATGAGTAGTACTATCAATCCTCTTAAATTAATCTCGGGTATTACAATCACCCCCACTTAGGATCGCAACGTCCTCGTTGCGCCCTTAACACTCTCAATCAAACCCCAGAATCTTGCCCCGCTAAGTGCCTGCCCGATATCTAACGGGTCAACACACTGTCGCAGGGTTGCTCTGATACCATTTGTAACACCCCGGCCCCGTAGGCCCCGAGGTAGTTACTTCTGACCCCTAGTACTGTCCTCACAAACCGCTACTAGCCTTTTCCGCGCACTTTGTCCTCACTCGTGCGCGCCCTGAGAAACTTCCCAGGGGGTCACCCATCCCAAGACTACTCCTGTGCAAGCACGCTTAACTTTGGAGTTCTTGGCTAATGAGCTCCCTTAAAAGGAGATGCACCTTGTTGGTATGAGTAGTACTATCAATCCTCTTAAATTAATCTCGGGTATTACAGAGGGTTCGGAGGCGCTAAGTGCTCTAAGCTACACCCCTAATCTAAGGTCACAAAGACTGCTAACTAAGAAGGTGAAGTACGAGTGGAGAACTGACCTTGGAATGAGAATTTGATCGAGGGCTGCTGTTTCTCTCTCTAGAAATTTTGGCAGAGCTTCGCTATAATGATTTCGCACAAGGGAAGGAAGCCGGCCATGGGGTATTTATAGGCGCTGGAATCCGGGCTTGGGCCTGGAAACCGGGCCTCCGGTTGGACTGCCATCATTACCAACCGAGTTTCCACCCAATCGGTGACGCCCGCCCACGGACAGCCAACGAGCACGCACCACGTGGCAACCCCCCTCCAACGGCTATATCCGGACGTTACATATTCCAACAGCTATATTTCCAACGGCTATATTCTGGGAGCACCCGGGCTTTTTACTTCACTCCACTTCATCAAGGAGAGCCCCCGGGTGCACTTACCCAGAGACGCTCCCGGGTTGTGCCCCACACAGTACATAACAGATGCCTTCGGGATCAAACCTTCGGATCAGGCTTCATATCAGGCTCCCCTCGGGGATCCCCCCTCAGCACTTTGAGAGCTGGGTAGCCCCCGGGGAGTATGCCTCATTGACGGATCACCTACGGCACACAGGTAACAGGACCCCTCGGAGATCCTCATCACCAACTAATCAACGAACAGGGGACCCCCCGGTAACAACTCGACTGCTACCCGCATTCATTACGCCCTCGATCCTTAGATTGAGGGACTCGCCTTCGGCACCTCCCAGGACATCGACAACTAGCCTCCGGCTAATCAACACATGAGCCCTCAGAACAAGGGGAGCCTTCGACATCATCATTATTCTCCATTTTGAACCAAGGTTTCACATTTTCGATTCATCGTTGGGGGAATTCGGTGCACTCTTTTTCCCTCATTAGGATTTTTTCTCACAGGGTTTTTCCTAATGAGGTTTTTAACGAGGCATCCCCCCAAAATGAAACGAAAAGCGTCAGCCTTCGGCCCACAAAAGCAGCGCAACTACTCTACTCCTTTTCACCACTTTGCAAGTGCCTCAAGGAGTGGGGG
Organism: Cuscuta europaea; assembly: GCA_945859875.1. NCBI lineage: Eukaryota > Viridiplantae > Streptophyta > Magnoliopsida > Solanales > Convolvulaceae > Cuscuta > Cuscuta europaea. The sequence continues at coordinate 7,440,796 of CAMAPE010000006.1, forward strand.
ACTGGAGGACCCCCTCGGGAAAAATCACAAAAATCACAAACATGACCCCTCAAGTCCCGACATGTGGGTAACTGAGGGACTACCCTCGGCAGAAACAACAAACAGCAAACTACCCACAACTCTACAAACTACAAACGGAACAACGGCAGAGGACAAACACTATTACTCCTTTTCCCTCAAGTACCTTTCGGCAAAAGGAGTGAGGGACTCCTGATGGAGTATATGGCCCGGGAACCCCCGGCCCACAGACTCCTACTACTCCAATCAAGGCCCAACAGGCCCAGAAGGTCCAACAGGCCCAAATCACAGCGCCCAGAGTACCAAGCAGCCCACAATGCGCACCAGGGGTGCCTTCGCCCCCCTGGCCGAGGGCTCTAACTCTCACAGGAGGGCCAACACAGCAAAAACAAAGCTACTGGGAAAACGGCGGAAAGCAGTAGCCCTCGGTACCTGGAGCCCTCGGCACCAAGGGGGTCCCCAGTACTCAGAGCCCTCGGCCAGTCCTCTACAGCCGAGGGCGCCTCTTCCGACACGATATCCGCGCCACATGCGTACAGATCACCGTACCCTGTACAACGTCCCATCCAACAGCCGCATTAAATGCGGCCACATGCGGTTGCCAGCGCTAACCAGTTGAGGTGACCTCTCAGCCAATGAACGCTTGACACGTGTCCCTGTCCGGCATTTATTGCTACTATAAATAGCACCCCATTTCCCCATTTGTAACCACGCTGAAAACGCTCCACACTTTACAATATACTTTCTCTCTCTACATTTACTTGCTCTGACTTCTCTCTTATTATTCCCCGTAATAACCCCTCGGATAAGCTACCCCCCGGGTACACTATCCATCAAGCTCATTGGAGCAGGTGATGAGCAGGAGAAAGACAACAAATTGACCATTGCCAACAAGAAGTTTGATGACTTCAAACTTCTCCCTGGTGAAAGCATCTCCAAGATGTATGATAGGCTCCTTACTTTCACTGGAGAGATTTCTGAACTTTGCAAGGAACTCACCACCAAGGAAATCAATCTCAAAGTGTTGAGAGGTCTACCCTCAGCATGGAAGATGAAGGTGGTTTCTGTTCAAGCCAGCAAAGATGTGAAGACATATCCTACAGATAAGCTCAACTCAGACCTCAAAGCTCATGAGTTCGAGATGATTGAAGAAAAAGAAGATGTACCTGAAGAAAGGACCACCACAACCCTCACAGCAAGTACATCTAAGGTAAATGACTTTGACCCTTCAATACTTTTATCTGACAAATATATGGCTGCTTTTGCCAAGAGATTCAAGAAGTTCATGAAGAACCCCAAAGACAGAAGAAGTCCATCTGCCAGCAGAAAGCCATTCCAGAAGACCAAGTCTGCAGATACCAGTGGAGAGCTTCTCTGTTACAACTGCAGACAGCATGGACATTTCAAGGCAGACTGTCCACATCCGAGAGTGTCCAAAAGACAAGGATAGGATGGAGAGAAGAAGAAGTTTGAAGACAATGCTAGAAGAAGGAAAGCACTCGTCACATAACAGCTTGAGAAAGATCCCCTTTCTGAGACAGAATCCAGTTCTGATTCTGATTCTGATGAGGCCTTCTGTTGCCTGGATACTGAAACAGAAGACCAATGCCTCATGGCCCATTCTGATGATGAGGTAACCTCTACTTCTACATCTAATTTTTCTTCTGTAGGCTTAGCTTTCAATTCTGATTCAATGTCAGTAGGTTGAAGGTTGAGATTCTTGACTTAAGAAAGGAGGTTGAGATCAAAATCAATCTTCTCATTAAAGAAAGAGATCAGTTGGAAGCTGAAAATGTTTCTCTTCAAAAGAAAGTAAGAGAAATGGAGTCAGTTGAGATCAAGTACAACACCTACCAGAAGGCACAGTCTTCAATGGAAAGGTTACTACTTGACCAACAGATTGGCGTTGGTTTTGGTCTTGGATATGGCTCAACAGAATCAGGTGAGCCTTCTGAAATGCCTACCACCAGAGTTGCTAAGGCAGATAAGGTCATAGTGCCACTGATCTCTAGCCCCAATTGCCATGCTGGTGTATCTGGCACCAAAGTTATTCATGAGGAAGTCAAGCCAGAAAAAGGAAAGATAAAGATTCAACAGAAACCCATTTTGAAAATCAATGAACCTGGCAGAAAACCTAACAACAGAAAAGGTTTTCAGAAAAATCAAAGACAAAACCCCAACAGATAACCTCATGATAACCGTGCTAGAAATAATCATCAAAAAGGCAGGTATCAAGAGAAAGTTAACTTTAGGCTGAAGAGGTTAGCTGGTCAACTTCAGAAGCCCAAAGCTTACCGCTTCTCTGCTCTTGATAGTATATGGGACTTCTTTCCTACCAAGAAAGCTATGCAAAAATATGTAAAAAGGAAGCATGACCCTCACAAGCATCTGCCCAAGGTGAATCACACTTCTGTTTACTATGACTACTAGGTGGACAATGGGTACCACCCACCAAGGTTTCACTTGATGAAACCAAAATGGTACCAACTACCTAGACTCCATGACCCCCCAGGACCCAACATTGCTTGGGTACCTAAATCTTTCTTTTGATTATGCAGGAACTGTGTGCTGGAGCTATCTCTGAACAAGAATGTTTTATTGATAGTGGATGTTCCAGGCACATGACAGGTGACAAAGGTTGCCTAACAGAGTTCCAGAAATGCAAAGGAACTAGAGTTACGTTTGGAGGTAATGACAAAGAAGATCAAACAAAAGGAAGAGGGAAGTTGATCAAGAACCAGATAATCATTGATGATGTCTCTTATGTCAAAGGCTTGAAGTTCAACTTACTAAGTGCTAGCCAATTCTGTGATAAAGGCTACACTGTTGAATTCACAAAGGACTTCTGCTATGTGAAACATGAGACAACAAAGGAAGTGGTTCTTACAGCAACAAGGAGGAAGAATATCTATGTGGTTGATTGGAAAACTGCAAAAGATGGAGTATGCTTGATAGCCAAAGGAGATTCAAAACTAAACTGGGACTGGCACAAGAAGCTTAGCCACTTGAATTTCAAAACAATCACCAAATTGGAAAGAGAACAAATTGTAGATGGATTGCCAGACATAGTATACAAGAAAGAGACCCTCTGCAATGCATGCCAGAAGGGAAAACAACAGAAGAACTCTTTCAAACCCATTGCTGGAGATCTCTCTACTAGTCCTTTAAATCTCATCCACATGGATTTATTTGGACCAGTTGAGACTCCAAGTGTTGGTGGCAAGAAATATACACTAGTCATGGTTGATGACTATTCCAGATATACATGGACTATCTTTTTGACAAAGAAAAATGAAACTCTTCAGAAGTTGCCCTCTCTGTTAAAGCAACTTCAGACTGAGAAGAATATGAAAGTCATAACAATCAGATCTGACAGAGGAACTGAATTTGTCAACCAAGTCATTAAGGACTTCTGTGATCAAAATGGAACCTTTCATCAACTCTCTGCCGCGAGAACACCTCAACAGAATGGCGTAACAGAAAGGAGAAATAGAACGTTGAAAGAAGCTGCAAGGACAATGATTGCAGAATCAGGATTACCAACGAGATACTGGGCTGAAGCAATCAACACTACATGCTACACCCAGAACAGAAGCATGATAAACAAGAATCACCAGAAGACCCCTTATGAGCTATGGAAAGGAAGAAAACCCAACATCAGTTATTTCCATATATTTGGATGCAAATGTTACATTCTGAATAATGGAAAGGAGCATGTAAAGAGATATTTCAAAAGAAAGCTGATGAAGGTGTATCCATAGGCTACTCAAGCACCAGCAAAGCCTATGGGTTTACTAGTGAACCATGGGTTTACTAAGGGAAAGGTTGACAAAACTCTATTTCAAATCTGTGTTGCTAACCATATTCTACTAGTACAAATATATGTTGATGATATTATATTTGGAAGTACTAATGCAGAATTATGCAAGAAAGTTTCTCAAGTTATGTAGAGCCATTTTGAAATGAGTATGACGGGAGAGCTCAGCTACTTCCTAGGACTACAAGTAAAACAAGTTCATGAAGGAATCTTTATCAACTAAGGGAAGTACACCAGAGACCTGATCAAGAAGTTTGGTGTAGAAGGAAAATCCTCAATGAAGATTCCCATGAACACTTCTCAATGAATTGGACCTGATGATGAAGGAAAAGATGTTGATGCAACAACCAACAGAGGAATCATTGGATCTCTTCTGTATCTAACTACAAGCAGACCAGACATATCATTCTCTGTTGGAATCTGTGCCAGATACCAATCAAAGCCCAAGGAGAGCCATCTAAGTGTTGCAAAAAGAATTATCAGATACATCAAAGGAAATCCAAATGCAGGCCTATGGTATCCCAAGGGAGGTAACTTTGAACTAATTGGTTACTCTGACTCAGATTTTGCAGGTTGCAGGTTAGGCAGGAAGAGCACCTGTGGTCACTGCCAATTGCTAGGTGGGAGACTTGTCTCCTGGTTTCACAAGAAGCAGAATTCAATCTCAACCAGTACAACAGAAGCTGAATACATTGCAGCTGGGAGTTGGTGTGCTCAGATACTATGGATGAAGCAACAACCAAAGGATTATGGCTTTCAAGCAAAGGAGATCAAACTTCTCTATGACAACACAAGTGCCATTGCAATCACACAGAATCCAGTTCTTCATTCCAGGACAAAACACATTGAGATCAGACATCATTTCATCAGAGATCATGTTGAGAAGAAGCACATATGCATGGAGCATGTGTCAACAGAAGACCAGCTTGCAGATATCCTAACCAAGCCTTTGCCTGAGGCTTGGTTCAACAAGATGAGAGAAGAATTGGGAATGATGGATGAAATTCCGAGAGAAGGTTGAAAGGGAGACCTTCTGTTGCAAAATCTCTGTTACAGAAACCCAGGTACATAACCCCTTCTGTTTTCCACCTTGAACAGAGAACCTCCGTTCCTACCAGAACACCTCAGCAACAGAAACCCTCTCTATTCCTAACAGAAGGTTGTGGACTTAGAAATTGTTTGAGGAAACGGGCGACCTAGTTACTTATTAAAGGTCTTTTACCCTTTTACCCCTAAAACGATATTACAGCTGCAGAACATTTGTTGCGCCTCTTTTTCATTTATTGGTACCTCAAAACCGCCAATAATCTCAAACATCCACTAAGCCGAACCCATATATTCCCTTTTCTCAAACCTAAACCGCTACTGCTCTCATCTCTCTCAAGCATTCTGATGGATAAGTGTACCCGGGGGGTAGCTTATCTGAGGGGTTACTGCGGGGAGTAACTTAGAGAGAAGTCAGAGCAAATAAGTAAGAGAGAGAGTGAGTATTCCGTATGAATTCAGCGTGGTTTACAAATGGGGAAAGGGGTGTTATTTATAGCAGCAATAAATGCTAGGTAAGGACACGTGTCAGCATTCTGGTGGTCGAGGGGTCACCTCAACCGGGGTGGCACTGGCACTCACATGTGGCCGCATTAAATGCAGCGGTTGGACATGACGTCTGTACTTGGTACAATGATCCAGCGCATGTGATTGGAAGATTCTGCCGAGGAGGATGCCTTCGGCAGTAGATGACAGTCCGAAGGCTCTGCGTACCGAGGGCCTCAGAGTGCCGAGGGATCTAATTGCCGAAGGCTACTGTTTTGTCGTTTTCTCCCAAACACTTCGAATGCTTAAAAGAAGAAGGCACCTAAGTGTACGTCGTGGGCTGCTTGGCACTTGGGGCGCTATGATTTGGGCCTGCTGTGCTTCCTGGGCTTATTGGGCCTTTGTTATAGTAATAAGAGTATGTGGGCCGGGGGTCCCCGGGGCCATATACTCCATCACATTCAATCCTCCATAACTCTCAAGCTTTCCGAAACCTCTCACTTGCTCTAATGGCGTTCATCAACTTCAACTCTCTGAAAGGCTCAACAAGAAACTCTGACACAGAATGTTCTGACTCGGATGAAATGCGACCTCTACGCACTCCCAAGACTCACTGAGGACGAGGAACTGATGGAAAGGATACTCGAATGCCTCAATGGCTCTCAACTAAGCAAGGTAATCACCTACAATTATACTCAGTACAGCAATATTGATGTACTGAGTTCTATCTCAACGCTGACTACCAAGACGAGGTCATCACCTTCACTGTCAATGGAGAAAAGGTCACTGTAGATGCGGGATTCATCAATGATCTTTTCAAAATCCATGTTGAAGACGAATCCAACGGTCTCATGGACATGGAATCTGTGGAACTCACTGCTGTAGAGTTTGCCTTGAACTACGGCACACCAGATGCCAATATTCCCAAGCTAACAGGGAAGAAGCATTCATTGAAGAGGGACATTGAACTGTTTGTGAACATTTTTCACAAATGTATCTGGTGCAAATACACCTCCACAGACAAATTCACCATCCCCCAGGCCAAGGCCATTTATGCTGTGCTACACAAGGCAAACCTTAACTGGGGACAAGTCATCATCAGGTCCATGATTAAGTTTGTCAAGGTGGCCAAAAGGAAGAACAAAGATACAGGCGTATACTCAGGAAAGGTGGGACATGCTCTTCTCATCTCTGAACTGCTGATACAGGGAGTTGGTCTCAGGAAGCCAACCATGGTAGATCACTCTAAGGTAATATTCATGTCTACCACAAGCAACAGAGATGCTGCAATCAAGGCAGAAATCAAACGATTGGCAAATCTAGACTTAAACAGACAAAAGCTTCAACAGAAACCCTCCCAGCAGAACACCACCACTAGTTCTGAGGAGGAACCTTTGGTGAAGAGGGTTGTGAAGAAGGCAGTTACTAAGAAGGTTGCTCTAGAAAAGGTCAAGAAGGTAGTGACCAAGAAACCCAACCCCAAGAGGAAGAAATCCTCTTCTGTCTCTACAACATCTACCCCTTCTGCCTCTCTGGTTACTAAGAAACAATAGATCACAACTCCTGTCATTCAGAGAACCCCACAAGCTCAGGGGGAACTAGAAGAATCTGAGTCACCTCTTCTGGTTATGAACCCTCTCTGGAAAGGAAAGAAGATCACTTTTGAGTCTAGTGAATCTGAGGATGAACCAGCTATGAAGGATGCCACTGCTCAGGGGAACCTGAGATATCTGCCCAATCAGATATCTCCCCAGAACACCAGGTTCCAGAACCCATTTCCTCACCAGACAGAGAACCCCAGACAGACTACAGAACTGCTCTGGACAAGCAATTTGAGTGTGTCTTAGCATGGAAAAGCTGGAGGATGGGACCACTACTGAAGATCATTCAATATTTCGATCACTATGAGTCAGAGGAAGCTGAAGTACTCAACTGGGTAGGTACGGATGATGTATCTAAGTGCTTTGCTCTGAATTATCTTACATCTGTGCTTGAGAAGAAGAAAGCTAGTTACAAAGGCAAGGTTGTTCTCATCTCCACTCCCTTTGAAGAACCAGTGAAACATCTTAGAGATGATGAGATTGCAGCTTTTGAAGCTTGGCTATTTGCAAAGAAGGCAAAGGATTCTGTAAATTCCAACTTTATGCCTGGAGAACCCTCTGAATCCAAGACAGCAGGACTACCTATGATGGAGCTAATCCAAGAATGGAGAGCCTCTCTAGTGGAAGATCATGTACTTGAGGTAATTTCTCCTTCTCCTTCTGTCCATATTGCAACAGAACCCCTGATACTCTCACCACCCACATCACCTCACCACCAGAATATCTCTTCGCCTCCTCAACAACCCTCACCCAAAATCACCATGATAACCCGCTTACGCGGCGTTGTAGTAAAACGGAGTTTAACCTTTCGGTTTTTCCCCGAGTATCGTGTCTCTTGTGGAATGACGGGGGAGTTTCTTGATTTTAAGTCCAGTCACAGGTTATCGCAAATTATTGGAAGCTTTCCAAATTAAAACTTTAGATTGATTTTCTAAACTACTTTTTGAAAAAGAAAGTAAATTAAATTATGCAAATACTAATGATGGCTCAAAAATAAACTAAATCAAAAATATAATATTAAACTCTAAATGGATTGATCAAAGAAGAGCAATGAATTGAATTATAAAATATGGGTACATCCTTTTAGGTTGGACCTAATATTAAAGAGTATTTATAACTAAAGATTGGACTAGTAATTTCTTTTCTCATTGACAAGATTTAAGTTATTTTCACTAATTTATCCTATTTCTAGGCTTCATTAATGTGTTTAAAATGGTTGGCCTAAATTATATTCTAATCTCATAGACAAGATAGATATAACTTTCCGCATTTTAGCTAACAAAATGGTCTACTTCATTAATTAATTAAATTTCTCATATTAAACAATTGAATTTATTCATCATAGACAAAGATTAAATTATATCCATTAATTTATCCTATCTCTAGGATTCATTAATGTGCTCAATATGTTTGGCTTAAACTATTTATAATCTCATAGACAAGTTATAAATAATCTTCCAAAGTTTAAATAATGAAATGACCAAATCTATTAAGTAATAAAATTAATCATTTTAAACAACTAGTCCATAAAATTAGTTAAACTTCTAATTTTCAGTCAAACAAGGTCAACTCATATTTTTTTAATTCAACTCATTCCCAAGAATAAATTAACTACAACAACTCATTACTAGTTTTAACACTTTACATATAAAATAAGACATGAGTATAAACCATAAGAACAAAATAAACATGAATACTCCCAACATCTAAACATTTGTTTCTATCACAAATAAACATCATTTGTACTAGGTATTGAGTTTATCTAAGTAGGAGATTAATATAACAACAAGACTATTTTTCTTGAATAAATATGGAAAATACGAAATTCTTAAAATTAATGAAGAGAATTTTTTACTAACATTTGGAAAATAAAAACAAGTTATTCAGAATCTACACGACGAGAAGATGAATTTTCATATAAAAAAACTTACAAATTGGAGCTAAAATAAGAAAGATATGAAAGATTGAAGTTGAAGGTCCAACAATGGTGGAAATCCGAGCTTTGAGGAGGAAGAAGACACCCTTTTTTATCCGAGTTGGATGTGAGATGGTGTGTTTTGAGTTGGGGATGGAAGAGGGCTTTTATATCCGGAGTTTTGTGGAAGGCGGTCTGAAGGGAGGCCGCCCTCCGGCCATGGCCGGCAGCCTTCGATCACTTCCCCGACAAAGGTACGTGTACGCGTCAAATCCGCCGCAGGCGGTCATGGAGGGCGGCCACCCTCCGTGGACGCCTCCCGTCTTGTCTCAGCGACCGGTAGGTCAAACATCACATCCCGCCTCAGGCGGCCACGGAGGGCGGCCGCCCTCCGTCCCCCGTCGGCAGCCTTCCATCATTTTGTCGTTATACAAAGTGTGGTGTGCTAAAACTGTCGAAAACTCGTAGGCGCCCAGAAAGGCGGCATCCTTGTCGACCTTCTTACGTCAAATGGAAAAGTTGTATTCACAAAAGTTGTAGATATCTTTCTTGGATAACTACTGGAATTTGAATTACATGCATTGGATTTGTAGTTTATGAGATATGACCAAAAGGGTGAGCACGTGTCACTTTCCATCGCAACTGCAAATGTTTGACTTCTTCGAGCAATATGGTCATTCTACGATTGTTATTTGGTTATGTGTTATTCATAAGAGTTGTAGAGAAAGAAGATGTCAATGTCATTCAACTGGTATAACAAACTTTGGGCAATGATGCGCCAAGTTATGATCAAAATACGAACATGTGTCTTTATGCATCGTCCATTTTCATCAAAAGTGGCCATATAGGCGACCCCTTCTTGGTTTCTGAGCTTCCTTGCATGATTTCTTCAGCTCTTGGACTCTTCTCATTGAAAAATTGGTCAACATATCTTGCAAACTTCCGTAGCAATTCATTTGTTGGCAAAAAATGCCACTTTCTTCACGCAATTGACCCGAAATTTCGCCAAACATGTTATAAATGTGATTTTTACCTGATTTAATGAAACTTGAACCAAAATATATAAAACATGCCTTGTTTTTATATTTTCAATCCAAAAATCTCTTAAATTTGATAAGAAAAGTAAGTACAAAAATGGACTTATCACACCACTCCACACCAATCACCTTTAAAACAAAAATCTCCAACTCCTCAACAGAACACCCCCTCACCTCCACACAGAACCCCTTCTAAACAGAGAACCCCCTCTGTACAGAAAACCCCCTCCAAAGAGAAAACCCCCTATGAGAAATCCAAACATTCCTCACCCTGTAGATCAATCCAATCCAACAGAAATCGCTCCCCTTCACCACCACCATCTCCTCATCACCAGAAAACCTCCTCACCACAGACATCCAAATCCCCTACTCCTTCTCAACAAAAGTCACCATCTCCTGCTGCAAACTCCCCAAGATCTTCTCATCACTTTGTAGCCTCCAATCCCATTCCGGACAATCTCAAAGTTCACATTGATCTTTCAAGCATTGGTGCTTCTAGCAATGATGGATTCATTGTTAGCAAATCCAACAAGGCTACTTCAAAGAAGAGGAAGTCCCCTCCTCCGAATGAGCAACAGACTAGAAGGCCTCGCATGCCCAAATCAAGAAGTCTGGGAATGCCTGACTTTGAAGAAGAAGAACCCCAAATTTCCTTTAATCAGTTTGTTCAAGCTGCTAAAGAATTTGGTGGTCAGATGTTGGATGGGATGAACAAACTCGTCCAGATCAATGATAAGCATTACGAGCATCTCACTCATGTCAATGAGAACTTCAACTCGGGTATGCAATTCATCTCAGACCGCTTTGCTACATTGACAGAGTCACTCAACAGCTTCATGGCCTCATCCACTACCAAGACAGATGCTCTCACAACAGAAGTACAAGGCATCCACAAAAATCTCTTCGCTTTTCACCAGCTCTTGATGGCTCAGGACAAAACCATTCAAAGAATCTCTGTGGATATAGAAAACCTTCAATGAACTAATGAAAAGAACAGAGAGCAACTGCTAGACATTGCGGAGCTTTGCAAGTCACACAAAGAGCAAGCCTCTACTCTTATCAAGAATGACAAAGAGAGATATCAAAAGATGGTCCTCCTAGAATCAAGCAATAAGGATATCTTTTCTGCAATTCAAAAACAGCAAGGGTTGATAGAAGGCCTCACTTCTGTCACACAAACCTTACTAGAAGCCCTTGAACAGATTGCTACATCTCAGGCTTCAGAGTTTCAGAAACTCTCTATAATGATTGCAGATCTAGATGATGCCAAAAAGGGGCAAGGGTTGATAAAAGGCCCTTACTTCTGTCACAACTCCTGCAAGAGCATCATCCTCTGTTGAACCAGCTATTGATCCAGCACCTTATTTTGAAGCTGCCATTCAAAAGAAAAGGCTAGCTGGTATTCCCAGACCCTTATCTCCACATAAGAAAGGCACTAAGAAGAAGAAAGCCCTGAATTTCATTGAATGGAGACTAGGAGGATAACAGAAGATTGATAAGACTAAGTTTGAAGAGATGAAACAGAAAATGACTCATACTCAGCAGCAGAACCTTTATCTTGACAAAGATGGTCTTGTGAAAGTCAGATGTGGTGGATCTCTGGAACAAGAAGAATTTTGGTATCTCAACAGAATCCTCCCAGAGAAGGACATCCGTGAAGGAGTTCTCAACTATCTTGACTGCAAGCTCTCACCCATCTGGGCATCTTATCAAAGATCTGGGACTCTCACTGGAATTCGAGAAGATGTCAATACACAGCTGAAAAGGCTTAAAGGACTGGAAGATGAAGCTATGGCTGCAGCTGAAAGGGAAAATCTGTAAGAGAACACCCTTGAACTATCAGTCAATAAAAGAACATCTCTGCCTTTCTGTAACACCCCCATTTTCCCCTCCAAAAATAATACTTAGAAATAATATATTGATAATAACATTGATTTATTCCTTAAATATAGATAGAGTTTTGCAGCGGAAATAACAATAATGGAAAAAGGGTGTGTTACCGCCACACCCAGCCCTCAACTTGGCTGGATGTTAAGGCTATCCATCATGAGTTCAACCGAATTAATAACTTAAATTTAAAATTTAATAACATAATTTAAACTAAGTGAAGACTACACTTGATCTTCTAAAGCGCTCTCAAGGCTCGTCAAACATCAAGAGCTTCATATTCATCATTACCTGCACAAATAAAGTGCAGAAAACAAAACAAAGAAAAGGAAACAAAAATTAGCTTTAGAGCTAAGTAAGTACTACCCAACCCCGTAAAATAATCAGGTTTGGCGAAAATAGTTTTTCATATAATACTATATAAAAATACTCACACCACCAAAATTCTTTTCAAATCAAAAATATCATTTATCAATTTTATAATCTCAAATACCCTTATAGTAAGTGTGCACACCCCCTAAAAGGGATTCCAAGCCCTCCGAGTAGTAAGAAGTCCAAGTAGTTCGGAAAACGTCCCCCTACCTCACAATATAATGGGTTAGAAACCCAGATGATTAGAAACTACTACCGCGGCCACCAAAGAACTTTTAAAGTTCTCAAAAGAAATACCGGGAATCTAGCTCCCGCCACCAATATTTACCGGTATTTCTCCCGCCACCAATAATCATCATAAACCTAAACTAAACCCGCGGTATATAGCTCTAACCACCCACACCTCGTGTTTCTCTCGAGATGTCTATAATCATTATAAAAACATTATTCATTCTTGGAAAATCGTTTCTCTATACATAGTCTTCCAAAATATCCATTTAATGGATACGTCCACCAAAAATCCACATTCATAAATACTCCAAAATTGTATTACATAAAAATTCACTCCAAAGTCATACTAGGGATTAAATCCCAAAATATATCTCCAATATTTCACAAATTCTTAGTCGCCCAAAATAGTACACATTTAAAATTCACACTTAATCACATAATGCATAATAAGCATATAATACGAGGAAACAATTTTGGATTGGCAGAGAAACTTACCTCTAGTCCGGATGCTCCTAGTTCTCTTCCTCAATTCCGTCCTCTAAATATTCACCTTTTTAATTAAGATGATCTAATTAGTCACTTATTCTATTTTTAATAATTTATCCAATTTTTCCCTTTTTTTATTATTTGAATTTATTAATTTAATAATAATTAATTATTCTAGTTAATCACTTTTTATTAATCAATTTACCTTATTAATCCTGCCATAAATTATAGTATTTGAATAAAATATACGAATATAATTAACTTCAACATCCAATTTTTAATTTACTAATCGCCATTAATTTACTCTACTCATAAAACATTCAAATAGTTAACTATATTTTTATATTATTAAAACATATCCGAATTAACTATTCAATTTTATACTTCAATTAATCCAATAATTAGTGAAAGTAAAATCCATCCAATTTTATTTAGTCTAATTATGGTACTAAATCAAAATATCAAAATAACTAATTATTATTTTACTGTAATATTAATTAACCAAAAATTCAATTTATCATTTAACATTATTTAATTTTGTCAATTAACTAATTTATCCAAGTGATTACTATCAATCAACCAAGCCGATCTCATAATTAGTATTTCTCATCTCTAATGTATTAATTTTGCAGAATCTTATTATTATTATTATTATAATAATAATAATTATTATTACTAATTCAGCCCAAGCTTTGGTCAGCCTAACTATTAATCTACCGGCCCAAAAGGAAAAACAGCAGCAGCCCAACCCAAGGCCCCAAAAAGAATAAAAGAAGGCCATCGTCTTCTTCATTGTCTTCGCCGGAAAACGGGATGCGTAGGGGAGTGGACTTACCTCGTCAGACGAGCGAAACTATGGTGCTATCGGCTCCTTCTGGGACGGTGGTGGTCGGTGATGGATTGGCGGTGCCGGCGGTTCCTTCTTCTCCGTTTTCCGTCGTTACGGTTAGCCCGGTGAAACTCCGGCAAGCTATTTCTCCCTACTCCGACGTTCGTTTTCCACGATTCTTTCACCGTTGGATTCCTCTCACGAAGAGGAAAGTTTTTAGAGTGATTTCAAGGTTCGGTTTTGGCTAAAACCAAGGGTTGGATTTTCGTGCATGTAGTATAGCATATGCCGAGTACAAAAGAAAATTTGGGAACGGGAGGAATCGGTGTTAGGCCTGCTATTTATATAGCTGGCCGAGAGTTCCAATCGTCTGTTTCTTATGTTACGAATTCTTCTGCCATTATTATCAATAAACCAGTTTTCTTCTAACGCATGGACGTATATTATTATTATTAGTGTTAGTAGCATGCGTTACACAGACATGGTCAGTGCGCAGTTCATATGCATGGTGTATATGTTATGTATGATATGTGTATTATGTATGTGATGTAATTGAGTTTGCATGAATATTAATTAAGTACTACGTACGATGTACGTATTGGATACATATTATATTATTATGTATATTATGTGTGTATGATTAACTACTATGTATGTATATTATGTATGATTGTATGATGTATCATGTATGTACTGGTGTTATATGCTGTTGAGTGTGTAACGTTGTACTCAGTTGAATAGTCAATTTGGATTAATTTATATTCTTAAATACTATCAGATTAATATGTTGTTATTAATATGTGTCATACGTGTTATTGTTGTTATTCATATGTGTCATACGCACAAATGTATTACTAAAAGTTGCTTTCAGTATTTTGTATATTAATATATCATTTGAGAGTGATAAAGTCACGTATCTTAACTTCAAATTTCATTTTTTTTCAAATAGATTATATCTGATTAATTTTTATTTTAATTTATTATTATTTTTTTTTTAAAGTTTTTGAGGTGTCACATTCTATCCCCCTTAAAGAATGCTTCGCCCCGAAGCATAAACTAAAATGAATGACAAAATTCTTAAGTGTTACACTTTCAATCTGTAAGGCAATTACTCCATATATGTTCTTACTTTCTGCTCTTGTTGTCTGCTATGTTTGTTTATCTTATCTTGATTTATTGCCTCCTATCTTGATTGTATCTTACTCTTACTATTTTCCTATGCCAAGTTGCACACCAAGATTTTTAATGAAAGTTTTTAACTTTATTTGTTTATGGTGAAAGACACTTCTCTGGAAATAGTTAAAGGGTTTTGGCATCATCAAAAAGGGGGAAATTGTAAGGAATAATTGTAATTAGATTTTGATGATGCTATATTAATTAGAACTTTAGAATACCCCTCTTTAGAAATTTGTATTAGAAATTTTCCTTGTAAAGTTTCTTAGTATAGTCGACTGACAAAAGACCTCCTGACAGAAGACCCGCTGATAGACTTAGTCTGAACAGAAGACCTTTGGTTCTCCGTTGGTTCATATCCAGACAGAACACCCCCTGGTTCTTTGTTAGACCTCACTTCAACAGAATCTATCAAGGCCCTCTGTTGGCTCGCTTTTTGACAGAAGACCTAAGGACTCTCTGGTAGCTTATTCCAACAGAAGTGTTCGAGACCCTCTCTGGTTGATCCTCTGGTGAAGACACCAGAAGGCCTGACACTTAGAGAAATTTCATGAAACTACTTTAGCCGGTGAAACCAACGGAAGATTCCTTCAACGGCTAGGAGACTTGAACGGGAAAGCTACAGTACGCGCCTTAAATGCACATTTAATGCACTCCGTACCCTGAAGAGTAAAAGCTGATGATTGGCTGACATTTCAGGATAACTTTATCCCAAAATAGTAACTCGCCAACTTTGTTGGGTCCTACTGGTCAAGTCAACTGTTCGCACATTTAATGCAGTTGTCCATCTCCTCCAACGGGAAGACAACCTCAGTATCAGAGATACACTTTGAAGAACAAAAAAAATCAGAGATGATACTACTGAAAGAAATATATTCAAACACTCAAAGACTTAAACTTCCATTCTTCACGAGCAACACTCTAAAACGTTGGAAAAAATTATAACATCAATATATTTTCTTTCCAACGTAAAAAGAATCGTTCCAACTGTTCTTCAACACTTCAAGCTCTTCAACTACATATCTTTTGTAACGAAGCTAGTTCGAAAACCCCTGTTCTCACAAGAGCTCTTCTCCAACGAGAAGGACGTCCAAGTAACTGGAGTAGTGAAGTGGTGATACTTCAAGGAAACTCAGTGAAAGTACCAGTCTTAAAGGAAGCAAGGAAGTGCATCCCAGGAGACATCTACGCTTTAAGAAGACGTGGAGAGCTTCTTAAGTGCTAGGACTAAGGCTGTGTAATTGGATTTTTTACAAGCTTAGTGGAACAGTGGATTAGAGGAACGAGTTGTTCCTTGAACCACTATAAAAATCCCTGGTGTCATTTACTTACTGCATTTATTTCTTGCATTAACTTTAAACTGTTTACTTCTAGAGATTTGGAATCTGTGTTCAGCAGAACCCTTTCTGTGAGTTAACAGAAGGCCTATTGCCTTTGCATCTCTTAGAGGCTAACCGGACAGAACCCCTACCTGAAGACCATCCGCTGCCAGTCTGTTCTACCAACAGAACAAACTATTCTGTTAAATCTGGTACTTAGCTTGAAAAAGTTAAAAACCAGTACAGTCTATTCACCCCCTCTAGACTGTACCCACTACAACCGGGACTAACAGCCTGTCCTCCAGCCCAGTGGGGAGCCTGTCCTCCAGCCCAGTGGGGAGCCTGTCCTTCCAGCTCAATACGTTAGTAGCCACCGGAGGTTCCAACAAACAATTATCACCAATCAGACTATATGTTATGGCGAGGTCCTCTTCTGTGACGCGAGAAGGGAGGCCTGGTATTCCGCTGCTATCAAGGTCCCACCTGGAATTCAAGTCCGCCCGAGTATCGGAATTATCGTCAGAGACTGGTACATTCAAAGGTTGGATGCACGCTCTATCTGGAACATTGAGGGGTCGTCCCTCAGAAGTAACAATCCGCCTGGCTGGAGCCAACTCAGGGAGAACGTTAGCTTGCCGCCCAGTAGTAACACTCGCATGCATACGTGGTTGAGGGCCATAGCTGTCCCGCATGGGTCTCGCAGCCGCCTCGCGCTCTGCTTCAATGCTAGCCGACAATCCCAAATCCACATGACCATTGTTTTCATGGGGAGAACGTCCACCGTCTTGCATGATCAAACTGAAAGGAGCTCGCCTGCACACATAAAAGAAAGAGTTACAAGAATAGATGAAAATACGAAGCGTCGAGCTTGATGAGGGGCTCAGCCGGGCAGCAGGAAGACAGTCGCCATCAATGGGAGGCCGCTGCATCTGCCGCGCAATGGAGGGCTGTTGAGTTCCGGCCTGCCGCCAACCCTATGGAGTGGACGTCCGACCTGGGTGGAGGCCAATAGCCAATTGCTAGGCATTGGACGACAATTAGCGTGCTGCCGCCCTAGGGAGCCACCGACCAGCACGAGATGCCACGACCAGCTCAAAACTCTGGGTGAAATCGGCAGTCAGGGAAGGCGGCCTAGAGGATGCCGTCCGGCGGAGGAATCACGGCTGCTAACAGCCCGACCGCCTGAGAGAAGGATGCCACCTGACTTGGGGGATCACCGGGCTATCAGCCCCCTGGTGACGTTGACCAGGAGTGGAACGACCGCCAGCTGAGGAGATTGGGTCGGCCGAACATGGGGTCCAAACCCACCAGCCAGATCCGCTGGACTGTAGGGGAGACGCTGGTCGCCGGCGGTGGTGCGGAGCAGCGGTTGGCCGCAGCAGAGGTCGACCCAGGAGCCGCCGGGAGAAAAACGGCGATAAAACCAGTCGGCTGGTTGACTGCGGCGTTGGGGCGACGCAAGGAAGACGCACACAGAGACCAGGAAAGAAAGGAAAGAAAAGAAAAGGAAAGAAAAGAAAAGGAAAGAAAGAAAGGAAAGAAAAGAAAAGAAAAGGAAAGAAAGGAAAAGAAAAGGAAAAAAAAGTACGTAAATAATTATGAAATAATGATGATGAATTTCAGGAATTTTTGGAAGCTGGCCTGGATTTCGATGTCTGGGAGAAAGCTGATGGCGAGAATGCTAGGATGTTGAGGGAATTAATTTGAAGCCTTTTCAAGCTGATGGCTTTGTTTAAAATTAGGAAATCTCCACGAATTTTGGGATTGACAGAATCCACAATTATTACTCCCTCGTATGTGAATATTTTTTATGAACAACTCACTTGTACTACTTCCTCTTAGCCGAGTCTACTACTCGACTAACGGAGTGGGGGACTCGTGATGGGGGTTATAGGATTAGGCCCAGAGCCTAATCGGTCCAGGCCCCAAACTTGAACCAGCAAGCCCAAGCCCGGCGATCTAGAGCTCGAGTCGGTCCAATCGATCAGGCCCATCAAAGAGCGGAAGCCCAAGACGGCCTGCCTTCCAGCCCGGTCAGCAGCCTGCCTCCAGCCCAGCTAGGAGCCTGCCTTGCAGCCCGACCAGCAACCTGCCTACAGCCCAGCAGGGAGCCTGCCGTCTAGCCCAGTGGGGAGCCTGCCTTCCAGCCCAGTGGGGAGCTTGCCTACCGGCCCAACCGGAAGCCTGTCTTCTAGTCCAGCGGGGAGCCTGCTTACCGGCCCAACCGGAAGCCTGCCTTTCAGCCTAGCGAGGAGCCCGTCTTCCAGCCCAGTGGGGAGCCTGTCCTCCAACCTAGTGGGGAGCCTGTCCTCCTGCCCAACGGGGAGCCTGTCTTCCAGCTCAGCGGAAGTCTGCCGCCCGAAGAGCTCAATCGTTCTGCCTGCTTGCCAGGCCGACCTGCTAGCCAGCCAAGAAGAGTAATGGCCAACAATCAATGCGCAATTAATTATGTATTTAATTTCGTGTTAATGTTGTAATTAATTTAGTCATTATTATGTTCGACGGTTACCATTTGTAATCGCCTATAAAAGGCAATTCGAATTTCAAATACAAAGAGGCTATTTCTGGAAACTAAACACTTTTAGCTTCTTTCCTTATTCACATTATTTTCCTGATTTCCTGCTTGAGTGTCTTACGTAGCTTTTCTAAAAGCCTACGAGCGTCCTATTTTGGACCAACAAGATGGTTCCACTTTAAATCGCTATGGTGGCCAACACTATCGCCATTTGGCCATGCTTGTCGTTAGCTTTCTGCAGAAATTAAAGTCTTTCCCGTCCATCAACTGGCAGCTTGATTGCAAGTCGTGAAGTCACGACAATAGCCGGCCGCCTTCACCTTTGCTCTCAAGTCGCGTCGCTAGGCCTGATGCGTAATGTCATATGACAGTACGGGGCAAGACCGTTTTTTTGAGGTTCAATAGGTTATTCAGACCAATGCCCCAGATTTATTGGATTCCAAATTTAAAAAAATATTAGTATCATATAATAATATTATACTACATATATTAATATTATTGAGTAAAATACGGTTATTGAGAAAGAAAAATATAGATCCTTCATGTTTTCATTGGTCATTTTAATTCTTTTTTACTCAAATTGTTTGAATAATGAGTTGAGTTGTTTTAAATCAAGTATTAAGTCAGCTTTAGAATTTTTTCTACATTACTTAATAAATATTCAATTAATTTAACTACAAGTATTTGAACTGAGATTTTCTTTTAATTTTTTTGTATTAATATCAGACCCCGATTTTACCCCGAATTTATTAGACGGCCTGAGTACACCACATACACCTCTCTCACCGCCACCGCTGATATGTCACTCGTTAATTAATAGGGATTGGGTTGGCCGGCACAGAAGAAAACGATTACGAGCGTCCTGCTCTGAACTATTTAAACAATTTGTACCTCTGAGCTACGTGGTTGATTCACTGTGACTCATACATGTGGATAAAAAACGTTGTTGAGTAGAGGAAGAGAAGATAGAGTAAATGACGGAACAGAGTAGAAATTGAGCAGGTGTTTCCGAATCGCGTTGATGTATTTTTTTGACGAAAAAGAGTAAAACGGAGTTGAGTACTCCGAATTTGAAGTGGTCATCGGCAGAAAATGTGATTTCCGAGGCTGACAACCAGAGGCGGCCTTTAGGGGAGTTGGGCCAGGCAAGTGCCTTGGGCCTCACTTGGGAAAGGTTCCTAAAAAAAAACTATTAGTATTACCGGATAATCCATTCCCGATTCCCCTTGGCCCTTCCGTAGTTCCGCGGTTCCGCAGTCCGCACTTCCGCTGAGGCGCACGCAGCAGATTCGCTGAAGAACTGAAGAAGACGAAGTGATTCAAGTGAAGATCTGCTGAACTGCTGAAGTGCCGACTGCCGCCACTCGCCAGCCGCTTGCCTCGTTGCCTCGGCCTCGCTGGAGTCGCTGGAGTCACTGCTTGGAGACGGAGAGTTGGAGTGCTTCACGCCTTCACTGCTGGTCTGCTTCGGTGCTTGCTGACTGCTGAGTTGCTGCTTCAGATTTCAGAATTCAGAAATCAGACAGGTCACGGGTGAGTAACTCTATTCTCTAAAATCTAAATGACTCTAATGTTTAATGTTTTCACTTTTCAAATGTGCTGCTGATTTGCTGAATCTGATTTTATTAAAATGGCCCAATAAATTATGAATTATTAAATTTTGTTTAGTTTGTCATTGTATTTAGATTTTAGAGGAATAGAAGTTTTAGGTTTTTTGTTAATTAGTTTGTGATTTTTGGTACTTTGTATTATCTATTAATATTGTCATTAGGAGCATCTTTAGTATGACGGGAAAGCGGAAATTTGAGTCAGGGTCTACAAAAAGAAAGAATAAGTTGCGGAAAGATTTGGTTATACAATCGTTTGCCGGCTCTATGGATCGATATGTAAAGACAAATCCTTCTTCCTCAAATATTGTTGACAATGACAATACAAATCTTGTTTGTGAGAATGAGAATAATAGTGCAAACATTGGAGAGGAGAATGAGAATGTTAAAGCTCATAGGGACAATGCAATTATTCACGGGAAAGAAATTGTAGGTCAAGTCACTATGCCCGAGATATTAGATGATTTCTTTGACCCGGGAAATTGGAAGGCACCCATATCTCAAAGCCAAATAGATTTGTTGGTAGAGAGATGACCTATAAGAATAAGTGATCTTCAATATCCCGTTGATAGGAAAAGGAGTTTCAATGACAAACTCTATACTCGATGCTTGGGAAATGGGGAGAGATATGATAGACCATGGTTGGTTTACTCTTTGTTAAAAGATAAAGTCTTTTGCTTTTGTTGTGTTTTATTCAAAAAAAAATGTGATGCTAAACCCTCTAACAAGTGCGGGTCAAGGCTATAATGATTGGCACAACATACATTGTAGACTTGTAGAGCATGAAAAGAGCTTTGATCATATCCTTAGCATGGAAGCATGGAGGGAAGCAGAAATGAGGTTAAAAAAAGGTAACAATTGATGCTTCCCGAGAAATAGCTATCAATAAAGAGAAGGAGTACTGGAGAGCTGTTTTAAAGAGGATTATGATTGTTGTCAAGACTCTTGCTACTTGCAACTTAGCTTTCCGCGGCCATAAGGAGAAGCTTTCTGATGAAAATAATGGAAATTTCTTGAAGATTATTAATATGATTGCAGAGTTTGATCCTATAATGGAAGAGCATCTCAGGAGAATACGGAAGAAAGAGATCCGAAATCATTATCTTGGTCATAATATTCAAAATGAGATGATACAACTTTTGTCAAATGAAGTTAAAAAAAAATCCTTCAAGTTGTTCGGAGTGCAAAGTACTTCTCTGTTATTCTTGATTGCACACCGGATGTTAGTCATGATGAGCAAATGACACTTGTGATTCGATGTATAGATGTTTCCACAGGCCCTATAACACTTGAGGAGTTTTTCATCACATTTGTTAAAGTCATTGAGACAACCGTGAAGCTCTCTTTGATGAACTTAAAAAGTTGATTGACACTCATGAACTTGACTTTAATAATGTAAGGGGACAAGGTAGGGTGTTACGAGAATATCCTAGAGCATTTTATACTCCTTGTGGTTGTCATTCTCTAAACCTCGCCCTTTGTGATATGGCTATGAGTTGTGCACAAGCAAAAACATTTTTTGGTGTGGTGCAGCGCATCTATAAATTATTTTCAGGTATGTTCATAATTTTAATTTATTAACTTCATTTCAATAGTTTCTATTACTTTTATTTTATTACTAATTAACTTTAACAATACTCATATTATGATTAAATATCTTTGAATTTAGGTTCAACCAAGCGATGGGAGGTTCTCAAGATGTATCTTAAAGATGGTGATGGAAATGGTCTTGTTGGTCCCGGTTATACTGGATACAGTCTAGAGGGGGGGGGGTGAATAGACTGTATTGGTTTTTAGCTTTTTAAACTAAGTACCAGATTTACATAATAGCCTGTTCTGTTGTAAGAACAGACTGGCAGCGGATGGGGTTCTGGTAGGGAGTTCTGTTAGTCTCAGAGAAGCAATAGGCAGAAGGCCTTCTGTTAACTCGTAGAACAAGTTCTGTTGAACACAGATACCAAGTCCAAGGAGTTATACAGTTCTAACTAAGTGCAAGTATTAAAAGGAGTAAGTAAACGACACCAGGGATTTTTATAGTGGTTCAAGGAACAACTCGTTCCTCTAATCCACTGTTCCACTAAGCTGTAAAAACTGCCGTTTACAAAGCCTTAGTCCTAGTACTTAAGAAGCACTCCACGTCTTCTTCAAGCCTAGATGTGTCCTGGGATGCACTGCCTGGCTTCCTTTAACACTAGTCCTTTCACTGAGTTTCCTTGAAGTATCACCACTTCACTACTCCAGTTATTTGGACGTCCTTCTTGTAGCAAGAAGAGTTTCTGTTGAAACTGGGGTTCCTCCAACTAGCTTCGTTACAAAAGATTTGTATGTGATGAGCTTGAAGAGTTGAAGAACACTTGGAACTTTGCTTGAATTGGAAAGAGTATTTTTCCAACTTCTGTCTTCTCTTGTAGAGGATAATAAGTTTGAATCTCAAGGAGGCTTTTTGCTTTTCAGAGTTTGAATATCTTGCTTGTGGTTAGCAAAGTTGTAGCAAAGTTATAGCAAGGTTTTCTCCAAGTCTTTTGGTTGTTCTTCGTAGTGTATCTTTTATACTGAGGTTGTCTTCCCGTTGGAGGAGTAGGAGGACAACTGCATTTAATGCGCGATCAGTTGACTTGACTAGTAGAGACCGATAAAGTTGGCGGGTTACTATTTTGGGATAAAGTATTCCTGACATTGCGGCCAATCATCTGCAATTACTCTACGTAGCATGGGGTGCATTAAATGAGCATTTAATGCATGCACTGTAGCTTTTCCGTTTCATACTCCTAGCCGTTGAAGGAATCTTTTAGTTGACTTCCCGGTTCTTTGAAAATCTTCTAAGTGTCAGTCCTTCTGGTGTCTTTGTCTGAGAGTAGAACAGAGGAGGTCTGGATCACTTCTGTTGGGAGAATCCAACAGAGACTCAGAAGGGTTTCTGTCAGAGTCAAGACTAACAGAGATCCTGAGGACTTCTGTTCTGGAGCAGAGAACCAAAGGTCCTCTGTTTCAATAATGCCTTAAGAGGCACTTCTGCTCTTGAAGGTCTTCTGTCAAGTCGAATACTTCTAAGAATTTTACAAAGGAAAATTCTAATACATAATTTCTAAAGGGGTACTCTAAAGTCCTAATTAATCTAGCATCATCAAAATCTAATTACAATTATTCCTTACAATTTCCCCCTTTTTGATGATGCCAAAACCCTTTAACTATTTCCAGAGAAGTGCCTTCACCATAAAAAAATATTAAGTTTAAAAACTTCCATTAAAATCTTTGTGGGCAACTTGGCATAGGAAAATAGTAAGAGTACGATACATTCAGATAGCAGAATATAACAGAAATAAACAAACACAAACAGAAGGCAAAAAGACAAGAATTTGAGGAAAAGCACTTCAAAGTAAGAAGGCAGAGAAGTGATTTTATTAGATAGATATTACAGAGTTTAAGCCTTACACATTCTCCAGATTAGCTGCCTGTAGAGCTTCTTCCTCTAGTCTTTGAAGCCTGAGCAGTTCTTCGTTTATTTCAGCTCTGATTTTGAACAGATTGCCAGACCTTTGATAAGATGCCCATATTGGAGAAAGCTTACAGTCCAAATAGTTGAGGACACCTTCATGTATGGTCTTTCCTGGGACAATGTTCTTCTTGTACCATTCTTCTGCTTCTTCAAGAGATCCTCCATACCTAACTTTGACAACACCATCTTTGTCCAGATAGAGGTGCTGTTGTTGGGTAGGAGTCATTTTAGCCTTCATCTCTTCAAATTGAGCTCTGTCAATGTTCTGAGAGCCACCCAATCTCCACTCAGTGAAGTTGAAAACTTTCTTCTTCTTGGTGCTCTTCTTTATTGGAGATGGGGGTCTAGGTATGCCTGCTGCTCTCTTCTTTTGTAGGGCAACTTCAAAATAGGGAGTCGGATCTACTGCAGGCTCACCAGAGGAGGGTGCTCTGGTAGGAGTTCTGTGAGACCTAGGCCTGGTCTGTTGAGGGTCCTCTTCCCCCTTTTTGGCATCATTCAGATCTTCAATCATGAGACTGATCTTCTGGAATTCTGAGGCCTGGGTTGAGGCTATCTGCTCCAGGGCCTCTGGTAGAGTCTGGGTGACAGAGGTAAGGCCTTCAATCAGACCCTGCTGCTTCTGTATTGCAGAGAAGATGTCCTTGTTATTGGCTTCAAGGAGCACCATCTTCTGATAACGATCTCTGTCAGTGGACAGAAGTGCATGAGCCTGTTCTTGATGCACTCTGCACATTGCCTCAATGGAGGTCAAGTGCCTCTCTGTCCTGGCATCAGAGTCTTTCAGAGCTTCAAGATGCTCTGAGATATTGTGAATAGCATGGCCTTGACTCAGGAGAGTCTGTTGAAAGATAGACAGAGTGTTGTGGATGCCTACCACTTCTGTTGACAGGGCATCAGTTCTGGCAGTTGATGAGGCTATGAAGTTGTTGAGAGTTCCTGTGAGGTTCTCAAAACGATCAGAGATAAACTGCATACCTGAGTTGAGATTGTCATTCACATGAGCAAGGTGCCCATAGTGTTTGTCATTGATCTCAATCAGTTTGTTCAAGCCTTGGAGGATCTGTCCTCCAAATTCTTCAGCAGATTCAACGAATTTGTTGAAGGGAACGTTGTTCTGTTGTCCATCTGGTTGAGGCATCTCTAGACCTCTTCCCTTAGGCAAAGGATGATGCTCTTGGACAGATGAAAGAGATTGGACAGCCTGTTCATGTTCCAGTTGAGTCAGAGGAGGGGTCTTCTGTCTCTTGGATGTGGCTTGATAAGACTTGCTGACCATGAATCCATCCATGTCAGATGAGTCTTCATAAGAGGAGTATATGGGTATGGTGTTCCTGATGACCTTCTTCTTCTTTCTGAAGGAGGGATTGGGGGCAGTAGAATGCCTAGAATTCCCTTGAGGTGCAGAGATGGGGGAGACAGTTGTAGGGTCAGAATCCCTGAGAAACCATACCGGTTTAAGGTTTTCTGCAGGTTGTTGTGGAGGTGAAGATTCTGGAGGGGGAGATTGATGATCAGATTCAGAGGAGGAGGAGGAGATCTGTTGGGGGGAGGGGATCTGGTGCTGGGGTGAAGAGTGAACAGGTGAGGCATTCTGTTGAGGGGGGGATGGTGGAGGTGAGGGTGAACGGTTTCTGAAGGGAACAATTGCTCTGCAGGGAGATGCAATTTTCTGTTTGGGTGAAAGAGGAGGAGTGGGGGTTTTCTGTTTAGGAGATAAAGGTTCAGGGTGTTCTGGTGGAGGGGTTCTGGTGCTGGAAGGAGGTGAGGGAATGAGGGGTTCTGTTGGGATATTAACAGAGGGGGTTGGAGATATTACCTCAATGATGTTCTCCTTGAGCAGAGAAGTCCTCCACTCCTTGATATGCTCCATCATTGCTTGCCCTTCTGTCTTGGGTACAGAGGGCTCTCCTGGGTTGAGATGGGGTTGCACAGAGTCTGTTGCCATCTTTGTGAACAGCCATTCCTCAAATGCTTCAATTTCTTCCTCTTCTAGAGGTTTGACAGCCTCTTCTGAAGGTGAGGAGATGAGAATGGCCTTCCCTTTGTAGCTTGCCTTCTTATTCTCAAGAACAGAGTGAAGGAAGTTGAGGGCAAAGCACTTTGAGACATCATCAGTCCCAACCCAGTTCAGAATGGCTTCCTCTTCTGGCTCATAATGGTCAAAATATTGGATGATTTTGGAGAGGGGTCCCATTCTCCACCTTCTCCATTCGAGAACCCGGGTAAACTGTCTGTCTAACAAGGACAGATACCCATCTTTGACAGGACTAGGGTGTTCTGCTGAAGTAGGCACCCTGTTCTGTTCAGGAGATGCAGCAGAAGTGGGGATCTCTGGTTCCCCTGAGTGTCAGCCACTCCTTCAGATTCAGAAACCACAGGTTTAGAGATCTTCTTCTTTGGTTTGGTGGTCCTCTTTCTCTTCTGTCCGGCCTGAGGGGGGGCAACAGGTGCTTCCCCTTCAGTCTTCTTCTTCTTCTTTTTCTTCTTCTCAGCAGAAGGGGCTATAGAGAGAGGTTTCTGTACCTTCTCTCCCTGTTGTCTCTTAGCCTCAAGTTGAAGCTGTCTCTTCATTTCAGCCTTTATGGCTTTCTCCCTATTTGGAGAAGCAGTTAAGAAGATTACCTTGGTGTGATCCAAGGTTGAAGCCTTCCTCAAGTGGATTCCTTGTTTGAGAAGCACTTCTGAAACCAGTAGCCCATGTCCTAGCTTCCCAGAGTAGAGGCTAGTTTTTGGGTTCTTCTTCTTGATGACTTCAATCAGGGACTTCACCATGACTTGTCCCCAATTGATGTTCACTCCATGATGCACTGCATACAGGGCCTTGGCATTGGCAGTTGTGACATCATCTGTGGAGGAGTACTTGCACCATAAACATTTGTGGAAAATGTTTATGAGCAGCTCAAATTCCCTTTTGAGCAAGTTCTTCTTGATGTTGATCTTCTCTACTTCTTCCCCTTTTCTGCAGAACTTCTTCTTGAATTCTGTCAGAGGGATGTCAGTATCCTCCAAGTCGAGTAGAGAGTCCCTTCCTTCCTTTTGCTGAATGTTGAAGATGTTGTTGATGACGTCAGCATCAATCAACACCTTTTCTCCTTGGACGACGGAGGAGATGACTTCATCCTTGAAGGATGCGTTGAGATAGAACTCAACAGTGTCCACGTTGCTGTAGGCTTCATAACCATGGGAGATGATCTTGCTCAGTTGGCATTTAGATAGACCATCAACAATGGCGGTCATCCGCTCCTTTTTCTCTGCAAACCTGTGTAGTACCTCCAGTTCGCATCTCAGTCCAGTCAAAACATTCTTTAGGAGGGTTGCCATTTGTTCCTTTGAGAGATCGGAGAAGCTCAAGAAGGCCATGGAGTTTACTGCGGTTAGAAAATTTCTGAGAGATAAGAGTTCAAGAGCTTGAGAGTTATGAGAGAGGTAACGGTTTAGGTTTGCGAAAGGGGGGTTTTATGGATATGGGTTAGTGGACGTTTGAGATAATTTACGGTTCCAAGATACCAATAAATGTAAAAAGGGGCGCAGTAAATAAACGGGGGCGCAGTAAATTTTATACGGCTTGATACCGTTTTAAGGGTAAAAGGGTAAAAGACCTTTAATAATTTACTAGGTCACCCGGTTTACAAGATTTTCTAAGTCCACCACCTTCTGTTTGACACGAAAGGGTCTTTCAGTAAGAAGGGGGGGTTTCTGTTGCTGAGGTGTTCTGCCAGGGTAGGGATCAGAAGAGGTTGACAGAGGGGGGTTAACAGAAGGGGTTCTGCTACAAGAATTCTGTCAACAGCAAAAGAGCAACAAAGGGCCTTCCTTTTCATCTTTCCCTTGGAATCTCATCCATCATTCCCAATTCCTCTCTCAGTTTGTTGAACCTAGCCTCAGGGAGAGGCTTTGTCAGGATATCTGCAAGCTGGTCTTCTGTTGGCACATGTTCCATGCAGATGTGCTTCTTCTCAACATGATCTCTGATGAAGTGATGTCTGATCTCAATATGCTTTGTCCTGGAATGAAGAACTGGATTCTGAGTGATAGCAATAGCACTGGTGTTGTCACACAACAGCTTGATCTCCTTTGCTTGAATTCCATAGTCCTTCAGTTGTTGCTTCATCCAGAGTAGCTGAGCACAGCAACTCCCAGCTGCAATGTACTCTGCCTCAGCTGTACTTGTTGAGATGGAGTTCTGCTTCTTGCTAAACCAGGAAACAAGCCTTCCTCCTAGCAATTGGCAGTGACCAGAGGTGCTTTTTCTGTCTAGTCTGCAACCTGCAAAATCTGAGTCAGAATAACCAATTAGTTCAAAGTTACCTCTCTTTGGATACCATAGGCCTGCATTTGGATTTCCTTTGATGTATCTGATGATTCTCTTTGCAGCACTTAGATGGCTTTCCTTGGGCTTTGATTGGTATCTGGCACATATTCCAACAGAGAATGAGATGTCTGGTCTGCTTGCAGTTAGATACAACAGGGATCCTATGATTCCTCTATATGTTGTTGCATCTACATCCTTTCCTTCATCATCTGGACCAATTCCTTGTGAAGTGTTCATGGGAATCTTCACTGATGATTTGCCTTCCACTCCAAACTTCTTGATTAGATCTCTGGTGTACTTCCCTTGATTGATAAAGATCCCTTCTTGAACTTGTTTGACTTGAAGTCCTAGGAAGTAATTGAGTTCTCCCATCATACTCATTTCAAATTGACTCTGCATCACTTGAGAAAATTTCTTGCACAGTTCTGGATTAGTACTTCCAAATATAATGTCATCAACATATATTTGTACTAACAGAATATGATTAGCAACAGAGGTTTGAAATAGAGTTTTTTCAACCTTTCCATTAGTAAACCCATGGTTCACTAGGAAAAGGGACAATGTGTCATACCAGGCTCTGGGAGCTTGCTTAAGACCATAGAGGGCCTTTTTAAGCTTGTAGACACAAGAAGATTGAGTAGGAATGACAAAACCTGGTGGTTGTTCCACATAAACTTCTTCTTCAAGATCTCCATTCAGAAATGCACTCTTGACATCCATCTGGTAGACCTTGATGTTGTTGTAGGCAGCATAGGCTAGAAAGATTCTGATGGCTTCAAGTCTGGCAACTGGTGCAAAAGTCTCATCAAAATCTATTCCTTCTTCTTGACAATATCCTTTAGCTACTAGCCTTGCTTTGTTCCTTACAATGTTGCCATCTTCATCTGCTTTGTTCTTGAATACCCATTTGGTTCCAATGACATTCTGGTGCTTTGGCCTAGGAACAAGTTCCCATACTTTGTTCCTTTCAAACTGAGTGAGCTCTTCTTGCATAGCATTGATCCAATCTGAGTCTGCAAGAGCTTCCTCAACTGTCATAGGTTCCATCTGAGATATATAGCAGGCAAGCATTGCTTCTCTCCTTGATGTGGATCTGGTTTGAACTCCACTTCTGATTTGACCAATCACTTGGTTAGGAGGATGGTCTCTTAACCATGTTAGGTCTGGTTCTGTCAGCTGCTGTCTTGGTCTCTCTGGTTCCTCATCTTCAGAGTCTTCATCTTCATTCAACAGAAGGGGGTTTGGTGCAGGTGTTGGAAATGCAGGGTTGTCTGCCACCTCTTCTGTTGGTTCTGGTGTTCTGTCTTCTATGCTGACTTCCTTGAGAATCTCTGTTACCTCTTTAACAGAGATACTTTCATCAAACTTCACATGTATGGATTCTTCAACATGTAGGGTCCTTCTGTTGAGTACTCTATAGGCTTTACTGGTGTTTGAATATCCTATAAAGACTCCTTCATCAGCCTTTTCTTGAAATACTTTCAGATGCTCCTTTCCATTGTTGAGAATGTAGCACTTGCATCCAAATACATGAAAGTAGCTGATGTTAGGTTTTCTTCCCTTCCAGAGTTCATAAGGGGTCTTCTGGTGATTCTTGTTGATCATGCTTCTGTTCTGGGTATAACATGCAGTATTGATTGCTTCAGCCCAATATCTCATAGGCAATCCAGATTCTGCAATCATTGTTCTTGCAGCTTCTTTTAAAGTTCCGTTCCTTCTTTCTGCTACGCCATTCTGTTGAGGGGTTCTGGCGGCAGAAAGTTGATGAAAAGTTCCATTCTGATCACAGAAGTCCTTTATGACTTGGTTGACAAATTCAGTTCCTCTGTCTGATCTGATTGTCTTCACTTTCAAGTTCTTCTCAGTCTGAAGTTGCTTTAACAGAGATGGCAACATCTGAAGAGTTTCATTTTTCTTTGTCAGAAAAACAGTCCATGTGTATCTGGAGTAGTCATCAACCATGACTAGGGTGTATTTCTTGCCACCAACGCTTGGAGTCTCAACATGTCTAAATAAATCCATGTGAATCAGATTTAGAGGATTTGTAGAAAGATCTCCAGCAATGGGTTTGAAGGAATTCTTCACTTGTTTGCCTTTCCGACATGCACTGCAGAGGGTCTCCTTCTTGTATACAATGTCTGGTAGCCCTTCTACAATGTGTTCTCTGGCCAGTTTGTTGATTGTTTTGAAATTCAAATGGTTGAGCTTTTTGTGCCAGTCCCAGCTCAGTTTTGAATCTCCCTTGGCTATCAGGCAAACTCCATCTTTTGCAGTGTTCCAATCAACTACATAGATGTTCTTCTTCCTTGATGCTGTAAGAACCACTTCCTTTGTTGTCTCATGCCTCACATAGCCGAAGTCCTTTGTGAATTCAACAGTGTAGCCTTTGTCACAGAATTGGCTAGCACTCAGCAAGTTGAACTTCAGTCCTTTGACATATGAGACATCATCAATGATTATCTGGTTCTTGATCAGCTTTCCTCTTCCTTTTGTTTGACCTTCTTTGTCATTACCTCCAAAGGTAACTCTAGGTCCTTTGCATTTCTGGAACTCTGTTAGGCAACTTCTGTCACCTGTCATGTGCCTGGAGCATCCACTATCAACAAACCATTCTTGTTCAGAGATGGCTCCAGCACACAGTTCCTGCAAGATCAAAAGAAAGATTTAGGTACCCAAGCAATGCTGGGTCCTGGGGGGTCATGGAGTCTGGGTAGTTGGTACCATTTTGGTCTCATCAAGTGAAACCTTGGTGGGTGGTACCCATTGTCCACCTGGTAGTTATAGTAAACTGAAGTGTGATTCACTTTGGGCAGATGCTTGTGAGGGTCATGCTTCCTGTTTACATACTTTTGCATAGCTTTCTTTGTTGGAAAGAAGTCCCATATACTATCAAGAGCAGAGGGACGGTTAACCTTGGGCTTCTGAAGTTGACCAGCCAACCTCTTCTGCCTGAAGTTAACTCTCTCTTGATATTTGCCCTTCTGGTGATCATTTCTGGCACGATTGACATGAGGTTGTCTGTCAATGAATGGTCTTTTATTTTTGTTATTTTGAAAACCTCTTCTGTTGTTAGGTTTTCTGCCAGGTTCATTATTTTTCAAAAAGGGTTTCTGTTGAACCTTTATCTTACCCTTTTCTGGTCTGACTTCCTCATGAACGACCTTGGTTCCAGATACACCAGCTTGACAGATGGGGCTAGAAATCAGTGGCTCTATGACCTTATCTGCCTTAGCAACTCTGGTGCTAGGCATTACAGAAGGCTCACCTGATTCTGTTGAGCCATAACCAAGACCAAAACCAGTGCCAATCTGTTGATCAAGCACAATCTTTTCCATGGAAGACTGGGCCTTCTGGTAAGCTTTGTACTTAATCTCGAGAGGCTCTATTTCTCTTATTCTCTTAAGAAGAGAAACATTTTCAGTCTCCAGTTGATCTCTTTCCTCAATTAGAAGATTGATTTTGATCTCAACCTCCTTCTTTAAGTCAAGAATTTCAGCTTTTAACTTACTGTTTTCTTCTGTTACAGAGGAATAAGTGGCTTGTATGGCCTTAAACTCTTCCCAAAATTCTGACATTGAATCAGAATCAAAAGCTAAGCCTACCGAAGAAAAACTAGATTCAGAAGTAGAGGTTACCTCATCATCAGAATGAGCCATCAGGCAAAGGTCTTCTGTCTCAGTATCCAGGCAACAGAAGGCCTCATCAGAATCTGAGTCAGAACTGGATTCTGTTTCTGACAGAGGGTCTTTCTCCAGCTGTTCTGTCACAAGTGCCTTTCTTCTTCTGGAGTTGTCCTCGTACTTCTTCTTTTCTCCATCCTGTCCTTGCTTCTTGGACACTCTAGGATGGGGACAATCAGCCTTGAAGTGACCAGGTTGTCTGCAGTTGTAACAGAGAAGCTCTCCACTGCTTTCTGTTGATTTGACCTTCTGGTATGGCTTTCTGTTGAAAGATGGACTCCTTCCATCTTTGGGATTCTTCATAAACTTTTTGAATCTCCTGGCAAAGGCAGCCATATATTCATCAGATAAAAGTACTGAAGGGTCAAAATCATTTACCTTAGATGTGCTGGCAGTGAGGGCTGTAGTGGTCCTCTCTTCTGGTACATCTTCCTTCTCTTCAATCATTTCAAACTCATGAGCTTTGAGATCTGAAATGAGCTTATCAGTGGGATAAGTCTTTACATCCTTGCTGGCTTGGACAGCAACTACCTTCATCTTCCATGCTGAGGGCAGTCCCCTCAACACCTTCAGGTTGATCTCCTTGGTTGTGAGATCCTTGCCAAGCTCAGAGATCTCTCCAGTGAGAGTGAGGAGCCTGTCATACATCTTGGAGATGCTTTCACCAGGGAGAAGTTTGAAGTCATCAAACTTCTTGTTGGCTATGATTAGTTTGTTGTCCTTCTCTTGCTCATCACCAGCTCCAATGAGCTCAAGAGTATCCCAGATTTCCTTAGCAGTCTTGCACTTCTTGATTCTGTTGAAGTACCTATCATCAATGGACTTGTAGAGGATGTCCTTGGCAATATTGTCTAGGTTGTACTTTCTCCTCTCTTTAGTGGTCCATTCTGACTTGGCTTTGCTGATCATCTGGGGTCTGGTGTTGTCTATGGCATGTTCAGGATTGACCTTCTGGAAGTTTGTGAAGGGGCCAATGTCTAGAACTTCCCACATCTCATCATGCAGGGCACAGAGATGTGCTTTCATCCGGATTCTCCAGTCATCAAACTTAAGATCTGAAAACATAAGATTCTTGGACAAGGAGTGATCCATTATATCAGATAGAAATGAGGTAAAACAGAAAAACAAGTGGATCTTTGTTCAACAAATAACCTAAGAGATTATTAGAACAAGGAGGCTCTGATACCACTTGTTGGTCCCGGTTATACTGGATACAGTCTAGAGGGGGGGTGAATAGACTGTATTGGTTTTTAGCTTTTTAAACTAAGTACCAGATTTACAGAATAGCCTGTTCTGTTGTAAGAACAGACTGGCAGCGGATGGGGTTCTGGTAGGGAGTTCTGTTAGCCTCAGAGAAGCAATAGGCAGAAGGCCTTCTTTTAACTCGTAGAACAAGTTCTGCTGAACACAGATACCAAGTCCAAGGAGTTATACAGTTCTAACTAAGTGCAAGTATTAAAAGCAGTAAGTAAACGACACCAGGGATTTTTATAGTGGTTCAAGGAACAACTCGTTCCTCTAATCCACTGTTCCACTAAGCTGTAAAAACTGCCGTTTACAAAGCCTTAGTTCTAGTACTTAAGAAGCACTCCACGTCTTCTTCAAGCCTAGATGTGTCCTGGGATGCACTGCCTGGCTTCCTTTAACACTGGTCCTTTCACTGAGTTTCCTTGAAGTATCACCACTTCACTACTCCAGTTATTTGGACGTCCTTCTTGTAGCAAGAAGAGTTTCTGTTGAAACTGGGGTTCCTCCAACTAGCTTCGTTACAAAAGATTTGTATGTGATGAGCTTGAAGAGTTGAAGAACACTTGGAACTTTGCTTGAATTGGAAAGAGTATTTTTCCAACTTCTACCTTCTCTTGTAGAGGATAATAAGTTTGAATCTCAAGGAGGCTTTTTGCTTTTCAGAGTTTGAATATCTTGCTTGTGGTTAGCAAAGTTGTAGCAAAGTTATAGCAAGGTTTTCTCCAAGTCTTTTGGTTGTTCTTCGTAGTGTATCTTTTATACTGAGGTTGTCTTCTCGTTGGAGGAGTAGGAGGACAACTGCATTTAATGCGCGATCAGATGACTTGAGTAGTAGAGCCCGATAAAGTTGGCGGGTTACTATTTTGGGATAAAGTATTCCTGACATTGCGGCCAATCATCTGCAATTACTCTACGTAGCATGGGGTGCATTAAATGAGCATTTAATGCATGCACTGTAGCTTTTCCGTTTCATACTCCTAGCCGTTGAAGGAATCTTTTAGTTGACTTCCCGGTTCTTTGAAAATCTTCTAAGTGTCAGTCCTTCTGGTGTCTTTGTCTGAGAGTAGAACAGAGGAGGTCTGGAGCACTTCTGTTGGGAGAATCCAACAGAGACTCAGAAGGGTTTCTGTCAGAGTCAAGACTAACAGAGATCCTGAGGACTTCTGTTCTGGAGCAGAGAACCAAAGGTCCTCTGTTTCAATAATGCCTTAAGAGGCACTTCTGCTCTTGAAAGTCTTCTGTCAAGTCGAATACTTCTAAGAATTTTACAAAGGAAAATTCTAATACATAATTTCTAAAGGGGTACTCTAAAGTCCTAATTAATCTAGCATCATCAAAATCTAATTACAATTATTCCTTACAGGTCTCACTCTTAAAGCATGGTCAGATACACGTTGGGAAAGTCGTGTTGCTAGTGTTAGAGCTATTAGGTTTCAAGGACTGCAGATACAACAAGCATTAGAGCACTTGACCGAATGTAGTAATGATCCTAGCACTGTGAGTGATGCAAAGTCCATATGTGAGTATGAAATGAACTTTGATTTCCTTGTTGCTATGGTAATCTGGTACGACATACTCAACAAGGTAAACAAAGTTAGCAAAGTTCTCCAACAGAAAGATATGATCATTAGTTCAGCCATTACTCTCTTGAAAGGTCTGATTGCATATTTTAAAGATTATAGAGAAGATGGATTTGAGAAAGCCAAAGTTGAAGCTGAAAAATTGGCGATTGAATTAAATATTCAACCCCATTTTCGTGAAACACGGGTTCGTACCAAAAAGAGGTTTTTCGATGAAAATGCAATGGATGAACCGATAAAATCAGCAGAAAGTGTATTCAAGTTAACTTACTTCTTGTTTGTTGTTGATAATGCTATATCTTCACTTACTACTAGATTTGAGCAGTTTCAAAAATATGAGAATACATTTGGATTCTTGTATGACTTAAGTAAGTTGAAGGGACTTAGCGATGAGCAGTTGATGAGTTCTTTTGACACGCTTGGTAATTTGTTGAAGCATGAGGACAATTTTGATATTGATGCAGTTGAGCTGTTTTCAGAACTACAGTTGCTTGGAAAATCTTTACCGGAATGCACAACAAAAGTGATTGAAGTGTTGGAGTACATAAAAGATATGCATATTTCTTTTCCAAATGCTTGGATTGCTTACAGGATTTTGTTGACTATTCCGGTGACAGTGGCTACGGCAGAAAGAAGCTTTTCAAAGTTGAAACTTATAAAAAACTATCTACGATCAACCATGTCAGAAGATAGATTAAGTGGCTTAGCTATTTTATCGATTGAAAAAGAAGTGTTAGCTACTCTTGATTGTAGTGATGTTATTACTGATTTTGCACTTCAAAAGGCAAGAAGAATAGGCCGATAGGGTGTTACACGTACAAGTTTGTGATGTATTTTGCAAATGTTTGTACTGTTGGTCTATTGCCTTTAAAACTTATCCTTTTGAATATTAAAAATATTATATACTACACTTTGAATACGTTTTTTTCTATATGCTATTTTTTATTCAATTTATCTCTTTTCAATATGTTTTTTTGTGCCATAAGCTTTTTTCTGTCTAGCCGTCTAGGGCCTCCGAAATGCTGAAGACGCCTCTGCTGACAACTCCGAAAGCCATTGGCGTCAGAAAAATGTCAGCCGCTTTCCCATTTTCGGAGCTGACAACTCCGAATGCAGAAGATAAGGATTTCCGAGGCTTTTTATTGGTCCGTCGGATTCCAACGTGATAAAATTTTTCGGCATAAATAATGCTCCTCCTCCACACTTTCACACCCACCAACATCTCCTATCCTCCTCCCACACTTTCACACCAACCAAACAAACAAGGCTTCTTGTTCAAAGGTTAGAATTTTTTTTTATTATTATTATTATTATTATTATTATCATTATTATTATTATTATTAATAATAATAATAATAATAATAATAGTAATAATAACGTGACTCATCTTGGGTTAAGCCACATAACCAAGAGGATCTGTTTGTTGAACCCGCATACCGTTTCGTAGACCCAATAGAAGTGGGTAGGATATATGATTCGTATGACGAACTCAAAGAAGCAGTCTCTATTCAAAACTTGAAAGAATATCGAACATTCCGGAGTGAGGCAAAACGTGCAAAATACTGGAGGGCTAAATGCGTCTATGCTTAGATGTGTTCGTGGCACATTCAAGCATCACAAGTGAAGAGCACAAACCTCTGGAAAGTAAAGAAGTATCAACCCCGCCATAGCTGCCTTCCGAATTATACAAGAGGCAGAATCGACAAACTCCTTACAAGTAAGCTCATCGCTTCTGAAATTAGTTCCACGATTCCCAATTTAGAAGTAAACAACTAAAGAAGTTGTGTTGGCGAGCGGGAAGTACCCCGATTGTAAGTGAGTTTAACCATTTCATGCAACAAATTAGGGGTACTAACGAGAGAGCATTCAAGTATTTAAATGGCATTCCCCAAGAAAAGTGGGCACTTTGTTTTGATGGTGGTTGTCGTTATGGTATTTTGACAACAAATCTTTCGGAGAGTTTCAACAATGCTCTCAAAGGATGTAGGACATTGCCAATCAATGCCCTTGTACGAGCAACTTTTGACAAACTAGTCCAGCTCTTCGCCCAACGTCATAGTGCTGGTATGATGTGGCAGCAAGCTGTATATCATTTTCCGGACAACATTCGGAAAGAGATTATGGAGCGTTGGCACCAAAGACCTCACACTATGGTTCTTCCACACAACCACTACACAGGAATTTACTCAGTCGCCGTGGATAATGCAACACCTGTTCCGGTGAATCTATCAAAGCTTGTCTGTGAGTGCGGTTGTTGGAGGATGAACAGCATGCCATGCGTCCATGCACATGCTGTCTGCCATTTTCTTAAGTGC
This sequence comes from Cuscuta europaea, assembly GCA_945859875.1. Classification (NCBI taxonomy): domain Eukaryota; kingdom Viridiplantae; phylum Streptophyta; class Magnoliopsida; order Solanales; family Convolvulaceae; genus Cuscuta; species Cuscuta europaea. The sequence continues at coordinate 7,477,767 of CAMAPE010000006.1, forward strand.
CCTGTTGATCATCTTATTCCAGAGGTATACAAACTAAGTTCTTACATAAATGCACATTCCAGTGATATCATGCTGATGGAGTATATGGCCCGGGAACCCCCGGTCCACAGACTCCCACTACTCCAATAAAGGCCCAACAGGCCCAAATCACAGCGCCCAGAGTACCGAGCGGCCCACAGTGCGCACCGGGGGTGCCTTCGGCCCCCTGGACGAAGGCTCTGATCCTCACAGGGGGGTCAAATCAGGAAAACAAAGTTACTGGGAAAAACGGCGAAAATCAGTAGCCCTCGGCACCTAGAGCCCTCGGCACTAAGGAGGTCCCCGGTGCTCAGAGCCCTCGGCTAATCATCTACAGCCGAGGGCACCTTTTACGACATAATATCCGCTCCACATGCGTATGGATCACCGTACCAAGTACGACGTCACATCCAACAGCCGCATTTAATGCGGCCACATGCGGTTGTCAGCGCCAACCAGTTGAGGTGACCCCTCGGCCAATGGATGCTTGACACGTGTCCCTGTCTGGCATTTATTGCTACTATAAATAGCACCCCATTTCCCCGTTGTAAACCACGCTGAAAACGCTGAACACATTTCTAATATACTCTCTCTCTCTACTTACTTGCTCTGACTTCTCTCTTGTTATTCCCCGTAATAACCCCTCGGATAAGCTACCCCCGGGTACACTATCCATCATTTGGTGCTCTCGTTGAGAGCCGAACAATCAAGTAAGAAACCCTCCCCTCGACCAAACACAAAACACCCAGCTAAAATGGTGAGAACAACTCGTGCCAACTCCAAGAATGTAGAGGACAGGAACCTTGCCCTCGGCGAGGTCGACGTCCCCGAAGCCTCTAACAGGGCTCCCGGGGGCGGCGTCATCGCCGGGTTGGACTAGAAGGCTGTCGACCTACGCCAGCAGATTCAACAAAATGCCCCTAACGCCCGCCTCGGCATCGAGGCCAAGAAAAAGGACCGGAGCGAGAATCAAATTAGCCCTCCGGTCATCACAATCGACGTGCAATCGGCGCTCTCCGCCTTCATCCAGACGCTCACCCATAACCCGGGTGCCTTCGGCACTTTGGTTCCCCACCAACCTCAGGTCGGGGAGAATATTATGCCTCCCCCTCACCCACGACCCCTCGGTAACCCGGTCCTCCGGATGGGGAACTCTGAGGGGGTCGTGGTCCAAGATACGGCCTCCCAGGAAGTCCAGTCCCGGGACCGCCACAACGTGAACAAGGAACAACTCCGGACTTTCGCCCTCGAGAGACTCGGAGGGGCGCAAGACCGCCGAGGGGTCCAAGACCGCCTCGGGGGGAAGGCGTTCCAGAGGGCTCAGGAAAGTGGTGGGTCCGTCTCCCGGGCCAATGAAAGGCGTCCCCCTCAGGACAGAGGCAAGGCACCTCTCCATGCCGACGACGCACACCACCAAATCAACCAGGCCCACTCGGCCCGGGTCCATTTGCAGGGGGCGGAGGCCCTCCCGAAGGACCCCCATGACGAAATCATTGCGGTCCTCCAGTGCCGGCTTGACGAGATGGAGGCCACCAAAGCACACGCCGCCACTTCTGCCCCTCATGCGGACCTCAAGTATGAGGCGATGTTGGCCAAGATGGAGGAAATGCAGAAAAAGATAGCTGAGGGCTCCGGGGAACCAACCATACAGCTCCGGACCCGGACGCCATTCACCCCAAGGGTATTGGCGGCCCGGATCCCGGAAAAATACCGAGGGCAGCTCATCAAGCCCTACGACGGAAAGACTGATCCCCAAGAACACTACAGCAGGTATCAAAACAGCATGATGATGGTGGGGGCATCAGATGAATATTTGTGCCGCTGGTTCCTCTCCACCTTGGAGGGGCCGACTTATGAATGGTTCAATCGATTGTCCGAGGGCTGCATTGACTCATGGCAAGTACTCGCCCAGCGATTCTTGACGCAATTTGCGGGAAGGCGCCGCACAAGAAAACACTTGCTAACCGGGGGCCGGGGGCTCCCCGCAATCATCCCAAGGATTCTGCCCCCTCCGGTGATCGCCCCCAGCATGGCCAAGCCAAGTCCGGGGGAGGCTACAAGGGGAACCCGAGGGCTTGGGCGCAGCCTGTTCTCCTGGACCACCCTCGGACACCTTTGACGCACCCCGTCAGCGTCATTCTTGATTTTGCTGAGGAGAGGGGCCTAGTGGAGCGAGATTCACGCGCACCCCCGGAGGTATTTGCCATCAATCCCAACTAACCCTACTGTCGTTTCCACCGACACCAGGGGCACAGAACTGATGACTGCCATCAGCTAAAGACAGCCATTGAAAGGTTGATACAAGTGGGCCATCTGTCCCAGTTTATCCAGGGCCCTCAGCAACAGGGCCCCCCTCACCAAGGGCCAACCCGAGGGCAGACTGCGAGAGCATATGCATGGGTCAACCCCAACACCATTCCCCTCGGCAAAAAGAGGGAGATTGGGAACCTGGAAGAAGAGGAGGAGTACCCCCGGTACCAAGAAAAGAAGCGCCACATCCTCATGATCACCGGGGGAATACCGGGGGTGATTCTACGAGTCAACGAAAGAAGTGGGCTCAATCACTTTACGTGGGAGAAGTCACTCATATGCCCCCAGTAAAGCGGCTGAGGGAGGAACTCATTATCTTCACTAACGCTGATCTCCCCCCAGTATCCTCCCCACACAAGGATGCCCTCGTCATCCGGACAGAAATAAATGACACCATTATTCACAGAATTTACATTGACACGGGCAGCTCCGTCAATGTAATGTACCTCAGCACCTTCAGAGAGCTGCATCTGGAGAGGGGGTCTCTTCGGCCCATCAAGACCCCTCTTGCCGGCTTCACCGGCGACACCATTGATTCCGAGGGGGTTATAACCCTCCCGGTACTCTTCGGCTACGGGCTCCATAGAGCCAAGCTCGAAGTGGAGTTCGTCGTCGTCAACATCGACTGCGCCCACAACATCATCCTCGGCCGGCCAGCCCTCAAGGATCTCGAAGCCGTCATCTCCATGAGGCACCTCTGCCTCAAGTTCCCAGCCGAGGGGGGAATCAATTACTCAAGGGGGAACCAAAAACTTGCCTGCGCTTGCTACCTCTAAGTAACAAAAAAGGTTAGCAAGACGGAGTTCCGCGTTGACACCATCACCGGAACTGTGGAAGCGGAGGAAAGGAGGCCGAGGGCTGAACCAGCCGAGGAGGTAGAAGACTTCGCGCTCGATCCGGCCAAGCCGGAGAGAGTCGTGAAGTTTGGAGCCGAGCTCCCCGAAGACTTGAAGACCAGGATCATCAGCGCCCTCCGCGCCTACTCCATTGTTTTTGCATGGGGGCCGGAGGACATGCCGGGGATCAGCCGAAGGGTCATCACCCACCGCCTCTCGGTGGACCCTTCGGCCAAACCAGTACAGCAGCGGAGGAGACCCCTCTCGGCCGAGAGAAGGGAATTTGTGAAGAAGGAGGTCGTCATGCTCCTCTCTATCAAGCATATCAAGGAGGTAAAATACCCCTTATGGCTGGCTAACGTAGTCCTCGCACAGAAACCGCCCTCATTCCGCATGTGCGTGGACTACACGGATCTCAACAAGGCGTGTCCCATTGACCCCTTCCCTTTGCCGAATATTGATCAACTCGTGGATGAAACCGCGGGGTGTGAAATCATGTCATTCCTTGACGCATTCCGCGGATATCATCAAATATACATGCATGAGGAAAACGCTGAAAAAACAGCCTTCATGACTCCCGAGGGCATCTTCTGCTACCTTGTCATGGCCTTCGGCCTAAAAACCTCAGGCGCCACCTACACTCGGATGGTGGCCAGGGTATTCCAAGCTGTCCTAGGGCGTACCATGGAGGCATATGTTGACGACATGATCATCAAGAGCAAGCAGTCAGCAAGCCATGCTGACGAGCTGAGGGAGATCTTCGCCATCATGCAGAAGTTTAGCCTTCGGCTGAACCCAAAGAAGTGTACCTTCGGCGTGCAGGGGGGCAAATTCTTGGGCTACATGGTGAGCCGAAGGGGTATCGAGGCCAACCCCGAGAAGATCCAGGCCATCATCAACATGGAGCCCCCACGCAACGTAAAGGAGGTCCAACGATTGACGGGCCGCCTGGCAGCCCTCAATCGCTTCTTATCAAAATCGGCGGAGAAGTCCTTACCCTTCTTCCAGATCATGAGGAAGACCGCCAGTTTCCAATGGACTTCAAAATGTCAGGAGGCCTTCGAGGAACTGAAACGGTACTTATCTTCACCCCCTGTGCTCTCTAAACCCTAGGTGGGGGAGATCATGTACCTTTACTTGGGTGTTAGCCCGGCGGCCATCAGCTCAGTACTCATCCGGGAAGAGGATGGCATCCAACATGCCATCTTCTATGTTAGCAAGACCCTCAGGGAAGCGGAGCTCCGGTACTCCCCCGTGCAAAAAAAACGGTGTTGGCTATCGTGTGGACCGTCATGAAATTGGGCCATTATTTCCAAGCTCACCCGGTCCAGGTCCTCACTCACCAACCCCTCGGCGCCTTGATGAGGAGCCCCACTAGCTCCTCCCGAATGGTAAAATGGGCCGTCTTCTTGAGCCAATACAACATCGATATCCTTCCTAGGCCCGCCATCAAGGGCCAAGCCCTAGCGGACTTCGTGACGGAGTGTACGGCAAGAGCAGCCACGGACGAGGAGCCCTCGGCCCCTTCGGATGATTGGTGGACCCTCTACACCGACGGCTCCTCCGCCGTCAAGGCATGTGGAGGAGGGGTGGTTCTCATCTCACCCGAAGGCTTCCGGGCCTATTATGCAGTCCGCTTCTCCTTCAAAGTCTCTAACAATGAAGCCGAATATGAGGCCCTCCTATGTGGCCTTCGGCTAGCAGCTAGCATGAAGGCCCCACAAATTCACGTCAAGTGCGACTCCAAGTTAGTCGTCGGCCAAATATCCGGGGAGTACGAAGCCAAGGAAGGGAGAATGAAGCAATACAAGGAGGCGGCCAAGGAGTTGCTTAGGGTATTTGAGGCACACTCTCTTACTCAAATACCGAGGGCTCAAAACTCCGAGGCCGACATTTTATCCAAGCTCTCGGCCGAATCCCCTGAGCACATCTCAAAGATCGCCAAAGTGCAAGAACTCAGCCTCTCTAGTATACACGCTAGCCCCATCATGCACATACAACAAAGGCAAGGTGACATGATCTCACACATTGTCACCTTCATCACCACAGGGCAACTGCCCGAGGATGAGGCCCGCGCCAAGCTGGCAAAGCTGAGGGCTCCCAGCTACGCTATCGAGGACGGAAGGCTCTACAAAAGGTCCTACAACGGGACATTACTTCGGTGCCTTCATCAAGATGAAGCTGAAGTAGCGATGGAGGAAGTGCACAGTGGCACTTGCTCAGCTCACCAGGGACCCTTCTCCATGTCCCGAAGGCTAATAATCAAGGGCTACTTCTGGCCTACGATGGCCCGGGAATGTGCAGATCTTGCCCAGAGGTGTCCCGCATGCCAACACTTCCAGAAAGCCCCCGGCAGGCCAGCGGTCAACTATGCCCCCATCAGCACATCCATACCCTTCGCTCGATGGGGCATAGACCTTGTGGGCCCTCTGTCGAGGGGTACCTCCAACAACAGGTACATCATCGTCGCCATCGATTACTTCACCAAATGGGTGGAAGCTGAGCCCCTCGCCAGCATTACTGAGGCCAGGTGGCGTCACTTTGTTCTTAAAAACATCCTCACAAGATTTGGCGTCCCCCAGCAAATCATCTCCGACAACGGGACTCAGTTCGAGGCAGCCCCCTTCTGTGCCCTCCTAGAGGCATGGGGCATCAAACACACCTTCTAATCCGTTACCTACCCTCAGGGCAACGGTCAAGTGGAGAACGCCAACTGGACCTTGCTCGAAGGCCTAAAGAAGAAACTGGAGGCCGAGGGGGGTGGCTGGGTAGAAGAGCTCCACAACATCTTATGGGCCTACCGTACCACCCCTTGGCGGGCAACTGGCGAGACACCCTTCTCCCTTTGCTACGGATTCGAAGTTAAGGCCTCCACTGAGGTAACCCTTCCAACCCGAAGGGTCACACAGTATGATCCAGAGGCCAACGACGCCAATATGGCCCTCGATCTCCACCTTATTTCAGAACGCCGAGAGCAAGCCTTCATACGCGCAGAGAACTACCGAAGGCAAGTAAAGAGTTACATTGACGCCAAGGTCCGCTCCCGGGAATTCCAAGTGGGGGATTATGTCCTCCGAAGAAGAGAAGCTAGCCAACCGACCGAGGGCGGGAAGATAGCACCGAAGTTCGAGGGCCCCTACATCGTGGCAGCCATCATCAAACATGGAACTTACAAACTAAAACGCCCTAATGGGACTGAAGTCCCTAAGCACTGGAATGTACATCACTTAGTTAAATTTTATCAATAACATCAGAGCGGCCAAGCCCTCATAACTAGTGAATGTATTATTTTACGGCCAAAGGCCTAAAAATTCTGAAGAACGAAGGCATTTTGAAGACACCGAGAACAGGGAACAGGATTTTTACGAAGGGCCAAGCCCTCATATCACCCCCGGGCCCAAGGCCTTACCACAAGGAAGAACCCTCGGCTCCAAGTGTCGAAGGTAGACAATACTATCACCTACAACAGCAAGAAAAAAAAGCACCAACTGTCCTCAAATGGAGACCCCTCGGCACCCGGTGCCAGGGGGACACACCACTGACAACTTTCAACAAATGGGAAGAAACACCAAGTGTTTCCACAGAAGACCCCTCGGTACCAAGTACTGAGGGTGGACCACACAATCAACTGCGATAAATAAAGGAGAAACACCAAGTGTTCCCACAGAAGATCCCTCGGTACCAAGTACCGAGGGTAGACAACACAATCACCTGCGACAAATGAAGAAAACCACCAAGTGTTTTCACAGAAGACCCCTCGGTACCCAGTACCGGGGGCCGTAAATCGGAACAAACACCAAGTGTTGTTTCTGAAGCCGTACCCCTCGAGGACGCCTATACCGAAGGCGCCACCTCTCGGTGTTGGCAGCACATAGTGCCCCCGGCCATTTGCAACCAGTGTGCAAATGAAAACCCTTCCCTGAAACGCTTTCCGCGTCATTACCCCAAGGGTATGACAGGCACGAGAAATGCCCAAGATTCGGCTTTAAAAAACGGAACGCTTTCCGCGCCATTTCCCCAAGGGATTGGCAGGCATCTAAAAATGCCCAGGATTCGACTTCCAAATCGAAACGCTCCCCGCGCCACCACCCCAAGGGTGTGGCAGGCCACGGACTATGTCTAGCGCCGAGGGGACGACTTTCAAAATTGAGGCGCTTTCTGCGCCATCCCCCAAGGGGAGGCAGGCTACAGACCACCATATCTTGTACCCAGGAAATGACCCTCGATCCCCTCGGAACTCGGAAGGTTAACCCGAGGGGGGAGCTAATGGTGTATTCTGTTACCTCCCGATAGGCCAAGCCTTACCAAGAAACCAAGTTTCTTGAAGCCTTCCCTTCACTACTAAAAAAAAAATGGGGTGGTGAAGGGGAGTAGACTCGGCGAGAAATCAATGAGTACATCACTCCTACAATTCACGGAAACATACCGAGGGCTCCCCATGGGAACGCCTTCGGTACCTGGAAGCTAATGAGCACAAAGGATACCATCCACAACAAACATCACCAACAAATGACTAAGTCCACTCAATGATTGCCTCCAGCTATACCTAAAACCGGAGGCTCAAATACTACAAAACATGACAGACTCAGCCAACAACAGCTCAAAAACGTTACCGAAGGCTACTTTATGACAAAGCTATCAGATGTTGGCCAAATCAAAGCAAGAATCACCTCCGGCACCTCACTAGAAGCCGAGGGGACACACCCAGACAGGGCCCGAGGGAGCCTGTCTTTTTATGCTAGACTTGGATTACAAACTCTCCTATATCAACATCGGGGGGACATAACAAACAACCGAAGGCTTTTGTTACCACAGGCCAACATTACAAGACAAAGGAAACTATCCTAAACCTACAACGTATACAGCCGAAGGGTCCCCTCCCGAAGGCCAACAGCAGGAAATACATAGAGAAAATAATCTAAACATTGCAAGACAAAGGAAACTATCCTAAACCTACAACGTATACAGCCGAAGGGTCCCCTCCCGAAGGCCAGCAGCAGGAAATACTTAGAGAAAATAATCTAAGTCCTAAATACTTTGCCCCCTATGGGGCCACCAGCCAGCCGAAGGCGCATCTGAGACGAGGTCCTCACATTTACCCGAAGGCTCCTCCTTCATACAAACTACACTTAGAAAAATTTCTAAGTCCCAAAAGTTTTTGACCCTCGGTCAAATCTCCATGCAGCCAGAGGGGCCGCACAGTCAAAGGCTTGATGAAACTACAATTAGAAATATTTTCTAAGTCCTACATATTTTGACCCTCGGTCAAATCTCCATGCAGCCCGAGGGGCCATACGGTTGAAGGCTTGGTGGAGCTACACTTCGGAAAATTTTCTAAGTCCTAACTATTTCTGGGCCCTCGGTCATACATCCAGTCAGCGAAGGGTACCCAATTACCGAAGGCTAGACTATATTCAAACACTTAGAAAAATTCTTCTAAGTCCTAAACACCTTGCCTCCGGTTATCTCATGAGGGCTACACAGAACCAGCCGGGGGCCAACAGATGAACAAACACTTAGAAGAATCTTCTAAGTCCTGAACATTGTGCCCTCGGTGAAATGTTCAGATGACTAAATAGGCCTAGTGGCCGAGGGCTACAAAAGGGACTATGCTTAGAGAGAAAATTTCTAAGTCTTACAATCAAAGACGAAGGCATACACACAAGAAAGACGAGGGCATACATTCAAAGAAAAACAGTTAAAAGAAACGAATTATGTACAAAACCCGAAGGCGGGTATCCATTCATCAAAAGGAAGGAGGAGTTAAAATGTATATTACAGAGTGGTCGAAGCCGAGAGCATACAAGTAATCGTTACAACAAGATTGTTCAAAAATTTCCTAAGTACTACGCAATAACTACATCATCAGTTGCAGCAGCGTCGCCTCCATCGGCAGGCTTCGACGTAACATCCCCCGCAGCATCCTCTTCTTCATCGCTGCACTCCGCCATCAGGACAGTGTCCTCAAGATCTGGCCTGCTGGTGCCCTCGGGGAGGGGAACTCTGGTGTCCGGTTGAAGAGGGGGGAGCCCATAAGCCGCGGGGTCAAACGCCGACGGGTCTGCTCCCAGGTGCCTGGCCAGCCTCCGGTAGATGAGGGCTTGAGTGAAGTACTCGCCCCATCATAGTATTCTTTCCCCTTCTGGGCCAGCCACATTGCCCCGGGGCCTCTCACCCATTCCTCCACGGAGGTCTCAACAACCGCGGCCACCCACGCTTTCTGGGCCTCGGCTTTCCACCCCTCGGTGATGAAGGCTGTCACCGCTTCCCCCGCTGCCTCCTTCTTGGCAATCTCAGCGTCTTCAGCAGCCTTCTTGGCGGCCTCAGCAGCTGCCTTCTCAGCTTCAGCCCTCCCCTCGGCTTTTGCCAGCACCTTGGCATTCTCGAGGAGTTTCTCGAAGGCCGCCCTCTCGACCCTGGAAGCCTCCTCTGCCTCTCGGAGCCGCCTTTGGACCACAGTCAAGGACTTGTCATCCTTCTGCTTCTGAAGGGCATAGCGCTCCATCCGCTGAATGAGTTCACCGAGGCCGAGGCTTGCCTACAAAAGAGATCACGAATCACCGAAGTTTAAAACCACAATGCAAAAAAAGGGGAGGAAGAAAAAAAGGGGGAAGAAGGAAAGGGGAACTTACAGTAACCGAAGCCTGAAGAATCTTGGAACAGAGGGCGTCATCAATTTGCCGAGAGAGCACAGATTTATCCGTCGGGGGGTGGCCCCCCTCAGGAACTCCCTCGGGTTCAACGTGGCGTGCATAATGGCAGTCCCCTTAGTGATGCAGAACTACACATTATCTTGGGGCCATGCCAGTCCGGGGGCTTGGGCCAGAGGCTCGGAGGAGGAATGTTCCTCCACAATAACAACCGGGGCCCCTTTCGGCTCGGGCCCCCCTTCTTCTGCTTTTTTCCCTCCCGGGGCACCACGGCCTTCCCGGCCCTTTTCCTCTTCAAGGCCTTAGCAGGGGAGCCCTCGGCGTTGGGACCAGCATCGTCGCCGGCGGCAATTTTTTCCTTGCGCACGCTTTCCTGGGCCCCGTCATTTGCACCCGCCCTCGGGTAGATCTCGTCCAACCCCCTCTGTGGCACCTAGGGGTCTTTCTTCTTGTTCTCCTTTGCGAGTTGTTTCTTCAACTTGGAGAGATTCCGGGCGTCCATGTCTGGTCCTGAAAAGCAAAGGAAATGCAGGAGGGTTAGGAGGATAATACCAAAAAGAAGAAAAAAGAAGAAGAGAATAATATATTCTAAGTATAAAACGGGAGCCCTCAGCAAGTCAACTACCTCCGGCGCTTTGATAAACTCTATCGACGAGGGGATATCTCTCGTCGCTTTCCCCCATCAGCCGATACCGCCGAAATCCTAGGTTGTAAAGATCGTCTGGAAGGGTAGCATCCCTGATCTTGGTATGCTTATCGGACCCCTCGGGCTTCTTGGAGAGCTTCCTTCCTTTTTTCTCCAAGGCGGCGCTTCCTACCTTGACATGCCTGCGGAAGCTATCACGAAGTAGGGCCGGGAAGGGATTCTCCGCCATCCGAATGTAGCAGAATCTATCTTTCCATCCCTTGTGGGACGAAGGGACATCATCGAAGAGCTTGAATTCTGGGAGCTGCTGCAGGTTGGCAAAACCACCGACGTTCGAGTGCCCCCCCCCCCCCCCCCCCCCCGACACAGATTGAAAGAGAGGAAGAATTGGTCCAGCGAAGGCTCCACATCCCGGCTCCGGCAGAGGGAGAGGAAGCCAGCCAAGTAGGAGTGGTTGTTCAGGGTCAATTGGCAGGGGGGGCTAGCTTGACATACCGAAGGTACTCCACCACGAAGGGATGGAGGGGGAATCGAAGGCCCAACTCCACCGAAAGCAGATGCACGGCAAAACAACGGACGGGAGCGTATAGCAAAACATCATCTGGCCCCGGCTCCACTACCAGTGCCGACGGCCCTACCAGGAGCTGCGTCGCCATGTATTCTCCCCGTGTGGCTCAGGTCTTCACGTCCAGGGCAGCAGTGTTCAGGTAGGAGTAGCCTTCGGGAATTCCTACTGGTTGCCCGGCGTCGACGGTAGCCTATTTCTTCTTCCCGACAGCCTTCGCCTTTCTCTTCTTTCCAGGGGCAACGCTGATAGGTGTCGGGTTTAATGGCTGAGAACTCCCGGCCTCTGCATTCCGAGGGGGAGGAACAGCGACGGTGACCCTCATGCTTTCTTTTTGGGCCTCATCCTCGGCCACTTGAAAGGCAAGTGCCAGCTCCTCGTCCTCGCACACTTGCTCAAACTCCTCCGCTTCCAGTTCTAGTCGAAGGCTCGCTTGTACCTCCTCAGCTACCACAGAGTCCTGGTTGACCGAGGTGCGTTCGCTCGAGGAATCCGCTTCAGAGAAGCTTTCGACTCCTACCAGGGGCTCCCTCGAGACGTTTTGAGAGTCACTTTGCGAAGACATCCTCAACAGCTAAAGGATGAGGGGTTTCTAAGGCAGGAGGCTTCCTAAGGCAGTTAAGCACTTAACCTAAGGCCACACAACTACGACCTACTAATGCTACAACAGATGGGCGGAGAACTGACCTCGGAAGATTGATTGATCGAAGGCAGCTGTTTCTCTCTCTAGGAATTTGGGCAGAGCTTCGCTACAATGATATCGCACAAGAGCAAAGTGGCCTGACCATGCGGTATTTATAGGCGCCTGGATCCGGGCTTGGGCCTGGAAACCGGGCCTCCGGTTGAACTGCCATCATTACGAACCGTCGAACTGACCAATCAGTGACGCCCGCCCACAGGCAGCCAACAAGCACGCACCACGTGGAAGCCCCCCCCCCCCCCAACGGCTATATTTTGACGTTAGATATTCCAACGGCTATATTTCCAACGGCTATATTCTGGGAGCCTCCGGCTAAATTCAGCAGCCCACTCCCTCGTCAACCAAGGAACTAGCCCCCGGGCTTTCTACTTCACTCCACTTCATCAAGAAGAGCCCCCGGGTACACTTACCCAGAGACGCTCCCGGTTTGTGCCCCACACACTACATAACAAATGCCTTTGGGCTCACTCCTTCAGAAGCCCACGACTTCATAGCAGGCCCACCCCTCGGGGATCCCCCCTCAGCACTTTGAGGGTCGGGTAGCCCCCGGGGAGTACGCCTCATTGACGGATAGCCTACGGCACACAGGTAACGGAAGCCCTCGGATACCCTCCTTACCAACTAATCAACAAACAGGGGACACCCCGGTAACACTACGACTACTACTCGCATTCATTACGCCCTCGATCCTCAGATTGAGGGACTCCCCTTCGGCACCTCCCAGGATATCAACAGCAAGCCTCCGGCTAATCAACACATGAGCCCTCAGAACAAGGATAGCCTTCGACACCAGCATTATACTCCATTTCGAACCAGGGCTTCACGTTTTCGATTCATCGTTGGGGGAATTCGGTGCACTCTTTTTCCCTCATTAGGATTTTTTCCCACAGGGTTTTTCCTAATGAGGTTTTTAACGAGGCATCCCCCCAAAATGAAACGAAAAGCGTCAGCCTTCGGCCCAATACAACAACATGATTACTCTACTCCTTTTCACAACTTTGCAAGTGCCTCAAGGAGTGGGGACTGGAGAACCCCCCACCCCCCGGGAAAAATCACAAAAATCACAAACATGACCCATCAAGTCCCGACATGTGGGTAACTGAGGGACTGCCCACAACTCTACAAACTACAAACAACGGCGAAGGACAAACACAATTACTCCTTTTCCCTCAAGTACCTTTCGGCAAAAGGAGTGAGGGACTCCTGATGGTGTATATGGCCCGGGAACCCCCGGTCCACAGACTCCCACTACTCCAATAAAGGCCCAACAAGCCCAGAAAGCACAACAGGCCCAAATCACAGCGCCCAGAGTACCAAGCGGCCCACAGTGCGCACCGGGGGTGCCTTCGGCCCCCTGGCCGAAGGCTCTGATCCTCACAGGGGGGTCAAATCAGGAAAACAAAGTTACTGGGAAAAACGGCGAAAATCAGTAGCCCTCGACACCTAGAGCCCTCGACACTAAGGAGGTCCCCGGTGCTCAGAGCCCTCAGCTAATCATCTACAACCGAGGGCACCTTTTTCGACATAATATCTGCTCCACATGCGTATGGATCACCGTACCAAGTACGACGTCACATCCAACAGCCGCATTTAATGCGGCCACATGCGGTTGCCAGCGCCAACCAGTTGAGGTGACCCCTCGGCCAATGGATGCTTGACACGTGTCCCTGTCTGGCATTTATTGCTACTATAAATAGCACCCCATTTCCCCGTTGTAAACCACGCTGAAAACGCTGAACACATTTCTAATATACTCTCTCTCTCTCTACTTACTTGCTCTGACTTTTCTCTAGTTATTCCCCGTAATAACCCCTCGGATAAGCTACCCCCGGGTACACTATCCATCACATGCCATTGCCGAATATGAATGAGTGGCCACAAAATGAGTTCATTCTTCTGCCGCCTAAATACTCTTCCAGAACTTCTCGAGTAGGACGCCGTAAAGAAACAAGATTTCCAAATGAGATGGATATGTGTCCAAGACGTAGAGCACAACATGATTGATTCACATTTGTACTCTCTTATGGTGTATTATTTCTTTTCTTTGTAGTTTGTTTTAATGTTGTAACACTTTTATTAGCCATATGTTTCAAATGTACTTTTAATATGTTATGAACTTTCTTTAATTTTAAGTTCATATGACTTAATGGGTCACTTATTATTAAACACGTGATACTGTAAATTGTATTTGTAATTACTTTCAAGTTAATGCTGAATGGGTCAACTGTTTTTAAAACTCGTCACATTGATTAAGTATATTGATACTTTTAATCGATGTACTTTGTTATTTTTCGGGTTCACATTATTTAATGGTTAGGTTTTTATTATTCGGGTTCAATATTTGTGTTCAAAATATTTATTGCGTCAATTTTGTAAAACGTGTGCTTATTTAATTGAATGGGTCAACTTTTTGTAAAACGCGTATTCATGAACAATATTGTACAATTTTTACTTAAGTTGAATAACTTATGATTTATAACAAATACAAAAAAATTCTTTCAAAAAAATAAATATAAAAACATAAGAAGTGAAAAATTCAGCAACCAAATTGAGGCCAAACAAAATAAATCAGTACGCCACATATGAATTCGGAGGAGTGAAATCCGAATTGACCTGACATAGTTTCAGAGCACATTTTCGGACCTGCCAACTCCGTTTTGCGCTATCCCAGAAAACTTCAAAAAAAAATACATCTTTTGAAATGAGATGTTAGATATCTGCATTTATCCGTCAAACACCCGAGAAGATAAATGGCAGTCAGAAAATAATGGAAGGGCCAAAAAAGCGGGTGGGTTTGGTACTTGGGTTCTATTCTACAACCCCGCATGGAAGCTTAAAGACTCGGCTTTTAATTCCGCACTTTTATGTTTACTTTTTCCTTTATGAAATAGGAGTAAACACGTTTGATAATTTTAGAATAGAACTATCATGTTTTTATTTTTTAAATAGGAATAATTATTGCCAAATTTGGAAAGTACTGTCATGTTTAAAGTTTGATACTTCCAAATAGGGACAATTATTATTCCTATTTAGGATGTTTTTATTTGGACTTATTACAATCTCGGACTAGGCCAGACCAGACTTTTGCAATTATAAAATACACATAGACCAAACATTTACCAAACCAAACAAGATTAGACCAGTTCAGATCAAACAGATCTGACAAGACATGAAAATTCTGGTGTAAGTAAAAATATTTTTAGAGAATAAAAATATGAGAGTTAATTTTAAAATACAAATGAGTTTTCACTTGTATTAGGACAATATCTCATTGCATGTGTGTGTTTAATGTTTGATTGGTGGATATCTATCTCATTGTGTAGCTACGTGTTCATACTACCTCCATCCCGCAATTAAGTTACAGGATGGATTTCTCACATATTAAGAAAATAAATTTACTGGGGGGGTAAATTTTACTGTTTCGACATTGTTTGGACACTGTTTGGCACTGTTTGACACTGTTTGGCAGTGTTTGACACTGTTTTGATGTAGATAATTTGCCAAATAAGGAATGTAGGGAAGTGTGAATTTAATTGTGGGACTACCCAAAAAGGAAAGTGGGAACTTAATTGGAGGACGGAAGGATTATTATGCTCTTGTAGGAAAAAGATCATGTCTGGCCTCCCCCGTTTGGGGAGATTCCTTGTGGAATTCTTTGATAATTTTTTTCATCATTATCCTCATCAAATCTAGTTTATCCATAAAAAAATTCAGATGAAATTCAGTCTCGAAGGCAAATAAATAAAAATTTGAAACTAACTACGTTTTATATGTACATGTTGGTGCAGTTATCTTCAAAAAATTATTTGACTATCTCCCCGGTTGAGTTTTTGGTTGATTTTTTTGTGGATAAACTAGACATGTTGAAAAAACATGCTAAAAAGAATTTATCAAAAAATTACACCGGAAATCGTCCCAAACGGTGTCGGCTAGATGGAACATCCAGGGGGAGAACTACTAAAGGGCTTGGGGGCTTGTGCCCCTACGGCCTTGTAGTTCTTTTTATTATACATAGTGTATATATATGTGTGTGTGTGTGTGTGTCCAGCCTGGTAAAATACAAATTTGGTGCTCCTCTGCTTAAAATACAAATATGGTGTTCCATTGTCCGAATATGCCTTCCTTGCCCAGCTGCCTTTTGCTAGGTGTCTATCAAGAATAAAGCCTGTTGGACTGGATCTGCTACACTTGGATCTATTCATTTAGTCTTACTTAACATAAATGTAATAGGTCTTTTATATTTTTAGTTAACCTAATTCATACAATTCATTCTCTTCTTTTCTTCTTCCCCACAACAATTCTACAGATCATCTTCTTCATGTTTTTTAGCTCAATCATTATTAGGGTATCAGATTAGGGATCGATCCTTCATCATCCTTCTGAAATCATTCGTTCTCTTCGATTTCTATAATCGATTCATTCTTCTTTCTGAAATCAATTGATTCGTATTTTTTTTTCCGCACTGTTTGTCCCTGTTTATACGATTTACAGCAATAGAGATTTATATAACAAAGATAGAGAAGCAGAAAGATATACGCTCAGATCCTTAAACTCGTCTTTGATATACCGTGAACTTTACAAACACAAGGATGAGCGCTAAGGCTGATAAGATCGATATGCAAAGTTAACACAAATCTAAACCTAAAGCGCCTTTTTATATGCGCAGGTATAAGGTTTGCGTAAAGGCTTTCAGCCTGATATGGGCCTGACACATTGGCCGCATATCTTTTATACCCTAATAAATACAAACATTAAATACAAAGGATATAATAAAAGCTAATCTATTACAAGACACATGACAAGCTTGATTCACAATAAAATGATCTTCAACAATCTCCCCCTTTGTGATCAAGTGCCGTCTTGCTTTTATTTCTGAGCTGTGAAGTAGTGTTTCCTGAAGTTTAGCGCATGCTCATATGATCTCAATGACCTTCTCTTGTCGAGTTGCTTGATGATAGGCTTCAGAATAGTTTCAACTCTGTCGCATTCTCTCAGCTCTTCATCAGTGGCTTCAACAAGTCTTTGATCAATATCTTCTTTGATAGGCAGTAGCTTTTGTTGAATTACTTTTAAAGTTCCATCACAATATTTGTGTATGTCCTCTACCCACATCAGGCGCTTTTGCTGTTGATGGTTGAGATATAGAATTGAGGGTGGATCCGTAAAGATGTGGTAGGGTTCATATTCCTCAAGTTCTTCTCCATACAGAGTCGGCCTAGTGAGATTTGCCTTCCGAACGTTGTTCTCGAGAGCCATTTGTAGGTCATGAGCAGCATGGGATGTGATCTGTCTGAGCATAAAGCGCTTAATTGCCTCAAATCCTTCTCTGTAGACCTTGTTGTGATTCAACGGGAGAAATCTGCAAACCATGAGCATCTGGTATATGTCATCCATGTTCATCATAATAAAGTCGTTCTCCTGACAGATGAATTCACTTGAATCAGTGCGTTGAACTCTGAAGCTGTAGAAAGGTACTGAGAGGTGGTCTTCTTTATGTATGTCGAGAATAGCATGGATTGGATGAATGCTGGACCTCATGTCTTGCTCAAGAATCTGTCACTATTTACCTGATGACCTATGATGTAGCATGTGCAGATGTCCACCTACTAATTTGCCCTTCAGGTGTGTGAGGCCACGGATCTTTAGTTCATTTAGATGCTTGAGTTTGTCTGGTGTCCTCCAGATTCCCTTTCTGATTTCCTCTTGAAAGGGGGCATTGATTCGCAGATTCTCCCAAGGCTTCGTCGTTGTTGGCATTTGTCCTGCTGATTGTCGAATAATCGATTCAAGTTCCTTAGGAGTTTTCTTGTAGTCTTCCCCTTTCTTGAGTTCCTCTTCATCAAGGCGTATTATGTCTTCAGCACACTTTGCAAGCAATTCACGAAGCCACCAGTTCCGTTGCATGTCCTCAGTTTCAGCTTCACACCTAAGGTCATCTCACTCAGTCCATTTCCTTGGCCATTTGTCATGTATCACCGCATCCTCCAGCGCGTCATGCGTGTCTTTGTTTGGAGGAATGTATGGAGCTCTTGGCTGCTGTCGGAGCGGTGATGTTGCTTGAGAAGCACTACCGGGTTCACTCGGATTGCCCGTTGTCATCGGCGTTGAACTGAGTTTTGGCTGATGGCCTGACTTAGTGGATGTATCGGAGATAGCACCGTCAGGACTTCCATCCCCTCCTCGGACAGTATCTCTTGGAGATAAGCCTTGGGATGTTGACATCAGTTTTGAACATGGTTCTGACTGATGGCCTGTACTTGGTGATGTACCGGAGGTAACATCGACAGGACTTCCATCCCCTCCTCGGACAATATCTTTTTGAGATAAGCCTCGGGATGTTTCAGCTAGCTCGACCGTGCTAGTTAGTTTGGCTTGGTTGTGGCTAGTAGTGGGTGGCTGTTGGTTGGTTGGAGATGGAGGTGAGGGTTGAGTTGGTTGCGGGATGTGGCTAGAAGAGGCACCTTGCTCAAGTGTCCGGGGCTGCTTGTTCTCCCCCTCATGAGGTTCCGAATCGTCGGGGTCCTCATGGGAACGTTTGTGGCCTCGGCGACTGTCACGGCAAGTGCTCGGCAGAGGTCGGTTTTGTTTGTAGAAGACCGCCTTCAGGTCCTTTTCAAAGGGGGTAAGGGTACAGGTTTCAGAAGAGAAAAGGCGGAGGAAAAGGATATCGGCTAGTTCGGGTGTAGGTATGGCATAAGGATTGGGATAGGGTGTGGTCGACGTAGGGGTAGATACTAGCTGTGTATCTTGGGTTCCCCGAGAGGGTGAAGATGTCGGTAGTTGGTGGGTGGATTTGGTAGAGAAGGCGTGGGAAGGTAACGGTTGGGTATGAGGGGGTAATGGGTGTGGATCGGGCTGGCTGTGTTCACTTTTGACTCGGTGATCCGATTTTTGCAAACTTTTTTTATTGGAAAGCTAACAAAAAGATCTTCATTAATTCTAGGTCTATGCCCCAGAACCCTTTGTCACGCGCCCTCACTCACAGTCTTTGAGGGTCAAAACGTTAGTTTTCCGACAAACATTGTAAATCACCGATGTCCAGGTCAAAACTAAGGCAAATCTGTTCAAATTCTTTCAAAGTCAACCCTATGGTCTAGATAATTCAATCAACCTCGCGTCAACGGTCATCTTACAACAATCAACAATCAACCACTGAAGCCTCCTCTGACTCATTAACATTATGTGATCATCAATATGCTGAAATTCTACATGATGAGCTCAGGGAAACCGTCATGTGTGGTACTTGTTCAGATTGCTCCACACACATGGCGGGCATGACGAGCTGTGAGCAATCAATCCTTTCACATTCTGAGGGGGAGTTTCAGTTTTCTCCTCCTAGCGTCTTACATCGACAAAGCAAGGAATCTCTCAAAGGATGCAACATTTTAGGGGGAGTTTTCAATGATATCCTCCCTAGCGCCAAACAATGACAAAGCATACCGAGTGCTCCGGTTGAGGGGGAGTACAGAGAGAAAATCAATGAGAGAACATGTTCCGATGGCTTAGTAAACCCAACTAAAGCCTACCCAAGGGGCAAAGCCGAGAGTAAGTGAGTGAGTTAGTGAGTGAGAGTAATCATTATGAGCGTTAGGAAGCAGAAGGCTCAAGTGAGAAGAAAAAAAGTAATCAATGATGAGTCTGCTACCTCAACTGCCTATTATCCATTGAACATTTACTCCTAGCCACTCAAATACTCTGGACAATTCCCAAATAGGTTCAGGACTGATTTAATCAGATCTCGGGTAGAAGTCACTGCATCTTGTCCAACAGTGCACGTTGAACCCTGGCCTACCCAAGACCACACACCTGTCTCCCAACAGACATGTGTTTAATCATACTTCACGGGGAACCACATCTCTCATTACTGTCTCCTTCTGAGGCAAGTAATACTGACTACAGTGGCCTCAGCTCCATGCCACTGAACTTTCATTGATCACGTCGTGTCTAGTTACTCACTCCTAAATGTTTTGAAATTTTCAAGGACACAGACGCACTGTAATACAAGTGGGCTTTTGGGTATTAGTGAATTCATCTTTTATATTTTGTTATACACTTTGATTCTGATCCATTCCTGATATATCCAAAGTTCGTGTTGGGCTTTCGGATCTACGGGACTTACCTTCAACATTGGCGCCGTCTGTGGGAAACTGTTCAAAAAGTTTCACATTCAATTATTCCAAAAAAAACTATTTTTGAAAATGGTCAGAATCAGTTCTTATCACACAAATGATGGTTCGCGCCGTCACGGAAGGAGTCACACCCCGAGAAATCAAACTCCTCAGGGACAATCCAGCCGAGGATCATATCCTCATTTTGATGGGGACTTTGTAATTCCTGAAGCCCTAAGGAGGAATCCTCAGGCCATGCGAGATATGGCCCAGATCATGCAACACATGGCAAATGAGGAAGAAGGAGGGTCCAATTTTACAGGGAAAACTCCCCACACAGAAACGACCACGGCGTCATCCCATTCACGGGCCCATCGGGATAATCACCGTGGCGCTCCAACAACAGCGCATTATATTCCCAGTGACCGGACCCCGATCGGGTCACAAGCCAAGGGACCTACTCCTATTGGTCGTCATTTCCAGCATGACGAACGGAATTATACTAGGGCCACTCATAGGTATTGGGATCGGGAGTATACAGATTTGAGGGCTCCACCACCGCCCCTTTTGACGACCCAGGAGGAAGAAATGGCTGAAATGAGGAGGCAGATGAACGAAATGAGAGATCAGATGAATAGGGCGCCCATACAGCCTGCTCCGATTCAGCTCGGGATTACTTCCCCTTTCACCAGGGAAATTATGTATGCGGATATCCAGGGAGGTGCCAAACCACCGGCCGGTCAGATTTATGATGGGGTGGGCGATCCCCATGTGCATTTAAGGAGTTATCAAGGAGGACTCATGCTACTAGGAGCACCTGAGGCTGCTATATGTCGGTTGTTTTTCAGTACGCTCAGAGGACCCGCCCAAGAGTGGTTCAGGACCCTGCAACCTGGGTCGATCAACAGTTTCGCCGAATTATCGACGTTGTTCTTGGCCCAATTTGCTTCAAGTGCCAACCCAAAACGGCACTTCAGCTACCTGACCAGCGTGAAGCAGAACTCCAAAGAAACCCTCAATAAATTCTTAAAAAGATGGAGGGACGAAACTCTGACAGTTGGAAATATGACGGATGATACCGCCATCACCCTATTCACAAACGCTCTCCGAACGGGAGAACTATACAAGGATTTGAAGAAGAATATAGGTACGGCGTATGCCGAGGTGTTAGACAGAGCTCGCAAGCATGCTGCCCTAGAAGAAGAGATTATGATCAGGGACAAGGTCGCTGCGCCTACAGCCCCAATCAAGATGGCCGATCGGCTGGGTCCTACCCCAGTGGCCGCTCTCCCTCTTAAGCAAGGGCGATTTACTCCCCTGATCATGTCCGTGGCAACCATTTATCAGAACGAGAAGTACAACATTCCCCTTCCGACTGATTCTTCACAGTATATGGGAGCAGACGAGTCTGCTTTTTGTAAATATCATAACAGGAAAGGTCACGCCACCAACGCTTGTAGGGCACTACAAACGGCTATTGAGGACTGGATCCAGCGGGGTCATCTGGGCAAGTATGTAAGTAAGGACCCAAGCGCGGTAGGCACTTTAAAACCGATCAGGAAACCCAACAGCTGGCGACGGGATGTCCAACGTGATGCCCAGCCCCGAATGACGCATATATTCCTCCCAGGGATGAACCAGAGGGTTCGGGAGGTCCCGGAAAGAAACCTCGAATGGAGGTCAAAGTTATATTTTGGGGCAGGGAAACAGGGGATTCGAACGCCGAACGGAAAAGGTTCGAGCGAAGTCTTTATATAGGATCCATCTCCACTCCCCCCAGAAGAAAGGAAGGACGGACCCAATCACGTTCGGGCCGGCTGATTTACCCAACTCGCCGAGCCCGCACAGGGATGAATTGGTGATGAGCATGTGCATTGACAATGCTTTGATTCACCGGGTACTGATCGATACGGGGAGCAGTGTGAATGTATTGTATTTACAATCATTCGAGAAAATGGGCCTACAGAGAAGTCAATTGACCCACCTAAGAACCCCACTGGCGAGCTTCACCGGTAACTGTATTGAGGCTGAGGGTACCATCCAATTGTTAGTTGAAATTGGGGACGAAACGCACAAGGCATCACTCCGAATGACGTTCGTGGTAGTGGACATAAAATGTGCCCATAATGCCATCTTGGGCCAACTACGATTGGAAGATCTGGACGCAATAGCCTCTGTCCACCACTCGTGCATCAAATTCCCCACGTACACCGGGGTTGGGGTGGCCAGAACTGATCCGGCGACAGCCCGAACATGCTACCGAGAGGCACTGAAGCAGATGAACACCCGTGGAATGCGGGTTAACAGTATTGAGGTGGAGACCCACCGAACGGAGTTCGAGGCACATCCAGAACCTGCCACTCTCCTCGAGCAAATTGACCTGGATTTCCCCCCGAACCGGAAGGTGGCTATCGGGGTGGATCTGGAGGCTGACATTCGGGATGGCGTGATTGCTGTCCTACAAAAGTTTCAGGTATTATTCGCCCGAGGGACGGAAGATATGCTGGGTATTGACCCAGACATAATCTGTCACAAGCTTGCCGTTCGGCCTGATGCAAAACCGGTCCAGCAAAAGAAACGATATCAAGCAACCGAACGGCGGGAATTCACAAAGCAGGAGGTGGCCACCTTGCTGAGAATAAAACACATCCGTCCAGTAATTCATGTCGAATGGCTATCCAATGTGGTCCTAGCTCCAAAACAATCCACTTGGAGGATGTGCGTGGATTACTCGGATCTGAATAAAGCTTGTCCCATGGACCCTTATCCGGTGCCGAGGATCGATCTGTTAGTAGATGAAACGGCCGGATGTGAATTGTTGAGCTTCATGGATGAATTCCGGGGATATCATCAGATTTTCTTGCACCCAGATGATGCAGAGAAAACATCGTTCGTTACTTCGGATGGTGTGTTCTGCTATATTGTCATGCCATTCGGATTAAAGAACGCAATGGCAACTTTTCAGAGGATGATCGGGATGCTTTTCAAAGAAGTGTTGGGAGTCACAATGGAGGCTTATGTTGATGATATCCTGATCAAAAGCCGGAAGAAGGAGAATCATATCCTGGACATAGAAAAGGTGTTCGGGATAATGCAGAAAGCTAACATGAGGCTGAATCCCAAAAAATGTGCTTTTGCTGTGAGAGGGGGCAAGTTTTTGGGATACATGATGAGCGAGAGGGGGATTGAGCCCAATCCTGAAAAGATAAAGGCAATTGTGGATATGGAGGCTCCTAGAAACCTCAAGGAAGTGCAGAGATTGACCGGTCGGTTAGCAGCTCTGAGCAGGTTCCTATCCAAGCTAGCCGATCGAGCTATTCCATTCTTCCAGATCATGAAGAAAGCCAACCCCTTTGAATGGACCGCCGAATGTCAAACGGCTTTTGAAGATTTCAAGGCATATCTATCTTCTCCCCTGGTATTGACAAAACCCGATCCAGGTGAACACCTGTATATGTACCTTGCTGTAGCTGACCTGGCCGTGAGCACGGTATTATTGAAAGAAGAAGATGGCATCTAGAGGTCGATCTATTTTGTAAGCAAGGCTTTGAACGGCCCGGAAACCAGGTACACCTTACTAGAGAAAATAGTACTGGCCCTGATAGATGCTATTAAACGTCTAGCACCATATTTCCAGACCCATCCGGTAACTGTGTATACTACTCAGCCACTCACCACCATCTTGAGAAACCCAATGGCAAGTGGGCGCATTACAAAGTGGAGTCTCCTGATCGGGCAATATGAGGTGGATTTCAAGCCTTGACCTACTATCCAAGGGCATGCCCTGGCGGATTTCATTGTAGAATGTACCGCTCCGCTTTCGGAAATAGATTCAGAGAACAATGGGCTGGATAACTGGTGGGAGATGTATGTGGACGGTGCAGCTAGTGCCAAGGGTTGTGGAGCCGGTGCTGTGATCACATCGCCCGAAGGGTTCAAAGCATATTACTCCATTCATTTTGACTTCAAAGTAACCAACAATGAGGCTGAGTATGAGGCCCTTATTGCGGGTTTATAATATGCGAAGACCCTGGGCGCCGATCAGTTAAAAGTCCGGTCGGATAGTCAATTGGTGGTAAGTCAAGTAAATGGCACAGCTGAAGCTAAAGAGGAAAGAATGAAGGCTTACAAAGAGATAGTCGAGGAGCAGATAAACAAATTTGAACAGGTGGTGCTCGACCAAATATCCAGAATAGAAAATACCGAAGCAGACATCTTATCCAAATTGGAAAATGCAGCGCTCGACGATCGGGCACAGGAGATTCCAGCTCATATCCAACGGTTTGCCCATCGGGAAACATTGGCAACCCCGACAATCATGATGCTCCAGGTCGAGGCCATATCTTATGCCATCCCCAGTTGGGTCATAGATATGACCAATTACCTAAAAGACGAAACCCTCCCACAAGATAAAAATCCCGCTTATCAGATAAAATGCATCCAGAGGAGGGCTTCCATGTTCGAGTTGGTGGATGGGAAGTTGTACAAAAAGACATTTGGGGGGCCATATTTGAAATGCCTCCCACCCGATCTAGCGGCGGCCGTAATGGAAGAAATTCATGAAGGCATCTGCTCAAGCCACCAAGGGCCCAAGACACTGGCTAGAAAAATCATCCTGCAAGGGTATTACCGGCCAACCATCCAACAAGACTGCTTTGCGCATACTAGAAAATGTAAAGTATGCCAGCTATACGCACCGGTCCCCGGATGGCCAGCCACTTTCTACACTCCAATGACGGTGGCCCTCCCATTCGCTAGGTGGGGGATCGACCTGCTAGGTCCTCTACCTACTGCCCCTGAGAACAACAAGTACATCATCGTTGGGATATATTATTTTAGCAAATGGGTGGAGGCCGAGCCACTGGCTAGCATCACAGATGTCAAATGTCAAAAGTTTGTCTGGAAGAATATCATTTGTCGTTTCGGAATCCCCGAACAGATTGTAACTGATAATGGAAGGCAGTTCGTGAGCCGGAATTTTGAGAACTACCTTGTCAAATGGGGAATCAAGCATTCCAGAGCATCCGTGACATACCCTCAGGCGAATGGCCAAGTAGAGAATATGAACCGTACCATCATGGATGGCATGAAGAAGAAGCTGGAAGAATACTCCTCATCATGGCCTGATCAGTTAAATTATATCCTATGGACTTACAGGACTACACCCCGAACGGCCACAGGAGAAACTCCATTTGCCCTTACTTACGGTTTCCAGACCAAAGTACCAACGGAGGTCCTAGTTCCCACACACTGAACGGTGCATTATAGCCCAGAGCGGAATGAGGACAACCTACGGGCCGAATTAAACTTCATAGAAGAAAGAAGGGATCTGGCAGCTGCACGAATGGAAGAGTATCACAGGGCCACGAGAAGATATTTTGACAAACAAGTTAAAATTCGTTCAATCAAAGTAGGGGACCTGGTGCTAAGGAAGCGAGAAAAAAACAAACCTCTCGAAGGTGAAAAAATGGCACAAAATTGGGAAGGCCCGTATCAAATATGCAAGAAGTATGCTTCAGGAACGTGTGGCCTACAATGTACCGAAGGTCGACCGGCAGGCACATGGAATACGGAACATTTAAAAAAAATTTATCAATAAAAACGGCTGTTGCCACCTCTAAATATATATATATATATATATATATATATATATATAGAGAGAGAGAGAGAGAGAGGGAGACATAACTTCCAGAAAATCTCAGCCCATGGTTAACACGATCATTCCGGATGACCGAATGACGAACGAGTTAACAACATGGAAGGAAAATCATTCTCAGCTAAAAGAATTTGACCCTAGATTTATGAATGGATAAAGGGGTCAAAACGGCTTGAAGATTCGATGCTCAGAAAATCTCAGCCCATGGTTAACACACAGTCATTCCGGATGACCGAATGACGAACGGGTTAACAACATGGAAGGAAAGTCATTCTCAGCTAACAGAATTTGACCCTGCAATCATAAGAGGGATCAAAACGGCTTGGAGTTTGACGCTCAGAGAGTCTCATCTCAGCGGTTAACATGGGAATCGTTCCGGACAACCGAATGAGGAACATGTTAGCAGTTTGGAGGGAGCCATTATCTCAGCTAACAGAATTTGACCCTGTAATTACGCATTGTTAAAGGGATCAAAACGGCTTGGAGTTTGATGTCAGTGTATC
This sequence comes from Cuscuta europaea, assembly GCA_945859875.1. Lineage (NCBI taxonomy): Eukaryota > Viridiplantae > Streptophyta > Magnoliopsida > Solanales > Convolvulaceae > Cuscuta > Cuscuta europaea. Next base: position 7,503,759 of record CAMAPE010000006.1, read on the forward strand.
TCACCTCAGCTTTTAACACGCAGAATCATTCCGGATGACCGAATGAGGAACGGGTTAACAGTTTGGAGGGAGCTGAGCCATCAACTTAGCTAAATTTGACCCTGTAATTACGTCCGGGAAAAGGGATCAAAACGGCTTGGAGATGGTGTCAAGACTATAAGTATGGACAAACCGAGCGACGTTCGGATAAGGTACGAATTGTCGTCCGGGAAATCGGAACTATGGTTTTGAAAAATCTCGCCTCAGTCATTAACTTGATTTGGAAGTGAGTCGCCCTTTTAGCTATAAATAAGGAATGACCCGATCCGGTGACTTTGCTTACAGTTTGAAAAGGGTTACCTCAGACCCCTAATATGGATGATACAAGCCAGAGAGAATAGTTCGGAATGCATCGGAATTATGAGTTTGGAAGGGAGATAGTCTCACCTCAGCTTGTTAACACGTGGGATCATTCCGGATGACCGAATGACGAACGGGTTAACAGTTTGGAGGGAGCCGCCGTCTCAGCTGAGAGTTTGACCCTGTGGTCACGATCAAAACGGCTTGGAGGGATTCACCTCAGCTAAAAGATTTTTGACCCCTTGGATCACGAACGATAAAGGGATCAAAACCGGCTTGGGAAGGGTGTCAGAACAAATATGGTTAAACTGAACGACGTTCGGTAACATGGATTGTCATCCGCAGAATCAGAATTCCCAGGTAGATGACCGAATGACGAACGGTTTGGAGGAAGACATTATTTCAGCCAAAAGAATTTGACCCTGGCTTTATGACCGAACAGAGGGATCAAAACGGCTTGGAAACAATGTCAGAAATATAAAGATACATGAGCCGAATGATGTTCGGCAACACAGAAAATATTATGAGCGAGAGAAATCAAAGAAAAAACAGAAGAGTAACATCAACACGGTTAAAGGAAAATATCCAGTTTATTCTTCGGCATTACTAGACGGAAGATACAAAAGAAAAAGAAGAGAAGGCAAAAAATAAATATACAACGCTATGCTACTGGAGGACTGCCGTTCGGGGAAGGCGAAGGTTGGCAGCTCCCTGCCTGCGCTGCATCATCAGGCACTGCTTCTTTTCTTTTCTCCATAATCCGGTCATAGGTGTTCCCGAACAGATCATCAAAGCCCAATTCATCAGGATCAAACGGCATAGGGAAATGTTTCAGGATCAGATCAAGGTTCCTATCTAAAAGTAGATCCTGACTTTGTGTCACAATTTTCTCGGTCAGGACATCTAGAAAAGATTTCCCTTCCGGCGTGCTGTCCAGGAGATCGATGCCTGCCTTGATGGGATCTTCGCTTTCGCGCAAAAATTGGCCAAGATGAGGTCCCAGGAAGTGCCGGGCTGTATTCTCCAGAGCAACGTTCAGCCCTTTACCCCGTTGGTAGTAACTATTGATTGATTGGCAATCTGGGAAGTATTGGCAGTATAAGGCTCGGGAAGATTGTCACCATTGACCTTATCAAATGTGACCCCGGCAGATTCGGCAGCCCGCACCTTGGCCCGGAGTTCTTTAATCTCCCGATCGCGACGTCGGGTTTTCTCTTGCATTGCAGCCAGGGCAGCTTTCGCTTTCTCACCTTTGGCGCGTTCTTGTAGATCTGCAGCTAATTTCCGAGCAGCAGAAAGAAGGACCTGGCTATCATCCTGATCGCTAGCCAGGAGTTTCATTTCCTTTTCGGTCGCAAGGAAGGTCTTATGATAATATACACCAGCCTAAAAACAAATGGCAAATGAAGTCAGATAAGATAAACAAATAAAAAGTAGGAAGGTATGGATCAGAATGAAGCGTACCTTGAGTGCTTCTTGATGACCTGCTTCAAGAAGATCTGACCAGTGAGTCAAGTTCGTGAAACTAGGGGGAACCTTCAGCGAAGTGCTGCACCACATGGATGATGGCATTAGCCCGAACAGGTATCTTCCTTCTGCTCTAGACCCCATGTTTGAAAACTCAACAAACATCCGATCATCGACCGGTGCATTAGAAAGAACTGGAGTTTTCGGTTTGGCAGGCACAGATTTTTTGGGCTCAGCCTCCGTTCAAGTCAAGTCGACTACGTGATCGACCGGGATCAGTATGCTTCCATCATTCCCCCTGCGTTTCTTTCGAGTCTGCTCAGCAGATGCATGATCGGCAATCATCTTCTCCTTGCCCTTTCCGGAGGAAGCTGTCAGAGTAGCGGCAGATATGGAACGCCGAATGGGTATGGGGGATATCACGCCTACAACAAAGGGAATAAGAGATAAGAAACTAAATTGAAAGAAGGAAGATCGGGTTAAAACCCTGTTACACTTACCAATCCCGGCAGATAGAATATTAGAAGGGGTAATAAAACCCCGAAGACTTCGAGTTTCTCCCATACGCAGAGATTCAGCTTGGGAGCGCAGAACGGCATCTACTCTTGGCTGAGAATCCCGAACGGGATAGGCGTTCCACTGATCAGGAAATGGGAGAGAATCACCTACCCGAACGAATAGAAATCGCTCCTCCCAGTCAGCTAGCGGGGTAGGATTATCTGTAAACAATTGACGATCAGATCGGGCTACCAGCTTTAGGTACCCGGTCGTCCAATAAAGCTGATAGCAGTAGTGGTGTAGAAATAAGTCAACACTTGGAGAGATCCTCAGTTCCTAGCATCGAATTATGAAGCCAGACAAGATGCGGTAGGTGCTAGGTACGAACTGAGCGGGAAGTACGGAAACCCGACGCAAGAACTCCACAACTAATGGATGAAGAGGGAAGCGAAGCCCCGCAATCAATGCATCAAGATGCACTAGCACGTGTCCCGGTCGATGCCTCATTGGATGCCTGATGAATCCAGCATAATACTCTCTTGGTGAAGGCAATAATTGGCCAAGTTGCCGTTCAACATCTTCAGGAAGACGTTGTTTCTGTTTACGAATACGGTTAAAGTGCAGGGCAATGCGGGGTGGCCGCTCGGGCATTCCCTTGTTATAGATCTGAACATCGTCCCCTGATAGGCATCCGTCATCACGAGGTTGTTCGGTGTCTTTTCCTGTGAGAGGATTGCCGGGATTAGGTACTTGGGAAGAAGAGCCTTCGGCCTTGTTCCCAGCAGAAGTTTTTCCTACACGAATCAACGACATTTCTTCAGATTCTGAGCTAGAAGGGAAATACATAAAACCACTTGAGGAATCCTGAGAATTCTAGAGAGAGAAAGCTTGGAGATACACGAGAGAAAAAACTTGAAACAGCAAGAAAAATGAGGATCAAGAACCTCTCTATAAATAGAGAAAATGCCGCCCAAAAACCTAATCCATGAATAACACGTGGCATTACGTGATTATGATTAATCAGGGTGTATTTATGGTTCATTGTTAGGCACGTACCCCGAACGGGCAATGAAGAAACATGTTAACCAGGCAAGTACGTTGAACGGGCACTTACATTTTGAGGCAAATCTTTTCACACAAAGGAATGCAACAAAGTCCATGAGAACAGCTAAATACTACTCGATTCGCCAATTAACGAACATCGAGCCAAATAACTAAGATGTTTCAAATTAGCCGAGTGACGAATGGTCTCACAGAGAATTGGCAAAGATCACACAAAATTGCTGGTTATAAAACTGCTAAGTCCTAAAAAATTATCGGAAGCCGGAACGGCTATCAACATATGAAGGAAGCCAAATGCGGGTAGACTACCGGAAACATCTGAAGCCAGAAAAATTGCCAAGTCCTAAAATATGATCAGACGCCTGAACGGCCATCAACACAAAATAAAGGGGGCCAGTCCCTGGTAAATTGTCAGAACTATCTATTGCCCGAGCGGCAATCAAACGGTGATAGGAGTGTTAAGTAAAAAATAAAGTCAGAAAACTGTTAAGTCCTACAAAACGGACCGAATCCCGAATGGTGAGCAATCATTCAATAAGGGCAAAAAAGACAGTATATGGAGGTTTGTGCAAAAGAGATAATATATATATTCATCGGCTCTATCGGCCGGAAAATACAGATAAGGTTTGAAAAAAGGAGAAGGGGGGAAGGGATTACAGTTGCAAAAAATATTAAATTCTAAATCTATTGTTCCACTCTGTTGTCTTCTTCATCACCCTCCTCCTCATCTGAGTCAGTAGGGGGATCAAGCTCCTTCCCCGCTTCTCGATCAGCAGCCCGTTGCAAGTCCCGTTGATACTTTTCATATTGGGCTTCAACGATGGGCGCTTGAGGAAGGTCAGCCAGCTCGACCGGCCTCCCTAGCAATTCTTGTAGCTTAGCGACGAAGGGGGCCATAATGTGATGGCAGCCCATGACATAAAGAGATCGGGCCAGGGAGTCATTGAACTTTTTTCCCCTTGGATCCTGGTCAAGCAGTTTGACCCCCTCGCTGCGACGGGCATCACCTGTGGGAAAACGTTCGAGATAATCACCAAAGGTGACTGGGAGTTCCTGCTGCGCATAATCCTTCTTCAAAATAGCGAACTCCTCAGACCCTTTGAATGATTCCCGGACGGCAGACAGATCAACGTTCACCTCAATTGGGCCGTCCGGGATACAGGGGGCGCACTCTTCAAACTTAACCAAAGCAGCTTCAGCAACATGAACTTTGGATTGAGCGGCCCTGAGCTGAACCCTGAGTTCACCAAGCTCCGACTCGAGGCATTTTTTCTCCTCCAAAGAGGCTTTCCATTCGGCTTCCAGAGCAGCAAAAGCAGCAGCTGCATTCTGCTCCACAGAAGTCTGAGCGATGATCAGATCCCGCTCTTTAGCCAGTCGAGCTTCTTTCAGCTGCAGACTGTAAAGCCCAACCTGCAGAATGTCGTTCGAGAAATGAGATGGTGTGGAAAGAAAATTAAAATATGAGAAAAATATAGTAAGAAAAGTACAATACCTTCAGGGCTGCTAAGGCCAAGCATTCCTCAGATTGCTCGACCGACAGCGTAGGAACAGTGAAATTGTTGAAGAAAGCAGAGGTAGACCAAATCTGGCTTGCCGAACATCCACCTTTTTCCACAACTTCATGAACCGGATCGGCCAGTGAGACCCGATCAACCTGACCAGATAGATGGACGGTGGGCTTATCACCCGCACCCTGACCAGTCTCCTGAGCGGTCTGGAAGTGCTCAGGAAATCTATGCATCTGATCAGAACCAAACCGTTCGTCGACCAACATAGCATCAAATTGGTCCCGATGGACCTGTTGCAGTGGTTGTGGTTTTGGAACGGGTTAAGAAGTTCCAGCATCCTGAACGGTAGTTATGGAAGGAGTAGGTTGAGGGTTCTTCTTGGCTTTCTTCCGTTTGCCAACCCCACCAGCTGCAAGAACTCTGCTGTTGTCCATAGGTACGTCCGGGTTGAGAGCTAAAAAATAACAAAGGAAAATATTAGTACCGAGCGGACCTTAGCACGCGGGAAACAAGAAAGAAGAAAACGTTTCTCGCACGGGAAGGACCGCCCGGACCATGGCACTTAATTTTTCAAAACAAGTAAACCCAAGAGAACGGGCAGTACCTATCTCGGCTTCGATTAGCCGATCGGGAGTCAGATAAATAATGATATCCACGCATTTATCTTTCTCCACAGCAAGCACATCCTTGTAAATTTCCTTAGTATGGACTGGATCAGGAGATTTCCTTAATAAGAACCGATCTTTCCACCCCTTGATTGAAGTCGGATTGCCCTTGAACAGGATATGTCCCGTTCGGGCACTAGTGGACAAATAGCCGTGTGTTTGTTGAGGGGCTACCTTTAAAAATGGTGGAATAGATCTAAGGTCGGCCAGGCACCGGCATCTTTACAACGGCAAATAAAGCCCGCCATTGCCCGATAGGAGTTCGGCATGATTTGGGCCGGTACAATTTCGTAGAAGTTAAAAAATGAAACGAAAAAAGAATGTAACGGAAACCTAAGCTCGGCCCTAATTGAATCAAAATGGACTACAACCATCCCAGGGGTATGGCGCATTGGGTGAAGCCCATCTCGCAATCGGAAATTCACCGGGTCTGGGATTAGGGCCGGAATTTCGGCCCTATTGTGGGAGGTCAGTTTTTTCCGCCTCTCCCTAATCAATTTTAGGTCAAGTGTATGATGGGGGAAATCGTTGGGACGTCCGGCCGCCATGGAAATTAGCTCATCTTCGGACTGAATGAAATCACATTGAATGAGAAATGAAATCACATTGAATGAGAAATTGAGAAATGACCTTAATAAAAAAAGAAATTGAGAAACTGATGCACTAATGACAGTTTAGTGAATTTTTATTAGATCATATGATGGATTTTTGTATTACAATGTCATTTTTATTAGTCATTTTGTATGATTCAGTCTGATTAAATCATTTGATTGACACTGAGTTATGCACTATGTATTGAAGTGATGATAAAATAGTTTACATGGTCATTAAAATGCCTATATTTGTGTGAACTTGATAGACAATAACAAGAGCTTTTAAGAAATCAGTGTTAGTGCAATGTTGCTGAGGTTCTTAAGAAAATAAAAACATATCTAAGCATAGAGGAATTGACTGAGTTTAAAAATACTCTTTGGTTGGATGTTAAGAATAGAAGACATGCCTTGGCTCAGTGGACAATTGCTTTTGGGATTGATTGGCAACTTTGGGACTGAAGTTAATGGAAACACAGATAACAGTGTCATCAGGTTTCACATTAAAAACAGTGTCATCAGTTTTCAGAAGCATGATCTTGCAATAATGTGTGCTTTAAAGTTTGGAGCTGTGAAGCCAAATATTTCTAAAGAGCTTGAGGGAGATATACGGAAAAATTATTTAGTATCCAAGACAACTATGACTCGTGCAGATATTCAGAATGCATTGAAGAGTTACAAGAGCACTGATGAGAGCAGACTGACAAAGGATGGAGTGAAACTGGCACTACTATACATACTTTCACATTGCTTATTTGGGAATCAATATGTTAGACCAATGAAGGCATACTACATAAACCTAGTTAATGATTTGGATGCATTCAATGGTTATCCATGGGGTGATGACGTTTGGGTGGATTTAGTTAACAAGGTGAAACAGAGTTGTGAGGCAATAGATAAAGGAAAAGGAGATAGAGTGACACCAAAGCTTTGTAAGTTTCATCTCCATTATTAATAAACTAGGTGAGTGTTTCCCGACGCTTACCCCTTCGTTCGCGATGGTTTCTTTCGGGTTCAAAACAAGGAGATAGAGTGACATTCCCTGGCTTCCTAGTGGCATTCCAGTGGTGGGCATTTGAAACATTTCCAGGTTTAGCAAAGGCTGGTTTGTGCAAGGTCATAAAGGGCACGCGGCACATCATGCCAAGGACTCTAAAGTGAGAATTTATAAAAAACCTACATTGGAGGTCCTTTGTGAAATTATATTCAAGAATGACAAGGTATGTTATATATTAATATGTAAACTTTTAAATGCTTATGTGCACACATTGTTTACTAACATGGTTTATTGATTTAGTTTGAATGGACACAGATAGTACCAACTGCAGATGAGATTGCTATGATAGAAGAAGGAAATGACATAAATGAGGAGGTGATGCACCTTGTCATCAACAATGTTGGCAGAATTTATGCTGAAAGCCAAATACTGTTGTAGCAAAAGAGAAACAAAAGGTGATCCAGACCAGAGCAGCCAAAGGAAAAAAAAAACAAAAGATGGGAGGGGCAGTGGTAAAGCAATCAAAGCTCAAGAAGGACCTTCTAAAAGAAGAAAGCAGACTAGACTAAAAAGAGTGATGATGACTCTAGTGAGCAAGACAGTGATGAAGGTGAAGAGACTGAAAGTGATGATTCTAGTGAAAGTGGAGGCGAAGGAGTGAAGTGTGCAGTTTTCATGAGCTAAGACAACAAGAGTCTGAAAAAAAGCACGAGAAAACAAGCCAAGAAGACTGTCAGATTAATGGCAGAAATGAAAAATATTAAGAAGACTCAGAAAAAGCAAGAGGCTCTTTTAAAAGATGTCATTCTGATGCTCAACAAAATGTCACAGGGGGTTGAGAAGAGTCAACCTACAAGAGCAACTGCAGAGGGTGGTATGGATGAAGAAGAAAGTCCAGAAGAAGAAGAAAATAACGAAAAAGAAGATGACGTGTTAGCCATCACTGGGCAAGATCCTGAGAATGATGAGGAGCCTAAACTAAATGATAATGCAGAGACTGAGGATGGTGTTATACAGAATGAAGATGTCAATCTAAACACCAAGGATGGTGTCGTAGAGAATGAGGATGCTGATGTAGATAAAGAGGATGCAAATGTTGAGAGTGACCATTCAGGTGTGAATTAGGATGCGAATGCAGAGGCTGGGGATGCTAGAGAAGACATTGAGGATGCTGATGCTTTTCCTACAGAAAAAAATGAAAAAGAAATGCAAGAGAAGAACACTGAGGAGATAGAGAAGAACACTGAAGAAGTAGTTTGTGACATGCCTACATTTAAGATATTGACTCAATCTCAAGGTAGTGAGAAACAAATTGAGGACAGTGTGCAAATGGAAGAGGAGGGACTACCTGCACAAAAAGGTAAAAAAGACACTGCTGAATCTGGTTGGGGGATAGGGTCACAAGACAATAGTCAGTTTGTCCAAGAGATGTGCATGAGTGCAGATGAAGTGGCAAAAAAGGCTTTTCAGAGCCATTCTTCTAATCCATGTAGAGAACTCATAGTAAAGACTAATCAGGTAAATACAAAAACTCAGTAAAATAACATTCAAGTAGCCTTTTCAAATGTTAAAAATGACAGTCTAGTGGCATTGCTTATGACCATTTTGTAGTATGACATTGAGTGTATATTGCTTCCTTTTCAATAAACATATAAGAACATGATACTATATATTATGCCAATGCCACAGGGAGATTTTCCCAAACAAAAGCGTGTCCTTAGGTCACCAGTGAAGTACATGGGAACTGAGCATGCATCAAAGAGGAGGAAGAGAGAAAAGGGAAAGAAAAGAGAAGATGATGAATTTCTGCCACCGTTGAAGCAAATAATTGGACCTTTCTCTGAAGATCCAACAGAGAGCCCACCAGTTCAAGAAATAGAGAGGGTGAAAGCATACTTGGAAGTTGGATTGCTGAAGAACTTCCAAAAAAGAAAACTGGCAGAAGGTACAAAAAGGAGGAAGACAAAATGACTAACAAACCATTCCTGCTAGACACAATGAAACTTGAACAAAAAACATGATTATATGACCTGTTTATGAATCAAGAATGGATCATTGACAAGGTACTCATACAAAATGGTCATATAGTTGTCAGTTTAACTACAAAGTGTAATTTTAATACATGTGTGTTTGCACAGAATGCCATTATTAGTCATTTTACTGTACTTTTAATTGCTAACTGTGTATTTTATTTCTTATAGCATGTTGAGGTAGTAATGTACTATTTGAGCATTAAAAGGGTGCATTACAAACTGCCACAGAAGTATACCACAACTGGCCCATTTTTCTTGAAAATAGTGAAGCGTGAACTTGACACAATATCAAAGGGGCACTACACATACCACAAGTCAGCAGAAGAAGAAAGTATTGTGCGTGAAATAATTGGTGCTAACAACTATAGCCTACACTGGAGCAAGGCAGACTTTGTGTACCTTCCTCTGAATACTAGCAATCATTGGGTCTTGTTAGTGCTAGATATCAAGCAGAGAAAAATAAGGGTATACAATTCCAATGCCAGAAGAGGTGATTCACTGAGGGGTATCGAATCCTATTTTGCAAGCATAACTGTGCTCCTGCCCAGAATAATGGATTATTACAAAGTGTACGAATTGATGGGTGAAGAGCCTATGGGTGAAAGGTATTTGAATGTAGAGCCTGTAGAAGGATGTCCACAACAAGATGATGGGTAAGAGGATATAAATTTACTTAAATTGATTGTGTAATAGTGTACTTCTTTTTGGATTTTAAAAAGTGATTTTACTTTTGTTGTTATGCATCAAGGGAAACTGTGGAACATACATGCTCAAGATGGCAAAATTTCTCATGGTAGGGATGGGAATGGATGCCATATATCCTGAAGCAATACCGTTGTTTAGGGAAAAAATGGCAACTGAGCTGCTACTATATAGCGAAAGAAGGCAGGGTGAGAAAGAATGAAGTGAAACTTTGGAGAAAATGATGTTTGTGTTGGAAGACTATATGATATGTACTAGTACTTTTAATATCATGGCATGACATCCAGTGCATTTGTTTTGCAACACTTATGCTTATCCTTTGTTATTGTTTTCGAACAACATGTTGTTTGACTTTTTTAAGACAAGCATTTACATTGTGTTTTGAATGTATGACATTTGGTTTAGAGATTATCAGATGGCATTCTGAGATTGCATTTTATTGAATTATGTTTAAAATATTGATCGTTTATTGAATTTTGTTTAAATTTCTTAGTATTCGACGAGTTTTTAACCTCAACCAAATATCTAAATCTCTTCTTCCTCTCCTATGTTTATCTACAGGATACTTATATTTTCATATGCATGAATTGTTTGTGGGGTCAGATTTGATTACATGCAGCATGTAAATGACATAAAATGACAGTTAGATGACATTTGTTAAAACATCAAATGACATCAAACAATGGGAAATGTCAATTACGCATAAACAATATGACATAACAGTATTGAAATTATTACACTAAACAATTTACACGAACTTTTAACGATACACACGGTTAGTTAATGACATGTGTAATACTTTTCTTTGAAACTAAAAGGCCATCAAATCTGACATATGTTAGTTAACAATAAACAAAATGCCAAATCATAACTCAACTGACATCAACTGTGAAATATATCATTGAACTGTATCCATAACAAACTGGGATCAAGTGTGAACCAAAATTGCCATCAAATCTGACATATGTGAGTTAAGAGTAAACAAAATTCCAAAACACAAGTCATAAACACTAAATGCCACATCTACATAGTAGAATTCTTAAAAGTATAAAAAACAAAAGACAAAATAAAATGAATTAGCCATGGCATCACTGGATATTGATTGGAATGGGATTCCTACAAGTTTTCTTATTATGTCTAAGCACATGGCATCTAGAACATCTTTGGCTTTTTGAACCTCTATATTCTCCAATGGATGGAATCCTGGATTTCTTCGGGCGACTAGGAGGATGCTTCATACAAGTCGTTGGCTTACATCGTTGGTTTTGAATAGTAGCAGGAATAGATCAACAATTGAATGCATAATACCAGACCATGTAGCAAGTCAAGCATCTCTAATGTAATAAGGAGAAATGTAAGTATAACATGACAGATGTGGGCGTACAGCAATTGCAGCAACAACATGAACACAAACAAAGTGATCTAGTTGAAAGTGGCCGTAAGTACAACTTCTAGAGTTGAGATTGACCACAAACGACGTGCATCTACTATGTTTTTGAATGTATGACATTTGGTTTAGAGATTATCAGATGGCATTCTGAGATTGCATTTTATTGAATTATGTTTAAAATATTGATAGTTTATTGAATTTTGTTTAAATTTCTTAGTATTCGACGAGTTTTTAACCTCAACCAAATATCTAAATCTCTTCTTCCTCTCCTATGTTTATCTACAGGATACTTATATTTTCATCTGCATGAATTGTTTGTGGGGTCAGATTTGATTACATGCAGCATGTAAATGACATAAAATGACAGTTAGATGACATTTGTTAAAACATCAAACAATGGGAAATGTCAATTACGCATAAACAATATGACATAACAGTATTGAAATTATTACACTAAACAGTTTACACGAACTTTTAACGATACACACGGTTAGTTAATGACATGTGTAATACTTTTCTTTGAAACTAAAAGGCCATCAAATCTGACATATGTTAGTTAACAATAAACAAAATGCCAAACCATAACTCAACTGACATCAATTGTGAAATATATCATTGAACTGTATCCATAACAAACTGGGATCAAGTGTGAACCAAAATTGCCATCAAATCTGACATATGTCAGTTAAGAGTAAACAAAATTCCAAAACACAAGTCATAAACACTAAATGCCACATCTACATAGTAGAATTCTTAAAAGTATAAAAAACAAAAGAAAAAATAAAATGAATTAGCCATGGCATCACTGGATATTGATTGGAATGGGATTCCTACAAGTTTTCTTATTATGTCTAAGCACATGGCATCTAGAACATCTTTGGCTTTTTGAACCTCTATATTCTCCAATGGATGGAATCCTGGATTTCTTCGGGCGACTAGGAGGATGCTTCATACAAGTCGTTGGCTTACATCGTTGGTTTTGAATAGTAGCAGGAATAGATCAACAATTGAATGCATAATACCAGACCATGTAGCAAGTCAAGCATCTCTAATGTAATAAGGAGAAATGTAAGTATAACATGACAGATGTGGGCGTATAGCAATTGCAGCAACAACATGAACACAAACAAAGTGATCTGGTTGAAAGTGGCCGCAAGTACAACTTCTAGAGTTGAGATTGACCACAAACGACGTGCATCTACTATCAACAACTTCAAATTCATATGCACATGATGGTTTCACCTAGGAAATGGCCAAAATATGAATATCAAATTAGAATAAAAAATGAATTACCTAAACAATATACTAATACAAGGACACAAACTGACAGATTTGTAGAGTCAAAATGACATATTGATAACCAAAGTGGAATTATATAAGCAGATAACAAACTGAGAATTGACTTATGGTTAAAGAATAAGCTTTGACATACCCTCATATGTGTAGCTTCAGCTTGCAAAGCTACAAGACGTTTCTCACATATCCGTGTGAGAATAGTACTTGTTTTCTCAGCTTTTTCATTCCTCTCTGTGAACCATTGATGCATCCTTTCACGCAAGAAATCAACAAGTTTAGACACGGAATACTCTCTTGCACATACATTGACTTTGTTCATAGACTCAACACAATTGGATGTCATAATATTATATCTCTTTGGTCCAGACATTACTTTTGACCATGTGTTAGCTCCTATTTTGTCTAGCCAAGTCCTTATCCTGGGGTCTTCAGAATCCAACATGGATAAGTAGTCATCATATTCTTTAATAGTTGCTGCCATATAGGCAACTTTGAACTTCCATCCCAAACAAGCTGCAGATCCTCTAAATTTTGGTGTCATGTTATGACGCAGATGAGCAACACAAAAACCGTGGGTAGCATGTGGCAAGATTTCAGAAACAGCCTTTATAAGCCCTTTATGCCTATCAGATACTATGTAAATGTCATGCATGTACTTTAGTGAGCCTTGAGGTTAACTAAAGCATGTCACATCTAATTTGAGTGCATGTCATTTACATCCTTTATGCCTATCACTGTCTTCAGGTGTTTCGATTTCTACAGCTCTAGACGCAGTGTTACTACAAGAAGCAACATCTTGAGAGTGTATACCAAAGAGGTTAACATTTTCAGTGCAAAAGGATGGGCTATGATCAAAAGAGGGTGCAGGTAAGGACACATGTTGTTGGGAAGAATCAACACCAACATTCTCATCAACAGAAAGCGAATGAGTTGAAAAATCAACAACAGAAGTTGGAGTAGAGGAGAAGGGTGTAGTATAAGTGGTATGTTGCTGTGAAGAAATGACAACATTTTTAGCTGAAGGAAAAGCAGAAAGTTCAACATCAACAGGAAATGGAGATGAAGAAGAGATAGGATAAAACTTAACACAAAGTGGATACTTTAAAAAATTTGGTTGAAGAGACTTGATATAAAGATAAAATGTTAAGGTAGATTGATCATTTATAGTAACAGGAGGAGGGAATCCATCTCGCATATAAGAAAGCCTGAAATTATGATTAGGTTTATACTGAGAAATTATGGCAGTCAACATATCAACAAAACAAGCATATTGAACACCATAGTTAACATGAAGACCACATGTGTGGACATTGGTGAACACATAGTCAGAATCCCAAAAACCATCCACATTGACCATAACAAGTAAAAAAGGATCCATTGTGCTAAAAGGTTCCTGAAAAGTGAAGGAAAAACAAATATTTCAGCATAACAGAAGCATGAAACAAGACAATTAGTTATACTAAATGACAGTTTGTGTGAATATGTGACAGTCTATAAGGATGTATAACTATTATTTACCACACAAAATGGCAAATCAGCAAATGACACACACAAATCACAGTTACGAATACAAAAGAGGCAGTTTTTTAGAACATAATCTAGTACTTGGAGCAATACACATTGGCAAAACAACATTAAACGAAAATAGGAAATAACAACACACAATGAAATTTGATGAAACAAAAGCATTGATGAAGTTCATGAAAAGCAAACAAACTAAATTATTGACAGTAATGAATTTGAAATCAAATATACTAAACTACAAAATTTTTGTTAATATGAAAGTGAAGACAAAAACAGAGCAAACTAAATGCATAGCTAAATTTCAAGCAATTGCGACATAAATTTAACAACGATTGATGAAGAAGGATGATACACGCAAGTTTCAGTGAACATACTCTGCAAACGAAGGAACTCCGATTTAAAGCAATGGCGGAAGAAGAAGAATGCAGAGAAGAACTACGAACAGCGCAATGAACTCCAACTGAAGCATTGGCGGAAGAAGAAGAATGCCGCTGAAAAGGACCAAAGAGTACGTCAACTGAATCATGTCCCAACTGATTTAGGAAACTAATCTGGAGAGAATCTCAATCAAAAAAGGAAACTAAAAGGAAACTCATAAATGCTTTCACACAGCAATAACTGAAAATGGCCGGTAACCCCCAACTTAATCGCAAACATAGCAACAGTGGTATTTTGGATATTGCGTAAACTGCTAAACGTGTATATAGGACCGTATAACTCCTATCAGGGGAAATAAACATGGTAAGTCCTATTGTGGATTTTTAAGTATGTTTTAGTCTTATTATGGGCAATTTCGTATTTAAATAATACGCTCTCATTACAGCTAATGAGGCCTGTGCTGTCGCCTCAACAATCTCCCAGCACCACCAGCTGAAATCACCAAGAAAAATACCAACATGTGTTAGTAATGCCATCTTAATGGTAGTTTTAATTTTTTTTGACATTTTCAAAAAGCTAAAAAGGCCATCTCCATGGTATTTTCAAATAAAAAATGGTTTTTACACAAAATGATGTATTTTTTAGCTAATCAGAGATAGCATAACTGGGCAGTGACAAAGGATGCAAGAAATGCCTCCATATTTTTATTTTTTTTTAATGTGTTTTATCTAATTTTTATTTATTTTAAATATTATTATTTTCATATTTTTTAAAAATATTTAAGAATTGTTTTTAATTTTTTTCCGATTTTTTGTATAAGTTGAAATATTTTTCTATTAATTTTTTTTATTACAAATTAAAATATGATTATCCTATTAAGTTATGATAAGGTAGAATAGGAAGATAACATATACTTTAGTCCTATTTTGGAAAGATAATTAACATAGCATGTTTATGCATTAAGGGATTTGTTCAGTCCTATTTAGGGTTATAAATATAATTACATACTAATTTATAAACATCGTCCTGATTTTTTGAGTACAAGTTGAGAGATGTTGATGACATTAATAAGGTAATCTCAGCTGAACTTCCTCATCCTCTCCAATATGCAGAGTTGAATGACGCGGTAAAAAGTTTAATGATGCATGATCCATGCGGAGATTTCAACAAAAAGTCACCTTACATGATGGATGGTGTGTGTTCAAAACATTACCCAAGGTGTTTCAGGCCCATTGTAACACCCCGGCCCCACCCAAGGTAGTTACTCCTGAGCTCTAGTATTGTCCTCACAAACCACCACGAGCCTTTACCGCGCACTTTGTCCTCACTCGTGCGCGCCCTGAGAAACTTCCCAGAGGGTCACCCATCGGAAGACTACTCCCGTGCAAGCACGCTTAACTTTGGAGTTCTTAGCTGATGAGCTCCCTTAAAAGGAGACGCACCTCTGTTTGTATGAGTAGTACTATTAATCCTCTTAAATTAATCTCGGGTATTACAATCACCCCCACATAGGATCGCAACATCCTCATTGCGCCCTTAACAATCTCAATCAAACCCCATAATCTTGCCCCGCTAAGTGCCCGCCCGATATGCAACGGATCAGCATACGGTCGCTGAGTTGCTCTGATACCACCTGTAACACCCTGGCCCCACCCGAGATAGTTACTCCTAACCTCTAGTACTGTCCTCACAAACCACCACGAGCCTTTACCGCGCACTTTGTCCTCACTCGTGTGTGCCCTGAGAAACTTCCCAGGGGGTCACCCGTCCCAAGACTACTCCTGTGCAAGCACACATAACTTTGGAGTTCTTAGCTGATGAGCTCCCTTAAAAGGAGACACACATCTGTTTGTATGAGTAGTACTATTAATCCTCTTAAATTAATCTCGGGTATTACAATCACCCCCACATAGGATCGCAACGTCCTCGTTGTGCCCTTAACAATCTCAATCAAACCCCAGAATCTTGCCCCGCTAAGTGCCCGCCCGATATGCAACGGATCAGCATACGGTCGCAGAGTTGCTCTGATACCACCTGTAACACCTCGGCCCCACCCGAGGTAGTTACTCCTGACCTCTAGTAATGTCCTCACAAACCACCACGAGCCTCTACCGCGCACTTTGTCCTCACTCGTGCGCGCCCTAAGAAACTTCCCAGGGGGTCACCCATCCCAAGACTACTCCCATGCAAGCACGCTTAACTTTGGAGTTCTTAGCTGATGAGCTCCTTTAAAAGGAGATGCACCTCTATTTGTATGACTAGTACTATTCATCATTTTCATCATTTTCATTTACCCCGGTGCCGCAAAGGCTCCCACCTATGGTGAGGTAAGGGGGGGTCGGATGTACGCAGTCTTACCCCTGTACTAAAGCACAGAGACACTGTTTCCGGATGACCCATAGTGAAAACCGCGTCCAAGATTGCATGGACTGACTGCTGCTCCATAACAAAGAAGCGCAGACAGTTTAGTGAGCCATTTTGCTTTATTCCATCATAATCTCAAGCCAAAAAATAATGAATCTTTGGCTCCACCCATAACACCTCGGCCCCACCCGAGGTAGTTACTCCTGACCTCTAGTAATGTCCTCACAAACCACCACAAGCCTCTACCGCGCACTTTGTCCTCACTCGTGCGCGCCCTAAGAAACTTCCCAGGGGGTCACCCATCCCAAGACTACTCCCATGCAAGCACGCTTAACTTTGGAGTTCTTAGCTGATGAGCTCCTTTAAAAGGAGATGCACCTCTGTTTGTATGAGTAGTACTATTAATCCTCTTAAATTAATCTCGGTATTACACCCATAACCTCCATTAATGAAGATTACTTTCCAAATTAAGTACAAGCGAAGAAACACTGGCATAACGGCAAGCAGAGGCAGCAATTCCATTGATAATAGATTTGTAGTGCCTTAAAATTCAAGTCTCTTACGAAAATTTCGTACCCATATCAACGTTGAGTGGTGCAACCAGTCACGTTTAGTCAAATACTTATTCAAGTATGTCGATATGATAAAGGGCCCGATATGGTCAAAGTTGCATCGTATGAAACAGTCAAACTGTCAACAAGGTAGACACAGTTGATGAAATTAAGATCTACTACAATAATTGTCGGTACATATCAGCGTGTGAAGCGATATGGAGAATGCTTTCATTTGATATACATTATAGGACACCGCCAATTGAAAGATTATGTTGTCATTTTCCAGATGAGCAAACTGTCATGTACAGAGAAAGTGACCACATAGAATCCATCCTGGAGATATGATGAGGCAAGAAATTTGACAGGCTAGTTTGAAGCGAATAAAAAATATGATGAGGCAAGAAGTTTGACATATTTGGATTTTCCTACCAAGTTTGTGTGGATGCAAAATCAGAGGAAGTGGAAGATGCGAAAACAAGGCTACACAATAAGTAGGATACATAACATTCCACCAGCATTAGGTGAGCTTTGGTATCTGCGAATCCTGCTGAATAAAGTTAAAGGGTGTACGAGCTTTGCAATCATTCGCACAATTGATGGGGTTGAGTTATTCAAATTATAATCAAGCATGATATCCACTGGGATTGATCAACGACGACCGTGAATACATATAAGCGATCAAAGAGGTCAATATTTGGGCATCTCCCGAGTATTTGAGGTTGTTATTTGCCGCTATGTTACTTTCATATGCAGTCCACATACCTCACAATGTCTGAGAATCGTTTTGGGAGATGATGACCGAATATTACATGTACCGCATTTTGATAGGTTCAAAATTGTGGAGGTAAAGTAATTCAAATTATTTTTAAGTCTAACTATAAAATAAATACTCATATAGTGTCTTAATAACTACTCTATGTCAACGCATGCAGAAAGCATAATTAATATAGAGGACTCCAAGAATAAATGTCTCGCAAATATTGAAAGAATATTACAAAGGAACGGAAAGAGCCTTGCAAATTTTGAAGGTATGCCGAAATCGGATGCAACATATGTAAATTATGATGAAAATGCACATAAAGGAAGATATGAAGTATGCTAGAGAAGAGTTGGCGTAACGGCTACCACATCTCATTGACCAGTTAACTGATGAGAAAAAGTGTACTTACAAGGACATCATTAATGTTGTTTGTGGAAACACCAAAGGTAAATTATTTTTTTATTGGAAAAATTGATTGTAATAATCCCAACTATTGGCGGTCCGCTCATAATAATCTCAACTGTCGATTATTTCAGAATAATCCCAACTTTAGGGACCTTCCGCCAATAATGGTCCAACGTGACCGACTATAAACAAATTCCTATAGTTTCCAAAGAGATATAGCAGGTAATCCCTATAAATAATCCAAAATTTTAATTTTTACGCTTAATTTCTATTGAAAATTCACTTTTTAGAGCAGGTAATATGCGGTCATGGACCATTATTGGCGGACGGTCCATATAGTTGGGATTATACAAAAATAATCAATAGTTGGAATTATTGTTAGTGGACCGGCAATAGTTGGGATTATTATTTTCAATTTTTCCTTTTTTATTTTCAAACCGTATGTATGGACATTGTTAAATTGAAATTAAATATATAAATTTTAATATATTTACAATAAAACTATTGTCACGTAGTGAATCATACTTCCTCTTTTATACAGGGGTTTCTTTGTCTACAGATACGGTGGAACTGGAAAAACATTTCTATGGAATATTGTGGCAACATCTATTAGGAGTGAAAGAAACATTGTTCTCGGAGTTGCGTCAAGTAGAATAGTGTCGTTGCTATTACCTGGAGGTAGAACAACACATTCCAGATTCTCTATCCAACTTAACACCTCTGAAAACTCGAGTTGTATTATTAATCAAGGAAATTCCAAGGCAATGCTCCTCCAATCCACATCCCTACTTATATGGGACGAAGCGTCAATGGTGCACAAACATTGTTTTGAGGCTTTAGATAGGACTTTGAAAGATATTATGAGACTGAGTGATCCAGATAATGAAAATCGGCCGTTCGGAGGGAAGGTTGTTGTTCTCAGATGAGATCACTTTAGGCAAATTTTGCTAGTCATTTCAAAGGGGGGAAAAGCCGATGTGGTGATGGCAACCATCAACTCTTCTTATCTTTGGAGCGATTGTGCACTTTAGCGTCTCACGAAGAATATGAGATTACTTTCAACTTTTCCTGATGAAAAGAGTTTGTGACATTGAAAGTTTTGGTTCATGGATTTTAAGGGTTGGGGACGGTGATATTGAAACACAAGTAGATGGAGTTTTAGAAGTGGAAATCCCGGATGAAATTCTTATTATTAAGGCAGCAGAGAACTACCTAGCAACTACAGTTAATAACACTTATCCTAACCTGCAAGAATGCATTTGCGATCCAACTCACCTGCTAGAAAGAGCGTTACTTGCACCTACTTTAGATGTGATTGGCCAAATAAATGACTACATGCTATCTTTGATTCCTCGTGACCAAGTCATGTACCTAAGCTCAGATATCATTATTAGCTGCGATATTGGTTTGTGTCGTGAGAGTGACATGTATACACTAGAATTTTTTAATAGTCTCTCAATCTCGGGGCTGCCTAATCACGAATTGTAATGGAACCTATTTGATTCTCACTAAACTCGGAAAACATGTGCTAGAGGCAAAGATCATCATTGGAAGAAATATGGGAAGCATTGTTCACATTCCTAGAGTGTTGTTATCTCCATCTGACTTAACACTACCTTTTAGTTTTCAGAGGAAGCAATTCTTGGTTATGGTATGCTTTGCGATGAGCATCAACAAGAGCCAAGGTCAGTCTTTATCTTAGGTCGGACTATATCTCGAGAAAAATGTCTTCACTCACGGCCAATTATATGTTGTCATATGAAGAGTCAAGAGCAAAGAAGGATTGAAGATTTTGATTCGCTCTAAAGATCGGAGATTTTCCTCCAAGACCATAAGTATTGTCTATAGAGAGGTTTTCCATAACTTGGAAACATAGGGGACGTTTGTTTTTCGGCGGTTCAGGGCTAAAACGCTGGAAATACCTGCATTTTCCATTGTTGTAAAACGGCGGATTGCTATAATCTGCTAATATCCAAACGGCCCCATAGTCTTTCCATTTTTTATGCCATTTAGTTATTCTAATGAATTACGGATCTCAACTTCTTTATTATTATATAATATTAAATCAAATTAATTCATATTTCAATGCTATTGGCAATCAGAATTCCAAAATTCATACGAAAGATATATTCCACATATACACAAAATTATAAAATAAATACTCCCTGCGTCCCGGTAACAATGGGACAAGAGGGAGTGGCACGCAAATCAATAAAAAGTGGTTTATGTAGTTGATATTGAATTGATAAAGTAAGAATAAAGTAAGAATGATTTAGAGTCACACAAACTTTACCAAATTTGGTATGTGATAATCTTAGTGGGACGGATGATAAGGTAAAATGGGGCAATTATAGCGAGACGGATGTAGTATTTCATATGGGTGTTGCACCCGCACTATTGGAAAACGTCAATTAGAGACGCTTCATTTGAGGCGCTTTTAACATAAAGCGCCTTCATTTTTATAAAAAAATGGTTTTTTGAGACGGGAGGCGCTTTTAGTATATAAGCGCCTCCAATATTTAATTCGCATTTATTTTAAATTTAAAAGTGTACTGCGTGCAGCGCTTATAGTTAAAGAAGTGCCTCTAGCTATTTTAAAAAACTCACATGCGGCGCTTTACAATTACAAACGCCTGCAATTGTATTTGAAATTTTAACTTAGGTCAGCTCTCTAATTTTGATCCTTGGGCGCGGCAAATTAAAAACAGAGGTCCACCGCTTCAATTCTTTCGCAGACCATCCACAGCAGCTTCGACGACCGAGGTCTGCCGTCCGTAGCAGGTTCGACGACGAGGTCCGCCGTCTGTGACGAGGTCCGCCGTCTGCGACGAGGTCCGCCGTACGCATCAGCTTCGCCAACGAGGTGCGCAACTTCAACGATGACGTCCGCAGTAGCTTCGACGAAGGTTAGCCGTCCATCAGCCAAACCACGCCGCGCCACCTACATGTGACGACATCGGCCCTGTCACCTCCTACTGCTGCTCTGCCACCTTTGGGGACTCCGACTTTGGACATTGTCGCCGACACAATCATGAACTAGGTCAACAATTTAATCTTTAATTCTCTATTGTTAATAATTTCCTTTTTATTTTTTGTTTTAGGGCTAAATAATATTCTAATTTTTTGTTATATTGGCAATAAATTTATATTATTGTACGAATTTTTCATTATTTTAATATGAGTATTTATTTTATTTTATATTCATGCTATGATAAAAAAAATTAGTTTTATATACTCAAACTCATACTTTTCAAAAAAAATTATTCACTCATACACATATTACAAAAAAAAACTTTAATCCCAAACTTATATTGCAACATATGGATTAATTTACTCGGCATGGTGTAGCTCATCGTAAGTGTACTTAAGCTTTGCTTATTTGGGTACTTAAATTTGTGTGTTACATGGCTAAAACCTGATATTTTCTTAAGTTAGTAACTCAAACATATGTTAGTTTCTATAGCTTTTAAAAAGTTTGGGTGTATATATATCACATGTACTTTGCATCTCCTAAAACTCTTCAAATTCGAGATTTGAACATTTTAAGTCAGATGTAATAATACTTAATTGACTGTATTTTAACTGGAATTATGTAAATATCACTTTAACATCACTTATAACATTTCAGGTGTATTAATCAACTGATTTTCATTCGAAGGAGACGAAAGATTGAGAAGGATGAATGATTAACCCAGAAGAATCATTAAGCGAGAACAAGTTCAATCCTAGTTCAATCCTCTAGGAGTCCTTTAAGCGGCAAGTATGTTTGATTTGGAAGACCAGTGATTTATAATTTCTACTTTCTACGGAGTATGTACTTCAATTCGTATTCCTTACCTAACCAAATCTTAATAAATCTGTTGAGGGAAAGAAAACAGAGTTGAAAATTTAGGCGGCAATGCTGAATTTTTATAATTAAGGTTAATTGAATGGATTAGTTTTTTTTTATTTAATTTTTAAAATAATACGTAGTATATTAGAAAATGAAGTAATTAGTAGTAACAATGATTGCGTATTAGTTAATAATAACAATAACTTTTTATTAGGTGGCATGACATCAAGGTAAAATGGATCATACTTCTACTCTTATTTATATTATTTATGCCTTAATTAAAAAAAGAGTTATTTAAAAGAATTATGTGTGCGGGCACTAAGAATTATTATGTAATAATATTGTATATTTTTCATCAATTTAAAGTGTGCAAGGCAAACGGGTAATACAGAATGTAGGTATTATGCCATGAAGTTTATGTGGGAAGTAATATCTTATGTTGGAAGTTCAGATATTGGACAAGTATTTTATGTATATACTTCAACAAGTGGATTTCATCAAATAACTTGCTTATATATAATTTATTTTAATATTATCCATTTTATTTATGTTCTTATCAATGCTTTCAGGTTTGGAATTCAAGAACTGAACTATATTCGAAGGAAGAGTTTGATGAAATCAGAAATGTGTAGGCTAGGTTTTTTTAGATGAAGTTATGAATATGTAGGATTTTTCGACATTTGAAGATTCTAATGTAATTTCTTTTAATTGTGATGGAATATTTGAACTTTTATGGAGTTGAATTCTAAATGAAACAATTTGTACGTTTAATATGGAGTTTACGAATGAATGGCCATGTAATGTCTTTTAAGTGTTTTGTAAATAAAACATGATATATGGTAATTGCAAAATCTGCATTTTTAAAAAAAAAATAGAGGCGCTTCCTTCAAAAAAAGCACCTCTAATGTGTGATTTCCGAAAATTTTAGAGGTGCTTTTAACCTATAAAGCGCCGCAAATATTGCTGAAAGTTATCGTGCGTGCGGCGCTTATAGAAAAAAAAAGCGCCGCAAATTGTCGAGAAAAAAAATAAATTCAAAAATATTCGAGGCGCTTCCGATAGAAAAGCGCCTCCAATCAAGCGTTGTGGCGGAAAAATCGGAGGCGCTTCGAAGCGCCGCACGTGCCTGTCCAGAAGCGCCTCCAATTGCCTTTTTTCCACTAGTGCCGGTAGGGGTGAGCAAAAATATTGAACTGACATGATACCGAACCGAACTGAACCAGTATGGTATCGGACAAAAAACGGGGTTTGAAATGGATCTCAAATTTTTTGTCCCGAATCGGACTGTACCGGTTCAAAACAATGCCATGACCGGTTCTCATAAAATGAGAACCGGTATCAGACCGACGTATGATTACAACAACAACAAAAACATCCAAGCCATAGTCCCAAAAGATATTGGGGTCGGCTAACATGAATCGATACATGATATTGTTAGAAATTAAACTTGGCTTGGCCCAATAATTGGGTCCATTAGAAGTGAACTTATTGGGCTAGTAGTTGTATGAGAAATAATAAATTAGTTAGCCCATAAGTTGGACTTAGTAAAGAAAGGCCTAGAGTACTCTTTAGTTAATGTACCTAAATAGTTCTAGAATGTTCCTAAGCTAGAATCCTATAGAATATTGTAGAAGGTTAAGGAAGTAGGAGTGCCTAGAAGGATCCTATGAGACCTATAAATAGAGCACTCCTCATTCATTTGTAACATAAGCCAAAAACTCCAAATCAATAAAAGTTTCAAGTTCTCCCAAAATCATCTCTCTCTAAAATTCTCTCTTCCACACACAACCACCAATTATAATAACCGTAAACTACTTTTTTCCAACAAAGTGGTATCAGAGCCGCCAATCCTTTCAAGAAAAATGTATGCCAACGGCTTAGTTCCATTCCAATTTCATCGTCTCACTAAAGATAACTACTCTAGTTGGTGCATTCGCATGAAAGCCTTGCTAGGATCTCAAGATGCATGGGAGATTGTTGAGAAAGGTTATGAGGAACCTCAAGATGATGCTACTTTAAATCAATCCCAAAGGGATAGTCTCCAAAAGAGTAGGAGGAAGGATAAACAAGCTCTCACTCTCATATATCAATGCATAGACGAGGCCATGTTCGAGAAGGTTGCAAATGCCACCAGTTCTAAAGAAGCATGGGAGATAGTACATAGTTCTTTCAAGGGAGTCGACAAGGTGAAGAGAATTCATCTTCAAACTCTTAGATGTGAGTTTGAACAACTTAAAATGAAATATTCGAAATCAATATCCGACTATTTCTCTAGAGTGTTGGGAATTGTAAATGAGATGAAGAGTGTTAAATCCCACACCGGAAATGTTTGAGTCAACGAAGTGCTATATTAAGACATGTGCTACTTGTAACGACCGTCCCCAAAACGGCAATTACGATACTCAAACATAAAAGAGACTCGATAAATCAAGCGGAAATAAAGATACAAAGTCTCGATATGAGACGTTATTTCCTTTAGAACAAAATCAAACCTTACAACCATAAAGAAACGCATCCAAAATAAAACATGTGTAAAACCATTACACCTGATGAGGATTTTAAAAACGTTTAACAACCCTTTGAAGTACCAACGTACTAAAACCACAACATAACTGATAGCCCGATCTTCTCCATTAACCCATCCAAAACCTTGTCACCCACTCCACACATTCGCTCAGGCTTGCGTACCTTGTTCATTATTTATACATGAGAATACGAGAAAATAGAAGTCTCGTAAGCAATAATGCTTAGTATGTCACCATTTCATCCACTAAAAACGTTTAGAGAATCTTAGCTAATCATAAATAGATACTCATGCTGAACACACCACACATGTACTATAATCACACATTGATAAACCCAGTATTTAACAATCAAACAATCGTAAGCAAGTAACAACGAAGAAGCAGATGGAAGGATGTCGATATTATAAACGAATCTGGTATACCGTATGAAACCCCGCTGCTCTCCCTCGAGAAGGAGAGCAGCGGAAACGGTTCTCTCTATCTCGTCTCTTTACACTCTAAGCCTCTTTTCGATATTTAGGGTTCCCATAAGTTATCTTCCTTTTATAGGAGAAGTTGGCTAACTTACGGGTTACAAGGAAGCCCCCGGGCTGATACACATTTGTGGCCCGTATTACACGTTTAATTAATAACTACACAAATTCAAAGATATTTAATTAGATTGGACACCATAAAATATTCCTAACAATCTCCCCCTTGGTGTTCAATCGTGTTGAATCAGCATTGCAGCACAGATATCTTTGTCTTTGTTGTTATTCAGCTTCCTTTGTCTTTGAACTTGACTTCTGAGGAAGGCTATCTGAAGAAATCCTTGCAATCTCCCCTTTGATGTCTTCTTGACAATTTGATCTTTGATGCCGGGGGTTGAGGGACCTTCAGTATCTTGCATGTAGTCCTTGCCTTCCAGAAGTTGCTCTTGATCAACTTGGATGAAGTCCGGTGACGCCTCTAGAATGAATATTCTTTGGAGAATAAGAGACGCCCATGGAATTCATCTTCAGGACACGAGTATTTGACCTCTGTCTCCTCCACAATGTAGTCTTTTTGACTATTTGGAATGAATGCTTTTGAGGAGAACTTGTCGGTGGCACATCGGAACATAATGATGGTTGAATTGTGAGCATAGCTGACCATTTGAGTTGCGGAGATAGTAGAGAGAGTGTTGGAGGAGAGAAGTGTCCGAGAATGATTTTTGAGAGTTAAAAAGCATGTGGAACACTCTCCCCCTCGTGACGATCAGATGACTCGAGGCGTCATGCCTTTATTCTTTTGTTCTGCGGAAATAAAACAGGAAACAAACAGAAAGAGTAAATGATAAAAGCCCCCCGGGGTCGTGTAGACACCTGTTTTCATCACTACAGAGATAAACTCTAAAGCAAGGGCCTGAAAATGTTGGTGATTCTTATGTTGCAACAGCAGGACTTCCTTCCAATCGTTAGTCTACATCTGCAATAGATGAGACATATGGAAGTTCTCGCGGGTCTTTGAAGACCTGCAACTGACTCAAAAAGTGCGTCGGTGTCCTAGAAAATTCCAAAACATTTGGGAGTGAGTAACTAGACACGACGTGATCAATGAAAGTTCAGTGGCATGGGGCTGAGGCCACTGTAGACAATATCACTTCCCTCAAAAGGAGACAGTAATGAGAGATGAGGTTCCCCGTGAATTGTGATTAAACACCTGTCTGTTGGGAGACAAGTGAGTGGTCTTGGGTAGGATTAAGCATGCACTGTTGGACAAGATGCAGTGACTTCTACTCGGGATCTGATTAAATCAGTCCTGAACCTATGGGGATTGTCCAGAGTATTTGAGTGGCTAGGAGTAAATGTTCAATTCATAGCAGGCAGTTGAGGTGGCAGACTCATCAATGATTATTGTATTCTTGCTCACTTGAGCCTTCTGCTTCCTAACGCTCATAATGTTCACTAACTCACTCACTCACTCACTCACTTACGCTCGGCTTTGTCCATTGGGTAGGCTTAGTTGGGTTTACTAAGCCATAGGGACGTGTTCTCTCATTACTTTCTTGATTGTCTCTCTGTACTCCCCCTCAACTGGAGCACTCGGTATTCTTTGTCGTTGTTAGGCGTCAGGGAGGTGATCATTGAAAACTCCCCCTAAAATGCTGCATCCTTTGAGAGATTCCTTGCTTTGTCGGTGAATGGCGCTAGGAGGAATTAACTGAAACTCCCCCTCAGAATGTGCAAGGTTTGATTTCTCACAGCTTGTCATCCATGCCATGTGTGTGGAGCAATCTGAACAAGTATCACACATGACGGTTTCCCTGAGCTCACCATGTAGAATTTCACCATATTGATGATCACATAATGTTGACGAGTAAAGGGAGGTTTCAGTGGTTGATTATTGATTGTTGTAAGATGACCGTTGACGCGAGGTTGATTGAATTATCTACGATTTTCAGACCTCTGCAGTGAAGCATAGACCCTATTTGACCTTTGGTTTGATTTTGGAAGAATTTGATCTGGAGGCTGAACTTGCAGACCTTCAGAAGAAGATGGCACTGTTGGCCAAGAAATTTGCTAAGAAGAACAGCTCCTCCAATAAGTTGAGAACCTCCTCCTCAAATTACAAACAGAAGAACCATGATCAAGGCTCTTCTAGGAAGGCACCAGCAGCTGAAGATGCTCCCATATGCTATAACTGTGGAAAGGCTGGACATGTTATCAAAGACTGTCGCCTGCCAAAGAGGAGGGATGCAAACTTCTACAAACACAAGATGTTGTGGAATAAGCAAAAGATGCTTATGGTGCAAAAGGAAGAAGAAAATTCTGCAGTGCTTGCCGAAAATGATCATTGGGCAGAAGACACTTCTGATGAGTAGGAGGAGGAAGAAAACTATGCCTTGATGGCACGACTGGAGGAAGAAGATGAAAGAAAGGGTGATGTTGCGATCCCCAGAAGTGAATGCTCTACAAGCACTGTAAGTACCTCTTATCTCCCTTGCAATAACCAAAATCAGTCCTTACTTGATAAGGACAATCTCATTAAAGAACTAAAGGAGAGATTAGACAATAATCACAGGGTACTGAAACAGAATCTTGACCAAAAGTCTTCTCTAAGCGTTCAACTAGAAATTGCAAAAGAACAGGTCAAAAAGGTGTCCTCAGATTTCGAAAGTTTTGAACTTAAAATAGCTGGTAGAGCATTCACTTCTGGACTGGATGTATGCTGGATCTCAGATCCTTTTCTAGGATAGCTGAACACACCACACATGTACTATAATCACACATGATAACAACACATAAGCATTCATGTATCAAACACCAAAAGATTTCCTTATTCACCATTCTTTCTTCTTATCTTATTCCTTGACTTGGTGGGCCCGTAGCTCGTGTCCTGGCCCCTCGCTGATGACCTCGGGTAGCTAGCCCTCAGCCATCAGAAGCAATCTCGGGACACCTCGTGGAAGGAGATCCCATTACGCTCAGCTCAGGTAGTTACTTGGGGGATCGGCTACCTTGTAACATTTCTTGTCTTTCATTACTTTCATTATCATCATAACTTCCTTTCATTGTTGGTTCCATATGAATCCAACCCCAAATCAAACATAGAACTTGAAATTCAAATATCTCATGTCATACAATTTCAAGTATTCATGCACATACATCACATTCACAATATTACATAACTTCAAAATTAACACCACTTGTCAATCGATACATATAACTTGGAATTCACATATTTCATACCATACATTTTCAAATACCCAGGTACATATATCATATTCAAAATTAGCTAATCTTCCACACTTTTTTTAGAACTATCATCTATAGGTGGTGTTGACTTACATGGTTCACGCGGAGTATTTGCCCTTGTGTGTGCGTATACGGTGTCCACGAGCAACGGTTCTTCGATGAGCAACTATAATTATAAATACAAAAGCTTATACTTGATCAAACTTAAATTCATGTCTTTAGAAAATCCTTAGACTTAAGGTGAGGGAGAGTTCACAAATCAGCCCCTACAAGTTAGAAAACTCCCCCTTTTCCTACAACAAATTGGGCATAGCTTCGGGGTGGCTAGATAACTAAGAACCGATTGAATTTCATGAATCAAGACTCATCATCTATTAAATCCTTCTCATAATATCAAGGATTTCATGTATCTATTTAGAATCAGCCACTAATCATTAAAATACTTCCTAAATTCTTTCATTAAATTGGGTATAACTTTGGGGTAGCTAAATACCTAAAACTTCACAAGAGTTTTCAATCAAGGATGAACAACAACTCCATAACAACCTTATCATTAAGAAAATCCATTAATTTTCCTAGAATCAACCCTAAATCAATCAACCCTAGAAAAATCCCCAACCAAGAACTATAGATACAAATATAGTAGAAATACTTCATGTTAAGTGTAAAACTTTATCAAGTGATGATCCTTGATGAAAAATAGGTTTAATTTGAGCTTGAAATAGTCTAGGTAGGGTTTGGAATGAGTTTATAGAGAGGGAGTCGAGCAGGGCTTCGTTTTGGAGAAAAGGGGAATTTTTCCCGTTTAAATACAACCTGCACCGACCTGGGAAAAAATCGCCCGGACCGGTGCCGGTTTGCCCCTGACCGGCACCGGTTGTGCTGTGTTTTTGACGCCCCAAAGATTCTGTTTTGGACCAGCGCCGGTCTGGGTCCAACCGGCGCTGGTTTGAGGTCAATCGGGTGCCAAAAACGTCATTTTTTGCCCTAAACCGACCCCGATTGTTACCGTTCACAACCTAGACCCCCGATGACATTTTAAACTATATTTTAAATACTCGAATACTATCTAACATGACAAATAACTTGATATATCATTACATTCAAAAATACAAATGATTATTACGGTGTAGTTTCATTGCTCATCGGATACCGTCGTCTGTCACGTTCAAACATAATATAAGCATGTAAGTTCAAATATCATTATCACAAAGTTCATACTCACATGCTATCCCTACACTTCACACATATAGCACTCAAACATTAGTTAAAACATGACCATATATAACATTAATTAATGCATAAGAAGTAGAAAAGGTACGGGCGTTACACTACTCCTATCAGGTTGACCTTTTAGGATGGAATCCCGGGTCTTAACAAAGAGGAATGGTGAGGAACTAAAAGGCATAACGGTGATTGAGAAAATTCTTCGCTCTCTCACCAAAGACTATGATTATATTGTGGTGTCCAAAAAAGAGTCTAAGGATTTAGAGTCCATGACCATTGATCAACTTATGGGCTCACTACAAGTAAATGAAGAAAGAGTTATGAGAAATAAATCTGATGAATCATTAGAGCATTCTCTTTACTCCAAACTCTCTTTTAAAGAAAGGGGAGAATAGAGGTGAAGAAAGAGGCCAACAAGGTCATGGTTATGATCAAGGACGTGGTGCACGTCGAAGAGGTGGTCGAGGTCGTGGTTATACAAACTTCAACAATGAAGAAAGAATCAATATACGCAAGCATCTAGAGGCTGTGGGAGAGGAAGCAAACCACAAAGGTACGACAAGTCTCAACTAAAGTGTCATAATTGCAATAAATATGGCCACTATGCATATGAATGCAAGCGCTCTCATCATGTGAAAGAAGAGGTCCATCTCATGGAGATGAATAATGAGGTAGAACTAACCTTGTTGATGGCAAATCATGAAGAACAAACAAAGAAGAGCACGTGGTATTTAGATACCAGAGCTAGCAACCACATGACGGGAGATAAGAGCATGTTCGTGATGGTGGAACAAACTCAAGGTCATGTTACCTTTGGAGATGAGTCTAAAGTGGTGGTGAATGGTAAAGGTAACGTTCTGATCCGCCTAAACGATGGAAGTCACCAATTCATTTCCGATGTTTACTATGTGCCCAACTTAAAAACAAATATTCTAAGTATGGGACAACTCTTACAAAAGGACTATGGTATTCACATAAAGAATCGTAGTCTTTCTCTACGAGACAATAATGGAAGACTAGTTGCTAAAGTGCCGATGACTAGAAACCGAATGTTCTTGCTTGACATTCAAAGAGATCAAGCCATATGCTTAAAAAGTTGCTTGAAAGACGAGTCATGGATTTGGCACTTAAGATATGGGCACTTAAACTTTGGTGGCTTGAAAATGCTATCGTCCAAAGGCATGGTGAAAGGCTTGCCCTTCATCAATCATCCCGATCAGCTATCCAAAGCAATCAAGGAAACCATTCCCTAAAGAAGTTACCTTAAGAGCTAAGGAGCAATTGGAGTTAGTCCATACCGACTTATGCGGTCCTATTACTCCATGTTCACATGGTAAAACTAAGTACTTTATCACTTTCATCGATGATTACTCAAGAAAAACATGGGTATATTTCCTTAAACAAAAATCTGAGTCCTTTGAAGCATTCAAGAAATTTAAGGCTCTTATTGAGAAAGAAAGTGGGTACACTATCAAATCCATGAGATCAGATCGGGGTGGAGAGTTCACATCAAAGGAGTTTAATCAATTTGTGAAGATAATGGCATTCGCCGTCCCATGATTGTCCCACGAACACCACAACAAAATGGTGTTGCCGAAAGAAAGAATAGGACGATCCTCAACATGGCTCGAAGCATGCTAAAAACAAAGAATATGCCTAAAGAATTCTGGGCTGAAGTTGTGGATTTTGCCATCTATCTTCAAAATCGCTGCCCCACGAAGAGTCTTGATGGAATAACTCCACAAGAAGCATGGCATGAAGGTAAACCTGGAGTCTCACACTTGAGAGTATTTGGATGCATTGCATATGCGCATGTACCCGATCAGACTAGGTCAAAACTTGACGACAAGAGTAAGAAGTTTATATTCATTGGATATGATACACTCAAAAGGGTACAAATTCTACAATCCGGATTTGAAGAAGCTTATAATAAGTCGTGATGTGGAGTTTGACGAAGAAGGCTCGTGGGATTGGAGCATTGGTGACAAAGAAGATTATAGTCTCTTACCTCCCATGAAATATGAAGAAGAAGTTGAAGAAAATCATGAAAATATAACTCCTCCACCATCTCCCACTCAAGCTCAAGCTTTATCACCAAGTTCGGATGAAAGAGAAGTACCACGCATGACAAGCATTGAAGAGCTTTACGAGGTAACACAAAACTTGAACTCAAATGATGAACTTACACTCTTGTGTCTATTTGGTGATTGTGAGCCACTAAGTTTTGAACAAGCCACAAGAAACAAGAAGTGGAGAGATGCAATGGATGATGAGATCAAGTCAATTGTGAAGAATAAAACATGGGAGCTTGCCACACTTCCACTAAAACATAAAGCAATTGGAGTGAAGTGGGTATTTAAGATTAAGAAAAATGCAAAAGGAGATGTGGAGAAGTACAAGGCAAGACTAGTGGACAAAGGCTACGCCCAAAGATATGGCATTGATTATGAAGAAGTATTTGCACCCGTTGCTAGATTAGAAACAATAAGATTGATAATAGCACTCGCGGCTCACAATAAGTGGAAGATACATCAAATGGATGTCAAGTCCGCGTTCTTAAATGGGTTCCTAGAAGAAGAAGTCTACATTTAACAACCCGAAGGTTATGAGGTGAAAAGTGAAGAAGGTAAAGGGTTAAGGCTAAAAAAGGCTCTTTATGGGCTTAAACAAGCACCAAGAGCTTGGAATAGTAGAATTGATCAATACTTCCAAGCTAATGGATTCGTGAAGTGTCCACAAGAACATGCACTATATGTTAAGAAAAATCATCAAGGAGACATATTGCTCGTGTGCATATACGTGGACGATCTCATCTTTACAGGTAATAACATGATGATGTTTGATGAGTTTAAGCAAGTCATGACAAGGGAGTTCGAGATGACTGACATTGGGCTTATGAGTTACTATCTTGGCATCGAGGTGAAGCAAATGAATGATGGTATATTCATCACTCAAGAAGGCTACGCAAGGGAAGTACTTAAGAAGTTCAACATAGAGAACTTTAACCCTGTAAGTACACCTGTTGAAAATGGAATGAAGCTATCAAGGTATGAAAAGGGAAAATTGATTGATCCCACTTACTTTAAGAGTCTTATGGGGAGCTTAAAATACTTAACATGTACAAGACCGGATATTTTCTTCGGTGTTGGACTTGTTAGTCGATTCATGGAGGCCCCTGTAACAACTCATTTAAAGGCGGCAAAAAGGATTTTGCGATATCTCAAAGGCACCGCCGAATATGGGTTGTTTTACTCTTCATGTGATGAGTTTAAGTTGGTTAGATATTGCGATAGTGATTGGGGTGGAGATATTGATGATCGCAACAGCACAATTGGGTTCGTATTCTACATGGGAAACACCGCTTTCACATGGGTTTCAAAGAAGCAATTGATTGTCACTCTATCCACTTGTGAAGCCGAGTACGTTGCAGCAATATCAAGTGTGTGTCATGCAATTTGGCTCTGCTACATATTGCAAGCTCTCGACATGTCTCAAGAAGAAACAACAACAATATTCGTGGACAACAAGTCAGCTATTGCATTGGCAAAGAATCCAGTGTTTCATGATCGAAGTAAGCACATTGACACTTGATATCATTTCATCTGAGGAAAGATAGCGGAGAAGGAAGTTCAAGTAGAGTATGTGATGAATCAAGACCAAGTCGCTCATATTCTCACAAAGCCACTCAAGCATGATGTCTTTGCAAAGATGCAGAATCTACTTGGTGTTGCTAAGTCACGTTTAAGAGGGGATGTTAGAAATTAAACTTGGCTTAGCCCAATAATTGGGTCCATTAGAAGTGAACTTATTGGGCTAGTAGTTGTATGAGAAATAATAAATTAGTTAGCCCATAAGTTGGACATAGTAAAGAAAGGTCTAGAGTACTCTTTAGTTAATGTACCTAAATAGTTCTAGAATGTTCCTAAGCTAGAATTCTATAGAATATTGTAGAAGGTTAAGGAAGTAGGAGTGCCTAGAAGGATCCTATGAGACCTATAAATAGATCACTCATCACTCATTTGTAACATAAACCAAAAGCTCTAAATCAATAAAAGTTCCAAATTCTCCCAAAATCAATCTCTCTCTAAAATTCTCTCTTTCACGCACAACCACCCAATTATAATACTCGTAAATGGAGGTCATTATGCGAGGTCATAGAGTAGGATAAATATTAAACTAGTCATATAATGGGAACTACATCATCTTTTAGTTATATCCATGATAAATTTCTCTATTTTTATACAAAACTATTTTAATATATAACGTATCAGATTCAAATGGATGACTGCTTCCCTCTTCAGACATCTTTTGCTTTAGAGGCGGAGTTACTTGCTATCCTCTTCGTCATCAAATGGATGACTGCGAAAGGTTTTGAGGATTTTGTGGTTGACTCGGATTCAAGTGTTGTTCTGGATTTCTTTACGGGTAGGGAGACAAGAAGGTGGAAAATGGCGATTCAGGAAACCATACAGATTTCAGGTAGAAAGCAGATAAGTTTCTCTCATGGTTTTCGGGAGAGTAACTGGGTCTCCCATTATTTAGCTCCGGCCCATTTGGATCAACTTGTTTATTATGATCGGCTCAATCAGTTGCCAACTCTTGCTAAAAGGGCCTATTGGATGGATTACTTTGGTATCCCCTCTTTTAGATTTTGAATGCTTTTATCTTGTTACTCAGGTCAGGTCTAGTCCCCCTGAGTTTTGTTTTGTTTTGATCTATTTTCTGATTTTTTCAGATTGTATTTTATGGAAGGTTTGGTTTGGTCCCCCTCTCTTTTGCAATCTCCATTTTTTAATAAAATTTGGTAAATGATCACTCACATTTACCCCACTGGTTTTTGTTGTTTGCCTTTTCGGGGTAAAAAAAATAACGGATCGGATTTATTGATTAATTAGTACACTCATGAAGTACAAAAATATATAAATCCCAATTCATTAAAAATAGAGAGGATTTCAAACATAGAGTAAAACATAAAACATTTCATCAAATAAGAGTAATCATTTTCTTTCCAAATGAAAACTCATTGACTCTCTGTATTGGAGTGTTTTTGTTTTTATTCTCTTAATAGGAATAAATGAGTACATTTGGAGAATCAAAACGTACTTATTCTTTAATTTGTACTAGTCCATATTTTACTCTTGTTTTGTGTAATTTCTATTTAAAATATACTTCAACGTATAAGTCTAAAACATGATTTGAGCAAAAAAAATCAAATATGACAAAAATAACAAAACTTTATGGGAGAGTGCAGCGCCATTTAATTGTAGCTTTATGAGTCATGATGAATCAATCAAGAGAATAGCAAATCTGCTTGAAGGTGGCCAGATTGTCTTGGAACAAAGGAATGAAAGCGTCTATGCTTCCATCTCCTATGAAGGAAGGAAGCAGAAACATCATTCCTTCTGTCGGATAGAAAGAGGGCATGAAAATGTACGGACACCCCATCCCAAAATCCAAGTCGTAAAATGGGAACCTAAGCCAGCTATCGACCTCTAGATCAGGACAAAGAATGTGCTTGTCCATGTCAGCTGTAGGAACAAGACCGGAGTCGGCTTCCTCAGAGTTTGCGAAATCTATGAATGATCTGAAATAGTTGTTGTTCACCTTTGCCACGGCGTCGTGGATGAGTTTGGCGGCGTAAGGAAGTGGCTCACGCAGCAGGTCTTTAACCTTCGCTGTGGGAAAGGCCCATAGGACCAGGTTGCCGAAGTAGTCATTGGGTACTTTCGGGTTCAACCGTGCACGGCCATCCACAGATATCTTTATGTGGGTGCTTTCGTAGCCTCCGAGATTTCTTGCCTTGGTTATTGCCCGCCATAGATGCGTGACGAGGCTCTCGAACGTGCTATATGGCCTCGCGTTGTTCGGTTTCATGGCGGAGGCCTTGGCCTTGAGTTTCGCTAGGAACTCTAAGGTGAAGTGGACTTTATGAACCACAATGTCATCATCGTGTTGGATGTCATCTTTATTATTCGTGTCTTTTGAGTGTATTGTAGTGTATTCAGCTCCGACGTGCTCATACTCAATTCTCGGGGGGTTTCGTGGGACGAAAATGGTGCGGTCACGGTGGGGAAAGGGTTCGATCGGCCCGAGAAGGTCACGGCAAGCCTTTCCCCATGCAACCAAGAAATTG
Organism: Cuscuta europaea; assembly: GCA_945859875.1. Lineage (NCBI taxonomy): Eukaryota > Viridiplantae > Streptophyta > Magnoliopsida > Solanales > Convolvulaceae > Cuscuta > Cuscuta europaea. The sequence goes on from CAMAPE010000006.1 coordinate 7,539,727, forward strand.
CTTGTGGAGTGGCCATCGGCCACAAGGTGATGTGCGGTGAACCCGATCACGAGAGACCCGCACGTGAAACGCGTCAACTGGACTTGGACTAGTTCCGTCACGCCCTTCAAACTTGGGTGAAGGTTGAGCAAGGAAGATGATGGCTTCAAGGGCATCACCTTGTTAAGGTTCGTGTCGCTTATAGCTTCCACGAACCTTACGCCCTCGTCATTGAGTAAAATGACGGGCTTACCCTTGTCGTCTTTGCTCAGCCGCCCGGCCCACTCCCTATACACTGAAAGAGTTTTTCTGAGGCCCATCTCAATGGAATCACTTGGAGGGGTGGGAGGATGGTAGGCATAAATAACAGCCATTTGAGCATCATAAGAAACCTTGTCAAAAACACTGAGGGGTGTGTGGCTTGTTTTTGAAGGAGGGTTTCCTTCATACAGAGGTTTAATGATTCTCGTAATTTGTATTTTCACTTTCATGTTTTTTGGAACAAAGTGGATTTTTGGACGGGGGTTATATAGATCTGTTTGATCTGATCTGAGTTTTGTTGGGAGGGGTTATGATGCACTGTTTTATATATATAGAACACAATCACAGATAACGTAGATGGCTTAGCTTGTACAGTAAGTCAAAATACATGAGTTGGCTAAGAATGATGACTTTTCACATTCCTATCCTCTTTACGCTCTCTCAGTCTCCATCATTATTTTGTCATTGTAATTAATTTAGACTTGCTCCACAAATGAAATTCTGACTTTCTTTTTATAAATGTCTCAAAAAAAGTTCACATTTTTATTAAAAGAAGTCAGTTCTAAGAAAAAAGTCTCACTATCTTTCGGAGTGTTTGAAATTGATTCTGCTTCTACTTCTTTTCTAAACTAGAAGCAGAATCAGAATCAGTTTTCAGAAGCTGATCTCCCCTAGCTTCTAAAAAAACCGATTCTGAGAGTAAATTAGGGCACCAGAAGTACATCGACACTTCCACCCAAACACTTCAACTCATGTTTCTATTTCCTGAAGGAACATAAACAATTTTAAGAATCAGATCCAAGCACCACCTTACTCTGTCTATTTTTTGTTGATTTGATATCAAGTAAAAGTATACTTTGAAAGGAAAAACAAAATTTACTTTACATAAATATGTGAGTTGATGATTGACCAAACAAGAAATTTTATTTCACGATGGAAGGAGTATATATCATAGGAAGGATTAAGTGTTTGAAAAAAAATCATTCGAACACCACTGTTCGGGGCGGTTTCCGGTGGACGTTTTTGATGAAATTTTTATGGTATGTTCTTCATCAAGTATAGTTTATCCAAAACCAAATTAAGCTCAAAATTCGATCATGAAGGCCTTCAAATGATTTTTTGAAGTTGACTTCGCCAAATTATACATAGAAAAACGCAGTCAACTTCAAAAAATCATTTGAAGGCATTCCCGGTCGAATTTTGAGCTGAACTTTTTTGTGGATAAACTAGACTTGATGAAGAGCATACCATAAAAATTTCATCAAAAAATTCCACCGGGAACCGCTCCGAACGGCGGTGTTCGGACGGTGTTCGGATAGAGAATGTTCGGACCTGAACATTCCTCTCTATATATATATATACTCCCTCCGTCCCCCAATTAAGTTCCCGGCTTGACTTCACACGTATTAAGAAAATAAATTTGACTTTACTGTGGAGTGCATTGTTATGTACCGTTCAAACACTGTTTAGACACTGTTTTGCACTGTTTGACACTATTTTGATGTAGATAATTTGCCAAATAAGGAAAGTAAGAAAGTGTGAACTTAATTTAGGGACTGCCCAAAAAGGAAAGTGGTAACTTAATTGGGGGACGGAGGAAGTATAAATATATGTATATATGTGTGTGTATATCACATCATACCTTCTTGGCATTAGTATTTCTCCTTGTTGAACATGGATTCACCCTTTCTGGCGCGTTTTTACGTAGACTGTTTTCAGTTCTAGACTAGACTAGACTTGATCTGATCAGATCAGACCAGACTTGGATAGTTATAAAATAAAAGGAGACCAGACGTTTACCAGATCGGTTCAGATCAGATCAGATCAAACCAAACCAGACCAGGAACTTTTAATCCAAAGTAAAAACATATTGCATATCAATCAATTAGGTTATTGGGCTACACTGACTAGGATCAAAATGAGGCTTACCATCCATGAGATTATGAGAAGTTAAGAATTATATGAATATACAATACGCATTTATAAATACATAATGACCCATAATCTTCTACCTACTACGGAGTATTTAATTGGGGGATTTGATTGACTATAATATGACCATTTGGGTGATAATGAGATTCGCGCCACGTTTTAGAAAATTAATATATGCAGACAATAAAAAATATTTTATTAGATAAAATGGGCCTTTCTTTTTTCCGTTTCATTTAGCTTTTTCCTAGTTCGCATTAAATTTCTTTGTGGAAATATCCAGCCGAGTCTACTTTATCTTATTGTATTTCATTTATGTCTCCTGGTTATTTAGTTTTCATTTATAAACTTTGCCCATTTCACTTTTAACTTATTTATTTCAAAAACAATCCTAATTCGTAATCCAAACCTCCAGTGAGAGACGAGACTCAGAGAGTAATCCACGTTTGTTGGCTCTCAGCTCTTCGTCCATCTTCACGGGCTCACGACCTCTGGTCTTCTTCGCGGCTCAGCGCCTTCGCACCCGGCACATCCGGCCTCTAGTCTTCACGGCTCAGCGCCGTCGCGCCTCCAGCCTTCGCGGCTTAGGGCATTCACGGCTCTGGCCTCTGCCCATAGCGCCACCAGCTTTCACCGTTCCGTGCCTCTGGCCTCTGTGCCTCCGCGTCTCCGGCCTCTGTCTCTGCTGCTTGGTTGCTCCACTGCTCTCTAGGTCATTGTTTGGCTGCCTCGCTAACTAATTTACAGGTATGTGTTTAAGATTTTCGTGTTGTTGATGCCCTTTATTTCCGAATTAGTAGACTTCATGTGAAAATATTTATTGTTTTTCTCTGATTTTATTGTGTCATATGTGGAATTATTAAAACTGTATTTGTGCATTTTGATAAAAATTAATATCACTAATCTGAGATCTATAAGTTTGAACACAACTTGTTGCTCATTAGGGATATGTTTTGTGACTATGTTATAGTGAATAAGAGATCATATCAATGTGTACTCTGAGTTTGAACACTGAATTTGTAATATCAACTCATTTTGCCAAAAAATCAAATTACACATTGATCATGTATCTGTTGCACTTAATTAGGAGAAAAGTGAAAGAATAAAAGTTAGAATCGGCGGGAGAGAATTAAGCTCATCTATGGTCATATTCCTCTTTTCTCTACTTGAGATTTGTTCTTGAGCTTCAGGTTCTTGGAGTTTGGCCGAGTGAACTCCATTAGCAACTTTTTCTCGTAAATTGTTCAAACATAACTTGACACGCTTTGAGGCAGCAAGTTTGTCAACGTTATGTACAAACTGATCAAAGAGTTAGCATCATATATACTATTAACATTTTAGTTTATTTGTTGGAAGTCTGTTAGAAGATTGCTTATAATCTTATATGCTTAATCGTATTGTTGCCATTAGTGATTCATTCCTTACTTAATACAAATTTCTATTGTCAGTTCAGACTGTATTAATTCCATCGGAATGAATTCAACAACTTTACACTGATTTTGTACAATGTGGGGATGGTTTAACACCTATAGTTGATTGAAATGGAGCTTTGTTCTTGCTGCTTCAGATTTGGGAAATGCTATACTTCTGATATGCTTTTTCCTTCATGGCTTGTTTGGTTAGGGGATTTCATAGGGGACAAAAGGGGTGGAAGGGTTTTTTATTCTACTAATTTATCCCTATTTTCCAGTCCCCCTTCGGAAGGGTTGCTAGCTAGTTTTGAACTTTTAGTCCCCCTTCGGAAGGGTTGCTAGCTAGTTTTGAACTTTTAGTCCAAAGTCTTAACTCTAATTTTTTGTTTCTTTTTGTTGCACTGTATGTGTTGCTTTTTGTTGCATTGTGTTGCCTTTTGTTGCATTGTGTTGCTTTTGTTGCATTGTGTTGCTTTTGTTGCATTGTGTTGCTTTTTGTTGCATTGTGTTGCTTTTTGTTGCATTGTGTTGTATTTTGTTGTATTGTGTTGCTTTTGTTGCATTGTGTTGATTTTGTTGCATTGTGTTGCTTGTGTTGCATTGTGTTGCCTTTTGTTGCATTGTGTTGCTTTTGTTGCATTGTGCTGCTTTTTGTTGCATTGTGTTGCTTTTTTGTTGATTTATCAAGTTATGTTTAAGTAACGGATTGGGATTTTGAAACATATGCTATCTACATTTATTGGTGCAAGGTACTACGCAAAGCAACTCTAACAATAGTTGTAATGTTTCAGGATGTGATATGCTACTGTGACTAAGATGGAAGGTCTTGATACAGTTCAAGTGAAGCATTTTTGGAAGCATTTGTAGTTGCACTTGAAGCTTAAAATGTTATGACATCCCTATATGATGCTAATTAGCTATCAATCAGGCATTACAAGATTAGTTTCCACTCAGTTACTCATTTGACACGCCGCAACATTGCCTTAATTAGTTACTTATTGTTGATTTACACCTTGAATAATTAATCACTCATTATACACACACACATCATCAATGCTCTCTCGAGGTAGTAGCACATGTTTAAGTACAATATCATTGAAACAATTATTGTTGCTTTTTGTTGTATATTGTCGCTTTTTATTTTTTCTAGTTATTTATGTTTCTATTAATTTTTGCTATTTTCGTGAAATAAAAAGTTTCACGAAAATAGCAACAACAACAACAAACATGGAGAAACAAAAGGAAACAAAAATTTCAAAGTTATCAACAACAATACACACAGTCCGGGAAACTGTGTAACAAAAAGCACCATTCAAAATTCAAATAATAATATAAATAATAATGATAATGATAATTAAACGCTATGTAAAAAGTTTTGAATTACGAAATTCAACATTTTCAATTTTTTATTTTTTACATATATTCATTATTTTTACTTTTTAGTTTCTTTAATTTTTAGATTTTATAACAATTTAAGAATTTTATTCTCTATTTTATTTTAATATACAGAATCAGGTTTCAATTTTTTTTCAATATTAACTACATATATATATTTTTTATCCGTGACTCCGTGTATATTACGTTTTTGAAATGCTCTAACATATTATGTTTATAAGTTTTAGTTTTTAGATTTTCGAAAAATTACCATTTACCCATGTTAATAGTTTTAAAATATGACATCATTACATGTTTACTTTCAATTTTAATATTATTTGATAGTTATAATTTTTATATAAAGTATATAAGATATTTAAAACAAATGATTACAAATGACTTGTTTTTTATTTTTTGAGATTTTTATTTTTGAGTTATGTACTTTTAACTTTTAGATACGTTTTACATTTTTTTATATGTTTTTTTGATAATTTATGTCACAAGGTTTAAATTTGATTTTTATGCACTTTTTGAATTTTTTGTTTTTAACTTTGATTTTTTTTATTTTAAAAATAATGATTTTAGGTTTTTCGAATTTTGTTATTTGTCTAATTATTCCACCTTTTTTTGACCTTTTTATTAAATTTTACATACTCCCACTACAATAAAATTGACTTGTAGAGACATGACAAAATTGCCTCTAAAAGTAGGAAAATTGCCTCTGATGCTTTTTTGAGGCAACTTGGTGATTGCCTTCAAATAGTCCGTCGCAAAATCATGGTTGCCTCGAAAGCTTGTCTTTAGAGGCAAACAATGGTATGCCTCTAAAAGGATACATTTAGAGGCAACATCAACCTTTTGCCTCAAAATATCATTGGAGGCATTCATGTTATGTTGCCTCAAAATATTATTAAGGGCAACTATTATTAATGACTCAAAATGTTATTAGAGGCACTATTATACGCTGTTCCTAAAAAATATTTGATGCAACTTTATATGTTGAACCAAACCATATACATTTTGCGACAATTATATTATTTTTTATCAATATATGATCAATTGCATATAATTTTTAAACTATTAAAAATACACTATTGTTGAACATAAATACCTCACATAAATAAAGGCTAACAATAGAATATTCATTTAATAACTGAATGTTGTAACTACAAAAAAAATATGGTTCAATCTAATCTACCATGAATACGTGTAAAACGAAACTAACTAAAGTCTAAAACTAATAAAACATTTTGTCCTAAAACATGAAGATGTAACAACATAGGTCTAAAACTTCAAGGACAACACATAGTGTAGAGAGATTATTCTTCTTCTTCTTCTTCTTCTTCTTCTTCTTCTTCTTCTTCTTCTTCTTCTTCTTCTTCTTCTTCTTCTTCTTCTTCTTCTTCTTCTTCTTCTTCTTCTTCTTCTTCTTCTTCTTCTTCTTCTTCTTCTTCTTCTTCTTCTTCTTCTTCTTCTTCTTCTTCTTCTTCTTCTTCTTCTTCTTCTTCTTCTTCTTCTTCTTCTTCTTCTTCTTCTTCTTCTTCTTCTTCTTCTTCTTCTTCTTCTTCTTCTTCTTCTTCTTCTTCTTCTTCTTCTTCTTCTTCTTCTTCTTCTTCTTCTTCTTCTTCTTCTTCTTCTTCTTCTTCTTCTTCTTCTTCTTCTTCTTCTTCTTCTTCTTCTTCTTCTTCTTCTTCTTCTTCTTCTTCTTCTTCTTCTTCTTCTTCTTCTTCTTCTTCTTCTTCTTCTTCTTCTTCTTCTTCTTCTTCTTCTTCTTCTTCTTCTTCTTCTTCTTCTTCTTCTTCTTCTTCTTCTTCTTCTTCTTCTTCTTCTTCTTCTTCTTCTTCTTCTTCTTCTTCTTCTTCTTCTTCTTCTTCTTCTTCTCCATCATCATGGTCCTCATCGTCATCACCATCATCACTTTTCTCTTTATTATGCTCCTTATGAACCTGCCATATATCAATTAAATTCTAAATAAATATTTTAAACAACTTTAAAAGTTATTAACAAAAAATAATGAAATAAAAACCGATGCAATACCTCATTCGCAATCAACTTAGAAAAATCACCTCCCATAAGGTTGAGAAATTTCTCCATAACACCCTTCATAACTCTGACCTCGTTTTTGAAACTGTTTAACTCCTTAGTGAGTGTTTTATTTTTCTTGTTAGCTTCACTTGCTTCTTTTTTAGCCTCATTAGCATCTTTCTTGGCCTCTTCAGCCTCTTTACGCAACTTCTCTCCTTCACTAAATGGTCCAAACAATGATGTAATGGACGGACTCACACCCGTGCCACGATCACGTCCACATTTACCTTTAGGTTTAACTGATTCAAAAATCTCTTCATCTGTAATAATGATTTCTCCTAGCTCACGTTGCTCAACAAGCTTTTCTATCTCTGACTGCAAATAAAAGATGTTATCTATGCAACCATGCAGCAAGTGTACCACAAAAAAAGGCGAGGTCTGCAATTGGAGCTAGTATATCCAATTCAATTTGCTAAAACATTTTGCAAGTATGTTGTGTTCATGTTTGCAGCTATGTAACAACTTTTTACTTTTACTGCATAAAAAATAGAATGTATGCATCAAGTAAAAAACAATATATGCAACAGTAACTGCAACTAGCATATTTGATTTGGTAAGCAATGTACCTAATAACAAGGACAAGGTAAAGACGTAAACATAAATTTGATCTGGTATTTTCAATCTGGTTATTAATTCAGATTGTATGATCCTAAGTTATATTCAAGGTATGCAATCATTTTAAAGAAAATGACGTAATCATTTTTTTATATGTTTTTTTGATAATTTATGTCACAATGTTTAATTTTGATTTTTTATGCACTTTTTGAATTTTTTGTTTTTAACTTTGATTTTTTTTATTTTAAAAATAATGATTTTAGGTTTTTCGAATTTTGTTATTTGTCTAATTATTCCACCTTTTTTTGACCTTTTAATTAAATTTTACATACTCCGATCCTTATTAGTTTTTCTTTTTCAAAAAGTTGAGTAATTTCTAAAACTAAGGTTTAACTTTTTGAATATATAATACTCCGTAACCTCACTTCTACCATGTAATGCTTCATCTACTTTGCATGTACCAGATGACTAGCATTTCGCTTCTTATTAGTCGAGATAGCAGTGCATGTCTATATGTGAAAGAGAAGATTTAGCTGGTCTGTTTTTGAAAGAAAAAATTGAAAGTTAAAAACCTGATATCATTTTAAGTTTTATGCCTATACGCGAAAATTACCCAATTTCTTTTCGTGTATTTTCATTTGGGTAAGGTGCGATCCCCCCAAATGCATTCATTTATTTAAGGGATAGTTCCTGAAATAGGACTAAAATAGTTTCAAAATTTTAAAATAGGACTGTCATGTTTTGTATTCCCAAAATAGGACTAATTACTGTCATGTTTAGAAAATACTGACATGTTTGAAGTTTGCCACTGCCAAAACATGACAGTAATTAGTCTTATTTTTGGAATAAAAACATGTCAGTCCTATTTTGGAATTTTCAAACTATTTTAGTCCTATTTTGGGTAATAGGAAAGAGGGATGCCTCTTTAGGAGAGGTTTTGGTCTAATCCCCCTCTCCATTTGTATTTCCGTTGATTTTTAATAAAACATCGGCAAATGTTCCCCGGCATTTGTCCCACTGATTTTGGTGGTTTGACTTCCGGGTTAAAAAAAACAATCAAAAATATTTTATGAAGGAATAGGTTAAAAGAAATAATTTTTTTTATCTTTTTTGAAAATAATGTGCAAAGCCTAAGCTTGTCAAAAAAATTGGTGCGAGTCAAATCTCCCGTAAAAATATTCACATAATTAATCGATATATTATATAGAAAATCAATTTACTAAATAGGTTTAAAATAAGAGGAATTACCATATATAGAGTTAAAACACTATGGAATTTTAAAATAGGATTACCATGCATGTTTTTGTTCCCCAAACAGTATTAATTATTTCTATACTTTGATAGTACCAGACTTTAAACATGATAGTAATTTCTAAACTTAATAGCAATTACTCCTATTTAGAAAATAAAAACATGACAGTCATGTTTTGGAATCCCAACACATTTTTACTTCTGTTTTGGGAATTTTCCCTCAAATTAATAAGGTACTCCTTCTACCTTTATAATTTTTTAAAATATGAGTGATATATAGAATAATAATTAAACAAGTGACTGTGTGGTGATCCATTTTTCGACTTATCAGATTTATCAGCCAGTTTTTTCACCAACCATGTAACTTTTGGTTTCGCGCGCTGAATTATGTAATAAGTAGAAAATGTAAGGTTGAAGTTACTTTTTTGGCTGTATTGGCTGAAGTTACTGTAGAGAATCATTTTAACTATTTTTCATATAATTTTTTATTTTATTTATTAATAACAAATATTTTAAATATAGTTTTTTTATGAAGCAGCATAATCAGCCAATTCAGCAATTTTAGTGTTACCAAACGGGCTCTAAGATTTTTGCATAAAAGATAGAAACAATATTCCTACAAAAGACAAGAACAATAAGATGTTTTTCATAGGACTGGAATTTTATGATCTGATTTGTCTAAGACTGGTCTAGTCTGAACTGGTCTGGTCTAATCTAATAGACATTTGGTCTCTGTGTGTTTCACAATTGTTGAAGTCTGATCTAGTCAGCTGATTTGTTTAAGTCTGGACTGATTTGTTCTAATCTGATCTGATTAAGATTGAAATCAGTACAAGCAATAAAGATAATAAATGATAACAAAATATGATCAGTATATTTGAAACTTTTCAATATTTAGGTTGCTCACTAGCTCGTTATTTATTATATGGACAATTGTCCTAAATACAAATCATTGGTACCATGATCGAAAATGTTACTATTAATGACGGTAAATACTAACATGTTAATGCATAAAACTACAACTATTTTAGTTGTAATGACTCCAACATGGTTTTAAATATTGTCATATTACACTCATTGCTAACTGTATCGGGAACATTGCCTTACTATATTGTGGTAATTACCCATTTGGTATCTTTTTTGAGCCGTCTTTCATTTATGTCTCAACTGTTTTGCCTTTTCATTATTAGTCTTTTACAATTTCAATTTTATTTTTTTATTTCACTTTTAGACCGTTTCGGACAACCGCCCACCACGTTCTACGAAATTCGCACCATATTGAACCTCTTTCCCGTTTCCGTTTCTCTTGCTTCCCGTCTTCCAACTTCGCATTTCTTTAGCTTCATATCTTCATCTTTAGTTCATCTTCTCCGTTGCTTTTCTTCTTTCAACTTTGTCTGTGAACTTTGTTATTCCTTTTTCCTCAACAATGTCAAGTTTTAATACTCCTCGTCGTATTACGAGAGCTTCTTCTGCGATGAATATTGGTGGAACAACTTCTGGCCCTCAGGATGATTCCGCTTCACCGTCTCGTACTTCAAGTGCAAATGTCACTGGTAAGAAGCGAAAAAATAAAAAACCTCTGAAGGCTCGGAAGAAGCCTAAAGTCTCTGCAAATGTGCAATGTAAGAAGTCGAAGATCTCCACGAATCAGGCTAAAAGTAACATTAATCCTCCATCATTTAAGGTAATTATTTACATTTTTTGTTTATTTTGTACTATTGTTGTATTTTTCACATGAAATTTCTTGTTTCACTTATTTCGATTTGTTTTATTTTTATTTTGTTGATTTCGTTTTTTCATTGTTGTACTCCACGAGTGGGAGTATTTTGTTCCTTGTCAGTCATGGTTTAATAGTAGGGTTTGTAGCTATAACAAGGATTGCATTCCTGATAATCTGAAGTCCAAATTGTCTGAAGTTCAGTTGAGTTTATTTAGGCAAACCTACTTTGGTAAATTCCTTGATTTCAAAGACCTGAAATTTCAGCCTCAACTTGTGCATTGTTTGCTTCTTCGAGAAATTAGTCACAATATTCCGAATGATATGTGGTTTGATGTTTCTGGTTATCGTTTGCGATTTTCAATTGTTGAGTTTGCGGTTGTTACTGGTTTGCAATGTGTTGGTGAGTTTGATTGTTCTACTCTTACTTCTTCCGACAGTAATGACCTTATCAAAAAATATTTCAACAATTCTTCCAAAGTGAGTCGTGAAGAAATTACAAATTGTTTTTTTGTCAAAAGGCTGATTGTGATGAAGATGCTGTTAAACTTGCCATTCTTTATGTTCTTGGTTTGTTCTTCTTTACTTCGTCTAAGGAAAAGTATATTAGTGAGACTTATCTGGATGTTGTGAATTCTGGTCTATGGGATTCCTATCCCTGGGGTAAGGACCTTTTTGAATTCACTTTGCAATATTTGAAAGGAAGACTTGTGAGAGCAGATACTTCAGAAAGTGATTACTTCTTTTACCGTATTTTGGGATTTCCATTAGCTCTTCAGGTGTGGTTTTATGAGTGATGTGATTATTGTGATGGCATGTTTGCTTTGAGATCTGGTTCTTTAGTTCCCCATTTATTGTCTTGGCAATCTTCTGTTGCATTCACTAACAAGAAGTTGAATATGGAGCTTCTTTGTTTATCTGCTTCTCAGGTATTCTTAAAATTTTATCTTCCATACCTTTTTATTGTTTTTTTATTATCTTTTTCTTTCATTAAATTTGTTTTCTGTTTTTTCTTTATTTGCCAGTTGAAGTTGCACAACATTGTTATTACTGATCTTGAAAAGGAATCTGTTGAAATAGCTTCTTTGTTTGTTGCACATCCGATAAGGCCCCAAACTATGCCTTCGGTTTCAAATTCTAACCACGGACCTAGTACTTCTTTTGGTGATCAGTTTTCAAGCTCTGTTATATTCGATTTTGAAAACCGCCTTGACATTATATTGACTGATTTCAAAAAGTTTGTTGAGGATAGGTTTAATGTGTTAGAACAGAAGCTTGACCGTGTTGCTTCAGTTTATCATCTTCAATCTAGCAAGGAGACAGTTTCTCAACACACTCCTATTGTACATGAGCTAATGATTTCAAAAATTGTTTGTGGTGCTGCTAATACAAAGGAGCTTTCTGATGATGATGTTGTTGGCACTGTTGATCTTGATTCTGTTCATTTAGATCAAGCATTTAATTATACTAACTCCGGTGGGCGAGCCTCAGATCATGAACCAGTTACGTTTCTGTCTCTTTTTATATTGTTTCTTTCTGTTTTAGTTTGTAGTTTTTGGTTTCATTTTTTTGTTTTCATGTTTGTAACAAGTTTTGTATTTATTCTTATCAGATTGCAGATGAACCAGTCAATTATACGCACTCTAGTGCCCAGTCTTCACATAATGAACATGTTATGTATTTGTCTATTTTTATATTGTTTCTTTATGTTTCATATTGTTTTTGGTTTTCAAATTTGTAATCTGCTTTGCTGTTATTCTTATCAGAATGCAGATGATGCTGATGTTGTTACTACTCATTCACAGGACTCCATGTCTCATACTTTTACAGATCTAATTTCTTCACAGGATTGTGATGTGTTATTGCATTATGTGCATGATATTTCATTTATTATTGAGATGTTGTCTCTTGAACATGATGTTGTGTTGTTGAAATATGTTGAGAAGTTGGTATTTTTTACTGTTGATGAGATGAGTTGTTCTGAAAATGATGCTCTGATTTTGGACTATGTCTACAAGCTTTTTTTTTACTCCAGGGGGGTCTAGGGGAGGGGGGCTGGGGGGCCTGCAGTAATCAGGGCAGAAACTCACTCCATTGAGTTTCAAACCCTTGTGTGCCTAGCGGGATTCGAACTCGAGACCTCCCACTAGGCATGGTAACCTCGCAACCAGCTGGGCTGGAATGCTTGGTTTGTCTACAAGCTTGTTTATTCTACTGTTGTTGAGATAATGTCTACTGAAAATCAATCAAGTGAGCATAGAGTAGATTCTGCTTCTAATGAACCTCTTGAGGATGATGCTTTGTTTGCTAAACTTGATTCTCTTGTTTCAGATTTACAAAAAACCAAGGTATATACATTTTATTCTTTATGTTTTGCTTTTATATCTGATCTTATCTTGCTTCTGATATTGTTTTTCATTATTTTGTAGTCTTCAACCAATGACCCTCCTTCAGGTTCTTCAAATCCTATAAATTAAAGGATTTAGTTCCTTATGTCCCAAGTATTCAATCTTTGTTAGTAGTTCATACACCCGAATCACTTAAGAAAAAAAGGAATGTAAAGCCCATTGTTTTTGTGAAATCCCCTTTTGTTGCTGAGTTTGATTCTGGAGGTGGCTCTTTGAAGACAAATGTTACCCCCATTGGATGCCCTTTTGTTGATGAAGCAGACTGTGTGCCACTGTCTTCAGTTCTTGAATAATTTGATATTTGGATTGATGAAGGGGCTTATAAGTGCCAAAGGTTGTTTTAACATTAACATTCACATTATATTTTATACAGTTTATTATACTCTGCTTTTTAATTTTTTTATCCTTTTGTAGATCCAATTTGATGTATCCTTTGAAAGTTGATCATCTCTGTCTTGGATTCAATTTTACAGTTGCTTTTGTTGAATCAAAGACATGGTTTCACCAGCTTCATTATATGGGGAAGATGACATCGGATTATGTATGCTTATTAACTTTTCCAAATATATTATTATGTTTTCTTCGTATTTCTTTATTTGTTTTCTGATATTTCCCTTTTTGTGCAGCATATAGATGTGATCTTTTATTACTTTAGGAAAAAGGCTCAAGTTTCTACTACGTGCAAAACCAGTTTCACAACAACGGATTCTCTTTTCAATCTTAAGCTACAACAATCATATGTTGCAATGCTAGATAAGTCTTTTTCTTTGTCGAGATTTGCATCTCTATGTGATTATATTGTAGGCTTTACCTTGCCCCGTTCAATGCCTTGGGATGAAGTGGAGCATGTTTCGATGCCAGTTTACCTTAAGAAACAAATGCATTGGGTGCTTGCCAGGTTTTGCATCAATGATTGGTGTATTTATATTTACAATTCAATGATCAGCTCAAGGGATAGAAGTAATGCTATAGATGTTGTAAAGCCATATACTGTGATGCTCCCTTTGTTTTTTCGACACATGGGTTACTTTGCTAGTCGTGGTTTGAATCTAAATAGGGACTTAGATTTGAAATATGTTTCTGACATGCATGTTCAAGAATCAGCGTAAGTTCATTTATCTGATTCAAATGTTTTTCTGATTATACTTTTTGTAGAGACTGTGGTGCTTTGGTTGCTGCCTTTGTTGAGTATTTCATCGATGGCAAAGAAATAACTCCATTTTTAGATATTGAGCTGTACAGATCTAAGTTGTCGTTGTTTCTCTATCAATATGGAATATCTAAGCTCAATGGTGAAGTGGAGAGTGATTCTGAACAAGTCAAACCCAAATGGAAGAAGCTTGATAAGCCCAAAATACTAAAAATCAAGCAATCTACGTAGTGAAAGAAGAAGCAGATAGAAAGATATGGAGAAGATGAACCGAATCTGGTATACCGTGTAAACTGGCCGCTGCTCTCCCTGGAGAAGGAGAGCAACGGCAAACCCTAATCTCTCTCTATCTCACCTCTATTCTCTAAAGCCTCGAACATTAGTTAGGGTTCCCGTAAGTTAGCCTCCTTTTATAGGAGAAGTTGGCTAACTTACGGGTTACAAGGAAGCTAACGGGCTGATACACATTTGTGGCCCGTATTACACGTTTAATTAATAACTACACAAATACAAAGATATTTAATTAGATTGGACACCATAAAATATTCCTAACAATCTCCCCATTGGTGTTCAATCGTGTTGAATCAGCATTGCAGCTCAGATATCGTTGTCTTTGTTGTTATTCAACTTCCTTTGTCTTTGAACTTGACTTCTTCAGAAGGCTTCATGAAGAAATCCTCGCAATCTCCCCTTTGATGTTTTCTTGGCAGTTTGATCTTTGATGTCTGGGGTTGAGGGATCTTCAGTATCTTGCATGTAGTCCTTGCCTTCCAGAAGTTGCTCTTGATCAGCTTGGATGAAGTCCGGTGACGCCTCTAGAATGAATATTCTTTGGAGAATAGGAGACGCCCATAGAATTCATCTTCAGGACACGAGTATTTGACCTCTGTCTCCTCCACAATGTAGTCTTTTTGACTATTTTGGAATGAATGTTTTTGAGGAGAACTTGTCGGTGGCATAGCGGAACATAATGATGGTTGACTTGTGAGCTTAGCTGACCATTTGACTTGCGGAGATAGTAGAGAGAGTGTTGGAGGAGAGAAGTGTCCCAGAATGATTTTTTTTAACAGTTAACAGCATGTGGACCACTCTCCCCCTCATGACGATCCGATGAATCGGGGCATCATGCCTTTATTCTTTTATTCTGCGGAAAATAAAGCAGGAAAAACAAGCAGAATTTAAAGAAGATAACGTAGCCCCCCGGGGTCGTGAAGACGCCCGTTATCATCACTATAGAGATAAACTCTGAAGCGATGGCCTGAAAATGTTGGTGATTCTTATGTTGCAAGAGCAAGGTTTCCTTCCAATCGCTGGTCTACATCAGTAATAGATGAGCCCTATGGAATTTCTCGCGGGTCATGTAGACCTGCAACTGACTCAAAAAGTGCGTATGTGTCCTAGAAAATTTTAAAACACTTGGGAGTGAGTAACTAGACAAGACGTGATCAATGAAAGTTCAGTGGCATGGGGCTGAGGCCACTATAGTCAGTATCACTTGCCTCGGAAGGAGACAGTAATGAGAGATGTGGGTCCCCGTGAAATGTGATTAAACATTTGTGTGTTGAGAGACAAGTGAGTGGTCTTGGGTAGGGTTGTGCATGCGCCGTTTGGACAAAATGCATCGACTTCTACCCGGGATCTGAATAAATTCAGTCCTGAACCTATGGGGATAGTCCAGAGTATTTGAGTGGCTAGGAGTAAATGTTCAACGGATTGTAGGCAGTTGAGGTAGCAGACTTATCAGTGATAATTGTTTCCTTTCTCACTTGAGCCTTCTGCTTCCTAATGCTCATAATGTTCACTCACTCACTTGGTCACTCACTCACCTACGCTCGGCTTTGTCCCTTGGGTAGGCTTAGTTGGGTTTACTAAGCCATAGGGACATGTTCTCTCATTACTTTCTTCATTTTCTCTCTGTACTCCCCCTCAACTGGAGCACTTGGTATGCTTTGTCATTGTTAGGCACCGGGGAGGATAACATTGAACACTCCCCCTAAAATGTTGCATCCGTTGAGAGATTCCTTGCTTTGTCGGTGTAAGGCGCCAGGAGGAGAAAACTGAAACTCCCCCTCAGAATGTGCAAGGTTTGATTGCTCACAGCTCATCATTCCCGCCATGTGTGTGGAGCAATCTGAACAGGTACCACACATGACGGTTTCCCTAAGCTCATCATTTAGAATTTCATCATGTTTGAGGATCACACAATGTTGATGAGTTAGGGGAGGCTTCAGTAGTTGATTTTTGATGGTTGTAAGATGACCGTTGACGCGAGGTTGATTGAGTTATCTACGATTTTCGGACCTCTACATTGGAGCTTAGACCTTAGGTTTAACTTTGAAAGAATTTGATCAGATTTGCCTAAGTTTTGACCTGGACATCGGTGATTTACAATGTTTGTCGGAAAACTAACGTTTTGACCCTCAAGGACTGCGAGTGAGGGCACGTGAGAAAGGGTTCTGGGGCATAGCCCCAAAATACCAATCTGGTCGGAAATACCAATTGATAAACCCAAAATACTAAAAATCAAGCAATCCACGCAAGGAAAGAAGAAGCAGATAGAAAGACATGGAGAAGATGAACCGAATCTGGTATACCGTGTAAACTGACCGCTGCTCTTTCTGGAGAAGGAGAGCAGCGGAAAACCCTAATCTCTCTCTATCTCGCCTCTATTCTCTAAAGCCTCGAACATTAGTTAGGGTTCCCATAAGTTAACCTCCTTTTATAGGAGAAGTTGGCTAACTTAAGGGATACAAGGAAGCTAACGGGCTGATACACATTTGTGGCCCGTATTACACGTTTAATTAATAACTACGCAAATACAAAGATATTTAATTAGATTGGACACCATAAAATATTCCTAACAAAGTTGAAGAAGTGAAATATATATGTAGGAAGCACTAATGTAGTTTCTGTATTGTGATGTACCTTATATAAACCATATGTTTAAGTATTGCTTTTGAAAAGCTATTGTTGTACTGTTTTGATACTACTTTTGAATATAACTCCTATTGTTACATTTATTTAGATTGTTTCTTTGTGTTTCTGGAGATGGTTTAATATTGTTTATATTTGTTTCTTCATTTCTTATATCATATGCCATTTATTTAGTTTTTAGCTTTCCTTATGTTATGTAAAAACTTGTTGCATTCTTGGTGCTACTGGTTACTGGGTTTTTTATTTGTCTTTTGTTTCAAAAATTAATATTTGTTTCTCTCATTTTGCTTTTGTTGTTGCTTGTTGTTTGATAAGTTGTTGTACTGTATGTAGTTAGATGTTGTAGATGTTGAGTAGCTGTTGCTACTTGTTTCTTCCTTTAAACTGTTCTGATACTTCCCTTTAATATAACTTGTAATATGACTATAATACGTCTTGTTTCTTTGTGTTTCTTTTCTTTATTTATTGTTGTTTCTATTTGTTTCTTTTTTGTTTTTATAGAATATGCCATCATTTTTAATTTCTCCCTTGTTTTTGGTTGTGTATTCAGTTTTTGTGTTCTGTTCCTAAAGATTATTCCCATTTTAGTCTTTCTTTTTTTTGTGTTTCTATAATTAACATTTGCTTGTTCAATTGTATTTTGTTGTTGCAGTTTCTGTTCAAAATTAGTTTAGTCTTGTTTCTTATTGCTTCTCATTGTTTCCAGGTTATGTTATTTAATTCTACAATTGTACCCCCCCCCCCCCCCAACAAATACAAACAGCCACTTAAATAGGATTCAGAGTAATCATTTTGTTGCATAATATAATTGTCTTTGAACAGATAGAATTAGTAGTTATTGGAAAACAGATTGTAAACAACATAAACTTTCTACTTCCGTGGTGCATTCCTGCATGTCTTTCTATTGTGCCCTTATTTTCCACACTTTCCACACTTATTTGTACTTGTACTCTCCCATTGTGCTTTATATCTCTGTTTCTTCGGCCTTCCGGATTTTTTCCTTCCATGTGGTGGATAAATCTTCATTTCTGCATTACCACTGTGCATTTTCCATGTGCTCTGATCTGGAATTGGATGCACAGTCTCTCTATATGTTTGCATCATTGTCTCCTTTGATTAGTAAGATGAACAAAATATGTATGGTTCTTGGTTCATTTTTTTGAGTACTGCCCATGCATGAATACATGGCAACTCATCAATTTGAAAGTTCCTACAAGTGCACTTCTTCTCCTCCAGGTTAACAATGAAACTTTTGTTCATTTCATAAACACTAAATATCGCTTCATTAGAAGGAATCACCTGCAATTAAGATTGTGAACAAACTATTATTATAATTCCATTTTTATAGGTATTTATCTACATATTATGCAACTGTTTTGTACCTTTAGCTTCATGCATTTCATGTAGTTCTGCTTTTGGGAATAGTTTATGGTGTTCAATCTAGTTAGTTATCTTTGTATTTGTGTAGTTATCAATTAAACGTGTAATACGGGCCACAAATGTGTATCAGCCCGGGGGCTTCCTTGTAACCCGTAAGTTAGCCAACTTCTCCTATAAAAGGAGGCTAACTTACGGGGACCCTAACGAATAGGATAGAGGCTGAGAGCGCAGAGGCATAGAGATAGAAAGATTAGGGTTGCCGCTGCTCTCCTTCTCCAGGGAGAGCAGCGGCCGGTTTTCATACGGTATACCAGATTTGGTTTTAATCTTGTCGATTTCTTCCTATCTGCTTCTTCTTCACTGCTTATGTTTGTATGATTGTTAGTATTCTGGGATTATCATTTGGTATCATAGAGGGTTTTAAAGAGTTCACGGTCTATCAAGGAGGGTTTTACATTGATTCAATCTGTGTTCATCCTTACGTTTAATCTTCTTTGTTAGATTGTTATTCATTACTGTTACAGAAACAGGGACTATCATCTGCTGCAGCGTTTCATGAGGAACTTTTCCAAGTTCTATGAAAGTATTTCTTGCAATGTTTCGGTTCACAAAAGTCCACATTTGTACCAATGCGTGCAAGAACTGTAGCAAAGTTGTTATTGGCAGATTTTTTATCTTCTTTATGGGTGCATTCAAAGATTCTGCTATGTTAGAAGTCATTGTTGAGTACCTTTTGCAGCCTCAGAAAACTCTTGCCCATTTTTCATAGCCAACTGTGTACAGATATGGGACTATGTGCTCATCAATTTTCTTGAGTTCCTCAATGTGGCTATGAAACTCCTCTCTGGTGCATGCTTGTGCGGCTTCAAAATAACTGTCTTTCATTTTTTTTCTTTTAAACTTTGTCTTGAGGTTGTTAAAGAGATGGTAAATGCATACCCCATGGCCACTTTCAGGATACACTTCTGCCACACCTTTTGCAATGCTCTCATGTCTATCTGAAACGATAACCATTCCATTCCTATAACCAAAAGCTTCCCTAATATTTTTGAAAAAACATTTCCAGGAGTCATCATTTTCAGAATCAACAACACAGAATGCAAGGGGAAATATTTTACAACACGCAACTTGTGTTGATGTTGTCAACAGTGTGCCTCCATATCTCCCAGTAAGAAATGTGCCATCAACTACAATAACTGGTCTTCAATATTTTTACCCCTTAATTGATGCGTCAATGGACATGAAAGCGTATAAGAATGTGTTGTCTTCATTAACTTTGAGTTCCACAAACGATCCAAGATTTGTTTGTTTAACAATGTTCAAGAAGTTTGGCAGAAAACTGTAGGACTGTTCTGGGTTTCCTCTTAGCTTATTGAGTGCTTTTTCCTTTGCTCTCCAAGCTTTCAAGTAGCTTATTTCAACAACATACTCCTGTAACATATCTCTTTGTATATCAGTTGCATTATATGACGTTTTTGGATTCAATAATTTAGCCTTAATGCAGTCTGCTACCAAACTTGTTGTTGCGTGTCCTTGATCAGTTAATCTTACTTCCAATTTGCAAGAATGTGTTTTAATAAACTTTGTAATAGTAAACCTTCCTAATGTACCTGTTCGTCTTGCTCTCATCATCCATTTGCATTCTTCATCCAAGCATTTTGCTACATAGGCTTTCTTGTTTGCCTTATCTGTCCTGTATTGGAAGTGATTTTTTATGGCATACAACTTCAATGCTTTCTTCAACTCAGCACAATTGATGTAAATTAAATAAGTCCTACTTCGGGATCCACATCACTGTTGCTGCACTTTGTCGATTCTGACTCCACACATTTTTCTTTTAGTAGAGCATCTGTTGTTTTATTTGCCCAATGTAATATATAACCACAAACATCCAACTCATCACTAACTGTTGAGCTTTCTTCAGCTCACACTATGGCTGCTTGCATCCCAGAAGTTGTGTCATCTTGTTGATATGTATCAACAAACATGTTGCAATTTGTTTCCTCATGCACATCAGCAAAGGTGATCCATAGAGGAAATTTTGTCACATCTTTCTTTTGCTTCTTTAGGTGTAAATAAAACAACAGAGCTGAATTATCTTGTATCATCAATGGTGGATAATGATCTCTGACTTTGTATTGAATTATCAATGAAGTTGATGGTGTTTGTATTCTAATTCCATCACCTAGCTTCGCAACTAAGTCAGAAAAGGAACTGTGTGTATCTAAAGTAATTCCAAACACATTGAAGTTGTCGTATTCCATTGCTTCATTCCAATGATCACCATGATGAACAAAAATAGGTAGTGTTTCCATGTTCCCTGTTATTAATAATACACACACCGTTCTAGCTTTTTCAATTATTTCATAGTAGTATTACATGGACAAACAAAAACATATTGTAAATCTTAGCAATTACAATGCCTACTTTATAATTGTATAGCAACTAATAATCAAACGGAATCCAAAATTGAATTCATATATTACATATTGAAATCAGTGCACGAAGAGTTGAGATTTTAGTAATCATACTTTTGTTTCGCAGGAGAATTTCGAATAGCTGATGAAAACTTGTGTCCTGCGATCGAAAACTATCTGTGATCGAAAACTATTGTTACTCTTAAACAATTGTGTTCTGCGATCGGAAAACGTCTAGGATCAGCTGTATGAAACACATTGGATCTGCGATCAGCTGTAGAATGCTTGAAACTAAGGTCTGTGGAAAAAACTTCCGTATCAGGATCAGAAGTTTGGTATTCTCTGAGCGCGTATCAGGATTGGAAGCTATGTGTTTCTATTTACTTTTGAAAATAAAAAGTTCTGTATCTTAGTTTTGAAAACAAAATCCAAAATTGAAAAACCTGATATTATTTCCTTTGTTGGGCCTATGTGTGAAAATTTCCCTACTATATTTAACCAACGGGTATTCGGTTCTTTAGCTAAAGAAATGTCTAGGTGCATTTGACTAGTTGTTTAGTCCACATTAGTTTTTGATTTTAAAGTAGTGATTCGTGGTTTGATATACTTATCCTTACTCTTCGAAAACTATCAAATTTGTTTCTTAATTAAATGGTATTTAAATTTTAAATATGAGACATTGATTTGTTATTTTATACTCCGTCCTAGGTATTTAATGCACCAAAAACCGTTGTGATATCGAAATCCGGTGCACTATGCCCCTATGATTTAGAAAAGACATCAAACTCCCCTATGTTATTATTAATCATGCGCAAAATCTCATATATGTACAGATTTAATTGTCAAATAAAAGAAAAATAATTAACTTTTTTGTAGAATTTAGAGATTTCGATAAATTTACTTGCATATCTATTGTTTTATATAGTAAAACTGAGTTAGAAATAGCTGATGTGTCGATTTCTTATTGGTTTACAAACATAATTACAATCACTATTTAAAATCCTACAAAATAGCTACGAAAAAGACTCCAACGGATGTAGCAATTAAGAGTCACGGAAAAGACTCTTAATATCTTAGGACTTTGACTTTTCAAAGCTTATCAAGAAGTTAGCAAATGATATTTTAATGCATCAAAATACAACTTTTTATAATGATAATAATAATGACAATGATGATGATGATGATGATGATGATAACAATAATAGTGGTGGTAATAATAGTAATAATAATAGTATTAGTAATAATAATAGTAATCTCTTATCTATACTTTTATATACGGAGTAGTAAAGTTGAGTTAAAACCTAATGATGTGTCAGCTTCCTATTGGATAAAGCAAATTCTATTATCACAATAATTAAAACAATTAATTAATTCCCTACATCACACGGCTATTTCAAAAAAAAATTCCCTACTTTACAACCAATTTGGAGCAAAAAAGGAGAAATAATCTCTCTTTTTAAAGTGATATAACTTTTATATTTATAATCCAATTTTTACAAAAACTATATCAAAATTCATAACTTTTTATTATCTTTCATATGACACCAATATCATATATATATATAAATAAAAATATATCACTCTACGTCCCGTAGAAAGGTTCCACACGGTTTACGATAAAAAATTTCAACTCACTAGGGAGTATACACACCAGTACCCTCCTTCATAATGTGCACACTAGCTCCCTCTAAAGAATGTTTTGTCTTGAATTTTATAAAAACTCAAATTTGATAAAAATTTGATATATGAAGTAATAGATTAGTAAGACTTTATGTTGACCGGATAATAGTGGATGAGAACTTTTGAATGGGATGAAAGTAGTATATTATATAGCAAATCTGAGTTAAAAATTCTATTGATTTATAAAAATTCTATTATCATTACTACTAAAACATTTAATTAATATAAGGTGACTTGGTTCATCATTGCTATTCAGTACATGTATCACTGCTCATTTGGAGAAAACGAAATAGAAAAAACATTTTTAAATGTATTAAAACTTATTTATTTGTAGTCCAATTTTTACAGAAAACACATCAAAATTTATAACATTCTATTATCTTTCATATGACACCAATATTGCACATATAAAAATAAAAAAATTATTTTATACAATACATTTGGGTTAAAAGTCAATGAGATGCTAGTCTCTTATTGGTTAATAAAAGATTTAAACTTATTACTACTAAATCATTTAATTAATCCAAGATCACTCGGTGCTTCTCTCCTATTCACTTGGTGCATAAGTGCTATTCATATTAATCACGCCAACTCATTTGGAAAAAGTGAAGGAGAAAATATCTTTTAACGTGCTATAACTTTTTATTTGTACTCCAATCTTTACGAAAATTATATCAAAATTCACCGATCTTTCATATGTCATCAATATTGCATATATAAAAATAAAAATATACTCCCTCCGTCCCAATTTGTAAGATACTTTACGGTTTACGGTGTTTGACTGACGATAAAGCAAATTGATCTCTTTCAACACTCAAATTAGTTTTAGAAAATGAATTTACATATTCAGAAACTTCATTAAAACCGCTACAAAACCTGCAAAAAATAATTCAAATTTTATATACTTTTGATATATAAAGTAAAAGATTAAGAGTGATTTATGTTGAACAAACATAGGGTTAGATGGGTCCATGGGGTGTACCTCCATGGGAGAGATGTGTGGACGTTTGTTCCACACAATAGGGACTCTCAATTAATGAAAAGGTTGGCTCTGATCCGAGACAACATTGTCTCTAAATTTACTACAATTGATATGGCCTTAACTTTTCTTAATAAGAGTGTTGTGAATGGTAAACTTGACACGGCAAAAGTGTATAATTTGTTAAGAATTAAAGCTGCACCTCGGGTATGGATGTCATTTATATGGAAACCATATATCCCCCCCAAGTTTTCTTTCATAATGTGGTTAGCCTTGAGAAATAGGTTACCTACGTATGATAACTTGGGATTCCTTAATGTAACTAATGAGTGTCCGTTTTGTAAGGGTGAACCGGAGACGGTGCCACACCTATTTTTTAGATGTGTTCTTGCAGGGCAGGTATGGAATGAGATCAAGCAATGGTTAGGTCTCAAGAGGGAAATGAACACACTAAAAAGTGCGGTTAAATGGATTAAAGAGGAGCATAATGGAGCAAATGTTAAAGCTAAGGCTATACGAATTGCACTGTGCTACACTGTCTATTAGATTTGGAGAGTTAGGAATGCAATCCGATTTGATGAAGCAACGGCTAAGGTGGAGGATATGGTGGCGCGCATTAAGTACATGGTGTACAAAATCCTATATTTTTTGTATCCAGTTCATATGATTACTTTCTGAAACTTGGACTGTTTTTGTCACCCATATGTCGTCATAGATTGATGACCGTTTGATTGGGGTGGATAGCTAGTCTCCATGACTAGTTATCAAATTTTTGTAGGTTTTGGAGATACCCTTCACTTTGGGTACTGCTGGGTTTTTTGTGTTTTTGGTGGCACCCTCTACTTATGGGTGCCATATGGTTTTTTGTAACATTGTACATTATGTACATAAACACTTTGGATATATATATATTTACATGTTATCCAAAAAAAAAAAGAGAAATGGTGCTAAATAGGAGCTTAAGTTTCCATATGTAATTAAATAAGACCTTGACTTTTTTAACTCCTAAATAGGACCTAATTTCCCGTGTCTTCCATATTTGCCCTCAAGTCTTTTATTTTTGCTTCAGTGTGACGAGTTCCCACGCAAGGCATCTCTTCTATGTGGACATTTGTTTCCAGAGGCAGAGGAGCATGGCCGGTGGTGCAAACGCGATGGTACGGCGACGCGCCAGCAACAGTGCGACGGCCAAACGGCATGGGGACATGTCGGTGGCGACGGAAGGCCAGATTGTACCGGTCTGCAACAATTTGGTGGAGATGGAATGGCGACACATCAGTGGCAGCTGGCCGGAGGCCTTCTTCTCTTTTTAATTCTTCGATGATTTCGTTGCCCCCCTCCCTTCTTCGTGGTTCCACAGCCATACATCAGCTACCCTGATCTTTTGTTCGTTCTTCTGCTCTGTTGTTTTCAAGATCTACTATGATTTCAACCATTATCTCCTCTGATTTCAGATCCATGTTGTATTCACAATAACAAAACAAATCGCAGAGATAGATTTGAGGAAAAGCTATTAGGAACCTGCAGCTGGAGCTTGCTTTAAAGTTTTAACTTCTAACTTGCGCTGAGGAGCAGCGAATAAAGAGTTAATCTTAGGGGCAGATATGGTGGCGCACAGTAGCAACGCACCAACGACATAGCCTGCTATTTCACGTGCTGTTATGTGATTAAAAATCTTCCTTCTTCAATTCCTTTTAATCTTGCCTACTGTAGGATCTTCAAGTTAACCCACTAGCCATGGCAGATCTAGCTAGGAGCAAAGACCTCATCTGAAATTATAGTCGGAAAAGGAGAATGTGCTGTGGAAGAAGAATTTAAGATGATCTTGCCTGCGTGTGTGTATTTTAACATTACTTCGTATGTATTTTAAAAATGTCATTAGTTTTAACAATGTCATTTTCATAATGATGATTGACATTCTTATGACATTGTCGTTGACATTCTGATGACATTATCATTAACATTTTTATGATATTGTCATCATGATTAATTGACATTACGATATTTTTTCGACATTGTGACTTTTTTTAATAAAATTAACATTTTCACAATAGCTATTGACATTGTCATAATTACAATGTCATTTTATAGTATCGACAATGACATTGCCATTGTGACGATAATGACATTCACATTGTTATCATTATATCATCATCGACGATAATATTTGGCTCTCTTGGCCTGCAGATTGTTGGACGCGGAAAGTGGATGGCCTTTCATTAGGCGGAAGCTCTGAATTGGGATTGAACAATTTTGCTAGGTCTGGGACCTTAATTGGTTCGACGCCCAGCAGCTATTTGGATATTTAGACTTTGTTTTTGTTTTGAGTAGGTCCGGGACTTTGTTTGGATATTGGGATTAATATTTGGACATTAATGTTATATTGTAATTTCCTATTTCAATTTGTATCGTAAGTGCGTTTTTGCTACATACAATAAGTGCTACTCCATGTTTTGTTTTGTTTTTTGAGAGAAGAAGAGTGCTATGTTTTATGGAAAATTCTATGTTCTATGTTTACTCCGTGTGTTATGACATTGTTATAAATGTTTGGTTCCACTTTCATATATAGTTATTCTTATGACATTGTTATTGACATTTTAATGACATTGTCATTGACATTCTTATGACATTGTCACTCACATTCTTATGACATTGTCACTAACATTGTTTTCTATTGACATTCTTATGTCTTTGTCATTGACATTCTTATGACATTTTGATTGACATTGTTATGACATTGTCGCTGATATTGTTTTAAAATTTTAAAATTAGTCTTATTTAGGTCTTAAAAAGTTTGGACTTATATTTACGTTTTTAATCCTATTCAAGTCTTTTTCCCTTACGATAATCATTGATATTGTCATCATCACAATGTCATTTTTATAGCATTAACAAAATTACGATAGTCATTGACAAAATTAACATTGATATTTGTTTTCAAATGATGACATTATTGTATTACTAATTAAGTACTTTAACAATGTAATACAATGTCAATGTTCAAAACAGTGCAATAAAGTCCATCAAAAAAGGCAACATTATTACAGTAATATTTATCATTTTTATATATACTCCGTACTAGATTTTATGCCAAAATAAATACTCGTAATAAAATCGTTTCAAGAAAATTAGTTGCATTACATGAACTCATGAATCTCGAATACAAAATTAAAAATAAATAATATAAAATGCTAGTACATACTCCTTGATGGCCAAATAAGATCCTAGGATAGCCTTTCCTCCACCAAATTGAAACATAAAACAAATGGCTACGAAGAATCATTGCAGCATGGCAGCAGCAGCGACAACTCAATTTAAGGGGGAAGAGTGGGGAAAGAAGAAGATCCGGCGATCGTTCCAGCGATGAGCTGCGGCTGACCAATCCAGAGACAGGTGTCGGTGACTACTCCGACAATGACGAACGGCGATAAACTCAGTAGTGAGGGTATTGATGTATACGAAGCTCTGTTTCTGCTCTGTCAATTTCCTTCTAGCGCAATCCTCCGTCAATTTCCTTCTGGATGTATAAGGAGCTCTGTTTCCGTATGTTGTTGGGCCGTTGGCAGCTGTTGTACGTGTAAAGGCCACAAGGGTATTTATGTCTCTTCCGTTAAAATTGGTCCTATTTAAGGGTAAAAAAGTTAGAAGTCCTATACGGGTTCGTCCTACACAAGTCTTTTTCCCAATAATAAATGTATCTTACAATTTTAGACTGATGGAGTATTATTTTATACGGAGTATAATGAAATGTAGTTATGAATCATTAATGTGTCTGTTTCTTATTAGTTAATAAATTTTGTTATCACTACTACTGTAACATTTAATTAATTGAAGTTCACTTTGGTGCTTCATTGCTATTTACTCGGTGCATCATTGATTCAATTTGATCACGTCAACTTATTTAGAGAAAGGGGAGGATATTTTTTCTTCTTTTTTTGTACTCCAATTTTTATAAGAAATGTATGAAAATTTATAAGTTTTGTCATCTTTCATATTAAACCAATATTTCATATATAAAAATAAAAAATTATTATGTTGGGTTAATGGCCTTCCAGGACCGGCCCATCAACCCCTGAAGCCCAAGGGCCAAGGGACGTACGTGGCCCACCAAAGCCAGGCCTCAAGGTCCAAGGGCTAGGGGACGTACGTAGCCCAGCATGGACAGGCCCCAGGGTCCAAGAGCCAAGGGACGTACGTAGCCCAGCATAGCCAGGCCTCAGGATCCAAGAACCAAGGGACGTACGTAGCCTAGCATAGCCAGGCCTCAGGGTCCAAGAACCAAGGGACGTACGTAGCCCAGCATAGCCAGGCCTCGAAGCCCAAGGGCCCGGGGACGAACGTCTGGTGGGCTATACTTAAAGGCCCAGGTTGCCATCTAAGAATTAAGTTCAGTTTAGGGGACGGACGTCCCCCGCATTATGGCGGGAAACCAAGATCTTGGCGGGAAGCGCATTTAATGCTGAAGATTTGGTGGTTGGAATCATGTCGCCCACAGCCGGCCACGTCAGCCCCCTAACCACCAGGGTGTACTATAAATAGCCGCATTTATTTCATTGTAAAGGGTTCGCACATCGTTACTCTAGAGTTGTAATAGCGTCAGCAGTACGTAGCTTATTTTCAGTACGTTCGGCCCTTCGGCTTGTAATCACTATATTCAAGGAAACAGTCATTTAATCCATCCCCGTTGTGTTAGTAAGTTCATTTGCTTTCCACCCACTCGAAACCCCAGGTACGTGTTGGGCCTGCGGGTTGAAGGGAATAAACCTCAACACTGGCGCTGTCTGTGGGAAACTGATCGAAACTGGTTGATACAGGAAGCAGCGTCAATGTCCTCTACTGGGACGTGTTCGAAAAAATGCATCTGGGAAGGGTCGACCTGATCCCCCTTTGGACACCCCTGGCCGGCTACACCGGTCACAGCATTGATGCAGAAGGGACCATCATCCTACCGGTTGAAATCGGGGACGGTGAACACCGGGCAACGATTCCCATGACGTTCGTGGCGGAGCGGCTCAAATGCGCCCACAACGCCATTCTGGGACGACCTGGATTAGAAGATCTGGAGGCTATCTGCTCCGTACGGCATTCTTGCATAAAATTTCCCACGGAGACTGGGGTGGGCGTGGCCCGTACGGACCCAGATACAGCAAGGGCTTGTTACAAGGAGGCGGTGAAGAGGATGACAGAGAAGGACATGAGGGTTAACATCATTGCGGAAATGGCTCGGCAGGAGGAGGCCATGTTCCGACCAGAGCCGGCTACCTTGTTGGAGGAAGTAGAACTGGATGATCCTTCCGATCGAAAGGTATCCATTGGGACCGGCTTGGAGCCGGAAATCCGGGAGGGGGTGATCATGACCCTCCAAAGGTTCAAAATTCTATTTGCCAGGGGACCAGAGGATATGCCAGGGATTGATTCCAGCATCATCTGTCACAAATTGGTCGTTCGGTCGGATGCCAGACCTGTGCAACAGAAGAAGAGGTATATGGCAGTCGAGAGAAGGGACTTCATCAAAGTGGAAGTCACCACCCTGCTAGACATACGCCACATACGGCCTGTCATGCATGTGGAATGGCTGTCCAACGTCGTCTTGGCTCCGAAGGGAACTACCTGGCGGATGTGTGTTGATTACTCCGACCTCAACAAGGCTTGCCCGATGGACCCATATCCCGTTCCAAGGATTGACCTCTTGGTGGATGAAACCGCGGGGTGCGAGATGCTAAGCTTTATGGATGCCTTCAAGGGATATCATCAGGTATTCATGCACCCAGATGATGCCGAGAAAACTGCATTCGTCACCTCAGACGGGGTGTACTGCTATGTGGTCATGCCGTTCGGATTAAGGAACGCGATGGCCACCTTCCAGAGAATGATCGGGATATTGTTCAAGGACATCCTCGGGAAGGTCATGGAGGCATACGTCGACGATATCCTGATCAAAAGCAGGAAAAAGGAGGATCATGTACAAGACATGGAGCGGGTTTTCACCATTATGGAGGGGGCGAACATGAGGCTGAACCCGAAGAAGTGCGTTTTTGTAGTCAGAGGAGGGAAGTTTCTTGGTTACATGATGAGCGAGCGGGGAATCGAGCCTAATCCCGAGAAAGTCAAGGCCATCATGGACATGGAGGCTCCCAAAAATTTGAAAGATGTACAGAGACTCACGGGGCGCCTGGTGGCACTGAGCCGGTTTATGTCAAAACTGGCCGACCGGGCGATCCCTTTCTTTCAAATCATGAAGAAGGCCAACCCATTTGAATGGACGCCAGAATGTCAGACAGCTTTTGAAGAGTTCAAGACGTACCTCTCCTCACCACTTGTCCTAACTAAAGCAGACCCCGGGGAGCCACTATACATGTACTTGGCAGTGGCTGACTTAGCAGTAAGCTCTGTATTGCTAAAGGAGGCTGAGAGCGTTCAGCGGCCCATATACTTTGTCAGCAAAGCGCTAAACGGCCCGGAGACACGGTACACACTGATGGAGAAGACGGTCCTGGCATTGATCGCGGCAATAAAGCGTTTGGCGCTATACTTCCAGGCACACCCGGTGACGGTGTTCACCACTCAACCGTTGGCCACAATCCTCAGAAACCCAATGGCGAGTGGACGAATTACGAAGTGGTCCTTGATGATCGGGCAGTACAACGTAGAATTCAAACCCAGGCCGACGATCAAGGGACAGGCATTGGCAGATTTCATTGCCGAATGTACAGCACGAACGGAGGAAGGAGAATATGGTAGCAATGACCTGGACAGCTGGTGGGAAATGTATACCGATGGGGCAGCAAGTGCTAAGGGCTACGAGGGGGTGCGGTCATCACTTCCCCCGAAGGGTTCAAAGCCTATCACTCCATGGAATTCAAATTCAAAGTCACCAACAACGAGGCTGAGTATGAGGCTCTGATCGCAGGTTTGAGGTATGCAAGGGCCCTCGGGGCAGCTCGCCTGAAGGTGTGAATGGATAGTCAGTTGGTGGTTACACAAATGAACGGCACGGCTGAGACTCGGGAAGAACGGATGAAAGCCTACAAAGAATTGGCAGAGGAGCAGACTGCACAGTTCGAACAGGTGATCATAGACCTAGTACCTCGGGTAGAGAATGCCGAAGCTGATATCCTATCCAAGCTAGGCAATCCCCTGCCCGGGGAATAGGCGGCGGCTGTCCCACAACACATCCGGAATTTTGCAAGACAGGAGACATTGCTCCGACCGGCAACAGAAATGATCCAGATAAATGTTGTGTCTTATGCAGACCCCAATTGGGTAAAGGAGGTGACAGATTATCTCAAAGACGGGACCCTTCCCCTCGAGAAAGATGGACGCACCTCCGGAAGGGCCCCATGGGTAAAGAGACAGGCGGCAAGCTTTGAGATCATTGGGGGTGAATTGTACAAAAAGACGTTCGGCGGGCCATATCTCAGATGCCTAGCGCCGAACTTGGCAGCGTCAGTCATGGAGGAAATCCACGAGGGCATCTGTTCCAGCCACCAAGGGCCCCGTACACTTGCAAGGAAGATCCTCCTACAGGGGTACTACTGGCCAACCATCCAATGGGACTGCTTCAATCACACCCAGAGATGCGTGGTGTGCCAGCAGTACGCACCAATGCCAGGGAGACCGGCCAGTTTCTACACACCAATGACCGTCGCCCTGCCATTTGCAAGATGGGGGATAGATCTGCTGGGACCCCTTCCCAGGACGACCAGCAGGAAGAAATTCATAATAGTGGCCATCGACTATTTTACGAAGTGGGTAGAGGCCGAACCCTTGAAGAACATCACTGAGTTCCAATGCCAACGGTTCGTATGGCAGAACGTATTGTGTCGGTTCGGCATCCCGGAACAGATCATAACAGACAACGGCCGGCAGTTCGTCGGTAAGGGATTTGAGACATATCTGGCCAAGTGGGGTATCCGGCATTCAAAGGCTTCATTCGCATACCCGCAGGCAAACGGCCAGGTGGAAAATATGAACCGAACCATCATGGATGGCATAAAGAAGAAACTAGAAGACTACTCCTCAACCTGGCCGGAGCAGCTGAATTATGTCCTCTGGACATACAGGACAACCCCAAGAACGGTGACCGGGGAAACACCGTTCGCACTGGCATACGGATTTCAGGCTAAGGTCCCCACCGAAGTACTGGTGCCCACGCATCGGACTCTGCACTTCGACCCAGGACAGAACGAGGAGAACCTAAGGGCCGAGTTGCACTTCATAGAGGAAAGGAGGGACCTAGCTGCACGGCGCATGGAGGAGTATCATCGGGCAACCGAGAGGTTTTTCAACAAAGCAGTAAAAGTCAGAGAGATCAGGGTCAGAGACTTGGTGTTACGGAAGCGGGAGAAGAGCAAGCCACTGGAAGGAGGTAAGATAGCCAGGAATTGGGAAGGACCGTACAGGGTATACGAGAAGAGATTGGCGGCGGGGACGTTCCTCTTACAAACTATGGAGGGACGTTCCGCTGGCATATGGAACGTGGAGCACCTGAAGAAATTTTACCAATAGCCCCCCTGAAAAAAAAAGAGACAGGGGGAAGGATTCACTAGAAGCATTCCGTTCATACAAATGTAATCAGCAGGAATTAATAAGACAAGAGGCTTGGACATTAGCCCAAAAAGTCCCGTGGTTTTTCCCTTTCCGGGTTTCCACGATAAAATCATGGTGTACAGCGTCATCACAAAAACACTACGAGCCTCCCAGGGGAAACCAACATCCCCCACCGGGCGGGACGAATGATCCAAAAAAGACCTCTCCAATATATATATATATATATATATATATATATATATATATATATATATATATATATATATATATATATATATATATATATATATATATATAATATAAAAGAGAGAGGCATTGGGGAACCCCCAAAGGGGATAAACCCGTTCAACATCACAATCGCGGCCGAGCCCAGCTCAGGATCCTAAGGACCGGGCCAGATGGGCAGGTAAGACGAACGGATGACGGGACAAAGACCGGGGAATCCCCAAAGGGGATAAACCCGGTCCGCGTCACAATCGCGGCCGAGCCCAGTTCAGGATCCTAAGGACCGGGCCAAATGGGCAGGTAAG
The DNA here is from genome assembly GCA_945859875.1 of Cuscuta europaea. Lineage (NCBI taxonomy): Eukaryota > Viridiplantae > Streptophyta > Magnoliopsida > Solanales > Convolvulaceae > Cuscuta > Cuscuta europaea. Next base: position 7,572,321 of record CAMAPE010000006.1, read on the forward strand.
ACGAACGGACGACGGGGCAAAGCAAAAGACCTATCCAAATATATATATATATATATATATATATATATATATATATATATATATATATATATATATATATATATATATATATATATATATATATATATATATATATGAAGGAGAGAGGCATTGGGGAATCCCCAAAGGAGATAAACCCGTTCCGCATCATAATCGCGGGCCCAGCTCAGGATCCTAAGGACCGGGCCAGATGGGCAGGTAAGACGAACGGATGACGGGACAAAGACCGGGGAATCCCCAAAGGGGATAAACCCGCTCCGCATCACAATCGCGGCCAAGCCCAGCTCAGGATCCTAAGGACCGGGCCAAATGGACAGGTAAGACGAACGGACGACGGGGCAAAGCAAAAGACCTCTCCAAAAAAAAATATGAAGGAGAGAGGCATTGGGGAATCCCCAAAGGGGATAAACCCGTTCCGCATCACAATCGCGGCCGAGCCCAGCTCAGGATCCTAAGGACCGGGCCAGATGGACAGGTAAGACGAACGGATGACGGGACAAAGACCGGGGAATCCCCAAAGGGGATAAACCCGCTTCGCGTCACAATCGCGGCCGAGCCCAGCTCAGGATCCTAAGGATCGGGCCAAATGGGCAGGTAAGACGAACGGACGACGGGGCAAAGCAAAAGACCTCTCCAAAAAAAAAGAGAGAGAGGCATTGGGGAATCCCAAAAAAGGGAAAGGATAAAATAAAAGACCAACAGACGACAAGTAGTAAAGACGACCGCGACAAATAAAATACACATTATTTATCGGCTCTACCGGCCGGGAAGTACAACAAACACGAGTTCGGAGTGAAATCAAGAGTACAAAATAATCGGAACCATCGCGCCCCCGGGAGCTATCCTTGAATATAGATGAGACTGCAAGAGCTTTCTATGAACCCAGAGGCATGAGGGCCGAAGTAAGCCATCTTAAAAACATTAGCCGCCTCGGGAAGGACGGCCGGCAAGTCAGGAAGTACGGCCGGAATGCAAAATTTGACAAACTCACCCGGCCAGGGTGGGGCCGTCCGCGACCTGGAACTAGCCCTTCAAAGCCTCCCCGTAAGCTTCAACAAACGAAGCATTGAAACCAGCGGCCTCAGGATCAAACGGCGTGCGAAGGTAACCCTGGAGGGCCGGGAGGTTTCCGGCCAAAAGACCGATCATACCTTTGGCGAAGGCATCGTCAGCAAGCTCTGCAAGGAACTCCTGACCGCCGGAGGTTCCCGATATCAACCCGATGCCGTCCTTCAGCGGATCAGCACTCTTAGCCAAAAACTCCCCGAAACTCTGGGCAAGGCGCTCCTTTACACGGACATTCACGGCATCGACATAGGCACGGGACTTCTGGAACTCAATAGAGCCAGCCTCCTTGATCTTGGAAACGTCAGCCTCGAAAACAGGAACGGCCCCATCCGTACCAACCTGGCGGAGCTGCACGTCGGACTTCTCCACGGCAGCCACCTTGGCACGAAGCAGCTGCAGCTCCTCAGCTTGTTTCCTCACCGTCTCCTGAATTGACGTGCTTCCCTTAGCAAGCCCCAGGGCAGCGTTCAGATCCTGCTGCATCTGATGCAGGCGCTCCTTGGCCTTCTTCACCAAATCATCGGCTTCACAACGCACTTGGGCGGAAGCACGCTCCTGAGCTTCATAGGCAAACCGCGCCTTGCAAAAATAGATAGCGGCCTTGTTGAGCGTGCTAAGGCCGCACTCATGAAGGTCCACTGCACTGTCACGAGCAGCAAAATCCCGAGGGAGTTTCAACCCCAGGGAACACCAAATCGAAGAGGCCGTCTGCCCAAACAGCCTCTTGGACTCCGCACGGGGCCCCAACCCAGAGAACTTAATGATATCAGAAAATGAGCCCTCAGAACCGGGCGGAGGAGGGTCGCTCGAACCCTGGTCAAGCAGGGGCTTGGGGGTGGTTTAGGAGGAGAGGCGGCCTCAGAATCAGACCCTTCCCCGTGGCGAGACTTCTTGGGGGGCCGTTCATCCCCAGCATGTTCAGCCTTGGGCCTCTTCTGGCCCTGATCCTCACCAACGATCTGCTTCCCCTTGTTAACATCAGCCCGGACAGAGGAGGGAGTAGCACGTGGTTGGGGAACCATGGCAGAGAGTCTGGGATAAAGCCCTGCAAAAAACAAGAGAAATTATCAGAACAAGTTAGGAGTCATAAGAAGAGAGTCCAAAACCCGGGCCTCAGCGAGGACACACCTATGCCGGCCTTGCCCAAGTTGGTGTCATTCACCAGCAGACGCAGGTTCTGGACCCCCTCACCTGCGATACGCGCGGCCTGTTCCAGCTCGGTTGAATGGAGAACTGGGGGCTCAAACTTGGCCGGAAAGGCATTCCACCGATCGGAGAAGGGGAGGGGGGAATCAACCCCTATGAGAAAGAACCTCTCCTCCCAGCTGTTCGCGTTGGAGGGGTTGTTGGAAAAAAGAACCCTCCACGAACGGGCCACCACACAGAGATAACCCGTCTGGCCGTACGGGGAAAGCCGGAAGAAAGGCAGGAACAACTTCACAGACGGCTCAACCCCCACGTCATGGCACCGGATTATGAAACCGGCAAGTATCCGATGAGAATTCGGGACGAGTTGGGCCGGGGCGATGCCAAGTCTCCTGAAAAGAGAAACATGGAAAGGAAGTAGCGGGAAAAGGAGACCCGCTGCCACAGAGTCAAGGTGGATGACCACATGGCCGGGAAGATGCCGCATAGGATGGCGGAGGAACCGTGCGTCCCAAACCCTTGGGGGGGAAGCAACTGGGGAATCAGGTTCTTATCACTAAGGAGCAGATGTTGGCGCTGACGCCGAACGAGGTGGAAATTAAGGGAAAAACAAGGAGGCTGGGGGGCATCCCACGCCTATTGACCGATAGGTCTTCCCCTGAGTTACAGCCATCATCGGATAAGTTTCCGGAATGGCCATGGGCGGACAGCTTGGGGACAACGAAAGACATGGCAGGTACGGAGGAGGAAGGAGAGACTTACGAAGAATCTAGAGAGAGGAAATAATCTAGCAAAAGTCACAAAGCAATCCCCCAAATTTGGCAAAGGGGTATTTATAGGCAAGAACCACCCTGGCTCCCGAATAAAGGAGAGACACGTGGCGGGCCATGGTTGGTGCATCCCACGGCTGGGGACGCTTCGGGATCCACGCCACAGGGAACAAGCGCTGAAACCACCCCTCACAAGTTCCAAGAAAAAAAAAGAGAGAAGGAGAGGTGAAGGCCCGTGAATAAGGATCAAGGGCCGTTCCTCGTCAGAAGAGGTGAAGGCCCATGAGTAAGGATCAAGGGTCGTTCCTCGTCAAAAGAAGTGGAAGCCCATGAATAAGGATCAAGGGTCGTTCCTCGTCAGAAGAAGTGGAAGCCTATGAACAAGGATCAAAGGCCGTTCCTCGTCAGAAGGAGAGGTGAAGGCCTATGAATAAGGATCAAAGGTCGTTCCTCGTCAGAAGGAGAGGTGAAGGCCCATGAATAAGGATCAAGGGTCGTTCCTCGTCAGAAGAGGTGAAGGCCCATGAGTAAGGATCAAGGGCCGTTCCTCGTTAGAAGAAGTGAAGGCCCATGAATAAGGATCAAGGGCCGTTCCTCGTCAGAAGAAGTGGAAGCCTATGAACGAGGATCAAATGCCGTTCCTCGTCAGAAGGAGAGGTGAAGGCCCATGAATAAGGATCAAGGGTCGTTCCTCGTCGGAAGAGGTGAAGGCCCATGAGTAAGGATCAAGGGTCGTTCCTCGTCAGAAGAAGTGAAGGCCCATGAATAAGGATCAAGGGCCGTTCCTCGTCAGAAGAAATGGAAGCCAATGAATAAGGACCAAAGGCCGTTCCTCATAAATAATAAAAAGGAAGAGGAAGGGGGGAGGAAGTAGGAAAGTACGAATGAGTAAACAGAACACAAGCTGTAAATACAAGGAGGCTTTATTCTTCGGCCTTACTAGCCGGAACGTACAATTAAACAGAGAAGGGAACTAGCGAAGCTAAGTAAGGAAACCGTGAGAAGGGGAGCGTGGGGAGACCGGCGGATCTTCTGCTGGCACCACAGGAGGCTCGGGAGTGGGGGGGTCAGGGATGTCACCCCTCTGAATAGCCGCCGCGCGCTGCTCGGCTCGGTCGAGTTTGCCCATAACTCACCGAAGCTCAGCCCCGTCGGTGTAATCGTCCACATTGAACGGGGGACAGCCGACCAGAGGGAGCACGCTTTTAAGGGCTTTTACACCTTCAAAGTACCCCTTGGCAAAGGAATCATCTGCATGCTCCATAAGCCACTAACCACCAAGGGCAGTCTTCCCCAAAATCTGCACGCCATGGCCTAGACACTTCTGGTCCACCACCGACTGCAGTTCGGCTTCAAAAACCTCCCCAGCAGCGCCCCGACAGTACTCATAAGCAGCCTGGAGGAACTGAGAAGTCTTCTTGAACTCCTCCACATTAAGAGACAGGGTCAGAACGTCCGTGGAAGGCTCCCCACCTTCAGGACAGGGGACAGGGTCTGCGGCAGGAACAAACAAAATCCCATGCTCTTCAGCTAGGGCCACCTTGGCGAGCAGGCCTTGTTTTTCAGGTTCGCCCTCAGCACGAACGGCCTGGAGCTCCTGCTGGGCCTGGGCCAGGGTAGCCTGCGCCCTCTTCGCCTCTGCCTGAGCGGCCTCCCGCTGCAGCAAGGCTTCCTGCTCCCTCTTAAGGGCCGCATCAGCTTTCCTCCTGAGCTCGGCAAAATCTTTCTCCCGAGCAGACTTGGCCTGCAGTAAGCTCAGCCCGGCCTGCAAAAAAAGGAAATGGTTTAGGCGGAGACGAGGAGCAGAGACAGAAGATAGCACAGAAAAACGGCTAGAGAACATACCTCAAGGCTCAGGAGCAGGGCATTGTCAACAGAGTCGCCCGAGGAACGACCTGAAAGCTCCAACCCGGCCTGGAGGGCCATGTCCTTCCAAACCTCGGAAATGGGACGAACGGCGGAGGGAATCGCGACGCTCGTAGGCTTGGGGACGGAAGACTCAAGACGCGGCCTCTTCGTCTTTTTCCCCTTATCCTTATCCCCGCCAGTAGGGATAGCAACGCCGACCGGGTTCACGTTCAGAACCCGGTTATCTTGAGGAGGGGCCCCGGAGTTTTGCCCGGTCACCTCAGCAACCAGAAGCCGCTCTGCATCGGTGACCCGCTGGCTAGCCTGGGACGTGGCCGAAGAAGAGGCCCCAGAGAACAGAGCAGCTGCACGGGCGTTGGCTAGCGTCTCCCGTTCTTTGGCAGCCTTTGCCTCACGTCGAAGTGCCATAGCCGCGCTATCCATCTGATCTTGAGTAGGGGGAGGTCCTGAAAAGAGGAAAAAATAGCATTAGTACCGGGCGGTGCGAATCACAAAGGCACTCTCCTCAGGGAACAGACTGCCCGGGCCCACAAGATGAACACTAGAGAAGGCTCCAAGGATCACGGGCGGTACCTATCCCAGCGTTGGAGAGTGCCTCAATAGTCAGAAGGCCTGTTAATCTCCTAACGTCGCCCAGCCTCAGCTTGTCCACGGCTTCCTGCAGTACTGGGGTCAGTTCCGACGTCGGGGCCTTCAGAGGGTATCCGTTCCACCGTACGGGGAGCCGATCGTTCGCATAACGGATGAAGAAATAACGGTTCTTCCAGTCATGGATAGAAGAGGGAGCCCCTTCGAACAATTTTCTTTTAGGACGAGCGGCCACGCTCAGGAATCCATCAGCATTCTGGGGGGTGACTTGGAAAAAGTAGTGGAACAGCTCCAGGGAGAAGGCGAGCCCCAGTGATTTACAAAGGACAAGGAATGCCAAGATCTGGCGGTAGGAATTCGGCATGAATTGAGCCGGGACCACGCAGTCCGGCCTTCAGGGAGTCCATGTGTACCATTACCATCCCCGGACGTCTCATGAAGAGGTTATCCACGCCCCGGAGGCTATATAAGGCAGGCGGGGGGAGGAGAACTTGCAGCTCCCTGAAGGCCCTTTTTGAAAAAACTTGCTCGATCGCAGCTACGTTCGGGATAAGCACAATGTGCATGTGATCATCCATGGGGATGCCCCGCTTATAGATTCGGAGGTCATCCCCTTCTTTGGCCTCCTCACCCGAGTCGTAATCATCTGGATGCCCCGCCGCCACGGCAGGTTGCGCCGCCATCGCAACGACATTTTCAGGATCAACGGCCATGCCAACATGTTCCCCAAGGCCCGGTATGGCGGCGTCGGTCACTACGTCAGGGACTGCCATTGAAGAGGCGCTGGAACGGCCAGATCCATTCGCCTCAGCCGAAGAACGGGACCTGGATTCTGATGCCGAAGATGAGCCGGTCGAAGAACCGGTAGAAGAGTCGGAGCTAGTCCCAGAGGAGGAAGAAATCTCCATGGAGCAGACCATGGGAAAAGACGAGAAGGAAAAAGAAGATTGGAGTCAGGGAATTACCTTACTAAAAGCTGGGAAAGGGAACGGACACCTGAACCAAAAGCACTCGCTGATCGGCGCAAGAGGAGGCAAGAGGAGATAGCAGATGAAAAGCCCTAACCTTTCCCTGACTTCCGGTATTTATAGGGGAAGGCACCGACTCAACAACCAACCCACGGGCGACACATGGCAAGGAGCGTATACAGGGACGCGTGTCGCATAAAGACGGGCTGAAACGAAATGATTACCTTTTTTACGGGAAGTTGAACCGGCCTGGTAGCTGGCACCTAGAGCCCCGCGAACAACGGCGGAAAGTAACTGTCACCTAGGGAAAGGGAGCAACGGCTCAGGGCGGTACAGCGAAAAGTAACCGTCACCCAGGGGAAAGGGAGCAACGGCTCATAACGGTACGGCGGAAGTTATTTTTACTTCTTCATGTCCCGCACAAGCTCGGAACATCAGAAGTGGGGGACTTGTGTTGGGTTAATGGCCTTCTAGGACCGACCCATCAACCCCTGAAGCCCAAGGGCCAAGGGACGTACGTGGCCCACCAAAGCCAGGCCTCAAGGTCCAAGGGCCAGGGGACGTACGTAGCCCAGCATGGACAGGCCCCAGGGTCCAAGAGCCAAGGGACGTACGTAGCCCAGCATAGCCAGGCCTCAGGGTCCAAGAACCAAGGGACGTACGTAGCCCAGCATAGCCAGGCCTCAGGGTCCAAGAACCAAGGGACGTACGTAGCCCAGCATAGCCAGGCCTCGAGGCCCAAGGGCCCGGGGACGAACGTCTGGTGGGCTATACTTAAAGGCCCAGGTTGCCATCTAAGAATTAAGTTCAGTTTAGGGGACGGACGTCCCCCGCATTATGGCGGGAAACCAAGATCTTGGCGGGAAGCGCATTTAATGCTGAAGATTTGGTGGTTGGAATCATGTCTCCCACAGCCGGCCACGTCAGTCCCCCAACCACCAGGGTGTACTATAAATAGCCGCATTTATTTCATTATAAAGGGTTCGCACATCGTTACTCTAGAGTTGTAATAGTGTCAGCAGTACGTAGCTTATTTTCAGTACGTTCGGCCCTTCGGCTTGTAATCATTATATTCAAGGAAACAGTCATTTAATCCATCCCCATTGTGTTAGTAAGTTCATTTGCTTTCCACCCACTCGAAACCCCAGGTACGTGTTGGGCCTGCGGGTTGAAGGGAATAAACCTCAACATATTATTTTTATATAATAAAACTGAAGTATGAATCAATGATGTGTGAGTCTTATATTGGTTAATAAAAATTTCATTATCACTACTACTAAATCATTTAATTAATCTAAGTGCACTCACTACTATTCACTCGGTGTATCACTGTTATTAACTCGGTGTATCACTACTATTCATTTTAATCCAATCAACTCACTCAGTGCATCAGTTCAAATTTAACAAAACATATATAAAAAATCGTAAAATTTTATGATCTGAAACTAAATTCCATATATATATATATATATATATATATATATATATATATATATATGTGTGTGTGTGTGTGTGTGTGTGTGTGTGTGTGTGTGTGTAAACTATTGTAATAATTGAGCTATAAATCAATGATATATAATATCTATAGTAAATTTTGAGTTTAAATGTGCTTTATGGGAAATGCACATTTACACAATAGTCGTGACATATATGAGTAATCCAATTTTCATTAAATATTTAAATTTGTTATTTTATTTAGTAAAACAGGATTTCAAACTGCTAACATATATGTCACCCTATTATTGGTCAACAAAAATTCTATTCTTTATTATGAAAACATTTAATTAGTTCCAAACAAAAAGGAGATGAATCAGCTAATGGAAAAGGGCAAAAAAAGTAAGCGGAAAACGTTAAATAACTAACATTTGACATTATTTAGGCTCCACACATTGAAATGTTTAGAGAATTTTAATTCACGTGGACGTGTGTCATAAATAGTTCACATTAAAATGTACTCTCAATTTTGAAATATTTCAATTTTTTAAATAATGAAACTTTAATTCACGTAGACGGGACTCTAATCGTACAATATCAATAATACACGTGAATATCCAAAATAATGTAAATTATAAACTCTACATATTCCCAATTCCACACTACAAAACAACACCCAATCAGCAACAGTAAAAACCGTCTCTAAGATAATATTATTTTTTAAATAGGTGTGCAGTTTAGTGACGGTAGAAACCGTCGCTGATTGGAACGGAATTAACCGTTTCAAAATCCGTCGCTAAAAAAAACCGTCGAAACGTTCCGTAACTAAGATTTCCGACCAACGTATTCGGACGGTTTTTTTCCGTTTCAAAACCGTCCCTATTTTTTTCAGCAACGGTTTTTCCTTCTTTTCATGTAGCTAAAACCGTAACTAATCAATTATTTTTTTGTAGTGCCAATTCAATGCTTCTTCTTCTCATTCCTTATCATATAATTAGCCCTATAATTAGTGGAGTCACTACAAAAAAATTCGCCTGTAGTCACGGATTTGGTCCGTGACTAGTTAGTCACGGTTCTAATCACGGTTTAGTCACGGAACGGTTAAAAAAAAGTAGTCACGGATTTGTCCGTGACTATAGGTAGTGACGGACCTAGTCCGTGACTAAAGTGTTCCGGCCAACCCATTTTCGCCTCCGGCGGGATTTTTTTTAAAATTTGATATTAGTCACGGATGGTTCCGTGACTAGTACCGTGACTACGGTTAGTCACGGACGTGTCCGTGACTAATTCCGTGACAAGTGCAAAATTGATTTTTTCAACGTTCCAAATTTAAAGTGCACCGACAATTCGTACAAAAACAATGTAGTCACGGACACATCCGTGACTAAGTCCGTGACTACAAATTTTATATATGCAGCCTCCGCTTCATTCAACAAAATCACACCATCTACTCCAGATAGAATTCCAGATAGAATTGAAGGATGTAATCTACCCATCTCATATCATTTTTCCTGTTTATGCAGATAAGGTATGTAATTAGAATTACGTATTTTTTGTAAATTAGTTAAATATGTAAATTTGTTAATAAATACATATAAGTAAGTATATTATTAAATATAATATTGGCAATCAATACATATGTTATTAATTTTAAAATATATGGTTAAAATTACGTAAATTAGTTAAATACGTATGTAAGTATATACTTTTCCTACAATTTTACACAAATTGGAGGGAATTAAGATGTTTTTACTTAGACGGTAATTTACTGGCTTGATCTGGTGTGTTTAAATCTGGACTGGTCTGTTTAAGTCTAAAATGGTTTGGTCCGGTCTGGTATATGTTTGGTCTCTTTGTATTTTTTATATTTTGTTTTTAGTTAATTATTTAATCTTAATGATATTTTAAAATTTTCTTTAAGTGTTTACATTTTAATGGCGTAGATAGTAATTTTTAAGTTTTTAACTTGTTCAATCCTCCTATTCAGATTTATTGAAAATTATAATTTTAAAATCTCAATTACAATCAATGATCTCAATTTTAAGTCGGTAATATTCCGATAAACGAACTCTGCTGCCGTCATTCTACGTTGGGCCCAGCGATGCCTCTTTTCAGTTTTCATGCACATCCACAATACAATTGTAACTTTTGACCTACAAAAGAATAATCAAATTTGGATTGGATATTCTCACGATTTATCCTACAACTCTCTATGGCTAGTTGGCTACGATAGTGACAAGTAAAATTTTACGGTACCTTTCTAAATAGGTGGGCGTAGCTTAACGTGTAACGAGGGAGTGACACAAGGATTAGGTCCTCGGATTTGAATTCCGACAACTGTGATGAGAGGTTACTATGCTAAAAAAATGCATAAGGACTCTGCAAACATTTCTACAGTAAATGTAATATTTGTATTGAACCTTCACTTTAATTAGATACTCCCTCCGTCCCTTATACCTTTACCAACTTTCTTTTTTTGGTTGTCCCAAAAACTTTGCCACTTTCCGTTTTAATCAATCAATTTGAGTCTCCTGTTATTTTTCTCTCCTCTGGACAAATCTCTACCACACAGTTTTTACTTTATTATTTTACGTGTCGGTCAAACTTAGCAATCCTTTTAGGAACAGGGAGTATATATTTATACATACGTTTGTCTTTCTCAAATTTTGGTTTTCAATTCATGTACTCCCTCCGGTCCCAAATGAAATTCACACTTTCCTTTTTGGGTAGGTCCCAAAAAAACTTCACACTTCTTTTCTTCCTTATTTGGCAAATTATCTACATCAAAACAATGCAAAACAGTGCCAAACAGTGTCAAACAGTGTCAAACAGTGTACTTTATAGTAAAGTCAAATTTATTTCCTTAATTTGTGTGAAGTCAAAGTGTGAATTTCATTTGGGACCGGAGGGAATATAAGAAAGAGTTGCACGAATCGGTCTCTATCTGTGCACTGCTTTTTGCCAACCCAATGAGGATAATGTTTTCCGGACTCAGCTCCTATCTAGAATGTTAGTTAGAGTCCGTTTGATAAAATAGACATTACCTTAACCTACCCAAAATGATGAAGCTCTGATCGAGTTGATTTTAAAAGCTAACTCTGTTTCCGGTAAAACCTAAAATAAAGATGAAGATCATATGATGGAGATCAAGGATGAGGTTAAGGGGGGCCTACCTACACCCTGTCCTACCCCAAATCTAAATTTTGTTTAAATTTTTAAGGTAAAAATATCATGTAAAAAATTTCCCAAAATATTATCTATTCTTTTTCTTTTGATGGTGATATCATGTATCGATTCATGTTAGCCGACCCCAATATCTTTTGGGACTACGACTTAGATGTTGTTGTATTCTTTTGTAATAAAATTGTTATGCGGAAGAATTGGAATGAATATTATTATTGCTTGTGTCCAGAAGTTACAATGAGTATATCCTTATATACTACTCCCTTCATCCCACTAAGATTGTCCCATTTTACCTTTTCAAAAATTCCACTAAGATTGTCTCATACCACATTTGCTAAAGTTTGTGTGGCTCTTAATAATTCTTACTTTATCAATTCAATATCAACCACATAAATCCACTTTTTTTAATAATCGTACCACATTCTTCCGTCTCAATGTTAGTAGGACGGAGGTAGTAGTAAGTATACTGTCGTTATGGGCTATATAAGGAAAATAAGATATCACAAATAATTGAGTCTATCAATGCTATCAATGCTAGAATATTGTCCATCTATAAATATAATATATCCCATAATACCCCCTCAAGTGGGAGCATGTGGGTTGAGAATGCCCAACTTGTGCAGAAGATAGTGAAGTTGAGTGTTTCCAAGAGTTTTAGTAAAAATATCTGCGAGCTGAACAGTCGTGGGAACATAACTGGGAGAGATAAGTCCATTTTTGATAGCATAACGAACAAAACGACAATCCACTTTAATATGCTTGGTGCGTTCATGAAAACCCGAGTTCTGAGCAATATGCAAGGCAATTTGAGTTCACATGTCGCAGCAGCCATAGCACGGTACTCAGCTTCTGCTGAAGAACGAGAGACAATAGATTGCTTTTTAGTTTTCCATCCCAATGAGATCGACATGGTTCCATCCTAAAAGGTCAATCTGTTAGGAGGAGTAGCTCATGTCTTAATATAGCACTTCGTTGACTCAAACATTTCTGGTGTCGGGTTTAACACCCCTCCTCACAACCAGACTCTTTGTATGGATCGTGCTGTCATTCATTTTTTTTCGTCAATTAGTCATTGTCATTTTTTCTATAATCGTGTCAATCATTTTCATAAGGGGGCCCACACCATGAATCGATTTGACTCTGATACCATGTAATAAAAATGTTATGCAAAAGAATTGGAATGAATATTATTATTATTGCTTGTGTCCAGAAGTTACAATGAGTATATCCTTATATACTAGTAAGTACACTGCCGTTATGGACTATATAAGGAAAATAAGATATCACATTTAATTGAGTCTATCAATGCTATCAATGATAGAATATTGTCCATCTATAAATATAATATATCCATAATATCTTTATACCGGCCTACCCCGATATAATGTGTCATGCCTTCTTATAAAGGGTAACTTTTGTTCTTATAACATCGGTTAAAAATAAAATAAAGATAAAGATCATATTATTCATATGATGGAGATGATGATAAAAATAACAATTTTAGACTATCATAACATGGGCGCAAATTATATGGTGCAACCGGCGCACCATGAGGATGGTGCGCCCGGTTGCAAAAACGACGCGGCATCTTTTTTTTTTTTTGCTTTTGATGTTAAAAATGATAATAACTTTTTTATTTTTGATCCGATTTTTATAAAATTTATATCAACATTTTTTATTTTTCATGATCTTTCAAATGAGACCAATATTGTGTATGTAATTTTAAGAAATTATCGAACTATTATATTAATGAGTATTGGATTATAAGAAAAATCGAATCTGTTTGGGAGATGATAGGTTTGTGAAATAGAAGATCGAATCTGTTTGGGAGTGGATCAGTGGCCTCAGTTACATTTGATAATACATTGAGTTACATCTTTTTATGAGCGAGTTACATCTTTTTATAAGCAAGTTACATCTTTTTATAAGCGAGTTACATATTTTTATAAGCAAGTTACATCTTTTTATAAGCGAGTTACATATATATATACACACGAGTTGCATTTGACATGTCTGAACGCGACTTACATATATTTACACGTAAAGTTACATATTTTTACACGTAAAGTTACATATTTATACACGCGAGTTACATATTTATACACACGAGTTGCATGTGACCTGTCTAAATGCGAGTTACATATTTTTTTTACGTAAAGTTACATATTGTTACACGTAGAGATACATATTTATACACACGAGTTGCATTTGACTTGACTGAACGTGAGTTACATATTTTAACACTTAAAATTACATATTTTACACACAAATGTTAATATGTTAAAATTACATAGGCAATATTGGTCTCATTTGAAAGATCATGAAAAATAAAAAATGTTGATATAAATTTTATAAAAATCTGATCAAAAATAAAAAAGTTATAACCATTTTTTAAAAACAAAAGGAAAAAAAAAATATAAAGCCGTCCCGGTATACGGTGCTCACCGTATACCGGTTGCACGGTATAGGCACTCTACATGGGCCTATTCTCATTGGCAATACTAACATATGTTTGACATCTTCACATTCGCTAAAATTGAAAAATTGCCAAATTCCACTAAAATTAATGAAATTTTGGCTGAATTTGTTGAATTGTGGAAAATTTGTATTTCAAATAAAGAAAAAATTCATAATTATGACCAAAATAAGGATAGTGAATAAGAAGGTGACTCCTCTACGTTTGGAAATTATAATTATGTTTTATTTTAAATCAAATCGGCTATAAAAGTGTACTCATAGCAATTTAGTGATGTTTTTGTCCATAAGTATTTATTTGAGAAGCTTTTCCTTATAGGATGTAAATTTTACTGGTCTGGTCTGGTCTGAACTAGTCTGGTCTGGTAATGTCTGGTCTCTGTGTAATTTATGACTATCCAAGTCTGGTTTAGTATGGTTTGGTCAGATGTGGTCTGGTCTCATCTGCTCTGGTCTAGGACTGAAAACAGTCCAAGTAAAAACATTCATAGTCGCTTTGATATAAGTTTAAACATATCACTACATTTTAACCAATCATATTTTTATCCATTATCCTTGATCAATTATTAAGAATTATTAGTCAATACTGATTATTTCATATTAAATAAATAAATCTTTCACAATTATGACCAAAATAAGGAAAATGCAAAAATGTGACTTATTAACTTTTGGGAGTTCTAATTATGTTTTACTAGTATTCCACCCGTGTGTTGCATGAGATGAAATTTATAGACATTATAAATACTACTTCCTTTGTCCCCGTATTATTGTCCCAGTTTCTATTCACTTGGTCAATACAAATTACTCTTCATATCTTACTTTATATATCAATTTTTTATCAAATTTGATTATGGTTTTTACGACTTTGTAAATCTTATAATGTAGTTTCTGAATATGTAATTTTTTTGTTCTAAAAATAATTTGAGTGTCGACAGGGATCAGTTTGCTTTATCGTCGGTCAAACATCGTAAACCGCAATAGGACAATAATAGGGGGGCGAATGTAGTAATATACAAACACATTCCGTGTTTATATTTTAGAAATTTATGCACATTATAAATATTAATAAACAAAAAAAACGTTTATTAATATGTATATAGATTAATTTTTTTTTTGGCGAAAAAACAAATCATATCATTAACCAAATAAATCGTTAGCTTTAATATCAATAATATCAAAACTACTTTCTTGGCCTAGTATCAACATAGTTTGCCTAGCTAACACATGGGAACACAATTCGCAAAGCATCTACAAAAAAGAGACTAAACCTTCTCTTAGTTTTCAATAGGCCTCAAATATCCTCAATGAGGAAATCAAAATAGGAGAGCCTGTCACGCCCCAGATCGCATCTGGGCCACGTAGACAACCGCCGTACAACCTGATAAGAATAACAACAGTTCATCCCGATTGAATTGTACAAGGCGTCCGATTGATTCTATTGCCAAACCGATTAGTAAACACATACAATCAACATCGATATCACAATCAAACAAATGCGGAAAGAATAATATGTTTGATACTTAGCCACACGTGGCAAACACAGGCACGTAGGGCCCCAACTGTTTTAAAGAAAACAATGTTCGAAAATCCATGAGCAGTTTATAAATTTGAAATAAGAATGGAAGCACGAACCACGTCTTCCTTCTTGATCAATCACCCTAGGCAAAGGTGCAGGTAGTAGGACTCTAGCCTTAACCTGAAAAATGTGAGGGCCCCCCAGAGGGGTCAGTACTCCATAGAAGTACTAATGACAAGCAGGCTATATGAAGAATAACTAATGTTTCAGACATGAGACCCAAAAATAGGGTGATACATATATATATGTGTGACTCATCCACCCGATGATACATACTATATATATATATATTTGTAAAATACTCAACTCGTAGGTCATTTCCTTTAAAGAGTCTTTTAGAGATAAAGTTCTTACCTGACTTTTCTCACTCCTTCCCCGAATGCCTAGCTCACAAGCTACATTCTACATTCATAATATCCTACCGAGTTTTGGGAGCATTTAGCATCCCGTGGATACTCAACCCCAACCGAGTTTCAGGATCATTTACCGTCCCGGGGATACTCAACCCCAATCGAGTTTCAGGATCATTTATAGTCCCGGGGATACTCAACCCCAACCGAGTTTCAGGATCATTTACAGTCCCGGGGATACTCAACCCCAACCGAGTTTCAGGATCATTTACAGTCCCGGGGATACTCAACCCCAACCGAGTTTCACGATCATTTACAGTCCCGGGGATACTCAACCCCAAACTTATTCCTTACCAAACCCTAACCTGGATATGGCTAACCTTTCATTCCTTTAACTATGGACAATACCTAGCCCTGTAGTCATATAACCATCCTTAGGAACCAACGTGGGTGGGTCCCACTTGAACGACCCACATTAACCTACTCAAAACTGCCTGTTTTGAGCATAACCCAATACTCGATCGAGTACCCACCTATACTCGGTCGAGTATAGGAGACAGTAGCCCGTAAGGCCAATTTTTGGTGTATACTCGATCGAGTACCTACCCATACTCGATCGGGTATAGAAGACAGTAGCCCCTGGGGCAAATTTTCAGCAAATACCTGGTCGGGTATTTGCTAATACCCGGTCGGGTATAGCAGTTGACGGAGTCCGATCAACGTGAAATTTTTCATGCAAGTACTCTTTGATGTCCTTATTCCAAAAATACCTGTTTGGGCCCTTGGAACATCATACATAAAAATTTATGTTAATTTTACCAAGCAAAACTATAAATCATGCTTTCTAACTATGTTATATTCTTTAACATAGCATAACACATACTTTAATACCATTAATCAATCCATAAAAAATATTCTTGATTAATTTAGGTAATCTCATGCCTCACGCAAAATTTATAAAGCATAAAGCCGTATTATCACCTTAAATGAAGCTTACGAAGTTCTAGCCTCCCTTATTGAGCTCCGGCGAAACTCGGGCGAACTTCAACGAACTCCGGCGACAACTCCGGCGACTCTTTCAACTCCGTGAAAGTTCCTTGAATACCTTAGACAAGTTACTAACAAGGTTTTATCATCATAAAACCCATAGTAATACAAATAACCTCAAAAAGGTTATTTTCCGGCGAACCGGTCACTTTGGCTTCTAAGTCCGTTCTTGGACTTAGAACTACCTTCCAACCCCTCATTCTACACTTCCAAACGTGTAGAACAATCCTAGGGTGTGCAATATGATTGAATAATCATATAAGATGATTGAAGAACAAGAAATGGGATTAATGGAGTCATTACCTTGTTAAACACAAGTTTTCCTCTCCAAAGCCAACTTTTCTCTTCTCTTTTCCCCTCCTTCTTCCTCCTTAGCTCAAGTGTGTAGATGGTGGATTAAAATGGAGTATTTACAGACCTTATATCTCTTCCTTAGGCGGATTGGCCGAGATTATGGGTTTAGGAGTGATAGAGATACTCCTTTTGGCTTATTCACCAATAATGTGGGGGGAGGGACCCTTCTCCTATCACATTTGGTCTCTAAGTCCTCTCTCCCCTCTTTCCTCATGCTAATGTGCGGCTCCCCTTATATTTTCGAGACAAGGGACGTGGATTGGCCCCCACTTATGTGGGAGGTCAACCCTTTGTGTACCCGAGTGTACAATCGGTCCCGAAAGTTGTATTTTTCCGGACTATTTTAATTATATTTTATTTTATCGGGTCAAATAAAATATAACACTTGTTCCCAATCCTTATTGGACCTTAGAATGAATATGAATTCCTCAACTTTAATTTAGAAGTCTCCGAAATCCTTTTTCGGGCTGTTATCTGATAAATTGCTGATACTGATAATTGGGCCCCGTTTGACTAACCGGTCCACTCTATGCTATTTCCATGGCCCAATTAGAATACCCACCACCATATACATATTATCTAGGCCAAGATTAGTATCATATGTGGTCCCAGTAATATCGGGCGGCCCCCACTTCCGATGTGGGCCCCACGTGAATTTTACTATTCACGCAAAAGAAGTGATAAAAATTTACAATCACGTAAAATGCGCGTATTCATTTCTCAAGTTTCAATACATAATTTGATAAAGTACAAATACTTGGAGGCGGTGTTACAAGTTCTACCCCCTTATTTGGGATTTCGTCCCCGAAATCCACGTGTCTAGTCAAACAGAAATGGATATTGTTCCCTCCTCAGGGTCTCCACTTCCCAAGTTTGCTCCTCGACGCGATCACTCTTCCAAAGTACTTTTACCATCGGCACCTCTTTGCTCCTTAGCTTCTTCACCTGTCGGTCCATGATCTTTACCGGCTGCACCGTACAGTGTAGGTCTTCTCGGATTTCTACCGGTGGTTTCTCAAGAATGTGTGACGGGTCCCGCACATACTTCTTGAGCATAGAAACATGAAACACATTATGAATTTTCTCCAACTCTGGAGTTAACTGAAGTCGGTAGGCTACAACCCCAATCCTTTCAAGGATTTTGAACGGACCTATGTAACGGGGGTTAAGCTTACCCCGACTGAGGATCCTGATGATCCCTTTCCAAGGTGATACCCTCAGAAATACTTCATCACCGACCTCAAACTCCAACGTCCTCCGACGTTTATCAGCATAGCTCTTCTTCCGGTCTTGGGCAGCTTTGAGCCTATCCTGTATAACTTTTATCTTCTCTGTAGTGATCTCGACTAGCTCGGTGCCCTCGAGCTTAGCCTCGCCGACCTCGTCCCAACACAATGGTGTCCGGCATTTCCTCCCATACAATGCTTCGTATGGAGGCATGCCTATACTCGCCTGATAACTGTTGTTATAGGCGAATTCCACTAAAGACAACTGATTGTCCCAGCTTCCTTGGAACTCCAAGGCACATGCCCTGAGCATGTCCTCCAAAATCTGAATCACCCGTTCAGATTGCACATCCGTTTGAGGATGAAATGCGGTGCGAAACCTCAATTTCGTACCCATGGATTCCTGGAACTTAGGCCAAAACCAGAATGTGAACTGTGGGTCTCTATCCGATACTAAAGTAACCGGAACCCCATGCAGTCTCACAATCTCATCTGTGTACAATTTGGCCAGTCGTTCGAGCGTATAGGTAGCGTTGATAGGTAGAAAAATGAGCACTCTTAGTCAGCCTATCAACCACCACCCATACTGCGTCGTTGTTCCTAACCGTCTGTGGCAGACCCACCACGAAGTCCATGGTAACATGCTCCCACTTCCATTCTGGAATGGTAAGTGGTTGTAGTAACCCTGCTGGGTGTTGGTCCTCTGCCTTAACCTGTTGTCACGTAAGGCAATGACTCACGTATTCTGCAATCTCTCTCTTCATCCCCGACCACCAGTAACTTTCCTTCAAATCCCGATACATCTTTATACCGCCTGGGTGCATGGCATACGCAGATGAGTGAGCCTCTTCAAGAATTGATTTACGGAGCTCCCCATCTGATGGCACAAACACCCGTTCCTTGAATAGTAGAAGTCCATCTTCTCTCACGGAAACCCTTGACGGGCCCCACAAGCATCCGTTCCCGGATTTTCTGAAATTCCTCATCATTGCCTTGACATGTCCTGATTTCGTCTAACAAGGTGGGTCTCACCTCAAATCTGGCCAATAACGCCCCATCCGTGGATACCTCCACGCGTGCCCTCAATGCCCGTAAGCATGTGAGTAAAACCCCCGATGATGAGCTCTTCCTGCTCAATGCATCGGCTACTACACCTTGCCTAGATGATAGTCAATGATCAAGTTGTAATCCTTGATCAACTCCATCCATCTTCTCTGTCTCATGTTCAATTCTTTCTGAGTGAACACATACTTCAAGCTCTTGTGGTCAGTATAAATGTGACACAACTCTCCGTAGAGGTAGTGCCTCCAAATCTTCAATGCGAACACCACAGCACCTAGCTCCAGATCATGTGTGGGTTAGTTTACTTCATGCTTTCTCAACTGCCGAGAAGCATACGCAATTACCTTCCCCGATTGCATCAGTACACATCCCAGTCCCTGAATGCTAGCATCACTGTAGATGTCATACCCTAACCCTTGCACGGGCAAGGCAAGCACTGGTGCTTCGGTCAAACGTTTCTTTAACTCAAGAAACCCCTTCTCACACTTGTCATCCCACACAAACTTAGCCCCCTTTTTAGTGAGCTTCGTTAGTGGAGATGCTATCACCGAGAATTTCTCCACAAATTTGCGGTAATACCCCGCTAAACCGAGAAAACTCCTTATCTCCTTCACGTTCTTGGGCCTCTCCCAATTAATGACTGCTTCATCTTTGAGTTATCAACTGAAATGCCCGAGCCTAATACCACATGCCCAAGAAAACCGATCTCCCCAAGCCAAAATTCACATTTAGAGAATTTGGCAAAGAGCTGCTTCTCCCGCAGTGTTTCAAGCACAAGCCTTAGATGTTTCTCGTGTTCTTCTTCATTCAAGGAGTATATCAAGATGTCATCTATGAATACAATGACGAACTGGTCCAAGTATTGGTGAAATACTCGGTTCATGAGGTCCATGAATGCCGCGGGGGCGTTTGTAAGCCCAAACGACATTACTAGGAACTCATAGTGACCATACCTTGTACGAAATGCACTTTTGGGTATGTCACTCTCCTTGATCTTCAGTTGATGGTAGACTGACCTCAAGTCGATCTTAGAGAACACGGTTGCCCCCTGTAGTTGATCAAACAAGTCATCGATCCTTGGCAAAGGGTATTTGTTCTTTATCGTGACCTTGTTCAACTGACGGTAATCGATACACATTCTAAGTGTACCATCTTTCTTCTTTACAAAGAGTACCGGTGCTCCCTACGGTGAATGACTCGGCCTAATGAATTCGTTGTCCAGTAATTCTTCTAATTAAACCTTCAACTCTTGAAGTTCAGCTGGTGCCATCCAATATGGAGGAATCGAGATGGGTTTTGTACCGGGTTCTACTTCAATGGTGAACTCAATTTCTCGATCTGGTGGGAGTCCCGAGAGTTCTTCAGGGAAAACTTCTGGGTACTCACTCACCACTCTCACCTCAGTGAGACTCTTTCCCTTGCCTTCCTTGCCTATGACATAGGCCAAGTATGCTTGACACCCTTTCCTCATCATACGCCTTGCTCTTATGGCCGATATGATACAAGGATTGAATTTCCCTCTATCTCCCTCGAAGCATAGAGTATTTCCTTCTCCATCTTTTAGTTCTAACACCTTGGTGTAGCAATCTACTTTCGCATGGTGTTTTTCGAGCCAATCCATGCCCAGTATAGCATCAAACTCGAGCATATCTAACGGCACAAAGTCACATGTTAGACAGTGCTCCCCTATCCCTACATTACACGAGGGATAGTAGTGTTTCCGCTCTACATCATCTCCCAATGGCGTAGAGACCAACAAAGGTTGCATCATTGCTACCAAAGGCATGCCCAAACCCTTGGCAAACGCTTCGCTCACAAATGAACGTTGGGCTCCGGTATCGATGAGAATTATCGCGTCCCTATCATTGATCTTTAGTGTCCCTACATACATAAGTCATGTAAGACACTACTCAACATCCCGATTGAAAAGGACCGAACGAAAAATTTATAGCTTAGAGATACCCTATACCCGGTCGGATAAGGCCCTAAACCCGGTCGGATATTACTCAAATCCCTACTGAAGAGACTTCCTGTTATCCCTGCCTGGTCGAGTACATGCCTCAAATTCGAACAAAATGTCAATACCCGGTCGGGTATATTCCTATACCCGGTCGGGTACCACTCGAAATTTTCAACAAATCGCTTCCTGTCCCCAACGCTCGATCGAGTACACACTTCGAAGCCAAAATTTTACACAAACCCGATCGAGTATATAGCCATACCCGATCGGGTATTGCTCGAAGTATGAAAAATGAAAGATCTTGCAACGCTTGCCCGAACGAGTACATACTTTTAAATCGAAGCATGGCCTATACCCGGTAGGGTCTATAGGGATACCCGATCGGGTCCTTCATATCTTTTGAAGATTTTTAATTCAAATACATGAACAAAATGTGTGTGTAATCAAGAGCTTACCTGCAATGGAGTCCGGGTTGGCCCGAGCATCTGCCTCGGTCATTGCATACACCCGTGCTTGGGTCCTCCCTTGGTTAACGGACGCGGCGTTGCTAGCCGTGGGTCCGCCCCTTCCCGTGCCGGCCTAGGATGGTCCCGCACGTCCCCTACTAGCCGTAGGTCCTTCCATATCCCCCGATGGTCCCCCTCCATTCAACATTGGGCAAGAGGATTTGAGGTGGCTCATGCTACCGCATTTGTAACACCGGGGTGGTGCATTGCATTTCCCTGCATGATTCTTGGCGCAATTTGGGCACCTCGGCGGCCATACTCTCCCTGGTTTGGCCCCATGCCCTTCTGGGCCCTTATTCTTCTTTGACAGTGGTGCCGGCGCCCTAAATGAACTTCCACCCCCGGCGTGATGCTTCCGGGAATGGTCTTGGGGTCCAGAGTTTCTCCATTTCCTCTTCTTTGCCTCCTCGGCGTCCCTTGCCTTTCTTTCATTCCATTGGGTTTCCCCAAGGAGTCCTTGATCCACAATTTGGCTAAAAGTCATGTTATGATGATAAGTAGCCCGGTCTCGGATGTCCAACTGTAGAGCATCCCAAAAATGATTGGCCATACGATTTTCATCCAAAGAGTATTCTGGTATGAATCGTGCTAAGTCCCGGAACCTCTGTTCCAATTGCCTCACCGAGCAACCATCCTCATGTTTCAGGTTTGTGTACTCTCTTCTTTTGAGGTTTATTTCAAATTCAGAGTAGTACTGATTATAGAATTCCACTTCGAATTTCTCCCAAGTGGCTTCGCCGCGGAACTTTCCTTCCACACCTTCCCACCATACCGCAGCTACCCCGTCTAGTAGCCTGGTGGCAACCCTCAACTTCACGTCGAGTCCAATCTGCATATCCCTAGAAGCATCATTCAGCTTCTTAATCCAGTCGGCGGCCTCAGATATGTCGTCCTTGCCATCAAATGACTTGCACCCCAAGGCCCTAGCCTCCTTGAGGTACTTGGAGATATGTACCATCGTGTCTCCTCCAAATGCTCCGGATGGAGCACTAGAAGCTCCCCGGCTTCCCTGCCCATGGCCTGCCTAGCCTGCCTAGCTTGGTGCCGCTGTTCTCTCCTTGCCTTGTTCTCGAGGTACCATTCTAGTACCTCGCTCATACGATCATAATGAGGATCGTCATCCTCATCTCCTTCATCAAAGTCCTCCCCGTTGTACGGGGTCTCCTCTTGCTCCGTGCTTGGAGCATATGTGAAATCGTCCGGTTCGGTGGCCCAAGACGGGTGCACAGAACCGACACGCGTGCTACTTGCCGTCGGCGTTGTAGAACGCCCACGACCCCTTCCCCGGCCTCCTCCTCGGCCTTGGCCCCGGCCTCTACCCCTAGAGGTCCGTGATTCAGTCCGTGTATCGTGCCCGGTGGCCCCTAGTGCACGACCCGTCGGGTTCCTCCTAGTAATCCTGCATCCACCCTCCATTTCTGAAAGAAATAAGGAATGAGTCATTAGACTCGTTTCAATGTCAATTGACGGATTAGTACAAAAGACACCACTTGGTCCAACATTATGGCCAACAAACTGTTAAGGGTACCGTCTTAACAATAAGAGGTCAATAACTTGGTTTCCAACGGTTCCTTAGGTACAAAAACTTTCTGCTCATGGTTTTGTTCAAAACTTTTCGATGGTAAGATATTGAGAGGTTAATTATATAGTTTAGAAATCGATGGCTCTGATACCACTTAATTGTCACGCCCCAGACCGCATCTGGGGCACGTAGACAACCGCCGTACAACCCGATAAGAATAACAACAGTTCATCCCTATTGAATTGTACAAGGCGTCCGATTGATTCTATTGCCAAACCGATTAGTAAACACATACAATCAACATCGATATCACAATCAAACAAATGAGGAAAGAATAATATGTTTGATACTTAGCCACACGTGGCAAACACGGGCACGCAGGCCCCCAACTGTTTTAAACAAAACAATGTTCTAAAATCCATGAGCAGTTTATAAATTTGAAATAAGAATGGAAGCACGAACCACGTCTTCCTTCTTGATCAATCACCCTAGGCAAAGGTGCAGGTAGTAGGACTCTAGCCTTAACCTGAAAAATGTGAAGGGCCCCCGGAGGGGTCAGTACTCCATAGAAGTACTAGTGACAAGCAGACTATATGAAGAATAACTAATGTTTCAGACACGAGATCCAAAAATAGGGTGATACATACATACATACATACACACACACACACACACACACACACACACACACATATATATATATATATATATATATGTGTGTGTGTGTGTGTGTGTGTGTGACTCATCCACCTGATGATACATACTGTATATATATATATATATATATATATATATATATATATATATATATATATATATATATTTGTAAAATACTCGACCCGTATGTCATTTCCTTTAAAGAGTCTTTTAGAGATAAAGTTCTTACCTGACTTTTCTCACTCCTTCCCCGAATGCCTAGCTCACAAGCTACATTCTACATTCATAATATCCTTCCGAGTTTTGGGAGCATTTAGCGTCCCGGGGATACTCAACCCCAACCGAGTTTCAGGATCATTTACCGTCCCGGGGATACTCAACCCCAACCGAGTTTCAGGATCATTTACAGTCCCGGGGATACTCAACCCCAACCGAGTTTCAGGATCATTTACAGTCCCGGGGATACTCAACCCCAACCGAGTTTCAGGATCATTTACAGTCTCGGGGATACTCAACCCCAACCGAGTTTCAGGATCATTTACAGTCCCGGGGATACTCAACCCCAAACTTATTCCTTACCAAACCCTAACCTGGATATGGCTAACCTTTCATTCCTTTAACTATGGACAATACCTAGCCCTATAGTCATATAACCATCCTTAGGAACCAACGTGGGCGGGTCCCACCTGAACGGCCCACATTAACCTACTCAAAACTGCCTGTTTTGAGCATAACCTAATACTCGATCGAGTACGCACCTATACTCGGTCGAGTACAGGAGACAGTAGCTCGTAAGGCCAATTTTTGGTGTATACTCAATCAAGTACCTACCCATACTCGATCGGGTATAGAAGACAGTAGCCCCTGGTGCAAATTTTCAGCAAATACCCGGTCGGGTATTTGCTAATCCCCGGTCGGGTATAGCAGTTGACTTGGCGGTCAACGCCCGTTTGACCGCCCAAACGGAGTCCGATCAACGTGAAATTTTTCATGCAAGTACTCTTTGATTTCCTTAATCCAAAAATACCTTTTTGGGCCCTTGGAACATCATACATAATAATTTATGGTAATTTTACCAAGCAAAACTATAAATCATGCTTTCTAACTATGTTATATTCTTTAACATAGCATAACACATACTTTAATACCATTAATCAATCCATAAAACATATTCTTGATTAATTTTGGTAATATCATGCATCACGCAAAAGGTATAAAGCATAAATCCGTCTTCTCACCTTAAATGAAGCTTACAAAGTTCTAGCCTCCCTTATTGAGCTCCGGCGAAACTCCGACGAACTTCAACGAACTCCGGCGACAACTCCGGCGACCCTTTCAACTCCGTGAAAGTTCCTTGAATACCTTAGACAAGTTACTAACAAGGTTTTATCATCATAAAACCCATAGTAATACAAATAACCTCAAAAAAGTTATTTTCAGGCGAACCGGCCACTTTGACTTCTAAGTCCGTTTTTGGACTTAGAACTACCTTCCAACCCATCATTCTACACTTCCAAACGTGTAGAAAAATCCTAGGGTGTGAAATATGATTGAATAATCATATAAGAGGATTGAAGAACAAGAAATGGGATTAATTGAGTCATTACCTTGTTAAACACAAGTTTTCCTCTCCAAAGCTAACTTTTCTCTTCTCTTTTCCCCTCCTTCTTCCTCCTTAGCTCAAGTGCGTAGATGGTGGATGAAAATGGAGTATTTCCAGACCTTATCGCTCTTCCTTAGGCAGGTTGGCCGAGCTTATGGGTTTAGGAGTGATAGAGATACTCCTTTTGGCTTATTCACCAATAATGTGGGGGGAGGGACCCTTCTCCTATCACATTTGGTCTCTAAGTCCTCTCTCCCCTCTTTCCTCATGCTAATGTGCGGCTCCCCTGATATTTTACAGACAAGGGACGTGGGTTGGCCCCCACTTATGTGGGAGGTCAACCCTTTGTGTACCCGAGTGTACAATCGGTCCCGAAAGTTGTATTTTTCCGGACTGCTTTAATTATATTTTATTTTATCGGGTCAAATAAAATATAACACTTGTTCCCAATCCTTATTGGACCTTACAATGAATATTCATTCCTCAACTTTAATTTAGAAGTCTCCGAAATCCCTTTTCGGGCTGTTATCTCATAAATTGCCGATACTGATAATTGGGATCCGTTTGACCAACCGGTCCTTTCTATGCCATTGCCACGGCCCAATTAGAATACCCACCACCATATACATATTATCTAGGCCAAGATTAATATCATATGTGGTCCCGATAATATCGGGCGGCCCCCAGTTCTGATGTGGGCCCCACGTGAATTTCACTATTCACGCAAAAGAAGTGATAAAAATTTACAATCACGTAAAATGCGTTTATTCATTTCTCAAGGTTCAATACATAATTTGATAAAGTACAAATACTTGGGGGCAGTGTTACAGAGCCCCTCTTGACCTTGTACTCCACTCACCACTATTAAAATATCTGATTCAAATTCAACGCAATCCCATTCTTCACTAACCGTGACCTCGATTGTAGTCTTAACTCACAATGCCTCAGTTTTAGCCAGACTCCAGTCACCATTTTTGGAAGCGGTAAATCCGTAATAAATTCCCTTGATCAGTACGGGTAATCCAAGTCCAATATGGATATAGAATTAAAACATTAATTTTTACAACAAAAATAAAATCATAAAAAATAACATTAACGTAAGAAGTTTAACAAATTAAATACACAAATTATAAATTTTGAAGATCTGGATATAGACAATGCTTTGGCGTTTTTTAGATATTTTCAATGATCCGCATGAGTGCATGACAAACTTGAAGTTTTTCCAGAGTAGACAATGTTCATTGTCATTGTGTAGCAAACACCCATGATTCCAATGATATCCGGTTAGTCTTGCTCAAATAGTAGTAAAACATGTTTAAAATTGCGAAATAAGAGTATGCGTGTTTTATTCCCTAAATAAGACTTACTTAAACCTTTTAAAAGAATAAATCAATAAAAACTCACAGATTTTATTTAAACAACAACATTTCATTTCTTGTCATTTTCATTTACCCCAGTGCCGCAAAGGCTCCCACCTACGGTGGGGTAAGGGGGGGTCGGATGTACGTAGTCTTACCCCTATACTAAAGCACAGAGAGGCTGTTTCCGGATGACCCATAGTGAAAATCCCGTCCAAAATTGCATGGACTGACTGTTGCTTCATAACAAAGAAGCGCAGACAGTTTAGTGAGCCATTTTGCTTTATTCCATCATAATCTCAAGCCAAAAAATAATGAATCTTTGGCTTCATTGCAAATGATGGAAATATTTAACCAACGACATGTCCCCCCCAAAATTTATCTCATCAAGAATGGAGACACTATATAAGATAAAAGAAACATGGTAAAATTGGCTACCTTATTAGATTATAATGACTTTTTTTAGACAAGCATGGTAAAAGTTACAGACACTTTCATTCTCAAGTTTTTAAGAACTAATATGGTTTAATAGCAAATCCATTATTATAAAGAAATTTTTTGAAGGGATTCCCAGTTTGGATGAGATAGCTCTATTGTATTTATTGTGAAATATGATGGCTTTCTTGAGATATGGCTGAAAAGTATTCCTTTCCGGGTGAGATGTAACATATCGCTTGAGAGCATCCGCCGGTTTATGTGGTGATTCGAACCTCTGGTCAACTGGGTATAGGAAATAGTCTGTTGCGTTTTGTGGATTTTTGGAGTGTCTTTCGTTGTCTTCATCAATTCGGATTAGTACCGAATTCATGTTTTTTGTTTCATCTTCTGTTAACAGGAATAAAATCATCAAGGTCTTCATCTTCATTGGTCGCCGAAAAAGTGTGAGTAGCATAATGTAGGATCCGATTTAGTATCATCATGTCCTGTCAGCACATCATTAGTATCATAGTCATCTGGGACATTCGTCTAATGAGCAACGCCTACGGTTACCGCCTTGTTACAGGTAGTCACCAGGGGTTTATCAAATACAATTGCTTCAGAAGGGATAGGAGCATCAACACCGGGGGTGATCAGTAAGTCAACTGTCCCTGAGGTAGCCTTAAATAAGGGAGTAGCATCAGAAGCAACCATAGTGGGGGTATCACGGACTGAATCAGGGGCAACAGTATAACCAAAAGGGGGGGTCTGAAGCTACCAAATTAAACCAGTTTCAGGGGCAATAGTGTAACCAAAAAAGGTTACTGCAGCAGAATGAGAAGTAGCATGATCAGGTGCTAGTTTGTTGGGAGCAGGACCTGGCAATTGAGCTTCCAATGTAGCATAGGAAACTGCACTCTCAGAATCCAAAGCCACAAGCGAAACTTGTGAATCAGCAGGTGCAACAGGAGCTGCCAGAGCAGCAATAACAGGCGATGCACAAGAGGCAATAGTAGTCTCAAATCTCAATCACAGGGGCACAATGGGCATTCACCAGCAGTTGTGATAGAGGCTGCCAGGTCACATTTGAGAGCATAGTCAGGGGCACAACCAACAATAGCATCACTCACAGAGGCACCAACATTAGCAACATGACTAACAGAGGCATCAACATAAGAAACATCACAAATAATATTATCAGAGACATCGAGAACATCAATAATAGGGGAAAAAGGGACACCAGTCTCACTTACATGGGCACAAAGAGCACCAACATCTGTAATTGATTCTGCCACAGCACCAATAAGGCAATAACATTGTCAGGGGCACAAACATTACTAACATCACAAGCATAGGCACCAACCTCATAAACAATACAAATATCATTATCAGGGGCAAGAACTGAGTTACCAATATAAGCAGCATCACTAACAGATCATGCACAAGGGGCTCCAACATCAATAGCTTTGAAAATAACAGGGGAACACAAAAATGTGCCCACAACCTGGGCATCATTAACAAGATTAACATTGTCCAAAACTCCAAAGGCTATTTGAAAATTGGGATAGCTTAAAAGATTGGATAAACATTGTCTAAAAGATATAGACATTGTCCACTGTCATTGTGTAGCAAACACTCGTGATTCCAATGATATGCAGTTAGTCTTGCTCAAATAGGAGTAAAACATGTTGAAAATTGTCAAATAAATGTAAGTATGTTTTATTCCCTAAATAAGACATACTATCATACTTGTTTAAACCTTTTTTTACCAGATGACTTACTTAAACCTTTTAAAAGAATAAAACAATAATAACATCTCTGTTTATGAGTGAATAAGTTCCAAGTTAGAGAAAAAGTAATGTCAATACTATTTGAAGAAATCTATTATGTTCCACCCCTAAAAGGAGTTTTTTATATAATTAAATAATACATTAACAACTATTGAATATTTGATTTGCAAATAGATTAGAGTACATCGTGAATAAAATCGTTCAAATCAATTTTACTATTGCTACATTGACATACTTCCTCAATTCTGGTATGCAAAAGCAAGTGGAAGAAAAAACGTTCTAATCAGTTTTACTATTACTTCATTCTCTTGTTACTGAATCTTTTCCAAAATGAGGTCTAATAAATAGTTCTCTTCTCGTGTCTTCAATCCTTCACAAGACTATTAAAATTTTCACAGAAACCTCAAGCCTCAAGTTTTTTTCAAGAAAATGAAAAGAAGGGCTTTAATGTTAGAACATTAGAATGGTTTGACATAGATCACAATGGTACTTGTTATTACCATCTGATGAACTTTGCTGAATTGCTGTCATTTTGCATCCTTGTGCCACAATATCTAGAGCAAATAATATTGAACCATTTATTTTACATAAAGGGGTTATTTTAAAAATGACCAAAAAGTAATGCGTTCAAATCATCATTATTCACCAATCAAGGTGAATAGAAAAAACTCACACATAGCCAAATTAAAACAAAAAGTATTAATATGATCTAATTTGAAAATGACCTATTATTTGACCACGTACTTGAAAAAAATGTGAATATAACGACACTTTATTTACTCTATTTTAAAATTGCAAAGCCAAACTATTTAAAATAATATAAGTTTCAAATTTGGTTTTATTTCCATCAGAAATGAATAGAATTATTTACCAAAAGATTAGGTTTGGTTTTTCATTCCAATAGAAATGAAAAAAAATTATTTAACCAAAACTTAGTTATATTATTTTCGGTATGAAAAATAATCTGCGAAAACCAAGTGTAAATTTGTTAGTTATAAAACCAAGGAACCTGTTGTTGGTTACCATACCAAGTTTAAAATATAGATTTGTTGTTGGTTATATAAGCAAGTCTAAAACATGGATTCTTATGTGAAAGACATACTCATAGAATCATTTTTAAGATGAAACTAACTAACTCGGCCAAAGAAAACACCTTTAAGAAATTTTCTCACATCAAAGCTCATATTTGTAGAAAAATAGAGATTTCAAAAATAGAATAAAACTAATTGGAATAAAAAATTGAGAGTTCTAAAATACTACGCAAAACCAAACTCTAATAATAGATACAATCTGTAGAAATCTTCTTAAAAGTGTCATTTTTGGCTTAGTTTTATCTTAAAAATTAGTATAGTTTTGATGTACATCAAAGCTTAGTTTCATCAAGAGGAAATATATATGAATACCAAACCAAAACTAAGATATAAAATCAGGGAGTGATTATTAGCAACTAATTTAGTAACATGTGAATATTAGCAACTAATCATACAAACTAAAGCATTCACCTGCTTAATATTTCTGATACTACATGTGTCCTAACATTATATCTATTGATTAAGACTATAGTATGAGAAAGATCCATTACCTTCACTTTCTGATAGCATAAATATGTATTGTTTTAGAAATAATTACATAAATATGACCAAAATAAAGATGATTTACGAAAATATGACTAATGACTAGAGTAGTAATGAAATCATAGTAATTCATGTTCAAGTTTTGATCTTAAGTTACCACAACACCACATTGTAGTAATGAATAGTCATACTTATGTAAATATGTTTTATTTTAGTAATACTCTTGTAAAAAATCCATTGTTTTATACATGCTCGTTCAGGACTTAGACAATGCAGCTTTTTACAATTTTCAATAAATAATTGACCTATTTAGGAAATCTGAATAACCTAGCAAAAGAAATTCTGAAAAATTAGAAGACACAATCTCATCACACCGAACTTATTTTTCTTCAAAGAACACGGCGAACTTAGGAACTGCAAACCATCCAGAAGAATAAAAACTAAACAAATTAAAGATGTCTTGCTAAACCATCCGGATCAAATCTTTAACATTCTTTACTTCAAATTGTGGTTTATAGGGTATAGAATTTGGTATGTAGGGCCATTAGATAATAGAATGAAGTAACTAAATTTACATTCAACAAAAAAGGCATTACATATACAAATATATATATATATATATATATATATATATATATATATATATATATATATATATATATATATATATATAAACACACACAACACACACATATACTTTGACCAATAAAATGGCCCTTTTAATTTTGACATTAATAGAATTGAAATCCAATCATTTTTAAAAGATGTGTTATATTTCTGTACCTAAACCTCTCTTCTTCTATATTTCTTTTAAATGCTATATTGTTCTTTTTTAACTACCAAAAATATTTACTTTTTTCATCTAACATTCATGATGTGCTCTGGGGCCTTCTAATGGAGTTTATTTCTCTATAGCTCTTATTGAATCTGTTCAGTTCTTTACTACATTTATTGTATTTGGACTTGGCTCTACACTACTAATAATAATATAGGGAGTACTTCATAGAAAATTCAATTTGGAAATTAATAGTATAAGTTTTCTTTAGGGAGATGGATTCTCCCTTTAGGTATATAGGATTTTATATAAAAGTGACTATAAAAGTGTACTCGTAGCAAATTTGTGACTTATTTCTCTACAAATGTTTATTTGAGACATTTTTCCTTATAGTCAATTTGATATAATTTTAAGCATAATTATAGTTATTAAAAATTAATAAGCCATATTTTTATCCATTATCCTTATTTTAGTCATATACTTCCTCCGTTCCATAAAAGTTGCAACATTGAAATTTCTGCACTATTCACACATCTTACTTTGACTATGATTTTCTAATAATATATATAATAAAAATATTATGTATAAAATATTAATAAATTTGTATTAATGTAAATTTCCAATATATTAACCTTTTTTAATGTTTACTAATACGTAAATAAATATAATTACAGTCAAAGTTGCGCGTTGGCAAACGTGAAAGTCAAACTGTTGCAACTTTTATGGAACGGATGATAGTATTAGGAAAGTTGTTTAATAAATCTTCTTTTTTTAAAAAAAATTATATATGCAATACTGATGTCATAGGAAAGATCGTAAAAAATATGAATTTTGATATCCTATTTATAAAAATTAAATAAACGATTAAAACGTTATAACAATATGAAGAAAATCGTGTTTTTATCCATTGGTGCCACGTGTTTTTTAGGGTATAAATGCAACTCTCCTTTGGTGTTGTTCTGCCGTATTTATCCTTAAATTTGCCACATGGCATCTATATAATAGAGTGAATTGTGAAAACAATGACGAGTTTTTTCTCGAAATAATGCTAATTAAATAAATTATTCCCGAATTACTACTGGGTTAAGAATAATTCCCAAAATACTGCTGGAATTAACCACGGTTAAGAAAGCCGCCACTCCAAGTGGCGGTTCTTGTGTTACTTCACGAAAGCCGTCACTCCGAGTGGTGGCTCTTCTCTTATAGTACAAAAGCCGCCACTTCAAGTGGTGGTTCTTCTCTTACGGCCCATTTTGTACATATATAAAACGCAGTATGTTTCAAGAATTTTTTTAACTGCCTTCCCAGTTTAATTTTGAGCTGAAATTTGGTATTCGTAAACAAGACTTGATGAGAAACATCCTCAAAAAAATTCATCAAAAATTCCACCGGAAACACCCTCTGATGGTGTTGTCCGCGGGGGGTTCCCGTCAGGACGTCATTACAAAAGGGTGGTCCGGCCACCTCAATTTGAGGTGATTCCCGGTAAGATGTTTTGCTAATTTTTTTGTGTGTGTTATTCATCAAGTCTAGTTAATTCATA
Source organism: Cuscuta europaea (assembly GCA_945859875.1). Lineage (NCBI taxonomy): Eukaryota > Viridiplantae > Streptophyta > Magnoliopsida > Solanales > Convolvulaceae > Cuscuta > Cuscuta europaea. Next base: position 7,605,181 of record CAMAPE010000006.1, read on the forward strand.
CCAAATTTCAGAATCAATCTCAATCGGGAAAGCTGTCAAATGATTTTTTAAAAGATAACTGTCTTTTATATGTATAATCCAACATAGTTATCTTTCAAAAATCATTTGATGGCCTTTCGGATTGAATATTTTTCTCAAATTTGATATGACTGAACTAGACTTTATTAAGAACATACACAAAAAAATTTATCAAAACATACAACCGGGAACCACCTCAAATTGATGTGGTCAGACCACCCTTTTGTCATGATGTCCTGACCGGAACACCCCACGGACAACACCATCAGATCATGTTTCAAGTGGAACTTTTTGATGAATTTTTTTGAGCATGTGCCTCATCAAGTATAGTTTATGCATATCAAATTTCAGTTCAGAATTCAATCAGAAAGGCAGTTAAACAAATTCTTGAAACATACTGCGTTTTATATATGTACAAAATGGGCCGTAAGAGAAGAGCCGCCACTTCAAGTGGCGGATTTTGTACTATAAGAGAAGAGACGCCACTCGGAGTGGCGGCTTTTGTGAAGTAACACAAGAGCCGCCACTTGGAGTGGCGGCTTTCCTTAAATGTGGTTAATTCCAGCAGTATTTTGGGAATTATTCTTAACCCGGCAGTATTTCGGGAATAATTTATTTAATTAGCATTATTCTGGGAACAAACTCGAGAATGACATGTGTCTTTTTTTAAGGGTAAAATTGCATTTTAATGAGCTCATTCTTTTCTTATATATAAATAGAATAGATAAATTACACTTTGCTAGATAAGAGGAATAATAATTTAGAGGAATAATTTTCTCTCTCATATGTAGTGTTTTTAGGTATAAAATAAGAAACAAACTAATAATTGAGTGGAAGAATATTCTATTTCATATGTAGTGTGTTTAAGTATAAGATAAGATAAGTATAAGATAAGATAAACAAACTAATAATTGAGCAAGATAATTTTCTCTCTTACATGTAGTGCTTTTAGATATAACATAAGCGAACTAATAATTGAGCGGGTGTTCCCTCTCATATGTATTTATTTTATATACGTAGTATAAGATGAGCGGACTAATAATTAAGTAAGAGAAATTTCCCTCTCATATGTAGTGGTTTTAGATATAAGATAAGCAGATAAATAACTGAGTGAGATAATTTTCTCTCTCATATGTAGTGCTTTTAGATATATAATAATTAACACTTCAAAAACATCTGTTTATTAAAATGATATAACTTTTTATTTGTACTCCAATTGTTACAAAATATATATATCACAATCCACAAAATGTTATTACCACTCATATGACCCCAATATTTATTATCCGCATAAATTCTTAAGTCCTGAAGAATTTCATCTCTCATATGTAGTGTTTTTAAGTATAATATGTAGTGTTTTTAAGTATAATATGTAGTGTTTATAATATGTAGTATAAGATAAGCAAACTAATAATTGAACGGGAAATTTTCTATCTCATATGTAGTGTTTTTAGATGTTACCTCCGTAACATTTATATCTTCCCGTGTAAAAGTAAGTGTCATTAAGGGTATGTTTGGCACAACTAGCTAATAAGATACTTTTGTCAGCTTTTTAATAACTGTTAGCTTTTAGAGACTGAAAAGATCTTAAAGAGAAAAGGTGCTAGTTGTTTGGTAAAAAACTAACTGTTTGATTTAATTAGTCCGGTTTGGTATACAAGTTGTTAGGACTAATTAATACTAAAAGTCACGAGTTTTTTCAGATGCTACTCCCTGTAGCATCTCAAAAAAGATCTTTTAGCAAGGGAGTGCCACAAGGGTTAGGTCCCGGGTTCGAATCCCGGCAACTGCGATGAGGGGTTACTATGCTAAAAATGCATAGGGCCTCTGCAAGTACCGGGGACAGAGCCCCACTCTCTATCTATCAGATTGGGATTATAGTCCAATTTACATTCTCCCAACGTACCGTCCGGTCGGGGTTGGGGGCCCTCAGGGATGAGGGATGGGTGTCATCCTTTTTTTTTCAAAAAAGATCTTTTAATTTTTGAAAAGCTCTTAAAAATTGTCATGGCAAACATATAACTAGAAACTTTTAGAGACTTTTTGAACAGTACAAAAGCTAGAAGATAACTTATGTCTGCCAAACATAGCCTAAGAATAGTGAAAATGGATATAACCATACCCGTCCCGTTGGATAACTTTCCTGCCCCGTAACCTCCCCATTACCCAACGAGTAGTTTTATTCAAAACATAACCACCCCAACGGGTAACGGTTTTAACCGCGAGTAACTGTTTTATTAAATGAGTCATTGATATTTTAATGTAAAATTCTTATTTTACACTAGACGACTCTAGATGTGATATGTCACTAAAAAGTAAACTAATTTGAACCTAAAAATACTTAAATTGAAAAATAATTAATAAAACAACTACATATGAGAGGGAAAATTCTCCCTCTCATTTATTAGTTTATTTATCTTATATCTTATACCTAAAAACATTACATATTTAGTAATTGTTTTGAACCTAAAAATAATTTAAATTGAAAATTAATTAATAAAAAATATGATAATAACCAAACGACATTATTAAATTCTATTATGAACTTTCGTCACACATTATAGTTAGTACATCCATATAGGGATGGACTCGGGCTGGGTTAACCGAAACGGAACCGGCCCGAACCGGCACTGTTCGTCTTGTGTTTATTTTTTTTCTCTTGGTTGGTGCATTCGCCAACTTGATGTCAAAAATGCTTTTCTGCATGGTCATCTTACAGAGGAAGTTTATATGTGTCAACCCCCAGGTTTTATCCATCATTCTTTTCCTAATCATGTGTGTCGCCTCAAAAAGGCATTGTATGGTCTCAAACAAGCTCCCAGAGCTTGGTTTCATCGCTTTAGTGGATTTCTGCTCACTCATGGCTTTTCTCAGAGTAAGACAGACTCGTCTATGTTTGTGTTTCGTCGTGGTCCTCAAGTAGTCTATATTCTTTTCTATGTGGATGATATTTTAATAACTGGTTCTTCCACATCATTTGTTCATCACATTATTCGTCCTTATCTACTCAGTTTGCTATGAAGGATTTGGGGGATATACATTTTTTCTTAGGTCTTCAGACTTGTCGTACGCCTAAGGGGTTATTTATTTCTCAGCATAAATATATTTCTGATTTGTTACGACGGTTTCATCTTCACACCGTTAAACCTGTTCGTACTCCTTTACCGTCACACACAACTCTTGCTCTAACAGATAGAGAACTACTCAATGATGCTACTGAGTATCGTAGTATGGTAGGTGCATTACATTATTTGATTTTGACTAGACCTGATATTACTTATGATGTGCATTTGGTTTCACAATTCATTCATGCACCTCGTACTACTCACCTTTTGGCTGTAAAGCGTATTTACAGATATTTGTAGGGCACTGTTAATCATGGCTTATGGCTCCAGTCCAATCCTGATATATCTCTTATTGTTTGCTTATTCTGATGCGGATTGGGCGTGTTGTCCGGACAGTAGTCACTCTACCACAGGTCAAGCCGTCTTTTTGGGTAGCAATTTAATTTCTTTGAGATCCAAGAAACAACCTAGAGTGTCCAAGTCATCTACTGAGGTTGAATACCATGCTATTGCCTATACCGTCCAAGATACTTTTTACATTCGCTCCTTGTTGGCAGACATGGGTATTACTACTAGCCGGCAGGGTCGTTTTTTAGGGGGGGTCAATAGGTTATCTAGAACAGAGCCCCCGGATTTATGGGGCCCCAATTTTTTTAAAATTTATTAGTATTATATAGTAATATTATACATTAATACTAATCAATAAAATACATTTAGTAAGGAAGAAAAATATTGATCCATCATTTTTTCGTTGGTCCTTTCACTCTTTTGGTTCTCTTTTAACGTGTATTCAATTGATTTCAGTCTACGTATTTAGATTGAGATTTTTTTAACTTTTCATATTAATGTGGGCCTTAATTTACATTTAGAACCGGGGCCTCCAAATTCATTAGACGGCCCTGCCGGCCGGTCCACAGTTCTAAAACAGGTTCGCGCCAACCGGCCCGACACTGTAGCAGTGCGGTTCCCGGGCCTTGCATTTGATGAACCGGCCTGGCCGGTTCGGGCCTAGTCCGGGCCAAACAGTCACATTTAAAAAAAATAAAGAAGGCTCCATAGCCGTTGCCAACAGCTCCAAACAGCTCTATAGCCGTTGGAGGGTTATTTGGGGGTCCATTTGGGGGGGGGGGGGGGGTAGGGGGTGGAGGGTGGGGTACAAAAAAACTTATAAATACTCCTATTTTCTAAACAAATTTCTACACATCTTCACCAACTCTTCCTACTCTCTATTCTCTAATTTTCTTAATCATCTCCATTTTCATCTTCTTCAATTCTCTCTACATATATTTATAAAATTATTATATCTACTTATATATTAATTATCTACTTATATATACATAGATTATATTACGAAAATAATATTATCTACTTAATATATACGAAGTACTTATTATCTACTTTATAATTTATATATACTTCATATTTATTTTATATCTACTTATTATCTAGTTATTATATTATTGTTATTTACTTACATTTACATATTACATCTACTTAATATATACTTATATATATTAAAGTATTAAATATAAGTGTATTACTCATCTTATAGTAATATACTTATATATTATATACTATAAACATTATACTATATATTAGTGAAACAATTATTATATCTTCTTATATACTTATTATCTACTTATAACTACATATATTAAGTAGTTCGAATTAATTAATTGATACATTAAATAGTTCAAGTTTAATTATTTAATTAAATTAATTGATTCGAATATTATCTACTTATCTACTTAGTTCATTACATTAATAGTTCGAATACTATCTACTTATCTACTTAGTTCATTAATTAATTGTTACATTAAATAGTTCGAATTTAACATATTTTAAAAATAGTTCAAATTGTTACATTAAATAGTTCGAAGTAATTATTAATTAATTGTTACATTCATACATATTTAAGTATTTAACATATTTAAAAATAGTTCGAATTTAAAAAACATTTCTTATTAGTTGCATTGCTATTGTACAAATATTAACACATTTTTAAGATGCAACGTGGTAGAGCTTTTGTAGATATGGGTAACCTCGGCCGGAACCGAACCAATGAGATTGCGAGGAATCATCCTAGTTCACACAAAGGTAAAGGTAAAGGACGCGCCGGGTCTTCTTCTCAAACCCGAGATGATTTTGAAACGGACTACCACCGGAGAGATGCAAATGTAATGTCCGACGAGCAACTACAACAACTATTGTGTTGAAGATGGAGCCTTGTTTGTGCAGCAGCAGTAGATACCCGACCGGGTGGGGTCAGTCACCCGACCAGGTATGATGTGAATTTGGCCGGGCAACTCTCTGGATTGAGAAACCCGATCGGGTAAGGAGGTTTACCCGACTCGGTCCGTGGAAGGTTTTGGCTTCTGTTTAGCATACCCGACCTGGTGTCTACCCGGGTATGCCTTTTGAGGCGACACCCGACCGGGTCAAGAAGGGGACCCGACCGGGCCAGTGGAGTTTCTACCTTTCTGCTTTGGTTACCCGCCCTGGTCTCAACCCAGGCATACTTGCTGAGGAGTTACCCGACCGGGTCAAATAGGAGACCCGACCGGGTCTACAGGTTAATTTTAATTACGGGCCTAATTTTTTGGGCCTGCGGCTCTAATCTTTGTTTAGGTTTTCTTAAACCTATTTAAACGACCCTTTGTACGTTGTAATACTTCAAGACGCAGACATAATAATAAAACAGCTCTCTCTCGTTCGCCGTGGACTAGCACAATCACCCCGATCGTGTGAACCACGTAAATTCTTGTGTTCTTGCTCTTTAATTTATCGTTTTATTAACCTAAATCATAACAAGTGGTATAAGAGCTATGGCTGACGAAGGGAAGGTTAAGATCGATAAATTTGATGGTCAAGATTTTGCTTTCTGGAAGATGCAAATCGAGGATTATCTCTACCAGAAGAAGCTTCATCTACCCTTGTCTGAGAACAAACCAGAATCAATGGCGGAGGCGGAGTGGAACTTGCTGGATGGACAGGCTCTTGGTGTAGTGAGGTTGTCGTTGGCGAAAAACGTTGCTTACAACATCGTCAACGAGAAAACAACGTTTGGACTACTCAAGGCGTTATCCAACATGTACGAGAAACCCTCAGCGGCCAACAAGGTTTTCTTAATCAGACAGTTGGTGAACACGAGAATGAAGGAAGGTGCAGCCATAACAGATCACGTCAACGAGTTTAACTCAATCATATCCAGGTTAGGTTCGGTTGAGATTAAATTTGATGATGAAGTTCAAGCATTACTTTTGTTATCATCTTTGCCCGATAGTTGGTCCGGTACAGTCACAGCAGTTAGTAGTTCGGCTGGAACCACTAAACTTACCTTTGAGGGTATTCGTGACTTGATCCTTGGTGAGGATATCCGGAGGAGGAGTTCGGGGGATAGCTCCAACAGTTTGTTGAGTACTGAAGATGGGGGCATAAAATCCACTAAAGGAGGTAACAAGAAAGGAAGATCAAAGTCGAGGAAGAGAGGTCAATCCAAGAATAGGAAGGACATCAATTGTTGGAATTGCAAGGAGAATGGACACTTCAGAAATCAGTGCCCCAAAGCCTCTGCAGACAAAGGCAAGAAAGAGGTGAACGTGGCAGAGGATTATGAAGATGTCCTAATTTGCAGCGTTGAGAATTCAATTGAGTCCTGGATCATGGATTCAGGTGCGTCGTTTCATGCTTGTCATTGCAGGGATTTGATGCAAAATTTCAGGCCCTACAGCGGAAGAGTTCGTTTGGCGGATGACAAATCCATGGAGATCATGGGTATTGGAGATGTTAATCTCAATACCACTTTGGGTACAACCTGGAGGCTGAAAAATGTCAGGTATATTCCAGATCTGAAGAAGATGTTGATCTCAGTGGGACAGCTTGATGAGGAAGGCCATAACGTTAGTTTTGGCAACAAGCAATGGAAGTTGACAAAGGGAAAGCTGGTTATTGCTCGTGGACAGAAGCATGGTACGCTGTACATGGTAGAAGTGTCTACAGATGGAGCAAACGCAGCAGTTGAAGATGCAGGGGTCTCTACTTTGTGGCACCAAAGACTTGGGCACATAAGTGAGAATGGAATGAAGATGTTGTCTTCAAAGGGTAAAATCCCAGATTTGAAGAATTAAAAGTTGAGCTTTTGTGAGCCATGTGTCCTTGACAAACAAAAGAGGGTAACCTTTGTGAAGACAGGGCAACAACCCAAGACTGAGCGGCTGGAGTTGATTCATTCAGATGTCTACGGACCTACAAAGGTCTCTTCAATTGGAGGTTCCCGCTACTATGTTACATTCATTGATGACTCTACACGGAAGGTATGGGTTTATTTTCTTAAAAATAAATCTGAAGTCTTTAACACTCTTAAGAAGTTCAAAGCTGCAGTTGAGAACGAAACTAATCTTAAGAACAAGTGTTTAAAGAGTGACAATGGGGGTGAGTACAGTAGCACAGAGTTTGTAGAGTATTGTGTTGAACGGGGAATAAGAATGCTGAAGACGGTTCCAGAAACACCACAGCAAAATGGTGTTGCAGAAAGGATGAACAGAACACTGAATGAGAGGGCTAGGAGCATGAGATTACATGCAGGACTTCCAAAGATGTTCTGGGCTGATGCGGTGAACACGGCAGCATACTTGATCAACAGAGGACCCTCATCTCCCATAGGGTTCAAAATTCCAGAGGAGGAATGGAAAGGTCATGAGGTATCTCTTAATCACTTGAAAGTTTTTGGTTGTATTTCTTATGTCAAAGTTAGAGATGCAGATAGTGATAAGCTCGAGGCAAAGGCAAAGAAATGTATCTTTATTGGGTACGGGCTGGATGACATGGGCTACAGGTTCTGGGACAACCACAGCAAGAAGGTTATCAAAAGTAGAGATGTCACCTTCAACGAGAATGCCATGTATAAAGATGATCTTGCAGCAGACACTAGCAAAGGCAAGCAACCAGAAAACAAACAGCAAGTGGTGTTTGAAGGGATGACTGAAGATGACATAGCACAACCTATTGGTTGTGATGGCATGGCTGGAGGCTCAGGGAGCAGTGGGAGCTCAGGAGATACAGGAATTTCTGAAGACAGTGGGAGTGACGAAGATAGTGGAAGCTCGGAGGAAGCTACTCCACAAATCAGACAGTCCACTAGAAACAGAAGACCTCTTAACAGATATTCTCCTTCAGCAAATTATTTGTTGCTGACCGAGAATGGAGAGCCAGAATCTTACACAGAGGCGCTGATTGTGAAGGATTCCATACAGTGGAAGAAGGCCATGGAGGATGAGTTAGACTCACTTGATAAGAACCAAACTTGGTCCTTAGTCAAGTTACCACCGGGAAAGAAAGTTTTGGAGAACAAGTGGGTGTTCAGAATCAAAGATGAAGCAGATGGGAGCAAAAGATACAAGGCGAGGTTAGTTGTCAAGGGGTTCCAACAGAAGAAGGGGGTTGATTACAATGAAATCTTCTCTCCGGTTGTGAAGATGACTACTATCAGGTTGATCCTTGGTATTGTTGCTGCTGAAAATTTGCAATTGGAGCAGCTGGATGTAAAGACTGCCTTTCTTCATGGCAACCTTGAAGAAGACATTTACATGGCTCAACCAGTAGGGTTCTCAGTGAGTGGTAAGGAGAAGTTGGTGTGCAAACTCAAGAAGAGTCTATACGGGCTAAAGCAAGCTCCTAGACAGTGGTACTTGAGGTATGACAGTTTTATGCAGCGGAATGGATACACTAGATGCAAGATGGACCATTGCTGCTACTTGAAGAAATTCAAGTCATCATACATCATCCTTCTTTTATATGTTGATGACATGTTGGTGGCTGGAGCAAATATGCAGGAGACCAACAAACTTAAGAAGAAGTTGTCAGAAGAATTCGAGATGAAGGATTTAGGGGAAGCAAGACAGATTCTTGGGATGAGCATAGTCAGAAACAAGATAGAAGGTACTTTACAGCTTTCACAGCAAAAGTACATTCAAAAGGTCCTTGAGAAGTTCAGAATGACGGATGCCAAACCAAGGAGTACACCGTTAGGGAGTCAACTGAAACTCTCCAAGCAGCAGTCTCCAAAGACCAATGAAGACAAAGAAGAAATGGCTAAAGTTCCTTATGCATCAGCCATTGGCAGTTTGATGTACGCGATGGTGTCAACAAGGCCAGACATTGCTCATGCAGTGGGAGTTGTTAGCAGGTTCATGTCAAATCCAGGAAAGGAGCATTGGGAAGGAGTTAAGTGGCTGTTGCGCTACTTGAAAGGCTCTTCTGAAACTGCCCTATGTTTCAGAAGGAATGGTGTGATCCTTGAAGGATTTGCCGATGCTGATTTGGGGGGTTGTTATGATTCCGGGAAGAGCACAACGGGGTATGTTTTCACTATTGGAGGTACGGCAATCAGTTGGATGTCCAGACTATAGAAGAGTGTGGCTCTTTCAACCACAGAAGCAGAGTATATGGCCATTGTTGAAGTGGCCAAGGAGTTGATCTGGTTGAAGAACTTTCTTTCTGAGTTGGCCATGAAGCAGGGAGATTGCGCTCTATATTGTGACAACCAGAGTGCTATTCATCTCGCAAAGAATCCAGTGTTTCACAGCAGAACGAAACACATTAAGATGCGGTATCATTTCATCCGAGAGTTGATTGAAGATGGTACTATAAATTTGCAGAAGATCCTTGGTACGAAGAATCCAGCAGACATGCTAACCAAGGCGGTGACAACGGAGAAGTTGAAGCTTTGCATGGCTTCAACTGGCCTTCCAGATACTTGATGAGAAGGCGTGAACGAGAGAGAGAGAGATCAGGGGTCTTACAGAGGATACAAGTTCTTGGATGGCAGATGATTGTTGAACAAGCCTCCAAGTGGGAGATTGTTGAAGATGGAGCCTTGTTTATGCAGCAGCAGTAGATACCCGACCGGGTGGGGTCAGTCACCCGACCGGGTATGATGTGAATTTGGCCGGGCAACTCTCTGGATTGGGAAACCCGATCGGGTAAGGAGGTTTACCCGACAGGGTCCGTGGAAGGTTTTGGCTTCTGTTTAGCATACCCGACCTGGTGTCTACCCGGGTATGCCTTTTGAGGCGACACCCGACCGGGTCAAGAAGGGGACCCGACCGGGCCAGTGGAGTTTCTACCTTTCTGCTTTGGTTACCCGCCCTGGTCTCAACCCGGGCATACTTGCTGAGGAGTTACCCGAACGGGTCAAATAGGAGACCCGACCGGGTCTACGGGTTAATTTTAATTACGGGCCTAATTTTTTGGGCCTGCGGCTCTAATCTTTGTTTAGGTTTTCGTAAACCTATTTAAACGACCCTTTGTACGTTGTAATACTTCAAGATGCAGACATAATAATAAAACAGCTCTCTCTCGTTCGCCGTGGACTAGCACAATCACCTCGATTGTGTGAACCACGTAAATTCTTGTGTTCTTGCTCTTTAATTTATCGTTTTATTAACCTAAATCGTAACATATTGTCTCAACAAGATGAGCGGTTTTACCAACAACATGACATTCCCGAGGTTGAAGATAAGCTCGAGGATGACGATGCAGAGGAGGATCCCCCAACAGCCAAGGGCGAGGGTCACGACACCCCGGCCAATGAGGAAGAGGTACATTTCTCATTTAACCTACATTTTTTATTAATAGTAAGTCATTAGTTAATTGGTACATTTTTCATTTTCCTATTAGTTAATTGGTACATTTCTCATTTTCCTATTAGGCCGAGGACGTGGACGAGGCTGGTTCATCCCAACCCGGTAAGAAAGATATATCACCAATTATTGACGGCAATTTTAAAAAGGTGAAAGACAAGAAAAGTCAAAAATGGTATGCACATTGTGAACATTGCCCCAAAATTTATAGCTTGGAGATTTTCGAAGGATAGGGCAGTTTAAGTAGGCATCTGTAGTCGAAACACCCCGTGCAATATGCGAAAATAGACCAAAGTAAGGGGAAGCAAACTCAAATAACGAGGTTTGGAGCTGGCCAACCGTTTGGTAATTTCTCCTACGATGTTCAAAGACATTTGACTAGTATGTCTCATTTAATTGTTGAAGAAAAATTGCCTTTTATTTTTTCTGAAAGTCTTGCTTTAAAATAATATGCTCAAGGTACTTTAAATCCTCAATATCGAAACTATAGTCGCAAAACGATTAAAAAAGAAGTTATAAGGCAATATGTTTTGAAAAAAGAAAAATTACAAATATTTTTCGCAAAATTTGATGGACGTGTTAGTATTTGTAGTGATATATGGGAGGTTACTCATCATCATGTATATTATTTGGGTGTGGCTGCACATTATATTGATAATGATTGAGAAATGCATAAATGAGTTCTTGCTTTTCGTGAATTTAATGATCGACAGACCGCTGATAATATTTATATTCTGCTTGAGCGTATTTTAATTGAGTACAATTTGATTGATAAGGTGTTTGCTATGGGTTTTGATAATGCTAGTAATAATATTGCTGTTATACTTAGATTGCGTGAATTGTGTGGTTCTTCTACTTTGATGGGTAGGTTTTTCATGAGGGTTGTGCATGTCATATTTTAAATTTATGTGTAAAAGACGGTTTAGCCGCGTTGGGAGATGCTATGGAGGTAATGAAGGGGGGATTAGACTTATTTGGGCTAGTTAGCAATCCATTAAAAATGCAATGACGTCAATATTTGAGGGATAGACGTGTCAAATATTGTGTTTTTTCTAAAGATTTATCTATTCGTTGGAATAGTACTTGTAACTTAATTGATGTACTTGTTAGATTTAAAGACCATTTTCCTGCTTTTTTAAAAGAATATGCTAACTATATTATAAACCCGACTGACATCGACACTATGGAAAAAATTGTGAATGTTTTGGTATATTTTAATGATGCAACTCAAACTTTTAGTCATGTTTATACACCTACCGCAAACCAATTTTTTATTGAAGTTGTTAATCTCGCCGGCGCTTTTTGTGAATTTTCCGCATATATATGGTATTGCATTTTCTTACATTAAAGAGAAGTTTTTAAAATATTATTCACATATTATGCATATATATGGTATTGCATTTATTCTTGATCCTCGTCGTAGACTTGATGCTTTGGGGCATTGTTTAGATTACTATTATGCTTCTTTTTTTGGTCCATTTCCTATGTACGAGGAAAAGCCCATAGACCCTAAACAAGAATTGCAAGATGTTAGTAATTTATTATATCAATTATTTAATGAGTTTCATTCACAATATGGTCACGCAGCCCCTCCCCCAACACGAATATCTTCTTTATCTAAAGGAAAATCACTTTTTAAATTTGCATTTGGCAATCTCATGAAAAAAAGTAAATCTACTCATGTTAGTGAACAAAGCTCGATTAACGAACTTTCTTTGTATCTAACATTTCCTGTTGATTATGAAGAAGGGGTTGACTTTAACGTTCTAAAGTGGTGGAAGGAAAAAGAAAGAACGTTCCCGATTTTATCAAAGATGACTAAGCAAGTGCTAGCAATGCCGGTATCAACAGTTGTCGTAGAACAAGAATTTAGTGCGACTGGCAACGTGCTAACAAATTACATAACGAGATTGAGCGCGAGCTCTCTTGAGACGCTTGTTTGCTTCCACGATTGGTTAAAGGCGAAACGTAGAACTCAAGAAGTGTGCATCGCCCCCACCCGCCACTTTATGGAGGAAACAACCGAAGATGGCGAAGATTTCAATTGATTATTATTTATTAGAAAATGTATTTCATGCTTTAAATTTTTCTTAATTCTCAATTGTACAACATATTTCAAATAAATATACTTTAACTTTTTTATATCCAACAGTTCTTGAATTAATTAAAAAAAAATACACGGTTCGAACCGGCCCGGGCCGGCCCAGTCCAAACCCGACCCGCTACCCGGCCGGGTAACCCGGCCCGAACCGGACTCGGTAGGTACCCGGACCGGTTCCGGGCCTAACTTTTCCAAAAAAAAACCCGGACAGAACCGAACCGAGGCCCGGCCCGGACCGAACCGGGTCCATGCCTACATCCATATATACATAATGAAAAGAGGAAAACCTCATCTTTTATTGATTGTGGGACAAATAATTGAGAGAATGTAATAAAAATATAATTAAAAGTACTGATAATTGAGCGAAAGCATCTTTTCTCTCATAAATAGTGTTTTTAGGTATAAGAAGATAAACGGAATAATGATTGATCATGAATAAAAATATATATGGACCAACTATTGTTTCCTGTACGTATGCACGGGTACTGTGCTAATGGCCTCTGAAACCTCAACTGCCCAGTCCGCATAGGTCCAGTGACATCCTGCCATAAGAAACAGTCCACCAATGTCATCCCTCATGCCCATGCACATGTACTTCTGGCATCAAGAGTTGCATCTACATTAATTGTGAGAACCCCTGCTTCGGCCATCTCCAGCTTTCTTTTCCACTGTCTTTACTTTGTTCCATTCTTGAACCTCTGACCTGCCTCCAGTTTCTTAGCATGGCTGCCCCGACTTCCACGGTTCCACCACATGTTGACAACCCATCTCTTTATTCTTTCACACTTTATCATTCCTCGCCTTCCATAGGCTCCACAAGCAGTAATGAAGTGGCAAAGCTTCTCCTGCTGCAGATGTTCAAAATAACTCCGGATCCAGGCCTCAAACGTGTCAAAATAATCTCCCTGCTGAACAAATTTGAGACCATCTGTTGCCAAACCGAGCTGGTCATAGAACAACTTTTGAACACATGTGTTTCCGACTCCATATCCGCGTCGCAAAACATGCACCGTATAGGAATATGCACCTTCCTACTTTTAAATTAATTGTTGTTGGTAATTCAACAATTGCCAAAAGAAACAATTTAATTTAGGAGGAATCTCCAAGCCTCACACCCTGGTCCACCCTACCCAGCCATCAATAGTTAACACTATATACTCACCTCGAATTAATCTATAACCACTTTTAACCATATAGATGCCCCTTGAATCTTCATTCCACCACCAGTCATCTAAGGGTCGCCTCTCACTTAGAGGAATAGAGAGTATAGCCATTCTTTCATCTTCTGAAAACAGAGCCTCTATCTTTTGCATATCACATTCCACTTGTCACCTGTTTTGTTCAGTGGAACCACTACATTCATGTCTGCTATTTCAACTAGCGGCGCCGAGTGTATCATCTCGTCTCCAGGACCAGGTAGCCGCCTCCCTTTCCATACTGAGACCGATTGTCCATTTTTTAACTCTTTCATTTATAAACAAATCTTTAAACATGATTCCACACTCCAAAAACATGTATAAAGCAAACCCGTACTCCATATAAATTTATGAGATGAATGGTGTATAATAAATTGAAGGATACTGTATAGGGTGATTGAAATTTGTCTGGCCTCCAAATACAACCACAAATAGAACAAACAGTACACAAACTTAAATGTTAAGATTGAAAAACTTGCCGCCAAAAAAGGAAGGGCTCTATACAAACTATGACCTGAAATATACAGACACCAAGGAAGCTACAAAGCAAAATGGATGACAAGCACTGTGAATACATTTAACATAAAAGCCAATATTTTGACTGAACTTAGCTTGAATGGACTGTTGTGTGATGATCGGTTCTTATCAATCTGTCCTGCATTTACAAATTCACTCTTGCCTCTGGGAGTAGCAATGGAAACATTAATGGATGTTGAACCTGCATAGGTGAGTTTAAAAAACTTCTTCAGAATAGTTTCACTTTTTGAACTTGTAATTTCATTCTAAACGATCAATCTGTTATTGGGGTTGTAAGCGAATCAAATTGAACCAAAACTTAATAATATTATTCTTATTGGTATAAATTACCGAATATTCGTATACTTTGTCCTTTTTGCCATATTTTCATAGGGCACTTCTTTCTTACAAATCAAATACAAGTCATTTTCTCCAAAATTAATATCAATATGAATACTCACTGGAGAATTATAATGTCAAAATAAAACGTGCAAAATATCTACTAGTTTCAGACTTTCATTACATTAATATTATGTTATTAATATCTGTACATTATATTATAGTTATTTATACGAAGTATTATATATTGTATGAATGTATATATGTATGTATGTATGTATGTATGTATATTCCAATGCAATTCGAATATATTCAAATATTGTTCAAATCAAATATAGTATTTGTATTCGTATTCGGAAACTCTTTAAATCAAAAAACACATTTGTAATCGTATTCGAATTCTATTTATTGGAATTCAATTTCACAATGTCGAATTTGAATCATGAATCGAATCAAAAAACATATTTGTAATCGTATTCAAATTCTATTTACAACTCTTGACTGTTAAAATGAATGATCCAAAATTTTATAAAACCATATATTGGTTCGAACATTCATATTTACTTGATGTGAGATTTATCTCTTACTAGAATGTATCTTAAGATGTATTGATGTTCACAGAATGAACTTTTCTGTATATTGCTCTTAGTTGGCATCCATTTATGAGTCACAGCCGCAAGGATAGAGAAAGTTTTTATTTAATGAGGACATAGACTACTAACTACCAATAGTATAAAATGGCAGTTCATTTATTAATGCCCAAGCATAAAATATGAATATATCTTCATAAGTGACAATTGTGTTGTCGCAAAATGGATGGGCGAAAAATACTATAATTGGATGACAAATAGAGACAAAGGAAGCACTACTGGAAACCTTTATAAATGCTCAGTGTTCTCATAAAGATAAAACTTACAATCGTAATTTGCCCATCCAATGCGTTGGTTAGCCAAATCATAAACAATGATCTTGTCTTTCAATACAAGATCTGCAAAATAAAATAAAAAAAGTAAATAAGAATGAACAAATTCATTTGTATGTGTGTGTGTCTCATGACATTGTGCCTAAGAGACGTGCTTGATCGAAGGGTTTGGGAGAAGGGGAATGGTAATTAAAGTGATTCTTGAGAGGAACTAATGAAAGGTTAATAGTGGTTTTGATTCTCCACTTTGGGGGATATCCCCAAGGCCTTAACCCCTCCCCCTCAGTTTGGGGTAGTATTCTCATTCTCACTATGTTTTTAATTAGACTGAAATTTTGGTATAGTGGTCTGATCTGATCTGTTTAAGTCAGGTCTGGTAGATGTCTGTTCTATGTGTATTTTACAATTGCCGAAGTCTGGTCGGTCTAGAGCCAATTGAATTAAAAACATCCTCATTCCCTAACCCAATCATGTCCACTCTAATACCTATACTCATCAATTTACCAAGCATTCAACAACACCCTTAAAGGTTGGATGAAGAAAGAAGAGCCAATGCCAATGAAAACCCAAAATCTACAAAGGGTAAAATCATTGGGAAACTAGCCAACAACAGCCCAAAAGCGTTTTTTTGCATTCTCTTCCCGTGAAAAAGTAACAGGTTTATCATTCCAGACCTCACAAATGCAGAGGCGTATCACATTAAATCTCTCTAGAATCCAGGAACACCCAGACACACCAAGCATAAATGTTTTACCTCCTAAAATTGTTATTCCTTTGCCTGGAATTTTCTCAAATCCCATGCACCAGATGGCAGATCCACCCTATGTCATAGCATATGTAATTACGTCACCAAATTAACAATCCTAAACAATAAAAGAACGGCGCAAAATGATGTTTAGTCATATAGTGGAAATTAGGAAAAATTGAAAATAATAATCTCAACTATTGCCGGTCCATTGTTAATAATCCCAACTATAGATTATTCTTGGGTGAATCCAACTATAGGGGTCATCTCACCGGGTCACCGATTGTCCAGGTTAAAAAAGGATATCTACTTAGTACTTATAATAATCCGAACTATGATTGGTCGGATTTTAGTAGTCCAAATATCAAAAATCGAAAACGTTGCAAATAAATAAATAAAATAGTAATCCGATCCATCCTAATCTATTCAATTGTCATATATACTTTATAGAAATATTTTATTACATGCACAACTTGCCTATATTTGTAAAAAAAATTATTTATATATACACAGGTTTCCTTACTTTTCTCACTTTTTATGTTCTAATGCTCTATCATACATTTTCATCGTCATTTCAAGCTATTTACACTTTTTCTACATTTTTTACAATTTCCATTGCATAACTTAAAATTATAAAATCAATACCTTTTCATTAAAAATAGCCAAAACTCCAAAACATATAACCCAAATCTTTATAATTTAACGATAAACTATACGTAGTATCACACGTAGTATAATTTATAGAGTATAATAATATAAATTAAAAAAATAGAAAGAAATTAAAAATACTAAAATGGAAAAAAATATAAATTTAGATTTTTACAATTAAGTTAGCATAAAATATAAAAATAATATTTTTTCGTGAAAAAAACTAGAATAAAGCTCTAATCGAAAATTTTTTAATCACAATATACTTGTTGAAAACAAAAAATGTAAATTTAAATAAAGGAAAATAATGCAAAATCATAAATTGGTAACACAATTGGAAAAAGTAATTGGAAAAAAAGAAATGAGATTTTAGTGACAATAAATTAAAAATGACTATAAAGATTTTATTTAACATCGGTACATTTTTTTTAACCTCGGCAGATTAGTAGAATTTTGTTATAAATTTTACATGTTTAAATAAAATTAGTTTGGAAATTTATAAAAATATTTCTATATCTTCAGAAAATTGAGAGTTGATAATTGGGATTAATACAAAAAGATCGACTATAGTTTGGGATTAAAACAAAAAGATCGACTATAGTTCTCATTTAAAAATGACCTGTTATACTAGGTTGTAGCCGGTTAGGGAGTATTTTCGGAAAATGATCCCTGTAGTTGGGACCACCCAAGAATAATTGATAGTTGAGATTATTAATTGCTAGTTGGAATTATTATTTTCAATTTTTCCATGAAATTATATATCTATAAGGCATGTATATAAAACAAAACAAGGAAAAGAAAATATCTGCCTTTTAAGGGGTGCATAAACTGTAGGATCCCATATCATACCGGGTGATAGAAACTTTGCCCTTAAAATACATCACAGATTCACGGATTTGTGGAAGTCAGAAAAGCTAGCTATAGACATATCCAAAGTATCAATCTACCACCAACATGACCCAGCTCTTAGGCTATGTCTAAGGAGAGCAGAAATGGTAGTTTTGGAACATAAAGAAAAAATATCTCTTGAGCTCTTAAATTGACGATAACTTTTGGAAACGTTTGTGGCCAAAATGACATTTACAATGGAATGGAAATTGAGGGAATATGCCATTATTATAATTTTATACTACCTCCGTCCCTTAAAACTTTGCCAAAGTTGACCGGCAGGGAGAATAATAAAGTAAAAACTGTGTGGTTGAGTTTTGTGCAGAGGAGAGAAATAACAGAAACCACAAAATAATTGATTAAAAGGGAAAGTGGCAAAGTTTTTTGGGACGTCCCAAAAAGGAAAGATGGCAAAGTTTTAAGGGACGGAGGGAATAATATTTTTCTTGAAACGACTATTATTTGGCATAGAATAACAAAACACCTAAAAACAGACTAATACTTCTACTAAAGAGGAACATCAACTACATACTACCTCATGACCTCAGAGGGACTAAATATATGCTGTTATAAATAATAAAGAATGACATTAATAGCAACTATTCATTTGCAAACTAAATCCAGACAGAATGAATGCATGAGGGAATCAAATAGCAGTTAGCAGCCCTAGAAATGTGACACGTGACAACAAGTTAATGTGAATGTCCTAGGAAAGATTTCTTGTCATACAGTGACAATATTTAAAAGACAACCTCTAGTTAATCAAACATGTCAAAAATACCGGCACGTATTAAAAGGGCTCGATACTAGGAACATTACAAAGATTAGACTTCCAAAAAAGAAAGTATGAAACCATTAAAATTTCACAGATCTTCAGAAAAAGTTTGATACAGATGATTTGACATGCATACAAAATGTCCAAAGAGTGAAGAAAGCACAGGAACTCACGATAGAGTTTTGCTGTAAAAGGTAGTCTTCAGGCTTTAGAACCATTGATGCACCTCCAGCGAAACTCAAACTAATACTGGGGAATATATCTGAGATGCTATAAGAGAAAAAAGAAGCAATGTCAGATTCAAATACCTGCTAAAGAAGTGAGGCAACAAAGGAGGTGTAAAGTGACAATGCGGAGGGGCACCTGGATGTGGATAGATAACAATGGCTCCCCTTTGTAAAGAGTAGACGTGCAGATCCTGAAACGATCTGGGAAATCTATGTAAACAAGAACACTAGGTTACCAAACTAATAAAATATTCAATATGTATTTAGAATATATACATCTAATAGTTGAATGTTTCTTGCTGAAATAATAATAACTTACTCTATTAATAAAGATATCGTATGCTTCCTCTGCAAGGTATGCTAAAGTTGTTCCAGAATCTACTATTGTCCCTCGATTGTTTGTTGTTGCAAATATTTTTGGGTCAATGGGTAAAGGTTGGTCATTGATAAGAATCTTCTCAAGATTTAAATTGTAATGTGGTCTGAGCAATTAGAGCAAGCAGGAGTACTTGTCAGCCGAGCAAAATGTACTTTACTCATAGTGATAGTCAGCAACACGTAAAACAAAGGAATTTAAAAATAAACCAACAAAAAAATTATTTTAAGCAAGCTATAAAAGAGGACTTAAATCAAGGAGTTTCAAACCAGTTGTTAGTCATATCATATATACATAATATTCAACGCTAAACCCTTAATTATCTTCCACGACAACATTAAACCCCTAAGGTCAGATTTTATCAAAACATTTGACTATGACCACTTATTTCACTGGATCGTAGAGAAGCACAAATTGAAATGCACAAATCTAGTACCAACGACCAAGAGAAAAGGGAAAGGCTCTAACAATTCTGTGTGATTACTCCTTGCGTTCCTAAATAAGTTTCCAGCTGAGAAATATGACAGTTTTATGGTGGTAATATATATTTTTCACAAATTGTCAAACATACCCCTATTAATTTTTAGGTATTAAAAGCAGTGATCTAAAGTAAATGTAAATATGCGAGGGAAACTTGGTCATTCTAGTATGTCTTTTTTATTAGGTTACTAAGTTACGACTCATTGATGACAAACTGTATTTCCTTAATTTACAGTAAACTTCTTTAAGAATGGAGTGAGTCTATTAATGAATCTTGTTTTGCAGGTTGGAGAGGGGTGTCAACTTGTTCAAGTAAACAATGCTATTATGCTATCATCGAGGCTGAAAAGTGAAAACATACTGTGATGGGACAAGTGGTGTGTAAACGATATTCGGCTCCACAATCTGACCTAGTACCAGTACACCCCCACCAGCATTACCTCCTCTAAGACAATGAGAGAATACATTTGGCACTATTCCATGTGATGAAAGTTGTGAGATAACTGACATGCTTTGTTGCCCAAATCCAAAGATTCCATCAACTGCTCGGTCAGGTTTTGCTAAATCCTCGACCTGATATGTGCTGCATCTGTCATGTCAGAAAATACATTAAAAGCACTACCAGAGAGGGAACAAAGTACTCCTTTCCAAAAAAAAGTTCGTAGTTTGATAAAACAAAGCTGGTTTTTGAGTAATTTCCAAAATAAGTCAAATAAAAGTTGATGATAAATTTAACTAAACTAACTCAATATTTAATTGTAAGAACTTAAGAAGAATCTCTTATTTATTGCAGATGTACCTTACCAATTTAAAGAAGGTCTATCTTGGTCAAACATGATCTCTTTTTTGTGACGGAGGCACTATTCAAATAATATTAAATCTTCCACCTTAGTAATTGCACATATATAACAAGATAGCTTACCCAAAAATCACTTGAGCTGAGGAGTTAGAAATTGATGAAGAACCAAAAACGGCGTCCAAATGGATAAAGTCAGCTACATAATAACCTGAAGTTCCACTGCCATCACCATACTGAAAGGTGTAGCTACATTGACTCTCAGCCGAACATCCAGTGTCAGAAGACTGTTTCCCAAGAGCACACCTTCGGTCAGAGCAAGAGATCAATGATGCTGTTGAAGAGCTTGCTGGGTCAAAGAACTCGAGTTGAATCTGTAAGAATAGAACATTTGGTAGTTTTATAACAGGAGTATTCTCAAATGTAAACCAAATTAACACTTTTAAGGGTTTGGAATAAGAGAAAGAAGGCTGTGTTTATTATAAGTTATAACATGTGGTAGTTTTATAGCACATTCAGTATTCTCAAATGTAAACCTAATTAACACTGGGTTTCAATCAAGAAAAAGAAGGCTGTGTTTATTATACCTGAAGCCCGCTAGCTGTAGGACAACCATTACAAGAAGCACAACTAACCCATAAAACATCACTTCCAGTATCGATCTGTACGTAGAATTCTTTCGGAGGAGAACCCAACTGAACACGAGTATAGTAAAGCCTAAACCAAAATAAATATTGTTGGTTTCAAAATGCTTCTCATTATTTTCAGAACCATGTATTTCAAATTTCAAAGTAGAATGATAAACACACAAAAAAAGCTTCAAAACTAGGACATACAGAAAAAGTAAATCTACATCTCCTCCATACCAAAAAAGGAATCCAGTTTGATCAAGCGTAACTAATTTGTCGTGTGATTTCTAAAGTTGCGTATAGTAAAAATAAAAAAATTATTGCTCATGATTTATGATAGGCTCCACCTTACCAAAATTAAAATATTGCATCAGTCAAACAACACTCTTTTGGAATGTAGGTAGTACTCCATATTTATTATGCACTGAAAACTAACAAGTTAATGATTATCACAACTATTCCCACCACATTTGTCATAATATAGTCCAACTTGATATCTTAAGGAACTTTTTATCAAAAAGAATTACAATACCAATTGCAGCAACATAAGATATAGCCTTTGAAAACATAAAATTTCATTAATTTTCTTGAATCATCCAGTAATTGAAATAAAGAGAAATAATAACATTACCCAACAAGAGAAGGATCATAAGTTCCTTGAACAGAAAAATCGACCACACCGCCTAAAGCAGACTGCAAGATTCTTCTGTGCCTTGTTTGGTCATGTGATCTAAGCCGTGTCATCTCAACTCTATGGCTCGTGGGGAACGCCCTCTCTAAAGCAAAACTCAATGTCTCTCCACCACAGAGAATTCCAGACTCTGACCACAGTAAAGCAGCCACCACAACAGCCATAGCCACACGATGTCTCAAACTCATTCTTGATCTACCAGTATGTGCCTGCTTGATGTACACAACTTTCTCAATGGATACATAATATTCAGTTACCCAGACAGCAGAAGGCATAGAAGTGTGAAAATGCTTCTAGTTTATAGAAAGGATTGGGGGACTGCCTACAACTCAAGTTCCAAATTTGTTGGTTTCAATGATCCAGATACATGTAATAGAGTAATTCCACATGACATTAGAAATCTACATGTTATTAGCTTACAGTAACTTTGATTACTTGGAATGAAAACCCAGTCTAATTTCTACTACCTTCCGTCTCCTCAAAAGGCCTTGGTAGACGGTTGAGCTGGGTTAACTTAAAAAATGCAGCAAAGAAAGAAATGTTTGCCTAAGTCTTCCCTTTTCTCACAGCTCTGTCTTTACTGCCCATCAGCCTCATTCACAGAAAGTTTCCAATTTCATAGAAAGAAGAAGAAAAAGGAAACTCGAAATTTCAGTGATGGGTCACTGGATCAGATTTCATACCAGTGGCTGCGCAAATCTACTGCTCGTCAGGTGCTTTGTCAACAAAATGTGTCTTTGCCGGTGCAGAAATATATGGCTGATAAATTATTTATATGAGGAGCGGGTGTTTGATCCTAAGCACAAATTTACAGAACGCCAAAGCAATTAAACAGCTGATTTACGTAACTTTGTCTTTGTTTTGAATGAAAAACAGTCATTTATTAACACTCAGCTCCTCTTTGTTTAAATCTTTACACTTCTTTTTGGATGTTCCATTTACTTATTAATGTTTTCTTTTTAAGCAACTCATTTTACATTAAATGTTTTAATTACCCATTATCATCCACCTGTTTTTTACATTTGATTGTATAACATTAATTCCCTCAAAAGTCAAAGGGCACGCAACACATTTGTTCTTCTATTAATTGAGCTCCTAAAATATCTTGTCGAAAGCAAACGTCAAGTTCATACATTTGACCGATCGGATGGATACCCGCACTGAACTGCCTCAATCAAAACGGGGAAAACCGCTTTGACCGGGGTAACGGGTACGGGCCGAGGAATATTTGTTTTGTTTTTACAGGTAACGGGACCGTTACGGTTTTTTACATGCCGCTCTATTACCCGCCATGTACCCGCTCCGTGTATTTTTAGTTATATCCGTTTAAAATGATCATCTACAATAAATTTAGCGAGTTATGAGTTAGAAAAGTAACTTCAACCTTACTTGTTTTTACTACTAGTATTGTAATATTATACTCCCTCCGTTCCTTAAAAAACTTCCAACTTTCCTTTTTCGTCCGTTCCAATTAAAACTTCCACTTTCTATATTAGGAAATATTTTTTACCTAAAATTACCTCACTACCCTCGTGATTAATAACTTCACCCACCTTTATTCCACTTATTATCACCCACCCACATTTATTATCTTACCCACTTCTCGCACCTTCCACTCCACACTCTCCGTCCTTTCATTACTCCTTCCATATTCTCGCACCTTCCACTCTCGAAACTCTCCGTCGTTTCATTACTCCTTCCATCCTCATCTGGAAAATTCTCCTCCATCTCTGTCCATTCATCTGCAGTCATCCCACCCATTCAATCTTCAAAGCCTCCCATTAATGGCCGTAAATTCCTCGGTTATGAACATGCATGGTGAGTTTAATGGTGTGGTGGCTGAGGACTCAGAGGATTCATCCCGATGGGTCGATTTCATCCCAGATGCTGAGATCTTGGCCGTAAATTACTCGGTTTTGAACATGCATGGTGATTTTAAAGGTGTGGTGGTTGAGGGCTCAGAGGATTCATCCGGATGGGCCGATTTCGTCCCAGATGCTGAGATCTTAGTCGACTGCATCCCTGAGGCTAAGATCTTGCCCGGTTTTGTCCCTGAGGCTGAGATCTTGGACCGAAGAGGTCAAGCCTCCATTGACAATATCATATTCATCTACCTTCGGCCAGTGGATACAACGAATGTGGGGTATCTTCTACCTTCGAGTGCACATGCTAACCCGGAACCTAAAGTTCAAGAAAGATTGGATAAACTGGTTTCAATGTGGCTGCCTACGCCCAAAAAATCAAGGTCATAAGTTCCACTTTTAGCTTTCATGACTACGTTGCCTAATTTGGTTAGAATGTTGCCTATATGTTGCCTAACTCGGTGATAAAGAATCTAGTTTCATTTATGTTGCCTATATGTTGCATATGTAAGAAATGGTGCCTATGATTTTTTGCCCTAACTGATTGCCTATGATGTTTATGCCCTAATTGATTCAGTTTCAATCTATGTTACGTATATGCCTCTCTGCGTAATTCATGTTGACCAGACTACCTCTCTGCCTATATGATGTTATGCCCTAACTGATTGGCTAATAGGGATGTGGTTTAGCAGTTGACTGATTGGGTGGGGTAATAAATATTGCCTATATGCCTGAATGAGTGCTTGGGTATTGCTTGAATATGTAATTACTGATTGCCTATGATGGTTATGCCCTAACTGATTCATACTCAATCTATGTTGCCTATATGCCTCTCTGCCTAATTCATGTTGACCAGACTACCTCTCTGCATATATGATGTTATGCCCTGACTGATTGGCTAATAGGGATGTGGTTTAGCAGTTGACTGATTGGGTGGGGTAATAAATGTTGCCTATAGAACTGAATGAGTGCTTGGGTATTGCTTGAATATGTAATTACTTATTGCCTATAATGGTTATGCCCTAACTGATTCAGTCTCAATCTATGTTGCCTATATGCCTCTCTGCCTATATGATGTTATGCCCTAACTGTTGAATGAATGTGCCTAAATGTTGCCTATATGCCTGAATGATTTACAGTGATGCAATTGTGCCAAGTACTGAGTCAAAATAAAATAATATGCCTTCATATATAGTTGATGACAGTGTTTTGATGTGTACATTGTTTGTATCCCAAACCAAGATCATGTGTGATGGAGTATATGTGTCTGAGCCCCAGGACCCACATACTCAGAAGAGCAGCAAGCACAAGACACCGAGTGGCGCCCACGTCGGCCAAGGGACCCCCGTCGGTCGGGAAGGTGCCAACTCAGATTATGGTCCTGAAGCCAAGGAACCCGGGTGCCCTCGTCGGCCGTGCCCTCGTCGGCCACGCCCTCGTCGGCCGCGAAGACCTCACAGAACCGGATTCTACACTTACTCATTTGTACAGCCCATTAGTGGCTTTGTATTCGGCCCAGTAGCGGTCCAGTTGTAAATGGGCCTCCCAAGCCCAAGGCTTGGGAGCCCAGCCCGTATTTTCTCTATAAATACTCCCATTGGTAGTAGTTATGGGGGTGACAAATTCATTCTATTGAAGCATATTATTGCACTTCTCTCTCTAGCTCTCACTTCTCTCTAGATATACTCTATCATTTGGTGCTCTCGTTGAGAGCTAGAACAATCAAGTTAGCACCCTTCGTCGCTACCAAGCACAGCTAACCACTGATCATGGGAAGAACTAAATCAAACCGCAACCTCGTCAGCAAGGCCATCCCTGAGGACCAAGAGCCCAGAGAGCACGATGAGGACGCCACGGCCGACCAGGTCGGCGGAGGGGACGTCTTCCAGGAGGCCTTCAACCTCACGGCGGACCTCCGCAACCAACTCAACGGCGGAGCCCCTGACACCCGCATCGGCTTGGACAAGAAACGAGCTGAGAAAACGGACCACGCCCCGGCCCAGCCTATGGTCGCGGCCTCTCCGTCCGTGGATCCACAGGTCCAGGCCGCGCTGTCGGTCATCATCGCCAGCCTAGCTCAGAACCCCACCGTCCTCAGCGCACTCTTGCCAAGGACCGGGGGGAACATCACTCCACCTCCTCAGCCCCAACCGTTGGCCGTCCAGATAGGCAACGATGAGGGGGTGGTGCCCCAGGACACGGCGTCGTCCCATTCCCACCCTGCTTCCCCTCTTCGGCCTGGGCAGACCCCAGCGCGTGGAAAAGCCTGCCTTCAACAGGCTAGGCGACACGCGCCGTCGTCCAGTTTCGGAGAGGATGGCGGGACGGATTGGTGAGCCTCGTCCTGGCTCGCCGAGGGAAAGCTTGGGGTCTGTGTCCCGGACAGCGAACCAGCCCCGCCCGGACAAGGGCAAGGGTAAGTTGCATGAAGACGACGTGCGCCACCGGATCAATACGGCTCACGACGAGCGCATGAGGAACCAGCCGGGCGCCGCTGCGGCCGCCAAGGACCCCCGGGATGAAGTCATCGCCCAGCTGGAAAGGAGGCTGGCTCAGATGGAGGCCAAGCAGTCGGCCAACATCCCTACGGCCGGCGCCTCCAACGACCCCGGCCTCAACGCGCTCATGAACAAGGTTAGCGCCCTGGAGAGGGAGCTGGGCGAGGGGCGAGGTGACCCCATCATCCAGGTCAGGACCAGGACCCCTTTCACCAACAGGGTCCTCTCGGCCCCCATCCCGGAGAAGTACAGGGGAAACGCCATCAAGTCCTATGACGGCCGATCAGACCCCCAGGAACACTTCAGCCGTTATCAGAACAACATGCTGATGGTGAATGCGTCAGACGAGTACCTCTGCCGTTGGTTTCTCTCTACTCTCGAGGGGCCAGCGTACGAGTGGTTCAACGCGCTCCCCGAAGGGAGCATCGACTCATGGCAGGATCTCGCCCAACGCTTCCTCACTCACTTTGCCGGGAGGAAGCGTGCGAAGAAGTATTTCACCCACCTCCTCTCCGTCAAGCAGCAGCACGAGGAGTCCCTCCGGTCATTCATTGATCGGTGGACGAGGGAAACCGAGGAAGTCGAGGGGGCCGATGAGCGCACCCTCCTCGCCTTGTATCAGGGAGCCCTCCGCAGCTCCCCGTACGCTAAGAGCCTTATCACCGACCCTCCGAGGTCGTACGCCAAGGCGCTCCAGCGCGGAGGCTTGTACGCCGACGCCGACGAGCTCCACAATCACAAGAAAGAGGGGGGCCATCCCTCCAAGAAGACAAATCCTTCGCCGGCCCCGGGTCCATCCCCGGCCGGCCAGGGTGCCCAGGGCCGTCACGGCTCTGGTGGACAGAGTAAGAAAGATCGCCACTGGCGGCCGAGGTTGGAACGGCCGGGGGGTGCCCTCACTCACCCGGTCGGCATCATCCTCGACTATGCCGAGAAGCACGGCCTCATCGAGCAGGCTCCTCGACCGGCCGAGGAGGTCCTTGCCATCCAGTAGGGCGGCACATACTGCCGGTTCCACAAGAACTCGTCGCACAACACCGACGATTGCGTCACGCTGAAGAAGGCCATCGAGCGTCTCATTCGCCAGGGGGAACTCTCCCAGTTTGTTAAAGGTGGCCCACGCAAAAACACGTGGGTAAACACCGGCAAACATGGGGGCGAACCCTCTGCGAAGAAGCGAGAGATTGGTAGGCTCAGCGACGACGAGGACTTCGAAGAACCCCCACCAAAGAAGAATCACATTCACCTCATCATAGGTGGGAACACTGGGGGGGACTCCGCCACTCAGAGAAAGAAATGGGCCCAATCCCTCTACATTGGGGAGGTGTCCCACGTTCCCCCCCAGCCGAAGAAGCAGCGAACGGAGGCGATCACCTTCACCTACAAGGATTTGCCTCCGGGGACGGAATCACACAGGGACGCCCTCGTCATCTGGTGTGAGATCGGTGACTCCATCATCCACCGCACTTACATCGATACGGGGAGCTCCGTCAACGTGATGTACCTGGATACCTTCCGGCAGCTGAAGCTGGACAGAGCTCTGCTAAGGCCGATCAAGACACCGTTATCCGGCTTCACCGGGGACTCTATCGACGCCGAGGGCACGATAGTCCTCCCCGTGGAGGTCGGTGACGGCCCCCACCGCGCCAGGATTGACATGGAGTTCATGGTGGTCAACCTCCCGTGCGCCCACAACCTGATCTTGGGCCGGCCAGCGCTGGAGGACTTGGAGGCCATCATCTCCATGAAGCACTTGTGCCTAAAGTTCCCCACCAATGACGGCATCGGCTACGCCAGAGGAAATCAGAGGATAGCAAGAGCATGCTACCTCAAGCTAACAAAGCCGGCCGAAAGGGAAGGACAAAGGATAGACACCATCACGGCCGCCGTCGCCAAGGACGAGGAGAGGCCGCATGCCGAGCCGGCCGAGGAGGTCGAGGAAGTCCCTCTGAATACCTCCCGGCCGGAGCGGGTCCTCAGACTCGGGAAGCAGCTCCCTCAGGACCAACGAGACGCCATCCTCCTCGTCCTGCGGTCATACGCCGTTGTCTTTGCGTGGCGTCCGGATGACATGCCAGGCATCAGCCGCCAGGTGATTACTCACCGGCTGACCGTCGATCCGGCCTCCACGCCCGTCAAGCAGAAGCGGCGCTACTTGTCCGCCGACAGGCGGGACTTCGTCAAAGGGGAGGTCGCCATGCTCCTCTCGATCAAACACATTAAAGAGGTGAAGTACCCGACGTGGTTGGCCAACGTCGTCCTCGCCCAGAAACCGCCAACATTCAGGATGTGTGTTGATTACACTGACCTGAACAAGGCGTGCCCCATGGACCCGTTCCCTCTCCCCAACATTGATCAGCTGGTGGACGAGACGGCGGGGTGCGAGTTGATGGCGTTCCTTGATGCTTTCAGAGGGTACCACCAAATCTCCATGCATGAAGATGACGCTGAGAAGACGACATTCATGACCCCAGAGGGAATCTTTTGCTACCTCGTCATGGCCTTCGGACTCAAAAACTCCGGCGCTACCTATACTAGGATGGTGGCCAAGATCTTCAGGACGGTCCTTGGCCGGACGATGGAGGCATACGTCGACGATATGATCGTCAAGAGCAGGCAGGCCTCCTCCCACGCCGACGACCTCCGGGAAATCTTTGAAATCATGAAGGAGTTCAGGCTCCGCCTCAACCCCAAGAAGTGCGCCTTCGGCGTCCAGGGCGGCAAGTTTCTCGGCTACATGGTCAGCCGGAGAGGCATCGAGGTTAACCCAGAGAAGATACAGGCCATCGTCAACATGGAGCCACCGCGCAATGTGAAAGAGGTGCAACGGCTAACAGGTCGCCTGGCGGCCCTAAGCCGTTTCCTATCCAAGTCAGCCGAAAGATCACTCCCATTCTTCCAGATCATGCGCAAGGCCAACGGCTTCAAATGGACGACGGAGTGCCAGGAAGCATTTGAGGAGCTGAAGCGGTACCTGTCGTCCCCACCGGTGCTCTCCAAGCCCAAGGCAGGTGAAACCCTCTTCTTGTACTTAGGGGTGAGCACGTCGGCCATCAGCTCCGTGCTCATCCGCGAGGACGAAGGGGTGCAGAAGGCCATTTTCTACGTGAGCAAGACGCTCAGGGAGGCCGAGCTCCGGTACTCCCCCATTGAGAAGACGGTGCTAGCCATCGTCCACACGGTGAAGAAGCTGGGGCACTACTTCCAAGCCTACGTCGTCCATGTGCTAACCCAGCAGCCTCTCGGCGCACTCATGAGGAGTCCCACCAGCTCCTCAAGGATGGTGAAATGGGCAATCTTCCTCAGCCAATTTCAAATTGAGATCAAGCCAAGGCCATCTATCAAAGGACAAGCCTTGGCCGACTTCGTCACTGAATGCACAGCAAGGGAGACGACCGTCGCCAACCCTGGGCCGGAGCCGGACGATACATGGATCCTATTCACTGACGGCTCGTCGGCCGCAAAATCATGCGGTGGCGGCGTCGTCCTCATATCCCCTGAAGGATTCAGAGCTTACCATGCCATCCGCTTCAACTTCAGGGTATCCAACAACAAAGCCGAGTATGAGGCCCTCCTCAGCGGTCTCAGACTCGTCGCCGGCCTCAAGGCCATGCACCTCAAAATCAAGTGCGACTCCAAACTGGTAGTGGGCGAGGTGGAGGGATCGTACGAAGCAAAGGAAGGCCGGATGAAGCAGTACAAACAAGCAGCGGAGGAGCTGCTAAAGGCGTTCGAAACCCACGAGATCACACAGATCCCAAGGGCCGAGAACGCCGAGGCTGACATCCTCTCCAAACTCAGCTCGGACACCCCAGAGCACATCTCCCAGCTGGCCAAGATCGAGGAGTTGAGCATGTCCAGCATCCATGCCAGCCCCGTCTTGTGCGTCCAACAGCGACCAGAGGACTGGATCTCCGACATCGTCACCTTCATCGCAACAGGAGAGCTGCCCCCGGACGAGGAGAGGGCCAAACTTGCCAAACTCAGGGCCCCAAGTTACACCATTGAAGATGGCAAACTCTACAAACGATCCTATAATGGCACTCTCCTTCGATGCCTCCACAAGGATGAGGCCGACGTGTCCATGGAAGAAGTTCATTGTGGTGTTTGCTCCTCGCACCAGGGCCCTTTCAGCATGTCCCGGCGTCTCGTCGTCCAGGGCTTCTTCTGGCCGACGATGGCACGAGACTGCGCTGACCTGGCCAGGAAGTGTACCACATGCCAGGTACTCCAGAAGGCCCCTGGTCGGCCAGCTGTCAACTACGCCCCCGTCAGCACTGCAATTCCATTCTCTAGATGGGGGATTGACCTGGTCGGCCCCCTGCCCAGAGCCACCGGGAACAACCGCTACATCATCGTCGCCGTCGACTACTTCACCAAGTGGGTCGAGGCGGAACCCCTGGCCAGCATCACGGGGGCCAGATGCCAAAAATTTGTTTACAAAAACATCATCACACGCTTTGGCGTCCCCCAGGAGATCATATCAGACAACGGCACCCAATTTGAGGCAGCCCCTTTTCAGGAGCTCCTCCGGGAGTTTGGGGTGAAGCATCGTTTCTCCTCCGTTGCCTACCCTCAGGGCAACGGGCAGGTCGAGAACGCCAACAGGACAATCATGTAGGGGCTGAAAAAGAAACTCCAGGCCGCAGGGGGTAGTTGGGTCGACGAGCTCCCCAACATCCTGTGGTGCTACAGAACCACGCCGAGGAGGGCGACAGGCGAAACGCCTTTCGCCCTATGCTACGGCTTTGAGGCAAAGGCGCCCACGGAAGTTGCCATCCCCAGCCGACGGGTGGAACAATATGAGCCTGACGCCAACGAAGAGAACATGAAGATTGACATGCACCTGGTCGATGAGAGGCGTGAGCAAGCTTACGTCCGAGCAGAGAACTACCGGCGTCAAGTAAAATCATACTATGACGCCAAGGTACGTTCCCGGGAATTTCAGGTTGGGGACTACGTCCTCCGCCGAAGGGAAGCAAGCCAGCCGACAGAGGGTGGCAAGCTAGCATTGAAGTACGAAGGGCCCTACATCGTCAGTGTCGTGGTCAAACCCGACACCTACAAGCTTAAACGCCCCAATGGGTCCAATGTACCACGAACGTGGAATGTACACCATTTGGTGAAGTTTTATCAGTAATCCGAAGGAGGCGCAGACGGCGAAGCCCTCACCCCTTAACGGGTTACTGATTGAACACCACCCTCGGCCTCGAGCCACTTATGAATAAAATCATGTTCCTCTTGATTTTTTCTCTGGAATTTAAAGTAAAAACATTAGCAGGTGCCCTCATCGGCCACCTTAGAGCGAAAGGCTCAGGCATGGCCGACGGGGCCCCTTGCATTTGCAGCCTACGATCGACAAGATCAGGCGTTCCATTGTATTTTGTATCAGCGAAGGGCTCAGGCCTAGCTGAGAGAGCACATCGTACCGGCCCCGTAAGCCTAGAAGTGAAACGCTCAGGTATGGCCGACGATGTCCCCAGGACGAGGTGCCCGCAAACGGCCCACGTCTTGAAACGGGAAGCTCACCGCGTCGTCCACGCGCAAGATCGCAGGACGACAGGCCTGAAATCATGGTCGAGGTGACAAAATCCCAAAACTCAGGGATGGGCAACGACAGCCGTTGGAAACCGACCAAAAGTCTAGCCCGCGTCATAAATAGGCGACGGGACCCGCCCTGAGATCACAGACGTTATAAAAGAAGTCCGAACCGGCCGAAGGACGAGCACACCCTTCGGCCGAAGCCTGAAAGAAGGATACTCCCCGAAAAAGGGGA
This sequence comes from Cuscuta europaea, assembly GCA_945859875.1. NCBI lineage: Eukaryota > Viridiplantae > Streptophyta > Magnoliopsida > Solanales > Convolvulaceae > Cuscuta > Cuscuta europaea. Next base: position 7,637,369 of record CAMAPE010000006.1, read on the forward strand.
CGGAAACGAAAAAAAAAGGAAAAAGAGGGAAGCCGACGGCCGTGCGCGCTAGCCGGCCTCGAGCAATGAAAAAATAAAATCCCCACAATTCAGGCCCAACTAGGCCAAGTACATATCAGTTGAACACAAGTGTAGTACCACTAACAGGTGACATGGACGATACGTCCACACCCACAAGGGAATGGTCAAGACCAAAGCATACGCCTATAAAACCCTAACTGAATCGGTTGGGTGACACGCAAGAGGTAACCTTCATCGGCCACAGCCCATTGAAGCACCAACGCTTGGTATGAAATAAAGAATCACAATCCTGAGGAGGACCAGGACGAAGCGGGCACTTATCACACCCGCGGAAGAATCAAGCAATCAAGAAACAATCCCTACTGGCCACAGCATCCCGGAAGGCCGATACAGGCACTGAAACCCAGGCTGTTGGTCAAGCAAAAGTTCTTTGGGGATTTGTCCAAGTGTTTACCAAACACTTAGAGAAACTTCTGAGGAAAAAGGTTCCTCAAGAAGGAACTATGTCTTAGCCGATGAAGGTAGGGCCATCTCTTTGGGAAAGCAAGGGGCACCCTCATCGGCCACAAGCCAAACCTTGGCCGATGAAGGTAGGGCCATCTCTTAGCCGGCAGCGGTACCGCAAAGAAGGAACTATGTCTCACATTTATACTTAGAAAAATCTCTAAGTACTTAAATGGAGAAACTCTAGACGAAGCGGGTACCTGTACACTCGAAGGTCGTTAGCTACCTACGCCTTGCATGTGTACTTACAAAAAATCCTATGTTCAAAAAAAAAACTAAGTTCAAAGTACCCTTATCGGCCACAACACAAGGATCCAAGCCGACCTTCCTGATCCGATCAGGAACGAGGGAACACGACGGCCATGAAAAACACTGGGCCGACAACGACATTGGTTCAGCACTTGGGGAATTTCCCAAATCATTGGTCAACACTGAGAGAGATTCAGTACCAGGACGATGAGAACACCAATTCACTTGAAGTCAGACACTTAGAAAAATTCTAACAAAAAAGAAGAATGGGACAACGCCAGGACGCAGCGGACACCCCATCTTGCCTGCCTCAGTCAGGACGGAAAGAAAGACACTAGGACATATCCTATCTAAGTGGATCTAAAACACTTAGAAATTTTTTGGATAAATTACAAGTGTTACAACAGCGAAGAAAGACCGGACAAGCCGACCAGGCCACCAGACTGAATGGCCTACCTCACGAACGTAGCCGACACTCGCGGGTGACCTAAGTTGTAACTTTTACACTTAGACAAATTTTGAAACTGAAATAGCAAAAGGGAATGAAACATACAAGACATACAAAGCCGAGCAGAACAGCAAGATGATTCATTCATAAACAATTAAGTACAATGGTGGGCGCTTCGGCCATTACATCAGATGGGCAAAAATTTAAGTTAATTAATTACATCAGAGTAGCCGATCAAGTCTCTTGGGCGCCTCCACCCTCGGCTGGCTCTTCGACATCTTCGGCTCCCTCCTCGGCCTCAGTCTCCTGATCAGCGGCAGCCGCAGAACTGGTGGCATCGTCCAGGAAGTCAAACTCCGTGTAATCCGGCTCGCCGAGGCCGGAACTCTCGATTGGGGACTCCCGCTCCGATAGAGGAAGCTTAGCCTGCTCCTCGGGATCTTTCATCAGCTTGGGAAGCTTCAAGTTCCGCCTAGCCCACCCGGAGGTATAATTCATGGCTTTGAGGGCACGGGATAGCCGCCGACACAGGAGCCTCTGCATCCGCTCTTGGCCCATGTTGTAGTACACGACCATTTCCCTGCTGAAGTACTCCTGGCCGGCGGGGGAGTTCATTCCCCAATCTTCAAGCTTGGCGGCCACCACTTCATAGCACCAGGAGAGCCGCTCATCGGCCTTCCACCCCTTGGCCAAGAACTGCTTAACGGTCTCGTCAGCGGCCTTCACAGCGGCAGTCTCGGCCTCAGCTTTTGCCTTCACGGCTTCATCGTTTTTGCGTCGTTCGGCCTCAAGCGCCCTCTGGCTCTCCTCGAGTTTGGCCAGGGCATCGTCCCTGGCTGCAGCGGCCTCATCGGCCCTCTGTTGCAAGGCCTTGGCATCCTCCCGGAGCCGGTCCAAGCAGGCTACCGCCTCATCGGCCGAGGCAGCCTTCTGCTCCAGCTCTTTCAGACGAGCAATCTCCCGGTGCTGCCTCTTGTGGCTCTCCATAAGCATGAAGGCACCCTGCACAAAAAAAGGCAAACAAAACTCAGGCAAATGATTCCACCCGGACGACGAGAAAAACGACAAATAAAAAGGCAGGAAACTTACTTGGACGAGGAGGTCCATCCCGCCTTCGTACACTTTGACGTCCCCGAGCCTCTTCAGATAGGCCCTATCTTTGGCCGGCATGGCCTGGGCCAGCACATCGTGGCCGAGGACGACATCATCAAAAACACCCCCGCCGACGGGGTACTCCACCATCTTCTGGTAGGTGGCAGCGGCAATCTCCTTGCCGGCCCTCTTCGTCCGTGGCTCCTGGACGAGAGGGAGCGATTGGGAAGCATCGCTTGGAGCAGCAGTGAGGTCCACAACGGGACCACTATCGTCCACACTTGGGACGGTCAGAGTGTCGGCCTCAGTAGCCTGGGAAGGAGACGGTGCCCTCTTCGTCTTCTTGGTGACGTTCAGGCCGGCCTCAGTCAATTTCTTCTGGCCGTCAATGGGAGGCCTCTTCTTCTTGGACTGGGCAGGCTTCGAGGCCGCACCAGCAGTAGCCCCGCCTCCCTCGGCCGCGACACGTTTTGCCGCCTCGGCCGCCTTTGCAGCCAACTCCTCGGCCGCCTTGGCCTTGGCTATAGCCATGATTGAACGGCGATCCATGGCAAAATCTACACAAAGGAAAACGAACAGATTAGCAAGGCAAAAGAACAGATAACAAAGGAAGAAAGCCGAAGAAAGAATTACCATCGGCCTCAGCAGGAATGCCCAAATCCGGGCCGTCGGCCTCTTCGAAGGTGGTGGTCATCCTCGGCCAAAGTTGGACATCGTCCTCCTTGTCGCCATACACATAGTATCTCAAGAAGCCGAGGGCGGTCATCTTGTATTCGGTGATGTAGTCCTTCACGCTCCTCGGCCCCCCTACCAAGAACGCCTCCACCTGAGCGTCCAAGATAGAACTCTTCGGCGGGTCGTGCAGATTGAACCTCCCGGTATGGCCGAGAGAGGGAAACTCGGTGCCGTTCTCACCAAGGGATACAAAAACGAACTTGCTCTTCCATCCATGGATGGACGAAGGCAAATCCGTGAAGCTCCTCTTCTTCGGCAGCTGTTGGAGGGTAGCATAGGCCGCACAGTTTTTGTGGCTTCCTCGGCCTATCTGATACAGATTCATAAACAGAGCCGTCGTCGGCCTGTAGCCCAGCTCCTCACAGCGGAGCAAGAACCCCACCATCAATGAGTAGCTGTTCGGCGTCAGCAAGGCCGGAGGGAGCCCCACCATGTCAAGATACTCGGTGATGAAGGGATGAAGAGAAAACCTCAGCCCCTTGGCGAAACTCATCGGATATACTCCAAATTATCCCGGGGGCGGATGAAGTACATGGTCCGTCGGCCTAGGTGCCCTAACCCGCCCGAACGGCCCCACGTACATCTGGGCAACCAAATAGTCAGCCGCGCTGCTCTCCGGCTTGATCAGGAAGATGTTTGTGAGATCCAGGTAGGAGACGCCCGGCCCATTCTTCGGCCTCCTTATTCTCTTCGGCTTATCTGCTCCCTTCACGGCAGACACCGGTCTCGGGCATGGAATAACAGCGGAAGTGGACGCCCCGTCCACCACTCGGGACGCACCTGCGTCATCACCTTTTGAAGACGAGGCGGACTCCTCGTCCTCAACTTCGTCGTCCACCGGCTCTCCGGACTTGTAAGGACTTAAACATTCTATCTCTTCCTCGAACTCCTCAAGCACCTCATAGTCGAGTGACCTAGTGCAGGGCTGGTCGTCGTACGGATAGTACTCTTCGTCTAAGCTCTTCATCATAACAACTACTACGAGCTTAAGGGGAATAACTTAGGATCTAGGGGTGTTCAAACGCCTAACACTAGATCACTAGCCTAGGAAGCAAAGTATGAAAAGTACAGAAGATTGCGATGAACACTAACCTTGAACACGAAGAACACGAAGAACACGAGCTTGGGAGTTTATCTCTCTAGAAATTTGGCCAGCACTTCGACAACTCAGATTGCAAATGAGGTTTCTCGTCGGAGGGGGAGGGGTATTTATAGAACCCCCCACCCAACGGTCACTACACGTGGCACCCTCCCAATGGCCACATCAACGGCCACCAATGGGAGGCCACCACGTCATCAACGGGCCAAGCCCAACCTACATATCAAGAGCCCACTGGCAAACCAGACTCTACGGCCTACACGCTTACCGGCTTCACCAGTGCCAGCAAGCGCCCACAACGGCCTATTTGCTTGCCAAGTCCACAAACGCCAACAATAAGGAGATGACAACGGCCAGGAATGTCATGAACGCCCATCGGCTCCCCGTAACGACCCTTGATGATAACTCTCTACAAGCGATGTGCGCACAAGGGTTCTCCCACAGGGTTACCTTGGCCAGAAAATCGCCATGAGGGTTGGATTCAGGGGGACTACGGAGAGGCCGCTTCGGCCAGGGACTCAAGCAACTCCTTCACCCCTCACTCTCTTCGGCCTGAAGCAGTGGGGGACTGGGGGACTACATCGGCCTCAACAAAACAAAAAGGAAAAAGGCAAAGAACAATGTAACCACAAAGCATGGCCACATCGTCCATGTATCACACTGCGCCTCGTCGGCCAAAGGCACATAACGACATTAGCAACGGCCAACTGGCCACCTAAGGCAAGGACACTCATCGTCCTCCGCCACAGTTAATCATAATGGGCTATTCGGCCAAGAACACGAAAGCCAATCAGCGACGGCCAAAAGGAGTGCGCAAACACCTCATCGGCCACCCAAAGGAAAGGACGCCATCGTCCTCGAAGCAAGGTTCAACCTTAGTGGCCTCGTCGGCCCAAACGTAAATTTCAACCATCAACGTCCAAGAAAGGGAAATCGCGCCTTCAACGGCCACCATTGGAGCAGGACACTCATCGTCCCCAAACGAACACATCAAGGAAACAACGGCCTCCCCGTCCACAGCGAGGAGCAGGTAACGGTCAAAGCACAGAACAGGATCACCAAAATGGAAACAGCGCCAGCGCCGCAACAGCTAATGGCCTGGGAGTGCCCGCATCGGCCAGAAGCGCCAAAACACGGGAATCTACTCTCATTCACTTCATCTACGTCTCAGCTTAGAGAGTGGGGGACTCCTGATGGAGTATATGGGTCTGAGCCCCAGGACCCACATACTCAGAAGAGCAGCAAGCACAAGACACCGAGTGGCGCCCACGTCGGCCAAGGGACCCTTGTCGGCCGAGAAGGTGCCAACTCAGATTATGGTCCTGAAGCCAAGGAACCCGGGTGCCCTCGTCGGCCGTGCCCTCGTCGGCCACGCCCTCGTCGGCCGCGAAGACCTCACAGAACCGGATTCTACACTTACTCATTTGTACAGCCCATTAGTGGCTTTGTATTCGGCCCAGTAGCGGTCCAGTTGTACAGCCCAAGGCTTGGGAGCCCAGCCCGTATTTTCTCTATAAATACTCCCCTTGGGAGTAGTTATGGGGGTGACAAATTCATTCTATTGAAGCATATTATTGCACTTCTCTCTCTAGCACTCACTTCTCTCTAGATATACTCTATCAATGTGACTACCCAAAAACCAAAAATATCAAGAATTTGTCTGTCCTGAAAAACCAAAAAAAAAAACCTAGATCATGTTTGTACCCAAAAACCAAAAATATCAAGAACCTGTCTGTACCCAAAAACCAAAAAAACCTAGATCATGTCTGTACACAAAAACCAAAAAACCCAGATCATGTATGTACCCAAAAACCAGTACCAGTACCTACTATACCTAAGCCTGAGTGCTACCATTAGCCAACACCTCTATAACTTCCCTCACTAGTGTTGGGTTTGCACCATTTGAGATAGGTAGTCCCCCCCGAGCATGTAGGTTGTCCTTTCCTATGTGAGGTATTTTGTAGTTGTTGTTACCTTTAACAGTTAATATATCCCTCATACACAACTGTAGTGATAGTTGGGAATAAACAAGGTGTGGCGCCTTGTTTAAAGTATAGGGACTGAACTCATCATATGCCTTGGTCACTGCTGCTACTAACTCTGAAACTGTAGAACTTCGATTGGCCTGTTGTAAGCACTCAACTGACCTAAAAAAATCTAGGTCTAGAATATTTAGATCAGGACTATTAGGTGGTTGGCATGCTAGTTTTATGTTAAAAACCTTTAGTAGTAGCCTCTACCATGAATTCACTGTCATTAGACTGTATGTGTGGTTTGACATTGTCTTGTTGGATAAAAATATGACCAGATGCATCAATTGGCCACTTGGCTTTGATGGCAGGGAGCACCTTTCTGAGTAAACATTCTCTATAGACTTCTTTAGTCACACTATCTATTGCCTTTTCCTCTATTGTACCTTGTGCTCTATTTTTGCTATTCCTTTTAGCTGGCCGGAATTCAGTAAATGGGAAAATACCTATTTTCCCATCAAATAACACTTACAACTAGGCCTAGCAACATCACTTTTGTGATGTATCTCTTGGACTTACAACTTCTGTAAGGCTCCTCTTCACCCGGGGCAAGATAGTACCTTGGTGAGACTTGGGTCATGTAAAACCACTTCTCATCCACATGCACACAATTGAACATGGGTTCAAACTGTGGATGAGAAGTCATCGACTGTGGGACAATTTGTGAAATTACCCATTCCATCCTCTTTGTCATATTTGAGTCTGTCAGAAATGGTTTTATAGCATTTGGGTGTACTTTTATCAAACCTTTTTTGATGAGTCTGTGCACATTTGTTGGGGGTATGCCCATCACCTTTGCCAGACTTCTTATGCTCTTCCTTCGATGTAGTTCTATATTTGTAATGTCAACTGGAGCTGCTATTACTGCTTTCTTACCTACCTTTCCAGTCATTTTTCTGTTAACATTTATTGGTAAACCCTCCCTTTGACATTTCCTTATATGCTGCCAAATATGTGTGATACACCTTTGTGACACTTCATGTTGTGCAGCTAGTGCATGTTTCATCCCTTTTTTCACCTTACCTTCTGTGGAGTTCGCCAGAAGTTCCTGCATGATATGTTGCTTAGCTTCATTGGAAAGCCTTTTTTTGTTTGAACAATTTCAGAACTTTCCATGTTCTTGTAATTTTTGTTGTAAGTTGTGAGGGTGAATTTTAGGGCTATGACTTGCTATTTATAGAACAGTTAGATCTTATGTTTGGACTTGGGTATATTTTGGAGGGAGTCTGAAAAGTCTTCGCCAAAAGGTAACCTTTTTGGCAATGATATGTATACGCAACCTTTATTTTTAATACGGAGTAGTGGGCTGCTTTTAACTGTACACAACACTCACCATGAATTCCTTTTTCTTAAAATGTATACGCAGCCTTTTGGTACTTTAATTTGCTTTTTAAATGTATAAAACAAAAAAGTCAAACCCAATAATTCCCTTTTCTTAAATTGTGTGCCCATGGGAAACGGAAGATAAAATGAGAACGGAGGGAGTACCATTCAACGCGCGAAATGAAAAATTACGTATTTGATAAAAAGTTTTCTACTTAAGTTGATATGCCGAAAACACAACCACCTAACGGCTTAGGAACACCTTCTTTTTTCGGATGGGATCAATTCGCATTTCACTATTGGATATTTGTGATCTTCCGCCTTGTGTGACCTAACGGTAGGGTAGAAGTATAAGCTAAGCTAAAAAAATACTAGTAATGCGGATGATTAATGGTGATATATGCTTGATTATAATATTGCTTGCCTCAAAGACTTGTACACTTCTATCCAAAAACGGCAAGCACTTCTTCCACTTCTATCCAAAGACATGCATGCAATTATGCAAAGCAAATAAACTAAAGAAAAGAAAAAGGAAATGATTGTGATAATGATGATTGCAACTTTCTTATGGAAGAGCCATTAAACAAAGTTGAAAGCTAGTGATAGGTGTCTTACAACTTCAATTAATTGGAGTTTTTTTTCGAATTAATGTTAATTAATTAAATAATTACGGAATCAATGTAAGGTTAAAACTATTTATCGATATACGTAATTTTGCTCGCATAGTCGCATTCCATTGCGAATATCATGTTAACCAGAATATTTTAGTCCATGAAAATATCTACAAGAAAATGAAGAAATTAAAAGAAAACCACCCGAAAGAAAAATCGATCACTTTTGTACTATCAATTGCCTGCATATTTCACTGCTCATCAAGTAAAAACATTTAAATAAAAAAGTATTTATATATTCTTCTTTGTAGACTATTTTTCATGTGTGAATATGTTCACATACAAAAAATAACATGCTCCCAGAACTGCAGAAGTGTGTATTGGGCATGTACAAGAAGCACGGCTGATATTTAAATTTAATCCAGTCTGTTATTGATTGTTCATTGTTTATTTTTTGTTGGGGTTGCAATTGTTTGGATGATTTGGGTATGGTTTATTTGAACTGGTTGTTAAACTGTCAATATCAATGCATAATTTATATATTGGTTAATGTTGAAGTATGTGTCTCACCTCATTCAATCTTTAAACCGATACTACGAATTTTTGAACTGATAAGTGTTGTTCTTGCAATTGTAAAGGACGATGGTGTTGGGATATATAAAAAAATTTGTCACGGATTTGCCACGGATTTATCCGTGACAACCCCTTTTTCGTACTGTATTATTAAAGGTTACAGCTGGGAAATCAATAATTAAGGTTTGTCACGGATTTTGTCACGGATCCATCCGTGACAACGTTTTTTTGAAATCCGTCACGGATTTGTCACGGATCTGTCCGTGACAAATGTCTGGGAGCAAAAAAAGTTTTCGCCGGAGTAAAAAACCGGTCGCCGGAGTAAACTTGTCACGGACCAAATCCGTGACAATATTTTGTCACGGATTTTGTCACGGACCTATCCGTGACAACACGTTTTCGTGACAAATCCCACTATTCCTGACAAAGCCCGTGACAACGTTGTCACGGCCGTAATCCGTGACAACACGCGAGTTTTTTTGTAGTGTTACTACTCTTACAAGATTAACCTTTTAGGATGGAATTCAAATCTTAACATCATATTAAAGTCAGATCCGGTTTTGATTTGAGCGTTATTTAGCACTCATAATTAAGGGTAGTTTATTGTGTGTCGGTTTGGCCTATTTATTCTAGGGCTGGGTCCGGAAAACCGAAAACCTAAAACCGAATCAAAATAAACTCAATTGCAACCAAAGAAAACCAAACCGCTAAAAAACCGAAACGAATGTAAAAAACCGAACCGTAGTTGTTTGATTCGGTTTTGGTTTTAACCATTCAAAACCGAACCGAACCGAATAAACCGAACAAACTAAAATATGAAATTTTATTTGTTAATTGTTAAGCATTAATCCTAATATCTTCAATAGTCTTTGATTTTTCTGTGCTAGAAAATTAATTTTTGTATTATGTTTAGTTTGTTTTATGAATGCATTTACACACTTATTACATACTACAAAATAATGTAGCTATATTGATTTATTATGTCTTTTATGTATGTATGTATGTTTCAATTTATTGCATGATAGATGGTGATATGTGGCTATGTGCTTAATGGTTATTACTAGTAATTAACTTTTATATTTATGTAAATTAAAGTTTTTTATTGATATATCAAATAAACATTCTTCTCAACTATATCCCATAGAACCTATATATTCATGAACTTTATTCAAATTAGTCATAAACAATGTAAATTAAAAATATATACACATTTATCTCTCTTGTATACTCATATAAATCAAGGCATATTTATGTCTTCTTTTTTATTTGTTCTAGTATGCTTGTATTTTTTGTGTAATATGTTTGCTCCTCCCAACTGTCATATCATGTTAAATCAAATGACAATTTTTAGTTATAAAAAACAAAAAAAAAACGAAATCAAACTGAAACAAACTGAACCAATCAAACCGTAGTTTCATGTTTTGAAAGTACGTTAAAGCCGAACTTTCTACTTTGGTTCAATTCCACATTTGTTTTTTTGTCAAAATCGAACCGAATAAACCAAACTCACCTCTAATTTATTCACCCCGGTTTGGACTGAGTGAATGTGTTGAAATATTTGTCCCCGCGAGATTGATATAAAACAAAAAAAAAACATTTTACTAAGATCATTAGCTACTCCACATTCCAGATTTAGATTAATTGTTTAGAATGGTTGAAACCTCAAGTTTTAAGAAATCATAACAACTACTTCGAACATCATTATTAGAACATCCGAGATCAATCATATCAAAGCGTTTCTAGTTTGAGATGTTAATCACCGGCTCCTGGGTAGTAAGAAATAAATTAACATCTATTCCTCTGTTTCTCTTCTTTATTAATTTTTTTCTTCATTTATCTTCTTCTTTTTCACCAAAATATTAAGAATCCAAACGCAATTTTATTCATCTTCATCTTCAAATTGTTGGAAAAATGTGTTAAAATTGCATTAAATGGTCTTTTTGGGGCAATTATTTGAGTGGGGTCCACTTCCGATTTGGGTCGGGTCAAAGTGGTTTCGGATTGTCCTTGTTAAGGGCTACAATTCGATATATGGTACACTCAAAACGGATAACGGGTGAATGAGAAATTGATTCTCGAAGTTCACTCGTTGAAATGGAAAAACTGGGAAAATGGTGAGTTTCTAGTGTGTTTTATCCCACACCGAAAAACTCAAGGGATTTTCACCCCCTTATAAAGGGAAGCCTCTTTTAAGGAGTTACGATTCCTAAAGGGAAAGGCTCTCTCTTACGCGCAGAGGGGGGGGGGGGGGTGCCGATCAAATCCCGAAACGGAGAAGAAAAACCGCGACTCGTGTGCGCGGGCGACCTGCGGACACGAATGTCGTCCGAAAACCTATCATTCAAAGATACGGTCTAAGTTTTGTTTCTTCCCGTAACGTTTTATTTTTTCCCAGGATCAGAGTTGCTCGAACTCTGGTGGAGGTCTTCTGGTAGCATCAGAACTGCTCCAACTCTAGTGGGGGTATTCTGATCGCGCACCAGAACTGCTCCAAGCCGTTACAACCATTAAATGCCCAACGTTCTTGTCTTTTAATGCAACGTTAAATGGACAGTTTATGGATGATTCAATGCCCAACGGACTGGTCATTGAAGTCCAACGTTCAGGTCCATTAACATCCCATTTAACACACAACAAATCCTCCTATAAATAGATGGCAGGTGGTTTGCAACAACACAACGCACAATACATTCCTCACGAATTTCTTGAGCTAAAAACACCTAAAGCTACTCAGAAAACTTCCTTCTGTGTTCATACTTGGTTCTCGTTCGCTGGAACTCTTGTTTGTGTGCTCAAACATTAGTTCGTAGTCATCGTATCCTGGGAAACGATTGTTGCAATGCTCCTAGCACCGTGGGAGGCAACAAATACGTTTTAAGGAAATCGTGCGTAGCACGAGCTTTGACTAATTCTGCTTCATCTCCTTTCTTGTTTTTCTTTAGTCATTTTATTTAATTAATTTATTTTAATTAATTTTCTTTATTTTCCGAAACACACCCAGCAATCTTAAAACGTATTTGTTGATTGTTCTACTCTGGCAAACAATCTTAAACGAAGTTTGTCACTTTGGTGAACGAACTTATTTTATTTGTGTTTTCGGAAAAACGTTAAAGAACGAAAATGACTTCTCAAGAAAACGAGATTGGTGTTGGGCAGAATGTTCTGAACGACAATCACTCTGAAAGCGGAGCACCGGTGAACAATAGTTCACAACGCGGTGCATCTGCTTTGGCCAACCAAAGGGCTATCCCTATGGTGACCGTGCCAAGCAACTCTGTGGAGAAACCCGAGAAATTCAACGGGTTAAACTTCAAGAGGTGGCAGCAAAAGATGCTATTTTACCTCACTACTCTCGGTCTTGCTAGATTCTTGAGCGAAGATGCGCCGGTAGCAACCGGGGGTGAGGTGGATGCGCAATCTTTCAACGCGGTTGAAGCTTGGAAGCATTCTGACTTCCTTTGCCGAAACTACGTGTTGAACGGGCTGCATGATGCTTTGTACGACGTGTATAGCAAATTAGCTACGGCTAAGGAGCTATGGAATGCTTTGGACCACAAATATAAAAGCGAGGATGCCGGCGCAAAGAAATTTGTTGTTGGTCGATTCCTTGATTTTAAAATGGTGGATTCGAAGACGGTCTTGAGTCAAGTTGAGGAGATGCAAATGATCTTCAACGAAATTCGAGATGAAGGAATGACGGTTAGTGAGTCATTCCAAGTGGCGTCAATTATTCACTTATTGCCGCCGGCTTAGAAGGATTTCAAGAACTACCTTAAGCATAAGCGAAAGGAAATGAACTTGGAGCAATTGATCCTCCGTCTGCGGATTGAAGAGGATAACCGGAAGAACGATGGGAAACTCCCAATTGTTCATGGCGCCAAGGCCAACGTGGTGGAGCATGCTAAAGGCTCCAAAAATAAAAATAATGGGAAGAGCAAATTCGGTCCCAAGGGAGGCGTTTCCAAGACAAAGTTCAACGGAAAATGCTTCAATTGCAACAAGAATGGACACAAGTCCTCGGATTGCAAGGCACCAAGGAAGAAGAAAGATTCTCACGTGAACTTGGTGCAAGGTGGGCAAAAGGATGAAGACATCATCCTTGCGGCTGTGGTGATCGAGGTTAACCTCGTTGGATCCAATTCCAAGGAGTGGTTCGTGGACACCGCTGCTACCCGGCATATTTTCTCAAACCGGGAGCTATTCACGACCTTTGAGCCATCAAATGGTGAAAAGGTGTGGATGGGAAATTCTGCTCATTCCGCGGTGGAAGGCGTGGGCAAAGTGGTCCTGAAGATGACTTCGGGCAAGGAGCTGACTCTAAACCAAGTGCTGTTCGTTCCGGAGATACGTAAAAACCTGATTTCCGGTTCGTTGTTGAACAAGCATGGCTTCCGCATGGTTTTTGAGTCGGACAAATTAGTTTTGTCTAAATCGGGAATGTATGTGGGAAAGGGGTATACATGTGATGGGCTGTTTAAGCTCAATGTAATGACTATTATTAATAATAATAATAAAATCCCTTCTGCTTACTTGCTTGAGTCTTCCAATGTGTGGCATGGTAGACTAGGACATGTTAATTTTAATTCTATACGTAGATTAATTAACATGGAGCACATTCCTAAATTCACAATTGATGTGAAGCACAAATGTGAAGTTTGTGTAGAGGCAAAACTAACGAAAACGTCTTTCAAATCGGTTGAAAGAAAAACGGAACCACTTGAATTAATTCATAGTGACGTTTGTGATTTTAAATCAATACAAACACGCGGCGGTAATAAATATTTTATTACCTTTATCGACGATAGCACTCGCTATTGCTACGTTTATTTATTAAAAAATAAACACGAAGCAATCGATAAATTCATTCTTTATAAGAATGAAGTGGAAAACCAACTTAATCGACTGATAAAGACGGTTAGGAGTGATCGAGGTGGTGAGTATGAAGCACCAATTGGTGACTTTTGCGCTAGTGTGGGTATAGTACACGAACGTACCGCACCCTATTCACCTCAATCAAACGGTGTTGCCGAACGAAAGAATCGCACATTGAAAGATATGATGAATGCGATGCTAGTAAGTTCGGGCTTGCCACAAAATATGTGGGGCGAAGCAATCTTGACAAGCAATTACCTTTTAAATAAGGTTCCCCGGAAAAAATATGATAAAACTCCGTACGAGTTGTGGAAAGACAGACGGCCTTCCTATCAATATTTAAAAGTGTGGGGGTGTCTTGCTAAGGTGCTTGTACCAACACCTAAGAAAACAAAAATAGGTCCAAAAACGGTGGATTGTATTTTTATTGGATATGCACAAAATAGTAGTGCTTATCGGTTTTTAGTGTACGATTCGAATAATCCGGATGTACATAAAAACACAATAATTGAATCAAGGAATGCTTCATTCTTTGAAGATGTATTTCCATGCAAGTCCAACGAAGGGCCTAGCACGTCAAAACGAACATTTGACGTAGCTATGGAAAATACTAGCGAGGGATCCGGAGAAGAACCCGAACCCAGACGTAGCAAACGTGCTAGAGTCGAAAAATCCTTCGGACCGGATTTTCTCACCTACCTGGTAGAATTTGAATCGGATATTCTAACATGTATGGTAGAAAATGAACCGGATTTTCTAACATGTTTGGTAGAAAATGAGCCACGGACTTATACGGAAGCCGTGACGTCTACTGAAGGTCCTATGTGGAAAGAAGCCATCAAAAGTGAGGTGGACTCTATCCTAAAAAATCACACGTGGGAATTGGTTGATCTCCCTCCGGGATGTAAACCTTTGGGATCCAAGTGGATTTTTAAACGTAAAATGAAACCAGACGGTTCCATTGATAAGTATAAAGCCAGACTTGTAATCAAGGGATACAAGCAACGCGAGGGCCATGATTACTTTGACACGTATTCTCCCGTGACGAGAATAAATTCCATTAGGATGATACTAGCGATTGCCGCTTTGCGGAATTTGGAAGTTCATCAAATGGACGTAAAAACCGCTTTTCTAAATGGCGATATAGACGAAGAAATCTATATGGAACAACCCGAGGGTTTTCGTGTTCCAAGCCAAGAAAAGAAGGTTTGTAAATTAATTAAATCATTGTATGGATTGAAACAAGCCCCTAAACAGTGGCACGAAAAGTTCGATCATGCAATGTTAATTAATGGGTTTAAGATAAACGAAAGTGACAAATGCGTCTATGTGAAAAGCACAGTAGACGGCTATGTCATTTTATGTTTATATGTGGATGATATACTCATCGAGGTAGCAATAATCTAATGATTAATTCTACCAAAAACATGTTAAATTCTAAATTTGACATGAAGGATATGGGGCTGGCCGATTTAATCCTTGGGATTAAAATAATTAGAGGACCTGACGGTCTAACGCTAAGCCAATCCCATTACGTTGATAAAATCCTTACTAAATTTAATAAGGATGATTATCAAGAGGCAAGGACGACATTAGATAAAAACACTCATCTTACCAAAAATCGTGAAGAGTGTATTTCTCAAGTTGAATACGCTAGGATTATTGGAAGTTTGATGTATCTAATGAGTTGTACCAGGCCTGATATTGCCTTTGTGGTTAGTAAGCTAAGTAGATATACTAGCAACCCCGGTGATGAACACTGGAAGGCAATAATAAGGGTTTTGAGGTATTTACGTAAAACCCAAAATCTTGGACTGCACTATGGAAGATATCCAGCTGTACTTGAAGGGTATAGCGACGCTAGTTGGATATCCGACATAAAGGACTCTAAATCCACAAGTGGATATGTTTTCACTTTGGGAGGTGCAGCCGTGTCGTGGAAATCCTCGAAACAAACGTTAATAGCTAGATCCACGATGGAATCTGAGCTAATAGCCTTGGATAAGTGCACTGAAGAGGCTGAATGGCTACGCCATTTTCTCGAGGATATTCCAAGTTGGGAGAAGTCTGTCCCTCCAATATGCATTCATTGCGATTGTCAAGCGGCAATTGGAAGGGCACAGAGCAATCTCTACAATGGTAAGTCTAGACACGTTCGTCGTAGACATAACGCCATTAAACAACTCCTCACAACGGGTGTTATCACTGTTGACTACGTGAAGTCAAAGGATAACATAGTGGATCCGCTAACCAAGGCATTGGATAGAGAATTGTTGGAGAAGTTGTCACGAGGAATGGGACTAAAGCCCGTGAATTGAAAAGTTCTATAGTGGATACCCAACCTAGTTGGTCCTAGGTTCAAAAGGGACAACTAAATTATAGAGCGAAGGATGGTCACTGTGGGGGTCCCGGACTCCTACCCACTCCTCGTTAAAACAGTGACTCCCGCACGAGGTTAGCAAAAACGTTTGCTTTAATGATTCTATAATGTTGATCTACTCGATAACATTGGAAGAGTATGTGGGATACTCGTGAAAGAATCACCTATGTGAGAGAGAAGAGGGCCGCTTCAAAGGAGAACTGTAAAGGCTCAGTTCTTTAGAAACTCTTGCAGAACCAGGACGGTGACCCATGGCCAAAACGGGCACACCCATGAGAACGGAACAAAGTTGGAAGGTTCTTGTGTAAAGATAAGTCAATGTTTACACGACGGCAGTATAGTTCAAGGACATCGAGTCTACTAGACAGCCAGTAAATAAACGTGTCTTTACAACGGAAGGTTCAAAGGATAAAACCTACCTCTCCGTATGCAAGGATCATCCGGTGAACACAATGTGTCCTCCTATCTTCGTGTCTTTTTAAGTCTCGAAAATCAATTTTCATTCATGTGGGGGATTGTTGGAAAAATGTGTTAAAATTGCATTAAATGGTCTTTTTGGGGCAATTATTTGAGTGGGGTCCACTTCCGATTTGGGTCGGGTCAAAGTGGTTTCGGATTGTCCTTGTTAAGGGCTACAATTCGATATATGGTACACTCAAAACGGATAATGGGTGAATGAGAAATTGATTCTCGAAGTTCACTCGTTGAAATGGAAAAACTGGGAAAATGGTGAGTTTCTAGTGTGTTTTATCCCACACCGAAAAACTCAAGGGATTTTCACCCCCTTATAAAGGGAAGCCTCTTTTAAGGAGTTAAGATTCCTAAAGGGAAAGGCTCTCTCTTACGCGCAGAGGGGGGGGGGGGTGCCGATCAAATCCCGAAACGGAGAAGAAAAACCGCGACTCGTGTGCGCGGGCGACCTGCGGACACGAATGTCGTCCAACTCTGGTGGGGGTATTCTGATCGCGCACCAGAACTGCTCCAAGCCGTTACAACCATTAAATGCCCAATGTTCTTGTCTTTTAATGCAACGTTAAATGGACAGTTTATGGATGATTCAATGCCCAACGGACTGGTCATTGAAGTCCAACGTTCAGGTCCATTAACATCCCATTTAACACACAACAAATCCTCCTATAAATAGATGGCAGGTGGTTTGCAACAACACAACGCACAATACATTCCTCACGAATTTCTTGAGCTAAAAACACCTAAAACTACTCAGAAAACTTCCTTCTGTGTTCATACTTGGTTCTCGTTCGCTGGAACTCTTGTTTGTGTGCTCAAACATTAGTTCGTAGTCATTGTATCCTGGGAAACGATTGTTGCAACGCTCCTAGCACCGTGGGAGGCAACAAATACGTTTTAAGGAAATCGTGCGTAGCAAGAGCTTTGACTAATTCTGCTTCATCTCCTTTCTTGTTTTTCTTTAGTCATTTTATTTAATTAATTTATTTTAATTAATTTTCTTTATTTTCCGAAACACACCCAGCACAAATTAAATTATGAATAAATTTAGGGTTGTTTTCCTTCTCTATGAGTTATCACCAATAGTTTATATTCCATGATCTTTTAAAACTTTGTCTATCTCTCATTTTTGAGTTGTCCCCAAAACTTTATCATTTTCTCTTTTAATCAACTAATTTAGTTTTCATATAATTGGAATTTCCTATATCATTTTAGGAAGCATTATTGTTTCTAATATAAAAAACTATTATTTGTCCTTTTTTTGAGTGCACTGCGGATAAACTATTAATTTATAATAATATGACTAAAAGTCACTATACTATAGTGTTACGGTCATTTAAATGTAAAAATTAAATATAATTTGCTATTAAATATTTGTTAAAATCATTACACTTAAGAGGTTATATTTTTTACTTTAGCTAAGTAGTTATTTCTAATATGTATTCAATCTTAACCGTTGCATTATACAAATTGATTTGTTATGAATTGGGGTGGGGGGGGCAATAACCAACTCTTCAATGGTAGAACTTATTTTCATTTTGACAAATATAGGATAAATTCATGACCATCATTGAAGGATGCAAGGTAAGGAGCTTGCTATATACTTCCTGTAGTCCCAAAATAATCTGCAAAGTCTATTTTTTTCGTCGTGGTTTAGTTTTATTCACTTATTCAGTACACAAACTTTTTATTATATTTCAGTTTGGAATTTCTGACTGTATAATTTTTATTATAATTTCTAGATAGGTAAATTTTGAGGCATAACTGCATAAGCACCGAGGAACCCTAGCGCTCATCTCCTCTCTTTGTAGTGGTTAGATTCTTCGCCGCCCCTATCAATATGGGGTTAGAGCGACATATTATACTGATTTTAAGTGTCTCTACGCTTGGGCTTGCAACTACATCGAAGGAGATATTGTTGGCAGATGAACGAGTTAGGGCTAGAAGTTTGTATCGGTGATGGACCGTGAAGCCTTGGTAGGTCGCTGTTAGAATCTCACACCGGAAAAGTTTGAATCAACAAAGTGTTATATTAAGACATGTGCTACTCCTCCTATCAGGTTAGATAGGTTGACCTTTTAAGATGGAACCCCAGGTCTTAACATGGTATCAGAGGCAAATCCATCCATAACCATGGTGTGGGCCCCCTTATGAAAAATGACGACATGATTAAAAAAATGACAATGACGAACTGATGAAAAAATGATTGACGACACGATCCAGATGAAGTGTCTGGTCGTGAGGAGGGGTGTTAGAATTCACACCGGAAAAATTTGAATCAACAAAGTGCTATATTAAAACATGGGCTACTCCCCCTATCAGATCGACCTTTTAGGATGAAACCTCAGGTCTTAACAGTCGCTCCAACGGTGGTAGAGTTGGTATTCACCCATATTGCAAGAGCTCATCCTCCTCCGGAACCACGTCCATACCAAGAAGAGCTTTGTGGAAAGATTTTATTTCAATATTATTTTCCCATAAGTAATACTACGTACTTGTTTCTGTTTTAGTCCGAGTAGATTTGCTTTGAATGTTTGGATTTTCGAACTTCTTTTGACAGGTTGGGTTTCAGATCCGTTCGTTTTAGACTTAAATTTGCTCGTTTCAGATTTAGCGAGTCAGTTTGTTTTATATGAGGTGACTGACTCTATGTCTTCCAAGAGTTCACAATTGGATTTATAAAATTTATCTGAAGATTATATTGTACGCGTTCTCGTTTTTAACATAAAGCCGCTCTTTTATAATAAAAAATATGTGTAGATTTTGATTAGTAAATTGATTTAATTGTCCATAAAGATGGTTGAACTTTATCATCTGTCGGTCTAAAATGTTGCAAGTCAATTAGGGGGGATTGTGGGATTCAAATTTGGTCAAAACTCAAAAGCATGAAATTAAAACCATTAATTATTACAAAAAATGTACATGTCAATTCCTGTCATTTTATATTCCCGGATACTCCACCATCCCAAAAGTGTGAGTAACAAAGAAGACCCTTTAATGAAAGTTACACCATTTGTATAAGTCTGATTTTGGAAGCTCCCCAAAGGCCAAAGACATAGCTCAGTTGATCGAGCGGTGAGAAAATTGAATCAAGTGACCAATGTTCGAAACCTGCAGCGACCGTGTGGAGGTTACAGAACCTGAAATAAGACTGGACCTTTGGTGCGCACAGCGCACGTGTATAAGACCTACCGCCGCTTTACTGACTGAGTCAACGTGATTAACATCTCCATCATCTTGTCGGGGTGAGGGGCCTTGGGTCGGACATTCAACCTCTTTGGACCAAGTTGGACCAAGCTACCTAACTATCAATGAATTTAGTCTTACAGCACATGCACCTTTTTTCCATTCTTCGTGAGTAAGTAACAGCTCCATATATATGCCCCCGCACACAAATACACAATGCCCAATATATCAAACTTGACTTGCTTTCGAACCTTTCTTTTCCTTTTACTGTACCAGATCCGATCCACTCAATCAAAACTAATTATACCATGCAGTAATCGAAACAGAACAACTATTTCCTTTTTAAATTAAATCTTGTTTGGCTTTGGGGTTTAGAAAAGTAGGGTTCAGTTTTAACCTAAAACTAAATGTCGAATCAAAGATTTTTTTTTTTTGAATTGGATCAGTTCGATTTTATCTTTCCAAATTTGAAACCACGACTTATTCAGTCTTTCCAAATTTGTACCTGACCGTTGGATGCAACTCCTATATGGAATACTCCCTCCGTCTTCCAATTAAGTTCCCGATTTGACTTCACACGTATTGAGAAAATAAATACTCCCTCCGTCCCTTTATAAAAGTATCCATTCATTTTACACACACCTTAAGAAAGTGGGTTTGGTTGGTACTGTTTGGCACTGTTTTGCACTGTTTTACACTGTTTTGTTTGCATAAAAAGGAAAGGGAACTTTTATTTAGGGACGGCCCGAAAGGGAAACAGATGCTTTTATTTAGGGACGGAGGGAGTATGACTTTACAGTGGAGTGCACTGTTTTGCACTGTTCAAACACTGTTTGGCACTGTTTTGCACTGTTTGACACTGTTTTTATGTAGATAATTTGTCAAATAAGGAAAGTAAGGAAGTGTGGAATTAATTTAGGGACTGTCCAAAAAGGAAAGTGGTAACTTAATTGGAGGACGGAGGGAGTATTTGTATTGAACCTTCACTTTAATCAGATACTCCCTCCGTCCCTTATACCTTTACCAACTTTCCTTTTTTGGTTGTCCCAAAAATTTGCCAGTTTCCGTTTTAATCAATCAATTTGAGGCTCGTGTTATTTCTCTCTCCTCAGGACAAATATCTACCACACAGTTTTTACTTTATTATTCTAAGTGTCGGTCAAACTTGGCAATCCTTTTAGGGACATGGAGTATATATTTATACATACGTTTGTCTTTCTCAAATTTTGGTTTTCAATTCATGTACTCCCTCCAGTCCCAAACGAAATTCACACTTTCCTTTTTGGGTAGGTCCAAAATAAACTTCACACTTCAGCCTGGCCGCCTGACCGTCTGGCCGCCTGACCGCCTAGCCGCTCGACCGCTTTGCCGCCCGGCCGCCCGACCGCCTGGTCGCTTTGCCGCCTAGTCGCCCGCCGCCTGGCCGCCTGCTTCCATGGAGGTGATGATGCCATCCGACCCGGGGGCACCCAGCCGCCTGGCCGCCTAGGGCAAGACGCACGCACGCATGCAGGAAGTCCAGAAAAGAGAAAAAAAGAAAGCAAAGTATAGAAAAAGAAACGTATGATTCAGGATTTAATGTTGAATCAAAGTTTACATAGGCCAACTGCAAACTACAAAAAAAATATACAAGGTTATGGCTAAGTAGACCCGACACCATCATGTACAATGGTCTAATCATGGGATTTGCTTGGAACCTCAAACAACTCTCTTGGAATCCGGACTCCAGTGCCATCCTGTCCATGGCTGATCTCATACCGTTGGGTGGTCACCAAGTTTAATGGAGCCATATCTTTCTCACCATGATGATTCTTCAAGCACGTGGGAAAACCTAGCGGAGGCATGGAACTATGCAAGTGTCTCGTTGCCTGTCTCAGCGTCCTTCACCTTGTCAGACTCGTGAGAGAACTTTTCCCAGACACAATCAAAGCTTGGAATGCCTCCAAAGTCATGAACATACCCTGTAGACAAAAGAAATATTGTCAAGAATTCAGGAAAGAAACGAACCAGCAACAACCATAGAGGCACAACCACTAACGTCACCCAATTATAGATCTGTCGGTAGATTGCACACTACCAACCTGGGAGGCTATCTTTGTGCTATGTCCTAGGTGCGACGCAGAGTATGACGGAGCCGTCCGATTCAAGACTATGTAGCGAACAACCCAAAGGGATACAGCTGGCAGGAGGTGTTCGGTCGGACCTGAAGCACCACCACTTGCAATCCGCCGTCATTGCCTAGAGCCGTCATAGCTTGGAAGCCGCCACCGTTGACTGGGAAGCAGCCAATTGGGGAATCTGTCCCTCACCTTGGGAATGCAACGCGAACCTCCCTACTACTTGAACCACTCAGAGCCATTGAGCCGACCTGGAAGCAGTTCATCCTATTTGGAAGCAATGTCGGTAGCCTGGAAGAACACCAACAGCCTGGAGGAAATTCAGCCAACTTAGGAAGCCACCTCCCTCGATGGCGTCACCGCCCAGAATCCGCCTCCGCCTGGAGCCCAGAAGCTGCCACGACCTTGAAATAGTTCAGCCGATTTGGAAGGCTGCACTGGTGCACGGCCGGCTGGAGGATTTACATCAACCTCGCCGGTCG
Organism: Cuscuta europaea; assembly: GCA_945859875.1. NCBI lineage: Eukaryota > Viridiplantae > Streptophyta > Magnoliopsida > Solanales > Convolvulaceae > Cuscuta > Cuscuta europaea. The sequence continues at coordinate 7,659,559 of CAMAPE010000006.1, forward strand.
AGGTCTTGCTCGAGTTCGTCTTCCGGCCTCCAACTCCTTCAAGCGGTGCTGATCCACCGGCCGGATCTGCAGAACTCCGAAAATGATGCCGGCCGTTGGAGAAGATAGCCGCCAGACCTCAGGGACGCCGACGAGCCGTACAGGACAACCACCGGCCGACCGGAATCCGCGAGGTGGGAGACCCGACCTGCATGGCGTCGGTCAAACCGGTGGCTGACTACTGCGTTGGGTCGACGGAAAGAAGGCGCACTTTTCCAGGAGAGAGAGGACAAAGAAAAGAAAGAAAAGAAAAGAAAAGGAAAGAAAAGGAAAGGAAAGAAAAAAAAGGAAAGATAAAATAAATTCCGAAAATAATTTATAAAATTGTAATAATGAATTTCAGGAATTTTCGGAAGCTGATGTGGATTTGAAGTCTGGGAGAAAGCTGGCTGCTGGAATGCTAGAATCCTGATTGAATTAATTTGGGGCCTTTTTTAAAAATGGAAATCTCCATAAAATTGCGGGATTGACAGAATCCGCAGTTACAACTCCCTGGTATGTGAATATTTTTTAATTGGCAGCTGACTTGAACTACTCCCTCTTAGCCGAGTCTATTACTCGACTAAGGGAGTGGGGGACTCGTGATGGGGTTACAGGACTAGGCCAAGAACCTAGTCAGCCCAGGCCCCAAACTTGGACCAGCAAGCCCAGGCCCAGTGACCCAGAGCTCGAGTCGGGCCAACCGATCAGGCCCATCAAGGAGCGGAAGCCCAAGATGGCCTGCCTTCTAGCCCGGCCAGCAGCCTGCCTCCATCCTAGCTAGGAGCCTGCCTTGCAGCCCGGCCAGCAACCTGCCTACAGCCCAACAGGGAGCCTGCCTTGTAGCCCGGCCAGCAACCTGCCTACAGCCCAGCAGGGAGCCTGCCATCCAGCCCAGTGAGGAACCTGCCTTCCAGCTCTGCCAGAAGCCTGTCCTCCAGCCCAGTGGGGAGCCAGCCTTCCAGCCCAGTGGGGAGCTTGCCTATCGACCCAACCGGAAGCCTGCCTTCCAGCCCAGCGGGGAGCCTGCTTACCGGCCCAAGCGGAAGCCTTCCTTTTGGCCTAGCGAGGAGCCTGTCCTCCACCCCTGTGGGGAGCCTATCCTCCGGCCAAGCGGGGAGCCTGCCTTCCAGCCCAGCGGAAGCCTGCCGCCCGAGGAGCTCAAGCGTTCTGCCTGCTAGCTAGGCCGACCTGCTAGCCAGCAAGGAAGAGTAACGACCAACAATCAATGCGCTATTAATTATGTATTTAATTCCGTATTAATGTTGTAATTAATTTAGTCATTATTATGTTCGGCAGTTACCATTTGTAATCGCCTATAAAAGGCAATTCGAATTTCAAATACAGATATGCTATTTCTGGCTACCAAATTCCCTTTGCAACTTTCCATATTCGTACTTTCCTAAATTCCTAGTTGAGTGTTCTTACGTAGCTTTCCTAAAAGCCTACGAGCGTCCTATTTTGGACCAACAATTAACTTAGTGTCAATTTGGATTATAAATGTTAATTCTTTTCACTAAAGAAGCACTTTTTAGTTCTCATGTGTTGTAATTACTACTTGTTACCTAACCTAAGAATTACATATACTATAGTAACATTTATCTGTGACACTAAATTTGGTGTCACAATTTCCGACTTTCTATGACATATTCAGTGACACTAAATTAATGTCACTAGAGCAACTTTCTAGCCGTGAATATATTGTCATTACAAAAATGCTTTAACTAAAGTAATTCTAATTATTGACAAATCTTTATAAATGTGACAACATATAAGTAACTTAATGATGGAGTATATAGACTCGAACCCCCGGGTCTCACGACTATTGGGCCCGGACAGCGGCCCACACACGCTTATCGGACGTCATTTATATCATTTGTATTATTGTAGAGTTCATATATCATTTATATGTACCAGATTAGCCTTTTATGTAGTTGGGCTTATCGGGCCCATATTTGGAGCTTGTAAACCCTATAACACAACTCATTCATACATTACTATTCATTCATCTTCTTCCTCACATTATTAAGATCAATCTCTCCTAATTAATATACTTTGGATACCCTATAATCCATCAATGGTGCTTTCATTGAGAGATTAGAGCAAAATCAAGTTAGATTCCTCCCAAAAATATCCAAAAAAATCATCCAATTACAAAAAAAACGATCAAAATCGATCTGGAAAAATAAAAAAAAAATCAACAAATGAAGATCTGGAATTCATGATGTGAAAAGATGGAAGACTCTTGTCCAGCCATGAAAACAACGAGGAAGACAGAGGCCGACACACATCTGATGAGTTCTGTTACCGCAGCTCCTATTCCAGTCCGGCACGGCTCCGGTCGCCGCCGCAGCTCAAAGGTTAGAGCCAGGTCCACGACTGTCATTTCCAAGGTCATTTGAATCAGCCCCTGGATCTTGACCTTCGGAAATCCTCCATTAATGGACGTTGTGAAGCTCTGTTTTCGAGCCAGAAGCCAACGTGAAGAGCGTGGCCCATTGCTGTCGAAGACTGGAACTGCTGCGATCGACACGACTCAAAAACCCGCAGGTCAAAGACGCCTAAGGCGTGGTCCCCCCCAACGGCAAGCCTCCACCGGTGATGAGATCTCTTGCGCTCAGTAGCTCCAGCCGACCCCCCACCAGCAACGAAGCTAGGGCGACGCTAGCCTTTTTCTCTCCGTCGCAAAAACAGAGCTAGGATGTGCGGCAACAATTTTGACTAAGCAAAGGTCTGCTCCCAGATAAAAAGCAGGCCATAGACCAGCGGGCCAGGGCTACATGGAGCCCAGAATTGATTATCAAAATGATGGGCCCAACTGCTAGATCAGCCCAGGCACTCCAATATTCCAGCCCAAATAAGAGCTAAGTGCCCTATACTCCTATTTATATACTTAAAATATTTATTAAATGATAGTAGTATAATAATTATTATTAATAATTATATTATTTCCACCACCATTATGGTGGGTTAAAAACCCCCGAGGTGGTGAAGACCATTATGCCGGATTAAAATTTCCTGAGGTCGCTAATGATGCATTATTATTGGCATTATTATTTTTATCACCGCCATTAAACCGGGTTAAAAAACCCCAAAGTGATGCACCCGAGCTCTAGTCTACCGAACATCTTTATTTGATGATTCGGATTATATTTAGGTCCATCGACCTACCCTAGTCACCTTTATTTGGTGACTCGGGCATCTAAAATTGAGAGCCGCTATCGGCCGCACGCGACATTATTATGCTTAAAAGCGGTAAACGGTACACCTCAGTCTAAGATACCGCATATTACAACGACCCCTCAGAGCGAAATGCTCAGGAAAGGTCGACAGAGCACATCGATCCGGTCCCTCAGAGAGAAATTGCTCAGGAAAGGCCGACGGTGTCCCCAGGACGAAGGGCCCGCAAAGAGTCCACGTCTTGAAATGGGAAGTTCACTGCGTCGTCCATTCGCGAAATCAGCACGACGACAGGTCTGAAATCCTGGTCGAGGTGACAAAAATCCCTAAACTCAGGGATGAGAAACGGCAGTCGTCGGTAACCGACCAAAAGCCTTAGCCCGCGTCATAAATAGGTGACGGGACCTCCATGAGATCACAGGACGATCCAGTAGGACTCCTTACCGGACGAGGGACTATTGACCCCCTTGGCCGAAGCCTGAAAGAAGGATACCCACTCCTCGCTCAAAGACCGGCTTCCTCAGCGCCGAGAGTCTTGAGCTAGCGATTGGTCTCGCCATCCCTTCCTCAATGGTGACCATCGCCTCTATATGATGACTGGCTCATCATTGCCCCATCATCATATTATCGGATCGGCTTCTTAGCATCGCCATCCGCGCATCACGACCGGCCCCTCGACCTTAGCGTGACTATCTATCTCAACATCGGCTCCCTCAGCGTCGAGAGTCTTGAGCTAGCGATTGGGCTCGCCATCCCTTCCTGGATGGTGACCATCCCCTCTATATGACGGCTGGCTCATCATTGCCCCATCATCATATTATCGGATCGGCTTCTCAGCATCGCCATCCAGACATCACGACCGGCCCCTCGGCCTCGGCGTGATTATCTATCTCAAAACCGGCTTCCTCAGCGCCGAGAGTCTTGAGCTAGCGATCGGGCTCGCCATCCCTTCCTGGATGGTGACCATCGCCTCTATATGACGGCCGGCTCATCATCGCCCCATCATCATATTATCGGATCGGCTTCTCAGCATCGCCATACGGACATCAAGACCGGCCCCTCGGCCTCGGCGTGATTATCTATCTCAAGACCGGCTTCCTCAGCGCCGAGAGTCTTGACCCAAAGATCAGGCTCGCCATCCCTTCCCGGATGGTGACCATCGCCTCTATATGACGGCCGACTCATCATCTCCCCATCACCATATTTCGGATTGGCTCCTTCTCATCGCCATCCGAACATCACGACCGGCCTATCGGCCTCGATGTGATTATTTATCTCGAGACCGGTCTTAGTCATTCCTTTATCGGATGACGACCGTTGCATGGAATTTTTGACCGGCCCCTCATCGCCGTCGTCCTCACATCATGCCTGGCCCCTCGGCCTCGACGTGATTATCTATCTCAAGAGCGGCTTCCTCAGCGCCGAGTCTTGAGTTAGAGATCGGGCTCGCCACCCCTTCCTGGATGGTGCCCATCGCCCCGTCATCATAGTATAGGACCGGCTCCTCATCACCATCGTCCTCGCATCACGCCCGGCCCCTCGGCCTCGGCGTGATTATCTATCTCAAGACCGGCTCCCAGCGCCGAAGTCTTGTTATAGCGATTGGGCTTTCCATCCCTTCCCGGACGGCGACCGTCGCCCCTATATGACGCACGGCTCATCAGCACCTCGTCCTCATATTCAAACCGGCTCCTCAGCGCCGTTGTCCTCACATTCAGATAGGCGTCCACCACCTCGTCCTCATATTTGGACCGACTCATCAGCGTCGTCGTCCTCATATTCAGATAGGCGTCCACCACCTCGTCCCTCTATTCAGATATAGCGAACATCTTGCGGTCTCCGGCTGAAAGGCTAAAGGAGCCCAGAGTTCGGCCATATATCGCTCTGTCATCTTTATTTGATGACGAAGAGCTCATCTACAGGCCCATCGGCCATATATCGCTCTGTCATCTTTATTTGATGACGAAGAGCTCATCTACAGGCCCATCAGCCATATATCGCTCTGTCATCTTTATTTGATGACTAAGAGCTCATCTACAGGCCAATCTGCCATATATCGTTCTGTCATCTTTATTTGATGACAAAGAGCTCATCTACGGACCCATCGGCCATATATCGCTCTGTAATCTTTATTTGATGACGAAGAACTCATCTACAGGCCCATCGGCCATATATCGCTCTGTCATCTTTATTTGATGACGAAGAGCTCATCTACAGGCCAATCGGCCATATATCGCTCTGTCATCTTTATTTGATGACGAAGAGCTCATCTACAGGCCCATCGACCATATATCGCTCTGTCATCTTTATTTGATGACGAAGAGCGCATCTACAGGCCCATCGGCCATATATCGCTCTGTCATCTTTATTTGATGACAAAGAGCTCATTTACAGGCCCATCGGCCACATATCGTTTTGTCATCTTTATTTGATGACGAGGATCTCATTTGTAGGCCTCTTAGCCATATCTTGCTCTGCCATCTTTATTTGATGACGTGAAGTTCAGTTGCAGACCCACCGGCCATGCATCACCCTGTCGCCTTTATTTGACGACGTGGAGCTCTTATGCAGGCCTCTCGGCCATACATCACCCCGTCACCTTTATTTGATGACGTGGGGCTCTCACGTAGGCCTCTCGGCCATACGTCGCCCCGTCATCTTTATTTGATGACGTGGAGCTCTCATCCAGGCACCTCGGCCATGCATCACCCCGTCATCTTTATTTGATGACGTGGAGCTCATCATACCGGCCACTTGGCCGTCTCTCCTGGTCATCTTTATTTGATGGATTGGACTTCTTATAGGCCTCTCGGCCACATGTCTCGGTCACTTTATTTGATGACCCGAACATCACATTATGGACGGTCACTTGACCTATCTCTTAGTCATGTTTATTTGATGACTGGGACTAGTTATCATGCCGAGTTGCTCACATCTAGAGACTGGTATCGGCCATCCCTGTAGCAGACGGACACCGTTGCAGCTCCACACCTAAGCCAAACGGCTCACCCCTTTTGCTTCATATTGGGGGCATCCGGTGTACTCTTTTTCCCTCATTAGGATTTTTTCCCACAGGGTTATTTCCTAATGAGGTTTTTAACGAGGCATCTCCCCATTGTGGATCAAATGGTGTCGACCCTCGGCCCCCTATTCAAGACGTGCATTACTCTACTTCTCTTCACCTCACTACATTCACCTCAAGGAGTGGGGGACTGGAAGAGCGGGAGACTTAGCGCCTCTGTTAACCAAATAAGCAGTAATTAAAAAATTTTCACGAAGTTTACTCATCAGACGATAGATCAGCACACAGTTCTACTCCCTTTCGCCTCGAGTACTCTCGACTCAGGGAGTGGGGGACTCCTGATGAAGTATATAGAATCGAACCCCCGGGTCTCACGACTATTGGGCCCGGACAGCGGCCCACACACGCTCATCGGACGTCATTTATATCATTTGTATTATTGTAGAGTTCATATATCATTTATATGTACCGGATTAGCCTTTTATGTAGTTGGGCTTATCGGGCCCATATTAGCGGCCCGACTCATTATTTCTCTATTTATACTCCTCATACATAAGTGTACCCGAGGGTATCTATCTGAGAGGTTACTGCGGGGAGTAACTAGAGAGAAGTCAGAGCAAAAGTAAGAGAGAGAATATATATTGCTGAGAATGTGTTGAGTTTATTGAACCTTTTTTACAAATGGGGAAGGGGTGCTATTTATAGTAGTAATAAATGCCAGATAGGGACACGTGTCATCATTCTGGTGGTCGAGGGGTCATCTCAATGGGGTGGCACTGGCATTCGCATGTGGCAGCATTAAATGCGGGGGTTGGATGTGACGTTTGTACTTGGTACGTTGATCCGGCGCATGTGGGTGGGAGATTATGTCGAGGAGATGCCCTCGACCGTAGATGATTGGCCGAAGGCTCTTCATATCGGGGGCCTCTAGGTGCTGAGGGCTCTAGGTGCCGAGGGCTACTGTTTCGCCTCTTTCTCCCAGACACTCTGAGTACTTTAAAAAAGCTGTATCGTGAGTTTGTTAGCCTTCGGCCAGGGGGCCGAAGGCACACCAGTGTTCGTCATGGGCTGTTTGGCACTTGGGGTGCTGTGATTTGGGCCTGCCATGCTTCCTGGGCCTGTTGGGCCTTTGCTACAGTAGTGGGAGTCTATGGGTCGGGGGTTCCTGGGCCATATACTCCATCAGGAGTCCCTCACTCCTTTTGTCGAAAGGTACTTGAGGGAAAAGGAGTAATTGCGGTTGTCCTCTGAAGTTGCCTCGCTGTAGTTTGTAAATGGGAGGTTTGCGTTTCCACATTTTGGGACTGAAGGGTCATGTTGCTGCTTTGGGGAGATTTTTGACATTTTTCCTTTTTGTGATTTTTCCCGAAGGGGTCCTCCAGTCCCCCACTCCTTGAGGCACATGTAATGTGGTGAAGAGGAGTAGAATAGTGCCCGTTGTCGCATAGGGCCGAAGGTTGATACTTTTCGTTTCATTTTGGGGGGATGCCTCGTTAAAAACCTCATTAGGAAAAACCCTGTGGGAAAAAATCCTAATGAGGGAAAAAGAGTGCACCGAATTCCCCCAATGATGACTCGAAAAGGTGAAACCTTGGTCTGAGATGAAGGACAAAGTTTATGCCGAAGGATACCCTTGATCTGAGGGCGCATGGTTTGACTTACCGAAGGCGCTTTGTAAATATCCCGGGAGATGCCGAAGGGGAGTCCCTCAATCCATGGGGTTGAGGGCGTGATGAATGTAGGTGGTAGTTGCTGTGTTGTCGAGGGGGTTCTCTAGCTAATGACAAGCTGGGGATGAGGGCACCTGAGGGCCCCGTTGTTGTATGTTGAAGGCTGTCCACCTAAGAGGGGTGTTGAATCCGATGTTCCCGAGGGGTCTCCTTGTTGCGTGGCCGGAGGGGACATTTGGTGAGGGCTCCCGAGGGGTCTACCCGTTGTTAAGCCACGGGCTCTTGATGGAGAAAGCCCGAAGGCACTTGTGATGTTGTATGAGGGGTACCGGCCGGGAGCACCTCTATGTTTTCAAAATATAGTCGTTGCAATCAGACCGTTGGCACATGGAACGTTTAAAAAGTAGCCGTTGGAGAGGACTTCCACGTGGCGCGTGGCCGTTGGCTAGCTTTGGGCGGGCGTCACCGGTTGGCGGAAGGGGTGGCGTGTAATGATGGCTTTCGTAACTGGAGGCCCAATTTTGATCCCAAGCCCGGATCTAGGTGCCTATAAATACCCCAAGGCCAAGGCCATTTTCCTTGTGCGATCATACTGTAGCGAAGCTCTGGCCAAATATTTCTAGAGAGAGAAAGTTCCCTTCGGTCAAACCAAGTTCTCAAGGTCAGTTCTTCCCTCGTTCCTCCCTTCAGCAGCATACTTAGTTTTTCCTGCCTTAGATTAAGTGCTAGGGTTGGTTAGGAAGCCTTCGTCCTTTAGCCTTCGTCCTGTAGTTTTCGAAAATGTCATCTGCAAGCGATTCGCAAAACATCTCGAGGGAGCCTTCGGTTGAAGCGGAAACTTACTCTGATGTTGAGCCTTCGAGCGAGGAGCCTTCGGCGGGTGATGCTGCTGATGTGGCCATGGAGGTGGAGAAGGATCTCAGGGCCGAGGTCGAGGCTGAGGACTTTGAACAAGTAAATGAGGACGAGGAGATGGGCCTCGCCGTTCAAGTAGCTGAGCAGGAGGAGCAAAAAGAGAGGATGAAGGTCACTGTTGTTGTCCCCCCCCCCCCCCCCCCCCCCCCCCGCAATGCGGGTGAGGCCAGCACCTCCCGGCCCCTTAACCCGACACCCCTCAGGGTTGCCCCGGGAAAGAAGAAGAAAACAAAGGCTTTCGTTCCCAAGAAGAAGGGTAGCGTTGCTGATCAGGGAAGGCCCATCGATCTGCCCGAGGGCTATTCCTTCTTAAACACCGCCGCCCTCGAGATCAAGTCGGAGGCTGATATGGCGGAATGTTATGTCACACAATTGCACGTGGGGCCCTCGGGCACAATAATACTGTCGGGACCAGAAGACCTTCTCTCTCGGGCTCCCGAGGGGTGTATAGCAGTGCATATCCTCTCGGTCTCCATGGGCCTTCGGTTCCCTTTGCACCCATTTCTTCGTGAGTACTTCCGGTTCGTGGGTCTGCTTCCTTGCCAACTCACGCCCAACAGTCATTCTTACATCACCGGTTTCCTTCACCTCTGCCGAACCCGGGGGGTGGCCCCCAGCTTGGACCAATTCTTCCAAAGCTTCAATCTCTGCTGAGGGGCCATGCAAACGTCGAGGGGTTTGCGAATCTGCAGCAGATAGCCCACTGGAAGTTGTTCACCGAGGCGCCCTCCTCAAATAAAGGCTGGAAGGAGCGATGGTGCTATGTCAGGCTAGCTGAGAGCCCCTTCTCGATGGAGTTGCGGGACCATTTTAGGCGGCATGAGAAGATTAGAAGTGCCGGCCTCGAGAAAGATGGCCTTAAGCTTGATAAGATCCCGGAGGGGCGCAACAAGAACGTGACGATCAAGGAGTGCAAACTCGAGGATGATTTGTATGCCCTCGGCTTCCGGCGGTATCGCTACTTGGGAGAGATAGATGAAAAGTTCCCCCTCCTTGATCGAGCCTTCGAGAGCGCCGGAGGTGATTACCGAGGGCCTTGAGTTTCGTACTTAGGAATTTTTTAGTACTTTTGATATTTTCCCATGCTTTCTACCCTCCGGGCTAATTCTTTATTATTGCTTTGCAGGTGTTGGTATGGATGCAAATGCCCTCTTCGCTCTGAAGAAGAAGAAGAAGGGCAAGGCCCAAGCTAAGAAGAAGGACCCTTCGGGCCAGCAGACTGTTGAGGCCTTCTTCCAGAAGGAGATGCTGGAGCCTTCTGCTGTGGCTGCCGCCGCTGATGTGGCCGGGGGGCCACGAAGAAGAAGAAGGGTAGCAAGGGGGTTGAGCCCCCTGCCAAGAAGCAGAAAGTTGCCGGGGATGTTGCTGAGAAAGTGGCCCCTGTGGTGATTATAGAGGATCGGTCGTCTGCTGAGCCCCCGGCTACGACCGCACTGACGACCCCTTCCAGCGACCCTTCGGGGGAATTCCCCAGGGAGACCTTGCAGGTTCCCCTCGTCAAGGGGACTGTAGTGATGCATGGCACAATAGAGCCGAAGGCTTTCCTGGGGAGCATCACCTCGGACCTGGATAGGAAGGCCCTCGGGACCTACGATGACGAGGCCCTCGAGAACAAGACCCTCCGGTCTTCCCTCACTGTAAGTCTCTGTTCCTCATTTTTATTTTTCATTCACTTAGTACATCTCGGATGCTAGCTTGACTTCTTTGTTCATTGCTTACAGGCCTGCATAGCTCTCAGCGAGCAAGCCCGACGGCTGGAAGAATGGCGCCTCCAGATAGCCCAGTAGGAGGAGTCCCTGAAGAAGCTTATCCTTGAAAAAGATGCTTCCCTTAGGGAAATGTGCAAGCTGGAGGTGGCCCTTTTAGAGATGGAGCTGAAGATGGAGGCCGCCATGGCAGAGGCCAGGTGTGACACTCCAAAAATTTAAATAAAAAAATAAAAATAATTTTTAGCCAGATAAATCATAAAATCATGCGGAAGTGACATTTTAATTATTAATTGAGTCAGACAAAAATTCAACAGTTGTAACATTCTAATCAGATAAAAATTTCAAAATTTATGACGTCTTAGTCAGATAAAAATATTTCAGTAATAGGAACAACATTTTATGAAACAAGTGAACCAGACAGAAAATTAACAATTGTGACATTTTTAGTCAGATAAAAATGGTCCGATAAAAGAAGTAATAGTTTATATCAAGTACCAATTATACATATGACATAAGAAGTAAAAGCTATATTTTATTTTTACAAAACACAATTCCCATTTTTACCCCTAAATATATAAATTATACTAACGTATAACACTACGTATAATTCTATACGTTTTTTTGACCTGCATATTAAAGAAACAAGATTTTCTTTTTAACTTACGCATCAGTTACAAAACCATCAAGAAGGAAAAAAATTTTTAAAAAAAATTATTTATGGAGGATGATCCTCCAACGTATGAAACGTGCAAAAAGAAAAAAAAAATTATAGGAGCAGGATTTTAGGATATGAATCAGAAGCTTTACACCCAGCCATCTCTATAAATAGCAGAATCAACTGCCTGGCCTTTCATCCCAAAAATTCCCGTCGGAAAACGCATATATATATATATATATATATATATATATATATATATATATATATATATATATATATATATATCTGAATTTTTCCAACCCATCGCTAGACTAAAAACCGAGCCCTGAAAACGCTTCCCAGACCTTCCCCTTCGTGAGAGGAATCCAACGGAGGAAGAATCATTGAAAACGGTCATGAAACGAGGGAGAAAAAGCTCGCCGGAGTTTCGCCGGGAAAACTTTCCCGACAGAAAACGGAGGAGCAGGAGCCGCCGTCGCCGCCGCCAACCCTTCACTGACCTTCGCCGTCCCGAGAGGAGTGCACCGCTACCCCGTTGGCCGTTTCCGACGAGGTAAAACCTCTTCCCCGTTTTTTCTTCTTTTCCCCGTTTTTCCGGCGACTCAGCGAAGAAGACGACCCAGCCAAGGCTGGGGTCTGTCTTGTGGGCCTGATCTTTGGGCCAGAAGAATTAAATTTGGGCCAGTTCGGCCCAGTTGCAATAAAAATTTAAAATAAAATAGTAAATGAAATAAATAAAATCTGAAAAAATATAAATTAAATACCTGGTGTAATTATACATGTTCGGACCAACCAGAATTGAAAAATAATATTTTTAACTATTTTTAATTGATTTAATGGTAATTGGGCCAATTTGTACACAATTAGTAAATAAATAAGTAAATGGCGAAATTAATTATGAAATAAATATTGGAGTAAACTAGGATAAATATAAGACTAACTAAGACATTATGGACCATTTATAATTAATAAAAATTAATATTAGTATATTTAATTGTGAATGGACCGGTTATTTGATATACGAAAATAAATGAATAATTAAGGAAAATGAATTATAAAATAAATAATTGGACAACCTAAGCCAAATATAGAACCAAAATGTAGTTATGGACGGTTATTAATTTATAAAGTCGACTCTTGGCTATTTTATTAAATTGGACCATATAAAGCTAATTAAGTAATTAAATAATAAAATTTTTATTATCGATGAAATGAATTTATAGTTTAATATTCATTAAGACTATTATATTAAAATAATTATTTGGACTTGGTATCATAATTAGATTAAATAAATTGGTAGATTTTGTTTTCACTAATTATTGGACTAATTAAGGTAGAGTAATATAAAATTTGCATAATTACGGAATTTAAAATATTAAGTGTTTAAGTAATTAATAAAATCAGAATATGTTAGTTAATTCGGATTTATTTATGCTAATAATGTTAATATAAACTAATTTCGATATTTGATTAGTTAGATTAAAAATAATTCGGATATAATATTAAGACATACCAAATGCTTTAGGAGTTGAGTAAATAAAAAGATGATTATTAAATTAGAAATTTGATATTGTAATTAATTATATTCGTATGTTTTAGAATTTAAGTATTTTAATTAACGACTGAATTAATAAGGTAATTTAATTAATAAGAAGTGATTAACGCGGATAATAAAATAATTGAATTAGTGAATTCGAAAAATATAAAATAAAAGGTAAAAATCGAGTAAAATAATTATTAAAGAGTAAGTGACTAATTATATCATCTTAATTAAAAAGGTGATTATTTAGAGACCGGAGTAGAAGAAGAGAATTAGGAGCACCCGGACTAGAGGTAAGTTTCTCTGCCAATCTAAAATTGTTTCCTCGTATTATATGCTTACTATGCATTATGTGAATAAGTGTGAATTGTTGAATTTTGTGTATGAGAATTGTGAAGAGATGTTATATATATGGTTGTTGAGGAATATAAATTAAGCACTTTTGAGGTATTAAATATTTTTAAATACCTTCAAGACTTTTTAGAGAAATTGAGAAGTATTTTTGAAGTATTATTTATTGAAGATAAAATTTACATTTTCATAACAAGTGAACATCTCGGGAGTAATCCGAGGTGTCGGTTTTCCACGTCCGGATAAATGTGGAGGGTGATTAGGTCTGCTACTACTAAGAGGTACAGTTTGAGTTTAAAAGTGATATTTGGATCGATGATCCCTTTTAAGAAGAAGTTATGGTAGTAGTAGTCCCTAATCATTCAAGATATCTTATTCAGGGGTAGTTGGTAGACTGAGTCCCGACTACTCGTTACGACTTACTACTCGGGGGGCTTGGAATCCCTTTTAGGGGGTGTGCACACTTAAGGTAGTCATTTCGTTTCCAACAGAGCAGTTGTGGTACCGGCACTTGTTCGGGGTGGCCGTCCGTAACCACGGTCCACCGGGCTCTACCGAAAGGTTGAGCACCGCCCTTCTAAATTACTAGGAAGTTAGAGAAGAAGTGATTTTTGAGGAAATCAAAGAGAAGAGTTATTATGAAGTTTTATAGAGAAGTTGAGGATTTTTGTAAAGAAGTAGTCTTGATAAAAATCAAAGTGAAAAGAATTTCGATGGTGTGAGTATTTTTATATATTAGTATATAAAAATCTATTTTAGTCAAACATGATTATTTTACGGGGTTGGGTAGTACTTACTTAGCTCTAAAGCTAATTTTTGTCTTCTTTTCCTTGTTTTGTTCTGCACTTTATTTGTGCAGGTGAGGTTGATTCTGTCGATTGATGATTGCTTGCATGGCCCGAGAGCGAGTTAGAAGCCGCCTTAGTTATACTAGTCATGAAATAACATTTACTTTACAAACACTTTATTTCATTTAAATTATTTGTTATGTTCTAGTTGCCTGTGCATCCGGTTGAGAGATGACCGGATGTGGCGGTAACACCCATTTCCCTTACTAAGACTTCCGCTGTACTTTCTTTAGATTTTCATTATCAATAAATAAAAGTTTTATTTCAATTATATCAACGTTTTGGGTGGGAAATTTGGGGGTGTTACACCAGGGCCGAGAGTGCTGCTTCCGAGGCCGCCAAGAGAGCCATCGATGAGGCCGATAGGGCCAAGAACGAGGCGGTAGCGAAAGCTGGGAAGGCTGTGGTTGAAGCCTTTACTGCCGAAGGCTGGGAGGCCGCTGATAGGGAAGAATGGGTCTCCTCTGTGGTGCGGAAGAAGGTCGACGCCTGGGTTGAAGGCCCCGGTAAGGAGTGGTTGGCCGAGAGAGGCGACTGCTACTACCAAGGGGGTGAGTACTTCACCCAGCACCTGATATACCGGAGGATTGCTTGTCACTTCAACGTCTCCCTCGATCAGTTCGACCCGGCGGTGTACGGCCTTCCCCCGTTGCAGTTTGATGTGAGAGTCCCCCTCCCCCCGGGCGAAAAGAGGCCTGTGATTGATGACTCTATGATGATGGGGGGGAGATGACGATGAGGCTGCCGGGGAAGAGGTCACCTCCAAAGTTGCCGAGGGAGAAACCGCCGAATGATCTTGTATTTGTAATTCTTTGAACGATTTGTTGTAATGACAATATGTAGCTCTCGGCCTCGGCCTGTTTGTATATAATTTTCTTTCATCTTTGAATGTATGCCTTCGTCTTTTCTTTGTGAAATGAATACCTTCGAATTTGCCTTGTGAATGAATGCCCTCGTACTTCGATGCTTGGTGTTGGTCCCGGTTATACTGGATACAGTCTAGAGGGGGGGGGGGGGGTGAATAGACTGTATTGGTTTTTAGATTTTTAAACTAAGTACCAGATTTACAGAATAGCCTGTTCTGTTGAAGGAACAGACTGGCAGCGGATGGGGTTCTGGTAGGGAGTTCTGTTAGCCTCAGAGGAGCAAAGGCAGTAGGCCTTCTGTTAACTCGTAGAGCAAGTTCTGCTGAACACAGATACCAAGTCCAAGGAGTTATACAGTTCTAACTAAGTGCAAGTAATAAAAGCAATAAGTAAACGACACCAGGGATTTTTATAGTGGTTCAAGGAACAACTCGTTCCTCTAATCCACTGTTCCACTAAGCTGTAAAAACTGCCGTTTACAAAGCCTTAGTCCTAGCACTTAAGAAGCACTCCACGTCTTCTTCAAGCCTAGATGTGTCCTGGGATGCACTGCCTGGCTTCCTTTAACACTGGTCCTTTCACTGAGTTTCCTTGAAGTATCACCACTTCACTACTTCAGTTATTCGGACGTCCTTCTTGTAGCAAGAAGAGTTTCTGTTGAAACAGGGGTTCCTCCAACTAGCTTCGTTACAAAAGATTTGTATGTGATGAGCTTGAAGAGTTGAAGAACACTTGGAACTTTGCTTGAGTTGGAAAAAGTATTTTCCCAACTTCTGCCTTCTCTTGTAGAGGATAATGAGTTTGAATCTCAAGGAGGCTTTTGCTTTTCAGAGTTTGAATATCTTGCTTGTAGCAATGTGATAGCAAAGTTGAATCAAGGTTGCAAAGTTATCCGGTTGTTCTTCGTAGTGTATCTTTTATACTGAGGTTGTCTTCCCGTTGGAGGAGTAGGAGGACACTGCATTTAATGCGCGAGCAGTTGACTTGACCAGTAGGACCCGGTAAAGTTGGCGGGTTACTATTTCGGGATAAAGTAATCCTGACATTGCGGCCAATCATCTGCAATTACTCCACGGAGCATGGGGAGCATTAAATGAGCATTTAATGCGAGCACTGTAGCTTTTCCGTTTCATACTCCTAGCCGTTGAAGGAATCTTTAAGTTGACTTCCCGGCTTTGTGGATTTCTTCCAAGTGTCAGACCTTCTGGTGTCATTGGCAGAGAACTGATTCAGAGAAGATCATGAGCACTTCTGTTGTTGGTAGCTTACAGAGAACCAGGAGGGTTTCTGTCACGCTAAAGGGTAACAGAGACCCTGACGTTTTCTGTTCCTAGACAGAGAACCAAGATCTTCTGTCTGGAGGACTTCTGGTAGAGAGGCCTTCTGGTAATCGAATATGCTAAGAACTTTACAAGGGAAAATTCTAATACATAATTTCTAAAAGGGGGTACTCTACAGTCCTAATTAATATAGCATCATCAAAATCTAAATACAATTATTCCTTACAATTTCCCCCTTTTTGATGATGCCAAAACCCTTTAACTATTTCCAGAGAAGTGCCTTCACCATAAATATTTAAAGTTTAAAACTTTTCATTAAAATCTTGATGGGCAATTTGGCATAGGAAAATAGTAAGAGTACGATACATTCAGATAGCAGAATATAACAGAAATAAACAAACACAGGCAGAAGGCAAAAAGACAAGAATATGAGGAAAAGCACTTCAAAGTTAGAAGGCAGAGATGTGATTTTATTAGATAGATATTACAGGGTTTAAACCTTACACATTCTCCAGATTAGCTGCCTGTAGAGCTTCTTCCTCTAGTCTTTGAAGCCTGAGCAGTTCTTCGTTTATTTCAGCTCTGATTTTGACCAGATTGCCAGACCTTTGATAAGATGCCCATATAGGAGAAAGCTTACAGTCCAAATAGTTAAGGACACCTTCATGTATGGTCTTCCCTGGGACAATATTCTTCTTGTACCATTCTTCTGCTTCTTCAAGAGATCCTCCATACCTAACTCTGACAACACCATCTTTGTCTAGATAGAGGTGCTGTTGTTGGGTAGGAGTCATTTTAGCCTTCATCTCTTCAAATTGAGCTCTGTCAATTTTCTGAGAGCCACCCAATCTCCACTCTGTGAAGTTGAAAACTTTCTTCTTCTTGGTAGAACCTCTGCGAGGAGAAGAAGGTCTTGAAGTACCAGCTTCTCTCTTCTTCTGTTGGGAGGCCTGGAAGTAAGGAGTTGGGTCAATATCAGATGAGGGCCCAACAGTTGGCCTAGGGGGCAATTTTTTCTGTTGGGGGTCCTTTTCCTTTTCCCCCTTTTTGGCATCATCCAGGTCAGAGATCATCATGGCGATTTTCTGGAACTCTGTTGCCTGGGAGATGGCTATTTGCTCAAGGGTTTCTGGCAAGGTCTGCGTGACAGAGGTCAGACCTTCTATCAAGTTCTGTTGACGATCAAGAGCAGACTTGATGTCCTGAGAGCCAGCTTCAAGTAGTATCAGCTTCTGATATCTTTCTTGATCCTTTTTGATCAGGGTGGCCACTTGATCTTTGTGATCATTATTCAAGAGTTGTAGCTGCATAAACTTCTCAGCAGATTGGTCTTCATACCATTGTACAATGTCCAGGGATTCTGTTATATCCTTCAGTTGCTTACTCTGCTTGTTGAGAATCTGAGACTGGGAGTAGAGAACAGAGTGGACACCATCCACTTCTCTGGCAACAGCGTTAAGCTTTGCAGATGATGATTCCATGAAGGTGACCAATGTCTGGGTCAGAGCTTCAACTTTCTCTGAGATATGCTGAAGTCCAGCCTCAAGATGATTGTGAACGAAGGTGAGATGTTCATGGTGCTTGGTGTTGATCTCAGCCAGTTGATCCATGCCATCGAGCATTTTACCACCAAAGTCTTCAGCTGCAGTGACAAACTGATTGAAGGAGATTTGAGGCTTATCTTCTTTGGATTCTGTTTTCCCAGGCATACCTAGACCTCTTGATTTAGGCATAGGAGGCCTTCTGGGTTGTTCTTCACTTTGAGGAGGGGTCTTCCTCCTTTTGGAAGTTTCATCAGCAGCAATGGAGGATGTAAGAAATCCATCATTGTCACTGGAAGAGGAGGGCACCCTGAAGATAGGTTTCCTGATGGGGGTAGAAGCCACAGAGTGTTGAGGGGAGATAGGTGTGGCTGCATCTTGTGGTGTAGGCTGTGGAGAAGCAGTTCTGGATTTGTTGATGGAGGGGTTTTCTTGTTGATGTGAGGGAGCATGCTGTTGTTGTGGAGGAGAGGGTGGAGGTGATGGTGATCTGGATCTGATTGAGAGTTGGGATTTGCAGGGAGAAGGATTTTTGGTTTTGGGTGAGGAGGTTTTCTGTTGGGGTGAGGTTGTAGAGGAGATGATCTGTTGGTGTTGGTAAGGGATAATTTGTCCTTGAGGGGATGGTGAGTTGTTCTTGGGAGGAGAGAACGGTTGGCAGTGTGAAGGGGTTTTCTGTGCAGAGATGGTTTTCTGTGGGAGTGAGGGGGATTTCTGTTGGGGTTGGGGAGAAGTGTTTTTAGGAGAGGGAGGGGGAGAAGGAATGATTGGGGGAATTACCTCTAGTATTGTTTCTGTGAACAGAGAGTCTCTCCATTCTTTGATAAGTTTTTCCATGACCAGAGGTAGATCATTGGCAGTAGAGGGTTCACTTTCTCCATGTGCACTGTGGCGAAATTTGATCATTGACTCCTTCCTCTTTTTCTCAATTAGCCAAGCATCAAAGTCATGCATCTCATGCTCTTGAAGAGCCTTCACATGGTCTTCTGGTGAGTTTCTGACCAGAGGTGCTTTCCCTTGAATTTTCTCCTTCTTCTTCTGTAGGACAGAAAGAAGAAAATCCTTGTTTAGACAGGACTCCACATCTTCTGTGTCAGCCCATCTGAGTACTTCTTCTTCTTCAGAGATGAAGTAGGACAAGTTCTTGAGGAGCTCAGTGAGAGGTCCCACTCTCCACTTTCTCCATGCCAGAATCCTGATGAATTTCCTATCAGGGCTAGAAGTACTGCTTCCTTCTTGGTGTTCTGGTGAAGGAACCACCATAGGTTGATCATTTGCAGAGGCAGGAGGAGAAGAATGTAGTTCCCCCTGAGAAGTGGCATTCTGCACAACTTCTTCTTCTTCTGAGTCACTTGATTCAAAGATGATCCTCTTGCCGTGCCAAGCATTTCTGTTGGCTGGGGCAGAGGTGACAGAGTCCTCCAGCTTCTCCTGTGCTGCAGGTGTCAAAATTTTGGCCTTCTTTGCAATGGGGGAGGCAGAAGGGGTGCTTGCTGAAGAGATAGGTGAAGGAGCCTTTCTCTTAAGGACGGATTTCTTTGCCACCAACTTGTGGACTTTGACAGGTGTGATCTTTTTCTTGGGAACCTTCTTGACCACCTTCTTCACCAAAGGTATTTCTTCTTCAGAGTCAGAAGGGGTAGGAGGTTTCTGTTGCTTCTTTGAAACTTTCTTTGGTTGAACAACCTTCTGTTGTTGCCTTTCTCTGTTGAACTCAAGGGTTCTGAGTCTTTTCTGCTCTGCCTTGAGAGCAACCTTCCTGTCACTTGAAGTGTTGAGGAAGAGCAGCTTGGTGTAGTCTGCCTCAATAGAGTTTCTCAGCCCTATCCTTGCTGTGAGCAGGATTTCAGAGATTAGGAGACCATAACCCATGGGGGTCTTGAACAGACCGGTCTCCTTGTCTTTCTTCTTGATGAACTCAACAAGGGATTTGACAATTACCTGTCCCCAGTTGATGTTCATCCCATGATGAACTGCAAAGACAGCCTTTGCATTCAGTGCATTCATGTCATCTGTGGAGGTGCTCTTGCTCCAGACACACCTATGCAGGATGTTGACCAATTTCTCATAGTCGCTCAGAAGAAGTGTTTTCTTCATGTAAAGATTTGGAACTCTACCCACTTCAGGTCGGCAGTAGAGTTGGACAAAGTTGTCCACAGTGACGTTGACACTGTCCAGAGTGAGGAAACCTTCAGTTTCTTCTTCTTGTGGGTCCTCCTCTACTACGCCAAAGAGAGCGTTGAGGTCAGCAGGAGTAAGGGTAATGTCTTCACCATTGACATTAGACCGAATGGTCTCCCCTTCGTATGTAGCGTTGAGATAGAACTCTGCTACGTCCCTTGTACTGTAGGAATCAAAGTGATAACCTACCACTTTGTTCAGTTGGGAGTCCTCCATTCCCTTGATGATCTTCATCATCGTTTCGTGGTTAGAAGCGAGTTCAGGGAGTGCGGAGAGGTCGCAGTTCATCCCTGTGTAGATATTTGAAACAAGAGTGTTGATTTCCTCCTTGGTGAGGTCGTTGATGTTGATGAAAGCCATTTGATCAGAGAAGAATTGCAGAAAGCTTGAGAGCTATGGAGGTTTGAGAGTTTGAAAGTAATGAGAGCAGTAGCGGTTTAGGTTTGTGAAAGGGGAATTTATGTGTTTGGGTTAGTGGACGTTTGGAATTAATTTATGGTTCCAAGAAACCAATAAATGTAAAAAGGGGCGGAGTAAATAAACGGGGGCGCAGTAAATATTATACGGCTTGATACCGTTTTAAGGGTAAAAGGGTAAAAGACCTTTAATAATTTACTAGGATACCCGGTTTCAGAAAATTTCTAAGTCCACAACCTTCTGAGGGTTTTTCTGTAGAAGGGGGGTTTTCTGATGCTGAGGGGTTCTGCCAGGGTAGGGATCAGAAGGGGTTGACAGAAGGGGTTCTGCTACAGGTATTCTGTCAACAGCAAAAGAGCAACAGAGGGCCTTCCTTTTCATCTTTCCCTTGGAATCTCATCCATCATTCCCAATTCCTCTCTCAGTTTGTTGAACCTAGCCTCAGGAAGAGGCTTTGTCAGGATATCTGCAAGCTGGTCTTCTGTTGGCACATGTTCCATGCAGATGTGCTTCTTCTCCACATGATCTCTGATGAAGTGATGTCTGATCTCAATATGCTTTGTTCTGGAATGAAGAACTGGATTCTGAGTGATAGCAATAGCACTGGTGTTGTCACACAACAACTTGATCTCCTTTGCTTGAACTCCATAGTCCTTCAGTTGTTGCTTCATCCAGAGTAGCTGAGCACAGCAACTCCCAGCTGCTATGTACTCTGCCTCAGCTGTACTTGTTGAGATGGAGTTCTGCTTCTTGCTAAACCAGGAAACAAGCCTTCCTCCTAGCAATTGGCAGTGACCATAGGTGCTCTTTCTGTCTAGCCTGCAACCTGCAAAATCTGAGTCAGAATAACCAATTAGTTCAAAGTTACCTCCCTTGGGATACCATAGGCCTGCATTTGGATTTCCTTTGATGTATCTGATGATTCTCTTTGCAGCACTTAGATGGCTTTCCTTGGGCTTTGATTGGTATCTGGCACAGATTCCAACAGAGAATGAGATGTCTGGTCTGCTTGCAGTTAGATACAACAGAGATCCTATGATTCCTCTATATGTTGTTGCATCTACATCCTTTCCTTCATCATCTGGACCAATTCCTTGTGAAGTGTTCATGGGAATCTTCACTGATGATTTGCCTTCCACTCCAAACTTCTTGATCAGATCTCCGGTGTACTTCCCTTGATTGATAAAGATCCCTTCTGGAACTTGTTTGACTTGAAGTCCTAGGAAGTAACTGAGTTCTCCCATCATACTCATTTCAAATTGACTCTGCATCACTTGAGAAAATTTCTTGCACAGTTCTGGATTAGTACTTCCAAATATAATGTCATCAACATATATTTGTACTAACAGAATATGATTAGCAACAGAGATTTGAAATAGAGTTTTGTCAACCTTTCCTTTAGTAAACCCATGGTTCACTAGGAAAAGGGACAATGTGTCATACCAGGCTCTGGGAGCTTGCTTAAGACCATAGAGGGCCTTTTTAAGCTTGTAGACACAAGAAGATTGAGTAGGAATGACAAAACCTGGTGGTTGTTCCACATAAACTTCTTCTTCAAGATCTCCATTCAGAAATGCACTCTTGACATCCATCTGGTAGACCTTGATGTTGTTGTAGGCAGCATAGGCTAGAAAGATTCTGATGGCTTCAAGTCTGGCAACTGGTGCAAAGGTCTCATCAAAATCTATTCCTTCTTCTTGACAATATCCTTTAGCTACTAGCCTTGCTTTGTTCCTTACAATGTTGCCATCTTCATCTGCTTTGTTCTTGAATACCCATTTGGTTCCGATGACATTCTTGTGCTTTGGCCTAGGAACAAGTTCCCATACTTTGTTCCTATCAAACTGAGTGAGCTCTTCTTGCATAGCATTGATCCAATCCGAGTCTGCAAGAGCTTCTTCAACTGTCATAGGTTCCATCTGAGATATATAGCAGGCAAGCATTGCTTCTCTCCTTGATGTGGATCTAGTTTGAACTCCACTTCTGATTTGACCAATCACTTGGTTAGGAGGATGGTCTCTTAACCATGTTAGGTCAGGTTTTGTCAGCTGCTGTCTTGGTCTCTCTGGTTCCTCATCTTCAGAGTCTTCATCTTCATTTAACAGAAGGGGGTTTGGTGCAGGTGTTGGAAATGCAGGGTTGTCTGCCACCTCTTCTGTTGGTTCTGGTGTTCTGTCTTCTATGCTGACTTTCTTGAGAATCTCTGTTACCTCTTTAACAGAGGTGCTTTCATCAAACTTCACATGTATGGATTCTTCAACATGTAGGGTTCTTCTGTTGAGTACTCTATAGGCTTTACTGGTGTTTGAATAGCCTATAAAGACTCCTTCATCAGCCTTTTCTTGAAATACTTTTAGATGCTCCTTTCCATTGTTGAGAATGTAGCACTTGCATCCAAATACATGAAAGTAACTGATGTTAGGTTTTCTTCCCTTCCAGAGTTCATAAGGGGTCTTCTGGTGATTCTTGTTGATCATGCTTCTGTTCTGAGTATAGCATGCAGTGTTGATTGCTTCAGCCCAATATCTCATAGGCAATCCAGATTCTGCAATCATTGTTCTTGCAGCTTCTTTTAACGTTCTGTTCCTTCTTTCTGCTACGCCATTCTGTTGAGGGGTTCTGGCGGCAGAAAGTTGATGAAAAGTTCCATTCTGATCACAGAAGTCCTTTATGACTTGGTTGACAAATTCAGTTCCTCTGTCTGATCTGATTGTCTTCACTTTCAAGTTCTTCTCAGTCTGAAGTTGCTTTAACAGAGATGGCAACTTCTGAAGAGTTTCATTTTTCTTTGTCAGAAAAACAGTCCATGTATATCTGGAGTAGTCATCAACCATGACTAGGGTGTATTTCTTACCACCAACGCTTGGAGTCTCAACAGGTCCAAATAAATCCATGTGAATCAGATTTAGAGGACTTGTAGAAAGATCTCCAGCAATGGGTTTGAAGGAATTCTTCACTTGTTTGCCTTTCTGACATGCACTGCAGAGGGTCTCCTTCTTGTACACAATGTCTGGTAGCCCTTCTACAATGTGTTCTCTGGCCAGTTTGTTGATTGTTTTGAAATTCAAATGGTTGAGCTTTTTGTGCCAGTCCCAGCTCAGTTTTGAATCTCCCTTGGCTATCAGGCAAACTCCATCTTTTGCAGTGTTCCAATCAACTACATAGATGTTCTTCTTCCTTGATGCTGTAAGAACCACTTCCTTTGTTGTCTCATGCTTCACATAGCAGAAGTCCTTTGTGAATTCAACAGTGTAGCCTTTGTCACAGAATTGGCTAGCACTTAGCAGGTTGAACTTCAGTCCTTTGACATATGAAACATCATCAATGATTATCTGGTTCTTGATCAGCTTTCCTCTTCCTTTTGTTTGACCTTCTTTGTCATTACCTCCAAAGGTAACTCTAGGTCCTTTGCATTTTTGGAACTCTGTTAGGTAACCCGAGAGCGAGTTAGAAGCCGCCTTAGTTATACTAGTCATGAAATAACATTTACTTTACAAACACTTTATTTCATTTAAATTATTTGTTATGTTCTAGTTGCCTGTGCATCCGGTTGAGAGATGACCGGATGTGGCGGTAACACCCATTTCCCTTACTAAGACTTCCGCTGTACTTTCTTTAGATTTTCATTATCAATAAATAAAAGTTTTATTTCAATTATATCAACGTTTTGGGTGGGAAATTTGGGGGTGTTACACCAGGGCCGAGAGTGCTGCTTCCGAGGCCGCCAAGAGAGCCATCGATGAGGCCGATAGGGCCAAGAACGAGGCGGTAGCGAAAGCTGGGAAGGCTGTGGTTGAAGCCTTTACTGCCGAAGGCTGGGAGGCCGCTGATAGGGAAGAATGGGTCTCCTCTGTGGTGCGGAAGAAGGTCGACGCCTGGGTTGAAGGCCCCGGTAAGGAGTGGTTGGCCGAGAGAGGCGACTGCTACTACCAAGGGGGTGAGTACTTCACCCAGCACCTGATATACCGGAGGATTGCTTGTCACTTCAACGTCTCCCTCGATCAGTTCGACCCGGCGGTGTACGGCCTTCCCCCGTTGCAGTTTGATGTGAGAGTCCCCCTCCCCCCGGGCGAAAAGAGGCCTGTGATTGATGACTCTATGATGATGGGGGGGAGATGACGATGAGGCTGCCGGGGAAGAGGTCACCTCCAAAGTTGCCGAGGGAGAAACCGCCGAATGATCTTGTATTTATAATTCTTTGAACGATTTGTTGTAATGACAATATGTAGCTCTCGGCCTCGGCCTGTTTGTATATAATTTGCTTTCATCTTTGAATGTATGCCTTCGTCTTTTCTTTGTGAAATGAATACCTTCGAATTTGCCTTGTGAATGAATGCCCTCGTACTTCGATGCTTGGTGTTGGTCCCGGTTATACTGGATACAGTCTAGAGGGGGGGGGGGTGAATAGACTGTATTGGTTTTTAGATTTTTAAACTAAGTACCAGATTTACAGAATAGCCTGTTCTGTTGAAGGAACAGACTGGCAGCGGATGGGGTTCTGGTAGGGAGTTCTGTTAGCCTCAGAGGAGCAAAGGCAGTAGGCCTTCTGTTAACTCGTAGAGCAAGTTCTGCTGAACACAGATACCAAGTCCAAGGAGTTATACAGTTCTAACTAAGTGCAAGTAATAAAAGCAATAAGTAAACGACACCAGGGATTTTTATAGTGGTTCAAGGAACAACTCGTTCCTCTAATCCACTGTTCCACTAAGCTGTAAAAACTGCCGTTTACAAAGCCTTAGTCCTAGCACTTAAGAAGCACTCCACGTCTTCTTCAAGCCTAGATGTGTCCTGGGATGCACTGCCTGGCTTCCTTTAACACTGGTCCTTTCACTGAGTTTCCTTGAAGTATCACCACTTCACTACTTCAGTTATTCGGACGTCCTTCTTGTAGCAAGAAGAGTTTCTGTTGAAACAGGGGTTCCTCCAACTAGCTTCGTTACAAAAGATTTGTATGTGATGAGCTTGAAGAGTTGAAGAACACTTGGAACTTTGCTTGAGTTGGAAAAAGTATTTTCCCAACTTCTGCCTTCTCTTGTAGAGGATAATGAGTTTGAATCTCAAGGAGGCTTTTGCTTTTCAGAGTTTGAATATCTTGCTTGTAGCAATGTGATAGCAAAGTTGAATCAAGGTTGCAAAGTTATCCGGTTGTTCTTCGTAGTGTATCTTTTATACTGAGGTTGTCTTCCCGTTGGAGGAGTAGGAGGACACTGCATTTAATGCGCGAGCAGTTGACTTGACCAGTAGGACCCGGTAAAGTTGGCGGGTTACTATTTCGGGATAAAGTAATCCTGACATTGCGGCCAATCATCTGCAATTACTCCACGGAGCATGGGGAGCATTAAATGAGCATTTAATGCGAGCACTGTAGCTTTTCCGTTTCATACTCCTAGCCGTTGAAGGAATCTTTAAGTTGACTTCCCGGCTTTGTGGATTTCTTCCAAGTGTCAGACCTTCTGGTGTCATTGGCAGAGAACTGATTCAGAGAAGATCATGAGCACTTCTGTTGTTGGTAGCTTACAGAGAACCAGGAGGATTTCTGTCACGCTAAAGGGTAACAGAGACCCTGACGTTTTCTGTTCCTAGACAGAGAACCAAGATCTTCTGTCTGGAGGACTTCTGGTAGAGAGGCCTTCTGGTAGTCGAATATGCTAAGAACTTTACAAGGGAAAATTCTAATACATAATTTCTAAAAGGGGGTACTCTACAGTCCTAATTAATATAGCATCATCAAAATCTAAATACAATTATTCCTTACACTTGGGTTGTCAGTCGTTTTCAGACTTAGGAAAATTTTCTAAGTGTTGTTTTTTTTCATCAAGCCTTCGGTTGTGTGGCCCCTCTGGCTGCATGGATATTTGACCAAGGGCCAAATATTTAGGACTTAGAAATTTTTTCTAAGTGTAGTTCTTCCCCCAAGCCTTCGGTTGTGTGGCCCCTCCGGTTGCATGGAGATTTGGCCGAGGGCAAAATATTTAGGACTTAGAAAATTTTTCTAAGTGTTGCTTGTCACTGGGCCTTCGATCTACGCCTTCCCTTAGTTGCATTGAATGGCTTGGCCTTCGTTGCATGATGGGTTGGATGAGGGCCAACCATTTAGGACTTAGAATATTTTTCGTAACTCATGATTTGCCCCTCGGTGAATGGACCCTTCGATTTGTAGTATCTTGAGTAAGAGATCCATTGGTGAAGGGTGGTGGTCCCGGAGGCACCCAACTTTGTAGACTTAGAACAATTTCCTTTGGCTTGTAAGACTGGCCTCCGGTAATGTGTGAGGAGCCTTCGGCTTTTGGTAGATCCCAAAGTGTGGACTTTAGGACTTTTGCAGTCCAACCCCGGCATGAGACGCCTTCGGGCAATGCTTGGGAGCACTCCCTTCGGTGCTTAATGAGATGTCGGGGGTAATTGCTGCTTGGATTTAGAAAATTCTGCAGAACATTTACATCGTAGTAGATGCCTTCGGTATTGGATGATGCCGGAGGCAGCCGGCTGTGGACTTGGCCTGATTTTGATAACTTTAGCCTTCTGGAATTAGTAACTTCTTTGTACCGGAGGTGTTCCCGTGGGGAGCCCTCGGTATGATCTGTATTGTCTTGTGATGCCGAAGGGCTTCATGTTGTGATTTGTTGAAGTTGTGTGCTCATTGATTCCTCGCTGAGTCTACTCCCCTTCACCCCATTTTATTTTTTGGTAATGAAGGGAAGGCTTCAAGAAACCTTGTTTCTTGGTAAGGCTTGGCCTATCGGGAGGCAAAAACATACACCATCAGATCCCCCCTCGGGTTAACCTTCCGAGTTCCGAGGGGATCGAGGGTCGTTTCCTGGGCATGAGACATAGTCTGTAGCCTGCCTCTCCTTAGGGGATGGCACGGAAAGCGCCTCAGATTTGAAAGTCATCCCCTAGGCACGAGACATAGTCTGTGGCCTGCCATACCCTTGGGGTAATGGCGCGGGAAGCGTTTCGTTTTTGAAAGTTGAATCCTGTGCATATTAGTTGCCTGCCACACCCTTGGGGTAGTGGCGCGGAAAGCGTTTCGTTTTTGAAAGTCAAATCCTGGGCATATCAGTTGCCTGCCATACCCTTGGGGTAATGACGCGGAAAGCGTTTCAAGGAAGGGTTTTCATTTGCACACTGGTTGCAAATGGCCGGGGGTACTACGTGCTGCCGGCACCGATAGGTGGCGCCTTCGGCATAGATGCGTCCTCGAGGGGTACGACTTCAGAAACAACACTTGGTGTTTGTTTCAGCCCCCGATTACTTGGTACCGAGGGGTCTTCAAAAGGAAACACTTGGTGTTTTCCGTTGTCTGGAGTTGATAAGAGTATGTACCCTCGGCACTTGGCACCGAGGGATCTTCTTAAAAACACTTGGTGTTTCCTTCATTTGTCGTAAGTGATTGGAGTGTAAACCCTCGGCACTTGGTGCCGAGGGGTCTTGCAATAAGGCCTTGGGCCAGGAGTCTGAATGAGGGCTTGGCCGCTCATATGTGTCTTGTTTCTTGTTCTTGGTGTCTTTAATATGTCTTCAAATTTGAAGACCTTGGGCCGTAGAATAATACATTCATTAGTTATGAGGGCTTGGCCGCTCCAACATTACTCATAAAATTTTACTAGATGGTGTACATTCCAATGTCGGGGGACCTCGGTCCCGTTGGGGTGTTTGAGCTTGTAAGTTCCTGGTTTGATGACGGCTGCAACGATGTATGGGCCCTCAAATTTGGGTGCCATTTTTCCGCCCTCGGTTGGCTGGCTTGCTTCCCTTCGTCGTAGGACATAATCCCCCACTTGGAATTCTCGAGAGCGGACTTTGGCGTTGATGCAACTTTTGATTTGCCTTCGATAGTTTTCCGCTCGTATGAAGGCTTGCTCTCGGCGTTCTGAGATGAGGTGAAGATCGAGGGCCATGTTGGCGTCGTTGACTTCGGGATCATATTGGGCTACCCTTCGGGTAGGAAGGGTCACTTCAGTGAGAGCTTTAGCTTCAAATCCATAGCACAGGGAGAAGGGTGTTTCACCTGTTGCCCACTGATGGGTGGTGCGGTAAGCCCATAGGATATTGTGGAATTCTTCTACCCAGCTTCCCCCTTCGGCCTCCAGCTTGTTTTTGAGGCCCTCAAGTAATGTCCGGTTGGCATTCTCCACTTGACCGTTGTCTTGGGGGTAGGCAACGAATGAGAAGGTGTGCTTGATGCCCCATGCCTCTAGGAGGGCACAGAAGGGGGCTGCCTCAAATGGGGCCCCATTGTCGGAGATGATTTGTTGGGGGACACCAAACATTGTGAGAATGTTCTTTAGGAAAAAGTGGCGGCACCTGGCCTCAGTAATGTTGGCGAGGGGCTCAGCCTCCACCCACTTGGTGAAGTAGTCAATGGAAACGATGATGTACCTGTTGTTGGAGGAACCCCTCGGCAGAGGGCCCACAAGGTCTATGCCCCATCTAGCGAAGGGTATAGAAGTGCTGATGGGGGTATAGTTGACCGCTGGCCTGCCGGGGGCTTTCTAGAAGTGTTGACATGCGGTACACCTTCGGGCGAGATCCGCACAATCTCGGGCCGACATCATAGGCCAGAAGTAGCCCTGGATTATGAGCCTTCGGGGCATGGAGAAGGGTCCCTGATGAGCTGAACAAGTGCCATTGTGTACTTCCTCCATTGCAACTTCGGCTTCATCCTGATGAAGGCATCATAGTAGTGTGTCGTTGTAGGATTCGCTTATAGAGCCTTCCATCTTCGAGGGTGTAGCTTGGAGCCCTCAGCTTTGCCAGCTTGACGCGGGCTTCATCATCAGGCAGTTGCCCTGTGGTGATGAAGGTGATGATGTCTGAGATCCAATCCTCTTGCCTTTGTTGTACGTTCATGACGGGGCTTGCATGTATGCTGGAGAGGCTGAGCTCCTCGATTTTGGCAATCTTTGAGATGTGCTCAGGGGATTCGGTCGAGAGCTTTGATAAAATGTCGGCCTCAGAATTTTGAGCCCTCGGTATTTGAGTGAGAGAGTGTGCCTCAAATACCTTGAGCAATTCTTTAGCCGCCTCCTTGTATTGTTTCATCCTCCCTTCCTTGGCCTCATACTCCCCGGAGATTTGGCCCACGACAAGCTTGGAGTCACACTTGACGTGGATCATTCTGGCCTTCATATTTGCTGCCAGCCGAAGGCCACAGAGGAGGGCCTCATATTCTGCTTCGTTGTTGGAGACTTTAAAGGAGAAGCGGATGGCATAGTAGGCCCGGAAGCCTTCGGGAGTAATGAGAACTACTCCTCCTCTGCATGCTTTGGTGGCTGAGGAGCCATCAGTATAAAGGGTCCACCACTCGTCCGAAGGTGCTGAGGGCTCCTCATCCACCGTTGATGTAACACCGACCCCGAGCATATTTACTTTTAGTAAATTATGTAATAAACCTTGAAGGATGATTTATGAATTTGCGTAATTGTAAATTTTTATTATTTCTTTTACGTGAATAGTAAATTGCATGTGGGGCCCACAGTGGGAACGGGGACCGCCCGATAATTCCTGAACCACATATTATATTCATCTTGGTCTAGATGACATCTATATGGTGGTGGATATTTTATTTGGGCCATAAGAAAGGCATGGAGTTGACTGGTTGGTCAAACGGGGCCCAATTACCGGTATTGGCAATTTAACGGATAACAGCCTGAAATGAGTTTTGGAGACTCCTAAATTAATGTTGGGGAATGTACATCTATTCTAAAGGCCCATAATGATTAGGAACGCGTGATATAATTTATCCGGCCCGATAAAATAAAATATGACTAAAAGAGTCCGAAAAATACAACTTTCAGGGCCGATTGTACACACCGGGACATAACAGGATGACCTCCCACCTAAGTGGGGGCCACCCCACGTTTCTATAGACTCTAGAAGACAAGGGGAGATCTGGAGGAGACAATAGAAAGTGTGTGTGTGCGGAGTTATTAAGTGAGGGGATGGGTAGAGACAACCCATACACCCCATGTCCTCTCATAGCATTATTTTAGGCCTTTGATTAAGATGGATACTTCTCCCCTTCCATTTGACACCATACGAACAACCAGGAGGATAGATAAGCTCTAGCAAAGTTGTTGGTCCCGTTTGTAATGAGAACAGTCTAGAGGGGGGGGGTGAATAGACTGTTCAGGAATTTAAACTTTTCTCTAAGTCAAAACTGACTTATCAGAGATGGTCGAAATCTGGTGACAGAGATGGTCAGGTTCTGATGGCAGAACTAGACCAGGCAGCGGATAAGTTTCTGTTCGGGTAGCCTCAAGAAAAATGCTAAGGCAAAGTGCCTTTCTGATAACTCTGAAAGAAGATCTGCTGGACACAGAGTCCAACCTTAAGAGTTAATCAGTAGAATCTTAAGTACGGGAATTAAAAGCTTAAAGTAAATGACACCGGGTTTTTTATAGTGGTTCAAGGAACAACTTGTTCCTCTAGTCCACTGTTCCACTAAGCTTGCAAAAACAACAGTTTACAACGCCTTAGTCCCTAGAACTTAAGAAGCACTCCTCGTCTTCTTCAAGTCTAGTTGCCACCCGGGATGCAGTCCTGCTTCCTGATGGCTGGTCTCGTTTCACTGAGTCTCTTGAAGTATCCCCACTTCACTTACTCCAGCTAGTTTGAGACGTCCCTTCTTTTTCAAGAAGTGTTTGATTCAAAATCAGTTTTCTCCAACGTTGCTTCTTCACAAAGGATGAGTAGATGAAGTTTTCGAAGTGTTGAAGAACTGAGGAACTTTGCAACTTGCTAGTTGGATGAGGGATTAGAAAATATATCTTCCAACTGTAGCCTTTTCTTGTTAAGAATGAAGTTTGAATCTCAAGAAGGCTTTGAGGTATGTGATTTGGAATAGAATGATCTGAGCAAGTTCGTCTGGCAGATGTTGTAGCAAAGTTATTCCCATAGTTCTTCAGAGTGTATCTTATATACTGGGAGCAGTCTTCCCGTTGGAGTGTAGAAGACAGCTTCATTAAATGCTTGTACTGTTGACTTGACCGGTTGGACCTTCGACTTGCTATTTTGGGGGCGTGAAGATACTCGCATGGTCAATCATCAGCTTTAAATATCTCTTCGTACGTACAACATTAAATGTGCATTTAATGTGTGTACAGTACCATGTTTCCGTTGAAAGGTTCGTAACCGTTAGGGGATTTCCCGTTAGTTTAACGACCGTTGGTCAGTGCTTTCGGAATCTGGTGTGTTAGACAGAGTCTTATGAGGCTCTTCTGGTTCAATCTTTGAAGTCCGCCTCTGTTGCCAACTCTGGTACCAACACTGATGACCAGTTTCTGATGGCTTCTCTGGTGAGCAACTCTGGGAGCAACTCTGGTAGAAGCAAGGTGGAACTCTGGCAGACAGACTAAGCTAAAACTTACAAAAGAAATTCTAATACAAAATTTCTAAAAGGGTACTTTCAAATTCTAATTAACCTAGCATCATCAAAATCTAAATACATTTATTCCTTACACTTTCCCCCTTTTTGATGATGCCAAAACCCTTTAACTATTTCCAGAGAAGTGCCTTTCACCATAAAAAAATTTAAAACTTTTCATTAGAATCTTGGTGGGCAACTTAGCATAGGAAACTAGTAAGAGTACGATACAATCAGATAGCAATTAAAGCAAATAAGGTAACAGAATAAACACAAAGAAGGTGAATAAGAACAGATATTTGAATAAGCCATGCAAAAAGAGGCAGAGTTGGTATCTTATTTATCTGAGAGAGAAAATAAAAATTACAGAGTCAGAGATAGAGAGTTAGAGGTCTTCTTCATCTACCTGTGGTCCTGCTCTGTCAATCCTTTCGAGTTCTGCATTTACCTGAGCTCTGATTGAGGCTAGATCCCTCGGATTCTGATAGTCAGCCCAATGAGGTGCAAGTTTGCAGTCCAAATAATTTCTAACAGCTTCTGCAGTGTTCTTGCCAGTGAGAACCTTCATTCCGTACCACATTTCTGCTTCTTGGATAGAACCACCATGGTTGATCTGGACAAGTCCATCACTATCCATGAACAGATTCTCTCGTTGAAGGGGAGTCATCAGCTTCCTCATTTGTTCAAACTGAACTCTGTCTGGCCTTGACAGACCACTCTTCATCCAATCATTGAATGAAAATGAGGAGGTCTTTTTCTTTGAGCTTCTTGGAGGAGGAGGTGGAGGTCTGGTACCTGCAGCAGCTAGTTTCTTCTTTCTGGCTGCATCAAAGTATGGAGCAGGATCAACAGTAGAGGAGGGTTCTCTGATAGATAGGGCTCTAGTGCTAGGTCCTTCCTCTTCTCTGGTATCTTCCCCCTTTTTGGCATCACAAAGATCGCCAAGGAGGAGCTCAATCTTTGAGAACTCAGAGGCTTGGGCATCTCTGATCTCATCAAGAGTCTATGGCAGAGTTTGAGTAACAGAAGCAAGAACTTCAATCAGGCTCTGTTGCTTGTCGACTGCAGATTGGAGATCCTTAGTGCTGACTTCTAGAAGAACCATCTTCTGGTATCGTTCCTTATCAGACTTGATGAGAGCTAGGCCTTGCTCTTGATGCTCCTTGCAGAGGGAGTGTAAGACTGTGAGCTTCTGAGATGAATTATCAGCAGATTTTTGAAGAGTATTAACAGAGTCTGAGATCTGCTTGATTGTCTGGTGCTGGGCAAGTAGAGCTTCAGAGTGAGAGTGGAGAATAGAGTTGATACCACTGACATCTCTGGAGACAAAGTCTATTCTCAATGTAGATGAATGCATGAAGTTGTGCAGAGTTTCTGATAGTACAGCAACCTTGTCTGTCATATGCTGGAATCCGATTGTGATTTGAAGGTTGGTATGAGTTAGCTCTTCATGATTCTTGTCGTTCAGCTC
The DNA here is from genome assembly GCA_945859875.1 of Cuscuta europaea. Classification (NCBI taxonomy): domain Eukaryota; kingdom Viridiplantae; phylum Streptophyta; class Magnoliopsida; order Solanales; family Convolvulaceae; genus Cuscuta; species Cuscuta europaea. Next base: position 7,692,594 of record CAMAPE010000006.1, read on the forward strand.
AATGATCTTGCTCAGATCATGAACTAACAGACCACCAAATGCTTCTGCAGATTTTACAAACTGGTTGAAAGGAATCTGGGGTTCTTCAGGTGTAAATCCTGGCATCTCCAATCCTCTGCCCTTGGGAAATGGAGGAGCTCTGGTGGATGGTGTAGGGGAAGGAACTCTTGGGGGTGTCCTTCTCCTTTTAGATGTTTCATCAGCCGCAATGGAGGAGGTGAGGAAACCATCATTGTCACTTTCTGAAGAGGGGACTCTGAAGATTGGTTTCTTCTTGGGTGTAGAGGCTGCAGAGTGGTGGGATGATCTCTGTGGTGAGGCAGTTCTGGAGGGTGATAAGGATTTCTGATGAGGTGAACTCTGGGGAAATGGGATTATTGGTTGAGGAATATGTTGGTGTGAGGGGGATGGTGGGGGTGAAGGTGATCGATTTCTGGTGTTTGAGGGTTGTTTGCAAGGTGATGAGGGTCTGGATTTTGGTTTCTGGTGAGATGGAGTTCTGGTGGAGGTTGAGGTTTTCTGGTTTGGTGAGAGGGTTTTCTGTTGGGGTGGAGATGAAGGTTTAGAGGGGAATTTGGAAGGTGATGGTTGAGTAATAGGAGATTTGGGAGGGGAAGGAGGAGGTGTAGGGATTACCTCAAGAACAATTTCTGAGAACATGGATTCTCTCCATTCCTTGATCAGTTTCTCCATGGTTAGAGCAATATCATTTGCTGTGGAGGGTTCTCCTTCCTCAAGGGCACTATGACGAAACTTGATGAGAGATTCTTTTCTCTTTTTCTCCATCAGCCATGCATCAAATTCTTCCATCTCATCCTCTTCCAAAGCTTTGACATGCCTTTCAGGAGACAGGGCAGTTGTTGGAGCTTTACCTTGATATTTTTCTTTCTTTTTCTGTAGGACAGAGATGAGAAAGGCAAGGTTGAAGCACTCTGACACATCTTCTGTGCCTACCAAGTGAAGAACTGCAGCTTCTTCTTCCTCATAGGCATCAAAAAACTGAATGATTTTCTGGAGTGGTCCCATTCTCCATCTTCTCCATGCTAAGACTCTATCAAACTGCTTCTGCAGAATGATGTTGTAGTCAGTCTCTGGGTCCTTCTCTGGTGAGGCTTCACGTTCTAGTGAGAGAGCAGAACTTGGCAACTCTGGTGCAGATTCTTGTTCAGCCTCAGGTTGAGTTCCAGATTCTGGTTCAAGTTCCCCCTGAACTTCTGATCTCTTGACAGGTGAGATTTCCTTTGTCTTTCTCTTCTTCTGTTTTGGTTGAGGGCTCGAGTTGTCAGAGTCATCACTCTGTACAACTGGCTTTCTTCTTCTCTTCTGCTTTAGCTTTCTGGTAGGAGATTTTCTGGTGGCTTTTGGGGAGGGCAGCTCTGATGCAACCTCATCTGTTGCATCCTTTTCTGATATTGTTATTCTGTCATCCTTCTTCTTCTTTCTGACTTCCCTTGCAGCCTGCATCTGCTTAGGTGGTTTTGAGTGCTCAATTGGTTTCTTGGAAGTTTTCTTTAGAGCAGGTTTGGGCTTAGCAGCCTGTTCCTCTCTCTTCTTTTCTAGCCTTTCCTCTCTCTTTAGTTCAGAAGAATTGGCTATGTAGAACTTTGGAGAGGCTGTGAGGAAGATTGTTTTGGAGTGATCAACTGGAAGGGTATCCCTGAGTTGAACTCCTTTGGCAGCAAGGATGGCAGAAATGAGAAGTCCATGTCCCATCTTGGTTGAAAATAGACCTGTTTCTGAGTCTTTCTTCTTAATGAATTCAGTCAAGGAGCCAAAGATTACCTCGCCCCAGTATATGTTCATGCCATGGTGAACTGCAAAAATCGCCTTGGCATTGTTCTTGTTCATCTCGTCAGTTGAAGCAGTTTTGCACCATAAGCACCGATGCAGAATGCTGACAAGTTTTTCATAGTCCTTCTTTAGCAAGAACTTTTTCATGTACAGCTTGTCCAGTCCGGTGGCCTCCGGGCGACAGTAGGTCTGTACAAATCCTTCAGTGGAGATTTCCACTGAATCAAGAGTAAGAAGATTGTTGGCTTCCGGGTCTTGGGAGTCTAGTTGTACCCCAAAGAATTCGTTTAGAGCATCTGCATTCAGAAAAATTCGTTGACCCTGCACCTGGGAGTGAATGCCAGTCTTGGAGATGGTGGCGTTGAGGTAGAACTCAGACACATTCTTGATGCTGAAATGCTCGTAGGGATGAGCAACAACCTTTGAGAGTTGTGAGTCTGTCATCCCCTGGATAATCTTGGTCATCCTCTTTTGGTTTTCTGCAAGTAGTGGTAGAGATGATATGTCGACCTTCATGCCGGAGACAATGTTGGCGATGAGGGTCTTTGCTTCTTCCTTGGTGAGGTCGTTGATGTTTAGGAAGTTCATTCTGAGTTTCGAAAAGTTCTGAGGATTGAAAGTTTTAGAGGATCTGAAGGCTTGAATGCTAGAGCAGTTTTAGTGAGATAAAGTAGCAGTAGGGATTTAGGTTGAAGAAGGTGGATATAAAAGGTTTAGAATAGTGGACGTTTGAGATATTGGCGGTTTCGAGGTAACATTTAATGAAATGCGGGCGGAAAACGTTTCCGTTAGAAGAGTAACGATCAGGGGTATTCTGGTAAAAGACCGTTTCAATTAATTAGGTCTTCCCGTACCTCGAAATGTTGCTAAGTCCACATCCGTATCTGCTGTCTCTCTGATAGGGATCTCTGGTCAGAGGAGGGGATTTCTCTGATGTGAGATTCTGATGAACAGAGATAGGGGTTCTCTGATGTGAGTTTCTCTGGTGCAGAAGAAAACAGTTCTGGCTCAGTGAGTCTCTGATTCAGGCATCTCTGGGAAGATCATCCATCATTCCCAGTTCTTCCCTTAGCTTGTTAAACCTTGCCTCAGGTAAAGGCTTGGTTAGGATGTCTGCAAGCTGGTCTTCTGTAGATACATGCTCCATACAGATGTGCTTCTCCTCAACATGATCTCTTATGAAGTGATGTCTGATCTCAATGTGCTTTGTCCTGGAATGAAGAACTGGATTCTGAGAGATAGCAATGGCACTAGTTTTGTCACACAACAGCTTGATCTCCTTAGCTTGAATCCCATAGTCCTTCAACTGTTGCTTCATCCAGAGTAACTGAGCACAACAACTCCCAGCTGCAATGTACTCAGCTTCAGCTGTACTTGTTGAGATTGAGTTCTGCTTCTTGCTAAACCAGGAAACAAGCCTTCCTCCTAGCAATTGGCAATGACCAGAGGTGCTCTTCCTGTCCAATCTGCAACCTGCAAAGTCTGAGTCAGAGTAACCAATTAGTTCAAAGTTACCTCCCTTTGGGTACCATAGGCCTGCATTTGGATTTCCTTTGATGTATCTGATGATTCTCTTTGCAGCACTTAAATGGCTTTCCTTAGGCTTTGATTGGTATCTGGCACAGATTCCAACAGAAAATGAGATATCTGGTCTGCTTGCAGTCAGGTACAGCAGAGATCCTATGATCCCTCTGTATGTTGTTGCATCGACATCTTTTCCTTCATCATCTGGACCAATTCCTTGTGATGTGTTCATGGGAATCTTTACTGATGATTTGCCTTCCACTCCAAACTTCTTGATTAGATCTCTGGTGTACTTCCCTTGGTTGATGAAGATTCCTTCTGGAATTTGTTTCACTTGGAGACCTAGGAAGTAGCTTAGTTCTCCCATCATGCTCATTTCAAATTGACTCTGCATCACTTGAGAGAATTTCTTGCACAATTCTGGATTAGTACTACCAAATATAATATCATCAACATAAATTTGTACTAACAGAATATGATTAGCAACAGAGATTTGAAATAGAGTTTTGTCAACCTTTCCTTTAGTGAACCCATGGTTCACTAGGAAGAGTGACAATGTGTCATACCATGCTCTGGGAGCTTGCTTAAGACCATAGAGGGCCTTTTTAAGCTTGTAGACACAGGAGGATTGAGTAGGAATGACAAAACCCGGTGGTTGTTCCACATAAACTTCTTCTTCAAGATCTCCATTCAGAAAAGCACTTTTGACATCCATCTGGTAGACCTTGATGTTGTTGTAAGCAACATAGGTTAGAAAGATTCTGATGGCTTCAAGTCTGGCAACTGGTGCAAAAGTCTCATCAAAATCAATTCCTTCTTCTTGACAATATCCCTTGGCTACCAGCCTAGCTTTATTCCTTACAATGTTGCCATCTTCATCAGCTTTGTTCTTGAATACCCATTTGGTTCCAATGACATTCTGGTGCTTTGGCCTAGAAACAAGTTCCCATACCTTGTTCCTTTCAAACTGAGTAAGCTCTTCTTGCATAGCATTGATCCAATCAGAGTCTGCAAGAGCTTCTTCCACAGTCATAGGTTCCATTTGAGATATGTAGCAGGTAAGCATTGCTTCTCTCCTTGATGTAGCAGATCTGGTCTGGACTCCACTTCTGATTTGTCCAATTACTTGATTAGGAGGATGATCTCTTAACCAAGTTAAATCAGGTTCTGATAAGAGTTGTCTTGGATTCTCTTGTTCTCCTTCTGATTCTTCATCACTATCTTTGTCTTGTAGGATGGGATTCTGATGGTGTATTGGTATGGCAGAGTTAGTTACCAATTCTGGTATGTCCGTCTCTGGTGGTTCCAGTTCTGGTGATTCTTCTAGATTCGCTTTCTCCAAGTTTTCAATTATGCTCTCAACAGAGTTGAGATCATCAAACTTGACATGAATCGATTCTTCAACAAGTAGGGTTCTTTTGTTGAGTATTCTGTAGGCTTTAATAGTGCTAGAATAGCCTAAGAATATTCCTTCATCAGCTTTTTCTTGAAACACCTTGAGGTGATCCTTTCCGTTGTTGAGTATATAGCATTTGCATCCAAATGCATGAAAGTAGCTGATGTTGGGTTTTCGTCCTTTCCATAATTCATAGGGGGTTTTCTGATGAGCTTTGTGAATCATGCTCCGGTTCTGGGTGTAGCATGCAGTGTTGATAGCTTCAGCCCAGTATCTGTAAGGTAGACCTGATTCAGCAATCATGGTCCTTGCAGCTTCCTTCAAGATTCTATTTCTTCTTTCTGCAACTCCATTCTGTTGAGGAGTTCTGGCTGCAGAGAGTTGATGCATTGTTCCGTTTTGATCACAGAACTCTTGTATGACCTTGTTGACGAACTCTGTTCCTCTGTCTGATCTGATGGCTTTGACTTTCTGATTCTGCTCATTCTGTAGTAGCTTTAGCAGAGAAGGTAGTTTCTGCAGAGTTTCATTTTTCTTGGTCAGAAAGATAGTCCATGTGAATCTGGAATAGTCATCCACACTTGGAGTTTCCACTGGTCCAAATAAATCCATGTGGATCAGATTTAAAGGACTAGTAGAGAGGTCTCCAGCAATGGGTTTGAAAGAGTTCTTCACTTGTTTTCCTTTCTGGCATGCACTACACAAGTTCTCCTTCTTGTATACCAAGTTGGGTAGACCTTCAACAATGTGATCCCTTGCTAGCTTGTTGATTGTTTTGAAATTCAAGTGACTCAGTTTCTTGTGCCATTCCCAACTGAGTTTTGAATCTCCTTTGGCTATCAGGCGAATTCCATCTTTTGCAGTTGACCAATCAACTACATAGATGTTTTTCTTCCTTGTTGCTGTTAGAACCACTTCTTTAGTTGTCTCATGCTTGACAGAACAGCCTTCCTTGGAAAATTCGACTGTGTAGCCTTTGTCACAGAATTGGCTAGCACTCATCAAGTTGAATTTCAATCCTTTGACATAAGAGACATCATCAATGATTATCTGGTTCTTTATCAGCTTCCCTCTTCCTTTTGTCTGGCCATCTTTATCATTACCTCCAAAGGTAACTCTAGGCCCTTTGACTTTCTGGAACTCTGTTAGGCAACTCTTGTCACCTGTCATGTGTCTGGAGCATCCACTATCAATGTACCAATCTTGTTCTGAGATGGCTCCAGCACACAGTTCCTACAAAATTAAAAGGAAGATTTAGGTACCCAAGCAATGTTGGGTCCTAGGGGGTCATGCAGTCTTGGCAGCCGGTACCACTTTGGTCTCATCAGGTGAAACCTTGGTGGGTGGTACCCATTGTCCACCTGGTAGTCATAGTAAACGGAAGTGTGATTCACTTTGGGCAGATGTTTGTGAGGATCATGCTTCCGGTTTACATACTTCTGCATAGCCTTTTTGGTTGGGTAGAAGTCCCATATACTATCAAGAGCAGAGGGGCGATTAACTTTGGGCTTCTTAAGTTGACCAGCCAACCTTTTCTGCCTAAAGTTAACTTTCTCTTGATATCTGCCTTTCTGGTGATCATCTCTGACACGGTTATCATGAGTTTGTCTATTATGGATTTGTCTTTGATTTTTGGTGTTCTGAAAACCTTTTCTGTTGTTAGGTTTTCTGCCAGGTTCATTATTTTTCAAAAAGGGTTTCTGTTGAACTTTTATCTTTCCCTTTTCTGGTCTGACTTCCTCATGAACAACCTTGGTGCCAGATACACCAGCTTGACAAATGGGGCTAGAAGTCAGTGGCACTATGACCTTATCTGCCTTAGCAACACTGGTGCTAGGCATTACAGAAGGCTCACCTGATTCTGTTGAGCCATAACCAAGACCAAAACAAGTTCAAATCTATTGATCAAGTACAATCTTTTCCATGGAAGACTGGGCCTTCTGGTAAGCTTTGTACTTAATCTCGAGAGGCTCTATTTCTCTTATTCTCTTGAGAAGAGAAACATTTTCAGCTTCCAGCTGATCTCTTTCTTTAATTAGAAGATTGATTTTGATCTCAACATCCTTTCTTAAGTCAAGAATTTCAACCTTAAGCTTACTGTTTTCTTCTTTAACAGAGGAATAAGTGGTTTGAATGGCTTGAAACTCTTCCCAAAATTCTGACATTGAGTTAGAATCAAAGGCTCTGCCTACCGAAGAAAAACTAGAGTTAGAAGTAGAGGTTACCTCATCATCAGATTGACCCATAAGACATAGGTCTTCAGTCTCTGTATCCAGGCAACAGAATGCCTCATCGGATTCTGATTCTGAGCTGGACTCTGTCTCAGAGAGGGGATCCTTCTCTGGTTGTTCAGTGATGAGTGCCTTCCTTCTTCGGTGCTCATATTTCTTTTCTCCTTCCTGGCCTTGCCTTTTGGAGACTATGGGGTGTGGACAGTTGGCTTTGAAATGTCCTGGTTGTCTGCAGTTGTAGCAGAGAAGCTCTCCACTACTCTCTTATGATTTGGACTTCTGGTGTGGCTTTCTGCTAGAGAGTGGACTTCTGCTATCCTTTGGCTTCAAGAATTTCCTGAACTTCCTAGCAAAAGCCGCCATATATTCGTCAGTTAAAAGAATAGAAGGGTCAAAGTTATTTACCTGAGAGGTGCTGGCAGTGAGGGCAGTAGTTGTTTTGTCCTCAACTTCTTCTTTCTCTTCTTCATTCATCTCAAACTCATAAGATTTGAGATCAGAGATGAGTTTCTCAGTGCTGTAGGTTCTGAGATCCTTGCTATCTCTCATGGCTGTGACCTTCATCTTCCATGGTGAAGGTAAACCTCTGAGAACCTTCAAGTTGATCTCCTTGGGAGTAAGTTCCTTCCCAAGTTCTGATATCTCAGCAGTGAGGGTGAGCAAGCGTGCATACATCTCAGCTATGCACTCTTTGGGTAGAAGTTTGAAGTCTTCAAACTTCTTCATGGCAATGGTAAGTTTGTTGTCTTTTTCTTGCTCATCTCCAGCTCCTATAAGGGTTAGAGTATCCCAGATTTCCTTGGCAGATTTGCACTTCTTGATCCTTGTGAAGTACTTGTCATCTATGGCTTTGTAGAGGATATCCTTGGCAATGTTGTCAAGATTGTATTTCCTCCTTTCCTCATTGGACCATTCATGACGCGGTTTGGTGATCATCTGGGGTAGACCACCACCAGTGATGTATTCAGGGTTGACCTTGGTGAACTCTGTGAAAGGACCTGCATCGAGAACTTCCCACATTTCATCATGGAGTGCGCAGAGGTGAGCTTTCATGCGAATCCTCCAGTCATCAAACTTTGTCACTGAGAACATAAAATTCTTTGAAAGAGTGTTATCCATAATATGAGATTAAAGAGGCTAAAACAAGTGGATCTCTTGTTTAGTAAGTAACCTAAAAGATTACAAGAACAAGGAGGCTCTGATACCACTTGTTGGTCCCGTTTGTAATGGGAACAATCTAGAGGGGGGGGGGGGGGGGGTGAATAGACTGTTCAGGAATTTAAACTTTTCTCTAAGTCAAAACTGACTTATCAGAGATGGTCGAAATCTGGTGACAGAGATGGTCAGGTTCTGATGGCAGAACTAGACCAGGCAACGGATAAGTTTCTGTTCGGGTAGCCTCAAGAAAAATGCTAAGGCAAAGTGCCTTTCTGATAACTCTGAAAGAAGATCTGCTGGACACAGAGTCCAACCTTAAGAGTTAATCAGTAGAATCTTAAGTGCGGGAATTAAAAGCTTAAAGTAAATGACACCGGGGTTTTTATAGTGGTTCAAGGAACAACTTGTTCCTCTAGTCCACTGTTCCACTAAGCTTGCAAAAACAACAATTTACAACGCCTTAGTCCCTAGAACTTAAGAAGCACTCCTCGTCTTCTTCAAGTCTAGTTGCCACCCGGGATGCAGTCCTGCTTCCTGATGGCTGGTCTCGTTTCACTGAGTCTCTTGAAGTATCCCCACTTCACTTACTCCAGCTAGTTTGAGACGTCCCTTCTTTTTCAAGAAGTGTTTGATTCAAAATCAGTTTTCTCCAACGTTGCTTCTTCACAAAGGATGAGTAGATGAAGTTTTCGAAGTGTTGAAGAACTGAGGAACTTTGCAACTTGCTAGTTGGATGAGGGATTAGAAAATATATCTTCCAACTGTAGCCTTTTCTTGTTAAGAATGAAGTTTGAATCTCAAGAAGGCTTTGAGGTATGTGATTTGGAATAGAATGATCTGAGCAAGTTCGTCTGGCAGATGTTGTAGCAAAGTTATTCCCATAGTTCTTCAGAGTGTATCTTATATACTGGGAGCAGTCTTCCCGTTGGAGTGTAGAAGACAGCTTCATTAAATGCTTGTACTGTTGACTTGACCGGTTGGACCTTCGACTTGCTATTTTGGGGGCGTGAAGATACTCGCATGGTCAATCATCAGCTTTAAATATCTCTTCGTACGTACAGCATTAAATGTGCATTTAATGTGTGTACAGTACCATGTTTCCGTTGAAAGGTTCGTAACCGTTAGGGGATTTCCCGTTAGTTTAACGACCGTTGGTCAGTGCTTTCGGAATCTGGTGTGTTAGACAGAGTCTTATGAGGCTCTTCTGGTTCAATCTTTGAAGTCCGCCTATGTTGCCAACTCTGGTACCAACACTGATGACCAGTTTCTGATGACTTCTCTGGTGAGCAACTCTGGGAGCAACTCTGGTAGAAGCAAGGTGGAACTCTGGCAGACAGACTAAGCTAAAACTTACAAAAGAAATTCTAATACAAAATTTCTAAAGGGGTACTTTCAAATTCTAATTAACCTAGCATCATCAAAATCTAAATACATTTATTCCTTACAAAAGTCTCTAACAAAGTCCTAGCTTGGAGGAAGCAAGAGGCAAGGAAATTCCAGTTGAAAACTAGCTAGGAAGAAGGTAAGAACTCAATTATCTTCTTGTAACTAGTTTTATGGTGTATGATTTTTAAGAAATCATATGATGGATTAAACCATGAGTTCTACACGTTTAAAAGTGTAGAAAAATGATATAAATTGGTGATATTTAACTTAGAAGAGTTGTGGAATCGATAGGGGTCGAAACCGCCGGAAAACCGCCATTGTTGGGGACTGTTTTCGAGCTGCAGGCCCGAAAGCCGCCCACCTTTCACGAAAGCCGCCTGGCTTTCACTTGATTTCCAGATTCTTCACTCTTGAACGGCCTAGAACGAGGACGGATCGAGGGGGTTTCGCTAGGGCAGCTAGTTGAGCACATCATAAGGTGAGGATGGCTGACTATATTGCTTATAATTGATGAGTTAATTTCATGAGATTACCGAAGGTAATTAAAAGTATTTTTTTATGGATTATTAATGATTAATAATGCCTAAAAATGACAAGACTAAATTTCTAAGGAAAAAGGGAGCATGATATACAAATTTAAGAGTAAATTGTGTATGTTCATGTGTTATGAGTATGTTGACTTGAAAGTGGAATTTATTATGAAACATATGTTGAAATATACTTTGTTCTTCATATTAGAGTATATGAGTGATTAAAAGTGATATTTTGAATATTGAGATAAATGATATTTTTCAAAGGGAAAATCAGTTGGAATTGTCTATATGACTATGAGTTGAGAACTTGGTTTATTGATGTAAATTTGACTAGTATTAAGATACTAGTTGGACATTAAAATGAAATGTTGTTAAAGATTGATCCTAAGGTTGGATTGTGAAATGTTATGCCTTAAGTAGTCTTAAGAGATGCTTTAAGGTAGGAAAGTATGAACTTTAAGTTATACTAGGGGGTAGGCCTTAAGGGATACCCAAGTTAATGCAAATATTAATTGATCCTAAGTATAGGATTGGCCTACGGGCGTCTTCGGTAGTCCTTGTGAATAGCCGGTCGAATTATGGAAATAGTAAGGACCATGGCCCTTCCCGACTCTAGAGAGCGGGGTTGGATAGCATGGACTTACATCGTGATCACGGGTTAGGGTGGAATCCGAATCGGAGACCTAACTAGGTTCCGGTAGCGGTAACACATAAGATAGGACCCCGAAGGGCCTTACCTTCCTACGGGATGATGGGTATGAGTCCAGGGGAGGGATGTTGGAGTCCGAACCGGGAGCCTCATGAGGTCTCGGACAGCGGTAGCAAGTCCCGTAAAAATAATAAGACCCAAGGGTTGGGTTGTGCAAATGATAAATGGAAAGGAACATATAAGAAGGGCCGTGTGCCGACAAATAAATAAATTTACTTGTTATAGAGATAATAAGTGGGAAATATAAATTATTATTTATATTACGATATCACCCTATTTTGAGGGTCTTGGAAATTAAAACGTTGATTATACTTAGTATAGTTGCTATTGTACTTGTCAAATATTTCCAAGTACTGACCTCCCCTTCACGGGGGAGGCCACCTCACAGTTTCAGGTAGGACTTGAAGGTTGCTACCGGTGCCCGTTGCTCGGGATATTCAGAGGAGAAGACGTGGTTCGTGCTTCTTCTGTTTCCTGTTTTCAAAACAATTATAACAATGCTCATGGATACTATTTTCTGAATAATTACTTTGGGGGCTTGTATGCCTAGTTATGCCAAGTGTGGCTTGAACAATTGTATTAATGCTTCTGCTGTTTTAAATGAATGTTTTACATTATGTTTATTTATGGATGTACTATGTGTGAATGATATTCATGACGCCTTGTATAGTATGGATGAGTTGGACTGCGGTTGACTATTCGTACTGTACGGCGGGTTGTTGACGTGTCCGACTAGGTCCGGGGCGTGACAGTTGATCTGGCCGTAGACTCCGTCACGAAGTCTGCCAGGGCTTGGCCCTTTATGGCAGGCCTCGGACGGATGTCGATGTTGTATTGGCTGAGGAAGATAGCCCATGTAAGGAATATCTGTAATTAGATTTTAATGATGCTAGATTAATTAGGACTTTAGAGTACCCCTCTTTAGACTTAATGTATTAGAATTTTCCTTTGTAAAATTCCTTAGCTTAATCGACAAAGCAGAAGGTCTCCAAGAGCAGAAGACCCTTTATAAGGCATTAGTTGAACAGAGGACCTTTGGTTGTCTGCTTCAGAACAGAAGACCTCAGGGTCTCTGTTAGCCTTTACTCTGACAGAAACCCTCCTGGTTCTCTGTTGGATATACTCTCAACAGAAGTGCTCCAGACCTTCTCTGATCATCTCTATGCTAAAGACACCAGAAGGCCTGACACTTACAAGAATTCCACCAAGCCGGGAAATCAACTGAAAGATTCCTTCAACGGCTAGGAGTGTTGAACGGAAAAGCTACAGTGCGCGCATTAAATGCACATTTAATGCTCCCCATGCTCCGTAGAGTAATTGCAGATGATTGGCCGCAATGTCAGGATTACCTTATCCCAAAATAGTAACCCGTCAACTTTACCGGGTCCTACTGGTCAAGTCAACTGCTCGCTCATTTAATGCAGTTGTCCTCCTTCTCCTCCAACGGGAAGACAACCTCAGTATAAAAGATACACTACGAAGAACAACCGGATAACTTTGCAACTTCGCTAACCTTTGCTACAACTCTGCATACAAGAAATTCAAACGCTACAAAGCAAAAAGCCTCCTTGAGATTAACACTTCATCATTCTCTACAAGAGAAGACAGAAGTTGGAAAAATCATTATTTCCAACTCAAGCAAAGTTCCAAGTGTTCTTCAACTCTTCAAGCTCATCACATACAAACTCTTTGTAACGAAGCAAGTTGGAGGAACCCCTGTTCTAAATAGAACCTCTTCTTTCACAAGAAGGACGTCCAAGTACCTGGAGCTGTGAAGTGGTGATACTTCTGGGAAAGCTCAGTGAAAGGACCAGTCTTAGGGAAGCCGGAAGTGCATCCAAGAAGACATCTACACTTGAAGAAGACGTGGAGAGCTTCTTAAGTGATAGGGCTAAGGCATTGTAAACGGAAGTTTTTACGAGCTTAGTGGAACAGTGGACTAGAGGAACAAGTTGTTCCTTGAACCACTATAAAAAGCCCTGGTGTCATTTACTTACTGCTTTTCATTCATAGTTTTTATTTGAACTGTTTGACTCCAAAGACTTGGTATCTGTGTTCAGCAGAACTGGTCTTGTGAGTTAACAGAAGTCATACTGCCTTTGCTTCTCTGAGGCTATTAACAGAACTCCCTACCAGAACCCCATCCGCTGCCAGTCTGTTCTGCCAACAGAACAGGCTATTCTGTTAAATCTGGTACTTAGCTTGAAAAAGTTAAAAACCAATACAGTCTATTCACCCCCCCCTCTAGACTGTATCCAGTATAACCGGGACCAACAAGTGGTATCAGAGCCTCCTTGTTCTAATAATCTCTTAGGTTATTTGCTGAACAAAGATCCACTTGTTTTTCTGTTTTATCTCATTTTTATCTGATATAATGGATCACTCCTTGTCCATGAATCTTATGTTTTCAGATCTTATGTTTGATGACTGGAGGATCCGGATGAAGGCACATCTCTGTGCTCTTCATGATGAGATGTGGGAAGTTCTTGACATAGGACCCTTCACAAGCTTCCAGAAGGTCAACCCTGAACATGCTATTGACAACACTAGACCTCAGATGATCAATAAGGCCAAATCTGAGTGGACAACTGAAGAAAGAAGGAAGTACAATCTGGACAACATCGCTAAGGATATTCTTTACAAATCCATCGATGATAGGTACTTCAACAGAATAAAGAAGTGCAAAACAACAAAGGAAATCTGGGATACTCTTGAGCTCATTGGAGCTGATGATGAGCAAGAGAAGGACAACAAGCTGACAATAGCCAACAAGAAGTTTGATGACTTCAAGCTTCTTCCTGGTGAAAGCATCTCCAAGATGTATGACAGGCTCCTCACTCTCACTGGAGAAATCTCTGAGCTTGGCAAGGAACTCACCATCAAGGAGATCAACCTGAAGGTGTTGAGGGGACTGCCCTCAACATGGAAGATGAAGGTGGTTGCTGTCCAAGCCAGCAAGGATGTGAAGACGTATCCCACTGATAAGCTCATTTCAGATCTCAAAGCTTATGAGTTTGAAATGATTGAAGAAAAGGAAGATGTACCAGAAGAGAGGACCACTACAGCCCTCACTGCTAGCACATCAAAGGTAAATGATTTTGACCCTTTAGTACTTTTATCTGACGAGTATATGGCTGCTTTTGCTAGGAGATTCAAGAAGTTTATGAAGAATCCCAAAGATGGAAGGAGTCCATCATTCAACAGAAAGCCTTACCAGAAGGTCAAAGCAACAGAAAGCAGTGGTGAGCTTCTCTGTTACAACTGCAGACAACCTGGACATTTCAATGCAGAATGTCCACATCCAAGAGTATCCAAGAAACAAGGGCATGATGCAGAAAAGAAGAAGTATGAAGACAACTCCAGAAGGAGAAAGGCACTTATGACAGAACAGCTTGAGAAAGACCCTCTGTCAGAGACAGAATCCAGTTCTGACTCAGATTCTGATGAGGCCTTCTGTTGTCTTGATACTGAGACAGAAGACCTATGCCTCATGGCTCATTCTGATGATGAGGTAACCTCTACTTCTACATCTAGTTTTTCTTTGGTAGGCTTAGCTTTTGATTCTGATTCAATGTCAGAATTTTGGGAAGAGTTTAAGGCCATCCAAGCCACTTATTCCTCTGTAACAGAAGAAAACAGTAAGTTGAAAGCTGAAATTCTTGACTTAAAAAAGGAGGTTGAGATCAAAATCAATCTTCTAATTAAGGAAAGAGATCAGCTGGAGACTGAAAATGTTTCTCTTCTCAAGAGAATAAGAGAAATAGAGCCTCTCGAGATTAAGTACAAAGCTTACCAGAAGGCCCAGTCTTCCATGGAAAAGATTGTACTTGATCAATAGATTGGCACTTGTTTTGGTCTTGGTTATGGCTCAACAGAATCAGGTGAGCCTTCTGTAATGCCTAGCAGTAGTGTTGCTAAGGCAGATAAGGTCATAGTGCCACTGACTTCTAGCCCCATTTGTCAAGCTGGTGTATCTGGCACCAAGGTTGTTCATGAGGAAGTCAGACCAGAAAAGGGAAAGATAAAAGTTCAACAGAAACCCTTTTCGAAAAATAATGAACCTGGCAGAAAACCTAACAACAGAAAAGGTTTTCAAGATAACAAAAATAAGAGACCATTCATTGACAGACAACCTCATGACAATAGTGCCAGAAATGATCACCAGAAGGGCAAATATCAAGAGAGAGTTAACTTTAGGCAGAAGAGGTTGGCTGGTCAACTTCAGAAGCCCAAAGCTAACCGTCCCTCTGCTCTTGATAGTATATGGGACTTCTTTCTAACAAAGAAAGCTATGCAAAAGTATGTAAACAGGAAGCATGACCCTCACAAGCATCTGCCCAAAGTGAATCACACTTCAGTTTACTATAACTACCAGGTGGACAATGGGTACCACCCACCAAGGTTTCACCTGATGAGACCAAAATGGTACCAACTACCCAGACTCCATGACCCCCCAGGACCCAGCATTGCTTGGGTACCTAAATCTTACTTTTGATCTTGCAGGAACTGTGTGCTGGAGCTATCTCAGAGTAAGAATGGTTTATTGATAGTGGATGCTCCAGGCACATGACAGGTGACAACAGTTTCCTAACTGAGTTCCAAAAATGCAAAGGACCTAGAGTTACCTTTGGAGGTAATGACAAAGAAGGTCAAACAAAAGGAAGAGGAAAGTTGATCAAGAACCAGATAGTCATTGATGATGTCTCATATGTCAAAGGACTGAAGTTCAACTTGCTGAGTGCTAGCCAATTCTGTGACAAAGGCTACACTGTTGAATTCACTAAGGACTTCTGTTATGTGAAGCATGAGACAACAAAGGAAGTGGTTCTTACAGCATCAAGGAAGAAGAACATCTATGTGGTTGATTGGAACACAGCAAAGGATGGAGTTTGCCTGATAGCCAAGGGAGATTCAAAACTAAGCTGGGACTGGCACAAGAAGCTTAGCCATTTGAACTTCAAAACAATCAACAAACTGGCAAGAGAACACATAGTTGATGGACTGCCAGACATAGTTTACAAGAAAGAGACCCTCTGTAGTGCATGCCAGAAGGGAAAGCAACAGAAGAACTCTTTCAAACCCATTGCTGGAGATATTTCTACAAGTCCTTTAAATCTGATCCACATGGATTTATTTGGATCTGTTGAAACTCCAAGCGTTGGTGGCAAGAAATATACCCTAGTCATGGTTGATGACTATTCCAGATATACATGGACTATCTTTCTGTCAAAGAAAAATGAAACTCTTCAGAAGTTGCCATCTGTGTTAAAGCAACTTCAGACTGAGAAGAACTTGAAGGTTAAGACAATCAGGTCTGACAGAGGAACTGAATTTGTCAACCAAGTCATAAAGGACTTCTGTGATCAAAATGGAACCTTTCATCAACTCTCTGCCGCCAGAACCCCTCAACAGAATGGCGTAGCAGAAAGGAGGAACAGAACTTTAAAAGAAGCTGCAAGAACAATGATTGCAGAATCTGGTCTACCTATGGGATATTGGGCTGAAGCAATCAACACTGCATGCTATACTCAGAACAGAAGCATGATCAACAAGAATCACCAGAAGACCCCTTATGAACTCTGGAAAGGAAGGAAACAAAAGATCAGCTACTTTCATGTGTTTGGATGCAAGTGCTACATTCTTAACAATGGAAAGGAGCATCTGAAAGTCTTTCAAGAGAAGACTGATGAAGGTATCTTTATAGGCTATTCAAACACCAGTAAAGCCTATAGAGTACTCAACAGAAGGTCCCTACATGCTGAAGAATCTATACATGTGAAGTTTGATGAAAGCATCTATGTTAAAGAGGTAACAGAGATCCTCAAGGAAGTCAGCATAGAAGACAAAGCACCAGAACCAACAGAAGAGGTAGCAGACAATCCTGCATTTCCAACACCTGCACAAAACCCCCTTCTGTTGAATGAAGATGAAGACTCAGAAGATGAAGAACAAGAAAGACCCAGACAGCAATTGACAGAACCTGATCTGACATGGTTAAGAGACCATCCTCCTAATCAAGTAATTGGGCATATCAGAAGTGGTGTGCAGACCAGATCAGCTTCAACAAGGAGAGAAGCAATGCTTGCCTGCTATATATCTCAGATGGAACCCATGACTATGGAAGAAGCTCTTGCAGACCCAGATTGGATCAATGCAATGCAAGAAGAGCTTACTCAATTTGAAAGGAACAAAGTATGGGAAATTGTTCCTAGGCCAAAGCACCAGAATGTCATTGGAACCAAATGGGTGTTCAAGAACAAGGCTGATGAAGATGGCAACATTGTAAGGAATAAAGCAAGGTTGGTAGCTAAAGGTTATTGCCAAGAAGAGGGAATAGATTTTGATGAGACCTTTGCACCAGTTGCCAGACTTGAAGCCATCAGAATCTTTCTAGCTTATGCTGCTTACAACAACATCAAGGTCTACCAGATGGATGTCAAGAGTGCATTTCTGAATGGAGATCTTGAAGAAGAAGTTTATGTGGAACAACCACCAGGTTTTGTCATTCCTACTCACTCCTCCTGTGTCTACAAGCTTAAAAAGGCCCTTTATGGTCTTAAGCAAGCTCCCAGAGCATGGTATGACACATTGTCTCTTTTCCTAGTGAACCATGGGTTTACTAAAGGAAATATTGACAAAACTCTATTTCAAATCTCTGTTGCTAATCATATTCTGTTAGTACAAATATATGTTGATGATATTATATTTGGTAGTACTAATCCAGAATTGTGCAAGAAATTTTCACAAGTGATGCAGAGTCAATTTGAAATGAGTATGATGGGAGAACTCAGCTACTTCCTAGGACTTCAAGTCAAACAAGTTCCAGAAGGAATCTTTATCAATCAAGGGAAGTATACCAGAGACCTGATCAAGAAATTTGGAGTGGAAGGCAAATCCTCAGTGAAGATTCCCATGAACACCTCTCAAGGAATTGGTCCAGATGATGAAGGAAAGGATGTCGATGCAACAACATACAGAGGAATCATAGGATCTCTGCTGTATCTGACTGCAAGCAGACCAGACATCTCATTCTCTGTTGGAATCTGTGCCAGATACCAATCAAAGCCCAAGGAGAGCCACCTTAGTGCTGCAAAGAGAATCATCAGATATATCAAAGGAAATCCAAATGCAGGCCTATGGTATCCAAAGGGAGGTAACTTTGAACTAATTGGTTACTCTGACTCAGATTTTGCAGGTTGCAGATTAGACAGGAAGAGCACCTCTGGTCATTGCCAAATGCTAGGAGGAAGGCTTGTTTCCTGGTTCAGCAAGAAGCAAAATTCAATCTCAACAAGTACAACAGAAGCTGAATACATTGCAGCTGGGAGTTGCTGTGCTCAGCTACTCTGGATGAAGCAACAGTTGAAGGATTATGGCATTCAAGCAAAGGAGATCAAACTGCTGTGTGACAACACCAGTGCCATTGCCATCACTCAGAATCCAGTTCTTCACTCCAGGACAAAGCACATTTAGATCAGACATCACTTCATCAAAGATCATGTTGAAAAGAAGCACATATGCATGGAGCATGTGCCAACAGAAGACCAGCTTGCAGACATTCTGACAAAGCCTCTTCCAGAGGCTAGATTCAACAAACTGAGAGAGGAATTGGGGATGATGGATGAAATCCCAAGGGAAAGTTGAAAAGGAAGGCCCTCTGTTGCAAAATCTCTGTTAACAGAATACCTGTTGCAGAACCCCTTCTGTTAACCCCCTTCTGTTCTCTACCCTGGTAGAACACCTCAGCAACAGAAACCCTCTCTTCCTTCCTACAGAAAACCTCCTCTTATATCTAACAGAAATGGTTGTGGACTTAGCAAAATTCTGAAAAACCGGGTGACCTAGTAAATTATTAAAGGTCTTTTACCCTTTTACCCTTAAAACGGTATACAGCCGCATAATATTTACTGCGCCCCTTTTTACATTTATTGGTACCTCGGAACCGTAAATTATCTCAAACGTCCACTAACCCGTACCCATATATTCCCCTCATTCCAACCTAAATCTCTACTGCTTCCATTACTCTCAAGCTTTTGAACTCTTATCTCTCCAAAACTCTCAAACCGCTAAAAACGACCATGGCTTTCTTGAGCTTCACTGATCTTACCAAGGAACAAAAAGCAACCCTGCTCAAGAATGTGCTGACAGGAATGAAATGTGAACTGGATGTTCTACCCAGATTCGCTCAGAAAAAGGAAAGGATGACCAACATCATTGACGGACTGACAGAGTGTCAACTAAGCAAGGTCATCACCTATGCTTATGAGGTTTACAGCAACATCGACATTGTTGAGTTCTATCTCAATGCATCCTTCAAGAATGAAACCATCACCTCCAGTGTCCAAGGAGAAGAAATTTTGGTTGATGCTGACGTCATCAACAAGGTTTTTGATATTCAACTAGAGGAAGGCAGGGCCTCTCTATTTGATTTGGAGGAAGCTGACGTCACTGTACCTGAATTCAAGAGGAATTTTTGCAGAAAAGGAGAAGAAGTGGAGAAGGTGAATATCAAAAAGAATCTGCTCAAGAAGGACTTTGAGCTGCTCATCAACATATTTCACAAATGTGTGTGGTGCAAATTCACCTCTACTAATGATGTCACTACTGCAAATGCCAAGGCTCTATATGCAGTACATCATAGGGTGAATGTCAACTGGGGTCAGGTAATGGTTCGATCCCTGATTGAGTTGATCAAGAAGAAGAACCCCAAGACAGGCCTTTATTCTGGGAAGGTAGGGCATGGACTGCTCATCTCAGAATTGCTCCTCAATCAAGGTGTAACCTTGAGGAAGGCCACACCTCTGGATCACACCAAGGTAATCTTTCTGTCTGCCTCTCCAAACAGGGAAAAAGCTATTAAGGCTGAGCTGAAGAGACAGCTTCAGCTTGATAATAAAAGACAACAAGGGGACAAGGTGCAGAAACCCCTCTCTGAAGCCCCTTCTGTTGAAAAGAAGAAGAAGAAGAAGGCCAAGAAGGCAGAACTGGTTGCTCCTCCAACCATGAAGGCTGGACAGAAGAGGAAGAGGATCACAAAGACCAAAAAGAAGGTTGCTAAACCTGTGGTCACAATGTCTGAGGAAGTGGCAGACAATCAGGGGGAACCAGAGATCCCCACCTCTGTTGCCTCTCCTGAACAGAATAGGGTGCCAACTCCAACAGAGCACCCCAGTACTGACAAAGAAGGGTATCTGTCCTTGCTGGATAGACAGTTTGCCCGGGTTCTTGAATGGAGAAGATGGAGAATGGGACCCCTTCACAAAATCATCCAATTCTTTGATCACTATGAGCCTGAAGAAGAGGCCATCCTGAAGTGGGTAGGCACTGATGATGTCTCCAAATGCTTTGCCCTCAACTTCCTTCATTCTGTCCTTGAAAAGAAGAAGGCAGGCTACAAGGGAAAGGCTGTCCGCATATCCTCACCCTAAGAGGAGACAGTCAAACCACTAGAAGAAGGAGAAATAGAAGCTTTTGAAGAATGGCTGTTTGCCAAGATGGCAACAGAATATGTTCAACCTAACTTCAACCCAGGAGAACCCTCTGTACCAAAGACAGAAGGGCAAGCTATGATGGAACACATCAAGGAGTGGAGGACTTCTTTGCTTGAAGACAATATAATTGAGGTAATTTCTCCAACCCCTTCTGTTCATATCTCAACAGAACCCCATATCCCCTCACCTCTTATTATCATAGAAACCCCTTCAACAGAAACCCCTCCACCAGAAAACCCTCAACCTCAATCTCCTGAACAGAAAACCACCACCTCTCCTCACTCATCCAAAACAAAAACCAAATCACCTTGCAGAGCACTTATCCCTTTCAGAAACCGCTCCCCCTCACCCCCACCATCCCCTCCACAACAACATGCCTCACCTCAACAGAAAATCCCCTCTCCTCAAACTACACCTCAGCACCAGAGCTCCTCATCCCAACAGAAATCCAAATCACCCTCTCCTCAGCAGAACCCAAATCATTTACAGACTGCCACCTCTGAGTCTCAAGATCCCCCTACTGTGTCTCCTGTTCCAGCACCTCAAGGCTACTCCAGAAATTCCACAGCCTCCAATCCCTCCTTCAACAGAAAGGCACGTGTTATCAGAAACACTATACCAATCTACTCATCCTATGAGGATTCTGTAATACCCCGAAAATTTGAGAGAATTTGGGAAATAATTAAAATTGTGTTTCATATTGTTTACATGGTCTTTAGGTCGTTTATTATGTTTGGTTTAGTGTTTGGGACAAAGGGGAGGTCCAAATGGGAAAGAAACGAGGCAAAAACTAAGGTTTGGGGCGTCTGGGGGTCACGCACGGCGTGCGTGGAAGGTACGCACGCGTGCGTTCTTGTTGTATCCTAATGCAACTCAAACTTCGGAAATTCACTATAAATACATCCCTAATCCGATTTTCCTCATTCCAAAAACCCTAGGACCGCCTCTTCAAGCTCTATCCCTTCCAGCTCTTCAATATTAACGTATCCAGCACGAAATTTTATGCCAATGATGAGATCAAACAATCCAATATTCTGGTAAGTGCTTTTGTTGCCTAATTCGCGTCGTTCATCCGTTTCCTAAATTTCTTTCTCCTAAATTGAGATCCTTCGAACCTATCACTTCCTAGGTACGGGTGAATGATCCATCAAACTAGGTTTGACGTTTAGGATTCGTTGCTAGCCTCGAGGTAAGGACTATTGCAACCAAAATTACTATTTTGCCCCTGTATTGTATAAACTAGGGTTTGTGCTATGATTTGAGTTTCTTTCTGAAATTTGATGGATAATTCGGCTATAATAGTATGAGTATGATGATGTATGCTTTTCTGGGAATTTATGAACGTGTGATTTTTGGTGAATTTATCAAATCGGTTTATCATGGCTAAAATTGTGATTTTTGATGATTGTTCTTTTGGGATTGGAAAATTTTGGTGATTGTTTTGGTATGAGTTGAAGAATGATTTGAGACTATTATAACTGGTTATATTGAAAATATATTATGGGTTCAGAATACTCCAATTTGATTATTTTGGTGGTAGTAGTAAATGCTACTTTTGGGAAGTGGTTGTTTGGGTTAAACCCTCTTTTTGGAAAGTGTTGTGAGATAAAATCTTTTGGGATAAATTATATATTTTTAAATGTATAATTTGGTATGAAAATTTACATATATATTCTGGAGTTATAAATATCCTTATTGGATTATTTTGAATATGGTATTAAATACTATTTTGGAACTAGTTTTGGATAAACCCTATATTGTAAGTTTCTCTGCCAATCCAAAATTGTTTCCTCGTATTATATGCTTATTATGCATTATGTGATTAAGTGTGAATTGTGATTTTTGTGTATGTGATTTTGAGGAGATATTATATATATGGTAGTTAAGAAGTATAAATCAAGTACTTTTGGGGTATTAAATATTTTTAAATACCTTTGAGACTTTTTAGAGAAATTAAGAAGTATTTTTGAAGTATTGTTAAGCAAAGATAAAATTTACATTTTCATAAGAAGATAGCATCTCGGGAGTAATCCGAGGTGTCGGTTTTTCCACATCCGGATAAATGTGGAGGGTGGTTAGAGCTACTACCACTAAGAAGTACAGTTTGGATCTATGATCCCTTTTAAGTAAGATTTGGATCTATGATTCCTTTTAAGTAAGATTTGGATCTATGATCCCTTTTAAGAAGAAGTTATAGTAGTAGTCCCTAATCATTCAAGCATTTTAGAATTGGGGTGGTTGGGTTCCGACCACTCGGGATGACTTACTACTCGGAGGGCTTGGAATCCCTTTTAGGGGGTGTGCACACTTAAGGTAGTCGTTTCGTTTCCAACAGAGCAGTTGTGGTACCGGCACTTGTTCGGGGTGGCCGTCCGTAACCACGGTCCACCGGGCTCTACCGAAAGGTTAAGCACCGCCCTTCTAAATTACTAGGAAGTTAGAAATGAAGTGATTTTCTTAAGAAGTTTAAAGAGAAGAGATACTAAGATATTTTCCAAGAGAAGTTTAAGATTTTAGCAAAGAAGTGATTTTAAGAAAAATCAAGGAGAAAAGTATTTTGGTGGAGTGCGTCATTTTTATATGATATTATATAAAAATCTATTTTTAGTCAAACCTGATTATTTTACGGGGTTGGGTAGTACTTACTTAGCTCTAAAGCTAATTTTTGTTATTTTTCTTGTCTCTCTCTTCTCCCTTAAATTTTATCAGGTGATGAGTTGGATACCTATGTGGATTGACGGATTGCTCGAGCTTGAGTGCGAATTAGAAGATGCCTTAGTTAAATCTAGTCATAAAACAAACATTTACTTATTATTACATTAGTTTTTATTGTTTTACTTGGAGTTGCCTGTGCATTCGGTTAAGAGATGACCGAATGTGGCGGTAACACTCATTTCCCTTTTAGACTTCCGCTGTATTTCTTCAACTCTTTGATGAATGAATAAAGTATTTCTTTTAAATATATCAATGTTTTGGGCGGGAAATTTAGGGGTGTTACAAATTGGTATCAGAGACTTTGTTTTTCAAAATCTTTTAAAGATTTTCAAAAAACTTTTTGAATTGTAATATTATTTTCATTAATTAGGATTAATGAATCTTATTAGGGAGGAATTTTATGGCTTAGGCGCGTGTGAGATTGTGTGATTGATTTTTGTTGTTGTATTTTGTGATGTCTTGGATTGATTTGAGATTTGTGAATTGAATGGAATTTTTCCAATGGTTGCTTGTAGGTGTTCCTTATCCTAGAGTATATTGTGAGTTAGTAAACTTGAAAATAGTAATGAGTATATTCCTAGTATCCTATATCTTGTGATCTTAGGTAGAACTTGGTAGGGATCTGTAAGAGTTCCTAGTATTGTGAACTTTGCGTCTCTCTTTTGTAAGATCTATGGCAACCCATAAGAACGTGGTTGAGGTAAGTAAACTCTTAGTATTCTATATCTAGAGCCCTTCTGATAAGGTATTTCCTTCAGTGTTTCATCTCGACTGTGTTTTGACTTGAGCTTCGGGGACGAAGCGTCCTTTAAGGGGGGGAGAATGTAATACCCCGAAAATTTGAGAGAATTTGGGAAATAATTAAAATTATGTTTCATATTGTTTACATGGTCTTTAGGTCGTTTATTATGTTTGGTTTAGTGTTTGGGACAAAGGGGAGGTCCAAATGGGAAAGAAACGAGGCAAAAACTAAGGTTTGGGGCGTCTGGGGGTCACGCACGGCGTGCGTGGAAGGTACGCACGCGTGCGTTCTTGTTGTATCCTAATGCAACTCAAACTTCGGAAATTCACTATAAATACATCCCTAATCCGATTTTCCTCATTCCAAAAACCCTAGGACCGCCTCTTCAAGCTCTATCCCTTCCAGCTCTTCAATATTAACTTATCCAGCACGAAATTTTATGCCAATGATGAGATCAAACAATCCAATATTCTGGTAAGTGCGTTTGTTGCCTAATTCGCGTCGTTCATCCGTTTCCTAAATTTCTTTCTCCTAAATTGAGATCCTTCGAACCTATCACTTCCTAGGTACGTGTGAATGATCCATCAAACTAGGTTTGACGTTTAGGATTCGTTGCTAGCCTCGAGGTAAGGACTATTGCAACCAAAATTACTATTTTGCCCCTGTATTGTATAAACTAGGGTTTGTGCTATGATTTGAGTTTCCATCTGAAATTTTATGGATAATTCGGCTATAATAGTATGAGTATGATGATGTATGCTTTTCTGGGAATTTATGAACGTGTGATTTTTGGTGAATTTATCAAATCAGTTTATCATGGCTAAAATTGTGATTTTTGATGATTGTTCTTTTGGGATTGGAAAATTTTGGTGATTGTTTTGGTATGAGTTGAAGAATGATTTGAGACTATTATAACTGGTTATATCGAAAATATATTATGGGTTCAGAATATTCCAATTTGATTATTTTGGTGGTAGTAGTAAATGCTACTTTTGGGAAGTGGTTGTTTGGGTTAAACCCTCTTTTTGGAAAGTGTTGTGAGATAAAATCTTTTGGGATAAATTATATATTTTTAAATGTATAATTTGGTATGAAAATTTACATATATATTCTGGAGTTATAAATATGCTTATTGGATTATTTTGAATATGGTATTAAATACTATTTTGGAACTAGTTTTGGATAAACCCTATATTGTAAGTTTCTCTGCCAATCCAAAATTGTTTCCTCGTATTATATGCTTATTATGCATTATGTGATTAAGTGTGAATTGTGAATTTTGTGTATGTGATTTTGAGGAGATATTATATATATGGTAGTTAAGAAGTATAAATCAAGTACTTTTGGGGTATTAAATATTTTTAAATACCTTTGAGACTTTTTAGAGAAATTAAGAAGTATTTTTTAAGTATTGTTAAGCAAAGATAAAATTTACATTTTCATAAGAAGATAGCATCTCGGGAGTAATCCGAGGTGTCGGTTTTTCCACATCCGGATAAATGTGGAGGGTGGTTAGAGCTACTACTACTAAGAAGTACAGTTTGGATCTATGATCCCTTTTAAGTAAGATTTGGATCTATGATCCCTTTTAAGTAAGATTTGGATCTATGATCCCTTTTAAGAAGAAGTTATAGTAGTAGTCCCTAATCATTCAAGCATTTTAGAATTCGGGTGGTTGGGTTCCGACCACTCGGGATGACTTACTACTCGGAGGGCTTGGAATCCCTTTTAGGGCGTGTGCACACTTAAGGTAGTCGTTTCGTTTCCAACAGAGCAGTTGTGGTACCGGCACTTGTTCGGGGTGGCCGTCCGTAACCACGGTCCACCGGGCTCTACCGAAAGGTTAAGCACCGCCCTTCTAAATTACTAGGAAGTTAGAAAAGAAGTGATTTTCTTAAGAAGTTTAAAGAGAAGAGATACTAAGAGATTTTCCAAGAGAAGTTTAAGATTTTAGCAAAGAAGTGATTTTAAGAAAAATCAAGGAGAAAAGTATTTTGGTGGAGTGCGTCATTTTTATATGATATTATGTAAAAATCTATTTTTAGTCAAACCTGATTATTTTACGGGGTTGGGTAGTACTTACTTAGCTCTAAAGCTATTTTTTGTTATTTTTCTTGTCTCTTTCTTCTCCCTTAAATTTTATCAGGTGATGAGTTGGATACCTATGTGGATTGACGGATTGCTCGAGCTTGAGTGCGAATTAGAAGATGCCTTAGTTAAATCTAGTCATAAAACAAACATTTACTTATTATTACATTAGTTTTTATTGTTTTACTTGGAGTTGCCCGTGCATTCGGTTAAGAGATGACCGAATGTGGCGGTAACACTCATTT
Source organism: Cuscuta europaea (assembly GCA_945859875.1). Classification (NCBI taxonomy): domain Eukaryota; kingdom Viridiplantae; phylum Streptophyta; class Magnoliopsida; order Solanales; family Convolvulaceae; genus Cuscuta; species Cuscuta europaea. Next base: position 7,718,603 of record CAMAPE010000006.1, read on the forward strand.
CCCTTTTAGACTTCCGCTGTATTTCTTCAACTCTTTGATGAATGAATAAAGTATTTCTTTTAAATATATCAATGTTTTGGGCGGGAAATTTAGGGGTGTTACAGATTCATCCAGCATGGGTGGGTTCATTATCAGTAAACCTCATGAAGCCTCATCCAAGAGACAGAAGACCCCTCCCTTGACACAGCTTGACTTTGAAGCTCAGCAACAACAAGCCTCATCTGCAGAAGATAACATTTCTAAAAGGACTCCCTTGCACAAATCAAGAGGATTGGGGATGCCTGGTTTTGAAGAATCAGAACCTCAAATTCCTTTCAACAGGTTTGTTCATACGGCAGAAGTGTTTGGTGGTCAAGTCCTGGAAGGGATGGACAAGCTGATCCAGATCAATGACAAGCACTTAGAGCACCTTGCTCATGTAAATGATAATCTCAATTCTGGGATGCAGTTCATATCGGATCGCTTTGAATATCTCACAGAAACACTCCACAATTTCATGGCCTCCTCCTCTGCCAGAACAGATGCACTGTCAACAGAAGTGGTAGGTATTCACAAGACCCTCTCTGTCTTTCAACAAACTCTTCTCAGTCAAGGACAGGCAATCAGCACAATCTCAGAGAATCTTGAGGCTCTGCAGAAATCTGATACCAAAAATAAGAGGCAACTGATCTCCATAGAGGAAATGTGCAGAGCTCACCAAGATCAAGCTCAACATCTTCTCTCTGCTGACAGAGACAGATACCAGAAGATGGTACTGCTTGAAGTCAACAACAAGGACATCTTCTCTGCCATTCAGAGGCAGCAAGGGCTAATAGAAGGCCTTACTTCTGTAACTCAGACCCTACCAGAGGCCCTTGAGCAGATAGCCTCCTCTCAGGCCTCAGAGTTTCAGAAGATCAGCATGATGCTAGAGGACCTACATGATGCCAAAAAGGGGGAAGAGGACCCTCATCAGACTAGGCCTCGATCCAACAGAACTCCTGCTAGAACACCATCCTCTGTTGAACCTATAGTAGATCCTGCTCCTTACTTTGAAGCTGCCTTACAGAAGAAGAGAGCAGCGGGTATACCTAGACCCCCTTCTCCAGCAAAGAAAAGCAACAAGAAGAAGAAAATCCTTAGCTTCATTGAATGGAGATTGGGTGGATCCCAGAGAATTGACAGAGCTCAATTTGAGGAAATGAAGGTAAAAATGACTCTCACCCAACAACAGAACCTCTTTCTGGATAAAGATGGTATTGTACGAGTCAGATATGGGGGATCCTTAGAAGAAGCTGAAGAATGGTACAAGAAGAATATTGTCCCTGGCAAGACAGTACATGAGGGAGTTCTCAGCTATCTGGATTGCAAGCTTTCTCCCATATGGGCATCTTATCAAAGCTCTGGCAACTTATCCAAGATCAGAGCAGAAATTAATGAAGAGCTGCTAAGGCTTCAAAGATTGGAGGAAGAAGCTCTGCAAGCAGCTAATATGGAGAATGTGTAAGAAATATCTCTGTAAAACATATCTAATAAAATCACATCTCTGCCTTTTCACTTTGTAAGGCTTTTCCTCAATTCCTGTCTCTTTGCTTTCTTTCTGTGTTTGCCTTTTAATTTATTATCTGCTATCTGAATGTACTGCACTCTTACTATTTTCCTATGCCAAGTTGCCCACCAAGATTTTAATGAAAGTTTTAAACTTTAATTCTTTATGGTGAAGGCACTTCTCTGGAAATAGTTAAAGGGTTTTGGCATCATAAAAAGGGGGAAATTGTAAGGAATATCTGTAATTAGATTTTGATGATGCTAGATTAATTAGGACTTTAGAGTACCCCTATTTAGACTTAATGTATTAGAATTTTCCTTTGTAAAATTCCTTAGCTTAATCGACAAAGCAGAAGGTCTCCAAGAGCAGAAGACCCTTTATAAGGCATTAGTTGAACAGAGGACCTTTGGTTCTCTGCTTTAGAACAGAAGACCTCAGGGTCTCAGTTAGCCTTTACTCTGACAGAAACCCTCCTGGTTCTCTGTTGGATATACTCTCAACAGAAGTGCTCCAGACCTTCTCTGATCATCTCTATGCTAAAGACACCAGAAGGCCTGACACTTACAAGAATTCCACCAAGCCGGGAAATCAACTGAAAGATTCCTTCAACGGCTAGGAGTGTTGAACGGAAAAGCTACAGTGCGCGCATTAAATGCACATTTAATGCTCCCCATGCTCCGTAGAGTAATTGCAGATGATTGGCCGCAATGTCAGGATTACCTTATCCCAAAATAGTAACCCGCCAACTTTACCGGGTCCTACTGGTCAAGTCAACTGCTCGCTCATTTAATGCAGTTGTCCTCCTTCTCCTCCAACGGGAAGACAACCTCAGTATAAAAGATACACTACGAAGAACAACCGGATAACTTTGCAACTTCGCTAACCTTTGCTACAACTCTGCATACAAGAAATTCAAACGCTACAAAGCAAAAAGCCTCCTTGAGATTAACACTTCATTATCCTCTACAAGAGAAGGCAGAAGTTGGAAAAATCCTTATTTCCAACTCAAGCAAAGTTCCAAGTGTTCTTCAACTCTTCAAGCTCATCACATACAAACTCTTTGTAACGAAGCAAGTTGGAGGAACTCCTGTTCTAAATAGAACCTCTTCTTTCACAAGAAGGACGTCCAAGTACCTGGAGCTATGAAGTGGTGATACTTCTGGGAAAGCTCAGTGAAAGGACCAGTCTTAGGGAAGCCGGAAGTGCATCCAAGAAGACATCTACACTTGAAGAAGACGTGGAGAGCTTCTTAAGTGATAGGGCTAAGGCATTGTAAACGGAAGTTTTTACGAGCTTAGTGGAACAGTGGACTAGAGGAACAAGTTGTTCCTTGAACCACTATAAAAAGCCCTGGTGTCATTTACTTACTGCTTTTCATTGATAGTTTTTATTTGAACTGTTTGACTCCAAAGACTTGGTATCTGTGTTCAGCAGAACTGGTCTTGTGAGTTAACAGAAGGCCTACTGCCTTTGCTTCTCTGAGGCTATTAACAGAACTCCCTACCAGAACCCCATCCGCTGTCAGTCTGTTCTGCCAACAGAACAGGCTATTCTGTTAAATCTGGTACTTAGCTTGAAAAAGTTAAAAACCAATACAGTCTATTCACCCCCCCCCCTCTTGTATGTATCCAGTACAACCGGGACCAGCAGCCCATTTCACCATTCGGGAGGAGCTGGTGGGACTCCTCATCAAGGCACCGAGGGGTTGATGTGTAAGGACCTGGACCGGATGGGCCTGGAAGTAATGGCCAAGCTTCTTCACAGTCCAAACAATAGCTAGCACCGTTTTCTCCACAAGGGAATACCAGAGTTCCGCTTCCCTGAGGGTCTTGCTAACATAGAAGATGGCATGTTGGACGCCATCTTCTTCCCGGATGAGTACTGAGCTGATGGCTGCCGGGCTAACACCAAGGTAAAGGTACAGGGTCTCCCCTACCTTCGGTTTAGAGAGCACAGAGGGTGAAGATAAATACTGTTTTAGTTCGTTGAAGGCCTCCTGGCATTCTGAAGTCCATTGGAAGCTGTCGGTCTTCCTCATGATCTAGAAGAAGGGTAATGACTTCTCCGCCGATTTGGATAGGAAGCGGTTGAGGGTTGCCAGGCGGCCCGTCAACCGTTAGACCTCCTTCACGTTACGTGGGGGCTCCATGTTGATGATGGCCTGGATTTTCTTGGGGTTGGCCTCGATACCCCTTCGGCTCACCATGTAGCCTAAGAATCTGCCTCCTCGTACGCCGAAGGTGCATTTCTTCGGGTTTAGCCGAAGGTTGAACTTTTGCATGATGGCGAAGATCTCCCGGAGGTCGTCAGCATGGCTTGATGACCGTTTGCTTTTGACAATCATGTCATCAACGTAGGCCTCCATGGTGCGCCCTAGGACGGCCTGAAAGACTCTGGCCACCATCCGGGTGTAAGTGGCGCCCGAGTTCTTTAGGCCGAAGGCCATCACAAGGTAACAGAATATGCCCTCGGGAGTCATGAAGGCTGTTTTTTTGGCGTCTTCCTCGTGCATGAAAATTTGGTGATACCCTCGGAAGGCATCGAGGAAGGACATGATCTCGCACCCTGCGGTCTCATCCACCAGTTGATCGATATTTGGCAAGGGGAAGGGGTCCATGGGGCACACCCTGTTTAAATCAGTGTAGTCTACGCACATGCGGAAGGTGGGCGGCTTTTGTGCGAGGACTACGTTAGCCAGCCATGAGGGGTATTTTACCTCCTTTATGTGCTTGATGGAGAGGAGCATGGCGACCTCCTTCTTCACAAAATCCCTTCTCTCGGCCGAGAGGGGTCTTCTTTGCTGTTGTACAGGTTTGACCGAAGGGTCCACCGAGAGGCGGTGGGTGATGACCCCTCGGCTGATTCCGGGCATATCCTCCGCCCCCCATGCAAAAACAATGGAGTAGGCGCGGAGGGCTTCAGTTATGCCGGTCTTCAGGTCTTCGGGGAGCTTGGCTCCAATCTTCACAATTCTCTCTAGCTTGGCCGGATCGAGTGCGAAGTCTTCTACTTCCTCGGCGGGCTCATCCCTCGACCTTTTCTCTTCTTCCTCCACGGTTCCGGTGATGGTGTCAACACGGAACTCGGTCTTACTAACCTTCTTCGTCACTTGAAGGTAGCAAGCGCAGGCAAGTTTTTTATTCCCCCTTGAGTACCCGATACCTCTTTCGGCGGGGAACTTGAGGCACAGATGCCTCATCGAGATGATGGCTTCGAGGTCCTCGAGGGCTGGTCTACCGAGGATGATGTTGTGGGCGAGTCGATGTTGACGACGACGAACTCCACTTCGAGCTTGGCTCTATGGAGCCCGTCGCTGAATAGTACCGGGAGGGTAATGACCCCCTCGGAATCAATGGTGTCTCCGGTGAAGCCGGCGAGAGGGGTCTTGATGGGCCGAAGGGACCCCCTCTCCATATGCAGCTCTCTGAATGTGATGAGGTACATTACATTGACAGAGCTGCCCGTGTCAATGTAAGTTCGGTGCATGATGGTGTCATTGATCTCCGTACGGATGACGAGGGCATCCCTGTGCGTAGAGGAAGCCGGGGGGAGATCGGCGTTGGTGAAGGTGATGAGTTCCTCCCTCAACCGCTTTACCGGGGGCATATGAGTGACTTCCCCCACGTATAGCGATTGAGCCCACTTCTTCCGCTGGCTGGTGGAGTCCCCTCATGTGTTGCCTCCAGTGATCATATGGATGTGGCTCTTTTTCTCCTGGTACCGGCTGTACTCCTCCTCCTCATCGAGGTATACAATCTCCCTTTTCTTACCCTTCGGGTCGCCGAGGGGGATGGTGTTTCGGTTGACCCAAGCGTTTGCTTTCTTAGGGGGGCCCTGGTAGTGAGGGTCCCCTGAGGCGGAGGGCCCCTGATGAATTGGGACAGGTGGCCTGCCTGTATCAATCTTTCAATGGCCGTCTTCAGCTGATGGCAGTCGTCAGTGCTGTGTCCTTGGTTGCGGTGGAACCGACAATAAGGATAATTGGGGTTGATGGCGTATACCTCTAGGGGTGCGCGAGAGTCGCGCTCCACAAGGCCCCTCTTTTCGGCAAAGTCTGGGATGACACTGACGGGGTGCGTCAAGGGAGTCCGAGGGTGCTCCAAAAGAATGGGTTGGGTCCAAGCCTTTGGGTTTCCCTTGTAACCTCCCCCGGGCTTGGCCGTGCCGGGTGCGATCACTGGGGGGTGCCGAAACCTTGGACTGATTATGGGGAGCCCCCGGCCCTCGGTTACCCTTGTCATCTGGCCGAGGGCATTGCTGATCGGGGTTGTGATGGCACTTTTCCACCTCCTCGGCCTCGGCGTACCGGTCCCCCCGCTGCAGGGCCCTTATGTAATCGCGCGGGGGGGGGGGGGGGGTCGATGATGAGGCTCCTTGAAAAGTTCCCGGGGCGAAGGACTGTTTGGAGGAGGGCCAGGAGGTTCCTATCGTCAGCGTCATCAACTTTATCAGCCTCCGTCCTCCAACGTTCCAAGAAGTCCCGAAGGGTCTCCTCCTTCCTTTGTCTCACTGTCAGCAAGTGGGAGAAATGTTTTCTTGCCCGGCTCCTTCCTGCAAATTGCGTCAAGAAGCGTTGGGCGAGTTCTTGCCATGAATCGATGCAGCCTTCGGGCAGTCGGTTGAATCATTCGTACGCCGGTCCCTCCAAGGTAGAGAGGAACCAACGACACAAATATTCATCCGATGCCCCCACCATCATCATGCTGTTTTGGTAGCGGCTATAATGTTCCTGAGGCTCCGTCTTTCCTTCATAGGGCCTGATGGGCTGCCCCCGGTATTTTTCCGGAATTCGGGCCGCCAATACCCTTGGGGTAAATGGCGTCCTAGTCCGGAGTTGGATGACAGGTTCCCCGGAGCCTTCGACTATTTTCTTCTGCATTTCCTCCATTTTGGCCAGCATGGCCTCATATTTCGGATCTGCATGAGGGGTGGCGACGGCAGTATGCGCTCAATGAGCCTCCATCTCATTAAGTCGGTGCTGGAGGGCCACAATGATTTCATCCCTGGGATCCTTCGGGAGGGACTCCGCCCCCTGCGAACGAACACAGGCCGAGTGGGCCTGATTGATTTGGTGCCTTGCGTCATCGACATAAAGTGGTGCCTTGCCTTTGTCCTGATGGGGACGCCTCTCGTCTGCTCTTGAGATGGATCCCCCGCTCTCTTGGGTTCTTTGGGACGCCTTTCCACCAAGGCGGTCTTGGACCCCTCGGCGGTCTTACGCTCCTCCGAGCCTCTCGAGGGCTGATGTCTGAGGCCTTTCTTTGTTCGCACCGCGTTGGTCCCGGGATTGGACCTCCTGGGAAGCAGTGTCTTGAGCCACGACCCCTTCGTTGTTCCCCACCCGAGGGGTAGGGTTCACAAAGGGGGGTGGCCATGGGAGAAGAACATCGTTCTCCCCGATTTGCGTTTGAAGGGGTACCAGAGTGCCGAAGGCACCTGGGTTTTGAGTGAGTGTTTGGATGAAGGCAGAGAATGCCGACTGTACGTCGATAGTGAGAACCGGAGGGCTCACTTGATTTTCGCTCCGGTCCCTCCTTCGGGTTTCGATGCCAAGGTGGGCATCGGGAGTGTTTTGCTGGAACTGAAGCCGCAGGTCAACAACAGCCTGTTCCAACTCAGTGATGACCCCGCCCTCGGGAGCCTTGTTAGAGGCTCCGGGGGCGTTGACTTCACCGAGGGCCAGGTTGTTGTCCTCAAGGTTCTTGGACTGGGCACGGGTGGTTCTTCCCATTTTAATAGGTGTTTTTAGCTAAAGGGGAGGGTTACTTACTTGATTGTTCGACCTCTCAATGAGAGCACCAAATGATATAGATAAGTGTACCTGGGGGGGTATCTATCCGAGGGGTTACTGCGGAGAGTAACTAGAGAAAAGTCAGAGCAAAAGTAAGAGAGAGAATATATATTTCTGAGAATATGTTGAGTGTATTGAACCTTTTTTACAAATGGGGAAAGAGGTGCTATTTATAGTAGTAATAAATGCCAGATAGGGACACGTGTCATCATTCTGGTGGTCGAGGGGTCACCTCAACGGGGTGGCACTGACATTCACATGTGACCGCATTAAATGCGGTGGTTGGATGTGACGTTTGTACTTGGTACGTTGATCCGGCGCATGTGGGTGGGAGATTCTGTCGAGGAGATGCACTCAGCCGTAGATGATTGGCCGAAGGCTCTTCATACTGGGGGCCTCTAGGTGCCGAGGGCTCTAGGTGCCGAGGGCTACTGTTTCGCCGCTTTCTCCCAAACACTTTGAGTACTTTAAAGAAGCTGTATCGTGAGTTTGTTAGCCTTCGGCCAGGGGGGCGAAGGCACACCAGTGTTCATCGTGGGCTGTTTGGCACTTGGGGCGCTGTGATTTGGGCCTGCCATGCTTCCTGGGCCTGTTGGGCCTTTGCTACAGTAGTGAGAGTCTATGGGTCGGGGGTTCCTGGGCCATATACTCCATCAACTCCATTTGGAGCTTGTAAACCCTAGAACACAACTCATTCATACATTACTATTCATTCATCTTCTTCCTCACATTATTAAGCTCAATCTCTCCTAATTAATATACTTTGGATACCCTATAATCCATCACTTAATAATGACGATTTTTGTTATTGTCACAAATAAAAAATCTAGAAATTATACTCGGATTGTCACTATATGCTATGTTTTGTTGACAATATTAGATTTTGTCATTTATTGTGTGAATTATTGGTGACAAAATGCATATTTAGATGACAAAAAAAATTGATAGAAACGTGACACATTTGGCGTCACGAAAAGTGATTATTAATGGTGACGAAGTGCTAAAACGTCATTTAATGTCATTTATTTGGTGACGAATCAAATATTTGTCACATATATCTAATACCATGGAGCTACGATGACGATCACTGTCACGCTCATAATTCGTCATATAAAAGTTTCAGTGACAAAAAATGAATTTTGCATGACAAAAAAAATGTCACATTATGTCAAGATTCTTGTAGTGGGCCCCACCATTTTTCAGGTTGAAGCTAGGGCTTGCTACCTGCACCTTCTTACGGGTGAACTCAAATCAAGGAAGGCGTGGTTCGTGCTTCCTTATTTCCTTTAAAACTACCAAACACTTGCTCATGGATATTTAATTTGCTATAAACTATTTTGGGCCTGTGAGCCCATGTTTTGGCCGGTTGTGGCCCATGCTTTACCGTTGAATAATTCCGCTATTCATTGGTTTAAATGTGATGTTGTTATGTATGTTTACTACTGAGTATGGATGAATTATGTTCATAGACGCCTTGTATGATTTAGTTACGTTGACTGGCGAGTGACGTCACTTGGTCATACAGCGGTTGTACACGCGCTTAGATGCGGTCTGGGGCGTGACAACACTTATCCTAACCTGCAAGGATGTCGCATCGATCCAACTTACCTGCAAGAAAGAGAGATACTTGCACATACTTTAGATGTGGTTCCCAAATAAATGACTACATGCTATCTTTGATTCCTGGTTACCAAGTCACGTACCAAAGCTTAGATAGCATTATTAGTTTAGATATTGGTTTGTGTCATGAGAGTGACATGTATACACCTGAATTTTTTAATAGTCTCTCAATCTCAGAATTGTCTGATCATGAATTGCATTTAAAGGTTAGTGCTCCCATTATGCTCTTGAGAAATATAGATCACCCGGCGAGATTATGTAATAGAACCATATTGATTCTCACTAAACTCAAATGCATGTGCTAGAGGAAAAGATTTTTTTTAACAAAAGGGAGATTTTATTAAAAAAAGAAAAAGGAGTATAGTGCGAAAAAAGAAGGAAAGCATGAGAAAGGAAAAACGAAGGGAAAAGGAAAATGAAGGAGAATAAAATCTAATCTATGCCCAAGGAAAGTTCTTTGTTTGTGATCTACTCCACATGTTATGTCTATGTTTGTTCTTCTAGGATTTGCGGTAGATTTTAAGGTAGTGTATTTAAATTTTCCGTTGCCAAGCAAATGTCTTGCGTGATAAATTGAAATTTAAAGCAAATCTCTCTGTTGAAGTTGGAGTCTCGAATGGTGTCCCAATTGAAAATTGGTGGTTGATGATCGCTTTCGATTGCATGCCCTAGAAAGTCATCAAAGAAGTATGAGTCATCCGATGGACTAAAGCTGTCTGAGGCATTTGAGTAAGCCTATGTCAGTGATAACTTGGGACGTATCTCTGAAGATTGAAACTATTGTTTCTCGGTATAGGCTCTCTAAACTTCAAAATCAAATACTCCATATAAGTTTGGAGATGGATGTAAGTTCCTCATTGTCTGTGGAGGTCTCGTGTTCCAAAAACAATGGTTCCTCCTGCACTAAATTCGTTAGTCCCAAAAAATTAGAGATGATGGCCAAAAGATAAAGTAGATTTGATTTTTGTAGTCCCGTTGGAATAAGAATGAAACTCCCTTTATCCTTAGCAATTTTCAAGTAGCATCTTGATTTGTTGACTTCTGATGAAACAATGATATGATCAAATATCCTTCTCTGCCTAGATTTAAAATCATTTCCTGATAGTTGAGAGATGAAACGAATGATTTGGGGAGCCAAACCGAGTCTGAAATTAATCTTGTTCAGCACAAAGTTTTTTATTTCAAAAATAGCAATTTCATTGTTACTGAGTGCAAATTTAAAGAGTTTAGACTCAATTTTGATTGAGTTAAAACCTTCTTGTCCACAGAAGTGAATTTTATCTGAGTCCTTGGTGAGAGTTTGGATGCTGCTTGTCAATCATCTATTGAGATAAAGTTATTCTTTATGATCTCCTTTGTCCTATAAAACTTTGTCATCTTTCTTTTTTGGTTGTTGCACTAACTTTGCGAAATTCACCTTTAAGTAAAGAATTTATGGTTCCAGTTAGTTGTCTCTTCTCTGCACAAACCTCAACTAAAAAGCCTTTTATCTTATTAATCTCCGTGCTAATCAAATTTGGTCAAGTTTTCAGGGAGGCGGAGAGTATTTATATACTCCGTATAATATTATATTAGTTTTTAAATATTTCAATGCTTGGGGTTCCACGTTGTCTGGCGGTCGCCCCAGTGCTCTTCTTCCTCTGGGTGGCAGGGTTGTTGCCGCCATCATTTGCTTGGAAGTGACGGAGACCACGCAAGGGCAGGGTCCAGCGCCACCGTCCAGGGTGACGGTGCTCGGGTGGACGACATCCAAGATCAGCAGTGTAACTTCCAGGCCAGCAGCCACCCGGGCGGTGGTGGGTCCAAGGTCAGAGTGCTGCTCCTCGGTGGTAGGAAGTAGGTGGGCGATCCAAACTCTTTTGATGACACCTTCATCCCCGCATGGTTGAAGTCGTTGAGACCTTTGAGGTTGATATCGATTGTCCTACTGCAACTGCATATATGCTTCGCCCCCACAGGAAACGGGTCAATTCGGGCCGGCTGGGACCTTCGCAAAAGCATAAGTGCAGCCGACATGTGTGGGCACTGTTCAGCATGCTGGTGCTCCCCGAATTATCACTGTTTTTAGAGCCACGTAGCTCCTTATCTTGTTACTTGATTCTGATAGCCTTTTTAACCTATTTGCAGGATTTCATGCCCCATAGAGGCCTCCAAACGTGTGAAGAATCATGAGGACTAGAGAGCTCCACGGTGGGGAGCCTACCTTCCAGTTTGAACTTCGAAACATGTAAGGCGGCAGGCGGCCCTATCGTGGAAATGGCAGTCATGGATTTTCCTCAGGAGTGCTCAGCAATGCAAGTTAACTGCAACACAATACTTAGGCGTCAGTCGCAAGTTGACGGTGGCGTAGTACCTAGGTGACGGCCAAGAGTAGATCGTCCTTGTCAATGGCTGAGTTGACTTTCGGATTCCAGGAGAGTTCCTTAAGCTTCCTAGCAACCCCTTGACTAGATCGTTGTATTTGATGGCGATGGGTTCTCCCGGCCATGACCATGTACATTTTTTTTGCTTGTAGCATGAAGTTGACTGATGTGACATCTGGCTGAAGTAATTTTGAATTCATATGTTTCTTTTTCTATACTTTGCATTACGAATACTTAGCAATTTATTCGGGGATCCGGCTTCTCTAACCTCCCAGGGGGCGGTTAGGCTGGCGTGGCCGAGCCTATCCGTGCCCCTCCTAGTCGGATAGAAGTGATCTGTTCACTGTTGATATGGAATCAACAAGTATGCAACTTGTTCGGCCAACAAGGTCGGACATTGAACCTACGAGGAGGACCCTTAGGTCGGTATCCTAAACGTTCATGACCCGGGGGTCAGCCCTACTGTCGCTTTAACCCGTCCAGTTTGCCCGGACTTGGGGAATAATCTGGTTACTCCCGCAGGGATAGCCAAACAACAGGGGCGGACCCTGCATGATCCACCAGAATGGACCCGCACTTCCAACTCGGGCATGGCGAGAGTGTGAGCTGCTTGGCCAGCGATGTTAGGTGGTGAGCACTCGAAAGGACCCGGAGGTCAGCATCCTGAGCACCCTTGACCCGGAGATCAGCCCTACTGTCGCCTCGACTGTCGTGGCTAGCTCTTTACTTTAGAAAATTGCTTAGATGATATTCCTGAGGTTGATGGTGTTGGGCCTGTCCAGCCATGATCTTGTATTTTGTATTTCCTTTGTTTTCCACTTGAATGCTATGTGTTTCGAATGGATGTTTGATTTTGAACTCATATGTCTCCTTTTCTCCACTTTGCATTACGAATACTTAGCAATTTATTCGGGGATCCGGCTTCTCTAACCTCCCGGGGGACGGTTAGGCTGGCGTGGCCGAGCCTATCCGTGCCCCTCCTGGTTGGATAGAAGTGATCTGTTCGCTGTTGATATGGAATCAACAAGTATGCGACTTGTTCGGCCAGCAAGGTCGGACATTGAACCTACGAGGAGGACCCTTAGGTCGGTATCCTGAACGTTCATGACCCGGGGGTCAGTCCTTCTGTCACTTTAACCCGTCCAGTTTGCCCGGACATGGGGAATAATCTGGTTACTCCCGCAGGGATAGCCGAACAACAGGGGCGGACCCTGCATGATCCACCAGAACGGACCCGCACCGCCAACTCAGGGATGGCGAGAGCGCGAGCTGCTTTGCCAGCGATGTTAGGCGGCGAGCACTCGAAAGGACCCGGAGGTCAGCATCCTGAGCGCTCTCGACCCGGAGGTCGGCCCTACTGTCGCCTCGACTGTCGCGGCTAGATCTTTACATTAGAAAATTGCTCGGATTCTCGAAAATCGCTTGGCTATTTTCAGTTCAAGAGCCTCGCCGATGTCGGCCAAACACCGAGGGGGGGCATAGTACCTTTTTTTCTTTTTTTCTTTTTTTTGTTTTTTTTGCCGCCGCCCTTCATTGCTAAGTGAGGTCGGACCTCTTTTGAAGACAAAATTTCGTATGCAAAGTAGTAGAATTTTCATAATGTGAGTGGAACACATTGAAGTCGTAATCCCATGCTTTGGAACTAATCGAGGTCCGATCATGAAGGGACCTTTCCCTTTGATGGGGAGCTTTCCTCTTGGTCTTCTGGGGCGGTTTCAGCACGAAGCTGACCCTTCTCGCGCTTTACTGCCTTGTTGTTGATCATGTGGATCCTGAAGTCCTTTTGACCGATTTGCTTGCAAGCTTTCAGATAGCAGCTCCTCGCAATCCATTGGTCTCCTCTGGCAACTCCGACGTCATTCGAAGTGGGGAACCTCATGCATAGGTGTTCGTGGGATATTACACACCTCAAGTCTTCCAGGCTGGCCTTCCCACGATGATCTTATGCACACAAGTTACGCGTACGACGATAAATTCAACGTCTAACCTGGATACTCAAGGCTCGGAGCCCACCATCACGGGGAGGACTATGCTGCCCTCCGACTCAATGGAGTCACCGGTGACGCTTGAGAGTGGGGTTCTTACTGGGATCAAGTTCTTTCGGTCCAGGCCGAGACCCTAGAAGGTATCATTAGTACATGATGTTAACAGAGCTCCCATTGTCCACCAGGACTCGGTGAACGATGGTGTCATTGATTTCGATCTTGATCACCAAGGCGTCCCTTGCGGCGGAGGCATGGATGGCAAATCTGCGTCGGTGAAGAAGATAGGATCCCTCCTCACCCTCTTGTCGACGGCGGCCTTGGTTATCTCCCCGGCGTACAAGGCTCGGGCCCACTGCTTTCATTCTCCAGAGGTGTCGCCTCCCTGGGGTCCCCCCGAATATGTACGAACATCGATGGTGCTTCCTGGATCCATCCCCTAGGTTGGTATCCTCTTCCTCAGAGAGGGCACCGAGCTCCCGCTTCTTGGCGGGCTGTTTCTCCCTTGACGTGGGAGCTTGGTCGGATCGCTGCCACATCAGGCTCCTTTTCTGCAACATGTTTCCTTGTTTGCCAACAAATTAGCTCAGGTACCCTTTCTGGATGAGCTCTTCAATCTGCCGTTGGAGAATGACGCATTCATCTGTATCATGCCCTGCTCTCCGGTGGAATTGATAATATTGGTCGTGGTCACGCTTGGCGGTCACCACATCACACTCCTCCGGAAAGTCAACTAGACCTTGCTCCTCTGCGTAGTCGAAGAGGGCCCCGACCGGCTGAGCAAGTGGAGTAAGTTGTTGGACGGGCATGAGTGGTCCACTCAGGACGTCCACCTTGCCCTTGCCTTTACTCTTGTTACCATTGTACTTGTTGTTTTTGTCGCCGTCTTTGCCATCAGTTTTCTCGACTCCCGAACCAGCTTCCTTCTTCTTCTCTTCTTTTGCGCCTTCTTCCTCATCTCTCTTCCTCTGCAAGGCGTCCTCTGCCTCAGCTTGGCGGTCGGCATGGCCAAGCGCCTCTTCGTACGAGGTAGGGGGACTTCTGGTGAAATCTTTGTAAAGCTCGCTTTGAACCTTGATTGACTCGGCCCTCCACCTTGCTAAGAAGGTGGATAATGATTCCTTCTTCCCCTGTTTCAGGCCGAACAAGTGGCTAAAGTTTTTCTTGACGTCTCGGGAGCTTGCGAACCTTAAGAGAAAGTGCTGAGCCAACTCACAGAAGTTCGTGATACTCCCGTCGGGCAGAGAGTCATACCATTCTCGAGCCGGGCCATCCAAGGTGGTAGAGAAACTGCAGCATCGGATGGCGCCCTCGTACCCCATCATTACCATGTAGGAAAGGTATCGAGATACATGATGTTGGGGGTCAGAAGCGCCCTTGTATGCTTCGATGATGCAGGGCTTGTAGCCCCTGGGCAACGACGCATCCATGACCGCCCGGGTGAAAGGTTCGGGTATCCGGAGGTCGGCCGTGTAAGGCCCCCCCGACAACCCTTCTTCTCAACTCGTCGAGGTGCTGTCGTAGATCTTCCACCTCGGCCGGCGGTGGGTTTCCCCGGACACCCCTAGCGCGGGGCTGGGCATGTCCAGCGGCACCTCCAAGTCGTCTGTGCACGTGAGGTCGGGGCCCCACATTTTGCCTCTCCATGGAGCCAGTCCGACTGCTCGCCTGGTGAGAGTGGCGAGAGGGCTAGCCTCCCTCCATTTGCATTGAGCGCCCCTGTCGGGCGCCCCTCCCAGCCTGCCGATGGGACCCGCTAAGCTGCTGGGAGACTTCTTCCCTTCTTTGTTGGTTGGATCCAGAGCGTCGCTCGTCACGCCGCCTGGAGGACACCTCCACATCTGCCAGCGTCTGTTGACGGGCAGGCTCATCCATGTTACCGCCAAACACCATTTGCTGGAAACCTTGAGCCAAGGCCCCAAGAACTCGAGTTGCCTCCTGTAGGGCTTCAACCCCGGCATTGAGTCGAGCTGGGTCCATGCGCGGAGCATGACGTCGACCTCCCCCTGCCGACTGCGGACCAAGCGCTCACCCTGGGTGTGGTTGAGCGTCGCCCTCAGGTCGTTGTCGCCTGACAACCGGTTCTGAAGGTCGTCTTGGCGCGCCGCCCCCTGCTTTGTCCATGGTTGTCGAGGGCACGTTGGCGGCTAGGCCGGGTGGATTCCTCGGTGTGGACTGAGATATGGCCACGTCGGGACGAGATTCCAGCCATCTTCCTTTGTGGTTCCTACTCGAGCGGTGTGAGAGACAATAGAGGCTCTCATTGAATGCGCCAATGTTGGTCCAAAAAAGGACGCTCGTAGGCTTTTAGGAAAGCTACGTAAGAACGCTCAACTAGGAATTTAGGAAAGTACGAATATGGAAATTTGCAAAGGGAATTTGGTAGTCAAAAATAGCATATCTGTATTTGAAATTCGAATTGCCTTTTATAGGCGATTATAAATGGTAACTGCTGAACATAATAATGACTAAATTAATTACAACATTAATACGAAATTAAATACATAATTAATAGCGCATTGATTGTTGGCCGTTACTCTTCCTTGATGGCTAGCAGGTCGGTCTAGCTAGCAGGCAGAACGCTTGAGCTCCTCGGGCGGCAGGCTTCCGCTGGGCTGGAAGGCAGGCTCCTCGCTTGGCTGGAGGACAGGCTCCCCACTGGGGTGGAGGATAGGCTCGTCGCTAGGCCGAAAGGCAGGCTTCCGGTTGGACCGGTAAGCAGGCTCCCCGCTGGACTGGAAGACAGGCTTCCGGTTGGGTCAGTAGGCAACTCCCCACTGGGCTGGAAGGCAGGTTCCCCACTGGGCTGGAGGACAGGCTCCTGGCAGGGCTGGAAGGCAGGCTCCTCATTGGACTGGACAGCAGGCTCCCTGCTGGGCTGTAGGCAGGTTGCTGGCCGGGCTGCAAGGCAGGCTCCCTGCTGGGCTGTAGGTAGGTTGCTGGCCGGGCTGCAAGGCAGGCTACTAGCTGGGCTGGAGGCAGGCTGCTGTCCGGGCTGGAAGGCAGGCCATCTTGGGCTTCCGCTCCTTGATGGGCCTGATCGGTTGGGCCGACTCGAGCTCTGGGTCACTGGACCTGGGCTTGCTGGTCCAAGTTTGGGGTCTGGGCCGACTAGGTTCTGGGCCTAGCCCTGTAACCCTATCATTAACCAAATCTAAAAATGAACTAATTTGAATCTCCAATATTCTATAACCACATAAGGTCCATATGTAATTAAATTTGTTGATAGTCTTCACAAGTATATGTTGTTCCCTTCTTGTTATGTTTATTAATATGCTCCTCTTGTTTTCTCCTCTTGGTCTCTTGGCCTTCTGCAAAAGAAAAAACAAGTAAATAAAATATCATAAGAACAATTGGCAAGTGAAAAATCATTTACAGAAGCAGTACAATACATTCTAAACCATAAATCGACTTCAAAATAAGTGAGAACAGAAATACAAATTCACACAGAAGGTACATCAGAACTTACGGTGCAGCAGAGTCATCGATCAGGTCAGAAACTCTAGAACTGCAACCATTCTATTAAACTGCCCATTTAAGTAAGACAATAGTGTACACGTTCTCTCTTTTAATGAAATGACTTACAAATGCAAATGACAAGAACGGTAATACCTTCTTCATGTTCCTTACCAGATTTAAAAGAAGCAAAATGCCACATAAAGTAATTTAACTAAAAAGAGTACTACTCTCTTCTCTCCCCTACCACGAGGTGGGGGGGATACGATAGATTCTTTTTTAGGTTAGCTTGCTAGCTTAGATAGTATCTTTTGATTTTTGTGATGCATTGTACTATGCTATTTTCTAGATATATATATTTACATTTTATCCCAAAAAAACTAAAAAGAGTACTATACCAGATCTCAATGTGCCACTTTCATGCATTGTTGCAAACCGAGTTCTTAAAGAGCACTGAAGGGGTTCCAGTTCCCCACCTAAAAGCATCAAAAGAGGAGCATAAAAGAAGCAATTATATGTGCAAACTGAAATCATATAAGTAGGAAAAAAGTGTTACTAAAATAGGCCTAAAAGGCAGCAAAACAGGCTTAAAAGAAGCATAAATAAAGTGATGATATTGTGAATAAGTTATTTAGTAAAAGATTCACAAATTTGTATCCATTACTTGCTGGAAATATTTAGTACTACTACCATCCTTAACTGCTTAGCGTCTTAGCAGTAAGAGTTAAACCTCAATCAAACATGTGGCGCCTTCTCTAGTTCTGAGGATTTAAGAAAGAATCAAAGCTTTGAATAATGCCACCACATGTAAATAATGTAATAGTAGATGTGTAACGGTCTGAGACAATGTTTCAACACAAAAATAACCAAAATAACTTCGGTTGAACATACAGTAAATGTGAAATTCAAGTGACTCCTAAGACTAATGTGTTAATTTCAAATGACGAATAATGGTATGCAGTATTAGATAACAAAATGAATTTGTTATCTGAGCAGATTGTTATCTTAACAAATAGAGAATTATTTTCTATGCCCACCAATAGCCTACTGTTGAAGGAATGGATACAAAATATCGAAGTATATTGTTTCATAATTTGCATTACCAAGGTCATCCAAAAAAACTTTATTTAATTTTTTGATCTGTCAAAAAGTCTACTTTTATATTTATCATTATAATAAAGAGATGTTTTCCAATACACCGAAATGAAGAATTACTTTAAGATCTATGTAGTTAACTCGCTACTCGGTAGTAACTCGGTCAAGGACCGAGTAGCAAGTAGGGCCGATTATTCGGGATTACTCGGTGATTACTCGGCTTTGTATTAATTAGATTTAATAACATAAGTGCCCGAGATTATAGAAATACATCAGTCTTAAAAATGTTAAAATTATCTTAAAATGCATAGAAATGAATAAAATGATAGAAATGCTAATGATGGAGTAGCAAAAGTCATAAACATTCTAAGTCTTCAAGAAAATCAATCATCTAATAATATGGTAATATCTCTGTTTTCTCCCCATGTCCATCCTATATCATCTGATTTTCTCTTTAAGTGTAGTATTAGCATAGTTAAACACCATTAGAATTAAGAAGCCTCAGCAAACTGAGCAGAGTTCACGATTGTCAATTAGATGATGTGTGACAGTGTGTACCAATCACTGATGTGCCATAGTAAACAATCAATCTAGTGATATTAATTAAAAGTTACGTAGTATAATATATAGTGGGTATCCATATTAAACAATCAAGATGGTGATATTTTAAGAATGCTGAAAAGAACATATAGCGAAGAAGAATAAGAGGGTTAAATTAGAAGAAACGAGAGAGCGGAGAGGGGAAGATACGAGGAAGAAGATGACAACTTATTGAGAAATCATAGTCACATCTCTAGGGGGATAGTAGATGTCAGAAACTCCGTTCAACCTAGGTTTTGTAACTTAGTTTTTCAATTTTATAAGGGGGAACCGAGTTAGACCGAGTACTCGCCGAGTTGAAAACTTCACCGAGTTGAGAAACTCGCCGAGTACTCGGCGAGTAACTCAGAAATAAAACACGGACCGAGTTAGGTAGCTACTCGACAAGGTCAATACCCGAGTTGCGAATACTCGCCGAGTACTCAACAAGAAGATAACCCAGTTTAAGATTACCAAAATCTTAGTCATATGTCTAGGAGTTCAAAAGGTTGTTCATAGTTCAGTTAAATTTTTATGAGCTCATTATCTATCCATAATTAACAAACAGGTTACTTAAGATTAAATTTAGATAAACTTTAGAAGATTAACTTTAGCAAGATTATTGTGAACACAATCAGGTTATTAAAGATAAACTTAGGCAGATTAAGCAAGGAATTACACATTAAGCAAGCAATGAATTGAAAAGGAATTATCTACCTGAAGCATTTGTGCGGCCTTCTTCATCTGACAAACAAATTTTTGGAAACGCTGGCTTCAATTCTTCATCGGACGCACAAAATATGGGGGGAAAACAAACATAATTTTCTCTCAATTCGTCGTCCGACCACAGCATCCAATTGTTTACCTCGCAGTGTAGTAACAAGGGCCTTACACAGCCGGCTACGACGCTTCTTCGCAGACGGTAGTGCTTCTTTGAATCCCTCCTGCTATGTTCCTTCTTAGGTAACGCAATCAGATAGACATCGAGGAGACGGGCTCTGTATCTAAGATTTAATTTGGATATAGGACAAGGTTGGAGATATTTAATTGTGAATCAAGTTGGTCATAAATTAGCTTTATATTTAATCCTTATATTTAATTAGTGCATGAATTAGATAGAAATCGGGCCAAGTGTTAGGTCCATATAAACAGGCTAAAAGCCTGGTACGCCTAACCTAAACCTCGCCTATAAAAAGGGAGCCAAGGTTTAGGAATAGGTTAACGTCGTACTTATTATTCATAGCCTTACGCGCATATCTTTCTGTTGTACGAGTTCACGGTTTATCAAAGAAGGTTTTACGTTGATTCATTCTGTGTTCATCCTTACGTTTAATCTTCGTTGTTAGATCGTTATTCATTGCTGTTACAGAAACACGGACTAACAATTGGTATCAGAGCCAATCGAGAACCGATCAGAAGAACTCCTGCAGAATACTCTGTTTTTTGTTTACGTTGTTCTTACTGTCGATTTTTTGCTCTGTAATTTTGTTTCTTGTTCAAAAATTGTAAAAGTTACACCTTTAGAATTGCCTTTTCAAAGCGATCAAAGGGTATACTTCAGATTGTGTTTTACGCATATTCAGATTTCGAGATATCTCGAGTAGGGGTTGTCGACATCTTGCTTCTTCACAGGTTCTGCTACGTTTTTCGAGCTGAAAACTTCACCCGAGGATCTCGACATTCTACTCTACAGGAAACTACCTTCAAATTTTGTTTATCTGATTTTTACAGGTTGCAGGATTTCGACATTGAGGATTTCGACATCTAGGATTTCGAGATCTTGATTTCGAGTTAAGGTTTCGACATCTGGTCTCGACATTTGACTTCTCAGAATTAAGATTTCGAGTTTTAACTTCTCGACATTTCAAATCTCGAGATCAGCTTCTCGAAATTTGAAATCTCGAGATCCCTAATCTCGAGATCCTTAATTTCGAGCTCAAATCTCGATACCGGGCCTCCTTTATCGAAATCTGAGATTTCGATATTCAGATCTCGACATCTGATTTTTCGACTCTCTTCCTCTGAAAATCTTTTGATAAATTTTCTCGAACGGTCAGTTTAGTACAGCAATGGCTTCAGAATACAATGCACAAGGGAACAGCAGTACCCCTCCTAGTCTCAGGAAGGGAGAATATCAAATGTGGAGGAACAGATTCCTTAATTTCCTCGAGCACAAAGAGAACTCCGCTGCAATGCTTGAATCATTGCTTGAAGGACCAGCTGAACTCTTGATTTCAGTTGGTGGAGATCCAGAAAATAATCCTCCTATTTTTCCAGAAATAAGGAGGAAAGTGCCATCTGAATACACAGAAGCTGACAAGCTCAGACTTCGTGGTGACCTCATGGCCAAAACATACCTTCTTCAAGCAATCCCAAATGAAGTATATGTTCTCATAGACAGCATGCAAACAGCTAAGGAAATGTGGGATGAGATAGAGAAACTGCTACAAGGCACAAGCATCAGCCTCAAAACCAAGAAAACTACGATTCTTATCGCTTATGACTCCTTCAAAGCAGGTCCAGGAGAACCATTGAATGAGACTTACAACAGACTCGTTCAACTGGTAAATGAACTCAGAAAAATCAAAGTATTCAGGTCCAATCTGGAACTGAATATTAGATTTT
The DNA here is from genome assembly GCA_945859875.1 of Cuscuta europaea. NCBI lineage: Eukaryota > Viridiplantae > Streptophyta > Magnoliopsida > Solanales > Convolvulaceae > Cuscuta > Cuscuta europaea. The sequence goes on from CAMAPE010000006.1 coordinate 7,739,642, forward strand.
TATCCAGCCTGCATCCTGCATGGGAAAAGACAGTGAAGGATGTCAGATCTCGGATAGATTTGGACGAAATTGACCTCTGCACACTCTATGAACATCTGAAGCAATTCGTCAACGAGGTTGCCTGTGCTGAGGATCATCACACCACAAACCCCTTAGCTCTTGTAATGGAGGCTCAGCCAAGAAGGACAACCACTTCACTAAAGAAGAAAAAGAAGAAGGTGGTGGTTGAATCAGATGATGATGATAGTGATGATGACAAATCTGATCTAGAGGCTGAGCTAGCAGATTTACAGAAGAAGATGGCACTGCTTGCCAAAAGATTTGCTAAGAAGAACGGCTCCTCCAACAAGCTGAGAACTTCCTCCTCAAACTACAAGCAGAAGAACCATGATCAAGGATCTTCTAGGAAGGCATCATCAGCAGAAGACGCTCCAAAATGCTACAATTGCGGTAAGCCTGGACATGTTATCAAAGACTGCCGCCTTCCAAAGAAGAAAGATGCTAACTTCTACAAGCAGAAGATGTTGTGGAATAAGCAGAAAATGCTGATGGTGCAGAAAGAAGAAGAAACCTCTGCCATGATTGCTGAGAATGAGAACTGGGCAGAAGATTCTTCTGAGGAGGAGGAGGAGGAAGACAACTATGCTCTTATGGCACGCGTGGAGGAAGATGAAAGAAAGGGTGATGCTGCAATCCCCGAAAGCGAGTGCTCAACAAGCTCTGTAAGTACCTCACATACTCCTTTAAATAATCAAATGCAGTCCTTACTTGAGAAGGACAACCTAATCAAAGAACTAAAGGAGAGACTAGACAATAATCATAGAGTACTGAAACAGAATCTGGACCAAAAATCTTCCTTAAGTGTTCAACTTGAAATTGCAAAAGATCAAGTCAAAAAGGTGTCCTCAGATTTTGAAAGCTTTGAACTTAAGATAGCTGAATTAACTAGGAAATTTGAGGATAGTGAACGGGAAAAAAGCACAGCAAAGGGTGAATGCGATTTTTTGCAAAACAAGAGAAGAACACTCTTAAATAAAGTAAAAGAACTAGAGGATCTAGCAGCTAGAAGAGGTCAATCTGAACAAACAGTTTTTCTGCTTAACAGCAAACAAAAGGATGACCGATTTTACAATGCTAAAACAGGACTGGGCATAACCAACCCACGTAATCTAAAGAAAGTTAACTGTCTTCAAATCTATAACAAAGATTACATGGGACTAGGGTTTGGCGAGAAAATGTATTTTCGAAGTGATGAAGAAAACGCTAAAGCAGAAGAAGAAAAGAGAAAGAATCCAAAACCTGCGATTTCTTGTGATTATCCCTCTGTAAATGAAAAACAACTTTCAGAAGAAAAACCTACTTCCTGCTTTAGTGAATGCCTTGACCCTTATGCTAAAGATATTCCTCACATAGGACACCCTCTAGACCCTCCCCCAAGAGTAGGTATTGCTAAAACTGGTGAGGAACCGTGTATATTTCCCATGGCTCAAAAGCTCAAAAACCTGCAGAAAACTCTTGATAACGAGAGAGAGAGAGATTTGAAACTGAAAAGAAAGGTTTTGAGCGCAACTGGAAGGAACTTCTTCAAAAATTTAATGATTTGAGTGAGCAGTTTCATGCTAAAACAGACCCTTCTACGACTAAGCCTGACAGCTCACACACCTCACATGAGAAAAACAATGCTTTAAAAGGTTCGTCCACTCATCTCTCTTCTCCTTTGTTTACAGGGAATGAAGTGAATAAGGAAGGAGAAGAGAAGAATGAGTGGAGGAAAAAGAGGAAGGAAATCGCAGATGGCAAAAAGAAAGTTTTTGAGAATAATGCCAGCCCTAGATCTAGTTCTATTTTTTACTCCAAAGTTAATTGTAATTCTGTCTCTACAAAGCAAACTTCTAGTAGTTCAGGTTTGAGTCCCAAGCTAAATATTTCTGAGACATCTTCTAGACAACGTTCTATTTATAATACAAGTGTTGCTTATGGTTATTCTGTTCCAGATCCCCATAATTATGAATGTGATGTGAATGTTGTTAAATCAAAGCCTCCCAGAAAGCTCAAACCTGAAAAAGAAACCAAGAAAGGAACTTCTAAGGGAACGTTTTGTATTCCTGATATGAAATATGCCCTTAGAGTTCATTCTAGGAAACATCTTAATCGGCTTTCTAAGGAGGAGATTTTCAAAACCAAACTTAAGAAACAACCGTTCAATCACAAAGCATCTGTCTACTCTCCTCCTAAACCTAAAACGGAAAGGTGGGTCCCCAAGATAAGACCCGTCAAAACTGAAACTGAGAGGTGGGTCCCCAAGATGAGACCTACCAAAACTGAAACAGATAGGTGGGTCCCCAAACAAAGACCCATCCAAACTGAAACTGAAAGATGGGTCCCCAATCGAAGACCCATCAAAACTGAAACTGAAAGGTGGGTCCCCAAATTTAGACCCACCAGAACTAAAATGGAAAGGTGGGTTCACAACATCAGACCCACCAAAATGGAAACTGCTAGGTGCACTCCAAAAACCAGACACACTGCAAAAGCAGATCTGGCTATTGGAAAGCCCACCAAAGATAGATCTTTTGTTGAAAGAGCTGCTGACCTTGGATCACAGCTCAAAGCAAGATTTAAAAAGGTGTTTCTTGATAATAAGGAAGGACCCACTCCAAGTTGGGTACCTAAACCTGTTTGATTGTTTTACAGGACGGTCATGTGTGGCACTTAGACTCAGGATGCTCAACCCACATGACCGGAATAAAGCACCTTTTGAGCAACTACACCAACTGCTACGGAGGCAATGTCAGATTCGGGAATGACGCCTCATCTCCTATCCTTGGGTATGGGGACGTCGTGTGTGCCAGTGTCACAATAAAAGATGTTTCATTTGTCAAAGGGCTCAAACACAACTTACTGAAGATTGGACAATTCTGTGACAGCGGGATGGAAGTAAGGTTCTTTGCAAAACAATGTTGTGTTCTTGACAGCACAGGGAATACATTATTAACGTGTTACAGAACATCAAATTTGTACACTATTGATCTGAAAAGCGTCCACTCCACCACTTCCATCTGTCTGTTGTCCAAAGCTTCAACTGAACAGAACAACCTATGGCACAGACGTCTCTCCCATCTGAACTTCAAACATCTATCAACTTTGTCCTCCAAGAAACTTGTCAAGGGGCTTCCTCTGCTAAAGTCTTCCGCTGAAAATCATTGTAGTGCCTGCAAAATGGGCAAAATGACGCGAAGCTCCCACAAGTCAAAAACCGAACCTTCATCTACACATCAGGTACAGCTAATACACATGGATCTGTGTGGACCTATGAGAGTACAAAGCATCAACGGTCGCAAATACACTCTGGTGATCGTTGATGACTTCTCTAGGTATACATGGACAAAATTTCTCCGTTCTAAAGACGAAGTTGCGAAAAACATTATGACCTTTATCAGAACGATCCAGAAACTGCTACAGCACAGTGTTCGAATTGTTAGAACTGACAATGGTACCGAGTTCAAAAATCAGACTCTCACTGAGTTCTATGAATCACTCGGTATCACTCAGCAATTTGCAGCAGCTAAAACTCCCCAACAGAACGGAGTTGTTGAGAGAAAGAACAGAACCCTTGTTGAAGCAGCATGCACCATGTTAATTCAATCAAGACTGCCTCACTTCATGTGGGCAGAGGCAATCAATACTGCGTACTTCACTCAGAACAGAACATCCATCCACAAACGCTTCGACAAGACTCCATATGAGATCCTATTCAACAAAACTCCTGACATCTCCTTCTTCAAGGTTTTTGGATGCAAGTGCTTCATACTCAATGATCGGACAGAGAGAAGTAAGCTGGATCCCAAAGCCAGAGAAGGCGTATTCATTGGCTACTCACTGCAATCCAAAGCTTACAGAGTCTATCTCAGAGACAAGCGGACTCTCATCGAGAGTGTAAATGTTACATTCTATGAAATGGCAGACTTTGCCATTGAACATCTCCAGACCGATCCATCAACTGCTGTACCAGTAGCTTCTTATAAAGCTGAACCAAACACCGAACACGACGATGTGATTCTCGACTCTCTCTTCAGAAACTTCTACGAGAACTCACAACCTCCACCTCCTGCATACACTCCAGAGTCAACATCAACTCCAACAGCAGAGATTCCACTCCTCACAGGACCAGATGATGTACCATCCACACCCTCAACCCCTCAAACCAATCCCAGAGGTGTGGATGATCACGGCTTTGCTATAAGTCCGGAATTATCTCCATTACACACCACAGCTGATCCAGAGCCTTCAACCACATATCAGGACTCCGATCAACCAATAATTACTCCGACTCCTCTAGCTCATGAGAGGAAGTGGACGAGAGCACATCCCGCTGAACAAATAATAGGTGATCCAAGTCAAGGTGTGCGAACAAGATCAGCAACAATAAATGAATGCCACTTCGCATGCTTCTTAAGCCAGTCAGAACCATCAAAAGTCTCTGATGCTCTACTTGATCCAGATTGGGTGATTGCAATGCAAGATGAACTCAATCAGTTTGACAGACTGGATGTATGGTCACTGGTACCCAGGCCTCAGAGAAAGACAATCATTGGCACGAAGTGGGTATTCAAAAATAAAAGAGATGAAGAAGGCACAGTCGTAAGAAACAAGGCAAGGCTGGTCGCAAAGGGATACAATCAACAGGAGGGCATAGACTACGATGAAACGTTTGCGCCAGTAACTAGAATTGAAGCAATCCGCCTCTTTCTTGCATACGCGGCGCACAAAAACTTCACCGTCTTTCAAATGGACGTGAAAACCGCTTTTCTGAATGGGACTTTAGAAGAAGAAGTCTATGTAGCTCAACCTGAAGGATTTGTAGATTCAAAATTCCCAGACCATGTCTACAAGCTCAAGAAAGCTCTTTATGGGTTGAAACAGGCACCCAGAGCTTGGTACGAAGCCTTGACTGAATTTTTGATCGACTCAGGTTTCTCAAAAGGAAAGATCGATACTACTTTGTTTATCAAGCGACAGAAGTCTGACATCATCCTGATTCAGATCTATGTTGATGACATCATCTTTGCCTCTTCAAATCCGCGCCTGTGCCAACACTTTGAGAAATTGATGAAAACCAAGTTCGAGATGAGCATGATGGGCGAACTGAATTTCTTCCTAGGCCTGCAAGTAAGACAACTCTCTGACGGCATTTTCATCAATCAGTCCAAGTATATTCTGGAAAGGCTTAAGAGATTCAACATTGATGGCAAATCTTCCATGGCTACCCCTATGTCCCCCAACAACAAATTGGACTCAGACCCCTCAGGGAAGCCAGTTGATGCTACAAACTACAGGACCATCATTGGATCTTTGCTATATCTCACGTCAAGCAGGCCTGACATTGTCTTCTCCACATGCTTATGTGCACGCTTTCAGGCAAATCCGAAGGAATCCCATCTGACCGTTGTTCGAAGAATTCTGAGATACCTCAAAGGCACTATGAATCTAGGCCTTTGGTATCCCAAGCACTCAGGTTTTGACCTAGTCGGATACTCTGACGCTGATTTTGCTGGTTGCCGGATGGACCGCAAAAGTACATCGGGAGCTGTCCAGTTCTTGGGCGATAAGTTAGTCTGCTGGTCTTCCAAGAAACAGAACTGTGTGTCAACATCTACGGCCGAGGCAGAATACGTCGCGGCGGCTAGCTGTTGTTCACAAATATTATGGATGAAGACTCAGCTAAAGGACTACGGTTACACTTTCCACCATATCCCGATCTACAGTGACTCACAGAGCGCCATCGCCATCACCAGCAACCCGGTTCATCACTCCCGCACCAAACACATCGACATGCGCTATCATTTCATCAAGGATCACGTGGAGAAAGGAGATATAGATATGTATTTTGTAAGCTCAGAGCTTCAACTGGCTGACTTGTTCACTAAGGCATTGGATGAGAAAAGATTCCAGTTCCTGGTCTCCAAGTTGGGCATGTTGAACCTCGAGCCTGTTTAATTTCTGTTTTCGCTGATCTGAAAAGTGTGTGTGTGTGTGGGACTTGTAAAAAGTGTGTGTGAGTGTGCTCTGTAAATAGTGTGTGTGCGTTGCATGTGTTGAGGGGGAGAAAACCAGAAAAAATAACAAAAATAGTGTGTGTGCGTTGCATGTGTTGAGTGGGTGAAAAATCAAAAAGAACAAAAAATAGTGTGTGTGCGTTGCATGTGTTGAGTGGGTGAAAAATCAAAAAGAACAAAAAATAGTGTGTGTGCGTTGCATTTGTACATATTGTTCGTTGCATCTTTTTGAGGGGGAGAAAATTTTCACTGTTTGAGGGGGAGCTAATTTTCATTAATTGAGGGGGAGCTAATTTTCACTTATTAAGGGGGGGCTCTCTAATTTTTACTGGTTTGGGCCTCGAAAATCTTTTAAAAGGGCACTGTGTGCCAGCCCAATCATTCGGGCTCAACTGTTACGAAGACAGTCCAAAAATTTTCTCGCGTATATAAGCCTCCCGAAAAACCCTTCTCTTCCATTCTATTTTTTCACGGAGGCCAAAATTTTTCGCAAGGCAGAGCTCTCAGATCGTTCCTCCTTCTTCTTCCCAAAACCTCTGTTTTCGCAAACCATTCTCCTTCTCCGATTCTCTTTCTCGACAACCTTCTAAGGTAGTTACTCCGTCGTGTTCGAAATCCATAAAAACGCTTTCAACGGACAAACGTTCTCGCAGAACGATCACCCCTTCTTCTCAAAATCAAAATCAAAAATTATTATTATTAGGATTTTTAGTTTGAATGTATGTCGAAATCTTGTTGTTATCGTTTTTGGTATATCGTATCTATGTTTTTGCAGGTGGATTCTTCGCTTCGAAATCACGATTTCGAGATTTTGGTTTTCAAGATCTCGAGATCGTCGGTTCACCTTCTCGATATCAAGATCTCGAGATGGGCATCTCGACATCTTGATCTCGAGATTTGAATCTCGAAATCAAGATCTCGAGATCTGTATCTCGACATCTTGATCTCGAGATTTGAATCTCGAAATCAAGATCTCGAGATCAGCATCTCGACATCTTGATCTCGAGATTTGAATCTCGAAATCAAGATCTCGAGATCTACATCTCGACATCTTGATCTCGAGATTTGAATCTCGAAATCAAGATCTCGAGATTTGGATCTCGAAATCATGATCTCGAGATTTGAATCTCGAGATTTGGACTTGGCAAATTTTTCCAAAACTCCATCTGCATAAACTTATCTGACAACTGCAAATCAAACTCTTTCAAGCAAATCAAACAATTGAACTTCATGTGCTGACCCCTACTTCTACAGTTTTAAAATGGCAGGAAACACTAAAGCACAGATCGATGATGCCATCTACTCCCAAGAAAAATGGATCAAGGTGCTGGACAACAATTTCCAGCTAGACCTTGCAGTCTTCAAATGCCAGAACCCGATCATTCCGGCTATAATGAAAGGTCACTATCTCTGGCCTGCACTTCACAACGCCAAACCAGTGCCAGAGATATACCTACAACAATTTTGGGGCCACATGCATACAGAATCGCCGAAGGATCGCTCCAAAATCAAGACTAAACTGAATGGCATGCGCGTGATCCTGACGCCATCGACACTGCAATCTACACTAGCGCTGCCAGTTCACGACACATATGACGCACTGCCATCAATCCCTGATTTACTCAAAGACGTGGCATCTCTCGGCTACACATCATTACTGCCACAACTGTCAAACTTCAACGGTGCATATCTCCGTCACCCGTGGAAGAATCTGTTTGGACTGGTGAACAAATGCTTGTCGCCAAAGCATGCTGGCTTCGACAAGTGCAACAAGCAAATACTGCTAGTCTTCCATGGGATCGCCTTCAACAAAAATTATGACTTGGCACAGCTCTTCTTCTCAGAGCTAATGGACCTGGTCAAGGCCAAAGAAAAGAATAGGCCAGGTACCATCCCATATGCAAGGTGGCTTGGGCTGATCATCAACGACTGCATGGCAGAGCACTCGTCAATTCCAAAACGCAGCTCTGATCCACACTACAATGCCCCAAAGCTGCAATACTTTAAAGCAGACAAGAACCCTACCTTCGGTCTGCGGATCCCTGGGTTTCTGCTCAACCTTGTAAAATCTTCAAATCCAGCAGTTCAGCAGTACAAGGAAGCCACAGAGAAAACCGTCCCTATGGTTCAGCAAAACCCAGCTGGACCTACCCCAGGGGCAAAACCGAGTGTTGGTAAGGGTCCCAAGAGTCGCAAACGTTCCCATGAGGACCCCGATGATTCGGATCCTCATGAGGGGGAGAACAAGCGACCTCGATCACTTGAGCAAACTGCCCTACCAAGCCAAACTTCACAACCCATCCAACCCGAAACCTCAACAAACCAACAGCCACCATCCACAGCCAACTTATCTAGCATGGTCGAGCTAGAAATAACATCCCGAGGCGTATCTCCCAGAGATACCAACCGAGGAGGGGATGGAAGTCCTGATGATGTTACCACTGGTACATCTTCTCCATCAGGCCATCAGTTGGAACCTAGTTCTAAGCTGATGTCAACGGGCAATCCAAGTGAACCCGGTAGTGCTACTCAGGAACAATCACCGCCTCAACAAAGAGTTCCATATATTTCCCCAGGCAAAGACATCCATGATGCACTGGAGGAGGCGGTGATATATGACAAATGGCCGAGACAATGGACAGAATGGGATGATCTTCGGAATGAGGCCGAACAAGAGGACATGCAAAGAAAATGGTGGCTACGAGAGCTAATCAACAGATGCTCTGAAGATATTATAAGGCTCGAGGACGATGAACGCAAGGAAGGGGAGAATTACAAAGAATCCCAGAAGACTCTTGAATCGGTCGTAAGACAATCAGCGGGAAGACTTCCCAAGACAGAGAAACCCTGGGATAACGTTCGCATCAAAGCCCCCTTCCAAGAAGAAATCAGAGAGCATATCTGGCGTAGACCAGACAGAGTCAAGCCACTGAATGAACTGAAGCTAAGAGGCCTTACTCACTTAAAAGGAAAGCAGGCTGGAGGTCATCTGCATATGTTGCTACAAAGGTCAACCGGCACACAGAGAGAACTGATGGAACAAGATCTGAAGTCGAATATTCTCCCGATTCATCAAATTCTACAGGTGAAGGCTGAAGACTATCATGGAGTAACATTCTACACTTACAGACTTCAACGCACCGATGGGAGCGAATTCACTTGCCAAGAGAATGACTTCATCATGCTGAAACCGGATGACATCTACCAAATGTTCATGGCCTACAGATACCTTCCAGTCAGGCAGAGCATAATATACAGCGAAGGCCTCGCAGCTATCAAGAGATTCATGCTTAGACAGATCCGAGTACACTCTTCACATGACCTACAGATGGCTATTGAGTGCAATCTGAAAAAGACAAATCTGACCAAGCCAAGACTGTATGGTCCAGAACTTGAAGATTTCCCAGCCTACCACATCTTCTTCACACCGCCAGCAGTCACCTATCTGAACCACAAGAACGAAAAACGTCTGATGGTAATCAGTGAAATTGAGAAGTACTGTGACGGAACACTGAAGATAATCAAAGAACAGATTCTAAAGATGAAGGCAGAGCTAGAGGAAAGTCTTCAAGAGGCATCGTCTTATGTTCAAAAGGAACACTCTACAGTAGAGACAATTCTAAAGGCCATTGACGATCGCCTCGAAAAGAGAAATGTGCTGAGGCAATATGAGCATGCATTTGGTATGAGGAAGCACTACTTCAAGTCTCAGAAGCAATAAGAGAATGGCACTTGATCACAAAGGGGGAGATTGTTGGAGATATTTAATTGTGAATCAAGTTGGTCATAGATTAGCTTTATTTTTAATCCTTGTATTTAATTAGTGCATGAATTAGATAGAAATCGGGCCAAGTGTTAGGTCCATATAAACAGGCTAAAAGCCTGGTACGCCTAACCTAAATCTCGCCTATAAAAAGGGAGCCAAGGTTTAGGAATAGGTTAACGTCGTACTTATTATTCATAGCCTTACGCGCATATCTTTCTGTTGTACGAGTTCACGGTTTATCAAAGAAGGTTTTACGTTGATTCATTCTGTGTTCATCCTTACGTTTAATCTTCGTTGTTAGATCGTTATTCATTGCTGTTACAGAAACAGGGACTAACAGACACTAAACCTAAAAGACAAAATAAAAGAGCAGAGGGATAGCGGGCCGGATGATTTGGAGCAGGGGTGAGATTTCATTTGTAAGGGATAAACTATCAAATATAGAAAATTTAGCAAACTTTTAAATACATTCTAAAGTAAAAAGGGTTGCAAACTTAAAATACGTAGGAAGTAATAAAATAGAATTTGACTTTGCACCTCATGCTTTGGATGATACTTGACTTTGAATCATATTTTCAAAATCATTAATGTATGCACCCAACTCCTTCACAATTTTTAGGCTAATGGAGTGCAAACATTAATGATTTTAAAAATGGGGTGCAAAAACAAATATCAATCAAAAAGTTGGTGCAAACTCAAATTCACCCTAATATTTACCATAAAAGGCGAGCTTTATGAAAAACATACATTATTTATAAAATAATTAATCTTAATTCTTTCATTTGAAATAAAATAATAAATAATATAAGACCACAGTGTCATTATCCATTAAAATCAAGTTTTCATCTATAAATTTGCTTTGGTGTAAAAACAAATCTATAAAATCTGCTCACTTGTTATTTGAAAATGTTTTATTAAAAACTAAATTATGACACATTTACGTTTATTGTCATCAAAAGGTAGCATTAATGACGAAATAATATTGTCATTATTTTACAAAAATAATTATTGACGAAATATGATTCCGTCATAATAACTAAAATTACATGACACAAATTATCGTCGTTAATTGTTTAATAAGTGTCATCAAAAAAATTCCCTCCAGATTTTTGCAGTCAATTTTTGGCGCTCAAACTTTATGTGACAAAGTAGACCTTATTGTCATAGTAGTCAATATCCTTGACTTAAATCTCAACTCATCCATATCCTATGAGTGTATAGGACTCCTCCTGGTCCAAAACAATTTATACATACGAGTTTGAGGACAGTGCCATCGTCCTTGGATTCTCTACCATTTATACATATGAGTTTTGAGGACAGTACCGTCATCCCTGGGTCTCCACCATTTATATACCGAGGTTTGGGGACAGTGCCGTCGTCCTTGGGTCTCCACCGTTATGCATTCGAGGTTTGAGGACAGTACCATCGTCCCTAGGTCTCCACCGTTATACATTCGAGGTTTGATGACAGTACCGTCGTCCCTGGATCTCCACCGGTTATACATTTGAGGTTTGAGGACAGTACCATCGTCCCTGGGTCTCCACCGTTTATATACCGAGTTTTGAGGACAGTACTGTCGTCCCTAGGTTCTCCACCATCTTACGTTCATATCTATGATCTACCACTTATCGTACATAGATAGGGTCTATATCATAATCATTTATCAAGACTAAACCAAGTCTAATAGTCTAAGCACAACAATCCATGCAAAACCATGCACAAAAATCAACATATGGGCAAACCTGCACCAAACCGGTGCCAGTTCAACCATAACCGGCGTCGGTTATTAATTAAAATTAATAAACCGGGCACCCCGTACCCAAACCGGCGCCGGTCTTGCCTATAACTGGCGCCGGTTGTCCCCTGGACAACCGGTCAATGTTTGTTGACCCGCCAAATCAATTATGATTCGTGTCAGACTTAATCACCACGTGTATTAAGTTATAAACGATCATTTTATGCCCCTTTTATCCTTCAAAACATCTCATATGTTTTTATAAACATTTTCATATCACATTCCATGAATATCTCAATAGTTCATTCCATATGAGCCTAATCACTTGGCTAATCACATGTTTAAACCATTTTAGACATCATTATGTAAAATGGTGTCTAAGGTAATCATATACTTAACCCAAGAGTTACAAGACATTAAGTCATCCACTCACCTTGAATGAGCTTTAAGAAGTTCTACCCTTCCCGGTTGGACTCCGGTGAAGCTCTCGCGAACTTTGACAAACTCCGGTGAAAACTCCGGTGACTCTTTCAACTCCGTGAAAGCTCTAGGAACACCCTAGACAAGTTCCTAACAAGGTTTTATCATCATAAAACCCATATCAATACAAATAACCTCTAAAAGGTTATTTTCCGGCGAACCGGTCACTTTGGCTTCTAAGTCCGTTCTTGGACTTAGAACTACCTTCTGACCCCTCATTCTACACTTATAACCAAGTAGAGCTTCTCCAGAGGTTCCTCATATGCTATATAAGTCATATGGTAATTAAAGAGTAGAGGAAAAGTTATTATAAGGTCATTACCTTAATCCTTCGCACTTTTCCTAACTTTTTCCTTCTTTGATCTTCTTCATTGGACCTCTATTGCTTGAGCTCGAATTGCAGCAATGGAGAATGGTCGAGTACAATGATGAGGATGGAGGGGGATAGGTTCATTTTGTCTCATTTAGCCAATGAATGAGAGAGGGACCCATTTGGTGTCACTAAATGTCTCATCATCCCATCACTTGAATTCCTAGCTCTCATTAGTCAATTTGAGCACCCAAAAATGTGGGGTGGCCCCCCGTCCATGTGGCAGTTATCCCAATATGTCCCGATGTGTAAAATAGGCTCGAAGTTGTATTTCTCGGACTATTTGAATTATATTTTATTTTATCAGGCCAAATAAAATATACCTATTGGGTTAATGGCCCAATAAGGATTTGTCCATAAGCCCTAAGGCCATGCTACGAACGTCCTTGGAAACATGAGTCAACGTACGTCCATAAGCTAACGGGCGCTTTACCTAGGGGCGGCTGACTTAAGGCGACGTACGTCCCCAATAAAACGCCAAGGCCCCATTATACATTAAGGCGACGTGTGTCCCTAGTAAGCTGTTAAGCCCTTTTCATATGGTAAGGCTATGTACGTCCCCAACTGGACACTAAGGAATAATCTTATGTTAAGACGACGTGCGTCCCCAACAGGACGCTAAGACCCAATATCACGTTAAGGCGATGTACGTCCCCAACAGGACGCTAAGGCCCAATATATCATTAAGGAGACGTGCGTCCCCAACAGGACGCTTAAAGCCCAGAGGACAATCGGCGACAGAGGATGCTCGTCGTTTACTGGACAAACGTCCCCATAGACCAAGCCAACTGAGAACCCTTTCCCCGAGTAGTGGCGACGTACGTCCCCAACAGGACCAGCCCACCTAATCAAGGCACAAGGGATGTACGTATCCAGGGGCGGAAATACCGGGTGGTCCTCGCCCCCGATGTGGGTCCCACGTGCAGTTCACTGTTCACGCAAAAGTAGTAACCAAAATTTACAACCTCGTAAATTCATTAACCATTTCATAAGGTTCAATACATGATTTACATAAAAGTAAATATATTTGGGGACGGTGTTACAAGTTCTATTTACAATAGCTGCTAGATAGTTATCTTCCACTTCGATAAGAAATTCATCCGAGATTTCCGATTCGGAAACTCCATCTACCTGTTGTCCAACATCACCGTCCCCAACCATTAAAATCCATGAACCAAACTTTTCAATGCCATTGTTTCATCAGGAGCAGTTGATAGTAATCTCATATTCTTCATGAGACGGCAAAGTGCACAATCACTCAAAAGATGAGAAGAGATGATGGTTGACATCACCACGTTGGCTCTTCCCCCCTTTGGAACGACCAGCAAAATTTATCGGAAAATCTCCTCATAGAACAATAATCTTTCCTACGAATGGCCGATTTTCATTATTTGGATCCCCCATGTTCATAATATCTTTCAAAATCCTATCTAAAGACTCGAAACAATGTAGGTGCACCATTAGCACTTCGTCACATATAATTAGAGATAAGGAATTGAAGAGCTTTACCTTGGGACTTTCTTGATAAAAAAATTAATGCAGGAGTTTCAGCGGTGTTCAGTGGGATAGAAAAACTGGAAAGTGTGGTCCTACCTCAAGGCAATAGTAATGACGCTATTCCAGTTGACGCAAATGAAAAAAAAAATGTTTCCTTCACTCCTAATAGATGTTGCCACAATATTCAACATAAACGTTTTTCCAGATCCATCGTATTCGTAGACAAAGAAAACCCCTATATAAAAGACGAAGTGCGATTCACCACGTGACAGATTGCAAATATATTAAAATTTGTGTATTTATTTTCAATTTAACCATGTTTATACTAACACACAATTTGAAAATCAAAAATTACATTTACCTCCGGTGTTTCCATACACAGCATTAACGATGTTCATGTAAATACGCTTTTTCTCATTTGTTAATTGGTCAATGAGATGTGGCAGCTGTCGTGCTAAGTCTTATGTGTAATATTCCATCTCTTCATTTTTAAGTGCATTTCATCATAACTTACATATGTTGCATCCAGTTTTGACATACCTTCAAAATTAGCAACACTCTTTCTGTTCCTTTATAATATGAAAAAATTCCACTTTTGGTCCCATGACTATTATACCACTTCCACATTTAGTACCTTACTTTCAGATTGTCCACATTTAGTCCGTGACCATTATCCCCTCACCACCTCTCGTCCTTCCGGCTAAAATTCCGGCAAATTTAGCCCACTTATAAGCCTCAGAATCAGTCTTTGCATTAAATTTTATATAAGGTTGGTTTTTTCATATCAGTCTTTACATTAAATTTGGTTTTTCATACCTAAAATCTACATCAAATTTGCCGGAATTTTGGTCGGAAGGACGAGGGATGGTGACAGGATAATGGTCACAGACTAAATGTGGACAATCTGAAAGTAAGGGACTAAATGTGGAAGTGGTATAATAGTCATGGGACCAAAAGTGGAATTTTTTCTTTATAATATTCTTTCAATATCTGGGGGACATTTATTCTTGGAATCCTCTATATTATTCTCTTTGTCCGCGCTGACATAGAATGGTTATTAAGACACTATATGAGTGTTTTATTTTATATTTAGATTTAAAAATAATTTAAATTACTTTATCTGCACGGTGTAAACCTCTTGAAAGGCAGTACATGTAATCTTCAATCATCATCTCAGTATGATTCTCTTACATTGTGAGGTCTGTGGTTTGCATATATATATATGAAAGTAGAATAGCGGCAAATAAATACATCAAATAGTAACTAGAAAGGTGCCCAAAGATTGACTTCTTTGATCGCTTCTAGGTATTCACAGTCGCCGATGGATTGCACAACATGCTTCCTTATCATTTGAATACTCAACCCCATCAACCGTGCAGATGGCTACCAAAGTCGTGCACTCTTTGACTAGTAGGATCCGTAGATACCAAAGCTCACTGGATACTGGTGGAATTTTATGTATCTTACCCATTCCGTAGCTTTGCATTGTTTTCGAATCTTCCATTTTTTCTGGTCGTACATCCACACGAACTTGGTAGGAAAATCCACATATGCCAAACTTCGTACAAATTTTCTATATTTGTAAGGGATAAACTATCAAATATAGAAAATTTAGCAAACTTTTAAATACATTCTAAAGTAAAAAGGGTAGCGAACTTAAAATACGTAGGAAGTAATAAAATAGAATTTGACTTTACACCTCATGCTTTGGATGATATTTGACTTTGAATCATATTTTCAAAATCATTAATGTATGCACCCAACTTCTTCACAATTTTTAGGCTAATGGAGTGCAAACATTAATGATTTTAAAAATGGGGTGCAAAGTCAAATATCAATCAAAACGTGTGGTGCAAACTCAAATTCACCCTAATATTTACCATAAAAGGCGAGCTTTAATGAAAAACATACATTATTTATAAAATAATTAATCTTAATTCTTTCATTTGAAATAAAATCATAAATAATATAAGACCACAGTGTCATTATCCATTAAAATCAAGTTTTCATCTATAAATTTTGCTTTGGTGTAAAAACAAATCTATAAAATCTGCTCACTTGTTATTTGAAAATGTTTTATTAAAAACTAAATTATGACACATTTACGTTTATTGTCATCAAAAGGTAGCATTAATGATGAAATAATATTGTCATTATTTTACAAAAATAATTATTGAAGAAATATGATTCTGTCATAATAACTAAAATTACATGACACAAATTATCGTCGTTAATTGTTTAATACGTGTCATAAAAAAATCCCTCCAGATTTTTGTAGTCAATTTTTGGCGCTCAAACTTTATGTGACAAAGTAGACCTTATTGTCATAGTAGTCAATATCCTTGACTTAAATCTCAACTCATCCATATCCTATGAGTGTATAGGACTCCTCCTTGTCCAAAACAATTTATACATACGAGTTTGAGGACAATACCATCGTCCTTGGATTCTCTACCATTTATACATATGAGTTTGAGGACAGTACCGTCATCCCTGGGTTTCCACCATTTATATACCGAGGTTTGGGGACAGTGTCGTCGTCCTTAGGTCTCCAACGTTATACATTCGAGGTTTGAGGACAGTACCATCGTCCCTAGGTCTCCACCATTATACATTCGAGGTTTGAGGACAGTACCGTCATCCCTGGGTCTCCACCATTTATACATTTGAGGTTTGAGGACAGTACCATCGTCCCTGGGTCTCCACCGTTTATATACTGAGTTTTGAGGACAGTACTGTCATCCCTAGGTTCTCCACCATCGTACGTTCATTTCTATGATCTACCATTTATCGTACATAGATAGGGTCTATATCATAATCATTTATCAAGACTAAACCAAGTCTAATAGTCTAAGCACAACAATCCATGCAAAACCATGCACGAAAATCAATATATGGGCAAAACGGCCCCAAACCGGCGCCAGTTCAACCATAACCGGCGCCGGTTATTAATTAAAATTAATAAACCAGGCACCCCGTACCCAAACCGGCGCCGGTCTTGCCTATAACTGGCGCCGGTTCTCCCCTGGACAACCGGTCAATGTTTGTTGACCCGCCAAATCAATTATGATTCGTGTCAAACTTAATCACCATGTGTATTAAGTTATAAACGATCATTTTATGCCCCTTTTGTCCTTCAAAACATCTCATATGTTTTTATATACATTTTCATATCACATTCCATGAATATCTCAATAGTTCATTCCATATGAGCCTAATCACTTGGCTAATCACATGTTTAAACCATTTTAGACATCATTATGATCACATATAGCATTTACTTAGGTAATCCTATACTTAACCCAAGAGTTACAAGACATTAAGCCATCCACTCACCTTGAATGAGCTTTAAGAAGTTTTACCCTTCCCGGTTGGACTCCAGTGAAGCTCTAGCAAACTTTGACAAACTCCGGCGAAAACTCCGGTGACTCTTTCAACTCCGTGAAAGCTCTATGAACACCTTAGACAAGTTCCTAACAATGTTTTATCATCATAAAACCCATATCAATACAAATAACATCTAAAAGGTTATTTTCCGGCGAACCGGTCACTTTGGCTTCTAAGCCCGTTCTTGGACTTAGAACTACCTTCCGACCCCTCATTCTACACTTATAACCAAGTAGAGCTTCTCCAGGGGTTCCTCATATGCTATATAAGTCATATGGTAATTAAAGAGTAGAGGAAAAGTTAATATAAGGTCATTACCTTAATCCTTCGCACTTTTCCTAACATTTTCCTTCTTTGATCTTCTTCATTGGACCTCTATTGCTTGATCTCGAATTGCAGCAATGGAGAATGGTCGAGTACAATGATGAGGATGGAGGGGGATAGGTTCATTTTGTCTCATTTAGCTAATGAATGAGAGAGGGACCCATTTGGTTTCACTAAATGTCTCATCATCCCATCACTTGAATTCCTAGCTCTCATTAGTCAATTTGAGCACCCAAAAATGTGGGGTGGCCCCCCGTCCATGTGGGCAGTTATCCCAATATGTCCCGATGTGTAAAATCGGCCCGAAGTTGTATTTCTCGGACTGTTTTAATTATATTTTATTTTATCGGGCCAAGTAAAATATACCTATTGGGTTAACGGCCCAATAAAGATTTGTCCATAAGCCCTAAGGCCATGCTACGAACGTCCTTGGAAACATGAGTCGACGTACGTCCATAAGCTAACGGGCGCCTTACCTAGGGGCAGCTGACTTAAGGCGACGTATGTCCCCAATAAAACGCCAAGGCCCCATTATATATTAAGGCGACGTGCGTCCCCAGTAGGACGCTAAGCCCCTTTCATATGTTAAGGCTACGTATGTCCCCAACCGGACACTAAGGCATAATCTTACGTTAAGACGACGTGCGTCCCCAACAGGACGCTAAGACCCAATATCACGTTAAGGTGACGTATGTCCCCAACAAGACGCTAAGGCCCAATATCACGTTAAGGAGACGTACGTCCCCAACAGGACGCTTAAAGCCCAGAGGACAATCGGCGACAGAGGATGCTCGTCGTTTACTGGACAAACGTCCCCATAGACCAAGCCAACTGAGAACCCTTTCCCCGAGTAGTGGCGACGTACGTCCCCAACAGGACCAGACCACCTAATGAAGGCACAAGGGATGTACGTATCCAGGGGCGGAAATACCGGGTGGTCCTCGCCCCCGATGTGGGTCCCACGTGCAGTTCACTGTTCACGCAAAAGTAGTAACCAAAATTTACAACCTCGTAAATTCATTAACCATTTCATAAGGTTCAGTACATGATTTACATAAAAGTAAATATATTTGGGGACGGTGTTACAAGTGCTATTTACAATGTAGGTGCACCATTAGCACTTCGTCACATATAATTAGAGATGTGGAATTGAAGAGCTTTACCTTGGGACTTTCTTGATAAAAAAAATTACTGCAGGAGTTTCAGCGGTGTTCAGTGGGATAGAAAAACTGGAAAGTGTGGTCCTACCTCCAGGCAATAGTAATGACGCTATTCCACTTGACGCAAATGAAAAAAAAAATGTTTCCTTCACTCCTAATAGATGTTGCCACAATATTCAACATAAACGTTTTTCCAGATCCATCGTATTCGTAGACAAAGAAAACCCCTATATAAAAGAGGAAGTGCGATTCACCACGTGACAGATTGTAAATATATTAAAATTTGTGTATTTATTTTCAATTTATCCATGTTTATACTAACACACAATTTGAAAATAAAAAATTACATTAACCTCCGGTGTTTCCACACACAGCATTAACGATGTTCATGTAAATACGCTTTTTCTCATTTGTTAACTGGTCAATGAGATGCGGCAGCTGTCGTGCTAAGTCTTATGTGTCATATTCCATCTCTTCATTTATAAGTGCATTTCATCATAACTTACATATGTTGCATCTAGTTTCGACATACCTTCAAAATTCGCAAGACACTCTTTCCGTTCCTTTATAATATTCTTTCAATATATCCGAGACATTTATTATTGGAATCCTCTATATTATTCTCTTTGTCCGCGCTGACATAGAGTGGTTATTAAGACACTATATGAGTGTTTTATTTTATATTGAGATTTAAAAATAATTTAAATTACTTTATCTGCACGGTGTAAACCTCTTGAAAGGCAGTACATGTAATCTTCAATCATCATCTCAGTATGATTCTCTGACATTGTGAGGTATGTGGTTTGCATATATATGAAAGTAGAATAGCGGCAAATAAATACATCAAATAATAACTGGAAAGGTGCCCAAAGATTGACCTCTTTGATCGCTTCTAGGTATTCACAGTCGCCGATGGATTGCACAACATGCTTCCTTATCATTTGAATACTCAACCCCATCAACCGTGCAGATGGCTACCAAAGTCGTGCACTCTTTGACTCTATTCAGTATGATCCGTAGATACCAAAGCTCACTGGATACTGGTGGAATTTTATGTATCCTACCCATTCTGTAGCCTTGCATTGTTTTCGAATCTTCCATTTTTTCTGGTCGTACATCCACACGAGCTTGGTAGGAAAATTCACATATGCCAAACTTCGTGCCTCATCATATTGTTTATTCAATTCAAACCAACCTGTCAGAGTGGTGTTGGTTTCCCCTTATCTCCAGGACGGATTCTATGGGGTCACTTTCTCCGTAAATGACATTTTGCTCATTCGGCAAGTGACAACATAGTCATTCAAGTTTCAACTGACAATGTCCTATAATATATATCAAATTAGAGAATTTTTCACATCGCTTCACACATTGATATGTATCGACAGTTGTAGTACATCTTAATATCATCAATTGTGTCTGCTTTGTTGTCGGTTTGACCACATCATGTCCTTTATTGACTTACTGAAATAAGTATTTGACTTAACGTGACTGATTGCACCAATCAACATTGATATAGGCACGCAACTTCTATAAGAGACGGAGAGTTTAAGGCACCACAAATCTATTATCAATGGAATGGTTGCATGTGTTTATCATTGTGCCGGTGTTCCTTCTGTACTTTGGATACCCATCTTCATTAATGGAGGTTGTGGATCTAAAACATCTTGGGTAATGTTTTGAACACACACCATCTATCATCCAAGGTGACTTTATGTTGAAATCTCAGCAAGGACCGTGTATCACTAAACTTTTTACCGTGTCATGCAACTCTGCATCTTGAAGAGGATCCGAAAAAGGGAGTTCAACGGAGATGACTTTATCAATGGCATCAACACCTCTCAACTTGTACTCAGAATCTTGAGACATGACGATGTGGGCATATGGGAGGTCTCATTTTTTAAATACAATAGTGTAATTAATAAAAAAATTCCAAGGATATATATGCACTTCTACATACACTTCAAAGGTATATTTGTTCCGAAAAATAAAGCAGGTGTATATTTGTTTTTACACTCATACTACAGGGGTACATTTGTACCTTTTCCCAATTTTAAATTTCACCAATTTGAAAGGTTTTGAAGGACAATTAACAAAAGAGAGTATTACCCGAAATAGGACTAAAACAATTTGAAAATTCCAAAATAGAACTGCCAAGTTTTTATTCTCAAAATAGGACTAATTACTGTCATGTTTTGGCAGTACTAAACTTCAAACATGGCAGTATATTTTAAACATGGCAGTAATTAGTCCTATTTTGGGAATAAAAAACATGACAGTCCTATTTTGGAATTTTCAAATTGTTTTAGTCCTATTTCGAGAACTTTCCCTTAACAAAATAATAATTTAAGTTTAACTTAAAATGAATATCAATTTTATTATTTGAATTCGTCATATATCAAAGCGATTTTAATTATAATTCCATCAAAGAGTCTCTTCCAAATTTAATTACTCCTAAATGCGAAAGAAGATTTTCTCACCTTCGCCTCCCTTTTTCCTCCAACAACATATCTTCAAAGTCTTCCCCTCCCTTTCCCTCCAAACTCTTAAACATACCCTAAAGGAATCTTTTCTAACAAAACGTACAAAGTGTGGTACATGACAAGAGTGACAAAATCTGTTGATATATTTCAGCCCCTATAACAGCCAACTTCCTTTCTGCTGAGTATATTTCAGCCCAACAGCCTGATTAAAGGATAGGAAAAGAATGTGTTGAGGACCATCTTTAATTCACCCCTCTTCCAATAAGAGCGAGGTACATGACAAGAGTGACAAAATCTCTTCTTGTGTAGCAGAACCACAACCCTGCCATCTTATTCTACCATGTTTGTCCACCAAATATATGTACCTGTTTTCATTTTCCAACAACCCTATTCATCTGAATGTTAAGTAACAAAAAAGGTTCATAGCATGCTACCTGCCTAGGAGCCCTTACATCCCATTCTCTGAATGAGCTCGAGCTCAATCAAGGAACGAACTCACAGGCCCGTAGGTGTAAGCAAAGACGAAACCCATAAAAAATGTGTGCAGCGGGGAGGAAGTGTCTGCTTCTTACCCTGTTAGAAGGTTCAGTATTTTGAGTTCTTTTCGGAACTCATAATGATCACCAAAAGAGTACGCCACCCGTCTTTGCAATACACCACCCTCCTGATGCTCAGGTTTGGGTTTCCTCATCACATGAAGAAGGAGCTTTTTTATTGGATTGCGTGATAATAACCATGAATCTACAAAGGATATCTGCAGATGTATAATGCCACTTTACTGTTTACGAATTAGAAAAAAGATCAAGCGATACAGAAATCTCTCTTGAAAAATATTATTCCCAAGCTCCTTTTAAACATATTCTGGATAGCAGTATAAGAATAATGATTACGACTGCAATATTCTTTTAAATGCAGATTTTTAGAAAGGAGCTTCCCAGAAGCAGTTTTGCAAAAAAATAATTTAATCTAAATATTTTTAGTTTTAATTTTATTTAAAAAACGCTTTTTTAATTTTAAACTTCCATAACTTTTACTCAAAAAGGTCGTTGCTTGATATGTGGGACTCGAATATACAGCTGAAAGAAAGGTCCAGCCCGAGTTTTCTTGTTACTGCCAATTGAATCATTATACTAATTTAGGGAAATCAGATTAACTATGTGGAATTCGAACAAGTAACCCAGACTTTGACAGAACACTCCAAAGTGTTAAGATCAAAATGAGAAGTCCAAAAAACTCTTGAGAAATCATTTATCAGGACCATGAAAGTTACAAATATCAGAAGCCAAAGCTTTACCTGCTATTCGCACCACATACAACTACCTCCCAGCCTCTACTCATCGAATCCCTCCCTCCAACCGCCTATTCCTAGTATCCTCCTTGGATCCATTTAATCAATTATATTTGTAATTTGTATACCCTCATAATTACTCTTATCCGTTTTATATTATTTTACTTTCCTTGTAGAAATTTATTGCTTAAGAGTAGAAGGAAGGTATGGAGTAAAAGGATGTGAAGAACAAACGTGGCCAAAAGATAATATTATTCTGTAATCTGGCTTGGATTGCTTAACATTTCTTTTCATATTTTTGACTTTGCGTGATTCAATTTGTTAACTTGCTATGGTAATGTTGCATCTTCTTCCTTTTCTCCCCTCTACTCCCACCCCCCTCCCAAAAAAATATAGTAACAAATAAATTAAATATACTTGTAAGAGACAGCTGATGAGTTCAATTGTTTAAACTTATGAGATCAGTCTTATGAATAAGTGAATAACACTGCAGCTATTAAAGGTTCATTGCATATCATCACTACATAACATCATTAAAGAATCCTGTAGATATTGAGGCTAATTGGTCTATATTTAAAAGGATTCATTCAAAATTTAAAATCAGTCCAAGTAAACTACTTTAAGGACTCAATGCACTGTAATTAAACGTAAAAACATACCTCATACAAGTGGACCTTATTTGAATCTTTAAAAGCATCAACGAATGGCACACTCCAAGAATGTATCATTGGCTGTCAAAGATGTTGAAATATTAAATAATATCAGGTATGATCAATTCAAATTTACTTGTGTATATGTAGTGTTCAGACTTCATGCAGTTATATCCATTCTCCAAGGAAACAATGTGTTGCTCTCCAAAATTTTAGCGGAGAGCAACACTAAAATTTTAGGATTTAGTGGCAAAATTTTAAGTCCATGAATTTTAAAAGTTTAGGTGTATTTAATGTGGACTTTTAAAAGTCTACAAAAGTCTAGGTGTATTCAATGTAGACTTTTAAAACTCTATAAAAGTCTAGGCATATTCAAAGTTCCGTTCATTTTTATGGATTTCTAAAATCATGGATTCTCGTGGACTTTTAACTCATTTTTAGTACATTAATTCTCTTCAGTTGTCTATTCTTCTCACTAAAGATTTCCGTGGACTTTTCTTATATCGGTTCTTCATCCCGTCCCACCCCCCCAACTCTCCTCTTCTTTAGCCAAGCCACTCATTCCCCTTCGATCTTTCTTCTTCTTCTTCAACCCAGCTCGCCCCACCCCTCTCCTTCCGTTGTTTTTCTTCTTCAGCTTGCCCCACCCCACTCCCCTTGATTCCCCCTCGATTCGTTAATCCCATATTGGTTCGACTCTAGAAGTTTCTAGAAGAACTGGTATAAGAATCGATAGATTAAATCAGTGCAATTCAGGTACGTCGTCACTTAACCATTAAGAAAATAAATATTTTAACTATTTCTTTCTTTCATCGTTAAATCGCTAACACATAAAAATATGATTTCAAATTAATAAATATATATCCGTAAATAAGTACACAAAATTTTCAAGATAGAAATGAAAAGAAAACAATTATTAAGAAGAAAAACTCGATTGCAACTATGCTTGTACCACATGTAGCAATGAGTGTAACGATTAATGTTCTTATTCATTAATAAAATGACCAAAATTCTTGAGCATTCTTGAAACTTTGAGTTTTTTTTAATAAAAATAAATTTGGATTCTTATGCTTCATTTACTCTTGTAGAACTTTGTGTTGCTATATGAATTACATTTATATTTGTTTCATTTATTTATGTATTTATTTGTTTGTTTGTTTCTTATCATACTCCGTATTATACAGAGGAAATTACTCAGGGTAGGACTAAAACATAGCATTCTTCTTAAAGTATGATCATATGTTTGATTTTCCTTAAATAGGACTAAATATTACATATTCACCCCTAATTTAATTAATTAATTAATATAATTAATCGCCCCTAGTTCCCTTGCATGACCAAATCGATTTTGTTGGTGACGGATCAGTCCGATGACGACAGCGGGGAACTCCGGTGACGGAGGCGGAAGGGCAGATCGGTAGCTGCGATCTAGGTGAAAAATTTGACGACCAGCAGTGGTGGTCCGCATTTAAAAGTCTATGGACTTTTTGAAAGTCAATAAACTTATCCATGGATTTAAAAGTCAATAGAATTCATTCATAAAAAAGTCTATGGATTTAAAAGTCCATTGACTTTTTTAAAAGTACACGGATTAAAAAAAGTCCACCGCAATCCATATTCAATACACCCCCTTTAATATGAAGCAAGTATCATTTTTTTGATGTGGTAAAACAAAGATTCACCCTCCACTCTATAGGGTATGTTTGGGTCATGGAAACTGCTAGGGAAAGGAAAACAAATGGTAAAGAAAGTTACTTTCCTATTTTTGGCTTTGTCTTGGAAAAGAAAATGATGTATGGGATTAATTTATTTAAAATATCATATATTTAGATTTCTTAGTCTTTATATAATAGGGATAAAAAGAAATAAAAAAGAGTTCAGAAAATTAATTAAAATATACGTAGTATTTCTTAGCCTAAACTCTAATTTCATCCTTAATTTTCCTGTGTACTTCCATGTTCCAAATGGATCTAAAATACAGAGTATATAGAGAACAGGAAATAAGCAAAAAACCAAGGCATGTACACAAACTGAAATTTACATTTCATCAGCAGGAAAGATTGAAATGAAAGAATAACCAAGTTTAATCCGAACAACGAAAAAAGTGTTGTTAAGAAATTGCTAACCTCTGAGCTTGCACGGAAAGAAAGACACAACAATGATGCCCTTGGCAGATTCGCATCGGTGTGATCATTTCTAACATTTGCATCGGTGGAATCTTTTCCATAGCACGTAATGGGCAGTTTAAGGCTGGAGCTATTAGAGTGATTCACCTCTAATGCAGGAAATTTTACAGCTGCTATTGCCGGTATTATAATCTTATTAGCCATTGCGATCTACAGAAACACAAAAGCCCATTGTGTAACCGCGCCAATGAATACTTCAAGGTGCAAAAAGACTAACAAAATTCAACTAAAAAATCTGCATAAAATAATCGCATACCTTACCCCCATGTTCCTTCATTTCTGACATGTCAGCGAAATAACCCCTGCTGAGTTCATCTGAACTGCCATAACCCCGAGAAAAAGAACCACATACAATTTGAATGCATATTGTGATCCATTAACACTTCGAAAATCTAGTACAGAAGCACTTTTATATTGTCAGAGCCACATAAAAAAACTTACAGCCTCTTGCGTTCTTTCTCAATTGCAGCCTTGTTTACGAACTGCAAGTTAGAATGGGCTTTCAGCATACAACATTACATAAAAGCAACCTCGAACAACCAATTAGAAGATTCATATAAGATCCATTTAAGCTTTCAGGAACCATCTGAGATCAACAGACCTGGTAGATGTCAAGGAAGCGAACGGAAGACCGTTGATACGGGTTCTGTTGAGAAATGAAGGGGATCGACAGGTTGTCTGATCGAGCTAACGAGCTTCTAGAACTGAGACATACAGTGGAAGAGGCTACTCTTGTGACCCTCAACATCTTCATCATTTTTCTTCCTGAGTTTGTAATTTGATAATTTGAGTTATCAGAGCTCTTGTTTAATGAACAGTAATAGTCGGTTTCGGGGATTGGAGGTCTCCAATTGGAGACGACGATGATCACGAACAGGTCCATTCGATAGATTTTGGTTTAGTTGAAAAAAATCCCAGGCCCAATACTTCATCGTGTGGGCTGAATCCACGTTAAACTATGGGCCTGTGTCCAACAAAAGAATAGAGAAATTGCCAATTGCCTACTGAGTTTTTTTAGAAGAAATGCTATTTTTTTGCAGAAATGCTACTTCTAGACAAAGAGTTACACCTTCTAAATGTTGGTCACAAATAATTGGTGCTGATGGAGTATATGGCCCATGAACCCCCGGTCCATAGACTCTCACTATTCTAATACAGGCCCAACGGGTCCAGGAAGCACAGCAGGCCCAAGTCACTGCGCCCCAAGAGACAGGAGGCCCACGCAGCCCACGCAGACGCCTTCGGTCCCCTGGCCGAAGGCCCCAAAATCTCACAGAACAACTGTTTTAGGCTTACGAAGCTGCTGGGAGAAAACGGTGAAAACAGTAGTAGCCCTCGGCACCTAGAGCCCTCGGCACCTAGAGGCCTCGGGATGAAGAGCCTTCGGCTAATCATCTACCGCCGAAGGCATCTCCTCGACAGAATCTCCCACCCACATGCGCTGGATCAACGTACCGAGTACAAACGTCACATCCAACCACCGCATTTAATGCGCCCACATGCGAGTGCCAGTGCCACCCCGTTGAGGTGACCCCTCGACCACCAGAATGATGACATGTGTCCCTATCTAGCATTTATTGCTCCTATAAATAGCACCGCTTTCCCCATTTGTAAACCACGCCCAATACGCTTTAAGCAATACATCAATATACATTCTCTCTCTCTACTGGTGCTCTGACTTCTCTCTAAGTTACTCCCGCAGTAACCCCTCGGATACATACCCGGGTACACTATCCATCATTTGGTGCTCTCGTTGAGAGGTCGAACAATCAAGTAAGAAACCCTCTCCTTCAGCTAAAAACACCTATCAAAATGGGAAGAAACACCCGTGCCCAATCCAAGACTCATGAGGACAGGAACCTGGCCCTTGGCGAAGTCGACGTCCCTGAAGCCTCTAACAAGGCTCCCGAGGGCGGCGTCATCACCGGGTTGGACCAGACAGCTGTCGACCTACGCCTTCAGCTCCAACAAAATGCCCCTGATGCCCGCCTTGGCATCGAGGCCAGGAAAAAGGACCGAAGCGAAAACCAAGTGAGCCCTCCGGTCCTTACTATTCACGTGCAATCAGCGTTCTCCGTCTTCATCCAGACACTCACTCAGAACCCGGGTGCCTTCGGCACTCTGGTGCCTCTCCAAACACAGGTCGGGAAGAACGCCATACCGCTCCCACCACCACTCCCCCTCGTGAAACCTATCCTTTGGATTGGGAACGACGAGGGGGTCATGGCCCAGGACACCGCCTCTCAGGAGGTCCAATCCCGGTACCGCCAGGGCACAAACAAAGAAAGGCCCCGGACCTCAGCCCTCGAGAGGCTCGGAGGGGCGCAAGACCATCGAGGGGTCCAAGACTGCCTCGGGGGGAAGGCGTTCCAAAGAACTCAGGAAAGTGGCGGATCCGTCTCCAGGGCAGACGAAAGACGTCCTCTTCAGGACAAAGGCAAGGCCCCACTCCATGCCAACGACGCCCGGCACCAGATCAATCAGGCCCACTCGGCCCGTGCTCATTCGCTGGGGCTGGAGGCCCTCCCGAAGGATCCTAGGGATGAGATCATTGCGGCCCTCCAGCGCCGGCTTGACGAAATGGAGGCCACCAGAGCACACGCCACCGTTTCTGCCCCTCATGCAGATCTCAAATATGAGGTCATGCTGGCCAAAATGGAGGAGATGCAAAAGAGAATAGCCGAGGGCTCCGGGGAACCCGTCATCCAGCTCCGGACTAGGACGCCATTTACCCCAAGGATATTGGCGGCCCGCATTCCAGAAAAATATCGGGGGCAACCCATCAGGCCCTATGAAGGAAAGACAGACCCCCAGGAGCATTACAGCCGATATCAAAACAGTATGATGATGGTGGGGGCATCAGACAAATATTTGTGCTGTTGGTTCCTCTCCACCTTAGAGGGACCAGCGTACAAATGGTTCAACCGATTGCCCGAAGGCTGCATCAACTCATGGCAAGAACTCGCCCAACGCTTCTTGACGCAGTTTGCAGGAAGGCACCGATCAAGGAAACACTTCTCCCACTTGTTGACGGTGAGACAAAGGAAAGAGGAGACCCTTCGGGACTTCTTGGAACGCTGGAGAACGGAGGCTGATAAGGTTGACGGCGCTGACGACGGGACCCTCCTGGCCCTCCTTCAAACAGTCCTCCGCCCCGGGAACTTCTCAAGGAGCCTCATCATCGAACCTCCCTGCGATTACATAAGGGCCCTGCAGCGGGGGGACCGGTACGCCGAGGCCGATGAGGTAGAGAAATGACATCACAACCCTGATCAGCAACGCCCTCGACCAGATGACAAAGGCAACCGGGGGCTGGGGGCTCCCCATAATCAATCAAAGGGTTCGGCACCCCCCGGTGATCGCCTCCGGCATGGCCTAGCCAAACCCGGGGGAGGTTACAAGGGAAACCCGAAGGCATGGGCCCAGCCCGTTCTCTTGGAGCACCCTCGGACGCCCTTGACACACCCCTTCAGTGTCATCCTAGACTTCGCCGAGAAAAGGGGCCTAGTGGAGCGCGACTCTCGCGCACCCCTAGAGGTATATGCCATCAACCCCAATTATCCTTACTGTCGGTTCCATCGCAACCAAGGGCACAACACCGACGACTGCCATCAGCTGAAGACGGCCATTGAGAGGTTGATACAGGCAGGACACCTATCCCAATTCATCAGAGGCCATCCGCCTCAGGGAACCCCTCACTACCAGGGGCCCCTAAGAAAGTAAACGTTTGGGTCAACCCAAACACCATCCCCCTCGGCGACCCGAAGGGTAAGAAAAAGGAGATTGGAAACCTCGATGAGGAGGAGGAGTACAGCCCGTACCAGGAGAAGAAGTGCCACATCCATATGATCACTGGAGGTAACACAGGGAGGGACTCCACCAGCCAGCGGAAGAAGTGGGCTCAATCGCTATACGTGGGGGAAGTCACTCGTAAAGCGGTTGAGGGAGGAGCCCATCACATTCACAAACGCCGATCTCCCCCCTGCTTCCTCTCCTCAT
Source organism: Cuscuta europaea (assembly GCA_945859875.1). Taxonomy (NCBI): domain Eukaryota; kingdom Viridiplantae; phylum Streptophyta; class Magnoliopsida; order Solanales; family Convolvulaceae; genus Cuscuta; species Cuscuta europaea. Next base: position 7,769,020 of record CAMAPE010000006.1, read on the forward strand.
AAGGATGCTTTGGTGATCCAAAGCGAAATAAACAACACCATTATTCATCGAACTTACATTGACACGTGCAGCTCCGTCAATGTAATATACCTGAGCACATTCAGAGAGTTGCATCTGGAGAGGGGGTCCCTTCGGCCCATAAAGACCCCTCTTGCCGGCTTCACCGGAGACACCATTGACTCTGAGGGGGTCATAACCCTCCCGGTACTGTTCGGCGACGGGCTCCATAGAGCCAAGCTCGAAGTGGAGTTTGTCGTCGTCAACATCGACTGCACCCACAATATCATCCTCGGCAGACCAGCCTTCGAGGACCTCAAAGCCATCATCTCTATGAGGCACCTCTGCCTCAAATTCCCCACACCTACCGGCATCGGCTACTCCAGGGGGAATCAGAAGCTCTCACGGGCTTGCTATCTTCAACTCACCAAGAAGGTGAGTAAAACTGAACTTCGCATTGACACAATCACCGCCGCCTTGGATGAGGAGGAAGGCAGACCGAGGGCTGAGCCTGCCGAAGACACCAAAGACTTTGTGCTCGATCCGGCCAAGCCGGAGAGAGTCTTGAAGATTGGAGCCAAGCTCCCCGAAGACCTGAAGACCGGCATAACTGAAGCCCTCCGCGCCTACTCCATTGTTTTTGCATGGGGGCCGGAGGACATGCCCGGAATCAGCCGAAGGATCATCACCCACCGCCTCTCGGTGGACCCTTCGGCCAAACCTGTACAACAGCGAAGAAGGCCCCTCTCGGCCGAGAGGAGGGAATTTAGGAAGAAGGAAGTCGCCATGCTCCTCTCCATAAGACACATCAAGGAGGTCAAATACCCATGATGGCTGGCTAACGTAGTCCTCGCACAGAAACCACCCACCTTCCGCATGTGCGTGGATTACACGGATCTCAATAAGGCGTGCCCTATGGACCCTTTCCCTCTGCCAAATGTTGATCAATTGGTGGATGAAACGGTTGGGTGAGAGATCATGTCATTCCTCGACGCCTTCCGCGGATATCACCAAATTTTCATGCATGAGGAAGATGCGGAAAAAACAGCCTTCATGACTCCCAAAGGTATCTTCTGCTACCTGGTCATGGCCTTCGTCCTGAAGAATTCCGGCGCCACTTACACCCGGATGGTAGCCAGGGTCTTTCAAGCCGTCCTGGGACGCACCATAGAGGCCTATGTTGACGAGATGATCGTCAAAAGCAAACAATCATCAACCCATGTTGACGACCTCCGGGAGATCTTCGCCATCATGCAAAAGTGTCACCTTCGGCTAAACCCGAAGAAATGCACCTTCGGCGTGCAAGGAGGCAAATTCTTAGGCTACATGGTGAGCCGAAGGGGTATCAAGGCCAACCCCAAGAAAATCTAGGCCATCATCAACATGGAACCCTCGCGCAATGTGAAGGAGGTCCAACGGTTGACGGGCCGCCTGGCAGCCCTCAACCGTTTCCTATCCAAATCGGCGGAGAAGTCCTTACCCTTCTTCCAGATCATGAGGAAGACCGCCGGCTTCCAGTGGACTTTAGAATGCCAGGAGGCCTTCGACGAGCTAAAACGGTATTTGTATTCACCCCCTGTGCTCTCCAAACCCAAGGTAGGGGAAACTCTATACCTTTACCTTGGAGTCAGCCCGGCTGCCGTCAGCTCAGTGCTCATCCGGGAGGAAGATGGCGTCCAACATGCCATCTTCTATGTTAGCAAGACCCTCAGGGAGGCCGAACTCAGGTACTCCCTCGTGGAAAAGACAGTCCTAGCCATTGTTTGGACTGTGAAGAAGCTTGGCCATTACTTTCAGGCTCACCCGGTCCAAGTGCTCACACATCAACCCCTCGGCCCCCTCATGAGGAGCCCCACCAGCTCATCCCGGATGGTAAAATGGGCCATCTTCGTCAGCCAATACAACATTGACATCCGTCTGAGGCCTGCCATAAAGGGCCAAGTTCTGGCTGACTTTGTGATAGAATGCACGACAAGATCAGCCACAGACGAGGAGCCTTCGGCACCCTCGGACGACTGGTGGACCCTTTACACCGAAGGCTCCTCCGCAGCCAAAGCATGCGGGGGAGGGGTAGTACTCATCACACCCGAAGGCTTCCGAGCCTATTATGCTATCCGCTTCTCCTTCAAAGTCTCCAACAACGAAGCGGAATATTAGGCTCTCCTTAGTGGCCTTCGGCTGGCAGCAAACATGAAGGCCAGACAGATCCATATAAGGTGCGACTCCAAGCTGGTTGTCGGCCAAATCTCTGGGGAGTATGAGGCCAAGGAAGGAAGGATGAGACAATACAAGGAGGCGGCCAAAGAATTGCTTAAGGTATTTGAGGCACACTCTCTCACTCAAATACCGAGGGCTCAAAACTCTGAGGCTGACATTCTGTCAAAGCTCTCAGCCGAGTCCCCTGAGCACATATCCAAGATTGCAAAAATCGAGGAACTCAGCCTCTCCAGCATACATGTCAGCCAAGTCATGAACATCCATCAAAGGCAAGAGGACTGGATCTCAGACATCATCACCTTCATCACCACAGGGCAACTACCCGAGGATGAAGCCCGCGCCAAACTAACAAAGCTGAGGGCTCCCAGCTACACCATCGAAGACGGAAGACTCTACAAACGATCTTACAACGACACACTACTCTGATGCCTTCATCAAGACGAAGCCGAAGTTGTCATGGAAGAAGTGCACAGTGGCACTTGCTCAGCTCACCAGGGACCCTTCTCCATGTCCAGAAGGCTCACAGTCCAAGGCTACTTGTGGCCTACAATGGCCCGGGATTGTGCGGATCTCGCCCGAAGGTGTACCGCCTGTCAACACTTCCAGAAGGCTCCCGACAGGCCAACGATCAACTATGCCCCCATCAGCACATCTATACCCTTCGCTAGATGGGGCATAGACCTTGTGGGCCCTCTGCCGAGGGGTACCTCCAACAACAGGTACATCATCGTCTCCATTGACTGCTACACCAAGTGGGTGGAGGCTGAGCCCCTCACCAGCATCACCGAAGCCAGATGCTGCCACTTTGTCCTCAAAAACATCCTTACAAGGTTCAGTGTCCCTCAGCAGATCATCTCCGACAACGGGACTCAATTTGAGGCAGCCCCCTTTCGTGCCCTCCTTGAGGCATGGGGCATTAAACATACCTTCTCATCTGTTTCCTACCCTCAGGGCAACGACCAAGTGGAGAACGCGAACCGGACTTTGCTTGAGGGCCTAAAGAAGAAACTTGAGGCTGAAGGGGGAGGCTGGGTAGCAGAACTCCACAACATTCTATGGGCCTACCGCACCACCCCTCAGCGGGCAACAGGCGAAACACCCTTCTCTCTTTGCTACGGATTCGAAGCCTAGGCTCCCACTGAAGTAACCCTTCCTACCCGCAGGGTAGCCCAATATGATCCCGAAGTCAACGACACCAACATGGCCCTCGACCTTCACCTCATTTCAGAACGCCGAGAGCAAGCCTTCATGCGAGCGGAAAACTACCGAAGGCAAGTAAAGGACTACATCGACGTCAAGGTTCGCTCCCGAGAATTCCAAGTGGGGGACTATGTCCTCCGAATGAGGGAAGCAAGCCAACCAACCGAGGGTGGCAAGATGGCACCAAAGTTTGAGGGGCCCTATATCGTCGCAGCCATCATCAAACCAGGGACTTACAAACTACGACGCCCCAATGGGACAGAGGTCCCTAGGCATTGGAATGTACATCACCTAGTTACATTTTATCAGTAATATTAGAGCGGCCAAGCCCTCATAACTAATGAATGTATTATCCTACGGCCCAAGGCCTTCAAATTTGAAGACATATTGAAGACACCAAGAACAAGAAGCAAGACACATGTGAGCGGCCAAGCCCTCATGCAGACTCTTGGCCCAAGGCCTTGTCACAAGCAAGACTCTTCGGCACCAAGTGCCGAGGGTAGGCGCTCCAATCACCTACGACCAATGAAGGAAAAACCAAGTGTTTTTAAGAAGACCCCTCGGTACCAAGTGCCGAGGGTGCGTACTCCTATCAACTCCAGACAGCGGAAAACACCAAGTGTTTCCTTTGAAGACCCCTCGGTACCAAGTACCGGGGGCCGTATGCTGATACAAACACCAAGTGTTGTTTCTAAAGTCGTACCCCACGAGGACGCACCTATCGGTGTCGGCAGCACGTAGTGCCCCCGGCCATTGCAACCAGTGTGCAAATGAAAACTCTTCTTCGAAACGCTTTCCGCGTCATTACCCCAAGGGAATGACAGGCAACTAATATGCCCAGGATTCGACTTTGAAAAACGGAATGCTTTCTGCGCCATTGCCCCAAGGGAGTGGCTGACATCTAATATGCCCAGGATTCAACTTCCAAAAATGAAACGCTCCCCGCGCCATTACCCCAAGGGTATGGCAGGCCACAGACTATGTCTCGCGCTGAGAGGACGACTTTCAAAATTGAGGCGGTTTCCGTGCCGTCCCCCAAGGGGAGGCAGGCTACAGACTATTTCTTATACCGAGGAAACGACCCTCGATCCCATCGGAACTCAGAAGGTTAGCCCGAGGGGGGAGCTAATGGTGTATGTTGTTGCCTCCCGATAGGCCAAGCCTTACCAAGAAACCAAGCTTCTTGAAGCCTTCCTTTCACTACCAAAACAAAAGATGGGGTGAAGGGGAGTAGACTCAACGAGCAATCAATGAGTACACAACTCCAACAATCCACGACGGAACACCCTTCGGCAAACAGGAAGAAGGGTTGTTACAAAACAGAAAGGTCATACCGAGGGTTCTCCCACGGGAATACCCCCTATACCAGGAAGCTACTAATTCCAGAAGGCTGCCATTCAACAAATACCGTCAGGAAATGGCAACATCGAAGGCTCTAATCCTACAAAAGGGATTAAAATTGGCTAAAGTCCACTCAACAATGACTCAAGGGATACCGAAGGCACCCACTTCCCGTCCGCCCTTGCTACAACATGAATGTCTTACAAAGTTTTCCTAAGTCCACACTTTGGAACCCACTATGGCCGAGGGCGCCTGCTACACAATACCAAAGGCGAGTACCCACAGACATGATCTTGAATTTCCTAAGTCCAAGTTCCAGCAACCCCCGGCACTACAATCAACATTGGAGGCTAATACTCACAGGGCTCATTTACCGAAGGCCAAGTGACAAGTGACACTTATGAACTTTTTCTAAGTCCCAAATATTAGGCCCTCGGTCAAATCATCATGCAAGTCAGGGGGCCTAATAACCGAGGGCTACACAATGCATGCCACTTGGAAAATTTTCTAAGTCCTACATATTTGGCCCTCGGTCAAATCTCCATGCAGCCAGAGGGGTCACACAACCGAAGGCTCTGTGGTGAAACTACACTTGGAAAAATTTTCTAAGTCCTAAATATTTGGCCCTAGGTCAAATCTCCATGCAGCCAGAGGGGTCACACAACCGAAGGCTTAGTGGTGAAACTACACTTGGAATATTTTTCCCTAAGTCCTAAATGTTAGGCCTTCGGCCATACATTTAGCCAAGCATACATTCACGCACAAAGGAAAAACAAGGCGAGGAAAGACGAAGGCATACATTCAGAGGGAAAAGCGAATTATATACAAAAGGCCCGAAGGCATCCATTCATGAATCCACAAAAACGAAAGACAAAATCATTCATTTAGAAAGGAGAACAAAACATTCATTTACAACGAAAGGAGGAATAACAAGTTTAAATTACAACGATGGCCGAAGCCGAAAGCTACAGGAATGTTTATACAAAAATTGTTCAGAATTATACAACAACAAGGTCATCATCAACTTCAGCAGCACCCCCATCGGCAGGCTTAGAGGAAACATCCCCTCCGGCCTCTTCATCGTCATCCTGTGCCTCAGCCATCAACACGGAGTCCTCAAGAACCGGTCTCTCTGTGTCCGGGGGCAGTGGAACACGAACGTCAGGTTACAGGGGGGAAGGCCATATTCAGCCGGTTCGAACGTCTCTGGATCAACCTTGAAATGTCTGGCGAGCCTCCGGTAGACGAGGGCTTGGGTGAAATACTCACCCCCTCGTAATATTCTTTGCCCTTCCGGGCCATCCATTCAGCTCCGGGGCCCCTCGCCCAGGCATCTACCGAAGTTTTATATATTTTGGTTCAAGTTTCGTGAAATCAGGTAAAAAATCACGTCCATGATATGTTTGACGAAATTTCGGGTCAATTAAGCACACAATGAGTCAATTTGAGTGAAAAATGATATCATACCGAAAAAAGGAAGCGGAAATTCAAAGTGGTCTAGAAGGGAAAGTTGAAGAGCACAAAATACAGAACAAGACAGAAAAAAAATCTCACAGGCGCCCAAATAGGTGCCCAGATTGGCCGCCTACCAGGCCGCCTACGCTATTTTTGGAAATTCAGCATTTTTGGAATTTTTGACCGGACCGGACCGAAGGCTGCCGACACTGGACGGAAGGCGGCCGCCTTCGGTGGCCGCCTGTGGTACAAGGAGACAAACCAACCACCGGCCGGTGGGATTTGACGGCAGGCGGCCAGACAGGAACGGCAGGCGGCCGCCTGCTGGACCGCCTACGGCGGATGACAAGACCGGTGCACGTTCGACTGCCGGTGATGGGAAGGAATGCGGCCGGGACAAGGCCTACGGGGTTTTTTGTCCTATAAATAGCCCGATTTTGGCTGAACTCACACACACCATTCTTAGCCCGAAACTAGTTCAAAAAGGTCTTCTTCTTCCTCTTCAAAGCTCAGATTTCCACCATTGTTGCACCTTCAACTTCAATCTTTCATATCTTTTTCATTTTAGCTCCAATTTGTAAGTTCTTTATATGAAAATTCATCCTCTCGTCGTGTAGATTCTGAATATATTGTTTTTATTTCCCAAACATTTGTGAAAAAATCTCTGAATTAATTTTAATAGTTTCGTATTTTCCATTTTAATTCAAGAAAATTAGATCTTGTTGTTATATTAATCTCCTACTTAGACAACCTCAATAAATAATGTTTATTTGTGAAAGAAACGAATGCTTAGATGTTGGGAGTATTCACTTTAATATTTTCTTGTGTTGTTATTATTTATGATCATGTCTTATTTTATATGTAAAATGTTAAAATTAGTAATGAGTTGTTGTAGTTAATTTATTCTTGGGCATGAATTGAATTAAAGGAATATGGATTGACTTGCTAGCCGAAAATTAGGGGTTAAAATTAATTAATTGGACTAGTTATTCAAAATTGATGAAATAGTAGTTAATTAATTGGACTAGTTATTCATTAATTAAATTTTGGAAAAATATTTCTAACTTGTCTATGGGATTAGAAAATAATTTGAGCCAACCATACCTAAGCACATTAATAAGGCCTAGAAATAGGAAATTTTAATGAAATGGATTTACATCTTGTCTATGAGAATTAAATTCAAATTGCTTAATTAATGAGTTTAATTAGTTAATGAATTTGGCTATTTTTATTGAACAAAATATTGGAGAATTATTTCTGTCTTGTCTATGAGATTAGAATTTAATTCAAGCCAACCATTTTTTAATACATTGATGAAACCTAGAAATAGGATAAATTAATGAAAGTAATTTCTATTCTTGTCTATGAGAAAAGAAATTATTAGTCCAATTTTTGTTTTAATTCCCCTAATTACTAGGTCCAAGAACATATTCATTTCTAATTATTCAAATCATTGCCCTTTTTTGATCAATCCATTTAGAGTTTAATATTTTTCATTTAGTTTATTTTTGATCCATCATTAGTATTTGCATAATTTAATTTACTTTATTTTTCAAAAAACTAGTTTAGAAAATCAATCAAAAGTTTTAATATGGAAAGCTTCCAATAATTTGCGATAACTTGTGATTGGACTTAAAATCAAGAAACTCCTCCGCCATTCCTCAAAAGACACGATACTCGGAGAAAACCGAAAGGTTAGACTCCGTTTTACTACAACGTCGAGTAAGTGGTTATCAAATGGCGCCGTTGCTGGGGAATGGCACGGTGAATTCTTGATTTTAATTTTAGCATGGGCGAATTCAAGTTAGGGAGACTTTCTTTTTCTTTTTTGTTTTGTTCTCACGTGTTTGCTTGATGTTTCCTCATGGATTACTCAAATGAACACTTTTATTCTCAACCACCATATCACTATCCATACCATGAACAACAAAGTTTTCAAAATAATCAAAATGAAGGATATTATGAGCAAGGTTATGAGGATAACAATCAATGGTGCGAAAATCCACCTTTGGTGTAGGGAGATTACCAATTTCAAGATAATTATTTCCACCAAGGGCAAAACTTTAATTGCTATGATGATTTTTCCTATCAAGGTAATTATCATGATAATTATAATTATTATGAAAATTACCACGAAGGGCTAGAAAATCATTACACCGGCACAAACGAGTACTCCTACGAGGTTGACTCTGGAATTTCACCTTATCGTGAACACGAGCTCGAAAAATTAAAATCATCCTTGCTCGAGTTTGTGGAAGAATTAAAAAGGGCAAGGATTGAACTAGCATCTCGTGACGAGAGTCTCAAGAAATTGTGTGAACAAATCATTTATGATAATAAACACAAAGTTCAAGAGGAGACATACGAGGAAGATGCTAAATCTGAGGAGGAGGCATCGGTAACTATGAGCGAGACGGTTGAAACTCTTTGCACCCCTCAAAGAGGGCCAGGTTCCTGTCCTCTACATTCTTGGAGTTGGCCCGAGTTGTTCTCACCATTTTAGCTAAGTGTTTTGTGTTTGGTCGAGGGGGAGGGTTTCTTACTTGATTGTTCGACCTCTCAACGAGAGCACCAAATGATGGATAGTGTACCCGGGGGGTAGCTTATCCGAGGGGTTATTGCGGAGAATAACTAGAGAGAAGTCAGAGCCAACAAGTAAGAGAGAGAGAGAGTGTATATTCGATATGTATTAAGCGTGTTATGACTTGTGACTTGGTTACAAATGGGGAAATGGGGTGCTATTTATAGTAGCAATAAATGCCAGACAGGGGCACGCGTCAAGCGTCCATTGGCCGAGAGGTCACCTCAACTGGTTGGCGCTGGCAACCGCATGTGGCCGCATGTGGCCGCATTTAATGCGGATGTTGGATGGGACGTTGTACACGGTACGGTGATCTGTACGCATGTGGCGCGGATATCATGTCGGGAAAGGTGCCCTCGACTGTAGAGGACTAGCCGAGGGCTCTGAGTACCGAGGACCCCCTTGGTGCCGAGGGCTCCAGGTGCCGAGGGCTACTGATTTTCGCCGTTTTTTCCAGTAACTTTGTTTTGCTGTCGTGGCCCTCCTGTGAGAGTTAGAGCCTTCGGCCAGGGGGGCCGAAGGCACCCCTGGTGCGCATTTGTGGGCTGCTTGGTATCTTGGGCGCCGTGATTTGGGCCTGTTGTGTTTCCTGGGCCTATTGGGCCTTTATTGGAGTAGTAGGAGTCTGTGGGTCGGGGGTTCCCGGGCCATATACTCCATCAGGAGTCCCTCACTCCTTTTCTTGTGCGGCGCCTCCCCGCAAATTGCGTCAAGAATCGCTGGGCGAGTTCTTGCCATGAGTCAATGCAGCCCTCGGGCAATCGATTGAACCATTCGTAAGCTGGCCCCTCTAGGGTGGAGAGGAACCAGCGGCATAAATATTCATCCGATGCCCCCACCATCATCATGCTGTTTTGATACCTGTTGTAGTGCTCTTGGGGGTCAGTCTTTCCGTCATAGGGCTTGATGAGCTGCCCTCGGTATTTTTCCGGGATCCGGGCAGCCAATACCCTTGGGGTAAATGGCGTCCGGGTCCGGAGCTGTATGGTGGGTTCCCCGGAGCCCTCAGCTATCTTCTTCTGCATTTCTTCCATCTTGGCCATCATTGCCTCATACTTGAGGTCTGTATGAGGGGCAGAAGTGGTGGCGTGGGCTTTGGTGGCCTCCATCTCGTCAAGCCGGCGCTGGAGGGCCGCAATGATTTCGTCCCGGGGGTCCTTCGGGAGGGCCTCCGCCCCCTGTGAATGGACCCGGGCCGAGTGGGCCTGGTTGATTTGGTGGCGTGCGTCGTTGGCATGGAGAGGTGCTTTGCCTTTGTCCTGAGGGGGACGCCTTACATTGGCCCTGGAGACGGATCCGCCACTTTCCTGAGGTCTTTGGAACGCCTCCCCCCGAGGCGGTCTTGGACCCCTCGGCGGTCTTGCGCCCCTCCGAGTCTCTCGAGGGCGGAGGTCCGGAGTTGTTCCTTGTTCACGTTGTGGCGGTCCCGGGACTGGACTTCCTGGGAGGCTGTATCTTGGGCCACGACTCCCTCGGAGTTCCCCATCCGGAGGACCGGGTTACCGAGAGGTCGTGGATGAGGGGGAGGCATTATATTCTCCCCCACCCGAGGTTGGAGGGGAACCAAAGTGCCGAAGGCACCCGGGTTCTGGGTTAGCGTCTGGATGAAGGCGGAGAGCGCCGATTGCACGTCGATGGTGATGACCGGAGGGCTAATTTGATTTTCGCTCCGGTCCTTCTTCTTGGCCTCGATGTCGAGGCGGGCATCAGGGGCATTTTTTTGAATCTGCTAGCGTAGGTCGACAGCCGTCTGGTCCAACCCAGCGATGACGCCGCCCCCGGGAGCCCTGTTGGAGGCTTCGGGGACGTCGACCTTGCCGAGGGCCAGGTTCCTGTCCTCTACATTCTTGGAGTTGGCCCGAGTTGTTCTCACCATTTTAGCTAGGTGTTTTGTGTTTGGTCGAGGGGGAGGGTTTCTTACTTGATTGTTCGACCTCTCAACGAGAGCACCAAATGATGGATAGTGTACCCGGGGGTAGCTTATCCGAGGGGTTATTGCGGAGAATAACTAGAGAGAAGTCAGAGCCAACAAGTAAGAGAGAGTGTGTATATTCGATATGTATTAAGCATGTTATGACTTGTGACTTGGTTACAAATGGGGAAATGGGGTGCTATTTATAGTAGCAATAAATGCCAGACAGGGACACACGTCAAGTGTCCATTGGCCGCGAGGTCACCTCAACTGGTTGGCGCTGGCAACCGCGTGTGGCCGCATTTAATGCGGCTGTTGGATGGGACGTTGTACAGGGTACGGTGATCTGTACGCATGTGACGCGGATATCATGTCGGGAAAGGTGCCCTCGGCTGTAGAGGACTAGCCGAGGGCTCTGAGTACCGGGGACCCCCTTGGTGCCGAGGGCTCCAGGTACCGAGGGCTACTGATTTTCGTCGTTTTTCCCAGTAACTTTGTTTTGCTGTCGTGGCCCTCCTGTGAGAGTTAGAGCCTTCGGCCAGGGGGCCGAAGGCACCCCTGGTGCGCATTTGTGGGCTGCTTGGTATCTTGGGCGCCGTGATTTGGGCCTGTTGTGTTTCCTGTGCCTATTGGGCCTTTATTGGAGTAGTAGGAGTCTGTGGGCCGGGGGTTCCCGGGCCATATACTCCATCAGTTACATTCTTATTCCGCCCCTCCGGGATCTTGGCGATAATCAAACCGTCTTTCTCGGGGGCAGCACTCCTGATCTTCGCATGCCGTCGGAAATGGTCCCGCAACTCCCTCAGAAAGGGGCTCTCATCCAGTCTGACATAACAACATCGCTCCTTCCAGCCTTTATTTGAAGAGGGCGCCTCGGTGAACAGCTTCCACTGGGCTATCTGCTGCAGGTTCACGAAGCCCTCGGCATTCGCATGGCCCCCCCGACACAGGTTGAAGCTTTGGAAGAAAAGGTCTAAGCTGGGAGTGACGTCCCGAGACCGACACAAATGAAGAAACCCAGCAACGTATGAGTGGCTATTTGGGGTAAGTTGGCAGGGGGCTAATCCAACGAACCTGAGGTACTCGATCAGGAAGGGATGTAGTGGGAACCGAAGGCCCACCGACACTGAAAGAATGTGAACCACTATGCACCCCTCGGGAGGTTGGGACAGGATATCTTCAGGGCCTGGCTCTATCACTCTTGCCGATGGACCAACGTGCAAGTGCGTGACGTAGCATTCCGCCCTGTCAGCCTTCGACTTTATCTCGAGGGCGGCGGTGTTCAGGAAAGAATAGCCCTCGGGCAGATCGACGAGTTTTCCTTGATCAGAAACACTACCCTTCTTCTTGGGAGCTCCCGCTTTCGTCTTTTCCTTCTTCCCGGGGGCCACCCGGAGAGGTGTCGGGTTAAGGGGCCTAGAGCTTCCGGCCTCGACATCATTACGGGGAGGCATGACAGCAATAGTGACCCAACGTCTCTCCTTCTCCTCCTCGTCAATGGTCGTCTGCATAGCGAGGGCCATCTCCTCATCCTCTATGACCTGCTCGAACTCCTCCGCTTTGGCCTCGGCGATGAGCTGGCTCTGGATTTCGACTGTAACCTCCATGTCGTCTCCGGCCGAGAGCTGCTCGCTTGTAGAATCCACATCAGGAATGCTCTCCTCCTCCACCGAGGGCTCCCTCGAGATGTTTTGTGAATCACTTTGCGAAGACATCCTCAAAGGCTAAGGGACGAGGGGTTCTAAAAACAGAAGGCTTCCTAAGCAAATCTAGCACTTAATCTAAGGCCGGTAAAGCTAAGTATACGGCTGAAGCGAAGAACGAAAAAGGAACTGACCTCAGAAACTCAGTTTGATCGAAGGAATACTTTCTCTCTCTAGAAATATTTCGGCAGAGCTTCGCTACAGTATGATCGCGCAAGAAGAATGGCCTTGACCTTGGGGTATTTATAGCATCTGCAATCCGGGCTTGGACCGAAAACTAGGCCTCCGGTCACAAAAGTAATCATTACAAACCGTCGGTTCGCCCAACCGGTGACACCCGCCCGTAGGCAACCAACGAGCACGCGCCACGTGGAAGTCCACTCCAACGGCTACATTTTCAACGTTCCTTATTCCAACGGTCTTATTACAACGACTATATTTTGAAAACACAGAGGTGCTCCCGGCCGGCACCCCTCATACAACATTACACATGCATTCGGGCTTTCTCCTTCAGCACCCTTCACACAACAAATGGGGGCTGGCCCTCGGTCCATTACATTCAAACACCCCCATGTCATATGGCCCCCCCGGGTAACCCCAGGAAGACCCTTCGGTTACCCTTAGCCCACTACACTTGAATCAACAGGGGACCCCTCGGGTATCCTTACACCCTAATATAGGAAAACCGGGGAGACCCCCCGGGGTCACACCTTCAAACCTCTCATCAGTGGTTAGCCTTCGGCATACAAAAATGGGAGCCTCCAACCCCCAGTTTGTCAAACGGGTAAGGAACCCCCTCGGCAACAAAGGAACTATCACTTGCGTCAACACGCCCTCAGCCTCCCTGACTGAGGGACTCCCCTCGGCACCTCTGGGATATTAACAGTCACCCTTCGGCTAACTCCTGTAAGAAGGCCCTCAACTCACGGACACCCCTCGGCATCAATATTATCTTTCATCTTAGACCAAGGGTAACCCTTTCGAGTCATCATTGGGGGACTCGGTGCACTCTTTTTCCCTCATTAGGATTTTTTCCCACAGGGTTTTTCCTAATGAGGTTTTTAACGAGGCATACCCCCAAAATGAAACGAAAAGCGTCACCCCTCAGCCCATATTGCAGACAGGCACTACTCTACTCCTTTTCACCACTTTACAAGTGCCTCAAAGAGTGGGGGACTGGAAGACCCCTTCGGGAAAATCTCAAAAAAACAAATTATAAAAAATATCCCCAAAACAGCAACCCAATCCCTCAAATCCTAGAATGTGGGGGACTGAGGGACTGCCTTCGACAAAAAGTTCAAACAACAACTCCTCACAAACTCCACAAATTACAGAGCAAAATGCCAGCATCAGAGGACAAACGCATTTTTCTCCTTTTCCCTCAAGTACCTTTCGGCAAAAGGAGTGAGGGACTCCTGATGGAGTATATGGCCCAGGAACCCCCGGTCCATAGACTCCCACTATTCTAATACAGGCCCAACGGGCCCAGGAAGCACAGCAGACCCAAGTCACTGCGCCCCAAGAGACGGGAGACCCACGCAGCCCACGCAGCCGCCTTCGGTCCCCTGGCCGAAGGCCCCAAAATCTCACAGAACAATTGTTTTAGGCTTACGAAGCTGCTGGGAGAAAACGGTGAAAACAGTAGCCCTCGGCACCTAGAGGCCCCGGGATGAAGAGCCTTCGGCTAACCATCTACGGCCGAAGGCATCTCCTCGACAGAATCTCCCACCCACATGTGCTGGATCAACGTACCGAGTACAAACGTCACATCCAACCACCGCATTTAATGCGGCCACATGCGAGTGCCAGTGCCACCCCGTTGAGGTGACCCCTCGACCACCAGAATGATGACACGTGTCCCTATCTAGCATCTATTGCTGCTATAAATAGAACCTCTTTCCCAATTTGTAAACCACGCCCAATACGCTTTAAGCAATACATCAATATACATTCTCTCTCTCTACTGGTGCTTTGACTTCTCTCTAAGTTACTCCCGCAGTAACCCCTCGGATAGATACCCCTCGAGTACACTATCCATCAGGTGCACTGGCACACGAAGTTAGCTGTCGGTACAAACAACATTTGTTTGTGTACCTACAACTCTTATTTGTATCCGCATACATTAATTTTGTGTCAAAGAGTACACTGATAGTCGTCTGACATTGACACTGACGTGCAAATACATCTCTATGTGTAGTGCCTATATGTATAGACAATAATTACATGTCCATAGACAATTGTTTTTATGTGATAAAAATGTGGATTTTTCAGATTTAGTTAACACACGTGCAATATTTGTGCGATTCACAGATAATACTTGTGCTGCACACAAACAATAGTTGTCTGTATGATCTACTTTAGTTGTATGTGTAATCAATGTAATTGTATGGATAAATAAGATATGTAATTGTCTATATACACCCAAGTAATTAAATGATATAGTTGTATTTGTGATCAATTTACATGTAATTTGAAAATTTTGAAAATATAATAATTAGAGGATGAGTTCTAGCAATGTTTGCGCACTCTAGAAGAAAGCATACATAACCCCTAACCAGATGAAGCTAATCGGGACACCAACAAAACTTTCCACATGGAGAGAGATAACCCACCACGAAGCACCAGTGCCCGAGAAAAAACCATCATAGAACAAAATCAACACAATCAGAAGAGAAGGAGAAGATAAATTGCTTGGAGCAGACAGCGAAGGTCGAAGCAGATAGTTTCTCAATACACTCAATACTCCATGCAATTTTAGCGTAAAATAAATTAAAGGACAACTCCAAAAATAGAATCAAATTAAATTTAAATTGTCAAAATAAGAGTAAAATATAAAAATTGCCTAAATAAGAGTTATTTATGTAGTTGGGCAAATATACCCCTAGAGTTATTAACTTATTACACACAAAAAATTCATTATAGACACTAATACATTTAAAGACGCTCTTCATAGAAAAATTTGGGGTTTGCAATCACATGCAGTTAAATTTGGTTCAGAATCATGGGATCCTTTTATATTAGATAGGAAGGGGTGTAGCACAAAATTTAATGATAAATATCACCCCGTAGATCCTATATCTATCTATCAGTATAATGAATTATGTAATGAGGGGGATTACTATTTGTACAAATGGTACTTCAAACTTGGAAGGAAAATGAAGAAATTTACGATACTTCTTTGTTGTTGTAAGACTTGACTGTCACCGCTACAAATCGCGTCGGCGCTGCAAATGAGCAGATCTGGCCGTCACCGTTACAGATATGGCAGTTGCTGCTAGATATCTGGCTGTAGCCGTTGCAGATCAGATCATTGTCGGCTGCCACCGCAGATCTAGATCGCCGTTGTAGATAATTGTCGTAGGCCCGTAGCTCCGCTACTGCCGCCTCCACCACCGGGTTGTCCGCCAACCTGGACTGACCTTGCTTGTGCAAGGAAATTAGGGAGTAATTATTTATATTATGAAGGGCAAAATTGGAACAAAAGTCTCATTTAGGGAATATATACAAACCTACTCCTGTTTAGGAATTTAAGCAACGACTTACTCCTATTTAGGACAATAAGGATGTTTTTACTTGGACTGTAATTTGCCGGTCTGGTCTGGTTTGATCTGAACTGGTCTAGTCTGGTCTGATTTCTTTGTATTTTTATAACTATCCAAGTCTGGTCTGATCTGAACTGGTCTGGTCTGGTCTGATATGGTCTGATCTGGGAGGAATTACAGTCCAAGTAAAAACATCCTAACTCATAAATTAATGACACTCTAATGAGGGTTAAAAACTATAATTCTCTAAATAGAAGTAAAACGTAGCACACGTCCCAATTCTCAGAAGCTTTGGTGGGTTTAAATATGGTTAAACCCATATTTAATTTGTTCATGTTTTACTTATATTTTCTGAAATTTCTTTTGTTTATTTATATACCCCTTTATTTCTATTTATTTATTTATTTATTAATTTAAAGTTGAACCTTCCTTCAACACATACGGAGTACATGTTTTCAAACACATCAAATATGCGAGTATACATAGCTAGAAACATCCAACACCCGCCCCAGGTCATGAAAATTTTAATTCATGTTGAACCAGCTAGTCAGTCACCATTAAGGTCTTCGAATAATCGTACACCAAAATAATCTGAAGACTTTTATAGATATTGGTCGAATTTTCTGATAACATTAGCCTGCATCATAAACTCATGCTTGAAATTTTGATACTACTGAAAATCAAAATTGACCTCACTTTACTCCTCCTATCTAGTTGACCTGAAATATCATATATCACGTGCTAAGATGTTATCAAAGCAAAATTGATTCCACAGTATGGGTCCATTATGGGAAAGAATGAAGTGGGCTAGACACAGTATTCAAATAAAGTGTTTAGTACCCGCACGGGTAGCTCAGATGGTTCAGCGGTGGAAAATTTGGATCAAGTGACCAAGTTTCGAAACCCACAGAGGCCGTGTGGAGGTTACAACTCCTGCGTGCTGGGCTGCACTTCTGGTGCGCACAGGAATAAGGTCTACCATCATTGGACCGACTGAGTCACCGTGATTAATATCCTCCCAAAAATCCTGTCGGGCCGGGGTATGGGGGCTCCTAGGGTGGGAGATTCCACCTTTTGGACCAAATAAAGTGTCTAGTATAGAATCTTGGACTATCACTCTTATGAGATTGACTAATGTGTTACCTTCCAATTACTATCGTCAGAGTGTTATTCATGCATTATGAGCATAACTAATTTTGGGGGAATTTGAGAAACTGATCTAAAATAATGTAAATTTTCATAATAAGATTATTATGAGCCCGTTTGGTAACACTGAAATCGGCTGATTCTGCTGATTCTGCTAAAATTTATGAAGATCTGACTGTAGTGACTTGATTAGTTGATTCTGCTGATTTATGAAAAAAATATCTAAAATACATTTTATAAATAAAATAAAGACAAAGTTACATGAAAATAGCTAAAATGACCCTCTACGTTAACTTCAGCCAATACAACAAAAAAGTAATTCCAACCTTACTTTTTCTTATTATTACACCATTCAACGCGCGAAATCTATAGTTACGTGTTTGGTGAAAAAGTTGATTAATAAGTCTGATAAGCCGAAAAACTGGATTATCAAACGGGCTCTAAGTTTTTCCGTGACAGGAGTAATTTATCAGTTACCACCATGAAATTTTATTGTCATATTATGACATTACCCCGGCTTTAACACTAATTACTTATATTTAGTGGAAAAAATATAGCATTATATTATTATGTTTTGAAATTTCATATTTTTTTTATCATAAAAGAACGGTCGTTATATTAAAATCGAGAACAAATACAACACAACCTTCAGACAGACATTACAGATTCAATATTGAACCCTAGGAGTAGACTTAGAGTCAACCACCTCATACAAAGCAACATGACTCGCTAAACCTGAAACGGGCAAATTTAGACCTAAAACGATCGGAACCAAAACTCTACCTATCTAAAGAACTCCAAAAATCCAAACATTCATACCAAATGTACTCAGACTAAAACCGAAACAAGTGCTACTAAAGAAAAAATAATATTGAAATAAAATCCTTCCACAAAACTTTTTCTGGTATGGAGGTGCTTCCGGAGGAGGACGAACTCTTACAATCTGGATGAATACAAACTCCACCACCGTCGTAATGGCCGACCAAAGCTTCATGATCCCGCCTCGATACAACCTACAAGCCGTACCTCGTTCATCCACCAACGCTATCTTCTCTGACATAATTACGTTGCAATCCCAAACATTAGAACACTTAAAAGTAGTATAATCTGCCACTCCAACCCCATATTGATATGAGCGACGGAAAATCTCAACCCTACAAAGAGGGGAGAGGACCGCTAGGGTTTCATATTATTTTTATTGGACAATTTCTTAATAACTTTTTAGAAACAGTTTAAATGAATGCATCTCAAACATGCATGCACTATGTATCTCATAATGCTGGTTCGTACGTGACCAACATGTCCCATTTATTCTGATGTACTGTGTCTTGCTTTCCAATTTTGGGCAGTACAAAACTTTGAGAGAAAAATATTATTGAATTGGTTCTTCACTTCTTCCATATCAATAATAGCCGTAACAAAATAATCCGAACCTATGGAGTACAGAAAACAACGCACGAACCAGGAAATGACATGGAACCGAACCTTGTTACCACTCAACCCCAATTCTGTGATTTTGCTTATCTGAATACCGTATACGATTTGATATTAACCAAACTTGTCAATGGCGTAACCTCCCTCAAATCATTGATTGTGACTTAAACAGAATTATTATTTATTTGATATTGAATTTATAAATTATGATATAAATACACTTCATTGCGATATAAGTAGCAGAGGAAAAAATCGATAAGAAGTCTATATACACAGTTGTTATGTACGAAATAGTAATATACACAATAAATGTACGAATTAAATATACGTTCCGAAATACTAATAATAGGCAAATCAAGAGCTGGTTTAGTAATACGTAGTGTCAGAATTGACTGAATTAACTGATTCTGTTGAAATTTATGAAATTCTGGCCGAAGTGGTTGATTCTGTTGATTTATTAAAAAATTATATTTAAAATATGTTTATTAATTAAATAAAGAAAAATTATATATATAAATAGCTAAAATGATCATCTACGATTCTACGGTAACTTCAATCAATACACCAGAAAAGTAACTTCAACCTTACTTTTTCTTATTATTACGCAAATCAGCGCGCGAAATAAAAAAATTACGTGTTTAGTGAAAAAATTGGCTGATAAATCTGATAAGCCGAAATTAAGAGCTACCAAACGAGCTCCAATACTTGAAGATAATGGAACACAAGAACCAATACTATAATTAAATCATAGAAAGTTGATGAAATATGTTATTTTGTTCATACCCGTTAAAGTTTGGCATCATTGACGGGAAAAGACAATATTGGCTAATTAAAATGGGACGGGGAGAGTATTATACATGTGTCATATATATATATATATATATATATATATATATATATATATATATATATATATATATATTTATATACGTATTTATTTAAATATTTATTTTCTTATTTGTGCACCCATTCCCTCAACTTCATACTCCTTGTCGCACTTTCTTTTTGTGTTGTTCTTAATTACTTGCCTCACTTTACTTTTGAAAATTATCTCATTAAAAACTCTTGTAATAGTATCCCTTGAGAAATTGTAGAGTACCTCAAAAGAGTTTTCTAATCTAACATTATCTTAAATTACCAGAAACTCATAGTATACAACTAAATTAGGATTGACAGTACCAAAAATAACGGAATTGTTACAAATTTAGCAACAGATCTGGTCATGTCAAATAGCTCATAACAAAATGGCATTATCACATATTTGACGCATCTGTGTCCAAGCTCAACCAAATATCAATGTTAATCCCGTTGATTTTTTGTAGTGTGAGAGATGTAATACGAGGTTTTGTTTCAAATCTGAGGTACTTATTATATCTAATTATAGGTTATTTAATACGAGGTACTACTACAGTTAAATGTCATACTTTTTGAGATCTATGACAAATCGATACCTACTACGCCACGATATGGCCAGAGAATCACAACATGTAACTTAATTAGGGGAGGAGCTCTTCCTCAAATGTCACTTTATGTTGGCCTTTAATAGTTTCAGTGCAGGTGGGGTTATGCTAATTTTATTTCGCTATGTATGGGGACAAAAAGTTTAAATAAAAAAATGGGAGAGGTGACATCGCCGAAAGATGTATTGAAGGAAGCTTTACCAAGAAGATCACAACAGATCAGATACAAATTAGAACATGAATACTCCTATTATTACTTGAATTGCCAATTAAAGTGATTTGAGGACCCCTTACACTTTTTATTTGGTCTATTTAATAGAATTTGACTAAACTAAAAACAAAAAATAAAAATATGGATTCTTTTAAATTTGTCACATTTTTCTATCTATCTCATTTCCATATTCGAAAACTTTTAATTTCCTTAGTTTTCATATGTTTTTCCTTTGTATACTTTCTCCTTTTAATTTTATTTCCCCTTTTAAAACTTAAATCGAGCGGAGTCGAGTCCAAATCGAGCTCGAGCCAAAAATATTAGGCTTGTTCAAGCTCGAGCCATAGCATTCCTATCGAGCTCGACCGTGACCAAGTTTGAGCTTGATTAGACTTGTTTGCACCTAGTATAGACTCCGTCCATATGATCACCAACTTTAGTAGGGCGGGCCTCCTTGTCTTCCTCTTCTTTGCCACCACGAACACTCAACAGAAAGCGGAGATAGGCGGGGGACATGGAATCTATCCCAAAGCCGGAGCATCATTATGTCTTCTTGTTGGAGATATTTAATTGTGAATCAAGTTGGTCATAGATTAGCTTTATATTTAATCCTTGTATTTAAATAGTGCATAAATTAGATAGAAATCAGGCCAAGTGTTAGGCCCATTTAAACAGGCCAAAAGCCTGATACGCCTAACCTAAACCTCGCCTATAAAAAGGGAGCCGAGGTTTAGGAAAAGGCTGAACGTCGTACTTATTATTCATAGCCTTACGCTTATCATTCTGTTGTACGTTCCACGGTTTATCAAAGAAGGTTTTACGGTGATTCATTCTGTGTTCATCTTTAACGTTTAATCTTCCTTGTTAGATCGATTATTCATTGCTGTTACAGAAACAGGGACTAACAATTGGTATCAGAGCCGAGGCGTGAAACAGGTTGGATCTGTCTGCGATTTTTGGATTTAACGAAGAACTGCTCTGTTTTTTCTTCAGTTTTTCTATATGTAGAGATTTGCTCCTGTAATCTCGTTTGTGAACGAAATTTTGTAAAAATCATACTGTTGGATTCGCCTGTCAAAACCGATCCAGCAGCATACCTCTTTTTTCGTTTTCTGCAATTTTTGTTTTTCGAAGATCTCTACATTGAGATCTCGAAATCCTCTTTTTTCACTGCTGCAGAAACGTTTTTGGCTTGAAACTGGTACAGGAGAATCTCGACTTTCAGGGCTATTCAGAACAGGTTTCAGATTTTCAAATATCAATGTTTTCGTTTTGCAGGATCTCGACATTTAGGGACTCGATTTCTTCTTCTCGACATTTGAGATCTCGAGATTTGCATCTCGACATCTTGATCTCGAGATTTGTATCTCGACATCTTGATCTCGAGATTTGCATCTCGACATCTTGATCTCGAGATTTGCATCTCGACATCTTGATCTCGAGATTTGAATCTCGAAATCAAGATCTCGAGATTTGAATCTCGAAATCATGATCTCGAGATTTGAATCTCGAAATCAAGATCTCGAGATTTGAATCTCGAAATCAAGATCTCGAGATTTGAATCTCGAAATCAAGATCTCGAGATTTGTGATCTCGAGATTTGGAATTTCGAGTTTAGGAATTTCGAGTTTTGGGATTTCGACATTTGGGATCTCGATGTTTTGGATCTCGACATTCTGAAGATTTCAAGATTTTCAAATTTTCTCGATGTTTTGAATCTTTCAAAGTTTGCAGTTTCTTGGAACTCATAATTCGAATCTTGACATCCTTTGCAGTTCATCGAAGCTTTACATTATAAGGATCTCTAAATGATTCCCTGCTTATATATGTTTCATGAGTTTTCGATGTTCTGATGTTTTTCAAACAACGAGTTTTCGAGATTATGAGGTTTTCGAAACTCCAAAGTTTTCGATGTTCAAACATTTTGAAATTCTGCAGATTTCGATATTCTGAGGTTTGTTTTGCAGGTGGATTTGGCCATTATTCTTCGAGGCAATCTCTAGAATTTTGTTTAAAATCCACCTGCTCTCGACATTCAACATCGAGCACCTCATCTTCGAAGAAATTCCTCAAAAACTCAAAATTAGAGATTTTCTGCGACACCGCACTGTTTTGGCCATAACTTTTACTCGGTGATCCGATTTGAGCAAACTTTTTTTTGTTGGAAAGCTAACGCAAAGATCTACATTAATTCTGGGGCTACGCCCCAGAACCCAATCTCACGCGCCCTCACTCGCAGTCTTTGAGGGTCAAAACGTGAGTTTTCCGACAAACATTGTATATCACCGATGTCCAGGTCAAAACTTTGGCAAATCTGTTCAAATTCTTTCATTGTCAACCCTGAGGTCAAAGCTTTTCTAAAACTTCAATATAAAGGTCTAAAAATCGTAGATAATTCAATCAACCTCGCGTCAACGGTCATCTTACAACAATCAACAATCAACTGCTGAAGCCTCTCCTGACTCGTCAACATTATGTGATCATCAATATGCTGAAATTCTACATGATGAGGTCAGGGAAACCGTCATGTGTGGTACATGTTCAAATTGCTCCACACACATGGCGGGTATGACAAGCTGTGAGCAATCAAACCTTGCACATTCTGAGGGGGAGTTTCAGTTTTCTCCTCCTGGCGCCTTACACCGACAAAGCAAGGAATCTCTCAACGGATGCAACATTCTAGGGGGAGTGTTCAAAGTAATCCTCCCCGGTGCCTAACAATGACAAAGCATACCGAGTGCTCCAGTTGAGGGGGAGTACAGAGAGAAAATGAAGAAAGTAATGAGAGAACATGTCCCTATGGCTTAGTAAACCCAACTAAGCCTACCCAAGGGACAAAGCCGAGCGTAAGTGCGTAAGTGAGCGAGTGAGTGAGTGAACATTATGAGCATTAGGAAGCAGAAGGCTCAAGTGAGAAGAAAAACAATTATCAATGATGAGTCTGCTACCTCAATTGCCTGTTATGAATTGAACATTTGCTCCTAGCCACTAAAATACTCTGGACTATCCCCATAGGTTCAGGACTGAATTTATTCAGATCCCGGGTAGAAGTCGCTGCATTTTGTCCAAACGGCGCATGCACAACCCTACCCTAGACCACTCACCTGTCTCCCAACAGACAGGTGTTTAATCATAGTTCACGGGGAACCGCATCTCTCATTACTGTCTCCTTCCGAGGCAAGTAATACTGACTACAGTGGCCTCAGCCCCATGCCACTGAATTTTCATTGATCACGTCGTGTCTAGTTACTCACTTCCCAAATGTTTTGAAATTTTCTAGGACACAGACACATTTTAGAGTCAGTTGCTAGTCTTCAAGACTTGCGAGAACTTCCATAGGGCTCATCTATTACAGATGTAGACCAATAATTGGAAGGAAGTCCTGCTGTTGCAACATAAGAATCACCAACATTTTCAGGCCATTGCTTTAGAGTTTATCTCTATAGTGATGATAACGGGCGTCTTCACGACCCCGGGGGGCTACGTTATCTTTTTTAGATTCTGCTTGTTTTTCATGTTTTTATTTCCGCAGAATAAAAGAATAAAAGCATGACGTCCCGATTCATCGGATCGTCATGAGGGGGAGAGTGGTCCACATGCTGTTAACACTGAACAAATCATTCTGGGACACTTCACTCCTCCATCACAAAATTCAACACCCTCTCTACTATCTCCGCAACTCAAATCAAATGGTCAGCTACACTCACAAATCAACCATCATTATGTTCCGCTGTGCCACCGACAAGCTCTCCTCAAATGCATTCATTCCAAATAGTCAAAAAGACTACATTGTGGAGGAGACAGAGGTCAAATACTCGTGTCCTGAAGATGAATTCCATGGGCGTCTCCTATTCTCCAAATAATATTCATTATAGAGGCGTCACCGCACTTCATCCAAGCTGATCAAGAGCAACTTCTGAAGGCATGGACTACATGCAAGATATTGAAGGTCCCTCAACCCCCGGCATCAAAGATCAAATTGTCAAGAAGACATCAAAGGGGAGATTGCAAGGATTTCTTCAGATAGCCTTCCTCAGAAGTCAAGTTCAAAGACAAAGGAAGCTCAATAACAACAAAGACAAAGATATCTGCGCTGCAATGCTGATTCAACACGATTGATCACCAAGGGGGAGATTGTTGGGAATATTTTATGGTGTTCAATCTAGTTAGTTATCTTTGTATTTGTGTAGTTATTAATTAATCGTGTAATACGGGCCACAAATGTGTATCAGCCCGTGGGCTTCCTTGTAACCCGTAAGTTAGCCAACTTCTCCTATAAAAGGAGGCTAACTTACGTGAACCTAACTAATCGCAAGAGGCTTAGAGACGCAGAGGCGTAGAGATAGAGAGAAATTAGGTTGCCGCTGCTCTCCTCCTCCAGGGAGAGTAGCGGCAGATTCATACGGTATATCAGATTCGCGTTCAATCTTGTCGATTTCTTTCTATCTGCTTCTTTATCACTGTTATGGTTGTATGATTGTTAGAATTCTGGGACTAACAATTGGTATCAGAGTTCAACGGTGCATATCTCCGTCACCCGTGGAAAAATCTCTTCGGGCTAGTGAACAAGTGTCTGTCACCAAAGCATGCTGGGTTTGACAAATGCAACAAGCAGATCCTGCTAATCTTTCATGGCATCGCGTTCAACAAGAACTACGATCTGGCTCAGCTCTTCTACTCAGAGCTAATGGACCTGGTCAAGGCCAAAGAAAAGAATAGGCCAGGTACCATTCCGTACGCTAGGTGGCTTGGGTTGATCATCAACGACCTCATGGCAGAGCATTCAACAATACCAAGACGCAGTACAGATCCTCACTTCACAGCACCAAAGCTACAGTACTTCAAAGCAGACAAGAATCCTTCTTATGGTCTAAAGATACCTGGATTTCTCCTAAAGCTGGTAAAATCTTCAAATCCAGCAGTCCAACAATACAAAGAAGCCACCGAGAAAACCGTCCCTATGGTTCAGCAAAACCCAGCTGGACCTACCCAAGGGACAAAGCCGAGTGTAAGTAAGGGTCCTAAGAGAGCCCAAAAGCCACAGAAACCAGTGGCCGGTTTGCCCAATGAAGGGAAGTCTGACGACTCTCTAGAGACGAGTCAGGCGGCTGAGGGCACCGAAGAAGACGCTGAGGATACGGCCAATGAATCGTCTAGTGAAGCCCAAACAAACACTGACGACAAGGCTTCCGAGAGCGTGGGTACGGAGAGTGAAAAATCTGACTCGGATGATGACGGTGATGACAACGATAGTGATGATGTGGAGCTCACATATGCACTGATCAGAAAAGGGAAGCTGCCCGTCGAATCTCCAAAGAAGAGAAGAATCACTGCTGAAGACGCAGCACCAATCATAGCTCGCAGACCTCAAGTCTTCACCATAAAAGAAAAAGCTAAACCAAGAGCTGATCCGAGCGAGACTAATTGCTCCAAGGATGATTACGACGAGGCAGCTCACTCCATCAAGACATCAATCAACCAAGAAGAAGTTATCATCCGAGAGACCAGGGCTAAGGTAAAAAATGACAAGGCTACCAAGGCTAAGACCCAGCCCCAAGCCAGAAAGAGTCTGTTTGATAAGGCAGACGAGCACATCTTCTCGGGCTGCGACTCCTTTATCCAGATAAGCCGAGCTGAATCCTTAAGCACAGGAGCCGATCTTTTCGGTTCCCGAGTAGAAGTCGCAGCATCTGGCTCAACTGCGCATGCACAGCCCTCTCCCAGCCACTCAATTGCCTCTCAAAAGGCTATTGTTTCAAAAGAACGGGACTCAACCCCCTCGCTGGTTCCTTCTGAATCAGTTGAGCATACAATTGACCTATCTCCCGAGGTCAAAACCCCCTCTTCACTCACATCGAGTCTAGGTGTCACATTTCCCACATTTTCTTCCTTTTCTAGGACACCTACACTATTCACTGCACATACAGGTGCACTCACCCTGAACGCAACAACCAGAGCGCAAGCTATGACGGTTGGAAGCCCTGCTACGCCCATAATGATTCCATCATTAAATGCAGGCCACACATCAGCAATCTTCACTGATGCTGTGTCAACAGTTACAACCCCCGTAACTGGTCACCCTACCTTTGAAGACGTAAACGTTCTACTAAATCGCTTCCTAGATTCCACCATTAAACCATGGGTGCAAGATGCAATGACCGCTCTAGCACAGGAATTTAGGACCACCCAAGCGGTTCGGTCTGAACAGACACCACCCCAACCTTCCCCTGAACCGTTCATCTCCCATACACAACCCATATCCTCCACCCCTCTATCCCACAAATCCATAAACCAAATTCCCATCCCTTCTATTTCTCGGGGAACCCAGAATACAGAACCAGTATTCTCCCCACACCCGACCACACCCTACATCGATCTCTCCTCCCTATCCTTTGACACACTAGCTTCGGCTTTGCTGAACAATCTCTTAAATACCCCAGAAGACAACCTCACTCTTCATCAGCAAGCCATACTAGAAGCTCTTCTTTCCTCACCCGAAACCAAGAGTACTTGCAAGGAGAGTCTTCGTGGTCACAAACGTTCCCATGAGGACCCCGATGATTCGGATCCTCATGAGGGGGAGAACAAGCGACCTCGATCACTTGAGCAAACTACTCTCCCAAGCCAAACTCCACAACCAATTCAACCTGAAACCTCAACAAACCAACAGCCACCATCCACAGCCAAACTATCTAGCATGGTCGAGCTAGAAATAACATCCCGAGGCGTATCTCCCAGAGATACCAACCGAGGAGGGGATGGAAGTCCTGATGATGTTACCACCGGTACATCTTCTCCATCAGGCCATCAGGTGGAACCCAGTTCTAAGCTGATGTCAACGGGCAATCCTAGTGAACCCGGTAGTGCTACACAGGAACAATCACCGCCTGAACAAAGAACTCCGTATATTTCCCCAGGCAAAGACATCCATGATGCACTGGAAGAGGCGGTGATATACGACAAATGGCCGAGAAAATGGACAGGATGGGATGATCTCCGGGTTGAAGCCGAGCAAGAAGATATGCAAAGAAACTGGTGGCTACGAGAGCTTATCAACAAATGCTCTGAAGATATTATACGGCTCGAGGACGATGAACGCAAGGAAGGGGAGAATTATAAGGAATCCCAGAAGACTCTTGAATCAGTCGTAAGACAAACAGCGGGAAGACTTCCCAAGACAGAGAAACCCTGTGATAATGTTCGTATCAAAGCCCCCTTCCAAGAAGAAATCAGAGAGCATATCTGGCGTAGACCAGACAAAGTCAAGCCACTGAACGAACTGAAGCTAAGAGGCCTTACTCACTTGAAAGGAAAGCAGGCTGGAGGTCATCTGCATATGTTGCTGCAAAGGTCAACCGGTACACAGAGAGAACTAATGGAACAAGATCTGAAGTCGAATATTCTCCCGATTCATCAAATTCTACAAGTGAAGGCTGAAGACTATCATGAAGTAACATTCTACACTTTCAAACTTCAACGCACCGATGGGAGCGAATTCACTTGTCAAGAGAACGACTTCATCATGCTGAAACCGGATGACATCTACCAAATGCTCATGGCCTACAGATACCTTCCAGTCAGGCAGAGCATAGTATACAGCGAAGGCCTCGCAGCTATCAAGAGATTCATGCTTAGACAGATCAGAGTACACTCTTCACATGACCTACAGATGGCTATTGAATGCAATCTGAAGAAGACAAATCTGACGAAGCCAAAACTGTATGGTCCAGAACTTGAAGATTTCCCAGCCTACCACATCTTCTTCAAACCGCCAGCAGTCACCTATCTGAACCACAAGAACGAAAAGCGTCTGATGGTAGTCAGTGAAATCGAGAAGTACTGTGACGGAACACTGAAGATAATCAGAGAGCAGATTCTACAGATGAAGGCAAAGCTAGAGGAAAATCTTCAAGAGGCATCGTCTTATGTTCAAAAGGAACACTCTACTGTAGAGACAATTTTAAAGGCCATTGACGATCGCCTCGAAAAGAGAAATATGCTGAGGCAGTATGAACATGCACTTGGATTGAGAAAGCACTACTTCAAATCACAGAAGCAACAAGAGAATGGCACTTGATCACAAAGGGGGAGATTGTTGGAGATATTTAATTGTGAATCAAGTTGGTCATAGATTAGCTTTATATTTAATCCTTGTATTTAAATAGTGCATAAATTAGATAGAAATCAGGCCAAGTGTTAGGCCCATTTAAACAGGCCAAAAGCCTGATACGCCTAACCTAAACCTCGCCTATAAAAAGGGAGCCGAGGTTTAGGAAAAGGCTGAACGTCGTACTTATTATTCATAGCCTTACGCTTATCATTCTGCTGTACGTTCCACGGTTTATCAAAGAAGGTTTTACGGTGATTCATTCTGTGTTCATCTTTAACGTTTAATCTTCCTTGTTAGATCGATTATTCATTGCTGTTACAGAAACAGGGACTAACACTTCTGCTCGGTGTGGTACCTCACAGGATGTGCCCTTGTTTGTGTCATCCGTAATGAAGTCGACATCATTCCGCCTCCTCACTTCTTTCGATTGAACGACTTGATCCTCCTCGAGGTCCAGCCATTCCTCAGAGTCCACTTATTTTGCTAGTAGTTAGACGAGGTCGACATCGTACTAACAATTCAGGATTGGAGTTTGAGATTTTGTGAGGATATAAAACCTACCTAGCTAAAAACTATATCAATCCTCACAAAAGCTAAATATATATAAAAAAAGAGGAGGGTTTGATGAACAACTCACTTTGAAGATGTGAAGAACAGTATGAACTATTCCTCTCTCTAGAAATGGGCAACACCTAGTCTCAATTTCAAAAGCGTGAAAGTTCAAATGACCAGAAAATATGGCTATATATAGCGGGCGTAATGATTACCTTCTAATGGTAGGGACATGCATCACTCAGGTGCCACCCTCGATCTAATTGAGGCGTCTGCAACTATTACAACTATTCAAGACATGAAACACCATTCAAGACATGAAAACGTATCACTCCTATTAGCAAACCTCGGGACACGATGGGCTCTTTTGCCACACCATAACACATGTAACAAAGAAAATATTAGGCCCCTTGACCATATATCCCAACATCTCAACACAAACAAGTCAAACCTAGTCCTCAGCCTCACATCTCACTTCAAACAGCAAAACTCAACACCTATATCTCACCACAAATGAGTCATAGGCCCTTTGGCTACACTAGCACTAACCCCACAAGAATAAGCTAACTAGCCCCTTGCTTAGGCCCAGGCTTGCCAATGAGATCATATCATCAATCAAAAAATTGGTAGGATGCCTCATCCCACACAATAAAGTCTACTGCTCAAGACGAAAACAAGCTTATCCTAGCTGTAGGAGTGGGGGACCGGGGGACTACATCACACCATCAACCATACGATAAGAACACCACAATGATGTTTAAGGCTATATTCCCTTTCGTCTCAATCGTCCCCCGATGAAGGAAGTGGGGAACTCCTGATGGAGTATATGACCTTGGACCCAGAACCCATAGACTCACAAGACATTCTGGACCGGTCCAACAAGCAACATCCAGCGTCCTCGGCTAGGCCTCCGGAAAGACAAAGGGTACTATTGCTCTTAACAACCTAGAACGTCCACACGAGGATCAAGCATGACTCGAATGATCACCTTCATCCACCATCTCCTAAATCATGAACCCCCAACCTGTGAAGTTATGCCTCGATGCATTAGCAAGACTAAGTTATCCGTGCGCCCCTTCATCTACTTACGGATGAGGGCATCGAGCCCCTTGGTCACCACAAAACAGACATAAGCAACATCATATGACCTCTTTTCATATGCTACGAAGTTTCGTCCATATACTACCCAAAACACATACTAACATTTAATGTGCTTGACATTTATTACTACTAGAAATAGTCCCAAATTTGAAAAATCTAAGGGTTCAAAAATCATTTGTTACAAAATATCTCTATCTATAATACTAGATCAGTTTTCTCTCTAAAATACCACTAGTGAAATACCAATATAACTATATTAACGGATTACTTGTATAACTATCAATTACATCTATTATAATTGTAAGTAAAACTATTATTTTCAGCTGTGTGCGCCACACAACCACCATCAACACACCGCGTCGCCAACACAATGTCAATTACTTCTACCCACCATCACTATTGAGAACCTAAACAAAACATACATTGTTTGTTACCTCATCCTTCATCTATTAGTTATCTCAACTCACAATCGTTAGGGACGACCAAATCTCAAAACCTTTTAGTAATCCTCGGACACCCCAACCCATCTTTCGCCACTTTCCACCTGGCCACTCGATCCCAAAGTTCATCAGTCACTCAATAAAGAAGTCATATATGCCTCCTTAAATCTATTAGTAATTTATATCAATCCCATTATATCCAAAACCACAATTTGTTACTCCATATATGTTTATCTTGAGGAGCTCCACTAGCAATATACACTTCATTTTTTAAAATCACTTGCATGAACTCTAAATTTTGTACTACTAGTAATATTCTTGATCGCTGTTTTTATTTTTAGTTGATATTGATATAGATATACTCTGTATAAATAAATATATGTTTGGTAGCTTTTCATGTGTTAAATAAATACATAACCTAAATAAACTTGAGAGAATTGAGAATAACTTAATAGCTTCTATTTTACTTTTTTTTATGTATAGAGCATTTATGTAGTTGACATCATCGACTATATTATGTCTTTACTTACTGCATTTTTCTTAAGAGATCATTTAATTAGATTATATCTGATGTAGGCAAAAGTATGATACGAAGTAAAAAATTAACCATACTTACATATTTTCTTCATTCTATAATAATTACAACAGTTTCACTTTTGTACAATTCACTTTGACCAAAATCTTTTACTAATATATTTAATCAAATTATTATGCAATTAAACATAACTACAATTTTTTCTATTAATAAAACTGTGCTAACTGAAAAAGAATGAAGGTAATACTCCAAATATTCTTTCTTCATCCATGCGATATACTAGTACTGGTACATTAAAAATCAGAAGTAGAAACGAACAACACATTAGACAGACCATCTCACGCGAAGGTCGTACACTGTCTCTCTCCAACTTACCGTTAAAAATAACTTATTTATATAATCTCGTCGGCGGGGAAGTATAATCTCCCGGAGAAAGAGCGACAGGCGCAATAAATCCCCCGGTTAAACCGCATTACATTAAAAGTCTCGACGACCGTTGACGCCTCGCTATCTTTCGTTTATATTTCATTTTCTTGCCGTAATTTCCAACGCTCCTCCTCCTATTCCTCCTCTTTCTCTCTCAACCGCACTCAAAGTTTTGGGCCTGGAACTGAAGAGACATTCTCCGTATCGAGCTTTTAGCAAAAGGTACGCCTGTTTCCTTTTTGTTCCAAGAGATTGGCAGTACTACGAAGGTTTTGGAGTTTTAAATTGGGTTTGGTTGCTTTTGATCTGGAAATGATGGGTTTCTATTCTTGAATTATTTGAACTCTTCAAGTTTCTCCCTTTCAGCAGTTTAAATTTTTGGTTAGTTATACCTTTGCTTGATTATTGGTGGGAATTTACATATCTTCATGCATTTCTATGCTTTTCTCTGGATGCAGTCATTCCAAGTGGATGTAGTTTTCTTGAATCATGGCTGTTGCCGGCTTACATAACGTTTCTGCATTTGACCATTCTGCCCTTGGTGAATCTCGGGCATCCACTGTTCTGCAAATATGGAGGGAGATGGAACATATGGGGAGTGATACCCCCACCAGATCTGGAGATAGAAATGGCATGCTAATGAGTGAATATGAAAATTGCAACAGGAAATATGAGCCCATTGATCTTGCGGAGATTGAAAGGCAAAGAGTCAGACAAGTGTTTCTAGAGTGGATGACTAATGGTGCAAAGATCCATACACTGAAGCCAATCAAGGGACAGTTAAGAGAAGGGTGTTTTGAAAATGGAGAGTGCCCGAGAAGCAATGGCTTAAGAAAACTATGTGGCAGACAGGCTCTTATTGATTTACTGCTGAAGGCTCAGATGCAGCGGAAAAGAGAACTTCAATGTTTGATGGAGGCCCGACTTGTTACGGAATTTGCTCATCGTAAGCGCATCGAGGTTTGTTCTTACCACTATAGTCTGCTATCCCTTTTTTCTTTTGAGTGATGAAATAATTGCTATGATTCATAGAGTAGGGGAAAAGGAAGGAATTAAATTAAATTAAATTAAATAAAAGGAAAAATCAAACTTGATTCATGAAAAAACAGGAGGATGTGGGTAAAGAAGAAGAAATACATGGTAAAAAGTAAAAACTGCTAAGCAACTGCCTATAGAATTTGTTCCATACTTGCTTGTATGATATTTAATATGGAGTAATTGCTAGGGTGTTCTGTTGTTAGAGAGGTCAAACCCGCAAACACATATGTTGTGTGATATTTAATAATTGCTTATTTTAGCTTCAAGTAATGCTAAGTAATGCTGGATTTTGCTTCTAGTAATGCTTAAGTTCCTTGCAGTCACTGCATAAAGGTAGATTCTTGCATGATGAAAGATTGACGTGGGGTGAAAGAGTTGCTTCAGTTGCAGCAAGTGAACTAGGTCTTCTGAGACAAAGGCAAACTGTATCCTGTTTGAGGTAAATCAAGGGATTGATATGCGTATTCCTTTAGCAGGCTGTATTTTAACTGTCCAAGTAAATACTACCCCCGTCCCAAAAATAGACACATGTTTGACCAATGTACAACTTTCATAAATCAGGAGCTACACATAATTTTTTTTAAATCTATTAGTTGATCAAGTTGTTAGCAATCTTATAGCGTTCAACATCTTTTAGGTAATGTTTTAAAAATTTGAATGAAAAATTACGTGTTGGACCAATGCACAACCTATGAATTTTGGCAATGTATATATTTCATCAATCATGAATTACTCATATTCTTTTTAAATTTAGTAGTTGGATTAACTAAGCTTATCTTATGCGACTTTTGAACTTGTCTATTGGCTCTTTTTAGTTATTATTTTTAAAAAGAAAATTAGCCTCAATTGATCAAACTGTACTCTATTCTTGCCTGCGATTCTTTTTATTTTTTTTGGGCTGAAGGAGTAGAACTATTCCTTGTAACTGGAATTCCTTCCAGGTAACCCCCCTAAGATATAACAAACTTCTTTTATGAAACAGGGAAGAATTTTCCAGGATGGACCATAATAATCATGGTCACTTGTTCGGTATTCTATCAAAGGACTCTTCTAATGTTGAACATCATGTTCTTGCAAAGGTAAACTCTCAACGGAACATTGGACTAGAGGTTGCCAATGATTTGCATAGACAATCTGAGCTTGCAATCATTGCATATGATATTCCAGAGGGGACAGTTGGGGAATCAAATCATCATGAAACTTTACAAACTGCCGAAACACCAGAGCAACACTTAGAATGTGAAAACAGACAAGAAGAGGCATTATCTATACCTGATTCAGGCGCTATTGAAAGTTCACACGATATTGTTGCAATGGAGGATGATGAAGGTCAAATCACAGAAGATCACGATGCTTTTGATGAGTATCATGACCAAAGTGGCGAGTCTAATGATCACAGAACTTATGGTGGGATGGATGATTGGGAAGAAAACTCGATTGACAGTTTAGACTGGCAAGGAAATGTTTATTGCACAGAGCTAAGAGAACTACTCAGCAGGTATTCTTTAACGAATTTAACAAGTTCTTATTTAATGTTTCATGATAATTGAAAGTATATAATTCATTTGGTTATACAGGAGACATGTTTCTAATCTACTGCTAAGTGGTTTCCGTGAGAGATTAGACCGGGTGATGCAATCTTATGTGGAGAGGCAAGGGATGGCTTCTTTTGACTCGGCAATGGATGGGTCAACATCCTCCTTTGGTTCTATTGACCATGGTCAACATCAGGAAAATTCTGATCAGGATGATGGTCACACAAATGATATAGAGAGAAATCACTTTCCCTTGTCTTCTCGAGGTTCTATATCTCTGCCTCTTTGGGGCCAGGAGTTGCAGCACAGCCAGCACTCAAATATGATTTGCCTGAACCTTCATCCATGTCCAGAAATGGTGTGTTCATATTCTTGACTCTTGTGTATCCCCAATGCTTTCTCCCAACTAAAAGTCCATTATCTGGCTTTATTTCTGTGCTGCATTCA
The DNA here is from genome assembly GCA_945859875.1 of Cuscuta europaea. Lineage (NCBI taxonomy): Eukaryota > Viridiplantae > Streptophyta > Magnoliopsida > Solanales > Convolvulaceae > Cuscuta > Cuscuta europaea. The sequence goes on from CAMAPE010000006.1 coordinate 7,803,403, forward strand.
ATCTTTTTGGGATCTCTGTGGTTGATCAGACTTGATTGAAGTGCTTAATCCACCATTCCTATGTAATGAGGCTTGAACCTTTTCCTTGTGATCTCATTTCTATACAGATAACAAAAAATAATTTGCGCTAGAGCCTACCTCCACAAAATTAGTCTTGTTTCATCTAAGTGCATCTTTTTTAGTTAGATACAAGTATTAAAACTCATAGGTTCTAGCTATATTGTTGGTGTAGCTATATTGAACATAATAAACTGGTTTGACACTAAAAATTACGTAATACATTAATTGTAATGGAATATAGCTTCTTTTGTCAATTAGGACTTGTTTTTCATGGAAATTAGTATGGTTTCAAGTAGAACTCTGTTTGGGATGCATGGGATATTTTACTCCACTTATGGACGTCTGTTTCGAAATGAAGGTTAAACTTTATTACTTATGGAGAATATTTACCACTTGTAGGACTGGGAAATCATAAACGAGTTGAGGATTGACATGGATAGGCTTCAACAGCAGATGAACAGTATGCAGAGGATGCTAGAATCATGCATGGACATGCAATTTGAATTGCATCACTCAGTACAGCATGAAGTTTTTGCGGCTTTACACAGAGATTCTGATTCAAAAGGTGAATGAGGAAATGATTCTTTATTCTTTGCTTTCCGTTTGCATGGGAGAATTAGCTATTTTCAAAATTTGTTTTAATTGTAAAACTACATTTTATTTTGCTTTTGAGTTGAATTTCTAATTTTTTATTTGTACTTTTTTATAGTTTCATTTATTTATAAAAATGAACTATGACTGACCATGATGCAATTTCAACAGATACATGTGAAAGCAGACTTTTGAATGAAGATTCCAAGTGGGATTGCGTGAGAAAAGGAATTTGCTGCATATGTTGTACACAGAGAATAGATTCGTTGCTCTACAGGTAAGGAACCGAAACCCTGTTATTCTATTACTCCTTAGGAATAATAGAAACTGTGTAATTGTGATCCCACTTTTAAGATTCTAAAAATCAGGAATCAGAGGATTCCCAGTTTTCATCAAATCCTAAAATTGGGGGCAGCAGTTTCATAGTTTATGACAGCCTGTGTTTTGTTTTTCGGTAATTATTTAGATTTTATGAAACTTTGAGGTTTCAATGTTTTTTCTACAAACAGGGATTTTTTGGTGGAAATTAGTGTCTATGTATGATGTTTTTTATGATTTTTATTTCATTGCAGTGTTGTCTTTGTGATATTTCATAGCACTGTGTGCTGGAAATGTATTGTATTTTATATTTAATCATGGTACTAGTATAATAATTTCTATATTTGAACACACATACTATTTTCAACAAAGTGGTATAAAAAAATATGTATATGTGCATATGAAAATAACTACATGATCTTTTTGGTAAATATATCTTTAATATTTATGTAGTTCCCTGTTTCTTATTCTACATTTTGTAGAAAGTTTTTATTTCATGTTACAGTGGTACTTAGATATTAAATCAATGAGAGTTGCTTGGTGTCCACTATTTTTTGTACACGTTTTCGTACATTGTCTATGCACACGGACAACTTCTGCACTTTTTAAACCCATTGCTTGTGTACACAGACAAAATAGGGAGATGCACAAAAAGTTTTAAAAAAGCATGTTCCAACTAATTTTTCCTAAATCAATTTTGACCACCAATCAGTCCAAACAAGGCTACTTATTTCCATTCAAGGATTTCAAAGTACACTATTATTTTTTCTCTATAGGTGTGGCCACATGTGCACTTGTATAAAATGCTCAGAGAAACTGGTCCAGTGGAATGGAAAGTGCCCAATGTGTCAGGCGCCATTATCTGAGATGATCCGCTCTTGCCCTACACAATAATTGAAATATCATTGGAAGGGAAAAAGCTCTGATCCTGCAGCCTTTCCTGGTTAATGTCAAAGAAATTGAGTATAAGCTAATGACAGGGAAAAAGCTCTAATCTTGCAGCCCTTCCTGGTCAATGTCAAAGTAATACAGGCTAATGAAAGCAAAAAGGTCTGAAGCTGCAGCCTTCCTGGTAAATGTCAAAGTAAATTAAGCCAAGGAAGGGGAAAAGCTCTTTTTTTAGCAACTGTTAATTTCTTTTGGAGTGAGGGTCAGGTATGGGCTACAAAGAGCCAAACCAAACCTGGCTCTCACTCACTCATTTAAAAATTTTCTTATACACAGAAAACTTACATTATTATAGTCATGGAAGAATGGTCAATATAGTAACAATGAATAATGGAATGAGCTCTGTTTTCAACTCAACCTTGACCTCACTTACACAGAAGTCCAAGGTTTTATGATGGCTTGTAACAGTTTACTGCCTGGGTGACTGGGTGTGCATAGTGCACTTGAATAACATGCATGTATTGAAGATGCTCAAACTCAAAGTAGTCTGAAATATGTATATGGTCATTTCCTAACATGTTGCCTCTTTTTCCTCTATCTAATAAATTTATCATCATTAACCATTGAATTGACACATTTGATGTATTTACATATTTCACGGGGGTTAGAAATGCCGCTGGTTTTAACCAGCGATAGGTGCGCCTCGGTTAATGCGTCATTAGCTGCATGGGCGGTCATTTGACTCATTTCCAGTCTAAAAGATTGTTTACATATGAATAGATTGGATGAATGTTTTCTGTACTCTTTAGAGACATGATCCGTTCGATATTCAAACAAAATCTAGCTTTAATTGGATGTTACCAAAGCTGTTGCTAAGCTAAGACAAAGTGGTACGTTTTATTGGGTGAGCAAAGAAAATCATATGGATTTGAATATTTGATGAACTAAATTAGACTTGGAAGTTTGATCTGTTAATAATATCTCAAAGGCATATTTTAAGCGTAAATTTCTCTTATTCTTGAAGTATGGGGAATCAACTTTCTCCTCTTTAAGTTTTGAACAATCTACCATCATGTTATACTGTTCGGAGACTTTACGTACACCCCCGGTAAAGGAATAAACGGCCTTTTTTAGGTAAGAAACCTCAAATATTAATAATCAAGTCATGATTTAAAAGATATCACAAAAAAGTCATGCTTTAAAAGATAAATGTTGAATTCAGCATTCAGATTAAGGGTCCATTTGGTAATTTTCATTTTCCAGCTTATCCGTTTTATTCATCATTTTTTACTAAACAACTAACTTTTGATTTTGTACACTCAGCTCGTTTGATAACATTGAAATTGACTGAATTGGTTGATTCTGTTGATATTTATGAATTTCTTGTTGAAGTGGTTGTATTGGATGATTCTTCTGTTTTATGAAAAAAATTATATTTAAAATATATTTTATTAATAAAAAAAGAAAAATATATATAAAAAATACGAAAATGATCCTCTACAATAATTTCAGCCAATATAGCTATAAAACTAATGTTAACCTTAATTTTTCTTATTATTACACAATTCAAGGTGTGAAATAAAAAACTTCGTGTTTGGTGAAAAGTTGTCTGATAAGCATGATAAGTCGAAAAACAGGCTCACCAAACGGACTCTAAAATCTACGTAGTATAATAATCAAAATAAGTAAGATCGAACTTACTTTATTAATTGAATTGTTTGAAGTAACATGACTTGCACAACATTTAATCTAAAAAACAAATCCTAATAAATAGGGGTTTCTTTCAAAAAATAAAAATAAATGTGGTTTAATGTGTCAAATTTGCTTGTCATATACTCCATCACTTCCTTAAACTTTACCAAATTTGGTTGACATGAAGAATAATAATTAAGTAAAACCGTGTGATTGAAATTTATGCAGAGAAATATAGAAATAATAGTACTCACAAATTAATTGATTAAAAAGAAAAGTGATAATTTTTTTGGGATGAAGGAAATATAAATATAGCGCATGAGCTAATTGTGGTTTAAAAAGTGGATCACCTCATGTTATAAACTTATAAATAATCATGCATATAATCCCTAAAGGAATAAATTTAATTGTCGGATAAAGACAAAGTGATTAGTATTTTTGTATGGTTTAGATATTGTGACAAATTTATTTTTTCAATCTTAAAGACTAAAACAAGTAATTTTTAAATTGCTAAACTATTAATTCATTTTGTTTGCATGATTGATTATAACACAGGGAATTTGACGCTTTTTTTAATAACAAGTGACTGATGTGTACATCACAAGGGATCGACACATTAAACCCATTAGTAAATTAGAAATTGCTCAAAATATAAGTACAATATAGGAAAACTTCTAAAATGGGAGTACATATGTTTTCTTCCCATAATAGGACTTATTTGGTGATTTTGGTCCTCCCTGTTTAAAGAATAAAAAAAGTATAAACTTCTTTGAATAGAAGTACTTGAATCCCATTTTGAGAATAAAATAATAATACTTATTTGAGAAAATGTGCTATATTTTACTCAAAATTTTGCACGTACTGAAGCCATTTTTAAAATAATAATCCCTAACGGTATTATTTTCTCCCTTTCCCATATTTTTGAAAAATGGGATTTATTTTGAATGAATAAATCAAGTTTATTAATATTCTCTTATATAAGTAAAGTTAGAAGTCTTATTTATAATGTTTTCGTTATGAAACGGATGAAAATTGACAAAGATTTAGGATGTGAAATTATTCTAATTTCGCTCTCAATAGAGTTGTTTAATGGTGTGTTTACAATGAAGGAAAAAATCTTCTATTTATAGGTATAACAAATGATCAACTCAAGATGAAATGACTATAGTTATTAGCCAAACAATCATTATCTTTTTTATAGAAGAAAGTGTCTTTTATTGTGATGAAATTAGTGTTCAGGTGTGTAACAAATAGACAACGAGTCACTTCCCAATCACTAGCCCGTGAACTAAACCTAGAGTTTATCACCTTCACAAAAGTAATGAAACTCGTTGATCTTATAATGGACACATCTAAGCTGACAGTGATCAGAAAAAAAACCATCACCCAGCCGACTCTTCAATGTCCTAAAAAACAATAGCATATAGAGTTTTAGTCAAAAAGCAAACAAATAAAAGTAAACAAAATAAATGTTTCCTCCACGGAATACTCCAAATCCGCAGCTCGTAAGAAAAGAACGCCTCACATACCTTGGGTCCTGGGCCCGCCTCCCTCCCGTTTTTTGGATCGCTGAGTGCCATCTCCTCACCTGCCTTGTCCTCTCCCGCATGTATTTCCCAAGTTCTCCTCCTCTTATGGTCCCATGTGATTATAACAACTGAAGAATCCGCTCCTGCACCCAACTCCCGCAACATCAAGCCTTGTTGCACTAGAATTACCAACATCAAGCTCCTCTTTTGCTTGTGTTTCCTTATTACCTCCAGTTGGGATAAAACTCCCCACTCCATGCCTGATCCCTGCTCCGAAATGTTTAACTAATTTCTATGCCCCTTTTTCATATTCCATCGGATAGTATCTCTCAGCATGACCCATAATCCCACAAATATAACAGAAACTTGATAGTTTTTCATATTTAAAGTCCAACCAGAACTTCCAATTACCCTTTCGAAGTTTAGTCCTTTTGTTGAGAGGTTTGCCTATATCTAAGTTGATTCTAATTCTCAAGTAAGCACTGCAACTATCTTCAAGCTGATTTTCATCCATTTTAACAAATTTACCTAAGAAATCATCAATCTTCCGAGCCGCCTCTAGGTTCATAAAACCATAAGGCACATTATGCACATGAATCGAAAAATATGTCGTGGTCAGGGAACCCTAAGAGAGATATCCCCTGACTTGATCTCATACAAAACTAGCAAATTTTGTTCAAAAATTCATGGTCCATTTCAAGGACTCGCTTCATATTCACTATATAATAAAAGGTAAACAACTATTTGCATTCACTAATTCCTTATGATCAAAACACCTCTGCCAGTCTGCCATATTGAGGCCATAACCTCCTTCATCTGATGCAGGACGCAGGAAGATGCTCATGTGATGAAGAAAGAGATCTTCGAGAGTTCTAGCATATTCTAAAATGTAAATAGAGATAGGGAAGAGAATGTAATGATCAGAAGAGAATGAATGATATTTCTTATTCATTATGAGATGTTAAACTTTACATTTATAGTAATGATCGTATTTGACTTAACAAACTAAGTCAAAACAGAATATAACCAACTCTAACCGATCAACTAACCATTATTAATATGCAGCTATATCATACTACCCCCCTTAAGCACTGACTTGTCCTCAAGTTTGGATAACAAAGTCTGGATATTGTGCTGCAAAGTTTGAAGCATCCTCCCATGAAGCTTCACTAGCAGGAAAACCTTCCCATTGCACTAAGTATTGTGGTGCTTTCCACATTCTGCCAATGTACAGGAATATGTGGGGCCATAGCTAGAACTCCTCTAAACCCTTTAAGCTGTGAGACATGAAAAACATTATGAATCTTAGCTGAATCTGGTAATTTCAGCTTATATGCCACCTTCCCAATCCTAGCTTCCACGTGAAAAGGACCAAAATACTTGTGAGATAGTTTCTGATTTGGTCTATTATGCACAATTTGTTGTCTATATGACTGAAGCTTGAGCCAAACCCAATCTCCAATAGCAAAGCTTCTTCCTGTCCTTCTTTTGTCTACTAGGTTCTTCATTCTGTTTTGAGCCTTGAGAAGTTGTAACTTCATATTAGCAATCGTGTTTTCTATTGTTTTATATTTTTTTATTTCAACTTTTAAACCAAATGGTCGATTATTTGCAATAATTTCTATTCGAGCATGAGGCAGGAGAAGTTATAGCTGAAATATGTGACTTTGTTACTTTCTAAGTCTGTGAAAGCATCAACCATATGATTTGTTACATTTTGTAAATGAATTATCTTTTGAAGTTTTTGTTCACAAGTATTTGTGAGTGAACCATGATAAGATAAACTTGTTGTATTTCAGGTAATATCTAATTTACATGGATCCACTTCTCAATTGTTCGCCTAAGGCTGTGAATACTGTAATAATGTGTGATCTAGGGCTACTGTATAATTTCCATAACTCTATTATATTGTAAATATGATGCTACGGCACCCAATAGGGTAAGCCATTATTTCCCAAAATTATTGTTTTGTATATGGTATTAGTCGCTTAGGGATTTTTCGATCCTCCTCTCTCCATGGCCGACGTTACTACGTCCACCACCACAGCGGTCACGATGCCTGTCAACCCGATGCAGCCGCCGCCTGTCTCCACTTTATCTTCGGCCTCAATGACGTTCACCGGTCATTCCCAACAGGCGTCCGACTCCAGCAGCCATATCAATCGATTGCTGCCCCTTTTCTCGTAGATGGTGCTGCCTCCCATCAGCGTTGCGTAGATTCGTTCTCCACTAGCAGCCTCATTGTCGCAGCATATCAGTGCCATTCCTCCACTAGACTCCTACAGACTATTCAATATGCTCGAGCCTTCTCTTGGATGCCAACCTCGTCTACAGTTCCGCCGACTATTGCTCCAGTTCTTCCTGAAATTGGTGGACCCTCGACTGCCTTCTCCGGTCTGACCTTCTCCAGCCAGCCAGGGGTTGCGCCACTGTCGCAGGTTCTGCCATCTTCTCTTCAAGGTTTTGGAAATACTCCAAGTTTTTTATCTTCTCTGGCATCTCAACTAGCCTTTTCTACTCCTAATGTGAATAATATTGTTACTACAAGATTATCGGCTGTTGAGGATTATTTGTCATGACGGACCCATTGCGGTAACGCCACCTACTGTGTCTCACAGTATCTCACAGTCTTTTAGGGATACTAGATGGGTCCATTGCGGTACTGCCACCTACTGTTTCTGATTTAGCTAGATGGGAGACACCTAATCCCGATTACCACCACTGGTTAAAAATTGATCAAACTTTGAGGTCCTTGCTTTTTGCTACTCTTACCTGGGATGTTTTAATGGCGGTTTATGACTTGAAGTTTTCACATCTTATTTGTGATAGACTTTAGAACCGTTTCATGTCTGCTTGTTTTTACCGATCCATAGAACTTAAACGCTTATTGTCTCATGTGAAAAAGGAATCCCAGACCATGGATCAATATTTGTTAGAAATTAAGCTTATGGCAGATGCACTGGCGGCTATTAATTCTCATGTGAGCAATAAAGATTTAATTGAGTATGTTATCCTTGGACTTGGTTGTGGTTATGAATCTTTTATAACAACTATTGATTACTTTCCAGGGAATGCGACCCTTGAAACCTTGAGGCCTATGCAACAAGCACAAGAGCAATGAAATGCTCTTCTCTGGACACAGGAGTCACCTAGGTGTTTGCCGCTACTCATTCTGGCGCACAAGCTCCTCCGAGCCGGGGTGGGTGCTCGTGGGGGTGGTCCTCCTCACGGTGCCGGTGTGCAAGGAAATCGTGGAGGTAGACCTCACAGCGGTCGAAGTCATGGAGGCTGGGGCTATTATTCTCCTCCTCCACCTCCTCCTCCTCCTCTTCTTTCTTTCCTTCTCTCCTTTTCATACTTTATCTTCACCATCTTCATCACCTTTATTCTTGTCTATGCACTGGGAAAATAAAAATGTTTGAGAGTTTGAAGAATCGCCGAAGAGTTGAACGGGCCCAGAATTTTTGTCTGTGTGACATATAAAATATTGTTTGTGTCATGTTAAAGAATGATATAACTTGTCTGTATGTAAAGAAAAACAAAACTGAAAACTTTTAACATTTTGTAAAATTTCACCATAGACAAAAAAATGTATGTATATAGACACCGGGTTTCTTTCAGTGTCAGTGTACACCACAACAAATGTTGTAAAAAGTCATGGTTAGGTTACACAAGAACAAATATGTGTGTACACATGAAAAAAATGTATAATAGCAGATTCTTTTGCGTTTGTATACATACAACTATGTTCGTGTATACAGACATTGGTTTCTGTGCAATCACCTTGATAAATATGGTGAAAATGTACGCTAATCAATGTGATTTACGCGCAAACCAATGTTTGTACACATACAATAGTTGTCGGTCTACAACAAATAATGTTTTTTGTGCACATACATCTTTTGTTGGTGTGTAACAGTTAGTTTGTGTACAAAGAAAACGTAACTCTGATATTAGTTGTCTATACAAACAAAAGTGTTTGTACTCATACATTTTCTGTCTGTGTGCAAAAACATTGGTTTCTCTGCAATCTACTCTTGTCTTTTCTGTAACTTTTTGTTATCTGTGTAGAAAGACACTGAAAGAAAACCAATGCCTATATACATACATTTGTCTATGCGAAATATTACAAAGTGTTATTGAGTTTTCCCTTTCATTTTTTCATACAAACAAATTATATTATTTTCGGTGATGTTGACTCCGGTTATTTTCTGACGACACTTCCGGTGACTACAACTCCGGTGAAAATGAAGTAGGTGAGATAAAAGATGACACAACATGAGATGGTGATGATGGAAGCTAATGAAGATAGAAGATGGATGAGATGGAAATGGTAAAGGTGAAAGGTTTTGGATACGGAGATGGTGAAGATGGAATTGAAGAAAAGGTGGAAAAGGAGATACGTATGGATGGAGAGAATGTCATGCCCCAGACCACATCTAAGCGAGTGTACAACCGCCGTACAATCAAGTGACGTCACCCGTGAGTCACACCCACTCGATTGTACAAGGCGTCAATGAATATCATTCATACCATACTCAGTAAGTAAACATACAGAACAACATAACAATATAGATTGATTGAATAGCGGAAATATTCAATAGTCAATCATGTGCCACATATGGCAAAACATGGACTCACAGGCCCAAAACAATGTCTTCATTACAAAATATCCATTAAAGTAGTTTCACTACAACAAAATAGACATTTTGTAACATTCACGAAATGTTACATTAGATAGTTAAAGTGTTACAAAAGGCTAAAGCCACACTTTTATTGGCGTTACTTCTCGTCTCGTTGGATAAAGTCTTATGCAACACATTTTATCATGTAATGCAACATTGAAGAGAAATGTTGCATATATAGGCCAAATGCAACACTTTTTTACTACACTTTACCGAACACCTTATGCAACGTTTTTGGAATTAACGCAACACTTTAAACAAGACTTTTGGCAACACTTTATAATATTTATGTAACATAAATATTATATGTTTTTGCAACATTGGTTTACATTATGCATCATTTTTACCAGCATTTTGCAACAATTTTTGGAAAGTAGTAAAACTTCTATAAAATTATAAGCAACATTATTTTCATGATTATGCAACATATATTCGGACTACGGTAATTCTTTTCTGTTTGCCCTTAATAAGTAACGGTTTTCAATGATTTTTCGTATTCTTACATGATTTTTAGTTTCACTGTGTATACAGTACACGTTTATAATTTAAAGATATTTTTAATACAAAACAATAATAGAAATATCAATATAATTATAATATGTAATCAGGTAATAATATCCCATACAACATATGGGCATATGGCTCAAAGAAAAATTTGAATTTAACGACAATCAACATCGTAAACCAATCCATCTTAAATTAATAATCTAACTCAAACAACTTTAACAAAAAGTACTTTACGATCTCAAAGTAGACATAGTTGCCCCAAAAGTAGAGTATTTGGAAAAATATTAAATTGCACTCCAAGGGGAAGGTCATCGGTGCATCACAATCTTTTCTACAAATTTTTCTTCCACCACTACCTGGTACCTGCAAAATAGAGAGAGACAAAAAATCAAAACTCAAACCCCTGATATTATCAAATTTATGGTTTTTTATATACAAATATTTGATGGAAAGATTGTTCTATGATAATACAGTCCAAGTAAAGCTGAATGTATTATAGCTGGGACTTCAAAATATAGATTAATAATATATACTATATCAAAGAAAAGAGGTATATAAGATTTGCTAGTGATCCAACAATTATTCTTGTGAGAAAAAATCAAAGTAATGAAGCACAAAATAGGAGTATAATGCATGCAATGCTCACCATCTTTCTCTGTATAAATATATCAGTTTAGCTACTTTAATCAATTGCACTTATTTGACAAACGACATCAAAGTTCATAAGCTTAGCACTCCAATGTGAGGTCATTGGTGCATCAAAATCTTCTCTACAAATTTTTCTTCCACCACCACTAGGTACCTGCAAAATAGAGATAGATACAGAAAATTCAAAACTCAAAACCCGATAAGATCAAATTTAAGGTTTATACAAATAAGGCTGAATGTATACAAATATAGCTTAATAGAATTATACACTATATCAAAGAAAAGAGGTACATTAGACTTGCTAGTGATCCAGTAATTATTCTTGTGAGAAAAAATCACATTAATGAAACACAAAATAGGAGTATAATGCATGTAATGTTTACCATCCCTCTCCGTATAAATATATCAGTTTAGCTACTGTAAACAATTGCACTTATTTGACAAACGACATCAAAGTTCATAAGCTTAGCACTCCAAGGTGAGGTCATTGAGTTGGTGCATCACAATCTTCTCTAGAATTTTTTCTTCCACCACCACCAGGTACCTGCAAAATAGAGATAGACACAAAAAAATCAAAAATCAAACCAGCGCCGGGCAGTCAACGGGTCGTTGACCGAATTGCCCAGGCGTTGTTGGCGCTGGTCTAATAGAGAACCAGCGCCGGTTAAGCTACGGGTTCCGATACCCGTTTTTGCTGAAAACGTGTATCGGGGCCCTGTTTGAAGTGGGTCAACCCGGGCTATCCTATATATGTATATTTTGCATTGAATTGCATGGAGTATGATGTTTAAATGCTAAAGCTTGATTTTTGATGATTAAAGGCTAAGGCTTGGTTTAGTCGTTAGTGATGATATGATATAGACCCTATCTAGTGTGATATGTGGTACGTCATAGGTCAGGTGGAGTACCCAGGGACCGAGTGTGTGCCCTCAAAACTCGGTTATGTTGGGTGGAGCACCTAGGGTGTAACACCCCGCCTTGTAGGGCCCGAGGTAGTTACTTATAGATACCCCTCAGACCTCTAGTAGTGTCCTCACAAACCGCCACTAGCCTTTTCCGCGCACTTTGTCCTCACTCGTGCGTGCCCTGAGAAACTTCCCAGGGGGTCACCCATTCCAAGACTACTCCCGTGCAAGCACGCTTAACTTTGGAGTTCTTGGCTAATGAACTCCCTTAAAGGAGATGCACCTTGTTGGTATGAGTAGTACTATCAATCCTTTTCAATTAAATTTCAAGTTTTACAATCACCCCCACTTAGGATCGCAACGTTCTCGTTGTGCCCAACAATCTCAAATCTCAATCAAATCCCAGAGTCCTCCCCCGCTAAGTGCCCGCCCGATATCCAACGGATCAGTACACTGTCGCAGGGTTGCTCAGATACCACCTGTAACACCCCGCCCCGTAGAGCCCGAGGTAGTTACTCATAGATACCCTTCAGACCTCTAGTACTATCCTCACAAACCGCCACAAGCCTTTTCCGCGCACTTTGTCCTCACTCGTGCGCGCCCTGAGAAACTTCCAGAGGGTCACCCATCCCAAGACTACTCCCGTGCAAGCATGCTTAACTTTGGAGTTCTTGGCTAATGAGCTCCCTTAAAAGGAGATGCACCTTGTTGGTATGAGTAGTACTATTAATCATTTTCAATTAAATTTCAAGTATTACACAGGGACCGGGCGTGCATCCTCAAAACTCGTTTCAGTCAGGTGGAGTACCCAGGGACCGGGTGTGTGTTCTAAAAACTTGGTTCTATCGGGTGGAGTACCTAGGTACTGGAAGTGTGTCCTCGAAACTCGGATATTAGGGGTGAAGTACCCAGGGTCAGACGATGCCTAAAACTTGATATTACCGGGAGAGTGGCCCAGTGACTGAGTAAAGATGTCATCATTCAGTTATATAATGAACCCTAGGTTATAGCGGGAAAGCTAAACAATGGGTCGGTTATGGGGAAAGTCAAGGACTAAGTCCACCATTTTTTTGATTTGATCAAATGGCCTACGGGTCAGATATTTTCCAAGCGTATATACTTGTATGTATTTCAAAGGCTTGAGGAAGGTTATAAAAGTATGTATCACCCTATGTTTGAGTCTTATATTTGAAATGTTAGTTATTCTACATTTAGCCTGCTACTCGCTCGCTATTCGTGTACTGACCCCTTCAGGGGGTCCACAATTGTAGGTTGAAGCTAATGCTTGCTATCCACACCTTTGCTCGGTGAAGTCATCTCAAGGAAGATGTGGTTTGCGCTTCTGAAGGAGTAAATCTAGAGATAAGTAGTATAATTGCTCTGTATTAATGATTTTTCAGAACCCCCACAACTACTCCCAAAGGGAGTATTTATAGGAAAAATTAGGGCTGGGCTCCCAAGTTTTGGGCTTGGGAGGCCCGTTTACAACTGGACCGCTATTGGGCCGAATAAAAAGTAAATGATAGAGTATACAAATGATTAAGTACAAAATCCTGTTCTGGGAGTCCTTCATGGCCGACGAGGGTCACGGCCGACGAGGACATGGCCGACGAAGACCCGGCCGATGAGGTCACCCGGTTCTTCTGGCTTCCGGATCATATTCTGGGTTTGACTTCGTTCCAGCCGATGAGGGTCATCTAGCCGACGAGGGTCCTACTAGGTGGCAGTTGTGTCTTCTGTCCTCTTGAGTATGTGGGTCCACGGGTCCAGGCCCATATACTCCATCAGAAGTCCCCCACTCTCTGAGCTGAGATGTAGATGAGGTGAGGGAGAGTAAGTTTCCGTTGTTCGACTTTCGTCCATTTTGGGGCCATTGTGGAACCTTGGCCGTTATGGGCGCTTTTACAGTGGTCCTTGATTTTCGTTGTCACGGACGTTCTGCGTTCTGGCCGTTGGGTGACCTTTGCTGCGGACGAGGAGGGTCCCAGCCGTGGATGATGTTGTTTTCTTCTTGAGGAAGATGAGCGCTCTCTGATAGGAATGGTCGATGAAGGTGGTGTCTTTTCGTTTCCTGACCATTGATAATTGTATTCCATGGACAAGGCCGAGTAGGTCTTTGTGGGTATCTCATGTTTCGAGGACGATAGTGGCACTAATATGGTAGGCGTAGTGCGTGTCCCCTGGACGATGGTGATCTGGGAACGTTGAGTTTCTGTTTTGATCCCTGGTCGTAAGTGGGACATGCGGTCTCGAAGCCGTTGAGTGTCCTGTAGCGTTGTATCTTTGGAGAGCATTCTTCCCTTTGCTGTCCTAACTGTGGCCGATGACGCACCACGAGGTTATGGACGTTGTGATGCATATGTGATGTTGTATTTGTGGACTTAGGATTTTTTTGGATTTCTTTGATTTTGTCTTCCTTATTTCCAAAGGCCGGTGTAGTCCCCCAGTCCACCACTACTTCAGGCCGAATAGTAAGCGATGGGTGAAGGAGTAAAGGATATTTATAGGCCGAAGCGGGCTCTTGCATTCCCCTGAATCCAATTCCTTGGTGATTTCCTGACCAAGGTAACCCTGTGGGAGAACCCTTGGACGCAGGTCGCTTTCAAGAGATTATCATCAGGCTTTTTTGCGAGGCCGATGGCTGTGGGGCTATTTTCTGCTTCGATCCTATTGCCGTTAAGGGCGTGCCCGGGGCGGTTGGCCGTTGTAGTGGCGTTGATTGTCTCGTAGGGCCGATGATGTTCCGGACGTCGTGGTTTCTCATTTGTCCATGTGAGCCGTAGATTTTACCCTGCTAAGTGGGCTAGCTCGTGGGCCTGGCCCTTTTCCGAAGGGGCGGCACCTCATTGGCTTTTGGGGTGGTGACCGTTGGTGTCACCACTGGAGAGGTGCCACGTGTAGTGACCGTTGGGAGGGGGGCTATAAATACCCCTCCCTTGCTGAAGGAAGTCCCCCATTTGCTATCTGAGCTACCGAAGTGCTGCCCAAATCTTTAGAGAGAGAAAGTTTCTTGAGCTGTTCTTCCGGTTCTTCACAACTTCAAAGGTTAGTTCATCGAATTTTCCTCTGTATTTTGCCTACTTTGCTTCCTAGGCCTTTGATCTAGTGTTATCCATAAAACACCTTAGATCTGAAGTAGCTCCCGTTAAACCTGTAATAGTGTTATGATGAAGAACTTAGACGAAGAGTACTACCCCTACGATGATGAGCCCTCCGCCAAGTCCATCGATTACGAAGTGGTCGAAGAGTTTTACGAAGAGCTTAAAAATCTGAGCTCGTTCAAATCGGGGGAGCAGGACGACGAGGACGATGAGGACGAGGAGTCTGCTTCATCATCTGGAGGTGGGGACGTAGGAGTCTCCCGAACTGCGGACGGGGCGTCCACGTCGGCTGCCATTCCATGCCTGAAGCCGGTGTCTGCCGTCAAAGGTGCCGCGGTGCCGAAAAGGGTGAGGAGGCCGAAGAAGGGACCGACCTTTTCTTATCTAGATCTCACCAACATTTACATCATTAGGCCGCAGAGCAACGCGGGTGAATACTTGGTCGCGCAGATGTACGTGGGGCCGTTTGGTAGGGTTAGGGCTGCCAGGCCGACGGACCATGTTCTCAATCCACCCCCGGGATACTTTGGAGTGTACTCGATGAGTTTCGACAAAGGACTTCGGTTCCCGCTTCACCCGTTCATCACTGAGTACCTAGACATGGTAGGGCTCCCTCCGGCCTTGTTGACGCCGAACAGCTACTCGCTCATCGTTGGGTTTCCGGCCGACGATGGCTCTATTCATGAACCTCTATCAGATAGGCCGGGGGAGTCATCAGAACTGCGCTTGCTATGCCACTCTCCAACAACTGCCGAAGAAGAGAAGCTTCACTGACTTGCCGTCGTCCATCCACGGTTGGAAGAGTAAGTTTGTTTTCGTGTTGTTGGGTGAGGGGGGCGTTGAATTTCCCTCCGTCGGCCACAGTGGACGATTCAATCTTCACGACACACCGAGAATCTCAATCTTGGATGCTCAGGTGGCAGCTTTCCTGAAGGGCGGGCCGAGGAGCGTGAAGACGTACATTACGGAGTACAAGATGGCCGCCCTCGGCCTCATGAGGTATTTTGTATACGGTGATAAGGAAGATGATGTAGAGCTGTGGCCGAAGATGACCACGACTTATGAGGAGGCCGATGGTCCTGATCTGGGGGTGCCAACTGAGGCCGATGGTAATGCCCTTTCGACGCCCTCCTACTCACCGTCGTTTTATCCTCTTATTTGCTGACCCTTTGTATTTTTTTGGTGCATGTTTTGTTATGGATCGTATGTTCTTCATGAAGAGGGCGCAGCTAAAGGCGTCCGAAGAGCTGAAAGCTCAGCAGGCCGCTAAGCCGGCAGCCGATACGGGACAGCCCGCTACTGCCCCTGCGACGACGAAGCCCCCCGTTCAGCCGAAGAAAAATCGGCCGGCTGATGAGGGCCAGAAAAAACTTACTGAGGCAGGCTTGAAGCCTACCAAGAAGTCGAAGAGGGCTTCTCCTGCTGGTGATGATGCCGGGCCGTTGACTGTCCCTTCTGGGGACGAAGGTGGCTCTAACGCCAACGCGTTGGTGGATCTTACTTTGGGCCCTCCGTCCACCGCTGTCTCCAACCTTCCTTTTGCTGCTGCAGCCCCCCAGAAGAAAGGGTCCGACCGAGAGTTGGTCAAGGGGACCTATAAGCTTGAGGTTGAATACCCCGTTAAGGGTGGTTTGTTCAACGAGATTGTCGATGGCCATGAGGTGATCTCCCAGGCCATTCCCGACGAGGACCGGGTTTATTTGAAAAAGCTCGGTAATGTCAAAATCTACGACGGTGGGATGGACCACATCGTCCAAGTAAGTTTTCTCTGCCTGCTTCTTCTTCTCCCCCCTTTTCTTTAATGTATGTGTCAGCGTCGTCTAACCACTGTTTTCCTGCAGGGTGCCTTTATATTGATGGAGAATAACAGAAGGCAACAAAGGGAGATTGCTCGGTTGAAGCAGACCGAGGACAAGGTGGCTTCGACCGATGAGGCTCTGGGCATTTTGGAGAGGCTGCGGCTCGAGGTGGAGGGCCTAAAGAAAAGGGAGGATGAGGTTGATCTGCTCGCCGTTGAGAAAGATGGGGCCCTTCAACGCTTGGCCGATGCGGAGCGAGCTCGTGATGAAGCCCTTCGTCGCGCCGAGGAGGCCGAGAAGGGTAAGGCCGAGGCAGAGTCGGCCCTGAGTGCTGCTGAAGAGAGGGCCGCTGAGGCCGCTGTGCAGAAGTTCCTTGAGGTTGGCTGGAAAGGCGCGGATCGGCTTCCTTGGTGCTTTGACGTCGTGGCGGCGAAGCTCCTTGACTGGGTCAACAATTGCCCTGACGGCCAAGCATACTGGGAGAAGGATATGAAGGTTTTCAATGACCTTGGTCAGTACAGGATGCAGCGGTTGCTTTATCGGAGGTTTCAACGTCGATTCCTGGATCTGGGCATTACCAAGGAGTGGGCCGTCGGCCTGGACCTGCCTCCGATGATGAGGCATCCAGAAGCCGAACTAGAGCTCCCTGTCACGGAAAGGCAACTCCCCATCGATAGCTCCCAGACCAGTGACGATTGGACTTATGAGCCAAGTATGTTTGAGGACACTGCTACGTCCGGTGCCGCTGTCGATGGGGCCACTACTCAAACCGAAGAGAAGGTCGGTGTTGAAGGGAACTTAGAAGCCCCGCGGGAGTCATGATCCATCACTGTTTGCTTAATTATTCAAAATGTAACGGCCATGAAGCCCCCCTTTTGTACCTTCTTTGCTAATGAAAATATGCCTCTTTTTGGCTTTCATGTTTTACTATGTCCTCGTCTTGTTTTTTTCTCTCGCTTTTGTTACAAAATTTGTCCAATTGTGTTGGGAGTTGGGTAATCGTCGTCTTTGATTGTCCTCTGGTTGTGGCCGAAGCGGGTAGCTTAAGTGTGAGTGTTCTCTTCGTCTTGGCGTTACCCCCCCCCCCCCATCCTCTGTTCACGTGGACTTCGTGAGCCAAAGTACTTAGAAAATATTTAGGAAATTTTCTAAGTGTCAAACTAAGTAGTTGCTCTAGTTTGGGGCCCTCGTCGGCCACTACGGCTAGTGGATAGCTTGTAGTCTCGTCCATCGTGTACTCTTCGTCATGTCACTCGTCATCTTTGTAATTTGAGGTTGGAGTGCACTCCTTGCGGGGTGATGGGAGTGTTGGACCTTTGTTCGGTCTCAGTGTCCCTGTCGGCCGTGATGCCCCTCAGAAATTCTTCCAAGTACTTGGAAGTTCTCCCAAGTGGTGGGCAGCCCGGAGTCTTATCCTCGTCGGCCTGCTCTGGATTCTATTCTGGAATTTCTCCAAATACTTAGAGATTTTTCTAAGTATTCGAACACCCTTGGGTAATTGCTTCCTTTATGGGTGGCAGACGACGGCCTCCTCTTTGGGTTGCCAGATGTCGGCCATGTGGTGTCCCTTTTCGGCCATATATATGCATTTTTTACGCTTTTGACGGTAATACCCAATGTTCGCCTGATATGTACTTGGATAACCCTGGGGATTTCTTTTTTGTAGCTCGAGGCCGGAAAGTGCACGGTCCGTCGGCTTTCCCTCTTTGGTCTTGGGGATTTCGCTCGAGGCCGGCAAGTGCACGGTCCTTCGCCTTTTCCCTCTTTTGATATTGATTCCCTATTTCGGGGAGTGTCCTTTTTTCAGGCTTCGATTGAAGGGGTCGATAGTCCTTCGGTCGGTTTAGACGTCGTATTAGATCGTCCCGAGTCTCGGGGAGGTCCCGTCGCCTATTTATGACGCGGGCTAGGCTTTTGGTTGGTTTCCAACGGCTGCCGTCTCCCTACCCCGAGTTTGGGGATTTTGTCACATTGGTCATGATTTCAGACCTGTCGTCCTGCGATCTAGCGCGTGGACGACGCGGTGAGCTTCCCATTTCAAAACGCGCGGGCCGTTTGCGGGCCCCTCGTCCTGGGGACATCGTCGGCCTTGCCTGAGCGTCGCGCTCTAAGGGGCCAGTACGATGTGCTCTTTCAGCTAGACCTGAGCCTTTTGCTGATACAAATTACAATGTTTGAGCATACCTAAGCCTTTCGCTCTAAGGTCACTAGTGCAAGGTGCTGCGTCGGCCACACCTGAGCCTTTCGCTCTAAGGGAACCGCTACAGCACCTTGTGCTTTTACTTTGAATTCTCGAAAAATAGGAGAAACATCACTTTTATTCATAAGTGGCTCGAGGCCGAGGATGTCAGTCGACCAATAATCCTGTTGGGAATATTTTATGGTGTTCAATCTAGTTAGTTATCTTTGTATTTGTGTAGTTATTAATTAAACGTGTAATACGGGCCACAAATGTGTATCAGCCCGTGGGCTTCCTTGTAACCCGTAAGTTAGCCAACTTCTCCTATAAAAGGAGGCTAACTTACAGGAACCAAACTAATCGCCAGAGGCTTAGAGAGCAGAGGCGTAAAGATAGAGAGAAATTAGGTTTGCCGCTGCTCTCCTTCTCCAGGGAGAGCAGCGGACAGTTTTCATACGGTATACCAGATTCGCGTTCAATCTTGTCGACTTCTTTCTATCTGCTTCTTTTTCACTGTTATGGTTGTATGATTGTTAGCATTTTGGGACTAACATTTGGTATCAGAGCCGAGGCGTGAAACAGGTTGGATCTGTCTGCGATTTTTTTTGTGATCTAACGAAGAACTACTCTGTTTTTTCTTTTGTTTTTCTACATGTAGAGATTTGCTCCTGTAATCTCGTTTGTGAACGAAATTTTGTAAAAAACATACTGTTGGATTCGCCTTTCAAAACCGATCCAGCAGCATACCTCTTTTTTCGTTTTCTGCAATTTTTGTTTTTCGAAGATCTCTACATTGAGATCTCGAAATCCTCTTTTTTCACTGTTGCAGAAACGTTTTTGGCTTGAAACTGATACAGGAGAATCTCGACTTTCAGGGCTATTCAGAACAGGTTTCAGATTTTCAAAAATCAATGTTTTCGTTTTGCAGGATCTCGACATTTAGGGACTCGATTTCTTCTTCTCGACATTTGAGATCTCGAGATTTGCATCTCGACATCTTGATCTCGAGATTTGCATCTCGACATCTTGATCTCGAGATTTGAATCTCGAAATCTTGATCTCGAGATTTGCATCTCGACATCTTGATCTCGAGATTTGAATCTCGAAATCAAGATCTCGAGATTTGAATCTCGAAATCAAGATCTCGAGATTTGAATCTCGAAATCATGATCTCGAGATTTGAATCTCGAAATCAAGATCTCGAGATTTGAATCTCGAAATCAAGATCTCGAGATTTGAATCTTGAAATCAAGATCTCGAGATTTGTGATCTCGAGATTTGGAATTTCGAGTTTAGGAATTTCGACATTTGGGATCTCGATGTTTTGGATCTCGACATTCTTAAGATTTCGAGATTTTCAACATTTCTCGATGTTTTGAATCTTTCAAAGTTTGCAGTTTCTTGGAACTCATAATTCGAATCTTGACATCCTTTGCAGTTCATCGAAGCTTTACATTATAAGGATCTCTAAATGATTCCCTGCTTATATATGTTTCATGAGTTTTCGATGTTCTGATGTTTTTCAAACAGCAAGTTTTCGAGATTATGAGGTTTTCGAAACTCCAAAGTTTTCGATGTTCAAACATTTTGAAATTCTGCAGATTTCGATATTCTGAGGTTTGTTTTGCAGGTGGATTTCGCCAATATTCTTCGAGGCAATCTCTAGAATTTTGTTTAAAATCCACCTTCTCTCGACATTCAACATCGAGCACCTCATCTTCGAAGAAATTCCTCAAAAACTCAAAATTAGAGATTTTCTGCGACACCGCACTGTTTTGGCCATAACTTTTGACTCGGTGATCCGATTTGAGCAAACTTTTTTTTTTGGAAAGCTAACGAGAAGATCTACATTAATTCTCGGGATACGCCCCAGAACCCATTCTCACGCGCCCTCACTCGCAGTCTTTGAGGGTCAAAACGTTAGTTTTCCGACAAACATTGTAAATCACCGATGTCCAGGTCAAAACTTAGGCAAATCTGTTCAAATTCTTTCAATGTCAACCCTGAGGTCAAAGCTTTTCTAAAACTTCAATGTAAAGGTCTGAAAATCGTAGATAATTCAATCAACCTCGCGTCAACGGTCATCTTACAACAATCAACAATCAACTGCTGAAGCCTCTCCTGACTCGTCAACATTATGTGATCATCAATATGCTGAAATTCTACATGATGAGGTCAGGGAAACCGTCATGTGTGGTACATGTTCAAAATGCTCCACACACATGGCGGGTATGACAAGCTGTGAGCAATCAAACCTTGCACATTCTGAGGGGGAGTTTCAGTTTTCTCCTCCTGGCGCCTTACACCGACAAAGCAAGGAATCTCTCAACGGATGCAACATTCTAGGGGGAGTGTTCAATGTTATCCTCCCCGGTGCCTAACAATGACAAAGCATACCGGGTGCTCCAGTTGAGGGGGAGCATTGAGAGAAAATGAAGAAAGTAATGAGAGAACATGTCCCTATGGCTTAGTAAACCCAACTAAGCCTACCCAAGGGACAAAGCCGAGCGTAAGTGCGTAAGTGAGCGAGTGAGTGAGTGAACATTATGAGCATTAGGAAGCAGAAGGCTCAAGTGAGAAGAAAAACAATTATCAATGATGAGTCTGCTACCTCAATTGCCTGCTATGAATTGAACATCTGCTCCTAGCCACTAAAATACTCTGGACTATCCCCATAGGTTCAGGACTGAATTTATTTAGATCCCGGGTAGAAGTCGCTGCATTTTGTCCAAACGGCGCATGCACAACCCTACCCTAGACCACTCACCTGTCTCCCAACAGACAGGTGTTTAATCATAGTTCACGGGGAACCGCATCTCTCATTACTGTCTCCTTCCGAGGCAAGTAATACTGACTACAGTGGCCTCAGCCCCATGCCACTGAATTTTCATTGATCACGTCGTGTCTAGTTACTCACTTCCCAAATGTTTTGAAATTTTCTAGGACACAGACACATTTTAGAGTCAGTTGCTAGTCTTCAAGACTTGCGAGAACTTCCATAGGGCTCATCTATTACAGATGAAGACCAATAATTGGAAGGAAGTCCTGCTGTTGCAACATAAGAATCACCAACATTTTCAGGCCATTGCTTTAGAGTTTATCTCTATAGTGATGATAACGAGCGCCTTCACGACCCCGGGGGCTACGTTATCTTTTTTAGATTCTGCTTGTTTTTCATGTTTTTATTTCCGCAGAATAAAAGAATAAAAGCATGACGTCCCGATTCATCGGATCGTCATGAGGGGGAGAGTGGTCCACATGCTGTTAACACTGAACAAATCATTCTGGGACACTTCACTCCTCCATCACAAAATTCAACACCCTCTCTACTATCTCCGCAACTCAAATCAAATGGTCAGCTACACTCACAAATCAACCATCATTATGTTCCGCTGTGCCACCGACAAGTTCTCCTCAAATGCATTCATTCCAAATAGTCAAAAAGACTACATTGTGGAGGAGACAGAGGTCAAATACTCGTGTCCTGAAGATGAATTCCATGGGCGTCTCCTATTCTCCAAAGAATATTCATTCTAGAGGCGTCACCGGACTTCATCCAAGCTGATCAAGAGCAACTTCTGGAAGGCAAGGATTACATGCAAGATACAGAAGGTCCCTCAACCCCCGGCATCAAAGATCAAATTGTCAAGAAGACATCAAAGGGGAGATTGCAAGGATTTCTTCAGATAACCTTCCTCAGAAGTCAAGTTCAAAGACAAAGGAAGCTCCATAACAACAAAGACAAAGATATCTGCAATGCTGATTCAACACGATTGATCACCAAGGGGGAGATTGTTGGGAATATTTTATGGTGTTCAATCTAGTTAGTTATCTTTGTATTTGTGTAGTTATTAATTAAACGTGTAATACGGGCCACAAATGTGTATCAGCCCGTGGGCTTCCTTGTAACCCGTAAGTTAGCCAACTTCTCCTATAAAAGGAGGCTAACTTACGGGAACCAAACTAATCGCCAGAGGCTTAGAGAGCAGAGGCGTAAAGATAGAGAGAAATTAGGTTTGCCGCTGCTCTCCTTCTCCAGGGAGAGCAGCGGACAGTTTTCATACGGTATACCAGATTCGCGTTCAATCTTGTCGACTTCTTTCTATCTGCTTCTTTTTCACTGTTATGGTTGTATGATTGTTAGCATTTTGGGACTAACAAATCCGTTAAGGGGTGAGGGCTCTGCTGGCTGCACCTCTTTCGGATTATTGGTAAAACTTCACTAGGTGGTGTACATTCCACGTTCGTGGTACATTGGACCCATTTGGGCGTTTAAGCTTGTAGGTGCCGGGCTTCACCATGGCACTGACGATGTAGGGACCTTCATATTTCAAGGCTAGCTTGCCACCTTCTGTTGGCTGACTTGCTTCCCTTCGGCGGAGGACATATTCTCCCACTTGGAATTCCCGGGAACGTACCTTGGCATCATAGTAAGATTTCACTTGACGCCGGTAGTTTTCTGCCCGGATGAACGCTTTCTCGCGTCTTTCTTCGACCAAGTGGAGGTCCATCTTCATGTTTTCCTCGTTGAGCTCAGGCTCGTACTGCTCCACCCGTCGGCTGGGAATGGTAACTTCCGTGGGTGCCTTGGCTTTAAAACTATAGCACAGGGCAAAAGGTGTTTCGCCTGTCACCCTCCTCGACGTGGTTCGGTAACACCATAGGATGTTGGGGAGCTCGTCGACCCAACTCCCTCCCGCGTCTTGAAGCTTCTTCTTCAGCCCCTCCATTATGGTTCTGTTAGCGTTCTCGACCTGCCCGTTGCCCTGAGGATAGGCAACAGAGGAGAAACAATGCTTTACTCCCCATTCTCGAAGAAGCTCTTGGAAGGATGCCGCTTCGAACTGGGTGCCGTTGTCGGATATGATCTCCTGGGGGACGCCGAAGCGGGTGAGAATGTTCTTATGGACGAACTTCTGACATTTTGCCCCTGTAATGCTGGCTAGAGGCTCCGCTTCGACCCACTTAGTGAAATAGTCGACTGCGACGATGATGTGGCGGTTGTTGCTTGCGGCTCTGGGCAGGGGGCCGACCAGGTCAATCCCCCATCTGGAGAATGGTATCGCAGTGCTGACCGGGGCGTAATTGACGGTTGGCTGACCAGGGGCCCTTTGAAGCACCTGGCATGCGGTACACTTCCTGGCGAGGTCCGCGCAATTCCGCGTCATCGTCGGCCAGAAATAGCCCTGGACGACCAAACGCCTGGACATGCTGAAAGGGCCCTGGTGTGAGGAGCAAACACCGCAGTGGACCTCCTCCATGGCCGTTTCGGCCTCATCTTGGTGTAGGCAACAGAAGAGAGTACCGTTGTATGATCTCTTGTAGAGTTTTCCGTCTTCAATGGCGTAGCTTGGGGCCCTGAGTTTGGCGAGTTTGGCTCTCTCCTCGTCCTAGGGCAGTTCCCCCGTGGTGATGAAGGTCATAATGTCGGAGATCCAGTCCTCTGGCCGTTGCTGGATGCATAAGATGGGGGTGGCATGGATGCTGGACATGCTCAGTTCCTCGATCTTAGCTATTCTGGAGATGTGCTCTGGAGTATCTGTGCTGAGTTTGGAGAGGATATCAGCCTCAGCGTTCTCGACCCTTGGGATCTGTGTGATCTCATGGGTTTCAAACGCCTTTAGCAGCTCCTCGGCCGCCTGCCTGTACTGCCTCATCCTTCCTTCCTTTGCTTCATATGAACTCTCAACCTGGCCTACCACTAGCTTGGAGTCGCATCTGATCTTGAGGTGTTTGGCTTTGAGGCCAGCGGCGAGTCTGAGGTCGCTGAGGAGGGCCTCATACTCGGCCTCGTTGTTGGATACCCTGAAGTTGAAGCGGATGGCATAGTAGGCCCTAAATACCTCAGGGGAGATGAAGACGATGCCGCCCCCGCATGCCTTCGCAGCCGACGAGCCGTCAGTGAAAAGGGTCCATGTGTCATCTGGCTCCGGCCCGGGGGTAGTAGTGGCCGCCACCCTTGCTGTGCATTCGGTGACAAAGTCGGCCAAAGCCTTCCCTTTGATAGACGGCCTTGGCTTGATTTCAATTTGGAACTGACTGAGGAAGATCGCCCATTTTACCATCCTTGAGGAGCTGGTGGGGCTCCTCATGAGAGCGCCGAGGGGCTGCTGCGTTAATACGTGGACGGCGTGTGCCTAGAAATAGTGCCCCAGTTTCTTCACTGTGTGGATGATGGCCAGCACTGTCTTCTCGATGGGGGAGTACCTGAGCTCGGCCTCCCTGAGTGTTTTGCTGATGTAGAATATGGCCTTCTGCACCCCTTCGTCCTCGCGGATGAGCACAGAGCTGATGGCCGACGTGCTCACTCCCAAGTACAAGAAGAGGGTTTCACCGGTTTTGGGTTTGGAAAGCACGGGTGGAAATGATAGGTACTGCTTCAGCTCCTCAAATGCTTGCTGGCACTCCGTCGTCCATTTGAAGCTGTTCGCTTTGCGCATGATCTGGAAGAAAGGCAATGATCTTTCAGCTGATTTGGAGAGGAATCGGCTCAGGGCCGCCAGGCGCTCCGTCAGCCGTTGTACCTCCTTGACATTGCGGGGCGGCTCCATGTTGATAATGGCCTGTATCTTCTCCGGGTTTATTTCGATGCCCCTTCGGCTGACCATGTAGCCGAGGAACTTGCCACCTTGGACGCCGAAGGCGCACTACTTGGGGTTCAGACGGCGGTTGAATTCCTTCATAATTTTAAAAATCTCCCGGAGGTCGTCAGCGTGTGTGGCGGACCGCTTGCTTTTGACGATCATGTCGTCGATGTAGGCCTCCATCGTTCGGCCGAGGACAGCTCTGAAAATTTTGGCCACCATCTGGGTGTACGTTGCGCCCTAATTTTTGATCCCAAAGGCCATGACGAGGTAGCAGAAAATTCCCTCTGGGGTCATAAAGACCGTCTTCTCAGCGTCATCTTCATGCATGAAAATCTGGTGGTACCCTCTGAAAGCGTCGAGGAATGACATCAACTCGCATCCTGTCGTCTCGTCCACCAATTGATCTATATTGGGGAGAGGGAACGGGTGGGTCCATAGGGCATGCCTTGTTCAGGTCAGTGTAATCAACACACATTCTGAATGTTGGCGGCTTCTGGGCGAGGACGACGTTGGCCAGCCATGTCGGGTACTTCACCTCTTTGATGTGGTTGATTGAGAGAAGCATGGTAACCTCCCCCTTGACGAAGTCCCGTCTGCCGGCTGATAAGTAGCACCGCTTCTGCTTGATAGGCGTGGAGGACGGATCGACTGACAGCCGGTGAGTGATCACCTTCCGGCTGATGCCTGGCATGTCGTCCGGGCCCCATGCGAAGATGATGGCATACAACCTTAGGACTAGGAGGATGCCATCACATTGGTCCTGTGGGAGTTGTTTCCCGATTCTCAGGACCCGTTCCGGCCGGGAGGCATCTAGGGGGACCTGCTCGACCTCTTCGGTTGGTTCGGCATGTGGCCTCTCCTCGTCCTTGGCGACGGTCGCAGTTATGGTGTCAATTCTCTGCCCGACGCTTTCAGCCGGTTTTGTCAGCTTGAGGTAGCACGCCCTGGCTATCCTCTGGTTTCCCCTGGCGTAGTCGATGCCGCCACTGGTGGGGAACTTTAGGCATAAGTGTTTCATGGAGATGATGGCCTCCAAGTCCTCCAGTGCTGGCCGCCCCCAGATCAGATTATGGGCGCACTGAAGGTTGACCACCAAAAACTCCATGTCGATCCTCGCGCGGTGCTGGTCGTCGCCGACTTCCACGCGGAGGACTATCGTGCCCTCGGCGTCGATAGAGTCCCCGGTAAAGCCGGACAATGGTGTCTTGATCGGCTTGAGCAAAGCTTTGTTCAACTTCAGCTGCTTGAAGGTGTCCAAGTACATGACATTGACGGAGCTCCCCATATCGATGTAAGTTCGGTGGATGATAGATCACCATTCTCACACCGGATGACGAGGGCATCCCTGTGTGAAGCGGGCCCCGGAGGCAGGTCCTTGTCGGTGAAGGTGATTGCCTCCGTCCGTTGCTTCTTTGGCTGGGGGGGGGGGGGGAACGTGGGACACCTCCCCAATGTAGAGGGATTGGGCCCATTACTTCCTTTGGGTGACGGAATCCCCCCCCCCCATGTTCCCGCCTACGATGAGGTGAATGTGGTTCCTCTTCGTCGGAGGTTCTTCAAAGTCCTCCTCGTCATCGCTGAGCTTACCGATCTCCCGCTTTTTCGTAGAGGGTTTGCACCCAGGTTTGTTGGTGTTTACCCACGTATTTTTGCGCGGGCCACCTTTAACAAATTGGGAGAGTTCCCCCTTCCGAATCAGGCGCTCGATGGCGTTTTTCAGCGTGTTGCAGTCGTCGGTGTTATGGGAGGTATTCTTATGGAACTGACAGTAAGTGTCGCCCTGGTGGATGGCATGGATCTCCTTTCTTGGTCGCGGATCACGCTCAATGAGATCGTGCTCCTTGGTGTAGTCGAGGATGGTGCTGACCGAGTGTGTGAGTGGGATCTTCGGCTGTTCCATCCTCGGCCGCCAATGGCGGTCCTTCTTGCTTTATCCGCCAGAGCCATGGCGACTCTGGCCACCCTGACCGGCAGAGGGCGTGCCCATGACCGGTGAAGGATTTGTCTTCTTCGGGGGGTGCCCGCCGTCCTTCTTCTGGCTGTGGGGTTCGTCGGCGTCGGCGTACAAACTCCCCCGCTGGAGTGCCTTCGCGTATGACCTTGGGGGGTCAGTGATGAGGCTCCTTGCATATGGGGTGCTGCGGAGAGCCACCTGATAGAGGACGAGGAGGGTGCGCTCGTCGGCCCCCTCTACCTCCTCGGTCTCCTTCATCCACCGATCTATGAATGATCGGAGAGACTCGTCGTGTTGCTGCTTGACGGAGAGCAGGTGGGTGAAATACTTCTTCGCGCGCTTCCTCCCGGCAAAGTGAGTGAGGAAGCGTTGGGCAAGATTCTGCCATGAGTCTATGCTTCCTTTGGGGAGTGCGTTGAACCACTCGTACGCTGGCCCCTCAAGGGTGGAGAGGAACCAGCGGCAGAGGTATTCATCCGACGCGTTCACCATCAGCATGTTATTTTGGTAGCGGCTGAAGTGTTCCTGGGGGTCGGAGCGGCCGTCATAGGGCTTGATGGCGTTTCCCCGGTACTTCTCGGGGATAGGGGCCGAGAGTACCCTGGTGGTGAAGGGGGTCCTCGTCCTGACCTGGATGATGGGGTCCCCTCGTCCTTCGGCCAACTCCCTTTCAAGGATAGTGACCTTGTTCAGAAGGGCGTTGAAGCCGGGATCTCTGGACGAGTTGCCGGTGGGCGTGGCGGCCAACTGTTTAGCCTCCATCTGGGCGAGCCTTCACTCGAGTTGGGCGATTACCTCGTCCCTGGGATCCCAAGCGGCCGTAGCGGCGCCCTGTGTTTGCAAGCGGGCAGCATGAGCCATATTGATTTGATGGGGGGATCATCCTCATGCAACTTCCCCATGCCTTTGTCCAGGCGGGGCCGATCCACTGTCTGGGATACCGAACCCAAGCTTTCCCTGGGTGAGCCAGGCTCACGCTGCCCAATCCGCCCCGCCATCCTCTCCGAAGCAAGCCGACGGCACGTGTCGCCTAGCCTGTTAAAGGCTGAGGCTTTTCCACGTGCTGAGGCCGGTGCAGCTCGAAGTGGGGAAGCAGGGTGGGAGTGGGACGACGAAGTGTCCTGGGCCACCATCCCTTCATCGTTGCCTAGTTTGACGGCCAGCGGCTGAGGCTGAGGAGGCAGTGTAGTGTACTCCCCAGTCCTCGGCATGAACGCGCTGAGGACGGTGGGGTTCTGGGCCAAGCTGGCGATGATGGCCGAGAGCGCGGCCTGAAGTTGAGGGTCAACGGCAGGAGAGGCCGGTTGCGCCGAGGCATTGTCGCCTTTCTCCGCGCGCTTCTTGTCCAAGCCGAGGCGGGCATCAGGGGCGCCGCCGTTGAGCTTGTTGCGCAGGTCTCCTGCGAGGTCGATGACTTCCTGGAAGACATCCCCCTCAGCGGCCTTGTCGGCCGTGGCGTCCTCCTCGTGTTCCTGGTTCTCTTGGGCCTCAGGGATGGCCTTGCCGAGGAGGTTGCGGTTTGACTTAGTTCTTCCCATTGTCAGTTATCTGTTCTTGGTAGCGACGAAGGAGGCTATCTTGATTGTTCTAGCTCTCAACGAGAGCACCAAATGAAGGAGTAAATCTAGAGAGAAGTGAGAGCTAGAGAGAGAAGTAGTATAATTGCTCTGTATTAATGATTTTTCAGAACCCCCACAACTACTCCCAAAGGGAGTATTTATAGGAAAAATTAGGGCTGGGCTCCCAGGTCTTGGGCTTGGGAGGCCCGTTTACAACTGGACCGCTATTGGGCCGAATACAAAGTAAATGATAGAGTATACAAATGATTAAGTATAGAATCCGGTTCTGGGAGTCCTTCATGGCCGACGAGGGTCATGGCCGACGAGGACATGGCCGACGAAGACCTGGCCGATGAGGTCACCCGGTTCTTCTGGCTTCCGGATCATATTCTGGGTTTGACTTCGTTCCAGCCGATGAGGGTCATCTGGCCGACGAGGGTCCCACTAGGTGGCAGTTGTGTCTTCTGTCCTGTTGAGTATGTGGGTCCTGGGGTCCAGGCCCATATACTCCATCAGCTTTATTTACTGTTTTGAATCTATAAACTATGCTCATGGATATTTTGTAATGAATACACTGTTTTGGGTCTGCGAGCCCACGTTTTGCCATATGTGGCCCATGATTGAATATTGAATGTTCCCGCTATTCATTCATTCTATATTGTGATGTTGTTATGTATGTTTACTTACTGGGTATGATATAAATGATGTTCATGGATGCCTTCTACAATCGAGTGAGTGTGACTCACGGGTGATGTCACTTGATTCTATGGCGGTTGTACACGCGCTTTTATGCGGTCTGGGACGTGACATTCTCTCCATCCATATGTATCTCTTTTTCCTCTTTTTCTTCCATCTTCACCATCTCCGTATCCAACACCTTTTATCTTCACCATTTCCATCTGATCCATCTTCTATCGTCATTAGCTTCCATCATCACCATGTCATGTTGTGTCATCTTTTATCTCACCTACTTTATTTTCAACGGAGTTGTAGTAATCGGAAGCGTCGTCAGAAAATAACAGGAGTCGAAGTCACCAAAAGTAATATAATTTGTCTGTATGAAAAAACGAAAGTGAAAACTCAATAACACTTCGTAAAATTTCGCATAGAAAAAATGTATGTATATAGGCACTGGTTTTCTTTCAGTGTCTTTCTACACAGACAACAAAAAGTTACAGAAAAGACAAGATTAGATTGCAGAGAAACCAATGTTTGTGCACACAGACAGAAAATGTATGAGTACAAACACTTTTGTTTGTACAGACAACTAATATCAGAGTTACGTTTTCTTAGTACACAAACTAACTGTTACAAATTAAACCAACAAAAGATGTATGTGCACAAAAACATTATTTATTGTAGACAAACAACTATTGTATGTGTACAAACATTGGTTTGCGCGTAAATCACATTGATTAGCGTACATTTTCCCCATAAATATCAAAGTGATTGCACAGAAACTAATGTCTGTATACACAAACATAGTTATCTGTATACAAATGAAAAAGAATATGTAGTTATACATTTTTTTCCTGTGTACACACACATTTGTTCTTGTGTAACCTAACCCTGAATTTTTAGAACATTTATGTTGCGGTGTACACTGATACTGAAAGAAACCCAGTGTCTGTATACATACATTATTTTTTGTCTATGGTGAAATTTTACAAAATGTTAAAAGTTTTCAGTTTTGTTTTTCTTTACATACAGACAAGTTATATCATTCTTTAACATGACATAAACAATATTTTATATGTCACACAGACAAAAATTCTTAGGCCATTCAACTCTTAGGCGACTTTTCAAACTCTTGAACATTATTATTTTCCCAGTGCATAGACAAAAATAAAGGTGATGAAGATAAAGTATGAAAGGAGAGAAGGAACGGAAGAACAAGAAGAAGAAGAAAGGAGAAGGAGAAGAATGCTTCCTATGTTTAATCCCGGCAAACCATGACCTCTAAACCGGTCGTCTCTCCAACTACCTCCGTCTCGAACGCACCCCTCTCTAAAAAGAAACCCTACTTGTGTTGATTCGACCGAATCTTGGTCTATTATGTTTGGATCGCAGGAAATATTCTTACCCCCTCTTGGACTGTTGTGTGAATTTAGACTTATTTGGGCCTTTCGGATCCACGCACGTTTCTTATTTTTCCTCTTTTAAGGCTTTTAGTAATTCTTGTAATGGTCCCATCTTTTAATAAAATTTGGTAAATGTCTCATGATATTTACTACACCCAGGTGATGTTTTCTTTCGGGGAAAAAAAGAGAGGGAATTGAAGAAAGGGTAAAAAATTTATCCTAGCGTGTATCCCAGTGTATACAACTAGCATTTTTGAATTAGTAGAGAGTGTGTATACAACTGAGAAACTTTGATCCTCATCTCTAAAAGAGTGTGTATAAAGGCTATGAGATAGTTTGGTATTCAGCATTTCCAATCTCAACATGTTGCTTATCTAAGCGTTTTAGTTGTAAAAAAAGTGGCATTTTCTTTAAAAAGCTAATGAGTAAATTCTCCAAATGGGACTAAAACAATGAAAAAATGCAAAACTAAGACTACCATGTTTTTTAAGACTTTTTTAGGATTAAAATATTGCAGCTTGACAAAATTAAGCCTCAATATAAAACTCCAGGTCTGCGTATGGAGCTGCTGCCACCCTGCGAATGATCTCTTGCCGATCTCTTGCCGGAATTGAATCATTTGTTCTTCTTGTTTTCTTCCTCTTCTTCTTTTCTTCTTCTCTCCAGTTTTCTGTATTTTAATTTTTTCAATTTTTTCTATTAAAAATGAAAATACGATTTTGGATCTAAAATTTTTGATGAAAAGTGAGTTTCAACGAATGACCATGATCGGATATATATGAATATATTTTTTATTTGCCAATTTTGTTTAATTCTGGTAAATTCAGGAAAATGTCACTTTTCTAATAAAGTCAAAATTATTAGTTATTTGAAAAAATGTCACTTTTGCGGTAGTATGTTTATCTCAGAAGAATGCAACTTTTCTAATCTGAGAATGTCAAAATTATAGTTATTTGAAGAAAATGCCACTTTTATGGCAGCATGTTCGGCAAGTTTGCAATCTCACTTTAAAAAAATGACATTACAAAAAATGATATAATTTTAAAGTGAGGTTGTCATAGTATTGACATACAAGTGACATTTTTTTCAAAACATGACATTCTCAGGTAAGCCATAAAAAGGCCATAAAATGCCATAAAATGATGCCATAAGAATGACATTTTTTTATGAATATATGACATTTTCAGATTGTCATCCTCACAAATATATTACCACAAACGTGACAATTTTTTCAAATAATCAATAATTTTGACATTCTCAGATTACAAAAGTGACATTTTGCTGTATAAATAAAATCCAAATCCAAAAAATCCAAAATAATAAATAAAATTCAAATCCAATCCCAGTTAATCAAAATCATAATATTTCTGACAA
Source organism: Cuscuta europaea (assembly GCA_945859875.1). NCBI lineage: Eukaryota > Viridiplantae > Streptophyta > Magnoliopsida > Solanales > Convolvulaceae > Cuscuta > Cuscuta europaea. The sequence goes on from CAMAPE010000006.1 coordinate 7,835,860, forward strand.
CTCAAATAAAAAGTTTTTTATTGGTTGGAACCTCACGTTTAATCTAAATGGTCACAAGTGATACTTTTTTTAGAAAAGTAAAAGAATTAAGTTAAGAGAAATCAAAATCATTCTAAGAAGAAGCAAATAGAGCACCACAGAAATGATGAGAAGATGAAGATCGATCTAGAAGGAGAAAAAGAGAAGAAGAAGAAGAAGAAAGTTGGAGAGGATTACATGTTTTCACCGGAGAAATAGGTGTGATTGGCGTCGATGAGGAGGGCGGCCGCCGTTGATGGTGTAGGGGCTGCGTTTCATAGCAGGCAAAGTCGTTCAATCGCAGCGGAAGGGCTACAATTCCATGGCCAGGAGAGAAGTTGCAGATTAACGGGAATTGATTGGGAGAAGAGTCGGTCGATTGGGTTTAATATATCAGGGACAAAAACGTAATCTGGAGTCCTATTTAGAGAATAATAAACTTAATGTCTTATTTAGGAATTTTGACAATGTTTTGATCCTATTTAGAGCAATTCTTTCAAAGCTAATAATACCCAAACAACAACTAAAAAATGAGATGACATTTTTGTTATAATTTACAATAGTTTGTTTGAGTTTTGAATAATTACAAAAAGATCGACGTGAGTATCCTAACCAACGATTGAGTAAATCAAAAGTTGAGATTAAAATTTACGGAGTATTAGTTAGATTTAATATAGGACGATTGAGTACTTAATACTCCATCTGTCTCATTTTATCTGTCTTACTTTTCTTTTTAGATTATTCCAAAAAAGTGTCACATTTCCCCTCTTAGGTTGTTTTTACTTGGACTGTAATTCGTCTCAGACCAGACCAAAATAGACCAGACCAGACTAAAACAGACCAGACCATACCAGACCAGACCATATTTTATTATTATTATTATTATTATTATTATTATTATTATTGATGACATAAATATCAGCCCAATATGGTGAGCCCGATTGAATGCGGGCTGAGCCCGTAAATGAGATGGACGAGACGAACGGGAACATCAGGCCCAAGGAAATACATGGTCAACATGCTCGGGATGAGAAACATGGAGTCACATTTACAAAGATATATGACGCGCTGAGCATGACGTGATCTTATCTTTACAATGAGGCTTAGACGTGACATGCTGAGCACGACACGCTCTTACCTCTACCATGAGATTTGAATATGGCCTGCTGAGCATCACATGGTGAGCCTCAACGCGCGTGGTGCACAAGCGCTCAGGACCATCGCACATGTATGATGCTACTTCCCAGAAGCTACGTGACCGGCCAACAACGAATCTCGAGGATCACGGGTCAACTCGCAATCAGTCCTACAAATCAAAGGATGGTGGCGCGTCAGTTCAGGCATGGCGACCACGTCGCTCGGATATTTCTTGTCTCAATTTTGTATTATAAATTCATGTAACTCTTGGAAGAACGATGAGGCTGAATACATTAAATACACTACATACAATTATCTCTCTAAGTATTATTCTGAGTGCTTTAATTATTTTCGGCTATCTATTAATTATTTTCCGGTGGATTTACTTCCATCATTTTGGTGCTTTCATTGAGAGCTGAAGATACACTCAGGCAATTTCAGACGCTGTAACAATGGCTACTACCAGGGCTGAGAAGCATGTACCTGCCGAGGGACACACTGCGTCCAACTCATCGGGTCAGGACCTTCGTAACCGACTCAGTCGCCCGGCGGTGGTTCCCGTAGAAGTGCCTGATGTCCATGGTGCCCTCCTAGGGATGACCAGGATGTTGGGTACTATTGCGAAGGACGTACGCCGTGCAATTCCTGGCGCTCAAAAGCCTCCTCAACCACATGGAACTCAATTTCCAATTAATCATCCGGTGGTGGAGATGGAGGTGACATCACCAGCACCATCCCGAAAAATGGAGAGAAAAGAGAGGAACGAGGGATCCCTGTCCCTTCGAACCAACCAGCTCGAAGTGAAACCTCGGTGTTCAGCAGGCTGGTAAACCGAAGACGCTCTGCTAAGGACCGTCTCGGACGATCACACCATGTGGATAAAGAAAGGGATACACAAAACCACCGTGGACGATGCGACCACGGCGAAGAGGAGCGCGGGCAAGTTCCCAAAGTCGCCCATATGACTGCCAGTCACCATTCACTCGGACACATGGCTGAGCATGTCGGTGGGACTGAAATACGCTCACAAAAACCGAGGAACACAGAGGTAGAGGATGGTGGCAGGAAACGTGTGACGATTCACACAGACAGAACCGGGAATGATTTGAATGATGTGGAGGTGAGGAAGCTATGGAGAAAAATTGAGGACCTGCAGCGACGAGTAGATGCAGGAGATGGACACACGGACACTAAACTGAAGACGGTGACCCCGTTCACCACACAGATCATGACGTACCCGTTACCAATTGGCTTCAAGGCGCCCCATGTCAGGGCCTATTCGGGAACCTCAGATCCCCAGGAACATTTGTCACGCTATTATGCTAATATGATTGTGATTGGGGTATCGGAGGAAATAATTTGCCGATGTTTCCTAGCTACGTTGGAGGGAACTGCGTGTGAGTGGTTCAATTCTCTCCCCCATGGCTCGATCGATGAGTGGGAGGACTTAGCGCAAAGGTTTCTTCAACATTTTGGTGCTAGCAAAAGAACCAAGCAACACTACTCGCACCTCCTGACCGTGAAGCAGAAGAAGAGCGAGGACTTGAAAGATTTTGTGATACGATGGAGGAAGGAGTCTGCTGTCGTGCATGGGGCGGACGACCAAACACGTCTTGCCATGTTCGAGGCAGCGTTACGGGCTGGGGAGTTCGCCTCAAGTCTCATCCGAGACCCGCCAAGGTCGTTGATGGATAGTGTACCCGGGGGGTAGCTTATCCGAGGGGTTATTGCGGAGAATAATAAGAGAGAAGTCAGAGCTAGTAAGTATAGAGAGAGAAAGTATATTTAGAAAGTAGGCAGCGTTTTTCAGCGTGTTATGACTTGTGACTTGGTTACAAATGGGGGAATGGGGTGCTATTTATAGTAGCAATAAATGCCGGGCAGGGACACGTGTCAAGCGTTCATTGGCCGAGGGGTCACCTCAACTGGTTGGCGCTGGCAACCGCATGTGGCCGCATTTAATGCGACTGTTGGATGAGACGTTTGTACAGGGTACGGTGATCCATACGCATGTGGAGCGGATATTGTGTCGGAAAAGGCGCCCTCGGCAGTAGATGACTAGCCGAGGGCTCTGAGTACCGGGGACCCCCTTGGTGCCGAGGGCTCCGGTTGCCGAGGGCCACTGATTTTCGTCGTTTTTCCCAGTAACTTTGTTTTCCTGTCCTGGCCCTCCTGTGAGAGTTAGAGCCTTCGGCCAGGGGGGCGAAGGCACCCGTGGTGCCCATTGTGGGCTGCTTGGTACCCTGGGCGCTGTGATTTGGGCCTGTTGTGATTTCTGGGCCTGTTGGTCCTTTATTGGAGTAGTAGGAGTCTGTGGGCCGGGGGTTCCCGGGCCATATAAGTCGTACCAGGCGGCCCTTTAAAGAGCCGATCGATTCGCCGATGAGGAGATCCGAGAGGTGCAAAAGAAAAAGGATGAGTCATCGGAACCTTGGAGGGAGGGGTCTACCCCTCACCACAAAAAACAAAAGAAAAACAAAAAAGATTTCAACTATGGTCCAAGGCAGATTTCTAATGCGAGCCCAGTGTCCCTAACACATCCGGTGGGCACGATCATAGACTATGCCGAGCATACAGGTCTCATACAAGGACCGAGGCCAGCGGGTGAAGTGTACGCTGTCTCTGGTGCTAAAAAGTATTGTCGCTATCACCGGGTTGATATTCATGATACGGAGGAGTACTTCACCTTGAAACGTGAGTTTGAGAGACTGATCCAAAGGAGTCATTCGAATAATTTCGTCAAGGGGGCTACGCAACAACCCAACCATGTATGGAGGAAACCTTCAGAACAAGTGGCGTGCACGCAGCAGGAAACACGCATGGCGGAGAAAAGGCATATCGGGAATGAGAGCGACGAGGAGGCCTCGGAAGAACCAGGGCCGAAAAGGGAGAGAAGACACCATGACATCAATTTTATTTATGGAGGTAATGCGGGTGGTGACTCTTCATCCCTTCGAAAGAAATGGGCTCGTCAACTGTACATTGGTGAGATCATGCACTCTCCAATGAAAAAGAAGGTACGACGCGAACCTATATGTTTTACTGATGATGACCTACCACCATGTCCAAGCCCACATCGGGATGCCATGGTTATCAAAATGGAGAAATGATCTTGTCATACACCGTACCCTGGTCGACACAGGAAGTTCCGTGAACATAATGTACCTTGACACTTTCGAGAAACTGAATTTATCCAAAGGAAAACTCCATCCGATAAGAACCCCATTATCCGGGTTCACGGGTGACTCTATCGAGGCAGAAGGAGTCGTCACAGTCCCGGTGGAGGTAAGGGACACATCCCATAAAATGAAACTTAACATGGAGTTCGTAGTCGTCCGATTGACATGTGCACATAATCTTATACTCGGACGACCGTGGCTGGAAGATTTGCAGTGCATTGTGTCCCTGACACATCTTTGTATTAAGTTCCCAACACCAACCGGAGTGGGGATAGCACGCGGGAGCCAGAAGCTCGCCCGAACATGCTACAAAAAAATCACTAAGAAGGTGGGGCAGCATGGCCACCAAGTGAACACTGTCGCCACACCATACCTACAAGATGAAGAGCGAAGACCCCGTGCTGAACCCGCAGAAGGGATGGAGGAGATCACCCTTGACCCTGAAACACAAGAGCGGAAGATTAAGATAGGAACCGGATTGGGGACTGACCTCCACGCTGAAATCATAGCCGTCCTGACCATGTAACAAGGTGTATTTGCAAGAGGACCAGAAGACATGTCAGGCATCAGTAGAGACGTTATCTCTCATCGCCTGGACGTGGATGCCACATCAAAACCAGTGAAACAAAAGGAGCGTTACATGTCCTCGGACAGGCGGGAGTTCGTAAGGAAAGAAGTGGACACCTTGTTAAAGATAAGACATATCAGTGAGGTTAAATACCGAGAATGGTTAGCAAACGTGGTATTGGCACCTAAACCCCCAACATGGAGGATGTGTGTTGATTACACGGATCTCAACAAGGCATGCCCGATGGATCCATTCCCATTGACTAACATCGACCAGTAGGTGGACGAAATAGCGGGGTGTGATCTGATGAGTTTTATGGATGCCTTCAGTGGATACCACCAGATTCGCATGCATGAGGAGGATGCAGAAAAGACCCCGTTCATGACTCCAGAGGGCATTTTTTGTTACTTGGTCATGGCGTTTGGACTAAAAAACTTTGGGGCAACGTACACCCGCATGATCTCTAAGCTTTTCAGACCTGTCCTAGGTCGCACCATGGAAGCCTACGTGGATGATATGATTGTGAGGAGTAAAAAATCGAGCACGCGTGCTATGGATTTGGCAGAGGTATACAAAATCATGGAGAAATTGAATCTACGCCTCAATTCGAACAAATGCACTTTAGCGGTGCAAGGCGGGAAGTTTCTAGGATACTTGGTGAGCCGGAGAGGAATTGAGCCAAATCCAGAGAAGGTTAAAGTCATTATGGACATGGATCCTCCCCGTAATGTTAAGGAGGTCCAGCGATTGACAGGACGCTTAGCAGCACTGATGGATAGTCTACCCGGGGGTATATATCCGAAGGGTTATTACGGGGAATAACTTAGAGAGAAGTCAGAGCAAACAAGTAAGAGAGAGAGTGTATATTCGATATGTATTAAGCGTGGTCACAAATGGGGAAATGGGGTGCTATTTATAGTAGCAATAAATGCCGGGCAGGGACACGTGTCAAGCGCTCATTGGCCGAGGGGTCACCTCAACTGGTTGGCGCTGGCAGCCGCATGTGGCCGCATTTAATGCGGCTGTTGGACGGGACGTCTGTGTGGGGTACGGTGATCTGTACGCATGTGAGGCAGATATCTTGTCGATTGAGATGCCTTCGGCTATAGAGCAGTAACAGAGGGCTCTCCCGCCCGATGGCACCCTGGTGCCGAGGGCTCACAGTGCCGAGGGCTGCTGTTTTCGCCATTTTCTCCCAGTTTCCTAATTTGCTTGAGAAACCCGCTCTGTGACAATTTGGAGCCTTCGGCCAGGGGTCCGAAGGCACCCCTGTGCGTTGTGCGGACTGCTTGGTACTCTGGGCGCTGTGATTTGGGCCTGTTGGGCCTGTTGGGCCTTTGCTGGAGTAGTAGGAGTCTGTGGGCCGGGGGTTCCCGGGCCATATACTCCATCAGGAGTCCCTCACTCCTTTTGCCGAAAGGTACTTGAGGGAAAAGGAGTAATTTGTGCTTGCCCTTTGATGTTGTCCTGTCGTGATCTCTGAAGTTGGTGAGGAGTTGTTGCTTTTATGTCCCTGCCGAAGGCAATCCCTCAGTTACCCACATGTCGGGACTTGAGGGCTTGCTTTGTTGTAATTTAATGATTTTCCCGAAGGGGTCCTCCAGTCCCCCACTCCTTGAGGCACTTGTAAAGTGGTGAAAAGGAGTAAAGCAGTTACTTTGCTGTTGTGGGCCGAAGGCTGACGCTTTTCGTTTCATTTTGGGGGGATGCCTCGTTAAAAACCTCATTAGGAAAAACCCTTTGGGAAAAAATCCTAATGAGGGAAAAAGAGTGCACCGAATTCCCCCAATGATGAATCGAAAATGTCAAACCTCGGTGAAAAATGGAGAATGACGGGAATGCTGAAGGCTCTCTCTTCTGATGTCCTGGTGGTGCCGAAGGGGAGCCCCTCAATCCAGGGATCGAGGGCCTGCCAGATGAGGGCAGCAGTGAAGTTGTTACCGGGGGGTCCACTGTTTGTTGATGAGTTGGTGATGAAGATACCGAGGGCTCCCATTACCTGTGTGCCATGGGCCCTCCGTCAATGAGGCACTCCCCGGGGGCTACCCGGTTTTGCAGTGCTGAGGGGGAAACCCCGAGGGGTGCCCCTGATATGCAGCCCTGGGGATTTGAAGGAGTGATCCCGAAGGCGTGTGTAATGTGCTGTGTGGGGCACAACCCGGGGGCACTTCTGGGTGAGTGCACCCGGAGGCAATCCTTGATGAAGCGGAGTGAAGTAGAAAACCCGGGGGGGCTTCCAGAATATAGCCGTTGGAAATATAGCTGTTGGAATACGTAACGACAGGATATAGCCGTTGGGGGGATGGCACACGTGGCGTGTGATGGCTGGCTGTTCGTGGGCGGCGTCACCGGTTGGGTGAAACGACGGTGCGTAATGATGGCGTCCATCCGGAGGCCCGGAATCCAGGCCCAAGCCCGGATTCTATCGCCTATAAATACCCCAAGGCCAGGCATTCCTCCGTGTGCGAAAAACCTGTTAGCGAAGCTCTGCCAATTTTTCTAGAGAGAGAAACAGCAGCCTTCGGTCCTAACTCAGCTTTCGAGGTCAGTTCTCCCTGCCTTTCTCCTTCTAGCATAGTTGTACTGTGCCCTTAGTTTAGGAGATAGAAAAGTTAGGAAACACTACCGTCTACGAACCCTCGAACTAGGGTGCGAATGTCGTCCCAGAGTGACTCTCAGGACATCTCGAGGACGCCCTCGATGGAGGACGAAGGCATCTCCGATGTGGAGTCAAGCAGTGGTCAGCCCTCGGATTGTGGTGATGCAGCCCTCGCCACGAGGTGCAGAAGGATCTGACGGCTGAGGCCGAGGCGGAGGAATTCGAGCGAACTGCCGAGGATGAAGAGTTGGCCCTCGCCGTCCAAGTTGCTGAAGAGGAGGAGGAGAAGGAGAGGGCGAAGGTCACTGTGGCCGTCCTTCCCCCTCGGGGTGCTGGTGAGGCCAGTACTTCTCAGCCGCTGAACGCGGTTCCCATCCGGGTGGCCCCCGGGAAGAAGAAGGCCAAGGCGGCTGTCCCCAAGAAGAAGGTCATAGCTGCTGATCAGGGGAAACCCGTAGATATGCCGGAGGGGTATTCCTGGCTCAACACGGCTGCCTTGGAGATAAGGTCGAAGGCGGACAGGGCGGACCTCTACGTGACGCAGCTACATGTAGGGCCCTCGGCCGAGGTGATCGAGCCGGGAGTTGACGATGTGCTCTCTCGGGTGCCTGAAGGGTGCATTGCAGTACACGTGCTGTCGGTCTCCATGGGCCTTCGGTTCCCGCTGCACCCCTTCCTCCGGGAGTACCTGAGGTTTGTTGGCTTGGTGCCCTGCCAGCTGACACCTAATAGCCATTCCTACGTGGCGGGCTTTTTAAACCTCTGTAGGGACCGAGGGGTGACCCCCAGCCTGGACTTGTTCTTCCAGAGCTTCAACCTCTGTCGAGGGGGTCACGCGAATGCCGAGGGCTTCGCCAACCTGCAGCAGGTGGCCAAGTGGAAGCTGTTTACGGAGGCGCCTTCGTCAAACAAGGGCTGGAAGGAGCGCTGGTGCTATGTCAGGGTTGCTGAGAACCCATTCCCGGTGGAACTTCGGGATCGCTTCCGTCGGCATCCGAAGGTTGGAAGCGCCGCCCTCGAAAAAGACGGCCTGGTGATAGCGAAAATCCCGGAGGATCGCACCAAGCAGGTCTCCATCAAAGACTATACTGTCGACAAGGGATTCTACGCCCTCGGCTTTCGGAGATACCGATTTATTGGTGAAGCGGATGAGAAGTACCCCGTTTTTGCTGAGGCCTTCGGGGGAACAGGAGGTAGTCTACGAGGTCCCTTAGCACATAGCTTATCCTGTTCGTGTTTTTTTTTCTTTTTGTTCTTTGTGCCCTCGGTCAGCGACCCCTCGATTCTAACCCCATTCCTTTGTTTTTCGCAGGTGTCCCAGTGAAAATGATGAATGTTAGAGGCCTTGCAGACTTGAAGAAGAAGAAACCCTCAAAGGGCCCGAGGGGGACGGACGCCGGTGTCCCAAAACCCACCGGTGACTTCTTCAAAAAACCGGAGGGGCCGTCGGTGGGCCCAAGCACTGATGCTGCTGCTGCCGCCAAAAGGAAGGGCTCGGGCAGAGATCCCGAGGGCAAGAAGCCCAAGACCGGGGATGCCGGGAAGAAATCCCCCCGGTGATCATTGTTGATGAAGGCCCTGCCCCCGGGGCAGATGAGGACATGCAGGTGGCGAAGGTGCCGCCGAGAGTTCAGGGGCCATCTTCCGAGGTCCTCATGGTTTCCCTCCCGGCTGGTACGGCCGTGATGAACGGTACGGCCGACCCGAGGGCGCTTCTGAGAGGCATTACCCTCGAGATTGACAGGGTTGCCCTCGGGGCTGATGAAGACGAAGCCCTCGAGGACAGGATCCTCCGGTCCTCCCTCACAGTAAGTCTTTTACGCCTATTTCTTTCCTTTTTACTTGGAGCTAAGAAACCATATTTGGCCTTGCTAACCCCTTTGTTTTTGTAGACCTGCATTGCCCTCGGGGAGCAAGCCCGGCGGCTAGAGTAGTGGCGCCTTCGCAAGGCCGAGCAGGAGGCCAAGATGCGGGAGCTCATCCGCCAGAATGCAGACGCTGTTCGGCAGATGGCCATGCTGGAGGAGAGCCTTCGGCAGATGACCCTGCGGGCGGAGGCCGCGGATCGGGGTAGGGCAGAAGCCGAGAGGTCCGCAGCTGAGGCCTTGGAGAAAGCTGCCAAGGAAGCCGAGGCCGCGAAGGTTGAAGCCGTCGAGAGAGCCCGGGAGGACGCAATCTCGGGGTTCTTGGCAGGGGGATGGCGGTCCGAGGAGCACAAGCAATGGCTGTCCTCGGTCTTCGAGTCCTCGGTCGACGAGTGGTGTGATGGGCCTGGCGTGGAGTGGGTTTCCCGAAAGGGTAAACAATACTACGATGGGGGCGAGTTTTTCACTCAAGCCCTCATCTATCGGAGGATGGCTCGCCACTTGAAGATCGAGCCAAAAGACTTTGACCCGGCAGCATACGGGCTCCCCCCCTGCAGCTAGACATCCGCGTTCCTCTTCCCCCCGATGTCGAGAGGCCAGACCTAGAGGACTCTGAGCTCATGAAGGAAGCCGAGGGCGACGAACCTGAGGCCGACGCAGAAGTGACCTCGAAGCCATCGGGGGAGGCGGCCCCCGGGAGTAACATGATTTGATATGTACTTTTTATCATGTAAACATATATTTGTAGTGATGACATTATTCATCCCTCGGCTTCGGCCTGCTTGTAATTTCACACTTACTCTTGTTTTTGATGAAATGCATGCTGCCTCCGGGCTTTTCATCTTCGAATGCGCCTTATGTTTTGAATGTATGCCTTCTCCTTTGAATGTATGCCTTCGGTATTTTTGAATGTATGTCTAGGACTTAGAATACTATCTGATTGTAGCTAGCCCTTAGGAGCCTTCGATAGTTGGGCACCCTCTGCTGGACATGCAAACGATGGTTCGGCAGCAATTAAGACTTAGAAAAATTTTTCTAAGTGTAGCACAGCATGAGGCCTTCGGGCGTTTGTAGTAACCCACATCCTAGGACTTAGAAAAATCTCTAAGTGTAGATTCCCCCTTGAGAGCCTTCGGGATATGGCGCCCATTCCTGAAGTGTGAATGTTGGACCGAGGGCCCAATGCACAGGACTTAGGGATTTTTTTTGCAAGTGTAGTATGCCATTTAGCCTTCGGCTACTGTGGAGCCCCACCTGTAATATGGAATAGGCCGGGGGCTAATTCTTTTAGGACTTAGAAGATTTTCTTGAGTGTTGATTCCTTGTGAACTGTAGCCCTCGATTGATAGGTAGCCTTCGACAATTAGGTCCCTTGGGATGAGGGTGAAATATGTAGGACTTAGAAAATCTTCTAAGTGTAGAGTTTCCCTCGAGAGCCTTCGGGAGGTGGCCTACCTCCATGATGTATGAGTAGCTGACCGGAGGGAAAGCATGTAGGACTTAGAAAATATTCAAAGTGTAAAGTCTCCCTTGGGAGCCTTCGGGAGATGGCATCCCTTCTTGATGTATGAGTAGTTGACCGGGGAAAACATGTAGGACTTAGAAAATATTCTAAGTGTAAAATCCCCCTTGGGAGCCTTCGGTAGATGGCATTCCTCCTTGATGTAAGAGTAGTTGACCGGGGGGAAAGCATGTAGGACTTAGAAAATATTCTAAGTGTGAATTTTTCCTTGGGTGCCCTCGGGTGATAGGTGCCCTCTGATTCCACATCACTTTGCAAGATGCCCGGGGGCTACTCGTTTAGGACAGAATACCCCCCTTTTTTTTAAGTGTTGTTGTATTGCATGGCCTTCGGCCACCATATTCCCTTGGCTGTAATATTGATTGGGCCGGGGGCCCAATCTTTAGGACTTAGAATTTTTTCAAGTGCTGCTTCCCTGTGTAGCCTTCGGGTGCCCGGGGGCTGCTCCTTCAGGACTTAGAATTTTTCTAAGCATAAATTGATGTTGAATCCTGTTGTTGTGAAGAAAGCCGATGAGGAGTGTGTGCCCTCGGCATACACTTTAAAAGTTGTAGAATTTGACCCTTGTCATGGGGAAAGAGCCCTCGGTATTTGTGCATAACAGATGCCTTCGGTGTTTGTTTGAAGTACCGTTTAGTGGACCTTGGGTAGTCCAGTCCCTTTGTATTGTTGAAGCCTTCGGTGTCTTTGTGACCGGAGGTGACTAGGTAGTGGACTTAGCCGTTTCCTGATGATATTTCCTTGAGTAGTATCCTTCGGGAAATAGGAGTCTTCAATTGCCGGAGGTGTTCCCGTGGGGAGCCCTCGGCATGTTGTGATTTTGTTGGATTGTACTCTTTGATTTCTCGCTGAGTCTACTCCCCTTCACCCCCCCCCCCCCCCCCCCTTTTTTTTTTTTTTGGTTGGTGGTGAAGGGAAGGCATCAAGAAACTTGGTTTCTTGGTAAGGCTGAGCCTATTAGGAGACCATCAGAATACACCAATGGCTCTCCTCCCTCGGGTTAACCTTCCGAGTGCCGAGGGGATCGAGGGACGTTTCCTGGGCACAAGATATGGTGGTCCGTAACCTGCCTCCCCTTGGGGGATGGCGCGGAAAGCGCCTCATTTTTGAAAGTCGTCCCCTCGGCGCTAGACATAGTCTGTGGCCTGCCACACCCTTGGGGTGGTGGCGCGGGGAGCGTTTCGGTTTGGAAGTCGAATCCTGGGCATTTCTCATGCCTGTCATACCCTGGGGGTAGTGACGCGGATAGCGTTCCGTTTTTGAAAGTCGAATCCTGGGCATTTCTCATACCTGTCATACCCTGGGGGTAGTGACGCGGAAAGCGTTTCAAGGAAGGGTTTTCATTTGCACACTAGTTGCAAATGGCCGAGGGCACCACGTGCCGCCGGCACCGATGGTGGCGCCTTCGGTATATGCGTCCTCGTGGGGTACGGCTTTTAGAAACAACACTTGGTGTTAGTTTCGGTATATGCGTCCTCGTGGGGTACGGCTTACCGAGGGGTCTTCTGTAGGAACACTTGGTGTTCTCTTTTGTTGTAGTTGATGTAGGCGTCTACCCTCGGTACTTGGTACCGAAGGGTCTTCAAATGAAACACTTGGTGCTTCCCAATAGATGTTTGGAAGTTGAGAGGAGAGTATATCCCTGGCACTGGGTGCCGAGGGGTCTTCTTTGATGATATTTGATGATGGAGGTGTACCCTCGGCACTGGGTGCCGAAGGGTCTTCTGTAGGAACACTTGGTGTTCTCATCTTTTCTTTTTTGAAGGTGGGGATGTACCCTCGGCACTGGGTGCCGAGGGGTCTTGACTGAAAACACGTGGTGTTTTCACTGTTTGTTGTAGGTGTTGATGGTGTCCTCCCTCGGCACTTGGTGCCGGAGGGGGTTCTTCTCGTGGTGAGGCCTGGGGCTTGTAGTCAGTATGAGGGCTTGATGTCTTGAATGTATCTTCATTCTTCGAAATTGGAGGCCTTGGGCCATAGGATAGTACATTCACTAGTTATGAGGGCCTGGCCGCTCTTACATTATTGATAAAATTTAACTAAATGGTGTACATTCCAGTGCCTAGGGACTTTTTTCCCATTGGGGCGTTTGAGTTTGTAGGTCCCGGGTTTTATGATGGCTGCTATGATGTAGGGGCCTTCGAATTTTGGTGCCATTTTTCCTCCCTCGGTTGGTTGGCTGGCTTCCCTCCTCCGGAGGACATAGTCCCCCACTTGAAATTCTCGGGTGCGAACTTTGGCGTCGATGTAGCATTTAACTTGCCTTCGGTAGTTTTCTGCCCGGAGGAAGGCCTGCTCCCGGCGTTCTGAAATGAGGTGGAGGTCGAGGGCCATGTTGCTGTCGTTGACCTCGGGGTCGTATTGGATCACCCTTCGGGTAGGAAGGGTGACTTCCGTAGGAGCTTTGGCTTCAAAACCGTAGTAGAGGGAGAAGGGTGTTTCACCTGTAGCGCGCCGAGGGGTAGTGCGGTAGGCCCATAGGATGTTGTGAAGTTCTTCTACCCAGCCACCGCCCTCGGCCTCCAGCTTCTTTTTCAGGCCCTCGAGCAAGGTCCGGTTGGCATTCTCTACTTGCCCGTTGCCTTGAGGGTAGGCAACGGAGGAGAAGGTGTGTTTGATGCCCCATGCCTCCAGAAGGGCACGGAAGGGGGCTGCCTCAAATTGTGTCCCATTGTCGGAGATGATCTGCTGGGGGATGTTCTTGAGGACGAAGTTCTTGAGGACGAAGTGACGGCACTTTGCCTCTGTGATGCTGGCGAGGGGTTCAGCCTCCACCCACATGGTAAAATAGTCGACGGCCACAATGATGTATCTGTTGTTGGAGGTACCCCTCGGCAGAGGGCCCACAAGGTCTATCCCCCATCGGGAAAACGGGACAGAGGTGCTGATGGGGGCATAGTTGACCGCTGGTCTGCCGGGAGCTTTCTGGAAATGTTGGCATGCGGTGCACCTCTGGGCAAGGTCAGCACAGTCCCTGGCCATGGTTGGCCAGAAGTAGCCCTGGAGAATGAGCCTTCGAGACATGGAGAAGGGTCCCTGGTGAGCTGAGCAAGTGCCACTGTGCACTTCCTCCATTGCGACCTCGGCTTCATCTGGATGAAGGCACCGAAGTAGCGTGCCATTGTAAGATCGTTTGTAGAGCCTCCCATCTTCGATGGCGTAGCTGGGAGCCCTCAGTTTTGCCAGTTTAGCGCGGGCCTCATCCTCGGGTAGCTGCCCTGTGGAGATGAAGGCGGTGATATCTGAGATCCAATCCTCCTGTCGTTGTTGTATGTTCATAACGGGGCTCGCATGGATGCTTGAGAGACTGAGTTCCTCGATTTTGGCAATTTTGGAGATGTGCTCGGGGGAGTCAGCCGAGAGCTTAGACAATATGTCGGCCTCAGAGTTCTGAGCCCTCGGTATTTGAGTAAGAGAGTGTGCCTCAAATACCTTAAGCAACTCCTTGGCCGCTTCCTTGTACTGTTTCATTCTTCCCTCCTTGGCCTCATATTCTTCGGAGATTTGGCCAACGACCAACTTGGAGTCGCATTTGATGTGGATCTGCCGAGCCCTCATGTTGGCAGCCAGCCGGAGGCCACATAGGAGGGCCTCATACTCGGCCTCATTGTTGGAGACTTTGAAGGAGAAGCGGATTGCATAGTAGGCCCTGAAGCCCTCGGGAGTAATGAGGACTACCCCTCCCCCGCATGCTTTGGTCGCGGAGGAGCCATCAGTGTAGAGGGTCCGCCAGTCGTCCGAGGTAGCCGAGGGCTCCCCGTCCGTGGCTGCCCTTGTGGTACATTCCGTCACAAAGTCCGCTAGGGCTTGGCCCTTGATGGCAGGCCTTGGATGGATGTCAATGTTGTACTGGCTCAAGAAGATAGCCCACTTAACCATGCGGGAGGAGCTGGTGGGGCTCCTCATGAGGGCGCCGAGGGGTTGATGAGTGAGGACCTGAACTGGGTGAGCCTGAAAGTAGTGGCCCAACTTCTTGACAGTCCAAACGATGGCCAACACCGTTTTTTCCACAGGGGAGTACCTGAGCTCGGCCTCCCTTAGGGTCTTGCTAACGTAGAAGATGGCATGTTGGATGCCGTCTTCCTCCCGGATGAGCACAGAGCTGATGGCCGCCGGGCTGACCCCAAGGTAGAGGTAGAGGGTCTCCCCTACCTTGGGTTTGGAGAGCACAGGAGGTGAAGATAGATATCTTTTGAGCTCGTCGAAAGCCCCCTGGCATTCCGGAGTCCATAGAAAGCCAGCCGTCTTCCTCATGATCTGGAAGAAGGGTAGAGACTTCTCCGCCGATTTAGATAGAAAACGGTTGAGGGCTGCTAGGCGGCCCGTCAACCGTTGAACTTCCTTTACATTGCGTGGGGGCTCCATATTGATGATGGCCTGGATCTTCTCGGGGTTGGCCTCAATACCCCTTCGGCTCACCATGTAGCCTAAGAATTTGCCCCCTTGGACGCCGAAGGTGCACTTCTTCGGGTTTAGCCGAAGGTTGAATTTTTGCATGATGGCGAAGATTTCCCGGAGGTCGTCAGCATGGCTGGAAGATTGCTTGCTCTTGACGATCATGTCGTCGACATAGGCCTCCATGGTGCGCCCTAGGACGGCTTGAAAGACCCGGGCCACCATCCGGGTGTAAGTGGCCCCCGAGTTCTTTAGGCCGAAGGCCATCACTAGGTAGCAGAAGATGCCCTCGGGAGTCATGAAGGCAGTTTTTTCGGCGTCCTCCTCGTGCATGAATATTTGATGGTACCCTCGGAAGGCATCGAGGAAGGACATGATTTCACACCCTGCGGTCTCATCCACCAATTGATCAATGTTTGGTAGAGGGAATGGATCCATAGGGCATGCTTTGTTGAGATCAGTGTAGTCCACGCACATGCGGAAGGTAGGGGGCTTCTGTGCGAGGACTACATTCGCCAGCCATGAGGGGTATTTCACCTCCTTGATGTGTTTGATTGAGAGGAGCATGGGGACCTCCTTCTTCACGAATTCCCTCCTCTCGGCGGAGAGGGGTCTCCTTCGTTGTTGTACTGCTTTTGCCGAAGGGTCCACCGAGAGGCGGTGGGTGATGACCCTTCGGCTGATTCCCGGCATGTCCTCCGGCCCCCATGCAAAGACAGTGGAGTAGGCGCGGAGGGCGTCGGTGATACCGGTCTTCAAATCTTCAGGGAGCTGGGCTCCAATCTTCACGACTCTCTCCGGCTGGGCCGGATCGAGCGCAAAGTCTTCTACGTCCTCGGCCGGTTCAGCCCTCGGCCTTCTTTCCTCTTGGTCGACGGCTCCGGTGATGGTGTCAACACGGAATTCCGTCTTGCTTACCTTCTTAGTGACCTGAAGATAGCAGGCGCGGGCAATTTTTTGGTTCCCCCGGGAGTAGCCAATGCCCCCCTCGGCGGGAAACTTGAGGCAGAGATGCCTCATGGAGATGATGGCTTCGAGGTCCTCGAGGGCTGGCCGGCCGAGGATGATGTTGTGGGCGCAGTCAATGTTGACGACGACGAACTCCACCTCGAGCTGGGCTCTATGGAGCCCGTCGCCGAAGATCACCGGGAGGGTTATTACCCCTTCGGAATCAATAGTATCGCCGGTGAAGCCGGCAAGAGGAGTCTTAATGGGCCAAAGGGACCCCCTCTCCAGATGCAGCTCTCTGAAGGTGCTGAGGTACATTACATTGACGGAGCTGCCCGTGTCAATGTAAGTTCGGTGAATAATGGTGTCGTTGATCTCCGTTCGAATCACCAAAGCATCCCTGTGAGGAAAAGAAGTAGGAGGGAGATCTGCGTTGGTGAAGGTGATGGGTTCCTCCCTCAATCGCTTTACCGGGGGCATATGAGTGACTTCCCCCACGTAAAGCGATTGAGCCCACTTCTTTCGTTGGCTGGTGGAATCGCCCCCTGTATTGCCACCGGTGATCATGAGGATTTGGCGTTTCTTTTCCTGGTAGTGGGGGTACTCCTCCTCCTCTTCTTCCAAGTTTCCGATCTCCCTCTTCTTGCCGAGGGGGATGGTGTTCGGATTTACCCAGGCATTCACCTTCGTATGGTGCCCTCGGGGAGGTCCCTGATGAGAAGGTCCCTCCTGCCGAGGGCTCTGGACAAATTGGGACAGGTGCCCCGCCTGTATTAATCTCTCGATGGCCGTCTTCAGCTGATGGCAGTCATCGGTCCTGTGCCCCTGGTGCCGATGGAAGCGACAGTAGGGGAACTGAGGGTTGATAGCGTGTACCTCCGGGGGTGCGTGAGATTTGCGCTCAACGAGGCCCCTCTCCTCGGCAAAATCGAGGATGATGCTGACGGGGTGCGTCAATGGTGTCCGAGGGCGGTCCAGGAGAATGGGCTGGGCCCAAGTCTTAGGGTTGCTCTTATAACCTCCCCCGGGCTTGGCTTGGCCTTGCCGAGGGCGGTCATCGGAGGGTCCCGAAGTCTTGGGGCGATTTGGAGGAGCCCCCGGCCCTCGGTTATGCTTGTTGTCAGCCCTCGGGGGCTGCTGGTCCGGGTGTTGGTGATACTTCTCCACCTCCTCGGCCTCAGCATACCGGTCCCCCCCGCTGCAAGGCCCTTATGTAGTCGCGGGGGGGGGGGGGGGGTTCAATAATGAGGCTCCTGGAAAAGTTGCCGGTGCGGAGGACGGTTTGTAGGAGGGCCAGGAGGGTCCCGTCATCAGCACCGTCGACCTTGTCAGCCTCCGTCCTCCAGCGCTCTAGGAAATCCCGAAGGGCCTCATCCTTCTTTTGGCGTATCGTTAGGAGGTGGGAGAAGTGCTTCCTTGTGCGACGCCTCCCGGCAAATTGTGTCAAGAATCGCTGGGCGAGTTCTTGCCACGAATCAATGCAGCCCTCGGGCAGCCTGTTGAACCATTCGTATGCTGGTCCCTCTAAGGTGGAGAGGAACCAACGACACAAATATTCGTCTGACGCCCCCACCATCATCATGCTGTTCTGGTACTTGCTGTAATGTTCCTGGGGGTCCGTTTTCCCGCTGTAGGGCTGTATGTGTTGCCCTCGGTATTTTTCCGGGATCCGGGCCGCCAATACCCTTGGGGTAAATGGCGTCCGAGTCCGGAGCTGGATGACGGGTTCCCCGGAGCCCTCGGCCACCTTCTTCTGTAATTCCTCCATCTTGGTCATCATGGCCTCGTATTTGAGGTATGAGTGAGGGGTGGAGGTGGTGGCGTGAGCTTTGTTGGACTCCATCTCGTCAAGCCGGCGTTGGAGGGCCGCAATAATCTCGTCCCGGGGGTCCCTCGGGAGGGTCTCCGCCCCCTGCGAACGAACCCGGGCCGAGTGGGCCTGGTTGATTTGGTGCCGAGCATCATCAGCGTGAAGGGGTGCCTTGCCTTTGTCCCGAGGGGGACGCTCCTCGTCTGCCCTCGAAACAGATCCCCCGCTTTCCTGGGGCCTTTGGAGTGCTTTCCCCCCGAGGCGGTCTTGGACCCCTCGGCGGTTTGGCCCTCCTCCGAGCCGGTTGAGGGCGGAAGTACGGGGCCTCTCCCTGTTGTCATTATGGCGGTCCCGGGACTGAACTTCCTGGGAGGATGTCTCTTGGGCCACCACCCCCTCGTCGTTTCTCACCCGAGGGGTGGGATTTCCGAAGGGGTGTGGCAGAGGGGGAAGCATGATATTTTCCCCGATCTGAGGGTGAGCTGGAGCCAGGGTGCCGAAGGCACCCGGGTTCTGGGTGAGCGTCTGGATGAAGGCGGAGAGTGCCGATTGTACGTCGATGGTGAGAACCGGAGGGCTGACTTGGTCATCGCTCCGGTTTTTCTTCTTGGCCTCGATGCCGAGGTGGGCATCGGGGGCGTTTTGTTGGATCTGAAGGCGTAGGTCGACAGCCGCCTGTTCCAGCCCAGCGATGACACCGCCCTCGGGAGCCCTGTGAGAGGCTTCGGGGGCGTTGACGTCGCCGAGGGCCAGGTTCTTGTCTTCTACGTTCTTTGAATTGGCACGTGTTGTCCTCACCATTTTGATAGAGGGCTAGTGTTTTGTGTTTGGTCGAGGGGGAGGGTTTCTTACTCGATTGTTCAAGCTCTCAACGAGAGCACCAAATGATGGATAGTCTACCCGGGGGTATATATCCGAAGGGTTATTACGGGGAATAACTTAGAGAGAAGTCAGAGCAAACAAGTAAGAGAGAGAGTGTATATTCGATATGTATTAAGCGTGGTCACAAATGGGGAAATGGGGTGCTATTTATAGTAGCAATAAATGCCGAGCAGGGACACGTGTCAAGCGCTCATTGGCCGAGGGGTCACCTCAACTGGTTGGCGCTGGCAGCCGCATGTGGCCGCATTTAATGCGGCTGTTGGACGGGACGTCTGTGCGGGGTACGGTGATCTGTACGCATGTGAGGCAGATATCTTGTCGAGTGAGATGCCTTCGGCTATAGAGCAGTAACCGAGGGCTCTCCCGCCCGATGGCACCCTGGTGCCGAGGGCTCACAGTGCCGAGGGCTGCTGTTTTCGCCATTTTCTCCCAGTTTCCTAATTTGCTTGAGAAACCCGCTCTGTGACAATTTGGAGCCTTCGGCCAGGGGTCCGAAGGCACCCCTGTGCGTTGTGCGGACTGCTTGGTACTCTGGGCGCTGTGATTTGGGCCTGTTGGGCCTTTGCTGGAGTAGTAGGAGTCTGTGGGCCGGGGGTTCCCGGGCCATATACTCCATCAAGCACTAAACCGTTTCTTATCAAAACTAGCTGAGAAGGCCACACCGTTCTTCCACATCATGAAGAAGTCAAAAGGTTTTGTATGGACTAAAG
The DNA here is from genome assembly GCA_945859875.1 of Cuscuta europaea. Taxonomy (NCBI): domain Eukaryota; kingdom Viridiplantae; phylum Streptophyta; class Magnoliopsida; order Solanales; family Convolvulaceae; genus Cuscuta; species Cuscuta europaea. The sequence continues at coordinate 7,855,493 of CAMAPE010000006.1, forward strand.
AGTGTCAAACTTCGTTTGAAGGATTGAAGCAATATCTCTTATCTCCTCCGGTGTTGTCTAAACCAGAGACGGGGGAGACCCTTTATCTATATCTGGGGGTCTCCCCGAGTGCAATAAGCTCTGTCTTGGTGCGTGAGGAGGGGGGGTACTCAGAGACCTGTTTACTATGTCAGCAAAACCTTGAGGGATGCTGAGCTACGGTACATTGCCATAGAGAAAACTGTTTTGTCAGTGGTGTGGACAGTCAAACGACTGACACAATACTTCCAAGCTCACCCCGTCCATATTTTGTCACACCAACCTCTAGGCGCGCTAATGAAGAGTCCCACAGCATCATCAAGGATGGTCAAATGGGCAGTATACCCTAGTCAATTCCACATAGAAGTGAGGCCTCGCCCTTCAGTTAAAGGGCAAGCTCTCGCGGATTTCATTGTGGAATGCACAGCACGTGAAGAAGCGACGAAGACGAGGCATGAAGACCATAATTCCGAGTGGTGGATACTGTCCACGGACGGCTCATCCACGGCCAAATCTTGTGGCGAAGGAGTGGTCCTCACCACGCCCAAAGGCTTTAGGGCCTACTATGCCATCCGGTTCAATTTTAAAGTATGAAGCTCTGTTATGTGGTTTGCGTCTAGCGGCGAACATGCGGGCGGAGAAGGTCAAGATCCGATGCGATTCAAAGCTAGTTGTGGGACAAATCACAAGTGAATTTGAGGCAAAGGAGGAACGCATGAGGCAGTACCATGATGCTGCATTGGAACTCCTAAAAATGTTCATAGCTTATGAGATTGAACAAATTCCGAGGGGACAGAACGTTGAGGCCGACATGCTGTCCAAACTCAGCGCAGAGACCCCTGAGAGGATCTCAAAGATTGCAAGAGTGGAAGAACTAGACACTTCTAGCATATGTGAGTGCCCGGTGCACACCATAATTACTAGAAACGAGGACTGGATGGACTACCTCGTCAAATATATTCGTGAGGGAGTGCTGCCCGCGGAGGAGGTTGAAGCCAAGGTGACTAAGATGAGGGCGCCAAGCTATACGATTTTGAATGATGTGCTATATAAGAGGTCTTACAATGGCACACTCCTCAAGTGTCTATGGCCTAATGAGGCCATGGCTGCCATGGAAGGGATACACGCTGGGACATGCTCAGCGCACCAAGGAGCGCACACCATGTCACGAAAGGTAATTCTACAAGGATTCTTCTGGCCGACCATTGTAAAAGATTGTGCAGACTTTGTTAAAAGGTGTGTCGTATGCCAGGAGTTTCAGAAATCTCTAGGACGCCCAGCAACGTATTACACTCCCATCAGCACAACCATACCATTCACTAGATGGGGAAGCAATCTAATCGGGGCCTTACCGAGGGGGACCGAGAGCGTGAGATGGGTTATTGTGGCCATAGACTACTTTACCAAATGGATCGAGGCAATACCTTTGGCGAGCATCACCGAAGGACAATGCAGAAAATTTGTCATGAAACACATCCTCTGTCATTTTGGAGTGCCCCAACAAATCATAACCGATAATGGGAAGCAATTCGAAGCATCTGGGTTTAATGACTTTTGTGAGAGTTGGGGAATCAAACACAACAGTGCATCGGTTGCTTACCCTCAGGCGAATGGGCAGGTGGAAAATGCAAACCGCACAATTATGGATGGTTTGAAGAAAAAGCTCGTAGCAGCCGGAGGCGAGTGGGCTGAGGAACTAACACAACTACTCTGGGCGTACAGGACCACGCCGAGGAAGGCGACTGGCGAAACACCATTTGCTCTTACCTACGGTTTTGAGGCGAGGGCGCCAGCCGAGGTAATGCTCCGTTGCCATCGAGAGGAACAGTATGATCCGGCAATAAACGAGGAAATCATGACGACCGAACTTCATTTCATTGAAGAAAGAAGAGAAACGGCTTTTTGCCACGCAGAGAACTATCGAAGGCAAGTCAAGGCATACCACGACTCTCGGGTGCGCAAGCGAAACTTTGACGTCGGAGACTATGTCTTAAGGAGAAGAGAAGGGAGTAAACCCTTGGAAGGCGGAAAATTTTCAAAGAATTATGAAGGTCCTTACATCATAAAATCAGTGATCCGTCCAGGGACCTTCAAACTTCAGACACCTAAAGGGAAGCAGATCGAGAGGACTTGGAATGCTGAGCACCTACTCAAGTTCTACCAGTAATATATTCCTTTTGGTGTTATGTCTCACCACTATAATGTAAGTTCAACATCTAATCATCAATAAAGTACTATGGTGTGCACGGTCCTTACCGTCACCATTACTATAATAGCGTTTCACACCAAAAATAAAAGACCCTCCACGGTCACCATGGGAAGATATTCTAGTGTAGTATTGCTAACAATAAAAGCTTGGGCGACACTCAATGTGTTACGATCAATAAGAGGAATATGCCCTGGGCATGTTCCTTACAATGCCTAACCCTGGGGTGTATGGTCAGGATGCGCATATGGGAATCCCTAAGTGTGACCATGTTTCCCGAAAGAAGTCGTGTGCCCTGTGCAAACCTAGTCATCAGGTTCGCTCACTCAACATGGCTCTTAGGTCATTACTGAGTGATGCGCACAACGTAGCAAAGGAGGAGAAGTCCCCGACAACTTGTGCCTTTTGCTGTCCATGGTAACCCCCTGGTAATGTACGGTACCACCAGACTGAACCAAAGTTCTTTGATGGATAGTGTACCCAGGGGGTAGCTTATCCGAGGGGTTATTGCGGAGAATAACTAGAGAGAAGTCAGAGCAAGCAAGTAAGAGAGAGAGTGTATATCAGATATGTATTCAGCGTATTTTGCTTCTTGGTTACAAATAGGGAAATGGGGTGTTATTTATAGTAGTAATAAATGCCAGATAGGGACACATGTCAAGCATCCATTGGCCGAGGGGTTGCCTCAACTGGTTGGCGCTGGCAATCGCATGTGGCCGCATTTAATGCGGCTGTTGGACGTGACGTCGTACTTGGTACGGTGATTTCGGCGCATCTGGAGTGGATATTATGTCGAGAAAGGTGCCCTCGGCTGTAGGTGATTAGCCGAGGGCTCTGAGTACCGGGGACCCCCTTAGTGCCGAAGGCTCTAGGTGCCGAGGGCTACTGACTTTCACCGTTTTTCCCCAGTAACTTTGCGTGCTTGAGCTGGCCGTCTTCTGAGAATCTGGATCCTTCGGCCAGGGGGCCGAAGGCACTCCCAGTGTGCTGCGTGGGTTGCTCAGTACTTGGGGCACTCTGTTTTGGGCCTGCTGTGCCCCCTGGGCCTATTGGACCTTTATCATAATAGTAGGAGTCTATGGGCCGGGGGTTCCTAGGCCATATACTCCATCAGGAGTCCCTCACTCCTTTTACCGAAAGGTACTTGAGGGAAAAGGAGTAATCTATGTTTGTCCTTTGGTGCCGTTCCGTTGTAGTTTGTTGTGTGCATGTTTCACCCGAGGGCAGTCCCTCTGTTACCCACATTCCAGGACTTGAGGGATCATGCTCGTTTGTCGTGGGAGTTTTTGACACTTTTTGTATTTTGAGATTTTCCTGAAGGGGTCCTCCAGTCCCCCACTCCTTGAGGCACTTGCAAAGTGGTGAAAAGGAGTAGTGTAGTGCCTGCCTACAATATAAAGCCGAGGGGTGACACTTTTCGTTTCATGTTGGGGGGATGCCTAGTTAAAAAACCCATTGGAAAAAACCCTGTGGGAAAAAATTCCAATGAGGGAAAAAGAGTGCACCGAATTCCCCCAATGATGAGTCGAAAAGGTGAAATCCCGGTTTGAAATGAGTGGCAATATTTGTGCCGAAGGCTATTCTTGTCTGAAGGCGCGTGTGTTGCTTTGCCGAAGGCTTGCTGTTGTTATCATGAGGGATGCCGAAGGGGGAGCCCCCAAATTATGGGAATGAGGGCGTGATAAATGTGGGTGATGTTTCCGGTGTTGCCGAGGGGTCCCTTGTTCGTTGGTGAGTGGAGGGCGCCTTTTGATGAAGGCGAGCTCCCCCGGGGGCTTTGTGGTCCTCAATGTGTTTTGAGGGCTGGTGGTTCCTGAGGGGTGTGCCCGTTATGAAGCCGTGGGCTTCTGAAGGAGTGAGCCCGAAGGCCTTTGAGATGTAGTATGAGGGGCATAAACCAGGAGCATCTCTGGGTAAGTGTACCCGGGAGCTCCTCTTGATGAAGTGGAGTGAAGGAGTATGTCTGAGGGCTAGTGTTTTGGCTGATGAAGGAGTGGCCTGCCAAATGTAACCGGGAGCTCCCAGAATATAGCCGTTGTAAAGATAGTCGTTGGAATACCTAACGTCAAAAATATAGCCGTTTGGGGGGGGGGGGGGCTCCACGTGGTGTGCGTTCGTTGGCTGCTTGTGGGCGGGTGTCACCGATTGGGCGAATCGACAGTTCGTAATGATGGCTTTTCAACCGGAGGCCCGGTTTCCGGCCCAAGCCCAGATTTGCGGTGCCTATAAATACCCAAGCTAGGGGACTTCCCCCTTGTGCGATCATTGTTTGTTAGCGGAGCTCTGCCAAATTTTCTAGAGAGAGAGACACCTGCCCTCGATCAACTCTTGTTCCAAGGTCAGTTCCCCCACTTGCTCCTTACCCTTCTTAGCTAGTTGTGTGTTGTGGCCTTAGGTTTAGGGGTTGTAGCATAGAACCCTTAGTATTCCCGAACCCCTGAGTTAGTACAGACAATGTCTTCACAAAGCGACTCTCAAGATATCTCAAGGGAGCCCTCGATGGAGGAGGAAACCGTCTCGGACGTGGAGTCCACAAGTGAACAGCCCTCAGTGGGACAAGATGCCGCCATAGCGATGGAGCTGCAGAGAGCCCTCGTCGCTGAGGTGGAAGCCGAGGACTTCGAACAAGAATGCGAGGATGAAGAGCTGGCCCTCGCCTGGCAGGTAGCCGAGGAAGAGGTGCAGAGAGAGAGAGCGTGAGGGTCACCATCGCTGTTCTCCCCCCTCGCGACGCTGGTGAGGCCAACACCTCTCGGCTATTGAATGCGGTCCCTCTCCGGGTGGCCCCCGGGAAGAAGAAGACGAAGGGTGCTGCTTCCAAGAAGAAAGGCAGTGTTGCAGACCAAGGGAAGCCCATCGATATGCCCGAGGGTTATTCCTACCTGAATACCGCTGCCCTCGACATAAGGTCGAAGGCTGATGAGGCGGATTTCTACGTCACTCAGTTACATGTGGGGCCCTCGGCCGTAGTGGTGGCGCCGGGTCCTGATGATGTGCTCTCCCGGGCTCCCGAGGGTTGCATCGCCGTTAAAATTCTCTCGGTGTCAATGGGCCTCCGATTCCCCCTGCACCCCTTTCTGCGTGAGTACCTTCGGTACGTAGGACTGCTCCCCTGCCAGCTCACGCCGAATAGCCACTCGTACATCGCGGGCTTCCTCCATCTCTGCAAGTCCCGGGGGGTAATGCCTAGCCTGGACCTATTCTTCCAAAGTTTCAACTTGTGCCGGGGGGGGATGCGAATGCCGAGGGCTTCGCGAACTTGCAGCAGGTGGCCTTGTTCAAGTTGTTTACTGAAGCGCCCTCCTCAAACAAAGGGTGGAAAGACCAATGGTGCTACGTAAAGCTAGCCGAGAGCCCCTTCCCGAGGGAGTTGCGCGACCGGTTCAGGCGTCACGAGAAAGTGAGGAGTGCCGCCCTCGAGAAGGATGGGAGGATCCTGGCCAAGATCCCGGAGGGACGAAACAAGAACATAGCCATCAAGGAGTGCACTCAGGAGGAGGATCTCTATGCCCTCGGGTTCCGGTGGTATCGCTTCCTGGGGGAAACAGATGCAAAGTACCCGGCGTTTGATGGAGCCTCCGGGGGTTTAGGAGGTAGCAGCCGAGGGCATCCTTATTTTCGTACTTAGCATACGTTTTCATTCTTTCTTTTCTTTTATTTTCATTTACTGATGACCCGTCAGCTTAACCCTTTATTGTGTTGCAGGTATCCCGGTCTCCAAGATGAATGTTAGGGGGCTCGCTGATCTGAAGAAGAAGTCCTCCAAGGTCCTGAAGGGGACGGATGCGGGCATCCAGAAGCCCGCCGGTGACTTCTTTAAGAAGTCCGAGGGGCCGTCGACGGTCCCAAGCGCTGATGCCGCCGCCGCCGCGAAGAGAAAGGCCACGGGCAAGGCTCCCGAGGGGAAGAGGCCAAAAAAGGGAGATACCGGGAAGAAGGATCCTCCCGTGGTGATCATAGATGAGTGCCCCGCCTCCGGGACGCATGTGGAGATGCCGGTGGCTGAAGTGCCGATGGGTGTCTGGGAGCCACCCTCCGAGGTTTTGCAGGTTTCTCTCCTGAGGGGAACAACCGTGATGAACTGCACGGTGGACCCGAGGGTGCTTCTGAGGGGCATGACCCCTGAGATTGACAGAGCCACCCTCGGGGCTAATGATGACTTGGCCCTCGAGGACAAGATCCTCCGGTCTTCCCTCACTGTAAGTTTCTTCCTTATTACCGTTCTACCTTGCGCTAGGATATATTGTACGGCTTTCCTAACTCCGTTATAATTTACAGGTTTGCATTGCCCTCGGCGAACAGGCCCGGAGGCTGGAGGAATGTCGCCTACACAAGGCTGAGCAGGATGCGAAGGTGAGGGAACTTGTCCGTCAGAACTCTGATGACATCAGGCAGGTGGCTGCACTGGAGGAGAGCCTTCGGCAGATGACGCTGCGGGAAGAGGCCGCAGACCGGGGCAAGGCCGAGGCTGAGAGGTCCGCAGCTGAAGCCCTCGAGAAGGCCGCCAAGGAGGCCGAGGCCACCAAGGCGGATGCCGTTGCGGAGGCGCGAGAGGAGGCCATCTCTGGATTCTTGGCGGGGGGTGGAAAGCCGAGGAGCACAAACAATGGCTGTCCTCGGTCGTGGAGTCCTCCGTTGATGAATGGTGCGACGGGCCCGGCGTGGAGTGGGTTTCCCGAAAGGGCAAACAATACTACGATGGGGGTGAGTTTTTTACTCAGGCCCTCATCTACCGGAGGATGGCCCGTCACTTGAAGATTGATCCAAAAGACTTCGACCAGGCGGCATACGGCCTTCCTCCCCTGCAGCCAGACGTCCGTGTTCCTCTCCCCCCAGAAGTCGAAAGGCCAGACTTGGAAGATACTGAGCTGATGAAGGAGGCCGAGGGGGACGATGCAGAGGCCGGCATAGAGGTCACCTCAAAGCCTGTGGAAGAGGCTGCCACCGGGGCTGATAATATTTGATTTGTACTTGGCAAATTTTTGAACAATTTTGTAATGAACATCTGTACGATTCCGGCCTCGGCCATTTTGTGATATACACTTCAACTTTTCCTTCCTTTTGATGAATGAATATCTGCCTTCGGGCTTTTGTACCTAATTCATTTTCCTTTGACTGTTTTTTTTGAATGTATGCCTCCGTTTTCTTTGAATGTATGCCTTCGTTCTTCTTTGTGAATGAGAGTGTATGTCAGTGCGGTATTCTGACCGAGGGGCCAGTTTTTAGGACTTAGAAAATATTTCTCTAAGTATAGTGCCTCGTGTAGCCCTCGGCTACTAGGTCCGTTTAGTCATCTGAATATTTCACCGAGGGCCCAACGTTCAGGACTTAGAAATCTTTTCTAAGTGTTGTTCATCTGTTGGCCCCCGACTAATTCCTTCCCTCTAGTTCTGTGTAGCCTTCATGAGATAACCGGAGGCAAGACGCTTAGGACTTAGAAAATTTTTCCTAAGTGTTTGAATACCGTCTGGCCTTCGGTACGTGGGCACCCTTCGCTGCATGGATATATAACCGAGGGACCGAAATATTTAGGACTTAGAAAATATTTCTAGGTGTAGTTTCACCAAGCCTTCAACCGTGTGGCCCCTCTGGCTGCATGGAGATTTGACCGAGCGTCAAAAATATTTAGGACTTAGAAAATATTTCTAAGTGTAGTTGTATGAGGTAGGAGCCTTCGGGTGAAATGTGCGAGCCTTGTCGTAGGTGTACCTTCGGTTGACCGGTGACTTCGACAGAGGGCAAAGTACTTAGGACTTATAAAAATTTTCTAAGTATTTCCTGTTGTTGGCCTTCGGTTGGGGACCCTTTGGACAATGCCTGTTTGTATCCCCGCGGCGTCTAGTGAGGTGCCGGAGGTGATTCTTGCTTGGATTTGGCCAACATCTTATAGCTTTGTTGTATAGTAGCCTTCGGGAACGTTTTGAGTTGTTGTTGAGTGAACCAATCAAGTTCTGTATGATTTGAACCTTCGGTAATAAAAAAGTGGACTTAGCGATTTGTCGATGATACTTGTTGAATAGTATCCTTGGTAATTTAGGAGCTTCCAGGTGCCGAAGGTGTACCCATGGGGAGCCCTCGGTATGTTTCCGTGAATTGTTGGAGTGGTGTACTCATTGATTTCTCGCTGAGTCTACTCCCCTTCACCACCCTTTTTTTGTAGTGAAGGGGAGGCTTCAAGAAACTTGGTTTCTTGGTAAGGCTTGGCCTATCGGGAGGTAACAGAATACACCATTAGCTCCCCCCTCGGGTTAACCTTCCGAGTTCCGAGGGGATCGAGGGTCGTTTCCTGGGCACAAGACATGGTCTGTAGCCTGCCTCCCCTTGGGAGATGGCGCAGAAAGCGCCTCAGTTTTGAAAGTCGTCCCCTCGGCGCCGGACATAGTCCGTGGCCTGCCACACCCTTGGGGTAGTGGCGCAGAGAGCGTTTCGATTTGGAAGTCGAATCCTGGGCATATTAGATGCCTTCCAATCCCTTGGGGAAAAGGCGCGGAAAGCGTTCCGTTTTTGAAAGTCGAATCCTGGGCATATTACCTGCCTGTCATACCCTTGGGGTAATGACGCGGAAAGCGTTTCAGGGAAGGGTTTTCATATGCACACTGGTTGCAAATGGCTGGGGGCACTACGTGCTACCGGCACCGATAGGTGGCGCCTTCAGTATATGCGTCCTCGAGGGGAACGTCTTTAGAAACAACACTTGGTGTTTGTTTCAAGATGTGGTCTTCTGTGAAAACACTTGGTGTTTTCTTCCATTTGTTGAAAGTTGGCAGTGGTGTACCCCCCAGCATTGGGTGCCGAGGGGTCTTCATTGAAGACAGTTGGTACTTTCTCCCTTGTTGCAGGTGATAGTATCGTCCACCCTCGGCACTTGGTGCCGAGGGTTCTTGCTTGTGATAAGGCCTTGGGCCAAGGGGTGATATGAGGGCTAGGTCACTCGCAAGAGTCTTGTTCCATGTTCTTGGTGTCTTCAATATGCCTTCATTCTTCAAAATTTTTAGGCCTTGGGCCGCAAAATAATACATTCACTAGTTATGAGGGCTTAGCCGCTCTGATATTATTGATAAAATTTAACTAAGTGATGTACATTCCAGTGTCTAGGGACTTCAGTCCTGTTGGGGCGTTTTAGTTTGTAAGTTCCTGGTTTGATGATGGATGCCACGATGTAGGGGCCCTCGAACTTTGGTGCCATCTTTCCGCCCTCGGTTGGTTGGCTAGCTTCCCTTCTTTGGAGGACATAATCCCCCACTTGGAATTCCCGGGAGCGGACCTTGGCGTCAATGTAAGCCTTCATTTGCCTTCGGTAGTTTTCCGCGCGTATGAAGGCTTGCTCTCGGCGTTCTGAAATAAGGTGGAGGTCGAGGGCCATATTGGCGTCGTTGGCCTCTGGATCATATTGTGTGACCCTTCGAGTCGGAAGGGTTACCTCAGTGGGGGCCTTAGCTTCAAATCCGTAGCAAAGGGAGAAGGGTGTCTCGCCTGTCGCTCGCCGAGGGGTGGTACGGTAGGCCCATAAGATGTTGTGGAGCTCTTCTACCCAACCACCCCCTTCGGCCTCCAGTTTCTTTTATAGGCCCTCGAGAAAGGTCCGGTTGGCGTTTTCCACTTGTCCGTTGCCTTGAGGGTAGGCAACGGATGAGAAGGTGTGTTTGATGCCCCATGCCTCTAGGAGGGCACAGAAGGGGGCTGCCTCGAACTGAGTCCCGTTGTCGGAGACGATTTGCTGGGGGACGCCAAACCTTGTGAGGATGTTCTTGAGAACAAAATGACGGCACCTGGCCTCAGTAATGCTGGCGAGGGGCTCAGCTTCCACCCATTTGGTGAAGTAATCGATGGCGACGATGATGTACCTGTTGTTGGAGGTACCCCTCGGCAGAAGGACCACAAGATCTATGCCCCACCGAGCGAAGGGTATGTATGTGCTGCCGGGGGCTTTTTGGAAGTGTTGGCATGCGGTACATCTTCGGGCGAGATCTGCACAATCCCGGGCCATCGTAGGCCAAAAGTAGCCCTGGATTATTAGCCATCGGGACATGGAGAAGGGTCCCTGGTGAGCTGAACAAGTGCCATTGTGCACTTCCTCCATCGCCACTTCGGCTTCATCTTGATGAAGGCACCGAAGTAACGTCCCATTGTACGATCTTTTGTAAAGCCTTCCGTCTTTGATGGTGTAGCTGGGAGCCCTAAGCTTTGCTAGCTTGGCACGGGCCTCATCCTCGGGCAGTTGCCCTGTGGTGATGAAGGCGACAATGTCTGAGATCCAGTCTCCTTGCCTTTGTTGTATGTGCATGACGGGGCTAGCATGTATGCTGGAGAGACTGAGCTCCTCGATCTTGGCAATCTTTGAGATATGTTTAGGGGATTCGGCCGAGAGCTTTGATAAAATGTCGGCCTCGGAGTTTTGAGCCCTCGGTATTTGAGTAAGAGAGTGTGCCTCAAATACCTTAAGCAACTCCTTGGCCGCTTCTTTGTACTGCTTCATTCTCCCTTCCTTGGCTTCGTACTCCCCGGAAATTTGGCCGACAACTAATTTGGAGTCGCACTTCACGTGGATCTGTCGGGCCTTCATGTTAGCTGCCAGCCGAAGGCCACAGAGGAGGGCCTCATATTCGGCTTCATTGTTAGAGACTTTGAAGGAGAAGCGGACTGCGTAATAGGCCCGGAAGCCTTCGGGTGAGATGAGAACCATCCCTCCTCCACATGCCTTGATGGCGGAGGAGCCGTCGGTGTAGAGGGTCCACCAATCATCCGAAGGGGCCGAGGGCTCCTCGCCCGTGGCTGATCTTGCCGTACATTCTGTCATGAAGTCCGCTAGGGCTTGGCCCTTGATGGCGGGCCTAGGACGGATGTCGATGTTGTATTGGCTCAGGAAGACAGCCCATTTTACCATTCGAGAGGAGCTTGTGGGGCTCCTCATCAAAGCGCCGAGGGGTTGGGGAGTGAGGACCTGGACCGGGTGAGCTTGGAAGTAGTGGCCCAACTTCTTGACAGTCCACACGATAGCCAACAGCGTTTTTTCCACAGGGGAATACCGGAGTTCTGCTTCCCTGAGGGTCTTGCTAACATAGAAGATGGCATGTTGGATGCCATCCTCTTCCCGGATGAGTACTGAGCTGATGGTTGCCGGGCTAACACCCAGGTAAAGGTATAGGGTCTCCCCCACCTTGGGTTTAGAGAGCATAGGGGGTGAAGATAAGTACCGTTTGAGTTCCTCAAAGGCCCCCTGACACTCTGAAGTCCACTGGAAACCGGCGGTCTTTCTCATGATCTGGAAGAAGGGTAAGGACTTCTCCGCCGATTTTGATAAGAAGCGATTGAGGGCTGCCAGGCGGCCCGTCAATCGTTGGACCTCCTTTACGTTGCGTGGGGGCTCCATGTTGATGATGGCCTGGATCTTCTCGGGGTTGGCCTCGATACCCCTTCGGCTCACCATGTAGCCTAAGAATTTGCCCCCTTGTACGCCGAAGGCACACTTCTTCGGGTTTAGCCGAAGGTTGAACTTCTGCATGATGGCGAAGATTTCCCTCATGTCGTCAGCATGGCTTGTTGACTGCTTGCTTTTGACGATCATGTCGTCAACATACGCCTCCATGGTGCACCCTAGGACAGCGTGAAATACCCTGACCACCATCCGAGTGTAGGTGGCGCCTGAGTTCTTTAGGCCGAAGGCCATGACAAGGTAGCGGAAGATGCCCTCGGGAGTCATGAAGGCTGTTTTTTTAGCATCTTCCTCATGCATAAATATTTGATGATACCCGCGGAATGCGTCGAGGAACGACATGATTTCACACCCCGCGGTTTCATCTACAAGTTGATCAATGTTTGGCAAAGGAAAGGGGTCCATGGGACACACCTTGTTGAGATCCGTATAGTCCACGCACTTGCGGAATGAGGGCGGTTTTTGTGCGAGGACTACATTTGCCAGCCATGAGGGGTACTTTACCTCCTTGATGTGCTTGATAGAGAGGAGCATGGCGACCTCCTTCTTCACAAATTCCCTCCTCTCGGCAGAGAGGGGTCTCCTCCGCTGTTGTACTGGTTTAGCCGAAGGGTCCACCGAGAGGCGGTGGGTGATGACCCATCGGCTTATCCTCGGCATGTCCTCCGGCCCCCATGCGAAAACGATGGAGTAGGCGCGGAGGGCGGTGATGATGTCGGTCTTCAAGTCTTCAGGGATCTTGGCTCCAATCTTCACGACTCTCTCCGGCTTGGCCGGATCGAGCGCAAAGTCTTCTACCTCCTCGGCTGGTTCAGCCCTCGGCCTCCTTTCTTCCGCTTCCACAGTTCCGGTGATGGTGTCAACGTGGAACTCCGTCTTGCTAACCTTCTTCGTCACTTGAAGGTAGCAAGCGCGGGCGAGTTTTTGGTTCCCCCTTGAATAACCGATCACCCCCTCGTCTGGGAACTTGAGGCAGAGGTGCCTCATGGAGATGAAGGCTTCGAGATCCTCGAGGGCTGGCCGGCCGAGGATGATGTTGTGGGCGCAATCGATGTTGACAACGACGAACTCCACCTCGAGCTTGGCTTTATGGATCCCGTCGCTGAAAAGTACCGGGAGGGTTATGACCCCCTCGGAATCAATGGTGTCGCCGGTGAAGCCGGCAAGAGGGGTCTTGATGGGCCGAAGGGACCCCCTCTCCAGATGCAGGTCTCTGAAGGTACTGAGGTACATTACATTGACGGAGCTGCCCGTGTCAATGTAAGTTCGGTGAATGATAGTGTCATTGATCTCTGTGCGGATGACGAGGGCATCCATGTGTGGGGAGGACACTGGGGGGAGATCAGCGTTACTGAAGGTGATGGGTTCCTCCCTCAGCCGCTTTACTGAGGGCATATGAGTGACTTCCCCCACGTAAAGTGATTGAGCCCACTTCTTTCGTTGACTTGTAGAGTCACCCCCGGTATTGCCCCCGGTGATCATGAGGATGTGGCACTTCTTTTCTTGGTACCGAGGGTACTCCTCTTCCTCTTCTTCCAGGTTCCCAATCTCCCTCTTCTTGCCGAGGGGGATGGGTTGGGGTTTATCCATGCGTTTGCTTTCGCAGGGCGCCCTCGAGGTGGCCCTTGGTGAGGGGGGCCCTGTTGCTGAGGGCCCTGGACAAACTGGGACAGATGGCCTGCTTGTATCAACCTTTCGATGGTCGTCTTCAGCTGATGGCAGTCATCGGTTCTGTGCCCCTGATGCCGGTGGAAGCGATAGTAGGGGTAGTTTGGATTGATGGCATATACTTCCTGGGGTGCGCGGGAATCTCGCTCCACCAGGCCTCTCTCCTCAGCGAAATCAAGGATAACGCTGACGGGGTGCGTCAGAGGTGTCCGAGGATGCTCCAGGAGAACAGGTTGTGCCCAAGCCCTCGGTTTCCCCTTGTAACCTCCCCCGAGCTTGGCTTGGCCGTGCCGGGGGCGATCACCGGGGGGTGCCGAATCCTTGGGTTGGTTGCGGGTCGCCCCCGGCCCCCGGTTGCCTTTGTCGTCTGGCCGAGGGCGTTGCTGATTGGGGTTGTGATGGCACCTCTCCACCTCATTGGCTTCGGCATACCTGTCCCCCCACTGTAGGGACCTTATATAATCGCGGGGGGGTTCGATGATGAGGCTCCTTGAGAAGTTCCCGGGGCGGATTACTGTTTGGAGGAGGGCTAGGAGGGTCCCGTCGTCTGCACCATCAACTTTATCAACCTCCGTTCTCCAGCGCTCCAAGAAGTCCCGAAGGGTCTCCTCTTTCCTCTGCCTCACTGTCAGCAAGTGGGAGAAGTGATTTCTTGTGCGGCGCCTTCCCGCAAATTGCGTCAAGAATCGCTGGGTGAGTTCTTGCCATGAGTCAATGCAGCCCTCGGGCAATCGATTGAACCATTCGTAAGCCGGCCCCTCTAAGGTGGAGAGGAACCAGCGGCACAAATATTCATCTGATGCCCCCACCATCATCATACTGTTTTGGTATCTACTGTAGTGCTCCTGGGGTCAGTTTTTCCGTCGTAGGGCTTGATGAGTTGCCCTCGGTATTTCTCCGGGATCCGGTCCGCCAATACCCTTGGGGTAAATGGCGTCCGGGTCCGGAGCTGTATGGCGGGTTCCCCGGAGCCCTCAGTTATCTTCTTCTGCATTTCCTCCATCTTGGCCAACATCGCCTCATACTTGAGGTCTGTATGAGGGGCAGAGGTGGTGGCGTGTGCTTTGGTGGCCTCCATCTCATCAAGCCGGCACTGGAGGGCCGCAATGATTTCGTCCCGGGGGTCCTTCGGGACGGCCTCCGCCCCCTGCGAATGGACACGGGCCGAGTGGGCCTGGTTAATTTGTTGGCGGGCGTCGTTGGCATGGAGAGGTGCCTTGCCTTTGTCCTGAGGGGGACGTCTTTCATTAGACCTAGAGACGGATCCGCCACTTTCCTGGGGCCTTTGGAACACCTTCCCCCCGAGGCGGTCTTGGACCCCTCGGCGGTCTTGCGCCCCTCCGAGTCTCTCGAGGGCGGAGGTTCGGGGTTGTTCTTTGTGCACGTTGTGGCGGTCCCGGGACTGGACTTCTTGGGAGGCCGTATCTTGGGACACGACCCCCTCGACGTTCCCAATCTGGAGGACAGGGTTCCCGAGGGGGTGTGGATGAGGGGGAGGCATGATATTTTCCCTGACCTGAGGTTGGAGGGGAACCAGAGTGCCGAAGGCACCTGGATTCTGGCTAAGCGTCTGGATGAAGGCGGAAAACGCCGATTGTACGTCGATTGTGATGACCGGAGGGCTAACTTGATTCTCGCTCTGGTCCTTCTTCTTGGCCTCGATGCTGAGGCGGGCATCGGGGGCATTCTGTTGAATCTGATGGCGTAGGTCGACAGGCGTCTGGTCCAACCCGGCGATGACGCCACCCCCGGGAGCCCTGTTGGAGGCTTCGAGGACATCGACTTCGCCGAGGGCCAGGTTCCTGTCCTCAACGTTCTTAGAGTTGGCACGAGTTGTTCTCACCACTTTAGCTAGGTGTTTTGTGTTTAGCGAGGGGGAGGGTTTCTTACTTGATTATTCGACCTCTCAACGAGAGCACCAAATGATGGATAGTGTACCCAGGGGGTAGCTTATCCGAGGGGTTATTGCGGAGAATAACTAGAGAGAAGTCAGAGCAAGTAAGTAAGAGAGAGAGTGTATATCAGATATGTATTCAGCGTATTTTGCTTCTTGGTTACAAATGGGGTAATGGGGTGCTATTTATAGTAGTAATAAATGCCAGATAGGGACACGTGTCAAGCATCCATTGGCCGAGGGGTCGCCTCACCTGGTTGGCGCTGGCAATCGCATGTGGCCGCATTTAATGCGGCTGTTGGACGTGACGTCGTACTTGGTACGGTGATTTCGGCGCATGTGGAGTGGATATTATGTCACGAAAGGTGCCCTCGGCTGTAGGTGATTAGCCGAGGGCTCTGAGTACCGGGGACCCCCTTAGTGCCGAGGGCTTTAGGTGCCGAGGGCTACTGACTTTCACCGTTTTTCCCTAGTAACTTTGCGTGCTTGAGCTGGCCGTCTTATGAGAATTTGGATCCTTCGGCCAGGGGGCCGAAGGCACTCCCAGTGTGCTGCGTGGGTTGCTCAGTACTTGGGGCGCTATGTTTTGGGCCTGCTGTGCCCCCTGGGCCTATTGGGCCTTTATCAGAATAGTAGGAGTCTATGGGCCGGGGGTTCCTGGGCCATATACTCCGTCATTCTTATATCCGACATCGGGAGAAGTTTGGGGAGGGGGAGACACCGAGTTCCATACTCAACGTTGTACTGTCATACAATTCATCAAAGAAGATGACTGCGCACACCCCGTTTAGGCAGGGTGCGGTGTGCAACGTGATCACCCGTATAGGGAACAATGTTTAAATAAAAAAAACGATATTAAAGGGAAATATTACATTGTCAAGGTAATTGTTTGCTTGAAATTCAAAAAACGGTCTAACAAATTAGGTGCTAAAGAAAAAGAAAAACATGCAGACCATGTTATGGTAGTCTAACTCTAACACTCTCCTAGGCATGGAGATGGTCAAACAAAGGATCACTCAAGCTAAAACCCCAACATTGGTACTTCTTCGGAAGTTATGGAGTCACCAGAGGGAACGACTCTAGAAGAAGGGTCAACATTCTCAGGCTCTGGGTTAGGAATCTCAAAAGGAAGCCCCCAATCGGCAATGCATGAGGCGCCATGCTGAGCCTTCAGAACGGCATAAATTTCCTGTTGCTTGGTATATTCCCCCAAATTGTAGCACAGTAAACCGTCTTTGTCAAGTCTGTCGATGCCGGCGGGAGTTTTTAGCCAACTTTCAGCAATCTCTTTTAGGTGGGAATCAATATAGTCTTCCCGCTCAGCGCGGACCTTGATTAACTCGGCGGCGTGAGCATCCCTCTCCTGCACCTCCCCGGCCTTGTGAGCTTCAATCACTTCGCTCGTCAATCTCTTATGTACAGCCCGCTCTTCAGAGAGCAACTTTAATAGCTCTTGCTCGCGCAAAACATGCTGACGATTCTTCCCGGAGATCTTCAACACAAGCTACAAAAAATATTATATAATACATATTATTAGTCACACATATCTTTATGCAAAAATGAACACCTACACATATACCTTACTATTAAATAAATATTTACTAATCGTATTTGAGCGTGGTCACCTGACACATAAATGTCATGATGTACCCGCTGACCATGCACACAAATACGTCATATACCTCTTAACCCCTAAATACCACGATATGGTAATGTGATGCACACATCACACATGCTTATGAATGTTATACATGCAATGTTATGAAGGAAAGGGAGTGGTTACCTCTGCTGCGACATGAAGACAATCATCCTCCAGCGGTCCATCAGCCACACTCTTCAGACCTTCCTTGAGCATGACATCACGAGCACCACTAATGCTGCGGGTGATGCGCCGTGTATCTTGGGTAACCGGGTCGTTGGTTATGAGCATAGAAGGAGACGAGACACCTTCACCTTGCGAGGCGGGTAGTATGGCCTTTTGTTTCTTGCTCGGCGGGTCTTGAGCAGACGCGTGTGACTCTTCCGCAACCATCTTCTTGAACCTCTCCGCACGGGACGTCATACCTGTAAGAATAAATAAATAATATACATATATTAATTTGTTAGTAAGGGAAGGGATCTTATTCCAAAAAGAGCATGATGAGCGTAGACAACCTGGGCCTAAAGAAAGGGGGACGAGGATGCCCGATGGTGAGCACAAGCCCGAGGTGAGGAAACCAAGTCTGCTCAAATGGTCCTCGGTAGTGTATGTGGAAATGCTAAACGATCCACCCGCTAAGAACTTTTCTGACCACAACTCCTCATCGGCAGAAAGAATGGGACGTGCAAACTTCCTATAGTTAGGGTTGAACCCTGTGGGGAAGGGGAGAGCATGCCCGGTAGACACAAAGATGAATTCTTCCTTCCAGTTACTAATTTTTTCGTGCGAGACTTTCAATGCGTCAAGGTGGGCACGTTGGGAAACAGATACCCATGATAGATTATTATCTCGAGAGCATTGACCGACCCTGAACAGGTGCTTAAAGAGATCTAGAGACGGCTTAGCCTTGATCTCCTTACATCGGGCCAAAAATGCCACCAGGTACTGGTGACCAAATGGGGTGAGCTGACACGGAGGAATCTCAAGCGCACCTAGGAACTCGGTGATGAAAGGATGCAAGGGGAGCCTAAATCCTAGTCTCACGGAGAGGGTATGTATCCCGAAAAAATCTCCCTCAGGGGGCTCAGTGACTACGTCATCTTGGTTCGGGCGGAGCATGGTAACATCGGACGGGAAAAGATTCTGACATCTCTCAAACTCAGAAACCGAGAGTCGTGATTTACATGATTCAATTTGAGTCGCATCCAAAGGGGTGTATAGCCCACGAGTGCGACGTTTTTTAGGTCTCACCAAGTCAGCTATTGGAGGCTCTGGATTAACTACCTCAGTATCAGAATTATCATCTATCCAAGGTACATTTTTTAAAGTCGTTCCATTAACCGGTTCCGGGAGATCTCTTAAGTCTATGGAGTCCAGTACATCCATAAGATACGGAAAGCTAAAATACAAATAAATAGAAATTAGCAAAACATAAAATAAAATACTTCCTCCGCTCTTAAATAAATGCAACGATCAATATTTCACACTTGCGGAGACACAACTGTGACCATTAATATATATAAATTTATATTAGCAAAAAAAACGAAAAAAAAAATTATTAGATATTGAAAGTTTACGATGAGACAAATTTAACAATATTTTTTCATAAAAATGTATTCATACATTAATAAATAAAACATAGTCAAAGTAGATCATGTGAACAGTGTAAAATTTTATATGTTGCATTTATTTACGAACGGAGGTAGTACATTTCAGCAACAGCAAAATAGGAGGATGGAGCGGTGAAGACCGACCAGATAGGCGGCGGCGCGAACCAGGAAAGAAGGGAGACAGCAGCGGTCGGCAGTGACGGCTGATGCGGTGTTGCCTCGAACTCTCGACCTCGTCAGCCGCTTGCAGTACGAAGGAGGAGCTGCCACTTTTTCCGGCCGTGTTCTGGGGTCTGTGGGAGAAGACAACAGCACCAAAGGTTGTATCCTGCGACGGGAAGGAACGTGGAGGCGCAGTGGGTGTGTTGTTCCGGGCCTCCGGCAGTTCAATAGGCCGGCAAATCTGTTCCTCCGGTGATGGGATGACCTTCTTCAGAGCAACGGCAGCGACATTCAATTTTTACAGGCAGCGGCAGTCAGTGACGGTCAGAATTTCTGGGGCGGCAGCGAGGCACTCCGGCACGGCAGCAGCATATCCTCCGTGGTGTATCTACTAGGTTGGACTGTTGGAGTTCTTAGAACATGAACAATATTGGGTTAATAATATGCAGTATAAAATTAACTATGTTAGGATGATTTCTGACTTGGTATTTTGGTTCTTAAAAAATGAAAAACAATTGAGTCAACCATGAGTTACATGTCTCTCTAAATTAATGATCGGATAAAAATGATTGGGTAATAATATCATGACATGGTAAGCATGGGACAATTGTCTTGAGTGGAACATTTCAAAGTAACGTGCTCAACATGTTCGAATAGAAGGCTCTTGATGTTATGTCTTGGAATGACATGCTCAGTATGTACAAATGAAAATTATTGATATTCTACTTGGGGTGACACGCTCAGCATGTACACTACTCTAAGTGACGTGCTCAGCAGGGACAATTTATTTATGATGGACATGATTAGCACGTCTTAAAGGTGACATGCTCAACACACCTTATGAGAGACATGTTTGGCGAGTCTCAGGGACGACGTGCTCACCAAGCCGTGGGAGTGACGTGGCCTTGGGGGCAGTGGCGGATCCAGGATACAAAGTTATTGGGGGCGGGGTAAACAAAAAATGCATCAAAAAAATTTAATAAAGTATTAATGTAATAGTACAATAATTTTAACAAAATACATCACACTTGTTCGCGCCCAGTTTTAATCTTTTGGAAAAGATTCATTACAATTTCATTTGTAACAGTTTCAAATTTCAATAAAAGTTTTAACAAAATACATCACAATTAACTTTTGTAATACATTAATACATTTTATTTAACTACCTAAAGTAACATATTATTTATATTTAGTGTTTCTAACATATTAAATGCCATTTTGTAATTTATAATTTCTAAGTGTAAAACATTACATCAATAGATGGGTAACTATTTCGGAAACACACCAATTGAATTTAATCTAATTGATCTTTCTAAAATATTAAATCCGATTCATTTAAATAAATAACTCTATAATAAATTTTTAACATTATTATCAGTTTAGTAATACTATTTAGGAAGTTTTTACTTGGATTGTTTTCAATCCCAGACCAGATCAGACCTGACTAAATAGACCAGACCAGACTTAAACAGACCAGACTGGACTTAAATATACCATACCAGACTTTACTTGCGTAGTTATAAAATAAACAAAGACCAGAAATTTACCAGACCAGATCATACTTAAACAGACTAGACCAGTAAATTGTAGTCCAAGTAAAAACATCCTTAATATTTATATTAGGGAAAAGGGACAAATAAGCTCACGTACTAATAAAAAAATGTCAAATAAGTCCTTATTTAGAAGGCTCTGTCCGACCATCAAGATTTGGGACGGTTTCCGGTGGAATTTTTTGATGAAAATTTTTGAGCATCTTATTCATTGAGTCTAGTTTTCTCATACCAAATTTTATCTAACAATTCAATCGAGAAGACATTCAAATGAATTCTTGAAGATAACTGCGTTTTTAACGGCACAATTATCTTCAAGAATTCATGTGAATGTCTTCGCGATGGAAGTTTTAGCTGAAATTTGGTATGCATAAACTAGACTGAATGAATAAGATGCTAAAAAAAATTCATCAGATAATTCCTTTGGGAACCGCCCCAAATGAGGACAACCAAACAGAGCCTCCTAAATAAGGACTTATTTGACCTTTTTTGTTAGGACGTGGACTTATTTGCCCATTTTCCCTTTATATTAAATACGGAAAGTAAACAATATATAAAGTCATAAAACAACTATACGGAGTACTAAACTAGCAAAGGGGCAACTACTTCTTTTTATTGGGAGCAATTCATTTTGTTTATTGGGGGCAACTACTTCTTTTTATTGGGGGCAATTACTTGGACCTTTAATTTTAATTAAAAACTTACAAAGGGTTAGTGGGATCTTATTGGGGGCAGCTGCCCCCCCTCATATGTGAGTAGATCCGCCCCTGCTTGGGGGTGACATGGTCAGCGTGTCCGGTTTATTTATTACTTGATGTAATACATTATTAGTGACATGCTCAGCACGCCGTGGGGGTGTCATGGCCGACATGCATTACTTATTTATTACTTGGTGCAAAACATTATGAGTGACATGCTCAGCAGGCCTTGGGGGTGCCATGGTCAACATGTGCAACTTATTTATTCCTTGGTGTAACACCCTAGGGGTATCATGCTCAACACAGACAGACGTGAGGATCATTGGCATACTACTCTAAGCGACGCACTCGGCATGAACGTGTTTAACGCAGATGAAATGGTGATCTTATGTGGCATAATATGATTTTATTTGAGTAGTTGATGTATACTTCCTCTCACCGATTTATTACTCGGCTCGGGAAGTGGGGGCCTTGTGATGACATAAATACCAGCCCAATATGGTGAGCCCGATTGAATGCGGGCTGAGCTCGTAAATGAGATGGACGAGACGAACAGGAACATCAGGCCCAAGGAAATACATGGTCAGCATGCTCGGGATGAGAAACATGGAGTCACATTTACAAAGATATATGACGCGCTGAGCATGACGTGATCTTATCTTTACAATAAGGCTTAGACGTGACATGCTGAGCACGACACACTCTTACCTCTACCATGGGATTTGAATATGGCCTGCTGAGCATCACATGGTGAGCCTCAACACGCGTGGTGCACAAGCCCTCGTGACCAACAACGAATCTCGAAGATCACGGGTCAACTCGCAATCAGTCCTACAAATCAAAGGATGGTGGCGCGTCAGTTCAGGCATGGCGACCACGTCGCCCGAATATTTCTTGTCTCAATTTTGTATTATAAATTCATGTAACTCTTGGAAGAACGATGAGGCTGAATACATTAAATACACTACATACAATTATCTCTATAAGTATTATTCTGAGTGCTTTAATTATTTTCGGCTATCTATTAATTATTTTCCGGTGGATTTACTTCCATCAATTATTATTATTATTATTATTATTATTATTATTATTATTATTATTATTATTATTATTATTAAGGGTGTACACCGGTTCAAAACCGTACCATACCGTACCGAACCGGACCGGATATCATTTCGGTTCGGTCTGGTTTTCCGGTTTGAACCGGATAGTGCACACCCCTAATTATTATTATTATTTCTATTATTATTATTATTATTATTATTATTATTAGGGGTGTGCACCGGTTCAAAACCGGACCGTACCATACCGAACCGGACCAAATATCATTCCGGTTCGATCCGGTTCCAGTTTTTCCGGTCCGATTTGGTCCGGTTTTGTGGTTTAAACCGGATAGTGCACACCCCTAATAATTATTATTATTATTATTATTATTATTATTATTGTTATTATTATTATTACTGTTATTGTTTTTGTTATTATTATTTGTAATTATAAATGAATAAAATATAATTATTTATGGATTATAATATATATATAAAATAAAATCTTTCTACAAAAAAATAAAAATTAAATTTCAGACCAGACCAGACCAGAACAGACCAGACCAGATCAGACTAGATCAGACGAGACGAGACCAAAACAGACCAGACCAGACCAGCAAATTACAGTCCAAGTAAAAACATCCTTAGAAAGAAATATGTGATCTACCAAATTTCACTTCATTATACTCCATTATGAACTATAACATTTACTTTTTTCAACCATTTTATTAATAATTGTGTCAAACCAAAGTAAGACTCATAAAACGGTACATAGATAGCATTTATTACGTATGATTTAAGACAAATATGATGTGAATTTTATACCGAGCATGATGTTTTTACTAGGACTAAAATTTGTAAGTCGGGTCTGATTTGGTTTATTTAAGTCTAGTCTCATCCGGTCTCATCCGGAATGATCTAGTAAATGTGTGGTCTCTGTGTATTTCATAACAACCAAATTTTGTTTGGTCTAATCTGATGTGATCTATTTAAATTTGGCCTGATTTGATCTGGTTTGTTTAAGTCTTGTCTAAGACAGAAAATCAATCCAAGCAAACGATCCCAATATTTAGGATGTTTTACCAAAACACGGGAAAAGTGGGATATACTTGGCAAAAAACGGGGATTTATGTAGGGTTTACCAAAATATGGGAGTCGGAACTGCAACTAGAAAAACAATTTCCTCCCTCCAGTCGGATTAGCCAATTCCGACGGGGTTTTTCTTTTTTTTTTTTTAATTTTTGGCCGCTTTTCATTTTCAAAGTTTTTTAAAACTAAACTTTTAAATTCTCTCATGTCGGATCTACCACTTCCGACTAGGAAGTTTTTATTATTTTTTAAATTAAAGTTTTTAATTTCCAACTAAAGTTTTAAACTAAATATGCCAATTTCATTCATGTTTAAATTTTTAAATTGGCCGAATTTCTCGTTTTTTAATTAGTCGCCAATTTAATTTTTAAATTGGCCTAAAGTTTTAATTTTTAATTTTTATTTTTTTAAATCCATTTGTATTGTGAATACAATTCATAAAATGAGATACAAATTTAAATTTGTTTTAAATGCGATTTGTAAATTTAATGAAAGTGAACAAAACAAATGTAGGTTTCAACGTAATTTATTAATAAATAGATAGTACATACAATAATATAAATTTAATGATACTACATCTAACGTTGCGTGCTCGGCCCTGCTCCGTCCCCACCGCTAGTGTTCCAAGGCCCCATTGTGTCTCCATAGTAAAACGACGACGAATCCAGAAATGAATCAACATAATCAACCGCTTGTGTGGAGTACTGATAAGAATCATAATACGGCGGTGGTTGATCAAATGAGACACCTTGATGCGTTGAGAATTGAGGGGGTGGTTGATCAAATGAGACACCCTCACGTGTTGAAAATTGAGGGGGCGATTGTGAGTGCTCACCCCCACCTTCATGTTCATCTGCATCATCCTCTTCGTCACTTCCACTTTCATCTTCATCTTCATAATGGAATATGCCCCGGCGGAGCATCTCTTCATCACCTACGTCCAGGGCCATCCGCCGTAGTCGTTTTTGACAGTCCTCAGCACTCGCGCCGTTGGCTAAGAGCTAACTAACATCGTAAAAGCCTTGCTTCTGCATAAAAATGTAACACCTGTAAATAATATGACACGATATATGTTAATGAATATGATATGTATTCAAAAACTTACCACAATACCCCAATCGTGTGCTGTCGGGATGTAGCCTGTTGTGGGCACATTGTGAGAAGGGTTCTGGACACGTGTCATACCATGCTTCTTGTACCATTTTTTGTACTTATTCGTTGCTTCGAGGGACGTATAACGATCATAATCAAGAAAGTATATATAATGTTGTATGTCCGCCCACATCGCCAAGGCATCGGTTACTATGTTGGAGCGATTGCCGTGATTATCAGTACCCGTCAAAGGAGCATTCGGAGTATCCTGCCTTATATGGAACTGCCGAAGAAATCGATCGGGGTAATGCATTTCGGCCATATTGCAAAATATGAGAATGATCCTAGCCGACCAAAGCGGAGCGTCATTAAGGATGATTTGTGGGAGTTCCTCAGACGCGTATGGAGTGAAATCAAACTGTAAAAAGTTTAATTTGCAATTTAAGAACTATAAAACAATGTGTATTGAAAATTGAATAGTACGGTTGAAGTAAAAATTTCAAGTACTACCTAACTCTCACTCATGCGGTCTAGGTTATCCCGGTACAAGCGTATGCAGTGTCTTGGGGATCCCTTAAATGACTTGGGGACGCTCCACCTACATTTATTGATTACCAATATGAAGTTAAAAAATGTAATGTCATATAAAGCATTCTCAATTATTAAGATGTAATTACCAACATACCTGCACCCATATGGAAGATGGTCATGTTGAATGACCTCGAGTACTGAGGGACGGGCCATCGAAATCCTCAACCAAGCTCAAATCTGTAACAAGTGCATACAACCGCCAACTTGTTTGCTTTCCCACTTGGCGCCGTTGCACAAGTTATGGTAGAGGTACCCGAGAACCGCTGATCCCCAACTCCATCGACGGGCTAAAGCCAAGTCATCCTGCAAGACCTCCAAAAAGTACAATCTTATTCTTGACCCACTCGTGTCAGGGAACAAAAACCCTCCAAGCAATTGCCATATTAGGGTCCTGGTGTGTTCGGCCACTTCTTCGTTTGTACTGTCAGGTAGGATCGGCTGACGGGTAATAGCACTCATGTTGATATCACTCTTGCGCAAACCACAACACCGCGTGCACAGGTTGATCCACTCGGCCTTACTCTTAACGGTTGGACAACAAATCAACGGATTTTATAGGAGTTGGTGTGGTTGGATTTTGGTAAAAAGCTAGGCCACAAATTAAACACGTAAAATATTTGACAATTATAAAAACGAGTCGGATTCACCAATTCCGACGAGATTGTTGGTAAATGTTAAGACTCGGGATTCCATCCTAAAAGGTCAACCTATTAGGAGGAGTAGCCCGAAGCTTAATATAGCACTCTAATGCTTCTCATTTTTCCGGTGTGGGACATTTAACACCCCTCCTCACGACCAGACACTTCGTCTTGATCGTGTCGTCATTCATTTTTTTCATCTGTTCGTCAATTTTTTTTATCGTGTCGTCATTTTTCACAAGGGGTCCCACATCATGGATCGATTTGGCTCTGATACCATGTTAAGACTCGGGATTCCATCCTAAAAGGTCAACCTATTAGGAGGAGTAGCCCGAAGCTTAATATAGCACTCTAATGCTTCTCATTTTTCCGGTGTGGGACATTTAACAGTAAAACAAATGAATAACAATCGAACACGTATGCATCCAATAAAATATCAAAAACCCTGTCGGATTCCACGGTTCCGACTGGTTTTTTTTTTATTTGGTAAAATAGATCAATAAGAACGTAAAACAAATAAATAAGAACGTGCATTGAAAAAAAATATCACAAAACCTCCAGTCGGATTACCCACTTCCGACAGGGTGTATTTAATTTTTTTTGGGATTTTCTCTAGTCGGATTCACCAATTCCAACTTGATATTCAACCCTAATTTGGAACTCCCGCATTTTGGGCTGTCAGACGGGATTCTCCCGTATTTTGGTAATTTCCTCCAATATTTAATGGTTTGCGTACGTATATACAAAACTTCCATTATTGAGGCTTAAATAATTAATCTGCCCAGAAACACAGCCTCTATTCATAGAGAGCGACGCAGATAAGTCCATTATATGGTCCTCCATCTTCTTTAATTAAGTGCGTTATATTTAATTTCCTAGTAGAAAAAAGATTATACTCCGTATTTGGTGGATCCAATCTGATTTTATTCAGTCCACGAATCATCATCCTCACTCATATGGCTTTATGATTTCAAAATTCATTACAGTAAAATCACTAGCAACCGTGGACTAATTAACCAGCCATTCTATGAATCTAGCACTTGTACACAATATAATACAATCTGAATCGGACAACAATATATGCCACTGTAAATTATTTAATCTGACCACATAATTACTAATTAAATATGGCATACTATATATGGCAGCGCTTGCATCATAATCTTGATTGGGATTAATTAGTCACTATTTAATCATATTTATGTCCATTGATTTGTATAATTACTATTATCATATCATATCGTAGATGAGAAAACCTTACCATATACAAATATATATATAGACAGAAAGGTGCCGACAAGCTCTTGGTGTTTTGATCATAGACCTTAATTTGTATAGTCAAACTGAGCTGGTTCTGGAAGTTTTATTTAGGGTTTTGGAAATGGAAAAGTTCAATGGTGTTGTGTTTCTGGCAGTCTATTCTGTTATGTTCATCGTTCCACTCGCCAACAATGGAGGAATTGGAAGAGCCATAGCTACAGGAACGCCGGATGGATCAGAAATTTGGGGTTATGTTCAAGTCAGACCAAGTAAGCATATAATTACACACGTATATATATATATATGTACATAATATATTCCAATTCTAGTTGTTCCAAAAATGTGGAATCTCCCACCCCGAGAACCCCACACCCTGACTCGACAGGATTTTTTGAAAGAGGTAAGTCACGGTGACTCGTCCATCTGATGATGGTAGGCCTTTTACCCGTGTGCACCAGAGATCCAGCCCAGCACGCAGGAGCTGTAACCTCCATACGACCGTTAGATGCGGATTTCGATCTTTGGTCATTGTTCCAAATTTTTCACCACTGAATCAACTGAGTTACCCGTGCGGGTTAATATATTCCAATTCACGGTGTATTTTTTAAACTAATTGATCGAATGAATGGAAGCTATACATGACATTTTTATATTTTAGTGAATCATAATTTGTCGAGTGTACTGAAGATTGTTCCTACTACCTAAGACCGTCTAGTGTTGTTTAAACATTTTTGAGACTCGGTACGTAGTAATAACAAAGATACATCTGAAAATTAAAAATATCATTGTATTGGACTATTGATTGGTAGGAGAATAGGATTACATAGCCAAATTTTATAAAAAATACTTGAACTTAATTTATATCATTAATTAATCTGATAATTTGCAAGTGTACAAACTTCATTCTACAAGTATTCCATCTCCGAATAAAATTTCTGAACGATTTTTTCATAGTTTTCTTTTTCCATAATAACATATCCTTGTATTTATCATTGTGGAACAGGTACAAGTGTGATTTCATTAGCACAATAGTAATTTAAGTATTTTTTGGCCTTATATATCAAGTTTTGGAACGAATTGAATCTTGCCTTATCTAAATGATTTTGATCTAATTTTTTAACACCTGATTCAATTTGATCTGAATTGTTCCGATCTAATTTGAATCTTGATATGCTTTGTTTTGAATCTTTTTAATCCTGCCAGATTTTTTATCCGAATGTTACTGATCTAATTTGAATTTCTCTGATTTGATTTGGTTTAAATGAAATAAGAATGACCAATAAGCAATAAGAATAAGATGAACAAAAAGCTCCTAAATCACCAAATATGAGTGAATAAATTCCTCATGTGATGTCACTATTTCAAAAAAGATCTTATATGATGAATCTTGAGCAACTAGATTGACCTTTAGTACTTTTCTTGTCTAGCACCAAAAATCAAGATCTTGAGTTAGTTGAAATATTACACATTACTCATATCAGGATTTTAATTTCATGGAATACAGAAGCAAACATGTTTTGGTGGTACTATAAAAGCCCATATAGGATTGAAAATTCCAGCAAGCCATGGCCTATCATTCTCTGGTTGCAAGGTGGACCGGTAATTCAGTTGCATATCTTACCTTCAAGAAGACTTACACATCTAATAAAGAACACCATTTTTTCATCTCAAGATCTATTAATACAATTGGAAAAATACATTATTGAGGGTCATAAATGGTACCTTAATTATTAGTATTGCTGCGTTTTGGTACCTTATCTTCTAAATGAATCAACTTGATATTTTATTCAAATTTGGGGCCAAAAAGTCCTTCATGGTGATCGAAATTTCATGTTTAGAGTCACCCTATAGTGATCATATGGGCAAAAATAAGATGAAGTAGACTTTACGGATAAAATTCCGGTCACCACGTGTGATTTTCTGGTCAGAAATTTGAATAATATTGCAACTTATTGAAACATTTATGTATAGTTAAGATACTGATTTGATTCATTTAATAGTTAAGGTACCAAAATGCAACAATACCTATTTTCATCCACATTATTCACTTTCTTTAATTTGAAGAAGTTAAAGCAAATGCTTTTATAATTATGTATACATATATTGTGGTGAATGTAGGGAGCTTCGGGTGTTGCTGTTGGAAATTTTCAAGAAGTCGGCCCTATTGATGACAGTTTAAACCCAAGAAATTCAACTTGGCTCAGACAAGCTGATCTCCTATTTGTGGTACTCCGTAATTAATTAAATTAAAGATCTGATATCTTACTATACGCAGTACATTTTTTCTTTCCATATATTTAATTTGTTTCTTTTAATTATTACGGAATACTGTTACTATTACTTCATCCGTCCCAAAAAGATTAATATATTTTGATTTTTCTTGGTCGATGGTTAAGTTTGACCAATGCTATCTTTTAATACAAAATTATTTAAAATATAAAAATTATATGAACATATTCTTTATTAAAAAATCTTACATAAAAGTATAAAATTTATAAATTACAAGCAAATATACGGAGTAATACCTAAAATCATTATCTAAACTTTACCACAATTGACCAAGAAAAGTCAAAATGTATCTATCTTTTTGGAACAAAGGTATTAAAAGACAATAATTCTCAATTAATTAATTATAGGATAATCCAGTTGGAACTGGATACAGTTATGTAGAAGACAAAAGTTTGTTAGTAAAGACAGATGTGGAGGCGGCAGCTGATTTAACTGCCTTGTTGATAGAAGTTTTCAATAATAGGATTGTCAAATTACAAAAAAGCCCTCTCTTCATAGTGGCAGAGTCCTATGGAGGAAAGTTTGCCGTTACTCTTGGATTATCCGCCCTCGAAGCCATAGAGAAAGGGAAATTGAAGCTCAAACTTGGAGGTAATTATTATTAGGAATGCTTTTGGAATTTCAAAATAGAACGATCATTTTTTGTTTCCAGAATATGAGTGATTATTGTCATGATTGAAAAATATTATAATTAAAATTATATAAAAATATATAAATTAAAATCATCGTTCAAAGTTTGTCATCATTGAGCAAATCTTTTGGGGAAGGAGGTAGTATATTCAAACAACACAATTGCTAATTGTTATTGTCCGTATACGTAGGAATTGCATTAGGTGATAGCTGGATGTCCCCCGAGGATTACGTGGTATGTGCTTTGACCACTTTGTCTTGATCCAATTGTTATTGTGCTTTTAAAATTGCATAACATTATTAAAAGTCAAAACTGAAGTGAAGAAAAAAACATACTCGTATGGGATTATTACAAAAAAAATTACCATTCATTTTACATTTAAAAATCTTTCTATCCTAGTCGTATTTAATTATCTAACGATAAATATATTATATATGATTGAAATAAAAATTGAATATAAATATAACTTTTTTAAGGACAATAATAATAATAATAGTATTTCTGCCCGAAAAATATATTTGGTAATTCACGTGTACTGCTTTAACATTATTGTACAAAAATGGGTTATTATCATATTCTTTTATCGTCCCCACCAACATTATGTATCATAATTATTGTTTTTATTATTAGCATTCAGCAATTCATGATGAAGTTTAAATTTTATTAAATTTAAATATTTATGTCTTAAATACGAGGTATTTCAGCATTCTTGGGGGCCTCTTCTTTATGATGTTTCGAGACTGGATGAGAATGGCCTTAAAAGATCGAACAGGTTTGGTTCTTATTTTTATTTCTACTAATTACTGTTTTGTATAAACGAGTTTATACACTTTCAAAGAATAATATATATAGTATCTTAATGTAATCATCGATGTATGCAACTCAATTTACTAAAAAAATTAAATCATTTGATTTTGCACCCTACTCCTTCACAAGTTTTGGATTGATGGGATGCATACACTAATGATTATTAAAATGAGGTGCAAAAAAAAAAGACTCAAAACATTGGGTGCAAAGTTCAATTCTTCCATTAATTAATTAAAAACTTTAGCTTAGAAGTTATAAGCTTAGAAGTAATAACAAATTGTAATTAACAAACATATTATGAAAATAAAGTTTATGAATATAGTGTGACATTTTAAAACTGCAATGGTTATAATATCATGGAGCCATCGTATTAATAGTTAATTAATACTCAAGGTGGTTATATTATCTTGTTCATATCAGAAATCGTTCTCAATTAGGAATCTTGGTTTTGAATTCTCCAAAAATAGAAGTGTTTTTTTTATTGTCCTGAGATAAATTTTACCCTTTTAAGTAAGCAGCACACTGCACGCAATAAAACTCGATTTAGCCTAGGATAATTAGCACCACAAGTAAAATGCATAAATGGTAGCTTAACTATTCTTGTTGTATTTTGGCACTTTAACTCTTAAATGATAAAAACAAGTATCATAGTTACACGTAAATATTTCAACCAAAAATACCACTACCTCCATCTCGATCACTAACATTAGGACATGAGGAGTTGACATGGTTATTAAAAATAGTGGGTTAATGTGGTTGATATTGAATAAATAAAATAGGAATAGACTAAGAATGATATAGAATCACACAAATTTTATCAAATTTAATAAAAAGAATGGCACAAATGTTACTTCCTAACATGTATTAGACAAAAATATGATCAAAATTGATTTTGACAAAAAAGTGATTAAAAATGTAAAAACTGAATTAAATGGCCATCATCCTAATAAACCATCCGTCACAGCCACATGTTCAAGGCTCCTTCATCATCACTACACCTTCGTCGCAACTGCGGGTATAACTCCAGACCTCGACGCTGCTTCACTACTCCACCTCCATCGCAACACCGCCATCTCTGCTAGGCCGGCCAAACTTTGATTCGTCTTGACCTCGTTCCCAGCCCTCACTTCCATTCCAACACTTGCCAACCATATCCAAAAGCTGGAAGAACAGATCTGCCCCTTCCTCCGCCGCTTTTTCTGGTCCGTTCTGTCGTCGGAGACGACCTTTCGTCTTCTTCTCCTCTATCTGAATGCAACATCCTCTACACTCCCGTTATTAAAGCCAAACCGGACCTAGATCTAGCTCTGAAGCCAAACCGGACCTAGATCAGATTGACGGTCGGCGGATGGAGGCGGAGTCGTTCAGGAATGTATGGGCGACGATGAGTGTCGATTCAGTGTTGCGGCTTCGCTATTGTTGGTGGCAGGCTCAGGCGACTTGGGGGCATGGGAGGTGGTTGGATCTAGCTGGGCTGGTGGGGGCTTGACCTGGCGAAGGGCTGGGTAGGGACAGGGGTGGGGCAGTGGTGACAGCGGCGACTGTCACGTGGCTCGACAGTTGCCAGACAACGGTTATGGGAAGGGTTGGGATGGTGGTGTAGTCACTGACCGAAGTTAGACTGTCTGACCGCAGTCACTGCGTGGACAGAGTCACTATGGCACTTTGAGTGTGTAACAATGGCCGGAGTCACTGTAGTGGTGTCACTGTGGCCGGAGTCACGGTTATCGACGTCACGGTGGTCAGAATTGTTGTGTCACTGGAGGGATGTAACTATATGTTTGTCACTACGATTAAGGATGTAACTATGATTTAGTCACATTTTCGGAAATTAGAAGATAAGGTCACTTTTTTGTCAATTACCTAATAATATTTAAGGCAAAATCTCAATTTAATACTATGAGACAATCTTATTGGGACGGATCAGAAAGGAAAAGTGGAACTATCTTAGCCGGAAGTAGGACATATTATTTAATTATCTGTCAAAAAAAACGTAGATAGATACCAAATCATGTGCGTAGATAGATACCAAATCGTAGATAATTGAGCGTGTTTTATAATTATGATAAATCCCCATATTCGCAAAAAAAAACTAAAATGACTAAATTTCGCAAATAAAATAATGCTCAATTATCATATATACTAAAATGATTAGTCCCCAAATTCGCAAAAAACTAAATTATCTCTTTGTGTAACTAAATTATTTTTGTTATATTTCTCTCCATATAAAGGGGGGAGCATTTTGGGATTATATACAGAATTACAGAGTAAGCTTATCTTTATTGTAATACAAATTGTGAATTATCTAACCAATTATTAATGCATATATATAACAGTTTAGCTCGAGAAATCAAGAACAAAATTGATGGTGCCGAGTTTACGAACGCAACAAAGTTATGGGCCGAACTTGAGGATGTGATAGACGACAACACTGATGGCGTGGTACATAACACGAAACTTTCTATTGCAATATTTCTTGATCGATCAAATTTATTTTGGGAGATTTGCAATTTTAGTTCTTCGGCGGTTATTGTTTTTTGTCCTGTAACTTTAAGCACTAGCAAATTTGGTCCTGTAACTAATAAATCTTTGTAATTTAAGGACTTTCTCATCGGAAAGTATACTTTCCGGCGGAAAAGTTTGACGCCGGCGATATCTTTTCTGGTATGCTATTGCCGGAAAGTGTACTTTTCAGGGGAAAATTTCTTAAATCGCAAATATTATTTAGTTAGAGGACCAAATTTGCAAGTGACTAAAGTTACGGAACTAATAATGATAACGGCCGAAAGTTACGGATGAATATTGTAAATTTCCCATTTATCTTATTACAATCTTTTGCATACTCATTTTTTATTTTTCAAATAAATATGGAGTTTTTTGCATACTCATTTTTTTGTTTTTCAAATAAATATGGAGTTTTTTGCATACTCATCTTTAGCATCTCATTTTACAAATTAATTTTTAATCATGTTTGTTTTTTAGCGATTCAGTTGAGCTTTCAGTACAATTGTTATTGATTCTAAACATATAAATTCTAATTATTCATAGTAATAGAGAATTATCAAGAGAATTTAACTTCATCAAACATCCTAAACTGAAGTGAAAACATCTTTTTGGTAAGGTGAAACTAACCGATGGTTTTTAATGTCGTGTGGTGATTATTGTAAGTCCCGAAGTTTAGTTTACTTGTAGACAAGCAAAAGTGTGGGAGAATTTGATAAAAATCTTGAAAGTTTATACTAAATATGATCGAATAAATACTAACTGATAATTATATGTACAATTTAGGATATTTACAACTTCTTGTTGGATTATAACTCTGATGATGCATTGGAATCAACGACTTTGTACACACAATCACACAAGTTGGCAATGAAAAGATACTCAACCTATCTACAATCCTTGACAAAGAAGAATAAGCCTTTGGCAAATGGTAGCGCTGGTCCTATTGACCTTTTCACCTTGATGAATGAAACCATCAGAGAGAAATTAAGAATTATTCCCAAGAACTTCACGTAAGTTTATTTATTGGTTACGACTTCAGCGTATAACTAAACTTTGTTATAATTATACTCCCGTAAATATAGAAGTAATTACATGTCTATTGCATTGTTATAACTAAAATAAGGTTTGTTTACAAAAGTGTAACTAGTGACTACAGTAGTGATGAAATCATAGTAACTAATGTTCAATTTTTAAACTTAAGTTATCATGACACTACATTGTACTCCCTCCATCACCCTAATATTGGCACGGAAGGGTGTGGTGTGGTTTTTAAGAAAAGTAGAATTATGTGGTTGGTACTGAGTTGATAAAGTGGAAATAAAGTAAGAATGAATTAGAGCCACACAAATGTTACCAAATATGGTTTCATCATTTTCATTTTCATTTACCCCAGTGCCGCAAAGGCTCCCATCTACGGTGGGGTAAGGGGGGGGTCGGATGTACGCAGTCTTACCCCTGTACTAAAGTACAAAGAGACTGTTTCCGAATGACTCATAGTGAAAATCCCGTCCAAAATTGCATGGACTAACTGTTGCTTCATAACAAAGAAGTGCAGACAGTTTAGTGAGTCATTTTGCTTTATTCCATCATAATCTCAAGCCAAAAAATAATGAATCTTTGGCTCCATTGCAAATGATGGAAAGTGTTACCAAATATGGTATGGAACAATAATAAAGGGACATCCAAAAATGAAAAAATGGGACAATTATAGGGGGCGGAAGGAGTAGTAACTATTAATCATACTTATATAAATAAATTTTATTTTAGTAATATTTTTGAAAAAACTCTTAAATATAAGCAAGACCAATATATATATATATATATATATATATATATATATATATAGGGAAGAGATCAAATAAAAAGAGGTTCTCCCGTGCAAAGTGCGAACAATTGCACTTTTTCTTCACCGCATTGCACTTTTGCGTGTTTCTGTTGCACTTTTTCGTGATGGCAAAAAACTTCGTTTTAATTACGAAATTGCCACCGCGTTTTTGATCAAATTTAGTTCACTTTTGGCTCATTTTTAGCCATTAGATCTCAAAATGAACGCACGAGATTAATTTTCACTTTGCATGGGAAGACCTCTTTTTATTTGAACCCTCCCCTATATATATATATATATATATATATATATATATATATATATATATATATATATATATATATTAGAGTTTCATCTTCTCCAAATTAACAATTTTAAGACGAAGCATTACTCTTTTCCGAATATTTTTTTAAGAAAAATAATTATATACTACGTCTCTTTGACTAATGATAAGGTGGGTGTAATAATTGGTGCTAATCATATATACTAGTATTAGTAGTAGTCCCATTTTATGTCTCTGACTTGGCACGATTATTAATAAAGTGATTGAAAAAGTAAAAATTATGATTGAGATTTGAGTATAATAAAATGAAATGGTGTAAGTCACATATTTATTTCCAAAAGAGGAAAATAAACATTTATTTTAGTACAACCCAAAAAAGGAAAGTAGGACAGGTAAAATGGGAGGTAGCTGGAGAGTATAATGCAAGTATTATATAATACCCTTACTTTGATTGTCATGCACATCCCTATGCTTACTTTAATAATCATTTAATTTCGTTTCTTTGATGTGCCCTCACATGTAAAAAATGTCTTTGAAATGAAGGTGGGGAGAACAAGAAGGTAGTGTTTTTGAAAATATGGTTGGTGACTTCATGAGACCAAGGGTTGAAGAGGTAATTTTTATATATGCTTCATAGTTAACAATTCCTTTAGAAGTTGTAACACTATTTTGAACTTACAAATAGGTATGTAGTACACAATTACAAATAGGTATGTAGTACACAATTTACAAAGTACTTTAATTTCAGTTTTAAAAGTTTGAGATTTGTGTTTAGGATGTACTCTCTGCTCCCTAGTCATTACTATGATACTCGTATTTGTATACTTCCTCCGTTCTCTTTTAGTTGCAACGGTCAACATTTCACATTTGCCAACGCACGTCTTTGACCGTAATTATATCTTAATTTTTATTAGTAAAAAAATATTAAAAATCAGATTTTGAAAATTTGTAATGAGATGAATTGAACAATATTTTTTTTAAAAAATAATTTTCATAAAATAATAGCGTAAAATGTAGTCAAAGTAGAGCATGTGAATAGTGTAAAATTCAACATGTTGCGATTAAAACGGAACGAATGATAGTACAAGATTATCCATTTAGCTTTGAGAAATTATTATTTAAATAGAATTAAAAATAAAGTGATATTTCCAAATACGAGGGTATGTTTTTCCTTTATATGTGAAAAATTACTGTGATTCTAATGTTCTTTTTAAAAGACCGTCATACAACAACAACAACATCCAAACTTTAATCCCAAAAGAATTTGGGGTCGGCTAACATGAATCGATCAATGGTATCGATGTCAAGTGATATTCATATTTCGATTCATGTCATGTGATGTGACTATGTAATACTGTTGGCCGTCACACGCCTACCAGAGCATCCTCATCCTTTATCCTGGCTTGGGACATGCATGATATATACCAAAATGTCATATTAATGTTTAATTATGCCAAAATGTGACAATATGATATTAAGACTACAATTAACAATTTACTCCTATTTCGAAAAAACTACTGCGTAGAATACTTTTATTTTGGATTATATTATTTTTGCCCCTTATCTTATTATGATCATTCTGCATAGGTTGATGAGCTATTGGCTAAAGGAGTAAATATGACTATTTACAATGGACAAGTAAGTCTTGTCACCATTTTCTCATCACAAGCTTGTATACTTAAATATCCAAACTAACCATGAGACCAGTGTCATCAAGTGTTCCATTATGATCGAGTCGATCCCGGCCACTTTAATTTATTATCAAAGTTAAATTTTATGGTTGAGATCCATAAGGTGATAATAATTTTATGATAACCTAACATCTTTTTATCGTCTCTTATAACTAAAGTATATACTTTCTCCCTCCCACTTAAAGGTTCTCAAGCGATTTACGATGTTTGACTGATCTTTGTCATTAATACAATTATTTTTATCAAATAAAATTTACATATTCAGAACCTACATTAAAGTTTTATAATACCTGATCAAAAAAATCAAATTTGATAAAAGTTGGATATATAAAGTAAAAGATTAAGAACAATGCACGTTGACTGAACAATAGTAGACATGAACCTTTAAATGGGACGGAGTTACTAATATAATATACAAAAATTTCACATTATCAATCAGAATAATATGTTGAGCTATAATCAACAATTTGCAAGTGCAAATATTACAATTTATATATGTCCTACCATTAATATAAATTGGGAGCACCGAGCACTACTCGATCTAGCACTCTACACCATTATTGTCTTTTTAAAAGGAAAGGCACATGTATGTAGTTGTACTCGTACATTTTCTCATCTCTTCAAATTTTGCTCAACTTTTGGTAGCACAATTTTTGTTCTTTGTGATTTGTTTCAGTTCATCATTTCATCGAGATGTGTCCTTTAATAGTGACAGACGTCCATTATATTCTCAAGTATCTCGTTTACCACTTTATAAATGATCAACTCAATGTGTGTAACTAGTTCTTCATGGATATATGTTTGTATCTACTTACTACTTTTTCCTCCTATTTTGAGACTTTAAACTTTATTGTTGCTTTTGCTCGTACATTGAGCTAGTTTTAGTCCTAATCGGGGAATTTTCTCGAATTAACTTCTCACACCCTAAAGGAAATTATAATTTATCATCTATGCACCAACTTTCACTCCTGATAGAGGAATTTTATTACTTGTTATTTTTGGGGGGATATATTGGCAATAAATTTATATTTTTATCAATTATCGTGTGCAGGTATATAGTAGCATGTATAAATGTCGATTTGTCATAATTAAAACCGCAGCCTTAACTACCTAATTACTCCGTATTAAATTGTTTGTTACGTTGTGGTGTTGTGTGTAGCTTGATGTCATATGTTCTACCAAGGGAACTGAATCTTGGATACGGAAGCTCAAGTAAGAAATGCATCATCTTTTTGACTCAACATTACTCTATTATTATTGGAAAAAATAAAAACGCGTACGGGTAGCTCAGTTGGTCGAGTGGTGGGAGATTTGGATCAATAGATTAAGTTTCGAATCCCCGCAGCGACCGGGTGGAGGTCACAGAACCTGAAATAAGGTTGTGCGTCTGGTGCGCACAGGTGTATATATGGGCCTACTGTCATTCTGTTGACTAAGTCACCGTGACTAACCTAGTAACCATGACTAACCTCCCCACCATCTTGTCGGGTCGAGGTGGGGGGCTCCTGGGGTGGGAGATTCCACCATTTGGATCAATGGAAAAATAAAAACACTGGACTTGTTAGTTTAAACGGAAAAAATCTCGAAATATGAGCAAAACGTTCTGGAATTTTGAAATAGGAGTACTGCGTTTTTATTCTCTAAATAAGAATAATTACTACTCCCTACGTCCCAAATTGTTTTGCAAAGTCAACATTTTTTGGTCAACCAATAAAAAAAGTCAAATGCTCCCTATCGATAATCAATTCAATTTTTAATAATTACAATTTATATATTCAGAAACTACACTAAAATCTCTTTAAAGTTGTAAACTCCAATTTAGAATATAATTAAAAATTAACATCCTAATTAAGCAAATTAAATGAAATTGTTTGACCAAGAAAAGTCAAATTTAAAAATCAATTTGGGACGAAGGTAGTATTAAATTTAAAATATCGCAATGTTTGAAGTCTGATAAAGCCAAATTAAGTATGACAATAATTACTCTTATTAAATTTAAGTAATAAACACATAACGTTCTATTTTGGATTTCACAAACGTTTTTACTTCAGAACAATTTCTTTATTTTAAATTTATTAATTTATTAACGAATCATACGATCTTCAAAATGTCACTACCACTAGTAGTATTATTAGTGTATATGTATACTATTTTTTTATATATATATTTACATTTTATTCAAAAAAAATAGTACATATGTGTGTGTGAGATTAATGTGAACGAAAGTCTTTCCAATTTTACAGATGGAAAGGTCTAAAAACATTCTTAAGGAAAGAGAGAACTCCAATTTATTGTGGCCGAAGCGGAGGTACAAAAGCGTTCACGAAGTCATATCAAAACCTACACTTCTATTGGATTATTGGAGCTGGTCACTTTGTATGTGATTATTACTATGGTAGATGTTGCCATTTTTATTGTTCAAAGTTCCTCATATATATTTTAGAAATTTAATATCACTATCATAAAATGAGTATTATTTAAAAATTGTGAAAAACTAATTTGCTATATTAGTAAATATGAGTGGTTGTCACGTAAAAGGGGATGTATATTTTAAAAAGTAATTCATATAAGACTAAAGTAAAAACAATGTACAAAAATGGGACCTCAATACATAGTAGGTGATTATATTATTTGTGTCTATTAATGATTTTAGTTATGTTCAATTTACACTATAGTGAACATAAATTTATGAGTATTTCCTTTGATTTACTCATGTTTTTGTTCATAAGTTTAATTTATATAATATTTTAGATAACAATCGTATATGAAAGTATGCAACCTCATATATTAATGGCCTGTCACATTAGTCTGCTGAGATTGCTATTATTAGAATTAAGAAAAGAGAGAATTCCCTCAGTAAAACAGATTTGAAATTCCAAAATAGGATTATCGTTTTTTTTATTCCTCTAATAGGAGTAAATTTTTGTCAAGTTTGTCATTACTAGGCTTTAATTTAAACATGACATTTTTTCCAAACTTGGCAGATTACTCCTACTCGGAGAATAAAAGACATGATACTACTATTTTGGAATTTCAAAACGTTTTTGCTCCTGAACACACCAATGAATATAACATGAAGAACACACCAACAACGCATTAGGAAACCAACCATAGAGATTATATCTATATTCTTTTTCTTCACTTTACTTTGATATTATAATTGTGTCCTGACAATTTGGCAACCAAGTGAAGAATTATGTTCACTTAATTCTAAACATGTACTTAAAAATATTTAAATCATTTCCCTAGAACATTCGATTTCCTAATACTTTCTAGTTTTCTATATAACAGCCAATGAATATATCGAAGTTATTTTTTTCTTTATTTTTTTCCTTTTTAATAACTGAAAAATTGTTGAATACTTTTACAGGTTCCCGTCGATCAGCCATGTGTATCATTAGATATGATTCATAGGATTACACAGTCACCGGCTTTACTTTAAAAAGTCAATCAATTATCTCACACTTATTCAGCAGGAGGATGGGGTTGTATATTTCATGATTTCATGATTAACCATACACTATGTGTCCCTATATATTAAACACCCAACTTTATATTAGACGAATTGCAAGGAAAATTACTATTCAACAATTTTCACGAAGTATTTTTGTGTGGCACATTAAAGTCGGAGATAAATTAAAAAAAAAATGCACTTTCATCATGACACAAGAATATAATGAAGTAAAATTCATCATGGAGGGATTTTATTGTTGGAAAATTATTTAATATTTCAAATAAATAAGTTATTATATATTTAATACCACGTATTTCAAAGAATTTAAATAAGTCGGTGCTTTTGATTTAATACGTTTTATACTCCGTGGAGGACCTAGGGGGTCCTAGGGGGGTAAGTGCCCCCGCTTCCGACCCCGAAATTTAGTATCATTACTTAAGTTTAAAATTGTGCTCCCACTTCACAGACAAAAAATAGATATAGGGATAATTTCTTCAAAGAGCATATAAATTTAGTGAAATGTCAATGACAAACAAGTTGTGATGAAGCGATATAACAACAACGATAAATTACTCTTGCGATTAAACAAGCTCGAATTTTAACTTTGTTACCGTGATTCCATACATTTAGAAATGTTTTTGATATGATCACTAAACTTTCTTTGAAATGTGGCATTGATGATTTTTACCAAGTATGAATCATGTTGGTCTAAAATCAGAAGAGGTTTAAAATATGACAAAACTTGTAATATGTGGGTTTAACTTTAGATGGAAAACTTTTGTTCTTGAAAAAAATATATACATTGAAAACAATTGTCAATTCGTGATAGATCGATAGACCTTTTGGCTTTTTGAACTGCAATATGTTAAAAGTTAGATATATATAATCATACTCCCTCCATATCACTTTATTTGTCTCATGCTTTTTCACGTAGTTTAAAATAATTATTGTACTTTATAAAAAGTAAGATGATTTTGGTACTGTAGCGGTACTATAGGTACTTTTTGGGTGAGTTTCTTTCCAAAAAAGAAATGGGACAATTTATTTGATACGTCCCAAAAGGGAAACTAGGACAACTAAAGTGATACGGAGGGAGTATTATTAAATAAAGTTGTACTTCATTTTTTAACACGGTAGTATTTTGATACAATGATCTTAATGAGTTCAACACTAGACCTATAATCTATATATGTCATTGAAATCGACATTGAAAAATCTATTTCGAGTTAACAATAATTATCTAAATTGAGTAGACAGAATAAACCAATCCAGGGACGAAGCCAGGCCACTGGGGTCGGACTGATTCGGTGCAAAGAATATTTTGGAAAAAAAGTTTACACAGATTTTTTTATCTTATAAATAAAAACATTTTTTTAAATTTGGGGTGAGTCATGACATACGTTGACTCTCCGCTAGATCTGCCCATTGACCAGTGATGCATCCGACCCGAGCCATTCCCCATCCATGCGGTTGGGCCCCCGCTTTAGAAAATTTCTAGGTCCATCCACTCTTTATACTCATAATATATGAAGAATTAATTTTGATGTGGTAAAGTTATAAATGATGTGATGGGATGTGGCTTCTTGCATGAACAACTTGGACTCTAATGATTTGGCCATTTAATTTATTATTATATGTAACATTTGTCATAATCTGTCCGGATAATATTTTGAAGCTTAATGAATTTTGAGTGCATCGGCGTTGAACGAATAAGCTGGAGAATGTGGGAACATTTGCATGGATGCCCGCGTATATCTCCTACGCTCGTGGATCATCGCTAAACTCCAACTAATATTTTTTGCTCTATTTTTAAAAAACTTGGACACATGTCTATATATATATGAGTTTTTTCCTTCCGAAGCGGTATACATACGAAACACACTTTACGAAGCTCCATACACAAACACTAGTATACTACTTAAATTACAAACTGCTGGGTTACCAAGTATACGTACAAAAATTATTTCCTCGTAGATTCTGTGTCCGGCAAACTCGCCGAAGGGCTCGTTATATCTTGAGGGAAGATTTCCGGCCACCGGAAATACTTTCTTTAGGACAACGTCTGACGCGTCTCGAGCCGTATTATTTTTCTAATATTGTTTTGCAGGTTTCGACGACAATTATCTACAACAATCTAAAGAAAGTATATTATGGCGTCAGATACACCTGCTCAAGTCATCCCAATTCCGGACACCCCCAACGGAAAAGGTGCTACAACTTCTGTCGCCAATGCTGACTCCCATGTTTACATGCAATTTGAGGTGCAGCCAGTCCATGCAAAACCTTTTCCCGATATTTTTAAAATAGAAGTGTTTTCTGGGGCCAATTTCAAGAGATCACAAGAACGCCTATTCTCAACGCTTGACATGAATGGCATTGCCGACGTTCTTAATAGAGTAATTAATACTCATTAATTAGGTTTCCATATGTATTATGTTTCTTATTGTACTGAGGACACTATTTATCATATAAATGACATCTAGGACTCCCAATTGGGTAAGTCGTTCCATTATTCTCACATGGTATCAGAGCTCTAGGTTTTAGCCAGTATTAAAT
Source organism: Cuscuta europaea (assembly GCA_945859875.1). Classification (NCBI taxonomy): domain Eukaryota; kingdom Viridiplantae; phylum Streptophyta; class Magnoliopsida; order Solanales; family Convolvulaceae; genus Cuscuta; species Cuscuta europaea. The sequence continues at coordinate 7,898,125 of CAMAPE010000006.1, forward strand.
TTTTTTTCGGTCCGATGGCTTCTCCGCCCTTCACCGCTGCCACATCTTCTTCGGCCGTCTCTGCTGCCATCACCACGGCCGAGACCGCCCTCATGTCGAGCGCGACAGGACCAACGCAACCTACTTCGGCTTTGCTAACGTCGTTGTTCGCTCTTGCAGGTGAACCGCCTAGTTCGCAGCACTACTCGGCGCTTTCGTCTACCATTCCGGGGTCATCGTGGGTTCCACCAGTGTTCACCTGGACTTCGACGGCACCGGCGTTTCGTCCGATGTTCCAGCCGCAACATCAGCGCCCGGACGTACTGCTCGATGAATCCAGGACCTCTACCGAGCCGCGATTTGCTGGCCCAACGATGCTGGGCAGCCCAGGTTTGCAGGTGCCTCCAGCCGACCTCATTGGCCGCCAGTCTGCCTCGCCTCCCATGCCTACATCTTTTGCCTCTCTTGCTCAAGGCATGATGTTTGGGGCTTCACTTACTCAAATTGTGACATCAAAATTGGTAGCTGTTGAAGATTACCTGCCCTGGCGCACTCAATTTGAGTCGTTTTTGGTAGGTAACGGTCTTCTGGGTACTCTTAATGGCTCTCTTCCAGCTCCGCCGTTGTACAAGTATGATCTATATCAGGCTCAAACCCTTAATCCTGAATATTATCATTGGCTTAAGTTGGATCAGACAGTTCGTGCTTGGATATTTGCAACTCTCTCTCGTGAAATTTTGATGGAGGTCCATACCTTGAAGAATTCATCGGCAATTTAGCAACGTTTGGAATCCCGATTCATGGTTGCTAGTCTCACCCTCCCCCTGGAATTAAAACAAATGTTGATTCATGCAAAGAAGAAGGAGAATCAGTCCATGGAGGATTTTGTTCGTAGGATTCAAACCATTGCTGATAATTTGTCCGCTATTAATTCACCGGTCTCCAATGAAGATCTTATTCAGCATACTCTTATCGGATTGGGACCGGGTTATGAATCCCTCGTAGGACCTCTTACCTTGTTTCCCGAAGGCCTGACTTTTGACAAACTATGCACAAAATTGGTCTATCAAGACGCCGGCTTCGCTACAAACACTTTTTGGATTCCACGCCTTCTGCACCGGCGTTCGCTGCTCCTACGGCACAAGGGGTGGACATGCTGCTCCTGCTCCCGCCGACCAGGAGCAGCAGGTGGCTCGAGGGGGACGCGGTGGCCGACGTGGCGGTCGCGAACGAGGACATGGCCGCGGTAGTAATCAGCATCCTCAGCAGTACGGACAGCCTCTGGTTTATGGAGGTCACGGCCAGCAGAATTTTCAGCCACCTCCATCTGGCCGAGACGCTCAACAGCACAATCAGTGGGGACCGGGTACAGTTTTATGTAATTCAATTAAGTCATCGTTTTATACTCCTGCCCTCTCTACTTTTTGTACTAACTATGGTTCTGAAGGATCTCCATCTTTTGAGAATAATTTTGGTTCAGTTCCTCCACCCGTAGTGTGTCAGATATGTCATTCTCTAGGTCATTCAGCTGTTTCGTGCCCATCCCGTTTTGTTCAAGCTCAGGCTCCTGCCTTAGCTGTTTCCACACACGAATCCACTCCAGCTGTCTGGTATCCTGATTCAGGTGCTTCTGCCCATATGACCGCAAATGAAGGTATTTTGCAAAATAAATCTATTTATTCTGGACCACTCCACATTACAGTTGCAAATGGTTCTAATCTCCCTGTTATGACTGTTGGTGATGTGCATTTAGCTACTATGCCTCGTCCTCTCCATTTAAAATTTGGTTATCATGTGCCTAATCTGAAATACAATCTTCTTTCTATTCAACGATCGTGTGCTGATAATAATTGTTTTGTGCTTTTTGATAAAAAATTTGTTTGAATTAAGGACACAATTTCGGGGAAGGTGTTCCTCTAAGCTTACAGTAATGGTGGCGTTTATCCTGTTTCATTCACTCCTACCGCACATGTTGCCCTCATCTCGCATGTGGCTCCCGGCCCGGTCTGGCATCGTCACTTGGGACATTGTGGCAGTCGTATTTTAGATAAATTAAAAAAGTCTGGCACTATTTTGAGTACTTCTAGTTTTTCCCATAATTGTATTTCTTGTCGTTTAGGAAAGTCACAACGATTGCCTTTTCAAGAAGTGTGGCATAAATCTACTGCTCCTTTATATTTAATTCATTCTGATTTCTCAAGATTTACTTGGCTCTATCCCATGCGTCATAAAAGTGAAGTTGTGAAACATTTTCAGCAGTTCAAATTAATGGGGGGAAATTTACTGAACTCTAAAATTAATATTTTTCAAAGTGATGGAGGCGGTGAATTTGATAATAATGTGTCAGTACCCAATTTTGATAGATTTTGATGATGCCACTATACTTAACACGTGTACATTGTGTCTCAATATTGTTCATGTGTTAGCATTCAAAATTATGTGACAAAATAAAATGTACAATTTTTGAGTGGATATAAATATTACCGGAAAAGTTAAAATGCAATAAGGTAATTTTTATTTACCTTAATAGGATATTTAGATCCTACCGGTATATATTATTTTAGCTCAAAGATTAAATTGTATGTCACATTTTTAAAAGAAGCTCGGAAAATCAAATACATTGAATGTAAATGATTGAAGACAAAAAATTGACTGGCAATTAATACATAGAAGTTTACAAGCTATTCATTGCTAAATCATAGAAGTTTAGTTCCAGTTGGAGGTTAGAACTTTCTTGTAACATTTCACAAATTGTTGTAAACACTTAGGAGAACAGTTGTTCGGATCCTAAAGTGTAAGTAGATAGATAGAGTACCTTTTGATCCCCACTGGTTCATTAGAGAAAAGTCTAAGGACTGAGTAACTTTGAGTGGTGTTATACTCATTGTGAAAAAACTTCAATCTAGGTCTAAGTGTTGTAAAGGCTAGATTGACACTAAGTGTATTGGGCTTAATACTTTAGTGAAATATATCTGAAAGAGGGTGGGACTGGACGTAGGAGGATTACACCACCTCTGAACCAGGATATACTGTGTGTTGATTTACATTCATTCAACAAAGTACACACTTAGCACTTCTTACAAAAAGATTGAAGTTTGCCAGCAGAATCCTAAGCAGTTGTCTTAACTGACCCAACTGCTTATCCTACTGCTTAATTACTTACTTTCTTTGAGACCATTTTCACACAAGAGACGTGCATCAATATCACTAAAAGGCATGTTCTATCATTTTCCAGAAATTCATTTTCTAAGTTTAGCAGGTGCCTCAGCAGTCCCCTGGTGACCACCCAACTGCTGAGCCATCCGCTCATATACACTTGTTTCTCTTAAACATCTCAATATCACCAGACCTTCATAACATTACCAACGAGGAGGTTGACCAAACTGCTCTCTGAAATCACCTTCTAAACTAAGCGGGTACCTCAGCAGTTCCCTCATCATCACTTTCATCAAACACCCAATATTTCCTCAGCAGTTGCCTTAGCAGTTCCCTGCTATCTAGCCAACTGCCAGACATTTGGGTTAAATCTTCTACCAAGATAGAAAGTATTCACACACTGATTCCATAAAGGGTAAAGACTTCCGCTGTGCATCTATAAATCTCTCAAAAGATTATTGATCAACTCTTTAGAGGGAGAAACGCTTTAAAGTTGAAAAAGATTTAAAAGTCTATCCACACCCCCCTCTAGACTTTTACCCTATCCGGGACCATCAAGTGGTATCAGAGCGGAGTGTTCCTAGAGTCATTTACTGACTATTTTGAACGAAAGATCCAAAACCACTTCACCTCCCAAACACTTTCAAAAAAAATTGACAGTCAACTAGCCATGAATCTCATGTTCAACTTAAACAAATTTGATGATTGGAAAATCAGGATGAAAGCACGTCTCAGTGCTTTACATGATGAAATGCTTGAAGTAATTACTGCTGGACCTATCAGAATAATGAAGGTCAGCACGTCCAAAGCTGATGACCAGGAGGATGTATACATTCCTAAACCAAAATTGGAATGGACATCTGAGGATAGGAAGAGGAATAATCTTGACAACATTGCCAAAGATATTCTCTTTAAATATGTTGATGAATCCATATTTCCCAGAATCAGAAAATGTGAAACTGCAAAGGATGTATGGGATGATCTCACAAAGATCGGAGCTGGTGATGAACAAGAAAAGGACAACAAACTGACCATAGCCCTCAAGAAATTTGAGGACTTCAAAATGTTGTCTAATGAGTCTATTCATGAGATGGAATCTAGGTTCCTAAAGATTATAGCAGAGGTCTCAGACCTAGGGAAAGATCTATCCCAAAAGGAGATTTCCGTTAAAGTCTTAAGAGGCCTGCCATCAAAGTGGGATATGAAGGTAACTGCTATGAGAGATAGCAGAGATCTAAGAGCCTTGTCAACTGACAAGCCCCTTAGTGACCTAAAAGCATATGAATTTGAGATGAAGGAGATGAAAGATGAAAGAGAGGATGAATCCAAGACACTAGCCTTAGTGTCTGAGCCAAACACATCAAGATCCAGTGAAAAATCCCTCAACATTCTCCTCACTGACGAGTAGTTTGCTATGTTTGTGAAGAAGTTTAAAAGATTCATGAAGAAAGAGGGATCTGCCTCAAAGAAGCCATCCAAGATGCCACCCAGGAGACAAGGGAGACCTCAATCCAGTGAGAACATTGTCCTGTGCTACAACTGTAGACAGCTAGGACATTACAAAAATGAGTGCCCTCTGCCTTTAGCCCAAAAGTATCAAGGGCAACAGGGGACTGGTCAAAAAGCTGGTTACATGAAGGATTTCAAAGGCAAGAGACAGGCCTTTGTAAGTGAAAAGAAAAAGGAGAAACCCCAAACTGATGATGAAAGCAGATCGAGTGATGAGAGCTCCTCCTCTGACAGCTCAGAAGAAGCACTCCTTTGCTTAGGATCCTGGCAGATGGCTGAAGAAGGCAGTAGGTGCCTCACTGAAGAGAGCAACAGGTGGCTCAACGAGCCTTCCACCAGTGGAAGAAAAGATGATGAAAGCTGCTCCCCCAAATGCTTAATGGCCAAAGACCACTACAACGATGTTGAGGTAACATCCTGCTTCTCCTATAGCTCTAGTGATTCTGGACCAAACAATATAACACTGGAATCTTTATTACAAGACTTCCAAAAAGTCCAAAATCACCAGGAGAACAAAGAGCTGAAAAAATCCAGCACGAATAGTAAAAACTTTCACCCTACTGCTGAAGTTATTCTATTTTTAAAAAAAAATGAAAAAAAATCCACTCCCCAAATGTTCCCACAAGAAGAAACCAACCTGCTTCCAAACCAAAATCCAAACTCCTGTATAAATCAACACCTCCTAACCATCAACACACAAGAACCTGTTGGCAACCAACCAATAAGACCAACCACAGCCAAAATACCAAGCAGACCCCTCAAACCAATAATCCATTTCCCACATCAAGAAGGAAAAGGATTAATAAATACATAGTCATTCCCTATGATTACAACACCATAAATGGATATAGACCAATCTGCTTAGAGCTTAATGGTTCTAGATGGGCATGGATACCTAAACTTGTACAAGGGAAGTCGCCCACTAACTTGTGGGTTACTACTCAACACTGATCTATACAGGAAGGTGCTGGAGCAGCTTAAACACAAACATGGTACATAGATTCAGGCTGCTCCAGGCACATGACGGGCAGCAGGCGGCTCCTGTCAAACTATACAGCAAGGGAATGACCCAAAGTAACATTTGGGAATGTGGAAAAACAAGGAGAAACCAAATGAGCTGGAGACCTATCAATTAATGGACTTACAATCCAAAATATATCCTATGTTAAGGGTTTAAAGTTCAATCTCATAAGCACAAGCCAACTCGGTGACAATGGCTATAATGTTACATTCTCCAACGACATCTGCTTGATTAGAGATGTCAAAAATGACAAAATTGTGCTCACTGGTAGAAGGAAGAAGGACATGTACATTGTTTATTGGAGCTCATCAAAGGAAGGGATTTGCTTGGTGACAAAGGCAGATTCAAACTTGAATTGGGAATGGCACAACAAATTAAGCCATCTCAACTTCAAAACAATCAACAAACTGTCCACAAAAGGATTGGTGAAAGGACTCCCTGAAATCAACTTCAAAAAGGACCACCTCTGTGATGCTTGTCAAAGAGGAAAACAAACCAAGGTATAATTCAAATCAAAGGAAGTGGAATCATCAACTAGGCCCTTAAGCCTACTACACCTTGACTTGTTTGGACCAGTTGAACCAACAAGCTTAAGTGGTAGAAAGTACACCCTGGTTGTAGTTGATGTTTATTCTAGATACACTTGGACCATATTCTTAAAGAAGAAGAATGAAACAGAGAAGAAACTTCCTGAATTGATGAAGCTAATTCAAAATGAGAAGAGTCTCTCAATCCAGAAGATCAGGTCAGATAGAGGTACTGAATTTTCCAACTCCATCATAATTCAGTACTGTGAAGAAAATGGAATCCATCATCTAACCTCAGCAGCAAGAACACCTCAACAAAATGGTGTTGCTGAAAGAAGGAATAGGACACTCAAGGAAGCTGGAAGGACAATTTTAGAAGCAGCTGGATTACCCAAAAGATTTTGGGCAGAAGCAATCAACATGGTTTGCTACACTCAAAATAGAAGTCTTATTCATAAGACTCACAAAAAGACACCATATGACTTATGGAAAGAAAGGAAGCCTAATGTTAGTCAATTCCATGTGTTTGGATCCAAATGCTTTATCCAAAACAATGGAAAAGACTATCTCAAGCCATTTGATCCGAAATCTGATGAAGGGATCTTCCTGGGCTACTCCACAACAAGAAAGGCATTCTGGATCCTCAACAAAAGAACTCTGGTGGTAGAGGAATCAATCCATGTGGTGTTTGAAAACCACCCCACTGATCGTTTAATAGATGAAGGTGAGTCATCCAAATCAAGGGACACTGAAAAGGATCCAAGTTGCCTTCCAAATAATAGTGTTCAAAAAGATGGAAAGGTAGTTGACTCAAACGGCAGCCCACTGCCAGCAGTTAACTCAACTGTCAGCCCACTGCCAGCAGGTGACTCACCAAAAGACAACCTTCCCGGCACTCATTGATGGTCCCGGATAGAGGTAAAAGTCTAGAGGGGGGGGGGTGAATAGTCTTTTAAAGCTTTTTCAACTTTAAAACGTTTCTCCCTGTAAAGAGTTGATCTATAATCTTTTGGGAGATTTATAGATGCACAGCGGAAGTCTTTTATCCTCTTAGATAAATAGTGTATAACACTTTCTTTGATGAATGAAGTTTGGGCTTTATAAGGTGAGCAGTTGGCTTGGCAGTTGGCTAGAAAGCAGGGAACTGCTGAGGCAACTGCTAGCGAAATACTCAGTGTATGATGACAGTGCACTCGGAATCTTTCTTAGAGTAGGAAGAGCTTTCTGATGATATAACATGGTAGATTAATAATCAATCTTAAAGAGAGCAGTGGTCTCAGCAGTTGGGTGGTAACCAGGGAACTGCTGGGGCACCTGCTTAAATAAAGGTGGAGGTATGGAAAGATTGATAATATGGTGTTGCTTAGGATGATGTGGGCTTTCTGAAGATGTGCATTAGTTCAAGTAAGTGGTAGCTTTACTGAAGCAGTGGTCTTCCTTTCATGAACGAACACCTCAGCTAATGTTGGAGTGTCCTTTGCTCCCTCATTGAAGATCCTCTCCCGAATCTTAGCTGAAGTTGTAGACTGATGCTCAGGGGCAGTTTCTTGTTGAGGCTCTTGGTTGAGGTCCAGCAGTTGGGTCCCTTGGGGAAGAGTGGCAGCCAACTGCTCCCGAGGAGCTTTAGAGGATTCTCCCCCTCCTTGAGTTTCCAGCCTGGATTTTTCCGTAACTCTCCTAGTTTCTTTGTCACTAGAGGAGGAGGAGTAAACAATTTGCTTACCTCTTGAGCTTGGTGGACCCTTAGGTGCATTGCCAGCGTCATCATCATTATCCGGATTATAATCACTGGAGTCCTCAATGGTATCCTTTACAGTTAGCTCCTTCCTCTTTGATGTGTAGACCTGGTTGATCTTGTAGAGAGTGGTTGCTACAGCCAGATCCTCTGTGCCAATCCACTCTAGAGCAAAGTCTTCTTCAATGATGAAATATGGAAGGGTCTCTGCTTGATCCCTGATTTTGGTTAGCTTCCACTTTCTCCACTGCTTGACTTTGGCGAAATCTAACTCTAGTTGCTCTAGTGGAGTCATTTTGGGTGAGTCCACTGCTGGTAATGGAGGAGCCTGCTCGTTGGAGGGAGCCACCTGCTCCATTTGATGAGTCCCCTGCTCTTCTAGGTGAGCCGCCTGCTCATTGACTTCAGTGGCCTGCTCTGCTTCTTGGGGAGCCACCTGCTCCTCTTGTTAACTCCTTTGTGTGATTTTGGGAATAAGTATGGAGAGAGGAAGAGCAGAACTGTTGCTTCCATTTGAAGAGTTGGAAGAGGGCTCTGCTGCTTCCTTGATTGCTAGTGGAGGAGAGGCCACTGCTTCTTCTTCTGGAATGATGGCAAGAGGGGAGGCCACTATTTCTAGTTCATCATTTATATTCCTTGGAATATTAGGGGTTGAGGTTGTCTTTGTCTTCTTTGATTGGACTGCTTGGCAACCAGATCTAAGTCTTTTGGCAGTCTTGGTATCCACTTTGAAGGAGACCAAAAGCAGATCATTGGATATGAAAGAGTCATCTCCCTTTGGTATTTATGGGGCTCCTGTCTTGGAGGTTTGGAATAGGAACTTCCTCCTATTTGTTGCTTCCTTTGTTACCCCCAGTATCCTTTTCTTCTTGAGTAGTTCCCAAATGAGAAACCTGTACCCTAGTAATGGCAGAGTACCATTCTCCTTTCTTCCTGTGTGAGATTTATCTACATATCTTCTTAGCTCATGGTACACGTACTTGGTCCAATTGTATGGGGACCCTGAGATGATTGTCGTCACTGGTTTGGCTCTTTGTGCATTGACTTCGTCCAGAGCTGTAGTTCTTGTGTTGATACACTTGTAGAGAATGTCCAGGAGGATGGCGTATTCTGGAACCATCAGCTTCTTTTTGACTTTCAATGTGTTAAGGTGTTGAGCCCTTTGGATGAAGACTGTTTCTTTGAAGTTCTCTTCATTCAAGTTGAGGTCCTCTACAGTTGGAGCCTCATCTCAAGGTAGGGAGAGCAGTTCCCTGATGTCTTCTTCTGTTATCTCTACCTCAAACCCCATTACAACAGATTTTAGAGTCTCAGGAGTGGAGTTGATGTAGAACTCTGCTACTACCTCGGGGTAGAAGCAAGAGTATGGATAGATTGCCATCTTCATTAGTCCTGTGATCTCAAGATTTCTCAATAGTTCTCTCATGACGTCATGGTTCTCAACTCTTTCGAGGATTTTGGGAGTTTAGTATAGAGCCAGTAAATATGGACTTGGAGATTTGGATGAGTGAGGCCATGTGTTTATGAGGAAGCAAAGAGATTGCGGTGGTAGTGAGTATGAGATTTTTTTTAGAGTTGGAAGATAGCGTTTGATAGCTTTAAAATAGGTAGAAAGAGATTGCAAGGTAAAAAGTGTGAAGGAGGTGTACGGAGGGAGTATTTATAGACTATCGGAAACTAGCCGTTGGAATATAGCCGTTGGAGAATACGGCTGGCCTTTTCAGCATTAACTGTGTTCACACTGGTAGCATGGAGCTCATTTTTGAGTAGATTTTTGATAATTTCTGAGAACAAGAGGTACCTTTTTGGAATCCTTGATATGAGGTGATCAAGATGATATAAGCCATGTGCTGAGATTCCATGTACATTTGTCAGAAATTGAGCCAACTGCTTGCCTGAAGCAGTGACCTGCTCCTGAGGCAGTCACCTGATGGCAATCACCTGCGTGAATTTGTGAACAAGTGTCTTTGCCTCCATTGTTCTTACCTTATTCCAGGCTTGTCCTCCACTTTAAGAACGTATTAATGCACCTCTTCTCATTATTCAAGTAGCAGTGGATTAGTAGCAAGTCACCTGTTGAGCCTACTGCTGCTGGATGGCAGTCAACTGCTGAGCTTATTGCTCGGATACTTACTCCTTTTCTTCTTTCTAGAGTTTGAACCATAACTAATTCTCCTTTTGAACGTCTCCTTCTGTTATCCAGAACGTTGGCCGGTCTCTGCCATATTGATTTGTTTTTATTGAACAAATCCCACCAGATCCTCAGAGTTAGTCAAGTCATCTGGTTTCTGGACTTTGTCAATTGGAGTTAACTAGTTTGCAAGTGAAGCATAGAATACTCTTGGAAGAATAAGTAGTATTTTAGCAATCATTTCTTTGTAGCTCAATCATCATGTGGGCTCGTTTGGTAGTCACCCTACCGAGTTATTGCAAGTATCAAGAGGTTGTAGCAGTGGACTTCTTTGTTAGGCACCTGTTGAGCCTAGTGCTGCTGAAATTCAGTCACCTGCTGTGCTCACTGTTCGGATATTGATTTATTCTTTATTGAAAGTCTGAGATAGACTTTCTTGGATCTTGATGCTTCATTTCTTGTTTATTCTGGGTAGCTTACCTTTGCAGGTGGCTACCCCTGAGAGTTCCCCTCAACATGTGGCTAGGAATTCCCCCTTGTTTTTGGAATTAAGTTCCCCCTGAATAGGTGCATGGGTATTCCTGCTTTGATCATCATTCCAAGCCTTTCTCAAGATGTTTTGAATCTTGTTTCATTCACTTGCTTGGTTTGATGTAAAAATCTTATGGAGTCATATGTAGTCCCAAGAAATAGTTCAACTCTCCCATTAGGCTCATTCCAAATTTGCTTGAGAGTTGAAAATTTCTTACATAGTGTTTGTTTTGAGTTTTCAAATACAAGCAGTATGAGAGGGCTTTCTTCACCTCTGAATAGCATGTTTTCTACTTTGTCTTTAGTGAACCCATTTTTCACTAAATGTTTAGAGGGAGAGTGTCATACCATGCTCTTGGAGTTTGCTTGATTCCATAGAGCGCTTTCTTTAATTGAACACCTGATCTTCCTCTCTATAGATTTTAGATCCAGGAGGCCTCTCCACGTAGACCTCCTTTTTCTAGTAGACAGTTCTTAGGAAGGCATTCTTCACATCCATTTGATAGACTGTGAGTTGCTTATGGGCAGCATATGCTTAGAATATCTTTATAGTTTCAAATGTGCAACTGTGGCAAGTGTTTCATCAAAATCTATTCCTTCTTCTTTGTAGTACCCTTTGTCCATCAATTCTTAACAACGATGCCTTCCTTAGTCACCCTTTTTGTTCCTTTTGAACTTGCTTGTATCCAGTCAGAAGTTTGTAGGGCTTCCTCAGTCCTTTTAGGTTCTGTTTGAGAGAAGAAGCAAATATTGCTTCTTCCTGGATTGATGATCTTGTACGAACCCTTTGGATGATGTCATCAATCTTTTGATGAAGAGGATGTTGGTTGAATCATCTTGTGTCAGATGTTTGAATGAATTGAGTTACCTGCTCATCCTCCTCTTTTTCTTTACTGTCTTCTGGTAGAATAAGCGGATTGGGATTATTAAGCCTTGTGATTATTTCAGCTGGAGCGTCTTAGAGAGTTGATTTTAGAATGAGTCAGCAGCTCGTAGTGTCTATAACACCCCCAAATTTCTCACCCAAAACGTTGATATAATTGAAATAAAACTTTTATTTATTGATAATGAAAATCTAAAGAAAGTACAGCGGAAGTCTTAGTAAGGGAAATGGGTGTTACCGCCACATCCGGTCATCTCTCAACCGGATGCACAGGCAACTAGAACATAACAACTAATTTAATAGAAATAAAGTGTTTGTAAAGTAAATGTTATTTCATGACTAGTATAACTAAGGCGACTTCTAACTCGCTCTCAGGCCATGCAAGAAATCATCAATCGACAGAATCAACCTCACCTGCACAAATAAAGTGCAGAACAAAACAAGGAAAAGAAGACAAAAATTAGCTTTAGAGCTAAGTAAGTACTACCCAACCTCGTAAAATAATCATGTTTGACTAAAATAGATTTTTATATAATAATATACGGAGTATAAAAATACTCACACCATCGAAATTCTTTTCACTTTGATTTTTCTCAAGACTACTTCTTTACAAAAATCCTCAACTTCTCTATAAAACTTCATGATAACTCTTCTCTTTGATTTCCTCAAAAATTACTTCTTCTCTAACTTCCTAGTAATTTAGAAGGGCGGTGCTCAACCTTTCGGTAGAGCCCGGTGGACCGTGGTTACGGACGGCCACCCCGAACAAGTGCCGGTACCACAACTGCTCTGTTGGAAACGAAACGACTACCTTAAGTGTGCACACCCCCTAAAAGGGATTCCAAGCCCTCCGAGTAGTGAGTCGTAACGAGTAGTCGGGACTCAGTCTACCAACTACCCCTGAATAAGATATTTTGAATGATTAGGGATTACTACTACCATAACTTCTTCTTAAAAGGGATCATCGATCCAAATATCACTTTAAACCCAAACTGTACTTCTTAGTAGTAGCAAACCTAATCACCCTCCACATTTATCCGGACGCGGAAAACCGACACCTCGGATTACTCCCGAGATGCTCACTTGCTATGAAAATGTAAATATTATCTTCAATAAATAATACTTCAAAAATACCTCTCAATTTCTCTAAAAAGTCTTGAAGGTATTTAAAAATATTTAATACCCCAAAAGTACTTAATTTATATTTCTCAACAACCATATAATATCTCTTCACAATTCTCATACACAAAATTCAACAATTCACACTTATTCACATAATGCATAATAAGCATATAATACGAGGAAACAATTTCAGATTGGAAGAGAAACTTACCTCTAGTCCGGGTGCTCCTAATTCTCTTCTTCTACTCCGGTCTCTAAATAATTATCTTTTTAATTAAGATGATATAATTAGTCACTTACTCTTTAATAATTATTTTACTCGATTTTTACCCTTTTATTTTATTTTTCGAATTCACTAATTCAATTATTTTATTATCCGCGTTAATCACTTCTTATTAATTAAATTACCTTATTAATTCAGTCGTTAATTAAAATACTTAAATTCTAAAATATACGAATATAATTAATTACAATATCAAATTTCTAATTTAATAATCATCTTTTTATTTACTCAACTCCTAAAGCATTTGGTATGTCTTAATATTATATCCGAATTATTTTTAATCTAACTAATCAAATATCGAAATTAGTTTATATTAACATTATTAGCATTAATAAATCCGAATTAACTAATATATTCTGATTTTATTAATTACTTAAACACTTAATATTTTAAAGTCCGAAATTATGCAAATTTTATATTACTCTACCTTAATTAGTCCAATAATTAGTGAAAACAAAATCTACCAATTTATTTAATCTAATTATGATACCAAGTCCAAATAATTATTTTAATATAATATTCTTTAATGAATATTAAACTATAAATTCATTTCATCGATAATAAAAATTTATTATTTAACTACTTAATTAGCTTTATATGGTCCAATTTAATAAAATAGCCAAGAGTCGACTTTATAAATTAATAACCGTCCATAACTACATTTTGGTTCTATATTTGGCTTAGGTTGTCCAATTATTTATTTTATAATTTATTTTCCTTAATTATTCATTTATTTTCGTATATCAAATAACCGGTCCATTCACAATTAAATATACTAATATTAATTTTTATTAATTATAAATGGTCCATAATGTCTTAGTTAGTCTTTTATTTATCCTAGTTTACTACAATATTTATTTCATAATTAATTTCGCCATTTACTTATTTATTTACTAATTGTGTACAAATTGGCCCAATTACCATTAAATCAATTAAAAATAGCTAAAAATATTATTTTTCAATTATGGTTGGTCCGAATATGTATAATTACACCAGGTATTTAATTTATATTTTTCCAGATTTTATTTATTTCATTTACTATTTTATTTTTAATTTTTATTGCAACTGGGACGAACTGGCCCAAATTCTTTTAATTTTTCTGGCCCAAAGATCAGGCCCACAAGACAGACCCCAGCCTTGGCTGGGTCGTCTTCTCCGGTGAATCGCCGGAAAAACGGGGGAAAAAGAAAAAAAACGGGGAAGAGGCTTACCTCTTCGGAAACGGCCAACGGGGTAGCGGTGCACTCCTCTCGGGACGGCGAAGGCCGGTGGAGGGTTGGCGGCGGCGACGGTGGTCCCTGCTCCTCCGTTTCCTGTCGGGAAAGTTTTCTCCGGCGAAACTCCGGCGGGCTGTTTCTCCCTCGTTTCATGACCGTTTTCAACGATTCTTCCTCCGTTGGATTCCTCTCACGAAGGGGAAGGTCTGGGAAGTGTTTTCAGGGCTCGGTTTTGAGTATAACGATGGGTTGGAAATTTCAGATATATATATATATATATGCGTTTTCCGACGGGAATTTTTGGGATGAAAGACCAGGCTGTTGATTCTGCTATTTATAGAGATGGCTGGGTGTAAAGCTTCTGATTCAGATCCTAAAATCCTGCTCCTAAGATTTTTTTTTTCTTTTTGAACGTTTCATACGTTGGAGGATCTTCCTCCGTTATAATTTTTTTTTTAAAAAAAAAATTTCCTTGGTTAGTTTTGTAACTGATGCATAGGTTATACGTATAGTATAAATCTGTAGGTTATACGCAGGTTAAAATCTGATTAAAAAATATAGTACGTAATTTTTAATACGTATAGTATTATACGTAGGTATAGTTTATATATTTAGGAGTAAAAATGGAAATTGTGTTTTGTAAAAATAAAATATAGCTTTTACTTCTTATGTCATATGTATAATTGGTACTTGATATAAAATATTACTTCTTTTATCGGACCATTTTTATCTGACTAAAAATGTCACAATTGTTAATTTTCTGTCTGGTTCACTTGTTTCATAAAATGTTGTTCCTATTACTGAAATATTTTTATCTGACTAAGACATCATAAATTTTGAAATTTTTATCTGATTAGAATGTTACAACTGTTGAATTTTTGTCTGACTCAATTAATAATTAAAATGTCACTTCCACAATATTTTATGATTTATCTGGCTAAATATTATTTTTATTTTTAATTTAAATTTTTGGAGTGTCACATTCTACCCTCCTTAAAAGATGTTTCGTCCCGAAACATTACTATATCTAAATAATCAAATTCTTAAGTGTTACATTCTACCCCCCTTAAAGAGAGGTTACGTCCTCGTAACTCAAATTTTACCTTATTCAAATAACTCTGGATAACGTTTGCGCATATCGTCCTCAGTCTCCCATGTGGCATTTTCGGCCAAATGGTTAGACCACAACACCTTCACCATCTTAACCGCTTTTCTTCTAGTCTCACGGGTCTTAGTATCCAAAATCTGGATCGGCCTCTCCTCATAAGTCAACGATTCATCCAACTCGACCACCTAAAAAGTCGAGGTTAGATGTGATACTTGGATCTAATTATCATAAGGTTACGATTCGTACCTCGGGGCTAAGAATATGGGATTCGTCGCGGACATACTTCTTCAATTGGGAGATATGGAAAACGTTGTGTACCTACGCATAGCACACTTTAGGTTTTGAGAGATATTTACTAAGGTATTCACTAGCGAGCGGTTTATAGTATGTAATACCTTAGCCAACTCGGTGGGTAGAGCTAGCCGATATGCCACTCTTCCCACTCGCTCGAGGATGTCATATGGGCCAATGAACCTCGGGCTTAGCTTCCCCTTCTTTCCAAACCTCATTACTCCCTTGGTCGGGGAGACTCTGAGTACGACTTTTTCTCCCGCTTCAAGTTCTGTTGGCTTCCTTCTCAGGTCTGCATAAGACTTCTGACGATCTTGTGCAGCTTTCATCCTTGCTTGAATCGTCTTCACTTTCTCTATGGTGTCTTGGAGGTAATCCGGCCCTAACACCACTTGATCTTCCATGTCACCCCAGCATAGTGGGCTTCTACACTTTTGACCATATAGAGCTTCGTACGGGGCCATTTTGATACTGGCGTGGTAGCTATTGTTGTACGAAAACTCTATTAAGTCTAAGTGTTCGTCCCACGACCCTTGTAGGTCTAACATACATGCTCTCAGCATGTCCTCGAGTGTTTGGATGGTTCGTTCCGTTTGTCCATCGGTCATCGGGTGAAAGGCAGTACTCAGCTTCAACTTCGTCCCCATGGCGGATTGCAATTCCTTCCAGAATTGAGATAGAAATCTAGAATCACGGTCAGAAACGATGTCTTGTGGAACTCCATGGTACTTAACCACGTGTTTTACGTAGGCTCGGGCTAATTTCTCCATGCTCCAAGTTTCGTTCATTGGGATAAAGCGAGCGGTCTTTGTTAACCTATCAACTATGACCCGCAAATTATATGGTGCAACCGGCGCACCATGAGGATGGTGCGTCCGGTTGCAAAAACGACGTAGGATCAGATTTTTTTTTCTTTTTTGCTTTTGTTGTTAAAAATGATAATAACTTTTTTATTTTTTATCCGATTTTTATAAAATTTATATCAACATTTTTTATTTTTCATGATCTTTCAAATGAGACCAATATTGTGTATGTAATTTTAAGAAATTATCGAACTATTATATTAATGAGTATTGGATTATAAGAAAAATCGAATCTGTTTGGGAGATGATAGGTTTGTGAAATAGAAGATCGAATCTGTTTGGTAGTGGATCAGTGGCCTCATTTACATTTGATAATACATTGAGTTACATCTTTTTATGAGCGAGTTACATCTTTTTATAAGCAAGTTACATCTTTTTATAAGCAAGTTACATCTTTTTATAAGCAAGTTACATCTTTTTAAAAGCGAGTTACATATATATAAACATGAGTTGCATTTGACATGCTTGAACGCGACTTACATGTATTTACACGTAAAGTTACATATTTTTACACGTAAAGTTACATATTTATACACGCGAGTTACATATTTATACACACGAGTTGCATGTGACCTGTCTGAATGCGAGTTACATATTTTTTACGTAAAGTTACATATTGTTACACGTAGAGATACATATTTATACACACGAGTTGCATTTGACTTGACTGAAGAGTTACATATTTTAACACTTAAAGTTACATATTTTACACACAAATGTTAATATGTTAAAATTACATAGGCAATATTGGTCTCATTTGAAAGATCATGAAAAATAAAAAATGTTGATATAAATTTTATAAAAATCAGATCACAAATAAAAAAGTTATTACCATTTTTTAAAAACAAAAGGAAAAAAAAAAAGAAAAACCGTCCCGGTATACGGTGCTCACCGTATACCGGTTGCACGGTATACGCACTCTTTCCCAAACCTTGTCTTTGCCAGACTTGGTTAGGGGTAAGCCCCCAACAAAGTCCATGGAGATGGAATCCCACTTCCACTTTGGTACTTCCAAGGATTGTACGAGTCCCTTGGGCTTGCAACGTTCGGCTTTCACCTTCTGACAGTTTAAGCATCGGGCCACGAACTCGGCTACCTCTTTCTTCATTTTTGGCCACCAAAAATTCTTTTTGATGTCTTTGTAGAGTTTATCGCCCCCAGGGTGTACCGAGTAAGGCGTGTTGTGCCCTTCCTCCAGAATTTTCCTTTTAAGTTCTTCACATTTCATCGGAACACACCACCTTCCTTTGTGTCGAATGCTCCCGTCTTCGTGCAGTTTGAACGGACCGTTCACGCCATTTGTCATACCTGCTCGGATTCGGTCTAGTTTTATGTCTCCAGGCTGCCCTTCACGAATTTCGTCGAAGATGGATGGGGTAACGGTCATGGTGAGTAACCGTGTTTCCCGCTCTACCTCTCCGAAATCCCGAACTTCCAAGTCTAGCTTTTGAAAGTCCCGGTAAAGTTCATCAGGTAGTACCCATGCTGCTTTGAAGGAGTGGGTTGATTTCCGGCTCAGCGCATCGGCAACTACGTTTGCTTTGCCTTCATGATATTGGATCTCCAAGTCATAGTCTTTGACGAGTTCTAGCCAGCGTCTCTGTCTCATGTTAAGTTCCTTTTGGGTGAAGATGTACTTCAAGCTCTTGTGATCGGTGTAAACTTTACAGTGTACCCCATAGAGATAGTGCCTCCACAGCTTTAGAGCAAAGATAACCGCAGCCAGTTCTAAGTCATGAGTCGGATAGCTGACCTCATGTGTCTTTAGTTGCCTTGATGCATAGGCCACCACTTTGCCGTTTTGCATCAATACGCAACCCAACCCCTTTAAACAAGCATCGGTGTAGATCTCGAACCCCTCGGTACCGGACGGTAGGGTCAAGACAGGCGCGGTTGTTAACCTTTGCTTCAGCTCTTGGAAAGCTTGTTTGCATTCTTCACTCCATATGAACTTCGTGGTCTTCTTCGTGAGATTAGTCAAAGGCTTTGCTATCTTTGAGAAATCCTTCACGAATCTACGATAATAGCCCGCCAAACCTAAAAAGCTCCGGACCTCCGTCACGGTTTTGGGTGCAGGCCAGTCAGTCACTGCTTCGATCTTTGACGGGTCAACGGATACCCCTTCTCGGGTGATGATGTGGCCCAAGAATGCTACCTGATCCCTACAGAAATCGCACTTTGAGAGTTTGGCATATAGCTGATTCTCTCTCAAAGTTTGCAGTGCTATCCTCAGATGTCCTTCATGCTCAGTTGGTGTCTTGGAGTACACCAGGATGTCGTCAATGAACACCACAATGAACAGATCGAGGTAGGGTCGGAACACACGGTTCATGAGATCCATAAATACCGCAGGTGCATTTGTGAGGCCAAACGGCATTACGGTGAACTCATAGTGTCCGTACCTCGTTCGAAAGGCCGTCTTCGGGATATCTTTTTCAGAAATCCTCACTTGATGGTACCCGGACCTTAAATCAACTTTGGAAATCGTGCTAGCTCCCCTCAGTTGATCAAAGAGGTCATCAATGCGAGGCAACATGTATTTGTTCTTGATGGTCGCTTTGTTCAGCTCCATATAGTCAATGCAGAGTCTCAGACTCCCATCCATCTTCTTCACAAACAAGACCGGAGCACCCCAAGGTGAGATACTCGGTTTGATGTAGCCTTTCTCCAATAATTCTTCAAGTTGTTCTTTCAGTTCTTGCATCTCCTTCGGTGCCATTCGGTATGGTGCCTTTGAGATGGGTGCGGTGCCCGGCAGAAGGTCGATTGAAAACTCGACTTCCCTCTCCGGTGGCATCCCCGGAATCTCTTCTGGGAATACATCCGGGAACTCATTGACCACTGGGATTTGGTCAATGGTCGGATCCTCGGAGGTCAAGTCTTTGATCCTGCACAAGTAAACTTCATACCCCTTTCGGGCATATCGTTTGACTTGTTGCTAGCTTCACTCCCGATTTAGATGTAACTGCTTTGTAGGATACACGTTTTATATTGGGTCCTCTCAAGACCACTTTCTGCTCGTCGCATTGGATTTTGGCTTTATATTTCCCTAGCCAGTCCATACCCAACACCACATCGATATCCTCCAGGTCAAATTGGATTAGATCTCCGGGTAGTTCGGTATCGGATATGACTATGGGAACGTTAGAGAAAACACTCCCACATGCCACCACTTGGTTGGAGGCCGTTTTTACGTTAAGACTAAGCTTAGTGGTAGGTTCTAGCTTTGTCCTTTCCACGAATTTTGATGCTATGAAGCTGTGGGACGCACCTGAATCAAACAGCACATAAGCAGGTTTGGAGTTTACAAGAAAGGTACCTGTCACCACATCGTGTGCATTTGCTTGAGCCTGATTCATGACGTAGATGCGGCCTTGAGTGTTGTTTTGCCCTCCCGGGCCTTGGTTTCGGTTAGCCTCCGCTGGGCGATTACCGGGATTACCACGGTTGATGTTAGCGTGATTATTCCCGCCCCCAGTTTGGTTGTTCCCTTGGCCTTGACCCTGGCTCGGAGGTTTCCGGCACTCATATGCCCGATGTCCCATGAGATTACAGTTGTAACATCTCACCGCATTTCCCGCACAATCCTTCCCGGGATGGTTGTTTGGGCACAGTTTGCATTTGTAGTGCCGTACCTGAGTGGGCTGATTCCTTCCCTGACCCTGGCCTTGGAAGGTTCTACCGTTTTGGTTGTTTTGTCTTGGCTCTGGGCGGTCAGTTCGGGCCTTCTTTTGCTGCTGTTCTACCTCGGCAATCTTCCGGTCTCTCTTCTGCGCCTCCCTCTCCTTCTGATGTACCATGTAGTACTTCCCGGCCTTCCGGTACGCCTCATTCATGTTCCGCGGCTCTGCCACGGTTACGAACTTTTGGGCGCCAAAGTTCAACCCATTCACAAATCTTCGCGTCATGCTGGCCTCAGTGGATACCAACTCTTTGGCGAAGCGGGCCAGTTGGACAAACTTCGTGTGGTATTCTTGGACAGTTAAATCTCCTTGCTTGAAGTTGACAAACTCATCATAGTTTGCCTCTTTCACATGGTCCGGATAGAAACGGTCGCGTAGGGCTATCTTGAAGTCTTCCCAACAAAATCCCGGTTGCTCGAGCAGAGTTGTCCCGGTGGCAGCCCACCAATGATCCGCCTCTTGGTGCAAGTAGTACACCGCTATGTTTACCCGCTGCTCTAACGGGCAGTTGAGCGAATCAAAGAGCTTGTCGAAGGTTCGGATCCAGTCTTCTAAAATCAGATGATCCTCCTCCCCCAGGTATTTTGGGGGGTTCCTTCCGTCTACGCGCGCTGCATAGTCAACCCCTTGGTTATGGGTTTGAGCTGCTCCAATGTGTTGCGCCATCTGCTGAATAGTTTGAAACAACTCCTCAACAGTTGGGGTCGCATGGGGGTTTCTTCTTGGCGGCATGTTTCTTAATAAAGAAAAGCCTGTACTAAGTATTAATGCATACATAAGGATTCTATACAAATTCTCTACTAACTTCAGATTCTTAGAACAAATAGTACACATAGTGTATCAAATATTCCACATACTTCACAGAGACATGAATCCCATGCATTTCATAACTCAATAACTTCGCAAGGTTTCTCCCTCTCACCGCGTTCCTAAAAGGCCTCTTTCCTAGTATATTCATTCTCCTAATTTTAGGAAAACATTTTTGAAAATCCCGCATCAAACCCATAGTTTTCGTCAAAGATTTCGAACAACGAAGTTTCAGCACAAGGAGAAATTCCCAATTAGTTGGACGAGCGCAAAGACTCAATTATGCACCAACCAGCTTAGACTGTTATCGTCTTTGTGACAGAATTTCTCCCTACGACCTATTACCTCGTGTTCTAGTCCTTTCGGGAAAACCAAAGGCTCTGATACCAATTTGTAACACCCCCAAATTTCCCACCCAAAACGTTGATATAATTGAAATAAAACTTTTATTTATTGATAATGAAAATCTAAAGAAAGTACAGCGGAAGTCTTAGTAAGGGAAATGGGTGTTACCGCCACATCCGGTCATCTCTCAACCGGATGCACAGGCAACTAGAACATAACAACTAATTTAATAGAAATAAAGTGTTTGTAAAGTAAATGTTATTTCATGACTAGTATAACTAAGGCGACTTCTAACTCGCTCTCGGGCCATGCAAGCAATCATCAATCGACAGAATCAACCTCACCTGCACAAATAAAGTGCAGAACAAAACAAGGAAAAGAAGACAAAAATTAGATTTAGAGCTAAGTAAGTACTACCCAACCCCGTAAAATAATCATGTTTGACTAAAATAGATTTTTATATAATAATATATAAAAATACTCACACCATCGAAATTCTTTTCACTTTGATTTTTCTCAAGACTACTTCTTTACAAAAATCCTCAACTTCTCTATAAAACTTCATAATAACTCTTCTCTTTGATTTCCTCAAAAATTACTTCTTCTCTAACTTCCTAGTAATTTAGAAGGGCGGTGCTCAACCTTTCGGTAGAGCCCGGTGGACCGTGGTTACGGACGGCCACCCCGAACAAGTGCCGGTACCACAACTGCTCTGTTGGAAACGAAACGACTACCTTAAGTGTGCACACCCCCTAAAAGGGATTCCAAGCCCTCCGAGTAGTGAGTCGTAACGAGTAGTCGGGACTCAGTCTACCAACTACCCCTGAATAAGATATTTTGAATGATTAGGGATTACTACTACCATAACTTCTTTTTAAAATGGATCATCAATCCAAATATCACTTTAAACCCAAAATGTACTTCTTAGTAGTAGCAAACCTAATCACCCTCCACATTTATCCGGACGCGGAAAACCGACACCTCGGATTACTCCCGAGATGCTCACTTGCTATGAAAATGTAAATTTTATCTTCAATAAATAATACTTCAAAAATACCTCTCAATTTCTCTAAAAAGTCTTGAAGGTATTTAAAAATATTTAATACCCCAAAAGTACTTAATTTATATTTCTCAACAACCATATAATATCTCTTCACAATTCTCATACACAAAATTCAACAATTCACACTTATTCACATAATGCATAATAAGCATATAATACGAGGAAACAATTTCAGATTGGCAGAAAAACTTACCTCTAGTCCGGGTGCTCCTAATTCTCTTCTTCTACTTCGGTCTCTAAATAATTACCTTTTTAATTAAGATGATATAATTAGTCACTTACTCTTTAATAATTATTTTACTCGATTTTTACCCTTTTATTTTATTTTTCGAATTCACTAATTCAATTATTTTATTATCCGCGTTAATCACTTCTTATTAATTAAATTACCTTATTAATTCAGTCGTTAATTAAAATACTTAAATTCTAAAATATACGAATATAATTAATTACAATATCAAATTTCTAATTTAATAATCATCTTTTTATTTACTCAACTCCTAAAGCATTTTGTATGTCTTAATATTATATCCGAATTATTTTTAATCTAACTAATCAAATATCGAAATTAGTTTATATTAACATTATTAGCATTAATAAATCCGAATTAACTAATATATTCTGATTTTATTAATTACTCAAACACTTAATATTTTAAAGTCCGAAATTATGCAAATTTTATATTACTCTACCTTAATTAGTCCAATAATTAGTGAAAACAAAATATACCAATTTATTTAATCTAATTATGATACCAAGTCCAAATAATTATTTTAATATAATATTCTTTAATGAATATTAAACTATAAATTCATTTCATCGATAATAAAAATTTTATTATTTAACTACTTAATTAGCTTTATATGGTCCAATTTACTTATTTATTTACTAATTGTGTACAAATTGGCCCAATTACCATTAAATCAATTAAAAATAGCTAAAAATATTATTTTTCAATTCTGGTTGGTCCGAATATGTATAATTACACCAGGTATTTAATTTATATTTTTCCAGATTTTATTTATTTCATTTACTATTTTATTTTTAATTTTTATTGCAACTGGGCCGAACTGGCCCAAATTCTTTTAATTTTTCTGGCCCAAAGATCAGGCCCACAAGACAGACCCAGCCCTTGCTGGGTCGTCTTCTCCGGTGAATCGCCGGAAAAACGGGGGAAAAAGAAAAAAAACGGGGAAGAGGCTTACCTCTTCGGAAACGGCCAACGGGGTAGCGGTGCACTCCTCTCGGGACGGCGAAGGCTGGTAAAGGGTTGGCGGCGGCGACGGCGGTCCCTGCTCCTCCGTTGCCTGTCGGGAAAGTTTTCCCCGGCGAAACTCCGGCGGGCTGTTTCTCCCTCGTTTCACGACCGTTTTCAACGATTCTTCCTCCGTTGGATTCCTCTCATGAAGGGGAAGGTATGGGAAGTGTTTTCAGGGCTCGGTTTTGAGTATAACGATGGGTTTGAAATTTCAGATATATATATATATATATATATATATATATATATATATATATATATATATATATATGCGTTTTCCGACGGGAATTTTTGGGATGAAAGACCAGGCAGTTGATTCTGCTATTTATAGAGATGGCTGGGTGTAAAGCTTCTGATTCAGATCCTAAAATCCTGCTCCTAAGATTTTTTTTCTTTTTGAACGTTTCATACGTTGGAGGATCTTCCTCCGTTATAATTTTTTTTTTAAATTGTTTCCTTTGTTAGTTTTGTAACTGATGCATAGGTTATACGTATAGTATAAATCTGTAAGTTATACGTAGGTTAAAATCTGGTTAAAAAATATAGTACGTAATTTTTAATACGTATAGTATTATACGTAGGTATAGTTTATATATTTAGGAGTAAAAATGGAAATTGTGTTTTGTAAAAATAAAATATAGCTTTTACTTCTTATATCATATGTATAATTGGTACTTGATATAAAATATTACTTCTTTTATCGGACCATTTTTATCTGACTAAAAATGTCACAATTGTTAATTTTCTGTCTGGTTCACTTGTTTCATAAAATGTTGTTCCTATTACTGAAATATTTTTATCTGACTAAGACGTCATAAATTTTGAAATTTTTATCTGATTAGAATGTTACAACTGTTGAATTTTTGTCTGACTCAATTAATAATTAAAATGTCACTTCCGCAATATCAACTGCTTGCAGTGAATTTTTTTATTTGAGGCTCCTGATGGCAGTGGTCTGCTCTTTGAGCCACCTGCTGGCAGTTGGCTGCCATTTGAGTTATCTACTAGCAGTGGGCTGCCATTTGAGTTAACTGCCGGCAGTGGGCTGCCATTTGAGTCAATTGCTGCTTCCATACTCCAGTCATTCTTTTTGTTGATTTTTTGCTGGGAAGGCAGCTTGGAGCCTTTCCAGTATCCTCCTTTCTTCTACCAGTTAGCACAATTTTGTTGCTTTGGACATCTCTGATCAAGCAGATGTCCATGAAGAATGTCACATTGTGAATGTTATCGCGGAGCTGGCTTGTGCTTTATGAGTTTGAACTTCAATCCCATATGATATGTTTTGGATTGAAGGACTGCATTTGATTGGATTCTCCAGCTCCTTTAGTTTCTCCTCTTTCTTCCTCATTCCCAAAGGTTACTTGGGGTCCTTCTACAGATCTATAGTATTGACAGTAGTCACTTGCTGCCTGTCATGTGCATGGAGCAGCTTGAATATCTTATGTCATTCTTGGCTGCTCCATCACCTTCCCATTTTTGTCAATTTTGAGTAGCAGCCCATAAGTTAGTGGGCATCTTCCTTTGGATAGGTTTGGGCATCCATACCAATCTAGGACCATTTGTATTTGAGCTGATGGGTCTGTAGCCACTCGGATTTTTGTAATCAACAGAAGTAGTTGTATATTTATGAACATTGTTCCTTGTGTGTGGGTCGGAAGGGATATGATCACTAGGAGTGATCAGTCTTTTCTGTTGAATGTAGTTGGTCCTCTTGATTGGTTGCCAACCCAGTCTTTGATTTGGTTGGTTATTCTGGAAGTTGGGTTGGTAAGGATGTTTGGTTTTGGATCTGGGAGAGGACTGGTTGCTTTTATTTGACAGAGTTTGGGAGTGGGAATTTTGTTGGTTTAGTTTTCTTGTTTCTTGTAGATCTGTGGTGGGTTTTGTGATAGGAGAGCATTTGGGAGAGTCTTTCAATGATTGGGATAAAGGTGTGTATCCTGATCCTGTGTTCTTCCAGTTTTGAACTTCCTCAACAATAGGAGTAGTGAGGGAGCTTAGCCTTTCATTTAAATTGATGTTTTCGACTTCAAGAAGATTTTTCATTTTAATTACTTCACCCATTTGAGCTTGGGCTATAATCAAATTTTCTTGAAGCCTACAATTCTCGTTCATTAAAAGAAGGTGATCCTTTTGAAAATTTTCAAGTTGATGGAGTAGAGCTTCCATATCAACACTGGAACAGCTAGAATCATATGAGCTACTTGAGGAACAGGATAATACCTCATCATTATCATTACTTGTTGTTCTGGTCATAGAGCAGTTGATTTAAAAGTCTTCTAAATCGGGACCATGCAACTACAAGACCAATTCCAGCATCTTATAGTGGCAACTACAAGACCAATTCCAGCTCTGATACCACTTGATGGTCCTAGATAGGGTAAAAGTCTAGAGGGGGGTGAATAGACTTTTAAATCTTTTTCAACTTTTAAAGGGTTTCTCCCTCTAAAGAGTTGATCTATAATCTTTTGAGAGATTTATAAATGCACAGCGGAAGTCTTTACCCTTTATGGAATCAGTGTATGAATACTTTCTATCCTGATAGAAGATTGAACCCAAATGTCTGGCAGTTGGCTTGGCAGTTGGCTAGATAGCAGGGAACTGCTGAGGATTTATTGGGTGTTTGATGAAAGTGATGATGGAATGTTGCTAAGAATGTATCCAGCTTCAGCAGTGCTAGTAGCAATTGAGTTTTGTTTCTTGCTGAACCAAGATACAAGTCTTCCACCAATTAATTGACAAGTACCTGAGGTACTTTTTCTATCAATTTTGCATCCGCCAAAGTCTGAGTCTGAGTAGCCATAGAGTTCAAAACCTCCATTTGTTGGGTACCATAATCCAGAGTTAGGATTACCTTTTAGAAACCTCAAAATCTTCTTTGTAGCTAGAAGATGGCTTTCCTTAGGTTTTGATTGAAATCTTGCACATACACCAACTGAGTAGGATATGTCTGGCCTACTCGTGGTGAGATATAACAAGGAACCAATCAAGCCTCTATAAAGTGTAGGATCAACATCCTTGTCATCTTCATCTTGACTTAGACCTTGTGATGTATTCATGGGTATCTTGACTGTAGACTTGTTCTCATCTTTGAACTTTTTCATGAGATCTCTTGTATATTTGGCTTGGTTGATGAAGATACCTTGAGGAGTCTGCTTCACTTGTAAACCCAGAAAATAGTTCAACTCTCCCATCATGCTCATTTCAAATTTGCTTTGCATGAGAGTTGAAAATTTTTCACATAGTGCTTGATTTGAGCTACCAAAATTTATGTCATCAACATAGATTTGAACAAGCAGTATGTGGGGACCTTCTATTTTAAATAGAGTTTTGTCTACTTTTCCCTTAATGAATCTATTATTCACTAAATATTCAGAGAGAGTGTCATACCATGCTCTTGGGGCTTGCTTGAGTCCATAAAGAGCCTTGTGTAATTTGTAGACTTGATCCTTCTCTCTATTGATTTCAAAACTAGGAGGTTGTTCCACATAGACCTCCTCTTCCAGTAGACCATTTAGGAAGGCACTTTTCACATCCATTTGATAGACTGTGAATTGCTTATGAGCAGCATAAGCCAAGAAGATTCTTATAGCTTCCAATCTGGCAACAGGAGCAAAGGTTTCATCAAAATCTATACCTTCTTCCTGGCAGTAGCCTTTGGCTACCAACCTTGCCTTATTCTTGACTATGGTGCCTTCCTCATCCATTTTGTTTCTGAATACACATTTAATTCCTATCACATGTTGATGATAGGGTCTGGGTACAAGCTCTCATACATTGTTTCTCTCAAACTGGTTGATTTCCTCTTGCATGGCTTGTATCCAGTCTGAGTCAAGTAGGGCTTCTTCAATTTTCTTGGGTTCAATTTGGAAGATGAAGCATGAGAATAGTGCTTCTCTCTGAATTGCTGATCTGGTACGAACCCCTGTATTGATGTCTCCAATCACTTGGTGAGGAGGATGTTTGTTCATCCATCTGATGTCAGATGTTTTTGTTTTGGTTAGAATTTGAGTATCATCCTCCTCTTCTTCTTCTTCACTATCCTCTGGTAGAATAGGATGGTGAGGAATGTCATGAGTGCCTGGAAGGTTGTCTTTTGGTGAGTCACCTGCTGGCAGTGGGCTGACAATTGAGTCAACAGCGGGCAGTGGGCTGCCATTTGAGTCAACTGCTGGCAGTGGGATGTCGTTTGAGTCAACTGCCTTTCCATCTTTTTGAACACTATTATTTGGAAGGCAGCTTGGAGCCTTTCCAGTGTCCCTTGATTTGGATTACTCACCTTCATCTTTTAATTAAGCAGTGGGGTGGTTTTCAAACACCACATGATTGATTCTTCTACCACCAGAGTTCTTTTGTTGAGGATCCGGAATGCCTTGCTAGTTGTTGAGTAGCCCAGGAAGATCCCTTTATCCATTGTTTAGGATAAAGCATTTGGATCCAAATACATGGAAATAACTAACATTAGGCTTCTTGTTAGTACCCAATTTCGATAGATTTTGATGATGCCACTATACTTAGCACGTGTACATTGTGTCTTACTTTATTTAAGTACTAGACTCCAAAAGTGACAAAATAAATGTACAATTTTTGGGACTAATAAAATTACACTGGAAAGATAAAATGCAATAAGGTAAATTTTTACCATAAAAGGATATTCAAATCCTGCCAGTATAATTCTATTTGCACACCAAAAATTAAATGTCACAAAAACAATAAAAAGTTCGAAAATCATATACATTGAATGATTGAAGACAAAACTTGACCGGTAATTAATACTGAATCAAGTAATGGGACCAAGGCATAGGACGCAACACATGGGATTATTTTCTGAAAAGATACTTCAGCGGCTGAGATAGTTAAGACAGATAAATCATTCCAATAAATGCTCCAGCACAAGAAGACAAATATACAGTTCGTCCTAGCCTGATTTTTCAACGTCAAAGATACTTCAGCGGCTGAGACCACTGCTTCAGTAAAGCTCCTGATTACTTTTACTAAAGCACATTTTCTGAAAGCCCTCATTATTCTCAGCAACATTTCATCATCACTTTCATCAAACATCCAATATTTCCTCAGCAGTTGCCTTAGCAGTTAACTGCTATCTAGCCAACTGCCAAGCCAACTGCCAGACATTTGGGTTCAATCTTCTATCATGATAGATAGTATTCATACACTGATTTCATAAAGGGTAAAGACTTCCGTTGTGCATCTATAAATCTCTCAAAAGATTATAGATCAACTCTTTAGAGGGAGAAACGCTTTAAAATTGAAAAAGATTTAAAAGTCTATTCCCCCCCCCCCCCCCCCCCCCCGGATTTTTACCCTATCCGGGACCATCACTCATGACATTCCTAACCACCCTATTCTACCAGAGGATAGTGAAGAAGAAAAAGAGAAGGATGACCAACAAATTCTAATCAAAACAAAAACATCTGACATTAGATGGATGAATAAACATCCTCCTCACCAAGTAATTGGAGACATCAATACAGGGGTTCGTACCAGATCAGCAATTCAGAGAGAAGCACTATTCTCATGCTTCATCTCCCGAATTGAACCCAAGAAAATTGAGGAAGCTCTACTTGACTCAGACTGGATACAAGCCATGCAAGAGGAACTCAACCAGTTTTAGAGAAACAATGTATGGGAGCTTGTACCCAGACCATATCATCAACATGTGATAGGAACTAAATGGGTATTCAGAAAAAAAAAATGGATGAGGAAGGCACCATAGTCAAGAATAAGGCAAGGTTGGTAGCCAAAGGCTACTGCCAGGTAGAAGGTATAGATTTTGATGAAACCTTTGCTCCTGTTGCCAGATTGGAAGCAATAAGAATCTTCTTGGCCTATGCTGCTCATAAGCAATTCACAGTCTATCAAATGGATGTGAAAAGTGTCTTCCTAAATGATCTACTAGAAGAGGAAGTCTATGTGGAGTAACCTCCTGGTTTTGAAATCAATAAAGAGAAGGATCAAGTCTACAAATTACGCAAGGCTCTTTATGGACTCAAGCAAGCCCCAAGAGCATGGTATGACACTCTCTCTGAATATTTAGTGAATAATGGATTCACTAAAGGAAAAGTAGACAAGACTCAATTTAAAATAGAAGAAGGTCCCCACATACTTCTTGTTCAAATCTATGTTGATGACATAATTTTTGGTAGCTCAAATCAAGCACTATGTGAAAAATTTTCAACTCTCATGCAAAGCAAATTTGAAATGAGCATGATGGGAGAGTTGAACAATTTTCTGGGACTACAGGTGAAGCAGACTCCTCAAGGTATCTTCATCAACCAAGCCAAATATACAAGAGATCTCATGAAAAAGTTCAAGGTTGAGAACAAGTCTACGGTCAAGATACCCATGAATACATCACAAGGTCTAAGTCAAGATGAAGATGGCAAGGATGTTGATCCTACACTTTATAGAGGTTTGATTGGTTCCTTATTATATCTCACCACGAGTAGGCCAGACATATCCTACTCAGGTGGTGTATGTGCAAGATTTCAATCAAAACCTAAGGAAAGCCATCTTCTACCTGCAATGAAGATTTTGAGGTATCTAAAAGGTAATCCTAATTCTGGATTATGGTACCCAACAAATGGAGGCTTTGAACTCTATGGCTACTCAGACTCAGACTTTGCCGGATGCAAAATTGATAGAAAAAGTACCTCAGGTACTTGTTAATTGATTGGTGGAAGACTTGTCTCTTGGTTCAACAAGAAACAAAATTCAATTGCTACTAGCACTGCTGAAGCTGAATACATAGCTGCAGGCAGCTGCTGTGCACAAATACTATGGATGAAACAACAATTGAGGGATTATGGAGAAGAAACAAAGGAGATTAGAATACTATGTGATAACACTAGTGCTATTGCTATCACTCATAATCCGGTATTTCATTCAAGAACCAAGTACATTGAGATCAGGAATCACTTTATCAGAGAACATGTTGAGAAGAAAACCATCAAACTTGAGTACATCCCCACGGAAAAGCAGTTAGCTGACATCTTCACCAAGCCAGTGAATGAAGCTAGATTCAACCAACTAAGGCAAGAGCTTGAAAAGCTAGATGATCTAGATCAAGCGAAGGAATAACCCTACACCTTTTCAAGGGAATTTTATTCCAAAATTAAGGGGGAATTCCTAGCCACCTGTTGAGGGGAATCTTTTTGAAGTACTCGGGGGTAGCCGCCTGCTAAAGGTAAGCTACTCAAAACATCAAAGGAATGAAGCATCAAGGTCCAAGAAAGTCACTATCTGGATTTCAAGATCAAAAGGAGTCAAAAATTCGAACAATTTGCTCAGCAATTGACTGCATCCTAGCAAGCAGTGGGCTCAGCAGGCGACCGGCTACTAGCCCACTGCTACTTGTATAATAAAAGGAATTGCATATATACACTTTCTCAAAAAGGAGGAAAAGGACTAGAAAGAGAAGGAAAGTAAATGGAGGTAAAGACACTGGTTCAAAATTTGGCACAGGTGCCTGCCAACATGTGACTGCCTCAGAAGCAGGTCACTGCTTCAGACCAGCAATTGGCTCACCTTTTGACAAATGTACATGGAATCTCAACAAGTGACATACATCATCTTGATCCCCTCATATCAAGGATTCCAAAAATTCAACTCTTGTTCTCAGAAACCATCAAAAAACTGCTCAAAATTGAGCTCCCTGCTACTAGTGTGAACACAATTAATGCTGAAAAGGTCAGTCGTATTCTCCAACGGCTATATTCCAACGGCTAGTTTCCGATAGCCTATAAATACTCCCTCCGTACATCTCCTTCACACTTTTCACTTTGCAATATCTCTCTACTCCATTCTAAGCTCTAAAACACTATCTTAATACTCTAAAGCTTTGGTACTACCATCACACTTATGCCACACTTCTCTTCCAACCCATCACACCACACAAATGGCCTCCCTTGTCCAAATTTCCAAATCCATCTTTACTGGATCCATCCTCAACACCCCCAAAATCCTTGAGAGGGCAAACAACAGTGATCTCATGAAGAAGCTCCTGAGAAAGCTAGAAACAACCGGGCTAATGAAAATGGCCACCTATCCATATCCCTGTTTCTATCCAGAAACAGTAGCATAGTTTTATTAAACTCAACTTCTGGCACACTAAAGTCAGAAGTTCTGGGGCGTGAAGTAGAAATCAACCAAGATGAAATCAGGGATCTGCTATCTTTGCCAGGAGAGGAATCCCCAGATATAGATGACATCACTCTCGACGAGGAAGCCTTCAAAGAAATGGTGTTCCTTCCCAAGGCTCAACACCTCAACACACTAAAAGTGAAGAAGAACATGTTGGTTCCAGAATACTCCCTGCTACTGGAAATCCTGTACAAATGCATTGACAATAGAACCACCGCTCTGGATGAAATCAACGCACAAAGGGCACCTGCACTGGTCGCAATCATCTCAGGGACCCCACACAATTGGTCCAGGTATGTATACAGAGAACTTGTGAGATATGTGACTAAATCTCATAAGGATAGAAGAGATTATGGAACCCTTCCACTACTGGGTTATGGGTTCTTGATTGGGGAAATACTCAAAAGGAAGGGGATAATAGGGGAAATAAAAGAAGAGACCATCTGGAGGAAATTCCTCCATTAAACCTCAAAGGCCGGGGCACCAAGAATTCAAAAGCAGGATGATACTCTCTCATCCCACGAGCCTCTCCAAATTACCTTTGACAAAATCAAAACAAGGACTGCCAAGAGAATCAGATCAGGATGTCAAGAAGCCAAATCAAAGAAGCCGCGAACAGCAACAAGGAACCAACAAGCAGAAATGGAAGAGGCAGCCTCATCTCTCCAACTGGCTCATGTAGAAGCAGTGGCCTCCCCTCTCAACATCATCAATGAAGCAACAGAGTCTTCCTCACACTCTTCCAATGTCAGCAACAGTTCCGCCATCCCCCTCTCAGTACTCATCCCCAGGCTGACACACCACACAGAGCAGGCGGCTTAAGAAGATGAACAGGCGGCTTGTCCAGGCGAGCAGGTGGCTCCCCAACAAGCAGAGCAGATGACTCCCTCCAACGAGCAGGCTCCTCCATCACAATCCCTAGCAGGTAGCTCCCCACAACTAACACCTCTAGAGCTACTAGGCATAGAATTTGCAAGGGTCAAAGCCTGGAGAGCCTGGAAGCTATCAAGGAGCCGTCTTCAAGCTGAATCCTTTTCACACTTCATCGAAAAAGAGGACTTTGTGGTGGAATGGCTTGGTACTGACAACATGGCAGACGCTACAAGGATGCACAAAATCAATGAAGTCTATGCAACAAAGAAGAAACAGCTCACTGCCAAGGACACATTTGAAGACTTTGATGATGATGATGATGATGATGATGATGATGATGATGATGGCGCTGACAATGCACCTAAGGGTCCACCAAGCTCAAGAGGTAAGCAAATCGTTTACTCCTCCTCTAGTGATAAAGAAACTAGGAGAGTTATGGAAAAATCCATGCTAGAAACTCAAGGAGGGGGAGAATCCTCTAAAGCTCCCCAGGAGCAGTTGGCTGACACTCTCCCTCAAGAGACCCAACTGCTGGACCTCAACATGGAGCCTCACCAAGAAGAAATCCCAGAGCTACAAGCTACAACTTCCAATAAGATCAAGGATCAAATTCTGCATGATGGTGAAGAAGACACTCCCACACTGGCAGAGGTCTTCATCAATGAAAGAAGAGCTACAACCAAATTCATCAGCAATGTTGAAGTCAGGCTGCACAAAAGACTGATCAAAATGCAAAAGCATTTTGACAAGATACTAGAGGCCAGATTTGTAGAGGTTCACTGCCACATCAAAAGCAACCTCATGATCCGGTAGGTGTTCAACTCGGAATAAAAGGCTCAACTGAAAATGCAACTTTCCCAGCAGCCCGCTCAAATAGAAGACATCCACAAAGAACTGGCAACTCAAAGAGCAAAGGACTGGGAGCTTGAACTTAAGATTCAAACTTTCCTCAAGCAACTGCATGATTAAGAGCAAATAGGAGCATCTCTACCTTCTCTGCCACCCAACCTCGAAAAGGCTCTCCAACAAATTCATGAACATGAGGCCTACATCAAGACTCGGCAAGGACAGTCAGAAGCAGTTCAAAAGGGCCTTCAGGAACTTCAAGCTCTATGTGTAGAGCTCCAAAATCAACTTCAAACAGTCCAGCAACCACAAGTTGCAACAGAGCCCTCTGCCCAACCAGAAATAGAGCCCTCTGCCCAGATACTCTCCAACCCTGCTTTACCAGCTAACCTTGAGCAGGCCCTTCAAACTATCCAGGCGCATGAAAAGTTCCTACAATATCTCAAAACCAAGGAGCTACCTGCCGTCCTTAATCTCTCCAAGAAGCTGGTCACAAAGCAAGTGGAGCACTCAGAGGCAATAGGCAAAACTAGAGCAGATGTTGCTGATCACCTAGGACAACTTCACAAAGCTACTCAAGAAGCCCTCATAAAGCAAGGAGATGAACTCAAGAAACTTGGCCTACACCAACAAGCAACAACTCAACAGCTTCACAAACTTGACCAAGAGATCAAAGAAGAAGTCAAGGTGGATGTAATGGATCTCCGGAACATAGTCACTGCACTCGCCGTTGAATTCAAAGATCTACATACAACAAGGAGACTCCATCAAATAGAGGATGACTCTGACCCAGATATAGAAGCACTGTTTCAAGAGAGCCTGACCCCCGCTGATGCCAAAAAGGGGGGAAAAGTCAGCACAAGCAGGCCCCTCCTCAAAAAGATCCCAAGCAGCAAAGAAAGCCGCAGAAACAAGACGGAAGAACCAAATCTACAAAGAAGAGGATGAGATCAGAAGAAGAAAGGCAGAAGAAGCAAAGGCAAAGGAAGAGGCCAAGAAGAAACAAGAAGAAGACAAACAAGACTAGGCTAGATCACAAGTCTCAAACTGACTATAAACTATTGTACTCTAGACTTTAGAAACAATGTACAAAATCTCAAATGAAAATCGCAAAGGCATAGGACGCATGTATTATTATTATGAGAAGATTTTCCGAAGAGATGCTTCAACGGCTGAGATACTCAAGACAGAGAAATCATCCCAAATTAATGCTCCAACACAAGAAGACGAATGTACAATTCGTCCTTGCAAGAATTTCAACGTCAGAGATTAATTCATCCTAACCAATGGATGAGATTAATCCAAAAGAGAAGCCTATAAATATAGGCTGAAACGAAAGTTTCTAAACAAGTTTTGAGCATCCAAAGTAGAGAAATACTCCCACAAGCATTCACGAGCTATCTAGCAAAAGAGAAAGTGTTATTCTAAACTTTACTCTCTGCTTGGACTCATGCTTCACTAAACTTCCAGTTTACAAGCTATTCATTGCTAAATCATAGAAGTTTAATTCCAGTTGGAGGTTAGAACTTTCTTGTAACATTTCACAAATTGTTGTAAACACTTAGGAGAACAGTTGTTCGGATGATTTACATTCATTCAACAAAGCACACACTTAGCACCTCTTACAAAAAGATTGAAGTTTGTCAGCAGAATCCTAAGCAGTTGTCTTAACTGACCCAACTGCTTATCCTACTGCTTAATTACTTACTTTTTTTGAGACCATTTTCACACAAGAGACGTGCATCAATATCACTAAAAGGCTTGTTCTATCATTTTCCAGAAATTCATTTTCTAAGTATAGCAGGTGCCTCAGCAGTCCCCTGGTGACCACCCAACTGCTGAGCCCTCTGCTCATATACACTTGTTTCTCTTAAACATCTCAATATCACCAGACCTTCATAACATTACCAACGAGGAGGTTAACCAAACTGCTCTCTGAAAATCACCGTTTAAACTAAGCAGGTACCTCAGTAGTTCCCTCATCATCACTTTCATCAAACACCCAATATTTCCTCAGCAGTTCCCTGCTATCTAGCCAACTGCCAAGCCAACTGCCAGACATTTAGGTTAAATCTTCTACCAAGATAGAAAGTATTCACACACTGATTCCATAAAGGGTAAAGACTTGCGTTGTGCATCTATAAATCTCTCAAAAGATTATAGATCAACTCTTTAGAGGGAGAAACGCTTTAAAGTTGAAAAAGATTTAAAAGTCTATTCACCCCCCCCCCCTCTAGACTTTTACCCTATCCGGGACCATCATAATGGCATGCGTAATATTTTTACAACAAATGGTATTTTATTTCGCAAGTCATATCCTGACACCCCTGAGCAGAATGGAGTAGCTGAGCGCAAACATCGACATTTACTTGAATTAACTCGCATTGTGCTTTTTGAAGCAAACATGCCAGCCAAATTTTGGGTAGATGTCGTGTTTACCGCCACATACATTGTTAATCGGCTTCCTACTCCCAACTTAAATGGTATATCTCCTTTTGAAAAATTATTCCACTACGCTCCCGACTTCTCTTTTTTGCGTGTGTTTGGATGTGCCTGTTTTCTAAATTTTAAAGCTATCTCAGCCAACAAACTTTCTCCTAGATCTACTTTATGTGTCTTCTTAGGATATGCTCCTGAATACAAAGGTTATCGTTATCTCGACCCTCTTATTGACAAGATTTACATTAATCGGAATGTGCGTTTTTATGAGGACTACTTTCTGTTTTCCGAATTAACTTCTTCTTCATCGCACAAAGATCTGTCCACGCTGTCTAGCACAGGCACGGTGCAGCTGCATCGAACGATAAACCCAACACCCCTCTTCCACTGGCAGCCGATCTTCCTTCCTCTCCCGGTGGGTTGCAGCCAACCTCTCACTGCCTTCAACCGACAATCCAAAAGCCCACTGCCTCACCTCCTTCTATACCGACCAGTCCACTTAATAGCCCCAACAATATACTCGTGACCAGCCCAACTACTACCAGTTCACCCACTCCTTCCTCTCCATCCACGACCACAGCGACCAGCCCCGTTACTGACAGCCCTCCGTCTATCAGCTCTTCTGCACCATCTCCTCAAAATTGTCATCCTATGCAAACTCGTGCTAAATCGGGAATTTTTTAACCTAAAACTATTTTTACCCTCAAAACAGATGTTATGGCATGCGATCCTTCTTGTTTTTCTATGGCCAATAAAGATCCTAAATGGAGAGTTGTTATGGCAGAAGAGTTTAATGCTTTAATTGATAATCATACTTAGGATTTAGTTCCACTTAATGCTGGTAAACATGTGGTCGGGTCTAAGTGGATTTATAAAACAAAATTTAAATCTGATGGGTCTGTTGAGCGTTATAAAGCACGCTTAGTTGCACAGGGATTTACTCAGCGTTCATGCTAGCAAGCATGAGGCACGAAACATCCAAATCATCATTTAGATGCTTCTGATATGCATCCTTTTGAGCACGAGGGGCATTAGCTACTGGTTCTTCAGCAGGAATTGCATTCTCGAGGACATAGTCTTTCCTCTCATGCTTGAGAACAATTCTCAAATTCCTAAACCAGTCTAGGAAGTTGGTTGTGTTCAGTTTTTCCTTCTCAAGGACGGATCGCAGGGAAAAAGTAGATGTGTTGTTATTTGCCATTTTCTACAGAAAACATGTACAAAGATTAATATGTGTGCTTATTATTAAAGACTCCTACTATGTCAAACAAGTAAACGTCCTAATGGGACAAAGTAGGACCAAGATCCCTTTTAGCAAAAATTTGAGAATGTTTTGGCTTTTCACTCAAAACTTTGTTAATTGGGTAAGCAACAATTGCTAATTACATCCTATGTAATTCTTGGTTTGTTGAGTTTTATATCTTATATTTGAGCTGCTCAACACTTTGCCTCAAAGTCCAAAACCGTTTTGATGACTTTGTGAGATCAAACCAACATTTTATGACCAATGAATGTCCGACATTCTTACTATTATGATAATTTTAGATGACTCTGCTTTGGCAAACGTCTTCTATAATTCTCATAATATGTAATAGTTGTCAATGTTGGAAAGGCACAAATGATTCATTTTTATAGGGACATAACTATGCAATGAAATAAGGTGTTTAAACAATCACAAAGAAATAAATATGGGTAAAATGCATGTGATATAGTATGGCCAATATATCAAGCTATTGTTAGCTTCTAGCACTCCATCCTTGGCAGCTCTGGACACTCCAGCATGCTCACCATGCTTCTCCATGATGGGCACTCCTCCATCTTTTGATGTATAATTTACAATATTTACATTTTGCATCCTAATACAAAATCCTAATACTGAAAAACGTACAATAATTTAAACGACACGCAGGTCGTACAAAACAAAACAAAAATATGGCCATACTATATCACTTATAACCATAATCCTGCAGGTTAGTGTTATCTCATAGCATGAAGTATCACATACATGTAAAAGCCCATAAGTAGAGTTTAATCTACGAATTATCAGTTAATATGTCTAATCTCATTAGACATAATTCTTTTGGATCTTTTATGATATAAAAAATCTAACAAGATAATTCGTATATGCTAAATATGGTAATTGCGGAATTTTTATCATAATAGCAAACAATGGGAAACTTCTTAGTATAATAACTTTCTCAAAATCAGATTGTATCATTTTCCTTAATCATATTAACACAAACTATCTCATTAGTCTTGATCTCATCAAGTCTAATATGATTAAAAAAATCTTATGGGAAAATCGTATATGCTAAATATGGTAATTGTGAAATTTGAATTACACTAGCATTTAGTACGAATTTTTCCTAAAATGATACGTTAATGACAAGATCATACACCTTACAAAACGTGGAATAAATTAAAGCAAAAAATCCTAATAGATTTGATCTCATCAAATCTAATAAGATTGAAAATCTTATAGGAAATTCATATATGCTAATTAAGGTAATCGTGGACTTTCAATTACACTAGCATATAATATGAACTTTCCTAATACAAATGCTTAAAAGCAAGATCATATTTGTTACAAATCGGACATAAAATCAAATCAAACAATTCCAATAGATTTGATCTAATCAAATCGAATATGATTGAAAATAATATAGGAAATTCGTATATTAAGGTAATTGTGAACATTCAATTACTTTAGCTCATAATACGAACATTCCTAATAAACATGCTTAAAAACACGATCATATATGTAACAAAACGATGTAAAATCAAATCAACCAATTCCAATAGATTTGATCTAATCAAATCGAATATGATTGAAAATATTATAGGAAATTCGTATATGCTAATTAAGGTAATCGTGGACTTTCAATTACTTTAGCATATAATACGAACTTTCCTAATAATCATACTTAAAAACAAAAAAAAACAATTATGTTGCAATTCGTTCTAGTCCATTATCAGATCTCAAGAA
Source organism: Cuscuta europaea (assembly GCA_945859875.1). NCBI lineage: Eukaryota > Viridiplantae > Streptophyta > Magnoliopsida > Solanales > Convolvulaceae > Cuscuta > Cuscuta europaea. The sequence goes on from CAMAPE010000006.1 coordinate 7,936,941, forward strand.
AGTCATATTCAAGAAATATGGACAGTTTGTGAAACGCAACAAACATGATACAAAAGTTCGATCAAAACTTGATGTATTGCATGATTCTTTCACAAAAACTAATATGCCAATTGAAAACCATGGAATAGTAAGCCAAGGCTTTGATACCACTGTTAGGAAATGAGCTACGAACATGCATCTCATGCTTGATATGAAGCAAAAACATTTACAAAAGGATCTATACTATTCCATGAATTTCAATTGCTAATAAGCAATATAGTTTGCAATAAATCAAGAAACTAATCATTATAAGTTTGTATGAAACCATACCTTTGGATGGATCAATGGAAACCTAGGTCTTAGCACTTGTTTATGTCGTTCTAGCGTAGAAAGTACCACGCCTCTACGGTGTGCACACACGCTCGGGTCAGACTTGCTCAATGTACTAGCATCCAAAAAGGGTTTTCTCAAATTATGTTTTGTCTCATGGATGTGTGAGAACGGCCAGCCCTATTAAGCTCTTAGGCTCCTCCTTTTATAGAGAACATAATGTAGAAAACCCTAGCAACAAACGGATATGGGCTTGAAGTCATTCGGACCCAAACACTATCCGATTCTGATCCAAAACGTTTTAGTGTGCGACCCTATAGGTTTTAAATTCCTTTGGTAGTATAATTAAATACTTTTTAAATTATACAAATAAAAAGCGGTCTCTAGTAAGACATTATTATTATTCAAAGGATATAAAATTAAAAACGACACAACTTATAAATATATTATGTCACATATATATTCCTTTTGCCAAACGATATCTAGATTGAACACAAGACTAGGCGAGTGTCATTCTTGTATAGTTCAATCATTGTATCTTGATTTCCAAGTATATTTAATACAAATGACACCTCATTTATGCATGGACATGCTATAATTAAATATACTTATCAAGGGGCCCAAAGATATCTTCTCTCAATATATGAAAGTGACAAATCCCATCTTAACCAACCACATACCTCTATATATTTCATAATACATTTGATCATTATCTTTATAGTTACTCATTTAGGAGTAACGTTTGATAATGTCTAATGTATTAATCCTTATATTGGTAACCATGGCGATCTCAGGTCCGAGGACAATATGATTTCACTAAAGCGAACATCACTGATGACATTTATAACATTTCCTTGCAGTGTTCCCAAAACGGGTCGGTCCAATATTTGTTCACCAACAAGTATTAGTGTGTTTAGCTTGATATCACCATATCCATGACTTGTGGAACATAGTCATCAGCTAACCCACACTCTAATCAATATGTCTATGTAATCCTAGATTATAGAGATATGATTAGGGACATAGTATATTTTACGAAACGACTAGTATTCCACAACCAAATCACATACTTAATGAACTGGTAATAATAATATACTTTATTTAAGAATATAAGGTGAAATAAAATAAACCTTATTAATAAGCATAAGATATCCAACTATAAGTCATACACATATGAATAGTTCTAGGGCATATCTCTTTCACCTTCACAGTTTCAGCTTGCATACATTTTTACCAAGAGTTTGTCTCCACAGAGTTTTATTTTTTTAGAGACAATTTGCGCATTGTTTCCCCTGCACAGCTTGAGGGGATGTAATAGAGTAATTAATACCCATTAATTAGGTTTCCAGATATGTATTATGTTTCCTATTGTACTCAGGAAGCTATTTATTATATAAATGACATCTAGGGCTCCCAATTGGGTAAGCCGTTCCATTATTCTCACAGTTCTTACCCAATCCATGTCGGCCAAAGACAACTCATCCGAAGGCATCAAACTCCTTCAACAGTGGACCTACGCCAACAAGGTTTGTCATCATACAATTCTTTGTACTTTATCTAACAAGTTGTTTGATGTTTATTGCACGAAAAAAGAGGCGAAAGAAAATGGAGTTCCATGATAGCCAAGTACACGGCCGAGGACACCGTCAAGCAAAAATTTGTAATAGGAAACTATTACAAGTGGGAGATGAAGGAGGATAGAGACATCAAGGTGCAAATTCACGAGTATCAGACACTATTGGGTGGTCTTAAGAGCGTCCAAATAGAGCTTCCGGAGCCATTCATCATCGGGATCCTCATTGAGAAGTTGGCGGAGTCTTGGAGGGACTATAGACGAGACCTCAAACGTAACATGACTTTGGGCTTATGTCGTTCAATGATATAAGGAAAATGGAAAATGCCAAGTGTCATTGAAGAAAGGGACTTACCCACATCATCATTGAAGACACAAACAAGACGGAAAATGCCAAGTGTCAAGCAAAGGAATATACTTCAAATGCAAACTTGGTGGAGACGGATGACAAAAGGAGATATGGAAATAACCATTCTAATAATAAGCCCAATTACAATAAATGTAAACAAACCATCAGTTTTAAAAGAAAGGGTGATTGTTATGTTTGTGGGAAACCGGGACACCATGTTAGTGAGTGTCGAAAAATGGCATTTGTGAAAAACAAAAAGCCACCCAAACCAAGTGCAAATTTGGTTGAAAGTGATGAAATTATAACTGTGATTGTTTCACAAACCTGCCTGGTGGCGGATGTGAAGGAGTGGGTAGTAGACTCGGGAGCTACTAGGCATATTTGTCAAGATAAAAATGTGTTTTCCTCCTATATATCAATAGGGGATGAAGAAGAGTACGTACATCTTGGTGATTCTAGAACAACCAAGGTGCACGGAAAGGGCAAAGTCAATATCAAACTCACATCCGGCAAGACATTATCACTCACTGACATACTCCATGTGTCCGAGATACGGACCAATTTAATCTCCGTTTCACTCTTGGGAAGAGCCGGTGTCAAGGCATCTTTTGAATCTGACAAGGTGGTTCTCACTAAAAACAACATATTTATTGGAAGAGGTTATTGTAATCAAGGGCTTTTCATGTTGAATGTGATAGAGGTCTTGAAGTGATTTGCTTTCTAATTGTTGCTTAATAAGTAGGAGCTACATTCTGTTATTATATTTTATTTGGTGAATAAGTGTTGTACACATCTTTATTATATTATGAATTTTCTATGGAATAAAATCTGTGTTACATTGGAACATGTTACTTAAGTAATTTTCTTTTTCCATTATTTTATTTTCTTTTAATTTTAGTCTTTAATAATTACGATATCAAGTTTCGTAATATGTGAATTTTGTATCGTTATTTTAGGTAACTGTGTGGTTTACTTGTAAAGTATGAGTATTATCGTGCATGTGTGTTGTGTAGTTATATATATGTTCAGATCGACATGCACGTTGTGAATTTTTTTTGGAGAGCTTAGCTTTTTGAAAATTAAATGTTGTGCCATTCTTTGGATATTATACATGCATGGTAGATACATATATTTGTTCTACCTTTGAATATATTCTTATTTTTGGATTACTAGATGCATATTTTCTATTTACGTATTTGGCATTAAATAGCAATTTGATGCATGTGATCTACTGGATATTTGTGGTGAATTCAAATTTGTAATGTTTTAGACCAACTTCGTAAGCATGCTATCCGGACTTAAATTTCAAAAGTTTTATGCCTTATCACTTTATGTTATGAATTTTACCCCGTTTGCAATTTTTAGAAATGTGAGGGTACTTGATAAATTTCTCTTTTGCTCCAAATAGTGCTACGTAAGTTTTTTTTCTGTGTATGATTTATTATTATACTAAATGTTCATATGTGTGGTGGACATACAAATATTATATTAACTAATTTGTATGTGGTGGACATCGGAAAATAGTGTATGCATGCTATTACCTGTTGATAGTTTTGTAACTATTTTGGTTTGAATATAAGACAACAATATTTTAGTCTTATATTGATGATTCAAAACAAATCAATCTTGATCCAATGGGGAATTTGTTAAAATTAACAAATTATGTGAGATCCGGTTTAAAAAACGGAAGATTGAGCAAAATTATGGAAACACAAAAAGTGTATTTGGTGAGCAGAGCCATTGGATTATAGTCATACAAAGATGATGTAATTTTGAAATGATATTGTAGTATAGACGTCTACTACAATACCATATTAAATATATGAAATATAAAGTTGTCATATAACAATGACAAGTGGAGTTAATAGTCTCTTTTGGCCGAAATCCTAGGATATTATATTTTATACATCGAGGGAAATGAACTATCACTTGATAACAAATAGGGATGGTAACCCAACCTGTGTGATTGGAGATCCCATGAAGCAGGTTCATATGGGTAATAACAAGTCTTCTATTTGTTCTGCTGGCCTATTTTGAATGTTCATTTCTAAGGTGACGCTAGACCGGATTCTTTGAGAGGTTGAGCTAAGGCTCTTAATGATTTTCATAGCCTTATGGCTAGTGTGTCAAGTGCGGGACACACTTGATGAGATCACCTATATGAGTGTGAGGTGGGGCCGCCTCCATGAAGCACTGACAACGCTTTTAGAGCGCTTAAGAATACCAAGCACGCGCACGACCTAAAGGCGCACCACAACATTACACGAGGAATTGTGGGGGTAGACATGGCCATTAAGACCCTAATTTACCATAGCAGCTTATTGGTTCGTAGAAACTATATGTTTCATCAAAAGCTCGGTTTGTAAAGACTTAATCGTCTCGGTTTGGTTCATAGTCTTCGGACACCAGACTTAAAGTCTCATTCCCGTTAATCCAGCAGATTTTCAAAATTACTTTTAACCTCAAATATTTATTTGAAATATGTGGGGGATTGTTGGAAAAATATTTAATATTTCAAATAAATAAGTTATTATTTAATACTACATATATTTCAAAGAATTTCAATAAGTCGGTGCTTTTGATTTAAAACGTTTTATATTCATAATATATGAAGAATTAATTTTGATGTGGTAAAGTTATAAATGATGTGATGGAACGTGGCTTCTGTTGGAACAGAAAACGAACTAAAACAAAAATTAGGTAAATGAGAGTCAAAGATTAGGGAATAGACTGCGGGCTTATTTTGCAGCCTAGTGTCTTTATTTATCGAGTATGCTAGAATCATTTATTTGGTTCTTTGGTAATTACACTTTAACATCCCCCTTTAATACCAAAGAACCAACAGACAAAAATGTGAATGCTAAACTATTACAAATTGATCATATTTAGCATATCTCTAAATTTCTTGAACTTGTCAGCCTCAATGCCTTTGTGAAAACATCTGAAATCTGCAAGTCTGTACAACAATGTCCCATTGTGATCCTTCCTTGAGTGACCTGATTCCTTATGAAATGAAATCTGGTCTCAATATGTTTACTCCTCCCATGTAGAACTGGATTCTTAGCTAAGTTTATTGCTGATTTGTTGTCAACAAATAACTCAACTGAACTCCCAGTCTGTTGATTCAACTCCTTCAGTAGGGACAATAACCATAAGCCTTGACAGCTTGCATAACAGGCTGCAATATACTCAGCCTCACATGTAGACAATGCTACCACATCTTGTTTAGTAGAACTCCAGGATATTGGTATATTTCCCAAGAAAAATACATAACGCATAGTGCTTCTTCTGTCTACCTTGTCTCCACACCAATCAAAGTCAGAATATGCAGTTATCTTCAACAATTGTTGACTGGACTTGTTCCTTTCAAACAGAACACCATGTTTAGAAGTCCCCTTCAAGTATCTGAGTATCCTCTTGGCTACAGAAAGGTGAGTTTGTCTGGGATCATCCATAAATCTACTCACCACACCTACTCCTAAGAGAATGTCAGGCCTGCTTTGACGGAGAAACCTCAAGCATCCAATGAGTTGTTTGTATGCAGTGGCATCCACCTGAGCTTCATTCTCACACCTATCAATCTTGATATTGACTTCAATAGGACTATTCGCAGTTTTACACATCTCCATATCAAATCTTCTCAGTACTTTAGATAAGTATTTTTATTAGTCATTAGAATTCCTTTCTTCACCTTCTGAAATTCAATTCCCAAGAAAAATGATAGTTCACCCAAATCTGTCATCTCAAACTCATGACTTAACAAAGCCTTAAGTTTATCAACTTCAGCCACACTGCTACCTGTGATCAACAGATCATCAACATACAAACATATGACCAGGTCTATCTTAGTTGTGGTACTTTTAACATATACTCCATGTTCAACAGTACATTTCCTGAAACCAATGCTAGCCAAGACATCATAGATTCTATTGTTCCAAGCTCTTGGGGCCTGCTTTAGGCCATACAAAGCCTTCTTCAGTCTCAGTACCTGTCTTTCTTTTCCTTTTAGTTCAAAACCCGGGGGCTGATGTATAAAAACCACTTCATCCAGAAAATCATAAAAGAATGCAAACTTTACATCTAAGTGCCAAAGTAGCCAGTTCTTGTGACAAACAACTGCTACTTTCACCCTTATAGTCTCGAATCTGGCCACAGGTGCAAAAACCTCAGAATAATCAATACCAGATTTTTGCATAAAGCCCTAGGCCACCAAACGTGCTTTATATCTAGCAACAGTACCATCAGCATGATTCTTCACTTTAAGAACCCGTTTCACACGTATAGACTTCTTCCCAGGTGGTAATTCAGCTAGCTCCCAGACCCTATTCTTCTCAATTGCCTTCAGCTCATCTTCCATGACCTTAACCCAAACTGGGTTGTCAATTGCTTCCTCAAAACGAATTGCTTCTGAGTCTGCTAATAAGGCAATATGCTGCACCAAGTCTCCTTCTTCAGTGATTCGTTGATCACTGAATACCTCATACTCCCTCAGATATGGTGGTAAATTTCTATACCTTGAGGGTCTGTTCCTAGTTACAGTTGTAGTAACTTCCTCATTATTCTGATTTCCTTGATGGCTGGGATTGGGAGCACCATCCCCTTCTAGTAAAACTCTGGTATTAGAGAGTGAAGCATATTTGTAGTCATTCCAAGACTGTAGTTCATCAAACTATACATCCCTACTGTAGATTTACAGTCTTAGTGATGGGATTATACAATTTGTATGAACCAGTTGAGTTGTAGCCAACATGGATCAGAATTTCACTTTTATCATCAAGTTTCTTTCTCCTCTAATTAGGAATGTGTCTATAACAGATAGAGCCAAAGATCCTGAGGTGTTTTAGAGATGGTTTTACTCCAGACCACACTTCTTCATGTACCATAGTACTAAGACTCTTAGTAGGGCACCTATTCAGCACATATGCAGTTGTAGTAGCAGCTTCACCCCAAAAATTATGTGGTAGATCTTTGCTCTTTAACATGCTCCTCATCATATTGAGAATAGTTATATTCCTCCTTTCTGCTATGCCATTATGTTGAGGGGTATAAGGGGCAGTTACTTCATGTTAGATTCCATAATCTTTGCAGAAGTGATCAAACTCCCTTGAGGTGTATTCTCCACCACCATCAGTTCTTAGGACTTTAATACTCCTGCCAGATTGATTCTCTACCATCACTTTAAAACTCTTGAAGATATTGAGCACTTCACTCTTCAGTTTCAGAAGGTAAAGCCAAATCTTCCTACTCATCTCATCAACAAAGGTAACAAAGTACCTATTGCCCCCAAGTGATGGAACATCTAATGGACCACATACATCTGAATATACAACTTCAAGAAGATCCTTAGCTCTAGGAGGAGTGTAGTTACTGAATACAGATCTGGTTTGCTTACCTACTAAGCAACCACCACACATTCTGTTTGGATTTTGAATCAAAGGCAAGCCAGTAACTAAGCCTTTATTCTTCAGCATGCTAAGGTCTCTAATATTCACATGCCTCATTCTCAAATGCCACAACCAAGCAGTACCATTTTCTGTCTATTATCAAATATCCTGATAAAACTTTGATGTGTACTCAGTGAAAAACCCTTCTCAATCAACTGACCCACACTAATCAGATTGGTGTTCAAATTAGGGACATATAGCACATGAGAAATTACCACTTTCTTCCCAGTGCTACCCAACAATACATCACCAGTCCCTTCACCAAGTATGATTCTATCATCAGCAAATTTGACCTTGGTTTTCTTGGTGTTATCAAAATTGACTAACCGACTACGTTTTCCAGTCATATGGTTAGAACGGCCAGAGTCAATATACCACATGTCATCACCATTAGAGTCAGTATTAGTACACATCATAAGTACTACAGAATTGTCATCAGAATTTACCTCATCATCTTTTGCTATATTGGCCTCCTCGTGTTCTCCTTTCTGATGATCAGTCTGATCAGGAGGAGCTTTGCATTCATTAGAGAAATGTCCAATTTTGTTACAATTGAAACATTTAATCTTCTTCCTATCAATCTTTTTCTTTCCCCCCTCTCCAAGTTTAAGATCCTCCTCTCTTGGAACTGCCTTCAGACTAATCATGTCCATTCTTCTCAGAATCTTGAAGTTGTGCAGTCTTGGAACCCCCTCTACCTCCTCCACGACCTCTATTGCCACCTCTCCCAGAGTATCCTCCCCTCTTGGAGGTTTGGGCCTGCAGAACTTGATCCACAGATTTCTCCGGGATTCTCTCCAGCATTCTCTGTTCGTGTGCTTCCAAGGAACCTTTAAGTGCCTCCAGTTTCAGAGTTTCCATCTTCTTGGATTCTTCAATTGCACAAACAATATGATCGTATTTTGGTGGCAAAGTTCTCAAAACTTTTTCCACCAAAGATTGCTCAGTAAGTGTTTCCCCGCAATTCTTTATGGCGTTGGTATGACTTATCAAACGATCAAAATACGAAGCAATCAGTTCATTTGACTCCATACGCATCAATTCATATTGACGCCTCAATAACTGCAACTTAACTTTCTTAAGTTGTTCTGCTCCTTCATTGGAAGTTTTTAGGATTTCCCAGGCATCATGTGCAGTCGCAGCATTAGAGATCTTCTCAAAATGTGAATTGTCAACACATTGATGCATCAAGAACATAGCCATGCAATCCTTCTTCCTATTTTCCCTGTCCGCAGCTCTCTGCGCCTCTGTGAATGAATCTGAGATGGCTGGATATCCATTCTCCACTATTTCGCTGACTTCTTGGTACTCAAAGATGACTTTCATCTCGATCGACCACCAATGCCAATTCTTGCCATCCAAAATAGGGAGATTCGCAGGGAAAGTGTTTTTATTCATCGCTTGAAAGATCTTTGTTGCTGAGTTTCGCACAAGAAACTTGAACACAACTCTGATACCAGTTTTGTTGAAACAGATAACGAACTAAAACAGAAATTAGGTAAATGAGAGTCAAAGATGAGGGAATAGACTGTGGGCTTATTTTGCAGCCTAGTATCTTTATTTATAGAGTATGCTAGAAGCATTTATTGGGTTCTTTGGTAATTACACTTTAACAGCTTCTTGCATGAACAACTTGGACTCTAATGATTTGGCCTATTATATGTAACATTTGTCATAATCTGTCCGGATAATATTTTGAAGTTTTCTTCCGGATGAATTTTGAATGCATCGGCGTTGAATGAATAAGCTGGAGAACGTGGGAACGTTTGCATGGATGTCCGCATATATCTCCTATGCTCATGGATCATCGCTAAACTCCAACTAATATTTTTTGCTCTATTTTTAAAAAACTTGGACACATGTCTATATATATGGGTTTTTTCCTTTCGAAGCAGTATACATACGAAACACACTTTACGAAGCTCCATACACAAACACTAGTATACTACTTAAATTACAAATTGTTGGGTTACGAAGTTTACGTACAAAAATTATTTCCTCATAGATTCTGTGTCCGGCAAACTCGACGAAGGGCTTGTTATATCTTGGGGGAAGATTTCTGGCCACCGGAAATACTTTCTTTAGGACAGCGTCTGACGCGTCTCGAGTCGTATTATTTTTCTAATATTGTTTTGCAGGTTCCGACGACAATTGTCTACAACATTTAACCCCCCCCCCCCCCCCCCCCAAGTCAACATAATGAAGGTAGTATATCAAAGGCAACCACAGATGCATTACAAGCCAAATATGATAGAAGGATTACAAATATAAATTGTAATTAGGCCAAAGTTTAAGCACCTATCTAATAAAGAAATAAGAAGTATAACTGATATCGATCGTTGACATATAAAAAATGATGGACATTTACCTACGCAAATCTTAGATCACTTTCTGCAGCTATATGATATGGGCGCATTTGGTAAGACCCAAATCAGCTACCGATTCTGTTGAAATTTATTAAGTTTTGGTTGAAGTAGCTGTATTGGCTCATTTTGCTGATTTGTGGGGAAAAAATATTTAAAATATATTTTATTAATTAATTAAAGAAAAAATTATATGAAAAAATAGTTAAGACAGTAACTTCAACCAATACAGCCAAAAAAGTAACTTCAACCTTACTTTTTCTTATTATTACACAATTCAGCGCGTGAAACCAAAAGTTACGTGTTTGGTGAAAAAGTTGGCTGATAAGCCTGAAAAGCCAAAAATCATGCTTTTGGGTGTGACGATTAATAAGGTCCAATATGGGTGTGACGATTAATAAGCTCCAATATAAATGTCAATACGGCACATTCTTGATTTTATATGAGTTCTTGCGTGCTCTTACCTCTTCCTAGTGCATCACACTCCACCTCGAGGGACGAGTCACCCATTCAAAAGCTTTCACTTGCGGGTTCAAACTACTAACCTTGGGTGGCGAGTTAAACTCTTGTTAGGGGCCTAGAGCTATGCTCTTTTAAGCAATTTTGTCACTTAATTGGCATTCACATTTACCAAATGGCTAATAATATACTTAAGTTCTTTGGGGGTCGGATTATCCGTTCGAAGCATCGCTCGCGGATTCAATCTTTCTTTCGTAGAATCGTAGGCTGGGTTGAAGCCTAACTTGGGAACTTGATGCCACTCTTTTTAAGTGGTGAGTCCGACTCACATACTCGCTAAGCCGTGGTTCGATACCAAGGCCAAACGTCATGTTCTACACTAGTTGTTTTTATGTGTAGGTACAACTGAATAAAGATAACTCTACTCCACTCGCCTCAAGAAGTGGGGGACTGAGGGACTTACCGAGTTACCGTCTTCAAGGAAGAAAAGGACGAACCTGACGAGTCTGAGCCTGACGAGAAGAACTGTTCTAGCCATCCTCTTTGTGGATCGTTGCGCTTACCGCTACAATAAAAGCAATCGCTCATAGTGTAGCACGCTTCTCCCCCTTTATAGCACAAGCAAAGCGCCACGCGGTTCGATTGCACCGGCAGGCTGGTAGATTGTTGGCACCGCATACCCGCGGCCCAACAATCTCCCCCCCAGCACCTGCCAGCCTCAACTGCGCAGCATGCTGTTGTCAGGGGTCGAACCCGTGACCTTGGCTCTCATACCACTTGTGGATCGTTGCGCTTACCGCTACACTAAAAGCAATCGCTGATAGTGTAGCATGCTCCTCCCCCTTTATAGCACAAGCAAAGCGTCACGCGGTTCGATTGCACAGGCAGGCTAGCAGATTGCTGGCACCGCATACCCGCTGCCCAACACTCTTCGCTGATGATGACCATTGGAATAAAGGCTAAGGATTTCACCTCTTGCTTCATCTTGGGGGCGTCAGGTGTACTCTTTTTCCATTCATTAGGATTGTTTTCCCATTGAGTTTTTTCCTAATGATTTTATATGGGGTATTACTGAACTCACACCGAAAACATTCGATAACGGTTAAATTCATAACCGTTATAAAAAACATCCTATAAGGGGTACGACTACCCGACATGAAAAGAGCCCGACTTTCTATATCGTTGGCTACTATGTCGTTACGGGAACCGACATAAAAAAAATTTAACCCATATAGAAAGTGCTTTCTACACTAGTGCATCTCCTCAACATGGACAAGGGTGGGATCTTCTAGTATCGGAGAAGAGCAACTGACTTGGACTACTCCCTCTTAGCCGAGTCTACTACTCGACTAAGGGAGTGGGGGACTCGTGATGGAGTTATGGGACTAGGCCCAGAGCCTAATCGACCCAAACCCCGAACTTGGACCCGTGGATCCAAGTCCACAACCTAGAGCCTGCCTACCAGCCCAGTGGGGAGCCTGCAAGTCCGACCGACCTGCCCGGCAGGAAGAGTAATGGTCAAGCAATTAATGTGTTGTTTAATTATGTATTTAATTCTGTATTAATGTTGTAATTAGTTAGTCATAATTATCGGTAACGGTTACGATTTGTATATGCCTATAAAAGGAGGGTTGTAATTCAAATTAGGAGGCGATTTCTATACGATATTCTTGGCCAGTAAACTTCTTTAGCAACTTTCCGTTCTCGTATTATTTTTTTGATTCATGTTTTAGTGTCTGTCGTAGCTTTCCTAAAAACCTACGAGCATCCTATTTTGAACCAACAGTAGGTTTCAAAGAAGCAAGATGCATTGTCACAGAACAACACTAAGCCACAAAGATGCATCACACATTACCAAAAAACCACACTAGGCCTAAATGGTCCATCTTAAAGTATCAAAAAAAATCATACTATGTCTAAGAAAAATATCAGTAATTGCCAATGAATCATATTAGGCCTCACAGAGAAATCATAAAGTATCATCGAATTGTGGCAAGCGTCGAAGAAGGATCATATATTTTCACAATGGGGACAGTCCAGCAGTACTCTAGCTTATTTCTCTCCTTACCTTTGATTCATCGTATTTTCTACCAAGCCTCTTCTATCACCACCTAACATGGATAATCTCGAATCCTGATCTGTTCCCGCCTCTAGCCCCACGCTTTGTCCATAACATTCTCATCTCAACCATGAACGACGTCCTCGAAACTCTCCACGTGCTGTCAGGGGTGCACAACCTTTGACTGCCATATAGGCGTTGTGGCCTGCCGAAAAAGAAAGCCTTACGAACGGCGTAAGAAAGCCGCACTTCTTCAAAGACGAAAGCAGAGAATACAACCCCTAAACCTAGGGGAGACCGACGTTATGCAGAATTTGTCACGGAGGTAGTATGTTAAAATTATTTTGTAGCATTCTAATCTAACACGTGGACAGGGGCGGATCTGGCAGGGGGGCCAGGGGGCCGGTGCCCCTGCTCCGGTCGTGCGAGCTAGGGTATAGGTATGGTTTGGAGTCCGCCGGACTGCACCGTTTCATTATTTTCGGCGAAGCTTGGGACCTCTATTTTTTCTTCTGACTTCCGCTGGACAGGACGATTGATGGAGGTGATTTTGTTTAAATGGCACGACGCCGTTTTGTATTCTGTGGGACAAAAAAAGGATTGGGCCAAGGCAGGTCCAACACGCAACAGCCCCAAACGAAGCAAAGAGAACCCAAATCTGGGCATCCTGCCATACCTTTACGCAAATCCGCCCCTGGCCGCACAAGAAGGCAAGAAGGCTTGTTTTCCCATTTTTTCCCTGTGCGGCTGTGCTACTGTTTGATGTTATAGGTGATGATCGGTAATGGTACTACTATCCGGCATTCCCAAATTCCCAAACGCCCGCAGACCGCAACGGTATGTTCCGAGTTCCGATTTCCTATTTCTTCTATTTGAAATTAAATAAAATTTTGTATTTGTTTTAAAATTCATAGTTATGATTTGAAAAAGATGTTATATGTAGTCACAATGTAGTATAATTGTGTAAAATATATTGAATTAAATATAACGATTATGTGTTACTGTAATTTTTTGTGTTAATGTATTGTTTCATTTGTTTGTATTAATGAAGTATTTATAATAGATTAATAGTTCGACTTGAAATCTTGAATTAATTATTTGTTGTTTCAATATTTGTCATTAGGGGATGTCAATTGAGAAGTATTTTCCCCGGAAAAAAACACCAATAACTTTCGATTGTGTAGTCGGCTTTACGTAATAAAATGGGAGATGATTATCTTACTGATTGTGTAGTCTGCTACGTAGAAAGAGATGTGTTTAGACGCATCGATAATGAGGTTATTATCCAACATTTTCAGAACATGAAGACCTGTAGGTTGGATTTAGCACCATTACGTTAACCCTTTTGATTAAATTTGGTATGTTTTGTTAGTGTAATTTGTTAAGACAATTTTATTATTAATGTCATGATTTACGTAAAGTGATTGTGCCCCTGCTTAATTTTTTCTCTAGTTCCGCCACTGCACGTGGAGTTCTAATCTCTAGTAATTCTGCATTAGAGAAAGTAAACGTATGGATATACTCAAAAATAAATTACTCATAGAAAATTATATTTTGTTGATGGGAAACTTTAAATTACATAACACACAGAATATTACTAAAAATACCTTTAGAAATACACCATAGCTAAAGTTCGGAACATCATGATTAATTGATCATGTTAGGTACTTATGACTTGTTAGGTTTCATAATTCAAGTTGAAACAGATATTGTAGCAGAGGATAATGCATAAAGTTTAAAGTATACGTATATCAGAGCCAAAGTTTTAAAAATTGGGCTTCGGAGAATATAATTTTAATAGAAATAAATTTCAGATCCTACGAGTTTTATGTCAATTCCACTTTTGATCCTATGAATTTTATGTCAATTTCACATTTAGTTCACATCTTTCACTTTATCCAATTTTGACACATGAATATTGTGTTTTCGCTCATATATGATTCTTCAGACAATGTTTCTGATAGTTAAAATCGTCGAAGAAGGACCACAATTGATCAAAAAAACATTAGATAAGCACTGAAACTGGATAAAGTGAAAGACGTGATCTAAATGTGGAATTGACATAAAACTCGTAGAAGTGAAATTAATTTTTTAATATAGTAGATTGGACTTCAGAGAAGGTTGGGGTAAGCATCTGTTAAAAGTGGAAAGAATAAATTGAAATAATTTCTTTATTTTTCCTTGTCTTCCTTGTCTGTTCGACTCGGCCAGCATATATACAAAGCATTGTGCGTTACAAACTTTCCATGCAGGAGAAAAGGAAAGAAAATAAGCTATACACTACGTACTTTCCATGCAAGGAAAAGGAAAGAAAATATAACTAAAAATCTTTCCTAAACTAAAGCAATGACTACGTACGTGTAATAATATGCTACAATGCAAAAATATGTACATGAAAAATATGTGGCGTAACACCCCCCTCAAGATGGAGCATGGGGGTCGCAAATGCCCATCTTGCCGAGCAAATAAGAAAATTGTTGAGCTCCAATGGCTTTGGTAAGTAGGTCCGCAGGCTGTTCAGTAGTAGATGTGTAGTTCGGAGTGATAGTCCCAGCCTGTATATGATCACGAATAAAATGACAATCGAGCTCTATATGTTTGGTACGTCCATGATAGACCGGATTGGAGGCGATGTGCAATGCCGCTTGGTTGTCACAGTAGAGGCGAGCCGGACCAGAATTAGGGACACCCAATGATCGAAGCAAAGAACGTAGCCAAATGAGTTCAGATGTTAAAGAGGCCATAGACCGGTATTCGGCTTCTGCAGAGGACCGAGAAACAGTGGTCTGCTTTTTGGTCTTCCATGATACCGGGGATGAACCCAAGGATACGAAATAATCGGTGACGGATCGACGAGTTATTGGACAGCTCGCCCAATCGGCGTCACAAAAACCGTTGAGGGAGAGTGATGAATCAGATCGAAGCAAAATACCCTGGCCAGGCCGTCCTTTTAGATATTTAAGTACCCGGAGCGCGGCCTCCCAATGGGCCTGTCTCGGACTTTGCATGAACTGTGAGAGTATGTGAACAGAATAGCAAATGTCCGGCCTGGTTAGTGTCAGATAAATGAGTTTTCCCACCAACCGCCTATACAGTTCTGGATCAGGAAAATGGGAGCTAGAATCCGACTGCAAGTGATGATTTTGTACCATAGGAAACGCTACCGGTTTGCATCCCAACATCCCAGTCTCCGTCAATATATCTAGCACATATTTTCGTTGACAAAGAAAAATGCCGGTGGGGTTCCGCGCAATTTCGATGCCTAGAAAATATTTCATGACACCCAAATCCTTGATAGGAAAAGTGGCTTCCAAATAGACTTTAAATTGTTCGATCAGGGTATGATCATTGCCCGTAATTAACATGTCGTCAACATAAATAAGCACACAAATAATTTTCCGTCCCTGACGCATGGTAAATAGGGAATAGTCCGCATGTGACTGCGTAAACCCATAATTCTTTAATGATGTAGTAGGTTTAGAGAACCAGCACCGTGGGGCCTGGCGCAGTCCATAAAGAGAGCGTAGTAATCGGCACACCTTGCCAGGTGAAGACGCAGAGTATCCCTGGGGTAGTTGCATATAAACCTCCTCGTGAAGGTCCCCATGAAGAAAGGCGTTATCTACATCCATTTGGTGTATCTCCCAATGGCAAGATGCTGCAACTGCCAAAATGGTACGTACTGTCACCATTTTAGCAACCGGAGAAAAAGTTTCATCGTAATCAATGCCCTGTACCTGTCTATTTCCACAGACAACAAGACGGGCCTTAAAACGATCCACGGATCCATCGCTTTTATATTTGATTTTATACACCCATTTGCAGAAAATGGCTTTCTTCCCCGGCGGCAAGTCCTGTATCTTCCACGTGCCAACGCGCTCCAGCGCCTGGATTTCACGGCCCATGGCTTCCCGCCATTGCGGATCACATACGGCTTCGGAAAAACTGGTTGGTTTCTTCGTCATGGAAATAGCTGCAAGAAAAGCCCGGTGCGAAACCGAAAAATGATCATATTTTATATAATGAGATAGTGAATAAGGAGTACCTGATTCGGCCGTAGGAACGGGTTTAACGACGGGGTGAGAGTTTATTTTAACCGTGTGTAATTGGACGTCATAATCTTTGTGCCACAACGGAACTCTACGGGCACGCTCACTTCTTCGGCTGTGATTTGGAGTATGCACGTGGGCCTCACCGCCCACTTCCTGCCCTTGCATTCCTTCCTGCGGCGTAGTGGTGGGCATCAACTCGGTGGGCCTGGCTTCAGTTTGATCCGTGTTCCCATGTCCACACGTGGCTGAGGAATCACACGTGCCACCTTCTCCAACGGCTACATCCTCAGCCACGTCATCTTCAGGATTGTGACCGTCCCATGCATGCATGCGTGATTTCCTCGCTTCGTCTTCCCCCCCAGGCGTCGGTTTTGCAATTGCAAAAGGGAATTCCGTCTCAATAAATCGTACATCACGAGAAACAAGATGTCTTTTAGTCTGCAGATCATACACCTTCCAGCCCTTTTGGGAATAGGCATATCCCAAAAACACACATTTCAATCCCCGTGCCGCAAATTTGTCACCCCCGGTATTCGAAACGCGCGCGTAGCATAGACATCCAAAGACCCGGAGTTGACTATACATAGGCAATTTATTATATAGTAACTCGTAGGGGCTTTTATTGTCTAGCACTGATGTGGGTAACCGGTTGATTAAATAACCCGCTGTCAAAACACACTCCCCCCAAAAATCAATAGGCAAATTAGCATGAAATCGTAATGTCCTCGCCATCTCAAGAATATGCCTATGCTTTCGTTCTACTCTTCCGTTCTGTTGAGGGGTGTATACACATGATGTCTGAAAAATTATTCCATTTTCCACAAAATATTCTTGCAAGCTCATAAATTCCTTGCCATTGTCACTCCGTACTATTTTCAGATTTTTGTTAAATTGTCTATTAACCATGACAAGAAATTGTTTGAGAATATTCTTCACCTCACCTTTGTCTTTCATTAAATGCACCCACACAGCTCTAGTAAAATCATCTACCACAGTTAAGAAATAGCGTGCACCACAGGTAGATAAAACACGATACGGTCCCCAAATATCACAGTGAATTAACTCAAAGGATTCAATGGCTCTAGCACTGCTAGTAATAAAACTGTCTCGTGTTTGTTTGCCTCGCATGCAGGCATCACACGTCTTATTGTCAACAAAATCCAACAATGATTTATTCAACCAATCAAAAGAACGTAAAATTTTTATTGACGGATGTCCCAACCTTGAGTGCCACAAAGTTCCTGAGTCCATGCTACCCACTGCGTTCGCCTGCACTTGGTTCAGACCCCCGAAATAATAAACTCCACCTCGCCGTTCACCCACTCCAATCGGCGTCCTCGTAAGTAGGTCCTGTATTACACATAAATCATTAGTAAAAAATACATCACATTTTCGATTATCAATTAATTTCCCCAAAGAAATTAAATTGCATTTTAATCCTGGAACAAGCAAAACGTTGGTCAGTTTCAAGCTTCCACAGATTTGCACTTGTCCCACGTGTGTTGCCTTGGTGATTTCACCGTTCGGCATCATCACTTCTACCGGCGGAATTCTCACCATCTCCGTCATTGGGCTGCTGTTTCCGGTCATGTGATACGAGGCTCCGGAATCAAGGAGCCATCGGTCAAGAGATTGCATACCTGAGAGTTTTTCTTCCGACGATGTGGCCTTACAATTTTCCATCAACTTGAGGAACGTTTGCCATTGTTCATCGGTAAACCCCGGTCTGTGTAGCGTGATGTCCTTCGTTCCTTGTCCCACTTGATCCTCCGGATGGTGTTCCCCCACATGCATGACCTGTACCACACTTCTTCCTGCATTTCGCCCGGAACCTCCTCGCCCGGACCCTCCTCGGTTCTGTCCAGTCCGCCCCTTGCCACCGCGTCCAGGATTGTCGTGCCACCAGTCCGGATACACACCTGTACGACGGAAACAATTTTCAAACTCATGGCCTGGCTTGTGGCAGAATGTGCACTTGGCTCGATCGTCCTTCGCAGCAGGTGGTCCGGCACGTGCAGCGAAAGCCACAGCTTCGGGTTTGTCTTCTCGGCCGCGCGTCATGTTTCGATGTCTTTCTTCTTGCGTCACCAAGTGATAAACTTTCGTTAAAGTGGGCAGTTCATCCGCGCTCAAAATATTAGAACGCAAATTCCCGTATGTCTCATGGTCGAGACCCATCAAGAAGTCATTAATTTTTTCGGATTCCACATACTTAAGAAACGATTTCTTGAGATCACACGTACATCCGTTGCATTTACAGTGAGGGAAATTGCGCACTCCATCATATTCCTCCCAAAGAGATTTAAGTTGGCCGAAATAGGCAGTAACGGGTTGTCCATGTTGTTTGCAATTTCGCAGAAGTTCCTTCAATTCATATTTTCTCATTGCATCTCCTACGGAAAATCGTGCCTCCAAGTCCGTCCAAAGTTCATGCACGCTTTCCATGTAGGCCAAGTTGGTCCTCAACGCCGGATCCACAGAAGTCATAATCCATCCTACCGTCATGGAGTTGACGGTTAGCCAATCTTCAAGATCCCTCGGTGCATTTAGAGGTCGTTCAATCGTACCATCAAGAAAACCCATCTTCCGTTTGGCACGGAACGCATTCTTCATTGTCGTCGCCCATTCCCGGTAGTTGTTCTCCCCTCTAAGAACAACCGCACATATCACCATCCCGGGGTGATCCGAACTTGAGAGAAAATAGGAGGACGAAGGGTCGTTGATTTTCCTTCGTTCAACATGTTCACGATGACCGTCTCCACCGTTGTGATTGGTTTCTCCGGCCATTGAGTCGTCGTCGTCGTCGTGCGAGAGTGTTCGGTAGGTCCCGAATCACCGCTCTGATACCATGTTAAAAGTGGAAAGAATAAATTGAAATAATTTCTTTATTTTTCCTTGTCTTCCTTGTCTGCTCGACTCGGCCAGCATATATACAAAGCATTGTGCGTTACAAACTTTCCATGCAGGAGAAAAGGAAAGAAAATAAGCTATACACTACGTACTTTCCATGCAAGGAAAAGGAAAGAAAATATAACTAAAAATCTTTCCTAAACTAAAGCAATGACTACGTACGTGTAATAATATGTTACAATGCAAAAATATGTACATGCAAAAATATGTGGCGTAACAGCATCATATTTAAATCCAATTTGATGGTAAATAATCTTTAAGTGTTGCAAAGCATATAAACATAATTACAATAGATTAAAATATATGGGAAAAACTATTAAATATATCTTCTTACTATA
Source organism: Cuscuta europaea (assembly GCA_945859875.1). Lineage (NCBI taxonomy): Eukaryota > Viridiplantae > Streptophyta > Magnoliopsida > Solanales > Convolvulaceae > Cuscuta > Cuscuta europaea. Next base: position 7,956,797 of record CAMAPE010000006.1, read on the forward strand.
TACAAAAGAGTTAATTATGCATATAGGACTAAAAGTCGGTCCGTTTGCACAAATAGGACCAAAAAATAAACTATGTTTCATAGGACTAATTATGTGTGTCTTGGAAAAATATACTCTTGTAGCTATTGAAATGTTTTAATACATTATAAAATAATTAAAAAATCGTAAAAAAACTAAAAAATTAATAAAAATATTTAAATAATAACAATTCAAAAAAAATTAAAAAATATAAAAAAACGCAAAAAAAAAAAATCGCCGCCGCCTTTGCCACCCTAGCACCACCACCTCCGGTCACCGGGGGGGAAATGCCACATGCATTAGGAATTTCATATTTGTGGCAGATTCAATGAAAATTATGGCATTCTCAAAGAATAATATGCCATTTTTTGGCATTTTCATAAAAAATGACATTTTTTACACCGGTCGGATGTGGTAGTGCGGGGAGGGAGTACAAGTGGTGGGAAAGGCATCCATATTTTTTTATGGGTTTTTACTATTTTTTACTCCCTCCTTCCCATTGGACTTCCGCCAACTTTCTCTTTAGTTGTCCCAAAAAACTTTGTCATTTTCCTATTAAAACAATTAATTTGTGATTCTACACATTTCTCTCTCCTCTGCACAAATCTCAACCACACGGTTTTTACTTTTCTTATTTCTCACCTACTTTGCACTTGGTAAAGTCCACCGGGACGGAAGTAGTATTAATTTTCAAAAATAATAATTTTTTAGTTTATAAATATTTTATTAATTTTATGAATATTTTTCTACGATTTTTATTATTTTTTACGAAATTATTATGAATTAAAACATTTAATTATGACATTTGACTACCTTTTACTCATATTTAAAGGAGGGTTAAGAATGGAATGAAAAAATAGGTATGTTTCCAATAGGAGTAATATGATCCTTTTGGAATAAAAACATAAGATGTTCTATTTTTAATTTTTGTCATAGTTTTACTTCTATTTGGGGTAATTTCTGTATACAAAAGAGTTATTAACCCCTTCTACTCTAAAAAACACCCCTTCAAATCCCTGAAGTTGTAAAAAGCAAAAATACCCAATTGTGTCATTTATGATATTTTTACTTGGAATGTTTTCAGACCCATACCATATCAGATTAGAACAGATCAAACCAAATCAAACTTGGACGGTTACAAAACAAACCAATCCTTAGAGCATCTTTAGTGGGAGAATGAATTGTTTAAAAATGCATTGCCACATCAGTTAAATAAATTTTAGAGCATCTTTAATGAACATGTGGATTGTACCCTTTTAAAAATGGACATGTCACTTGTATAAAAAGCCCATGGAGCTGATGTGGACTTGTAAACTCTTAAACTAATTTTTACGTTCCACTGGTACAATAGACTTGAAGAATTCGTTTCCTATACACGGACTACTTCATATAACTAAAAAATTGTCGCACGTATTCTTCTTCTACCTTTCTCCAGGAAGGCATAATCTAACTAGTATTCCTATCTCTAACTAGTTTGTTTTTCACAGTAGCTTAATATTCCTAGCGACATATTTTTCACTTTTCTAATTGTATTTAAAACATTAAATTGAAGCCAGCGCAGATTGTTATGCATACAAAGCGAGTAACTTTGTCACTTTCCGGTGAGGGTTGCTTGATATTTGTAATACAGCACACGAGTACAGGTAATCTACTAGTGTTAATTCATCCATTTTCGATATATCTCAACTCCCAAATAACGTGTTTTTGTACATTTTCAGTATATCACTATCATGGCGTGATGAGTGGTAGCATATTTGGGTACATTATCAATGAGACAAGGGTCGGATGATTACATTAAATTGGGAGCTATGGAATAAAGAGTATACAATAATGCAATTGTGATTCAAAAGTACATAAAATATGAAAAATCAGTGTTAATTTAGTACAAACTCGTATTACCACGTTTAAAACGCTGATTTGGCAATAATTAGCGTTTGTGCAGTAAATTAACGATGGAGTCCAACCCTTAGCCGCCGCCCACTGTGATTACTGCCGCTCCCTCTGGATAACTGGCTCCGCCCAGGTTTTCTTCTCCACCGGCGTCTCCCCTAGTCGCCCACTTCAGCGCAGCTCCAACAGCTGAGCGCATCGTCAATTTCCGGACCTGCAAATCCGTCGCCATCGTTTCACGGATCAAGGTCGCTCCTCCACCTTGGCGGAAGCCGTGGATGAAGGTTGTTCCTTGTTCATCGGTTGACAACTTCAGGACAACAACGCGTCAACACAGTCCTCTCTCGCACTACTTTTGGTATGTCCGTGTATTCCAGGTGGGAGTCCCTAACGGCTACCGGCGGTGAAATCCCTCACCACCACCAGCTCCAGCCAAACCTCCAATAAAGACGAAGTTCGAGGCCACAACGCCACAAGGCGCACCAATAGCAGAGATTTGGAGGTCCTCCCACGACCTAGTCCAAGGTGCCCCTTCCATTTATCTTCACCGACTTTGGATACGGGCACCATTGGTTGTTTTTCTCCCCCACCCCAGCGGCCCAGCCCTTGAAATGGAATCTCAGTGATGATAGAGGGCAATTTTGACTTCTACCAAGCAAAGAGATGGTTTAGGTCAAACTTTGTGGGTCAGCAGGCCATATTCAATCCAATACCAGTTTTCAACAAAAATAGCCTATTTCATTAGCCAAAGTGTTTTAAACATGCTAATACAATTTCGTACTAAAATAACACCTATTTTTCAATTTTATGTATGTTGATGTTAATTCGCCGCAGCCCGGAAGTTCAACACCTCTTCCGGGAGAGTTTCATGGTTATGGGGTGATAATAAAATATAAACAATGATTTTTACGTGGAAACCCGGAAAGTGAGAAAACCACGGGACTGTTTAGGCTAATGTCCAAGCCCGCTCCTTTTATTAATACTCTCCTCCCCATTTCATAATACAATATTGAAGCTCCATTAACGGAGTATAAAGCTAGCTAGGGAAAGGGGGGAAGAAAGAGGATCCTTTATTAGGAGGGAAGTCCTCCTATTTATAGATGGAAGGGGGAAGGGGGGCTCTCTACCCTAACGGGCTGAGTGGGCCTAAACGGGCCTCTTGGGCCTAGGCGGGCCGAATGGGCAGAAATGGGCCCAAAGGCCGAAATAGGCCTGACAGGCTAAAATGGGTCTTACTGATTGGGCTCCGTAGTACGTAAAGTCTTGGGCCCCTGAACAGTAATAGGCCGGGATGATATATCCCAACACAAGTCCCCCAGTTTCTTGAGTAGTGAGTGTGCGAATCTGCTCGAGAAAATATACGCTTGTCTGTGCTCTTCCTCTGCCTTGCCGGAACTGTGTCTTCGAATAATCATAATATATGTGTGGGTGTGTGCCCCTCTGAATATACCCTGCCGGTAAGGCGCTCCCCTCCTGACGGGATCGTGCGAGGGATGTTCTTCCCCGGACACTCTCCCTCTAACTGTATCAGGTGGGGAGTAGAGGACTCTGACCTGAGCTTTCCCATGGAGATGCTTAGAGGTTCCTGCACAATATAAGCTGACGACAAGGGAGACTAGCTCGATGTAGAAGACCGGCAAGGAGACGAGCACTTAGAGGTCCTCTGGACTCTGACCCATATCTTCCAATGGAGAAGCTTAGAGGTTCCTGTCAGATCGGCCCCAGCTTACAGCTAACCTTCGAAGGAAGATACGACCCCTCAACACCACGCCGACATTATTCTGGCGCCACCGCCATCAACGACCGGTCCTCTTAGAACCGCCTCCCTCGCAAGCCGTTCCCTGTAAGTCCGCAGTCGTGGCCGTTGTTGTTCGTCGCCACGACGATCCCCAACAGGTTGATTTCCCTGGATGAGCTACTGTACCAGCCGACCACTATTTCAAGAGGGGACCAAGCTGCCAGCCTACGAGCTGATGGGAAGGCTAGTTAATTGCTGATGATGACCTGGTCAATTGCATTCTTAATGGAAGGGGCGAAGGAAAGGCACGGCTGACTCACTCACTCGCCGTTCGGCCGAAGCCGAATCCCCATCGAGCGTCCGCAAGAGTGAAGCCGAGTCCATACATTGCTGCTATGGACTAATGGACATAAGCAGGCCACGTCCGCAGGAGTGGAGCCAGAGAATGAAAATCCAACTCCTCTGAATAAATTTGCCCAAAGTCAAAATTGGTGAAGGACCAAGTCACTCTATGCGGATATCTCGCTGCTGGTTCAACATTTTATCTAAAGCTAAGTACAACCATTCCTACACCTTCATTAATTTACAGAACTGTTAATACTATTTAATTACTATCACCATTATTTATTGGGAATTAAAGTATCCCAAAATTAAATAATGTCGGGCAAAACTCAAATGAGTAAAGCTCTAGTGATAAATATCTTCATCGTCATTTAAAGTTAATGACTGGTTGTGGTGGGCCCATCGTCCCGCTCCCGGTCGGCTTTAATTAGTGATCGGACCGTACCTGAATAGTTTGTGGTAGGATAATATCACCGCTAGTACCTGTTACATCACTACTATTTATTAGGGATAAGAAATGTCCCGAATTAAATAATACGGAGCGAAGCTCTAGCGATGGTTAGTTCAGCCAACATTTTAGTAAATACTTAATTTTTTGTGGGCTCGTTGGCCCACTCTCGGTCAGCTTGATTAGCTATCCGAGCGTCTCCAGAGGGTTCTGCCCCGATGACGCGTTTTAATTTGGGGGTTACACATTAGTCCGCACGGCACCAATGACCCGAGCGACGATCGTACCCTAGTACCATGTACGCCACCAGGTGCGGAGCGGCTATTGCCAAACGCGGCCTATGGGGCCCGAGGGCACCAAAGATGCTCAACCTCATTTTTTCGAGGGACGAGCGCCAACGTAGGTCAGAGTTTTCAAACTCACGGACAAGTATTTTTTTTTATGCGACGCTCGACAAGCCACTAAGTGGCCCCGCCCCGGACGGCCATAACCCCGCACGATGAGCCAGGCCGAGGGTCACAATAACCCATAGGCCGACAATCGCGAGCGTTGGAAAAAGAATAAAGCCACGTGGATGGCTATAGGTGTATATATATTGTCGGGCTGAACGGCCCGTTACCATTTTTAGTTATGCAATCAAGGTTGCTCAATGCACCCGAGCAAGAAATTAAATGACGTTCGACATGAGTTCAGAAGACGTTCCAAACCGGCTAAACAAAGGGGCCATGAGACGTTCATACTTCCCCAAGAGGCCGAGGGCCAGGAGGAGACCATCGCGGGCAATAACCAGAAGACGAACATCTCCACCCCAGGAGCCGATGGCCCAGAGGAGACCATCGTGGCCGAAGGCCGTGAGACCATCCTTACATCACGACCGACCTCACGGAACGGCATATTTACACCTTGAAGACTAGTATCATCCCTGCGCCTCGCGGACGAGAGCCGTTGCATGGAAACACTTGATCGGCCCCTCATGACCGACACACGTATATCACGAACGGCCTCTCGGCTCGGCATACATCATCATATTCAAAGACCCCTCAAAAAAAATCAGAGGGGCACTGGGGAATCCCCAAAGGGGATAAGATAAACCCGTTCCTCATCACAATCGCGGCCGAGCCCAGCTCAGGATCCAAAGGACCGGGCCAAATGGGTAGGTAAGCGAACGGATGAAGGAACAAAGATTCCATCCAGCTCAGATATCGGCCCCCAGCGTCGACATCATTTCATGGCCACCGACCCCCTGGTACGATGCCATCATTATATTTGAAGACCGGCCTTGTCCCCGCTCCTCGCGGATGAGGACCGTGGATTTATTCTGTCAAATCGGCCCCAGCGCCGACATCATTTCATGGCCACCGACCCCCTGGTATGGTGTCATCATCATATTAGAAGACCGGCCTTGTCCCCGCTCCTCGCGGATGAGGACCGTTGATTCATTCTTTCAGATCGGCTCCCAGCGCCGACATCATTCATGGCCACCAACCCCCTGGTACGGTGCCATCATTATATTTGAAGACCGGCCTTGTCCCCGCTCCTCGCGGATGAGGACCGCGGATTTATTCTTTCAGATCGGCTCCCAGCGCCGACATCATTCATGGCCACTGACCCCCTGGTACGGTGCCATCATTATATTTGAAGACCGGCCTTATCCCCGCTCCTCGCGGATGAGGACCGTGGATTTATTCTTTCAGATCGGCCCCAGCGCCGACATCATTTCATGGCCACCGACCCCCTGGTAAGGTAACATCATCATATTAGAAGACCGGCCTTGTCCCCGCTCCTCGCGGATGAGGACTGTTGATTCATTCTTTCAGATCGGCTCCCAGCGCCGACATCAATTATGGCCACCGACCCCTGGTACGGTGCCATCATTATATTAGAAGACCGGCCTTGTCCCCGCTCCTCGCGGATGAGGAGCGTTGATTCATTCTTTCAGATCGGCTCCCAGCGCCGACATCATTCATGGCCACCGGCCCCCTGGTACGGTACCATCATTATATTTGAAGATCGGCCTTGTCCCCGCTCCTCGCGGATGAGGACCGTTGATTTATTCTTTCAAATCGGCTCCCAGCGCTGACATCATTCATGGCCACCGATCCCTTAGTACGGTGCCATCGTCATATTCAAAGACCCCTCAAAAACAATTATTATTTAAAAAAAAAGATATATATATAAGATATGGGTTGTGGAACATCTTCACGCTTAAGGTTGGTCCAGAGGACCCGAGGGCCTGGAGACGAGCACTTCCATTCCAGAGGACCCGAGGGCCTGGAGACGAGCATTTCCATTTCAGAGGACCCGAGGGCCTAGAGACGAGCATTTCCACTCCAGAGGCCGAGGGCCTGGAGACGAGCATCCCCACCCTGGAAGACCCAAAGAGAGAGAGAATGGGCGGTTACGACAAGCAGATGGGGACCACCGTCTTATGCAATACGATCGGCCCCTCAGCGCCATCGTATCCAGTTCACGGTCAGCTCATCCATTCCTTCCAGGATGGCGACCACCGTTTTATGCAGCACGATTGGCCCTTCACCGCCATCGTGTCCAGATCATGTGCGGCTCGTACATCCCTTCCAGGATGGCGACGGACGCCTTACGCAGCACGGTCGGCCCTGCAATGCTGATCGTGTCCGGTTCATGTGCGGCTCGTACATCCCTTCCGGGATGGCGACGGATATCTTACGCAGCACGATCGGCCCTGCAGTGCCGATCGTGTTCGGATCATGTGCGGCTCGTACATCTCTTCCAGGATGGCGACGGACGTCTTACGCAGCACAATCGGCCCTGCAGTGCCGATTGTGTCCATGTGCGGCTCGTACATCCCTTCCGGGATGGCGACGGACGTCTTACGCAGCACGATCGGTCCTAAAGTGCCGATCGTGTCCATGTGCGGCTCGTACATCCCTTCCAGGATGGCGACGGACATCTTACGCAGCACGATCAACCCTACAGTGTGGATCGTGTCCATGTGCAGCTCGTACATCCCTTCCAGGATGGCGACGGACGTCTTACGCAGCACGATCGGCCCCTCAGCGCCATCGTGTCTAGTTCACGGTCGGCTCATACATCCCTTCCAGGATGGAGACCACCATCTTATGCAGCACGATCGGCCCCTCAGCGCCATCGTGTCTAGTTCACGGTCGGCTCGTACATCCCTTCCAGGATGGCGACCACCATCTTATGCAGCACGATCGGCCCCTCAGCGCCATCGTGTCTAGTTCACGGTCAGCTCGTACATCCCTTCCAGGATGGCGACCACCATCTTACGCAGCACGATCGGCCCCTCAGCGCCATCGTGTCTAGTTCACGGTCGGCTCGTACATCCCTTCCAGGATGGTGACCACCATCTTATGCAGCACGATCAGCCCCTCAGCGCCATCGTGTCTAGTTCACGGTCGGCTCGTACATCCCTTCCAGGATGGTGACCACCATCTTATGCAGCACGATCGGTCCCTCAGCGCCATCGTGTCTAGTTCACGGTCGGCTCGTACATCCCTGCCAGGATGGCGACCACCATCTTATGCAGCATGATCAGCCCCTCAGCGCCATCGTGTCTAGTTCACGGTCGGCTCGTAAGACCACACCATGGCAAAGTAAGACCATACCTTGGCAAAGTAAGACCATGTCGTGGCAACAAACGTCTTATGCAGCACGCTCAGCCCCTCAGCGCCGTCGTGCCCGGTTTACCGATGACATTCACTGATTTGTATCACATCTTACATACCCTCTCTCATACATCACATGCATTCATACATTCATGCATCATCTCTCATACATCCATACATACATGTACATCATATCGAGCTAGTCTCCCATTTCGTCAGCTTATATTGTGCAGGAACCTCTAAGCTTCTCCATTGGAAAGCTCGGGTCAGAGTCCTCTACTCCCATCTGATACAGTCAGAGGGAGAGTGTCCGGGGAAGAACATCCCTCGCACGACCCCGTCAGGAGGGGAGCGCCTTACCGGCAGGGTATATTCAGAGGGGCACACACCCACACATATATTATGATTATTCGAAGACACAGTTCCGACAAGGCAGAGGAAGAGCACAGACAAGAGTATATTTTCTCGAGCAGATTCGCACACTCACTACTCAAGAAATTAGGGGACTTGTGTTGGGATATATCATCCCGGCCTATTACTGTTCAGGGGCCCAAGACTTTACGTAGTACGGAGCCCAATCAGTAAGGCCCATTTTAGCCTGTCAGGCCTATTTCAGCCTTTGGGCCCATTTCTGCCCATTCGGCCCGCCTAGGCCCAAGAGGCCCGTTTAGGCCCACTTGGTCCGTTAGGGTAGAGAGCCCCCCTTCCCTCTTCCATCTATAAATAGGAGGACTTCCCTCCTAATAAAGGATCCTCTTTCTTCCCCCCTTTCCCTAGCTAGCTTTATACTCCATTAATGGAGCTTCGATATTGTATTATGAAATGGGGAGGAGAGTATTAATAAAAGGAGCGGGTTTGGACATTAGCCTAAACAGTCCCGTGGTTTTCTCCCTTTCCGGGTTTCCACGTAAAAATCATTGTTTATATTTTATTATCACCCCATAACCATGAAACCCTCCCGGAAGAGGTGTTGAACTTTCGGGCTGCGGCGAATTAACATCAACAATGTACTTCTGAATCGCAGTTGCATTATTGTATACTCCTCTCCATACCCTAACTTGATGTACTCACATGACACTGTCCATACCCCAAACATAGTTGCTAACTTGCTATATTTTCTAAATTCTTGTATGAGTAAATTTTGATCATATATTAATAATTATAGCACAGCGGAAATATAATTTCTTACAAATCAAACAAAAAGACGGGGAACTACAGAAACATAACTTTTGTGGCATTAGGGTATAACGGAAAGCACAAAATATATGTAAATATGGAATATCATTCCTTAATTAGTAGAAGTGTAGAACGCATTAAAATTGTTTTGGTCACATTTTGATTGATTGGTACACAATACACATTAATCAATCAAAACGGGCGGTAGTGGTACAAGAAGTATTACCTATTTGAAGTTTGAACTCTTAGCCGGGGGACAGAAGTATTACCTATTTTGGTTGAACTATATTTTATGAGCCAAGTCAAGATACAACAGAAGTTGAATCTTATGTACCAACAGACATATTCTGCCAGGGGAATGCAATGGCATTCAAATATAATGATTGGTTTTGTTAATAGTAGTAAGATATCAGAATTGACAAAAGCCTTATATTAAAACAATAACTATCATCTTTACAAAGAAATTTCATTACATGATTTCAAAATTGCTGCTAAAAAGCAACTCAAATTCAACAATATCAACCCTATGTGCTACCAATAAGGCACTAATGCTAACATTCCTACCCTTTGCGTAAAAGTCATGTTTTTTTCTCTTGTCACTCTTCATTTACACGGTCAGATCCTACATTCTTACAGCAACTACTCATGTACACAACTTGGCATGCCCACGGCTGTCTTCTAGAGAGCTTCAATTTGACAGAAACAGAAAAGCAAAGCTTTGAGATCCTTTTTGTGTCTCACCTTTTCTGTGCTTGGAGAGCAGCAGACCTAATACATATCGACATGAGAAGTGTGGCTTTCTCAGCTCACTTTGTGGTGAGATAAAATTACACCAGTGGCTGCCGCATGCCTGTCTTCAATTACACCTAATAATGTATATACAAATTTCATTTTATATGCAATTGTAAAGTCATATTAGCCGACCCAAACTCTCTTGGGATGAAGGCTTGGATGCTGTTGTTGCAATTAAATAGAAGCCTTACAAATTTTAAAGACCAAAGTTATCATGTACTCCTTCCGTCACTTAAACTTGGTCAACTTCAACTAGCACGTTAAAATAAAAGAGCAAAAATGTGTGGTTGAGTTTTGTGAAGAGAAGAAAGAAATAATATTTACTGCCACCAATGAGTAAAGTGACAGTTTTGGGAATGGCCAAATAAGAAAAGTTGGCAAAATTTATTAAAAAGTGAGGGATTGTGTATTTAAGCCACCAATGACAATGCAATAAAAAGTGCTTTCTTTGTCCCATAAAACTTGGCCATATTTGATTTGCATGTAGAATAAATAAAAAATGGGTGATTGAGGTTTCTAAAGAGGAGAGAGAATAAAATTACCCACAAACTTATTATCTTAAATGGAAAGTGGCAAACTTTTTTTGACAAGCAAACAAGAAAAGTTGGCAGAGTTAGGAGGGATGGAGCGAGTAACAAATTATAAGTCGCTAACTTATGAACAATGAGATAATCTGTCTGCACATAATCAGTGGTAGCAACTTACCTTGTAGTTTGTCACCTATTTGTCATTAACAGCCGCCGAATGTGAAATGCACAGGGACTACATACCAAGCAAACTCTTCTTAGAGATGATGTACTCTGAACCAAAACTGATGACTGGATGGTGCAATCTATAAAGCTTCAAGTAAAACTGAGGCCTTTGTAAAAACAGTAAGTACAAAAGGTGCCTCTTCACCAGGGTGTATGGTTGTAGGAACAATAGTGTAACCTTTTGGATCAGGTTCTAACACCATCTCACATGAAATTTCTCGAGAGTTTACGTAATCTGTCCCACCAACAGATTCATGCAAGTAAATGTTGTAGGCAGCACGCCGGCCACGGGTCTTTAGAATCCTCATGCCAATGTAGAACATCATGGAATCATGGCTTGACTGATAATTTCTGAAACCAGCAGTCGTCCTCGAGAAGCTCACGCCCTAATATATAAGCATTTTCTTTAGAGTTCAATTTATGGTCAGAGCAGAGTTTTATGACTGAATAAATAGCAGTTAAATTATACACGCAACCTGAGTTAAGGTAATGAAAACATGAATGGGTAAAGAAGCATCGGGCCCTCTGGCTCTCAGACGGAACTGTGGGTTCTGATGCCATGTATCATAATCCTGGCAACCGCCTGCACTACAGCCCCGCCACTGTCCGTGAACAGAATAGCGCATTTCTGGAGGGTACACACGACAAACATATATTGACCTGAAGTGTATTTGAAAATCTTGCCAAGACATCCAAAATATGCCATCTTTTGCCTGTTTAAACAATAATCAACAAAATAAGAGCCACAAACCTTCTGAATAGTCATTTTAGTCATTTCGATTTGTAAATAGAGACAGCACAGTACGTCCCACATACTTCTGAAATTGTATAATTAAATACAACACATAGGAAGAACTACCTGGGGAATATGTTTAAGCTTGTGTCTCATCCTGTCTGTCCATTCAGGTGATGAATCAGACCAAGGGCCATTCCACTCAACCTCATTTGCCCATGGATTTCGGATTTGAACAAGTTTATAGCCATCTACTTCTCGTACCTTATAACACAAACCAATATATTAAATAAAATGCACTATTGAATTATTGATTCTTCCTTTGGCACCAGCATTAGCAAGGTAAAAAGGTATATGTGCATTATATATCTGCACATGCACAGTCACATAAGCATAAAATGTTTAAACTAAGAAATATGACTGATATACCTGTAATATTGAGTAGGCATGCCCTTGAACAATGCCACTCGAAGAAATATGCACGTCTGAACCTGAAGGGCTACCAGCACCAAGTAGAAAACCTTCATGTTTGAAGCGCAGCACTTGAGACCATAATCTTCCACTAGCAAGATCTATCTGTGCTTCTGAACTTCTCATATCTATTTCCTCACCGGCACCTCCAGTTAGATCAACAAGAGCATCTTGGACAAGTCCGCCTTCTAATGCCTCATACGAACCATGAAGCTTCGCATATGCTTTCTCCAAGATAGAGACCCACATTTCATTTCCCTTCCTGCTGGTGGCAAATGCTGGTTTACCAGGTGACTCACAGGGAATCCAATCATCAATAACAACAGGAACCCATTCGCCCTGAAAAAGTTTTAAAAAAACATGAGTTCTTATAAAGTTTAAATTAATATAATCATTACACCAAAACTGGCCTATGTTGAGTTTGTTTGCTAAATCATTAGGTGGGATTTCCCACTACACAGTGTAGGGTAAGATTTGAAAGTTGAAACTTGAAACGTAGAGCACTTATCACTTATCATACTTGATGCTACAAATTGATGGTGATTTAAGTAACTGATTATGCAAGAGGTTGGTTAATAGGGAATACTTATGAGACCCGAATCATACCGTTCATTCACATCAGACAAGAGGGCATCATGAGGAACGAATAGGTATAAACAGAGGAACAAATCAGGTTGGGTTGGTAAGCTTAGAAGCCTATTCAGAGAAATGAATCATGTATAAACAGCATTTAAGGTGAAAAGACAAATCACGCTTTGAGAACCATGCAATACCATTCGCTCATATGTGAAAGAAAAGTCAGCAAACTGCTGCTCAAAGTTAAAACGGCTGGGGGCAGATGAAATGAAACATGTCCACAAAAGTTGGCCATGACTTGCATGTAGAATAAGAAAGTAATAACTGTGTGGTTGAGATACGTGTGGAGGATAAAGGACTAACTTCAACCACATATTTACCACATTAAATGGAAATGGTGAAGTTTTTAGGGATGGCTAAATAAGAAAAGTTGGCAAAGTTTTGTGGGATGGAGGGAGTATTTGTTTACACAACTTCAAGTTTTCTGGGATTCCCCCATTAAAAATTTGACTAGTTTTTTTCATAGTAATGAAATGAAAGTTGCATTGCATATGATGGTGAGAAGAAAAGTGTAATCTTGAGGTTTTCTTCCCCTCCCTCCCCTTCTCTCCCAACTCCCAAACAAAGCCTGAGTGAACACTAGTCCATAGCAGCACTTTAAAAGGTGTGAGGTGAACTCACAATATAATGCCTTGGAAACTCATACTAATTAATGCATAACTTTATAGTTACTAAAACATAAATGATGGCTCACCTGGATACAGAACCGAACTGTATAGATTCCTTCCTCATTGTATTCAGGTGTAATTATGACTTCTGATATTCGTGAAACCTCCGTTAAAACAGCAACAGCACTCAGAAACCAACAATCACCCAGCCGTCCCTGAAAAGCATAGTAGAAACATTTATTATATAACCAAGGGAATTGTCTCCCCCATGAAGGACAGTGGAGTGGAAAAGCCAACGAGAAATGTTTGGAGTTCGGAAAGGGTAGGATCACAAGTATTATACAGCATAATTAAAATATATTGTTAGCAAAACCTGGCAAACGTCTGAAGAATTTGCGGCTCCAGAAAACAGGCATGGGCCAGAAACAAACCGTTTTTCTTTGACTATTTCAATGGGTCTCATCCACGCAGCAACAACCTTCAAACAAGCTTATTATGAGCACTGGAGACATGCTCCAAAAGTGAAAATCAAGAAAAAGACATGTTACATAGTTTCACACTTTCACATAGTTGCCTAGAAAACTCACCTGCAGTTTTGAAGGGGGGTTATCTGGATCGACAAATAATGAGCGGTCACTTGGAGGGAACTCTTGATCTGTAAACTGAGATTCTCCTCTTGCCAATAGAGCCTCCTTCACAGCTACCTCAACTGAGAGCATGCGTTGATTCATTTCTTCCTGAGTCTCTAATGAAGGTTTCCTCAACCTTCTAGTAAAAGAATCGATGTCCAATGCAACACCATCCCGTTCAGATCTTCTCTTCCTCCCACTAGAATATTGTCCATCCCAATCCACATCATCTCTATCATAAAGATCAACATCTGCAGGATCACTCTCCCAGTCATCGACCTAAAATGAAAGAATTTATAGGATATATAATTAGATGGATGGTGAAGAGAAATGAATGTGAATTGTGAAGGTGTTCTAAATGTAAAAGATTGAATGAACTGAATCAGAAGAGCTTTATATGCAATAAAAAATCTTGGACATAGAATAGAGACCCTAATTGGAGATTCTGCCCATTGCCAATTATCATCTGGTAGATTGATCATATTATACTCGGCAGAACCTATTGCACCAGGAATAGTGGCAATCTCATCATCAGTTAAGCACCTTCCCCAAAGAAATACATCCATTATCTGCATCTTAGAATCAGCTCCTTCACTGTCTGTTCTCCCAAATGCATCAAGATCAATAGGTGGCCTTATTCCCACCCAAACTTCTGTCCCTTGCTCCCATACACAACTACCAATGTGCAGTGGTAGCCCTGTTTGGTAGCCATCAAAATTACCATCTAGATAGCAAGCCACTTCACCTACATCAGCATCTACAGTAATTGTAATTATATGCCACCTGCAAAGCAAGTTCTCTTATCAGGAAAGTATTAATCCAACTCCTATACATCCAAGAAAAAAGAAAACAGGAGCGTGAAATTACAATGCAAGTCCCAAGTGTTGAGAGGTTCTTAACAAACTTGACAGATTGTGAAATAGTGGTATCAACAGTAAGCTATAAATACTGGCATGGCATTCTAGAGGCAAACTTTAAAGGAAACAAACCTTCCATCAGCAACATTACTCGCACCTACACTCCACTCCTTTGAGACTGTTGTTTGTCTGTCACTCTTGGTAATTAATCTAAGCCCAACTTGTCCAGCTTCAATACCTTGCTCTGATCCAGCAACAAGAAACTCCCAGCATATTTTCTTCTGCAATTCAGAGCCCAACAGACAAACTGGTCCAGACTCAAGCTGCACCATAACAGCAATAGAAATGCTAACTTTTTTACTGCAACAGACACTGAGATCAATAGGGCCACAATGTCTGCCGCTGGTAGTTGGTTCATCATCGAGAATGCATACAGCACCACTAATTCCAGTCTGCAACAGAGTGTAATTCAGAAGATACTTTTAGCATATGAACATCCAGAAGGGAGCGTGTCAAGAAATAAAGATGTGGGAGATGCACTGCTATACTTGCATTGAAAGAACACAGATAGGAGAAAGAAATATGAAGAGGTGTATACTAAGCAAGACACAACATACTGATAATCCCTTTAAGCCTCTCAAAAACTACAACTAATGGGATAATGACAACCTGGAGTGCTCGGCGAGATAGTTGGGCAGCACGTATACGCCGCGCAATGCTTGAAACTCTCTCACGAGCAAAAGAATCATCAAGCACAGAATCACCTCCAACTGCACGAACAGCAGCTGCTACTGCTGCTGCTTCTCTGTTGCCAGCATTGGGAATGGATGACATAAGGGAAGCTTCTATCTCCTTCCATTTGCGCTCTTCCTTCTCCAGAAGAGCCCTCCTCCTCTCTTTGCCCCTTCCTTCCTCTTCACGTCTCTGCATCAATATTTCCTCTTCCATCTCTTTCTCTCTTATATAGCTACAAGCATAGATATATGAATTTAAGATATAAACTCAATATTGATCAAGCCAAGGAAGCAGCAGAACACTAATACTGAGATGATTTTATATACCTCTCTTGTACAAGTTCAAATCGTCTGCGTTCCTCCGGAAGCCACTTTTTTATATCCTTAGCACTGAGATCTGAGAATCCTATGCTGTCAAGGAAAAGTCTTAAACGAACCTCATCCTGTAAAAGCAGAAGGTTAGCAAGAAAAAGACTGAGCTGCATGATAGATAGCTTATACATTACTACCTGTACACGTTCAGCTTTAGCAGTCAAACCAAGCAAGAGAAGCAAATAACCACCAAATTTGTCCCACATGTAAACCCATTCAGTGTCAATTGCTTCTTCCAAAGCTAGTATACGGGCATGAGCACACATTTCTCTTTTGTGACCTACACCAGTGGTAACTTCGTGCCGCATCTTCCTGTTTCTCAGTCTAGCAAAAAAGGATCCAGCAGCTAGTTCTTCATTTCTAAGACGATCTCTTAATTTCATCACATCAGCCCTAGGAAGTACAAAATTGCCTCCTTTATCTCTCATTACAGTAGGATCCCCAACCAAAAGAGCAGCTGAGCTGGCAGACCTCTGGGGAGCAGAGTAAGTTCCAGATAAAGCGTTTCTTGTCTGAATAAGAAATGGAACTTGAGGTTAGGAACTTACGATAAAGACATGCAAGAGAACTATATTCCCTTGCGGCTACGCCACAATACACATGATGGCAATAAATCGTGTACATGATATGACTATCTAAAAACATACCACATTTTTATCCAAAAAAATTATTTACAAACTAGTATTGCTGTATTAAAAAGCAGCCATCAGAAGATAAATAATTGCTAGTAAAAGTATGCACCTTGGTGGCAGATCGAGAAATTGCCTGGACTACAGTTTCCTTGCTAAGAAATTGAACAGCGTCTTCAACCATCTGGTATTTCAAAATACATAGAAGTTGTAAGTTAAAAGAAAACCCAAATAATTATTTTAAATGAAACAATATCAATTTTGTCAAAATTAATTTAAAAGATGGTTTGGTACCAAAAAAGAAATAGCAAAGCAAAAAACAATCTTCATAAGTAAAAAAGAACTTTTATCCAAAAAGATAACAAGAGGTACAAGCACATACAAAAAAGTTGCAGAGGAGAAGGCACAAAACCTCAAAAACAAACATGCGTTCCTTAAAAACATCTATGTTCTCCACCAAACCCAAAAATGTATGATGTAAATAAAAAATTGCATTACCCTCCCAATGAAATATTAATGTCATTAAAGACAATTTTGTTTTAGTCTTCTAGATCATCCAAGTAATAGCTGAAAGAAAAGTAATAACATTGCTTCAACTTATTTAAATATAACATTTGCAAAGCCCAAAACTTTCCTATTAAAAACTTTGCACCAGCCAAAACACTCCGAAAAGATCATAAACCAAAAATTACTAACTGTTGAGCCAAACTAAACTATAAGAGTATGCTCAACGCAGCAAGAGAGTTTGTCAATAGAGATAAAGGAAAACCTCTAGAGTCAAACATGGGCGAGAGACGGCAAATCCAAAGGCTACAACAAGTGTAATTGCTGAAACAGCAGCTCCAGCAAAAGGTGGATAGATTTTCAAACTGGCAACTACACCCCAGCCTTCAATAGCTAATGCAATCCCATAGAGCAAAAGAAATGCAGCACTGATAAAATGTAGAAAAAATGTCAGGTACTTAAAGATTTTTTTAAAAATGATGATAAAACCATAGTATCTTATATCTGGATAAGAAAGTTTCAAATTATTGAACATGCAGATGAAAGTGTGACAAAACCTGACGTTTTTCCCACAATCTGCATGAGCATCATATACATACACAGGCAACACCCTTGGGGAATAGACTACTATAGGAGGTGAAAGGAGCACCTAGATAAGAAAGAATAAATTAGTACATCTATCTGTAGGAGAGGCCTGACATGACAAGAAAATATGTATGGGGGAGTATTATTGCAAGAAAGATAAACTTACAGACAATGCTCTTCCAGCTAGAAGGAAAAGAAATGAGAAGTAACCAACAGATGCACCAACAAAAGCCTTGTCTGAAACAGAAATGCAGACAACCAATATGAAGCATGCGAGTCAAACAAAAATATAATCACGAGTGACATGACAAATAAGATTAAGAGAATGGTTGCACCTTGAAACCATCCAACAAGAAAGGCCGCCAAAGCCACAAGAAATGCTAGGAAACAAACAACTAGTGTCTGCACTCTTGTCAGATAGAAATTATTTGAGGCCCAGAAGTGAATTGCACCAATAGCTAGAACAAGGAGGAGCAGAACTAAAAGAAATGCTGCTCCTATCTGTCATAATACGAAAAATGACACTTATTAGAGAGGCACCATATGAACTTAACTGACCAGGAATATTCACTTATCCTCCCAGGAGTACTCGCTTACCCTCCAAGGATGAACTGTAACAATGATGGCCGAAATGGCACCAAGAAGAAGAAGAAGACCAATAGTAATGAATATATATGCGCCTCGAGAAAGTTTCCAGTTATCATCTTTCCTGAAAATTTTCACAATAGCCGCTCTAGATTAATATATGTGCACATCTTCAGGATAAGTAGTTTAGAAGTGTGAAAAAAGAATCCAAACAAGGGTGTTAAAGATCAGTTAGTTTTGAAAGCACGACATTACCATTTGAATAAACCAGAAGAAAGCGCCAAGACTGCTGGAATGCATATCAATGGAAGCAATGCGGCAAGGAAATCTTCCTTTGTTGGGACCTGATCAACCCTCAAACTCACCACTTTCAAGTAGGAAACACTACAAAACGCCACAAGAACAGCTACAAACAGAGAGTAGAAAAGAACTTTAGTCAGTATTAGTGCGGAAGATAACTAATGATGAAGAAAATAACAGGAAAATTATGTGGTCACAAAGAAAGAGTTACCTGCAAATATTCCACTAGAAATACCAGATGAAAGAGGGAACCGGTATGTCGCAAACCATGATATAATGGGCAGCAAGCCACTAACTAATAGAGCAATTGCAGATGCCATTGCCCAACCTAGGTAAACAGATGATGCATAAGGAGAGGTTATACCACTCTGATCACCAGTTAACCCTTTGTATTCTAAATCATCTAATGGTTTTGCAGACACTATCGCTCCAAGAGCTACAACAGATCCAGCAAATAAAGACATGTAGATACATAGAACAACACCCTGTAAAACATATTCAAACATTTTTCAAGCATTATGTTAGTTAAACCAGAGAGAAAAGAATGCAATTTAATCAATTAAAACAATGGGAGAAGATTCTTCTGAAAACAGAGAGCAAAAACGCACACAAACATATTCTGGAAGGAACCTCCTCACATCGACCACCCATACAGTTATTATGACAGAAAACACTTTTATTTCTTCAACTAAGTAATCATATACCATTTGCAGCACAATCCACAGATAAGGCTACAAAATTACCTGTTTCATCCCTGTAGTTTGATGATCTCCTACACCGCCCCCATTCTCAACTCTTGACCCCCAAAACTGATAGCCATTACGAACCCATGTTGGAATGGCAAAGGACAGGCATGCTACCATTAAAGGAACCATCAAAGACAACCCCAGCAGAACTGATGATTTGCTGTAGATGATATTCATGTTGCAATTTAGAGAAACAATGAAGCAGGACAACAGAAAGAATGAAATCAGAGCACATCTTCATTTGAAAAGATTTTTAAATGAATAAATATGGATGTCTGCCATCCTTGCTGGCTATATGATTAGTGACCATGAGTTCCAGACTAAAACAAAAGTAGGCAGCACAAGTTTCTCTAATCCCATAATAATCCAGTTTTTATTTTCAAATTTTCACGCTTCACTATGATCGAGTTACTTGCTGAGTAATTGGATTAACTAAATAGCTAAAATTGCCTATTACGCGCCGCGAGTAATTCAGATTCTGTATCTGGCTGAAAAGGTAGGCAACTAGGCAAGGTGCCAAAGTGTAGTGGCAAATAGCGAGTACTTGCAGCTTGAATTTAAAATGCAATTCAGCTACATTAAGTCTACAAAATGAAAACAGATGCAATCCAGAAAGGAGCAGGAGCCTTTGTCACTTTTTGGGTAGTATTTTCTGCAACTGTATCATAATCCGTAAATGCCAAATACAAGATGCAATTTCGACCGGATAAGCGTTACCAAAAATAAGTATCAACGCACTCATTAATCCAAGACACAAGCTTGCACGGATAACTGAAGCTTAAAATTCTCTTAATATTTGATTTGTTTACATTTTTTTAATTGCTTTGCTTCAAAACTTATCCCAAATTTAAGGTAAAAAAGAAGGCTCATCACAGAGCAAGTCCAATGCACACCAAAGTTGTTATCAATAATACTTGATGCCCCACGAAAAAAGTTATCTAAATATCATATTTTCCATGTGTAGTAGTAATTAATATACATTATAATCACTTCCTCTATAAAAAGAAATAAAATACTGATTTCAAAAAAAAATGTCAGGTTATACACATACCTTAGGAATGACAGAAGCAAACCAACACAGGTGCTCAGCATCCAAGCAATAAACCCATACTGCAAAAAATGATAACATGATTACAAATATATAGTATGATCAACTCATTTGCCACATAAAGAAAAAAGAAATAAGAGCAACAGGAACCACAAGTAAAAAGCTAATTATTCATGATGAGGTCAACTATTAGGCAACGCCAATCAAGATATCAGAGCTTCCTTTTTCAGAAACCTTATTGAAACAGATATTCTCAACCAAAAATGAGGCCAAAGGTAAAAACTTCAAATAAAAAAAACTCAAAGAAATAAATTTCAACAATTCATAAGGAGCCATGGATTAAAGGGAAAAACACCTTGCGTGACTTCGAAGTCATGGTAAGCTCTTCCAGCTGAAGAGACCGGACGAATGCCAGTATTGAGCATATGACAGGAGACAGAAGCAGCACCACAATACCAAATTCAAACTGCAAAAGAAGTTTTGAAGCATTTGAGAAAAGAAAGCTTAAGTTATATACAAGAGATGGAAAAAGAGTCTACTTTCTTACCTGTTGGTGTGCAGCATTTATAAGGTTTATTGTCTTGGGACGAACCATTCCCACAACCACAGTTTCAAGGATGAAGACTAGACTAAAAAGAAGCCATGCTCTTTCCGGAGTTCCTACAATGTGATGCAAAATCATTCTGCAAAAAAGAAGCCACTTTCCTAATCCTTGGAGTCGGAGCTCTTCTGAAAAAGAAATTTGATGAGGAAACACATGGTCAACACTGTTCGAGTCAATGACAGTCACATTGGTATTGTCACAGTGATCTCTATCCGCATCCAAACTACTTCTTTGTAATAATGCAAGGATCCTTGGATCTAAACCATTCTCTTTCAGCATTACAGAAAAATTTGGATCCAGTCCTTTATTTTGTAATAAATTAGTAAGTTCAACATCTCCTTGTCTTGTCTTCTTCTTTAATATTGAGGTGATTCGGGGATCATTCAACTTTTCCTGGAAAGAAAATGCCATATTCAAGTCCATCGTTTGCTGATTTATGGAAGTTGATGCACTGGACTCGCAGCCTTGGTTTTCAATGTAATTACTTGAGCATACTGGCAGAGAGTTGCGATCAAAGTTCTTGTCAACACACGACGAGACTAGGTCAGGCTCTTGAGCTACTGATCTGCATGAACTACTACGCAATGCTAAACTAGGCCTTCCGCTATCCATACTCTTATCACTATTGATGCCCTCAATAGTATTCCAGCTATTAACATCACCAATGCAAGACACAGTAGTATTAGCAAGATGACCAGGATCTGCACTGCTACTGCGTTTCACGCTAGACCCACACCCCTCGGAAGAACTAGCAGAACTACTTTGATCTTTTCTGCGGAAACCATTTCTAAGGCGAATAACTGTACCCTGCAAAGCATCTCTTCTTGCCACTGATGGATCTGTAGCAGATAAGTGGCGTGAAACAGCAGCACCTAGAAGCACGGATGCCACAACTGCATAACTAGTGCAATGTCCCAAATACCTGCAAAATGAAGGATGCAGTACAGCACTTAACAAATAGCTAGTAAAATGCATGCAATTAAAAGCATATCTGCCTTGGAGCCTCCAAAATACCAGTATTGAACTCCAAAACATATCAGGAACACCCGAGACACTCCCGCAACACAAAGTGCAACGACACGGTTTCTAAGAAGCTGAAATCCATACAAGCATGCCCCTGTATTCCAGTCTGACAGGACAATCAAAGATGACAATAAGCTACAAAGAGTAGTGGAATGGTTTCAAAAAATCTCTCAACTAGAAAGCCAAAGAGAACTATTTATTAATATTTGTGTGTGTGCATCAAACAGAAAATAAATGGAACATGAAGTCAAAAACATACCAAGTATTATAATGGCAGCTGATGTTATAGTCGCAAGCCAGGGTGATTCCTTTGCAGTCAGGCCATACAAGACCGAATATGCAAGTAGTACTAGAAGTGAACCAAGATATAGAAGAACAAGATGCAAAGCCCTGCAGAGCTCCTCACATGAGAAATAAGTTTTTATAACATAGTTCAGATATATACATTATAGTAAATTATACACACATCTTAAGAAGTTAAAACAAACTTCTACCATTACATTTATTATTTGTAGGCACAACTCTGCTATTAGGCAGGTACCAGCCTAATGTAACAGATTTATATAAACGAATGCATGAATGTGAGTCATATCTGTGCATATATCTCACTACTATTACAACAAATCTGGAATCTTGAAGCATGTCTATTACACACACCGACACACACACATATAGAGTAAATAGTATAAAGCATAATATGATCCTAAGAGCATAACATACAGATTGATAACAACAAACAGCTTTACAGAAATAGACTACCAAACCCCCAAAAACAAAGAATAGAACTGCTACTACTACTACTACTATTTCAGACAATTTGATCTAAAGCTTGCCTTCTCGTTTTTCGGGAATATAACTCATTAGGTTCTGGAGGTTCCTGTAAGCAAGCAACTGGACCCACTTCAATACAGTCAGAGTAAGAGAATTTGTAAGCCCTCCGCACATACTCATCAACATCTAAGCCATTACCTGATGTGATTGGTAGCAAGAAAATCACTCAGGTACTAATTTAGATGCAAAACAGGAGAAGTTAAATAAGTATAGACAAAAAACAGCAGTTTACTCGAAGGAAAACCTATATCTTTAACTGTACCAAGAAATGAAAAACTTTCAAGTTGGTGAGGAAACCTAAGGAAAAACATAAAAGCAAAGACATATGAGGACTGAAAATTCAGAGTAAATTACCGTTAAACACCATTCTACAAATAAAGAGCATGTTGATGGCTAAGGCAATTGCTGACACACCAAAGAAAAAGCCTGAAGGTGAATATCTCTCAGATGCACTGACACCAGCTGTGACATACACGGCACAAAGTTCATATGCACAGAACAACCCAACAGCCAACAACAGAAGAACAGCTACAGCTCCTGCCCATCATGTTATAACAATGATTTAGTAAATGAAATTTGTAAGATAACATATGAGTTATATACTTTTATATATACCATAACATAGTGACCACTTCAAAGTTCAAACATCCAAAATTAGTTCACGATGAATAGGTGTCATTATAATTCTCTAGATCTTTGTTATATTTATGCCGTATTTGAAAAATGCAGATTCAAAGTCATATTCTTATACCCTTACAATTACCAGATATTCCCATTTAACGTGGGGGTTTTTGTGCCCCCAAATCTAATATTGTTTTATCACGGTAACGTTCATCCAGAAATATTGCGCAAAAACTTAGCACTGCGCCTGATGAAGTAATATGTATAGAATTAATGTGAATCCAACGCAGGAAAATCATTACTAAAAAGTAATGAATAAAAGGAATACAAAGCAATTAAACTTTAAATTCATAAGGATCAAGATTTTGTGCTGACTATGCAAAGACATGTCACACACATATACATACTTGAGCTTTGCCATTGTGTTCTCCACCAAAGCATGATTGAGTAGAATGCCAAAAGAAGGGCAGTACCAGCCATTATCACAGCCAAACCAATTATGTCCCGGCCCAAAATTATAATTAGCCAGCTTCCCCACATTATAAGCACCACGATAGGAGAGACAACAATCAACCATGCAGTAAGGGACATAAGACTGCATAAAATTCCCAGCTGAGGACCTTGCATCATTCCAGGCCATTTTCTGGCAATAATCCAACTGAACAGGAAAGGAATAAAGTTTTAAAATAGCGAATACCGATACCTTTGAAGGAGAAGATAGATAAGTGTGAATCATTTACACCATATTAACCAAATCACAAGTCTCAATTCGGAAGGTAGTTTCATTTCCACCAAACGTGGAGGCTGGACCACTGGAGCACATAAACTTACATCTGACATATCCAAACAAATATTTATCCATGCCAGTAATATGTTATATATTTTTCATTTCGTTTCGTTCTTGTACTCTATATATACATTCATCATATTTTAATGCTACCTCTATCCCTAAATAATCTTCCCACTTTCCTTTCATATGTAAATTTATGAGGAGGTCATTACTACTTCTCAATTCTCATCATACCACATAAAAATTTCATTAAATCGTTGGCATTTATTCATGGAGACTGTGCCACTATGATGGCTTTTCCCCTGGGTTATAACAAGCCCACCAGAACAACACTTAATTGCAATAATTAGCACTATATGTGATACATCACAAGTCTTGATCTGGTTTCCTATTTGACTTTGAGTGGAAGCTAACTTAGAAAGTATTCCAAATGCTGATTTCATAACTAAGTGCACAATATCTTATAGAACAATGCATTAGAAGAAAAATGCATTAGTTTTATTCCCCATTTAGAAGTACACCATCTAGCAACATCAACTAGTTTCCTTCGAGAATTCCAGTATTGTCTATGACTGATAAGGTGAAAATATAAATAAAAGAAAATATGAGCTCTTTAATATGGATTCATAGTTGATACTTGATAGCAATGCATGGAAAATAGAAAATTGAACATCTGAAAGTAAAATAGAAATTTAAAGAATGTTACCTGTAAATTCGCCATGGTCTCCAATTGACAGCCCAAAGTATAGTAAAAGAAGCAGAACCAAGCACAGAGAAGAGGGTCCCAGGAATCACACATGCCAATATTAATCCATGTTCATTCCCTTTCATTTTTCTTTTGTTTATTCTCTCCACCTCTCTGGACTACATTTGAAAACAAAATCTGATTAAAATATTTCAACGCTTTAACAATATAGCCTTTATGCAGAAGGGAATAAATCCCACGGTTGAATATACACCAAAAGTATGGGAAGCCAATCAAAAGTTTATGTAGTACAGCTAAAAAGCGTTTATGGTACACTTAGATTAGTCAAAAGGTAAACTGAAATATTAAATTTACATCAAATTAGAATCTTTTCTGAGAGAACTAAATCCTGCTAAGATTTTGAGCAAGAAAACAAAACCCAAAACCCCAACTCAGTTAATACATTTAGCTTTCCACCCCATACGTACTTCCAAAAGATGAAATCAATTGATTTAACAATGCAGCCAGATTTCTACAAGAAAACTACAAAACACTAGAACCTGCTATACAAAATGCATTAAGGTTTGGCTACACTGTTTCAAATAAAGAACCCAATTAACAAATTGTACCTGCTCCCCGAAAGTGTTCCGAGTTAGGGATGAGGAAACACTTGCATTTCAAAGCAGAGTCCAGCTGACAGCTAGACTTTTTCAGCAAATTGGTAACTTGTCAAGTTCAAGAGTAAAGATAGGGTTTCATACAACATTTCTTGCTTCTCAGCTCGGCAGACAAGGAGTTCAAAAATTAAACTGAAATTGGGGAAATTCAACCGCCCTACCTTGAATTTCACTATTTACGGTCAGGCAGACACGGAGAGAGAGACAGTGAGTTCAGGGGAGAAAAATGCGCAGCATTTATTTATTTGTTATGCTGAAAACCCTACAGAGAGAGAAGTCCTGGAGCAAGAGTAAAGGTGCGAGTATGGATAATCTATAATTTCCTAAATAAAATGTTAGTGATTGCTGTAAATATAATAAATTAACAGCTGGAAGGGTACTTGTCTAAGTGGATCGGCTGGGGGTCAGCGCGTGCGTCCCAACGCTTTTCTGAAAAGGGGTCTTTTTTATGTGGAGAGTAGGTGCACTTTCAGATAGCCATATTTTATACACTCAATTAACTGTGAAAAATTAGGGTGGTTAAAATTGTTTTTGAATTAAGTCCATAGAAAGATAAAAATTGAATGAAATAATTACATATATATATAACTTAAATTAAAATTGTTTGTAAAAATATGATTAGTGAATAAAGTAGTACTGGAATCATAGTAACTAATGTTCCATTTTTAAACTTATATGTAGTATTACTATGAGTAAATGAGTTTTATTTTAGTAAGTAGTAATATTTTTTGAAAAAAATCCAAATTGAATCGTAATTCGTAAAATTGTACTGTAATAATTTACTAATATGTATTATTGATTATTTTGAAAACTTAAAGCATCATACGGAGTATAAATTAATAGTATTGCCTTCCATTCATAACTTGGAAATACCTCTTGCTATCTAAAAACAAAATAAATATGATGAAGCATTCTCACGCTCAAAAATGTCTATATCAAGAATAATAAAATACACATTTTCAATGACATGTCCTAATGAACCACGTCATGAGTAAAATATTTTTGGAAAAGACTATATCATCTCTAATTATTTAATTAAAAGAAATATTAACTAGGGTTCTCTAGATGTAATAAATACATTACAATTCATATTAATAAATTTAGCTATGCGTGCTAATTTTATATATAAATCAAAAATGTTGGAGAAGCATATCTTACAATTTTACGTGATGTTTAAACATCAAATTCAAAAGGTAACAAAAAAAATCTAAAATTTGTTGAAAGTGTGTGATTAGAAAAGGCTTATAAATATATTCTAAACAACATATCTTATGCAAAAAAAATCGTACATATCTTAACATTTTATACAAGTGCATCAAACAATAAAATGATTCACCAAGTAAATAATGAACATTCACTTTGAAAGTGGACATTCAATATTTAGGAATTAATTTGAAAAATCTGGAGTATCATTAGTACTGAAAGAGGAAGAGACATTTTTAATCAAATTATTATATCATTTATTTGATTTATTTTGATATTCACATGCGTGTAGTTTAGATGTGAATTAAAAATTGTTGATATACGAGAAAAGTGAAGAACAAGGAAAAGAAGAGATGGGAGCAGCAAGTCACGGACACATGAATAGAGCAACAAGGAGGAGTGGATCATCTGACTTTGGCCACCATAACTGTAATTAATTACAAAATGACCCGACTGTAAAATGAGCATTGTACAATCGAGTATATGGTATAATTTTTCAGTGATGACGAGGTAGATAGTTCTCTTAATGGTGAGGTGAGTTACAAAGTGAGAGAAACAATCTTTCCTTAAAGTTATTGAATTCAAAATACTAATTAACGGGGCTTGTTTTAATACATTGAAAGTGATGTTTTTCCTTACAACTTTACGAAACTTAAGCAATCATACGTTAGAATCATTATCACAAACTTAATAACTCTAAAAACTCTCAACTTGCAACTCATTATAAATATTCTTCTCCTCTACCTAAGCATTTTCATCTACATGAAAAGGACATGTTTATTTTATATTTAATCCTTTTTTCAAAACATTTTTCCCACAATCCCACCCCTGTTTTATGATGAAAAGGACAAGCTTAAGAAATTCAAAAGCTATCCTTGATTACCATGATTTTATCTTAAGAAATGAAAGGTTTGGTCCTTCGTCCACCAAGAAAAAATCGTTGGTGATAGTCATGGCATTTATTATAGATATTTTTGGAATTCTTCCATATGAATATCCCATGCTTCAAATATTTTTAGTAAGAGATTACCTTTTTATAGTAATTTCCTGTAAACATGTATGGAACTTGTTTTAATTTTGGCATGAATATGGTTTTTCCTTATGGTCGGTTGTTGTTATTTCATGTAATCCATCAGATCTCCTTCAGGTTAAGTTAGGAGTAGGGGACGAGTTGGATATGTCTTGAACTTGTTTTTCTACAAAAACCAAAAAAGGGAAGGTCATCGCCTAATAAACACATTCATGTGGGTGATCATGTCCCCGGATTTCTATATCGCGGATTTTCTAAATGGTACACCAAATGGTTTGAATGTTGAAAATGCACTGAACTGGTATAGATCATTAAGCTGTAATTTTTTATACCATGCGTTTGATTAACAAAGTTTCACATAAACCGTGCATGCCACCATTTCTCATAAGAATCTAAATTTGACGGTGGTTGTGTGTCAACTCTTATGCAAAATTTATATGTGTTGAACGATCGATCGTTGGGCTGAACGGTCCACATTCAGAACCATTCACTAAATGGTGCGAGCTATTTTATACGCGTATTTAGTTCAAATTCAATAATGAATGGGTACTTGATTCCTAAGACTTTCAAATGTTCATAAATCTTCACGTTTTTGCTTATCAAAAATCAATATGATTTTCATATCTAATAATATTACAAACCCTCATTCACATATGTATATATTAACCCTTAAACCCTTCATTTTGAAGGTGATCTTGACATGTCTCTTAACTCTGTTTAACGGTCACTCTTCATTCTTAATCCACTTTTGAGAGCTACTCTATGTATCACTTCTAAGCTTTGTTTAATAATCTAGTATACTCATATATCTATAGTTTCATATTGTGATCTTCATATTGAGAATATTAGTTGTTTCTTCTCCGCTTCAGCTATTTTGATATTTACATCTTTTTAGGTTGAAGAAGAGCTTACGCTTAATTACTTATATCACAAAAGGTGTAAAGTTGAGTGCATCCTATTTCAAATTCTATTTGTAAATGGTCAAGCAGACCCATCATCAAAATCGTAATTAGCAATTGAGGAGATATGTTTGTTAAAGTGTCAAGAAAAAATTATTTATACAAATAAAATAACTCAACATGTCGATTTTATGTGAAAACTGACTTTGTATGTTCTTTATTATCACACCATTCGTACAAAGTTGTTTTTTCCGTAAATGAGTGAGAAAGTAAACTCTTTAGTACTTTAATGTCAGGGTTTAATGCACAAAATCTCTTTGATATCAATAATAGGTCTGTTAGTCCTTTGTGTTTAGAAAAATGCACGAAACCCCCCATATGTTTTAATAAATGTAGCATCAAACATCTGGAAACGGAGTACCTTACACGCGCGTGAGGTGCAAAGATTTGTGTGATTGTTTGTCATTCCAACTTTTTAAACGACTCTTTATCCGTTTTCATATCTATACAAATTAACTTTATAACATCGTACACCATAGTTTGTATCACATTAATTTATGATACATTTAATTAAAAATTAATTCATATAACCTTTATATAATATTATAATATGGAGTAGCTGTTTAGATGTACGTTGTATATACTTTACGCTTGAAATTAAGTTTAAACATATCTTTGTATTTCTCAACTTTTTCTTAAACGCACTTTATGGAAAAACATTCAAGCTATTAATCTTTTGTGCAATCATTCATTCAAACTTTTTTCAAAAAAAATATGCGCCACACTCTTTTTCCTTTGTTCTTATCCCAATAGGATTTTCATGAAAAAGTTTTTAACGCGCTAGTACATTATAATAATATGGGATTAAATGGTATATTCTTTTTTCTCCTAATGTGATTTTCACTTCTCATCCATTATGATTTTCCATAGTAAGGTTTTTAACAAGACAACTACTCCCTCCGTTCTGAATTAATTGTTTTGTTTGCTTTTGCACAAGTTTTAAGAAAGTGGTTGAAAAGGTAAAAGTTGTGGTTGAGATTTGAGTAGAAAAAGGTGAATTGATATGAGCCACCTATTATTGCCAAAAGAGGAAACAATACAATTATTTTGAGACGGAATGAAAAGGAAAGCAAAACATTTATTTTGGGACGGAGGGAGTAATACTTAGGAAATCATGACTATGATTTCAAGATGATAATTGTGTGGCTCACAATTATCTCATAATCTAAAGGAGCATAAATTTTCTCCTATAAATAAATGGGAGTTGCCTTCTTCTCTAGTACTTTATTTGATACAAACTATTTTTTGGAAGAACCACTATAATAATTAATAAAAAAATTGCACATCCACCCAAACTATTTAATAATCTCAAAATTTGAGAAGTCGGTCTAACTCGGTTTACTTATGGGATTCTGAAGTCAATTAAAAAACAACTTTATTTAAAGTATTACTAATATAATCTCTTTTTCTAATCTCTATTAGCTTTTCCTCTATTTTATAATTAAAATAAAATAAATCATCAATGCCATAATCTTTAAACCGTAGGTAATCCGGTCAAACATTATTATGCGGATTACATTTGCACCTCAGGCGTGTGTAAGACACTACGGTTAAGTGTACTGTTTTTAGGGTTTTGGTCTACATTTATTAAAACATAGAGGAATTTCATGCATTTTTAAAAACACAGATGGGTAACACACTTTGTTGGGATATTGACCTAGAGGCCCAATACCCAGATCGGGAAGGCCCAAGATATCCGGCCCAAGTAACAGGCCCATCACTCTATGATGAAAAGATCCAGTAAGGAGACATACCGAACGGGGTTCGGCCCAAATAAAGGTTGGCCCAATAAGAAGACATACCGAACGAGGTTCGGACTATATCTTATACTTGGGCCAATTTGAAAGCATCTTCAGTACGGACCGACATCCCGTTCGAGCAACGGCCAACCAGCAAGTGGCCAGGTGCAGTTAATGCCAGACTAGGACACCAGCAAGTGGAAGCATGGATGACCAAGTCGGTGGAACAACGGCCAATCAGCAAGAGGCGGCCCATGCTCTCCATTAGTATAAATAGAAGGTTTCAAGTCATTGTAAGGGTTAGCATTTCAATACTCAAGCTCTAGAATAGCATCATTTGCTCTTATTTCTTGTATTAAAGCATAGTTTCCGACTTACCGATCGGGAAATCCCTTGTAATCAGATTGGTTAATTAATACAAGTGAGCTTTCGAGTTTTAGTTAGTCAGATCTTATATTTTCTTTTACGCTTTGATTCTGGGTCATTCCTGATATATCCAAAGTTCGTGTTGGGCTTTCGGATCTACGGGACTTACCCTCAACATTGGCGCCGTCTGTGGCAACCTTGCAAAAAGTTTCACTTTCTAAACATCCAAAAAACCTCTATTTCTAAAAAATGGTCAGAATCAATTCCTATCATACAAACGACGGTTCACACCGTCACGGGAGGAGTCACACCCCGGGGAGTCAAAACCCCCAGGGACAATCCAGTCGAGGATCATATCCTCGTGTTAATGGGGATTTTGTGATTCCCGAATCTCTGAGGAGAAATCCCCAGGCCATGCGTGACATGGCCCAATTCATGCAGCACATGGCGAACGAAGAAGAAGGAGGGTCCAGCTTTACAGGAGAAACTCCACGCGCGGAAACGACCACAGCGTCATCCCGCTCACATACCCATCGGGATAACCGACGTAGCGCCCCACCAGAAGCGCATCCCAGTCTCAGTGACCGAACCTCGGTCGGGTCGCAAGCTAGAGGACCAACTCCCGTCGGTCATCATTTCCAGTATGCCGAGCGGGAAAATGCGAGGGCCCCTCAGCGGCATTGGGACCGGGACTGTACGGATATGAGGGTTCCACCACCGCCCCCTTTGACGGCCCAGGAGGAAGAGATGGCCGAGATGAGGAGGCAAATGAATGAAATGCGGGACCAGATGAACAGGGTACCTGTACAACCTGCGCCAGTTCAGCTGGGAATTACTTCCCCGTTTACTAGGAAGCTCATGTACGCGGATATCCAAGGGGGTGCCAAGCCCCCGACCGAACAAATTTACGATGGGGTGGGAGATCCCCACGTACATCTGAGGAGTTACCAAGGGGGACTTATGCTGCTAGGAGCACCCGAGGCCGCCATTTGCCGTTTGTTTTTCAGCACGCTCAGGGGGCCTACCCAGGAATGGTTCGGGACACTACCGCTCGGGTCAATCAATAGCTTCCAGTTCCAATCCCAAACGGCACTTCAGCTATTTGACCAGCGTAAAGCAAAACGCCAAGGAGACCCTCAACCGATTCCTGAAAAGGTGGAGGGATGAAACTTTAACAGTGGGAAGCATGACGGATGATACCGCCATTACCCTGTTCACGAATGCTCTCCGAACGGGGGAGTTGTACAAAGAATTGAAGAAGAATCCGGGTACGGCGTACGCCGAAGTGTTAGATAGGGCTCGCAAGCATGCCGCCCTAGAAGAAGAGATAATGATCAGGGATAAGGTCATTACGCCTGCTGCCCCGATCAGACTGGCCGATCGGCTGGGTCCTAGCCCAGCGGCCACTTTACCTCCCAAACAAGGGAGATTTACACCCCCGGTCCTATCAATAGCGACCATCTATCAGAACGAGAGGGACAATATTCCCATCCCGACTGATTCTGGACAGTTCATGGGAACGGATGACAATGCTTTCTGTAAATATCACAACAGAAAGGGTCATGCCACCAACGCCTGCAGGGCCCTGCAAACAGCAATTGAGGATCTGATCTGAAGGGGCCATCTGGGCAAATATGTGAACAAAGATCCGAATGCAATGGGCACGTTAAAACCGGCCAGGAAACCTAATAGCTGGCGCCGGGATGCTCAACGTGACGCCCAGCCTCAAAATGATGTGTATGTTCCTCCCAGGGATGAGCCAGAGGGCTCGGGAGGCCCCAGAAAGAAGCCTCGAATGGAGGTCAAGGTCATATTTGGGGGCGGGGAGACCGGAGATTCGAACGCCGAACGGAAAAGGTTCGAGCGAAGTCTTTATGTGGGATCCGCCTCCGCTCCCCCCCAGAAGAAAGGAAGGACAGACCCGATCACGTTCGGGCCAGCTGATCTACCCAATTCTCCAAGCCCCCACAGGGATGAACTGGTGGTAAGCATGTGTATTGACAATGCTTTAATCCGCCGAGTGCTGGTCGATACTGGGAGCAGTGTGAATGTATTGTATCTACAATCATTCGAGAAAATGGGTCTACAAAGGAGCCAACTGACCCACCTGCGGACTCCACTGGCGAGTTTTACCGGTAATTGCATCGAGGCGGAAGGGACCATCCAATTAATGGTTGAAATTGGGGATGAAACCCACAGAGCGTCACTCCGAATGACGTTCGTGGTGGTAGATATAAAGTGCGCCCATAATGCCATATTGGGCCGACCGGGATTGGAAGATCTGGAGGCAATAGCCTCTGTCCGCCACTCATGCATCAAATTCCCTACAGACACTGGGGTAGGGGTGGCCAGAACTGACCCAACGACAGCCCGGACGTGTTATCGGGAGGCCCTGAAACAGATGAACACTCGTGGGATGCGGGTGAATACAATTGAGGTGGAAACCCACCGAACGGAGTTCGAGGCACACCCGGAGCCCGCCACCCTTCTTGAACAAATCGACCTCGACTTCCCCCCGAACCGTAGGGTTGCTATCGGGGTAGATCTGGAGGCTGGTATCCGGGATGGCGTGATTGCCGCCCTAAAAAAGTTTCAGGTGCTGTTTGCCCGGGGGCCAGAAGATATGCCCGGCATTGATCCAGAAATAATATGTCACAAACTTGTCGTTCGGTCTGATGCGAAACCGGTCCAACAGAAAAAACGGTATCAAGCAACCGAACGGCGGGAATTCACAAAGAAGGAAGTGGCCACTTTGCTAAGGATAAAGCACATACGTCCGGTAATCCACGTAGAATGGCTATCCAATGTGGTTCTAGCCCCAAAACAATCTACCCGGAGAATGTGTGTGGATTACTCTGATCTGAATAAAGCATGCCCCATGGATCCCTACCCAGTGCCAAGGATCGATCTGCTAGTGGATGAGACTGCCGGGTGTGAGTTACTGAGCTTCATGGATGCTTTCCGGGGTTATCATCAAATATTCATGCACCCGGCCGATGCGGAGAAAACGGCGTTCGTTACTTCGGATGGCGTGTTTTGCTACATCGTCATGCCATTCGGATTAAAGAACGCGATGGCAACCTTCCAGAGGATGATCGGGATGTTGTTCAAAGATGTGCTGGGTGTCACAATGGAGGTCTACGTTGATGATATCCTGATCAAGAGCAAAAAGAAGGAAAACCATGTCCTGGACATAGAAAAGGTGTTCGGGATAATGCAAAGGGCGAATATGAGGCTGAATCCCAAGAAATGTGCGTTTGCTGTAAGAGGAGGCAAATTTTTGGGGTACATGATGAGCGAGAAGGGGATTGAGCCCAATCCAGAAAAAGTAAAGGCAATTGTGGACATGGAGGCTCCGAGAAATCTCAAGGAAGTGCAGAGGTTGACCGGTCGGCTAGCAGCCCTGAGCAGATTCCTATCCAAACTGGCCGATCGAGCTATCCCATTCTTCCAAATCATGAAGAAAGCCAACCCTTTCGAGTGGACGGCCGAATGCCAAACGGCCTTTGAGGATTTCAAGACATATCTGTCTTCCCCCCTGGTCTTGACAAAACCCGAACCAGGGGAACATCTGTATATGTACCTTGATGTGGCTGACTTGGCCGTAAGCACAGTACTGTTGAAAGAAGAAGATGGCGT
The DNA here is from genome assembly GCA_945859875.1 of Cuscuta europaea. NCBI lineage: Eukaryota > Viridiplantae > Streptophyta > Magnoliopsida > Solanales > Convolvulaceae > Cuscuta > Cuscuta europaea. The sequence continues at coordinate 7,991,165 of CAMAPE010000006.1, forward strand.
TCAACGGCCAATCTATTTTGTGAGCAAGGCGTTGAACGGCCCGGAAACCAGGTACACCTTGCTAGAGAAGAATGTACTGGCCCTGATAGCTGCCATTAAACGTATGGCCCCGTATTTCCAGACCCACCCGGTAACTGTGTACACTACCCATCCATTAGCCACCATCTTGAGAAATCCTATGGCAAGTGGGTGCATTATGAAGTGGAGCCTCCTGATCGGGCAATACGAGGTAGATTTCAAACCCCGGCCTACTATCAAAGGGCAGGCCCTGGCAGATTTCATTGCAGAATGTACCGCCCGGCCCTCAGAAAAAGATTTAGAGAACAACGGGCTGGATAACTGGTGGGAAATGTATGTGGATGGAGCATCTAGTGCCAAAGGTCGTGGAGCCGGAGCTGTGATCACATCGCCCGAGGGTTTCAAAGCATATTATTCCATTCATTTTGATTTCAAGGTGACCAACAATGAGGCTGAATATGAGGCTCTCATTGCTGGTTTAAAGTATGCAAGGGCCCTGGGCGCCGATCGGTTAAAAGTCCGATCGGACAGTCAATTGGTGGTACATCAAGTGAACGGCACTGCTGAGGCCAAAGAAGAAAGGATGAAGCCTACAAGGAAATGGTCGAGGAGCAGATATGTAAATTTGAACAGGTGGTGCTCGATCAGATATCCAGAATCGAAAATACTGAAGCAGATATCCTGTCCAAATTAGAGAATGCAACGTTCGACGATCGGGCACAGGAGATCCCGGCTCATATCCAACGTTTTGCCCATCGGGAAACATTGGCAACCCCAGCAATCATGGTGCTCCAGATCGAGGCCATATCTTATGCCATCCCGAGCTGGGTCGTGGATATGACCAACTACCTAAAAGACGGAACCCTCCCCCAAGATAAAAATCCTGCTTACCAAATAAAATGCATCCAGAGGAGGGCTTCCATGTTCGAATTGGTGGACGGGCAGCTGTACAAAAAGACATTTGGGGGGCCGTATCTGAAATGCCTCCCACCCGATCTAGCGGCAGCTGTAATGGAAGAGATTCATGAAGGTATCTGTTCCAGCCACCAAGGGCCCAAGACACTGGTCAGAAAAATCATCTTGCAAGGGTATTATTGGCCAACTATCCAACAGGACTGCTCCGCGCATACTAGGAAATGTAAGGTATGCCAATTATACGCACCGGTTCCCGGACGGCCTGCCACTTTCTACACTCCAATGACGGTGGCCCTTCCATTTGCAAGATGGGGAATAGACCTGTTAGGTCCTCTACCTATTGCACCCGGAAACAACAAGTACATCATTGTGGGGATAGATTACTTCACCAAATGGGTAGAGGCCGAGCCACTGGCCAGCATCACAGATGTTAAATGCCAGAAGTTTGTCTGGAAAAATATCATTTGCCGGTTCGGAATCCCTGAACAGATTATAACTGACAATGGAAGGCAGTTCGTGAGCCGGAATTTTGAGAACTACCTGGTCAAATGGGGGATCAAGCATTCCAGAGCATCCGTCGCATACCCTCAGGCAAATGGCCAGGTAGAAAATATGAACCGAACCATCATGGATGTCATGAAGAAGAAGCTGGAAGAATACTCCTCATCGTGGCCTGATCGGTTGAATTACATTCTGTGGACTTACAGGACCACAGCCCGAACGGCCACGGGAGAGACTCCATTTGCCCTTGCCTATGGTTTTCAAGCCAAAGTACCAACGGAGATCCTAGTTCCCACACACCGAACGGTGCATTACAGCCCAGAACAGAATGAAGATAACTTACGGGCTGAATTGCATTTCATAGAAGAAAGAAGGGATCTGGCAGCGACACGAATGGAAGAGTATCACAGGGCCACAAGAAGATACTTTGATAAACAGGTTAAAGTTCGTTCAATCGAGGTAGGGGACCTGGTGCTAAGAAAGAGAGGGAAAAGCAAACCGCTCGAAGGGGGTAAAATGGCACAAAATTGGGAAGGCCCCTACCAAGTATGTAAGAAGTATGCTTCAGGAACGTTTGGCCTACAAAATACCGAAGGCCGACCGGCAGGAACTTGGAATGTGGAGCATTTGAGGAGATTTTATCAGTAAAAACGGCTGTTGCCACCTCTAAAAAAAATATAGAGAGGGAGACATAACTTCCACAAACTCAGCCCATGGTTAACTCGATCATTCCGGATAACCGAATGACGAACGGGTTAACAACATGGAAGGAAAATCAATTCCCAGTTTAGAGAGTTTTTGACCCTAGAATTATGAAAGAATAAAGGGATCAAAAACGGCTTGAAGAATTGAGGCTCAGAAAATCGGTGCCCGTGGTTAACTCAATCATTCCGGATGACCGAATGACGAACGAGTTAACAGCATGGAAGGAAAGTCATTCTTAGCCAATGGCTGGGAGTTTGACGCTCAGATAGTCTCACCTCAGCGGTTAATATGAGAATCGATTCTGGAAAACCGAATGACGAACATATTAGCAGTTTGGAGGGAGCCATTATTTCAGCAAGAGTTTTGACCCTGTAATTACGCATTGATGAAGGGATCAAAATGGCCTGGAGTTCGAAGAACAGTGATTCTCACCTCAGCTTGTTAACACGTAGAATCATTCCGGATGACCGAATGACGATCGGGTTAACAGCTTGGAGGGAGCTGAGTCGTCAAATTAGCCAAAGTCGACCCTGTAATTACGTACGGGCAAAGGGATCAAAACGGCTTGGAGATGGTGTCAAGACTGTAAGATATGGATTAACCGAGCGACGTTCGGATAAGGTACGGATTGTCGCCCGGGGAATCGGAACTATGGTTTTGAAAAATCTCGCCTCAGTCATAAAACTTGACTTGGAAGCTAGTCGCCCTTTTAGCTATAAGTAAGGAATGACCCAAATTCGGTGATCTTGCTTACAGTTCGAAAAGGGTTACCTCAGACCCCTAATATGGATGATACGAGCCAGAGAGAACGGTTCGGAATGCATCGGAATTATGGGTTTGGAAGGGAGAGAGCCTCACCTCAGTGACGAACGGGTTAACAGTTTGGAGGGAGCCCCTATCCCAGCCGAGAGTTTGACCCTGTGGTCATGATCAAAACGGCTTGGAGGAATTCACCTCAGCTAAGAGTTTTGAACCCGTGCGTCACGAACAGGAAAAGGGATCAAAACGGGTTCGGGAAAGGTGTCAGAACAATTGTGAAGAGAGTCTCACCTCAGCTTGTTAACACGCTAAATCATTCCGGATGACCGAATGTCGAACGTGTTAACAGTTTGGAGGGAGCCCCTATCCCAGCTGAGAGTTTGACCCTGTGGTCACGATCAAAACGGCTTGGAGGAATTCACCTCAGCTAAGAGTTTTGAACCCGTGCGTCACGAACAGGAAAAGGGATCAAAACGGGTTCGGAAAAGGTGTCAGATATAAAGATACATGAGCCGAGTAAGGTTCGGCCACGTAGAGAAGGTTGTGAACAAAAAATCTAAGGAAGAATAACAAATACGACAGACAAAGGAAAAAAGTCCAGTTTATTCTTCGGCATTACTAGCCGGAATGTACAAGAAGAACGAATATACAAGAAAAGAGACAACAGATAAGGAAAGAAGGCTACACTACTGGAGGATCGCCGTTCGGGGAGGATGTAGGTTGAGAGCTCCCTGCCTGCACTGCATCGTCAGACGCTGCTTTGGATCTTTTCTCCATGACGCTATCGTACGTATTCCCGAACAGATCATCGAAGCCTAATTCATCAGGATCGAATGGCTTGGGGAAACGCTCTAAGATCAGTTCAAGATTCCTGTCCAGAAGTAGGTCCTGACTTTGCTTTACGGTTTTCTCGGTCAGGACATCCAAGAAAGATTTCCCTTCCGGCGTGATGTCCAGGAGGTCGATCCCTGCCTTGATAGGATCTGAGCTCTCACGCAGAAATTGGCCAAGGTGAGGACCTAGGAATTGTCGGGCCGTGTTCTCCAGAGCGACGTTCAGAGCCTTGCCCCGTTGAAAATCCACTACCGATTGCTGAGCAATCTGAGAAGTATTAACCGTGTAGGGTTCGGGCAGATGATCTCCAACAGCCTTATCAAATTTAATGCCAGCAGATTCAGCAGCCCGCACCTTGGCCCAGAGTTCTTTAAGTTCCCGGTCGCGACGATGGGACATCTCCTGCATCTCGGCCAAAGCAGCTTTTGCCTTCTCACCCTCTTTGGCCTGCTCTTGGAGGTCGGTCGCTAACTTCCGAGCGGCGGAAAGGAGGACCTGACTGTCATCCCGATCGCTGGCCAGGGCTTTCATCTCCTTCTCAGCAGCAAGAAAGGCCTTGTGATAATACACGCCAGCCTGAAAACAAGGTTACAATGAAAGTCAGATAAGGGAAAAAACATGAATAGTAAAAAGGTATGGGTCGGAATGAAATGTACCTTGAGTGCTTCCTGGTGACCTGCTTCGAAAAGGTCCGACCAGTGAGTCAAGTTGGTGAAGCTCGGGGGAACTTTGATCGCAGTATGACACCACATAGAAGATGGCATCAACCCGAACAGATACCTCCCTTCTGATCTGGGCCCCATATTTGAGAACTCAACAAACATCCGATCATCGATCGGTGTGGCAGTAAGAACCGGAGTTGGTTTGTTGGCAGGCACCGATCTTTTGGGCTCGACCTCCGGCCCGGTCAAGTCAACCACATGGTCGATCGGGATCAGGTGATCGCCATCATTTCCTTTGCGCTTTTTGCGGGCTTGCTCCGCCGAATCACGATCGGCTATCATCTTCTCCTTCCCTTTAGCAGAAGAGATAGAACGCCGGACGGGTATGGGAGATATCACACCTACAAGAAAGAGAAATAAAAAATAAGAAAAGTTGAATTGTGAGAACGAAGGATGATCGGGTTAAAACCCTACTATGCTTACCAATTCCAGCAGATAACATGCTCGAGGCAGTGACAAAGCTGCGAAGACTTCTGGTCCCTCCCATTCGCAAAGACTCAGCCTGGGAGCGTAGAACGGCATCCACCCTGGGCAGGGAATCCCGAACGGGGTATGCGTTCCACCTGTCCGGGAATGGCAAAGAATCACCTACCCGAACGAACAAAAACCGCTCTTCCCAGTCAGCCGGCGGGGTAACGTTCTCTGTGAACAGCTGACGGTCAGAACGAGCTACCAGTTTCAGGTACTCGGTCGTCCAGTAGGGCTGATAGCAGTAATGATAAAGGAACAGATCGACGCTGGGGGTGATCCTCAACTCGTGGCACCGGATAATGAAGCCTGTCAGAATACGGTAAGTGCTGGGCACGAACTGAGCGGGCAGTACAGCAACCCGGCGTAAGAACTCCACTATGAATGAATGGAGAGGGAACCGAAGTCCAGCAGTCAAAGCATCAAGGTGCACTAGCACGTGCCCCGGTCTGTGCCTCATAGGGTGCCGAATGAATCCGGCATAGTATTCTCTTGGTGGGGGCAACAACTGGCTAAGTTGCCGTTCAACATCTTCTGGGAGACGTTGTTTGTGTTTGCGTATGCGATTGAAGTGTAGGGAAATGCGGGGTGGCCGCTCGGGCATCCCCTTGTTGTAAACCTGGAGGTCATCTCCAGACAGACATCCATCCTCCTGTGGCTGTTCGATATGTTTGCTGGCCTGAGGATTGGCGGGTTTGGGTGTTTGGGACGAAGAGCCTTCGGCCTGGTTACCAGCGGATGTTTTGCTTTTGCGGATCAAAGGCATCTCTTCAGATTCTGAGCTAGAGGAGTAGTACATAAAAACGCTGGAGGAAATTTGGGAATTCTAGAGAGAGAAAGCTCGAAAGAAAAATGAGAAAACAGCAGGAGAAATTAGGGGAAGCACCTCTCTATAAATAGGGAAAGTGCCGCACAAATCCCTAATCCATGAGCAACACGTGGCATTGGGTGGTTACGATTAATTTGGGGCATTTATGATTCATTTTTTGTGCACGTACCTCGGACGGGCTTACAGAGGATTAGCAATGATCACTGGGGCTTGCTGTTTAGAAAAATGCTAAGTCCTGAATGTCAACCTGAAGCCCGACCGGCCAACAGTATTGTGAAAGGTTATCTGGAAGAAAAATGCTAAGTCCTAAATGTCAACCTGAAGCCCGACCGGCCAACAGTGTTGTAAAAGGGTTATCTGGAAGAAAATGGATGTCCTAAAAATTGGTTTGAAGCCCGACCGGCTATCAATGTTATGAAGGAGCCCAGGTGCAAAGAAAACCGAGAAAACTGCTAAGTCCTAAAAGTTGACCTGAAGCCCGACCAGCTATCAACGTCATAAAAAGATAGCCTAAGGATTGAACCAAAGCCCGACCGGCTATCAACGGCGTTAAGATTATTTGAGCAAGAAATAAGTTAGGAAATTGGTTAAGTCCTACGAAACAGGCCGAATCCCGAATGGCGAGTAAATCATGCATTAAAGACAGAAAAGACAGTACGCAAAGTTTCAGGCAAAAAAGGGATATATATTCATCGGTGCTACTGACCGGGAAATACAGGCTACTCGGAAAAAAGAAAATTACAACAAGAATTACAATACATATGAATTATTGATCGGGGGCCATTTCATCTCCCTCTTCATCCTCATCCTCATCATCATCAGACAAGGGTTCAGGCTCTTTCCCCGCAGCCCGATCGGCTTCCCTCTGCTGAGCTCGCAGGAATTTCTCAAACTGAGTCTGGATAATGTCATCTGCGGGGAGATCAGAAGCCTGAACCGGCCTCCCCAGATGATTTTGAAGCTGATTGACGAAGGGGCGCAGCAAGACCTGGCCAATTTTGCCATAAAGGTCTGAGACAATGGAGTCGTTCCATTTTTTGGCCTCGGGGTCCTTATCCAAGAGGGCCACCCCTGCCGATAGCCGACCAGCGCCTTTGGGGAAACCCTTCAAATACGCCCCAAAGGCGAACGGGATTTGGGCCCTTGCGTGATCATCCTTGATGGCGGAGAATTCATCAGAGGATTTAAACGTATCCCGGACGGCGGACAGATCCACATTCACTTCATACGGACCGTCCGGGATGCTGGATGGCATTTCCTCAAATCTAACTTGTGCGGCCTCAGCGGCAAGGACCTTCGCCTGGGAAGATGCGAGTTGGACCCGAAGGGTACCGAGTTCAGCATCCAGCCTTTGCTTTTCCTCCGCAAAGGCTTTCCGTTCGGCCTCCAGAGAGGCGATGGCAGCAGCGGTATGTTGCTCAGCAGAAGATTGGGCAACAATCAGTTCCCGCTCCTTGGCCAGGCGGGCCTCCCGCATCTGAAGGGTGTACAAGCCCATCTACAGAATACCGTTCGAGAATTAGTACTGGTTACAGAGAATAAAATAAAGACAAAGCGCAAAAGACAATGTACCTTCAGAGCAGTCAGAGCCAGACATTCTTCAGATTGCTCGACCGGCAACTGAGGAAGGGAAAAATTGTTGAACCAAGAGGAGGTTGACCAGATCTGGCTCGCAGTAGAGCCGGCCCTCTCTAATACCTCATGGACAGGGTCGGATAGGGAGATCCGTTCGACCTGACCCGTGATATGGTCGGTGTGAGTCTCGCCAGCATTCGAGGGTTCTCCCCGAACGGAGTCGAAATGCTGGGAAAATTGGTGCAGTTGATCAGAGCCGAACCGCTCGTCGATCAGCATGGCCTCTAATTGGTCCCGGTGGACCTACTGTATTGGCTGAGGCTCTGGAAGCGGTTCAGAAGGGGCAGCCTCCTGAGCGGGAATAATGGAGGGAGTAGGTTGTGGGTTCTTCCTGGACTTCTTCCGTTTTCCGGCCCCACCGGCTGCGATGACTCTACTATCATCCATAGGAAGATCTTGGTTGGGTGCTGAAAAAAGACAAAGAACAATGTTAGTATCGAGCGGCCCTAGCGTGTGAGAAACTAGAAAAAAGAATAAAAGAACGTTTCTCGCACGGGAAGGACCGCCCGGACCAATGCACTTGGTTTATCAAAACAAGTAAACCCAAGAGAACGGGCAGTACCTATCCCGGCTGTTATAAGTCGTTCGGGGGTCAGATAATTCATAATGTCCATGCATTTATCCTTCTCCACAGCAAGCACGTCCTTGTAGATTTCTTCAGTGAGGACAGGATCAGGGGTTTTGCGGGGAAAGGCATTCCATTTGCGGGGAATCAGACCGTCCGGGATGGACACGAAGAAAAACCGGTCTTTCCACCCTTTGATCGAAGTTGGGTTTCCTTTGAACAGGATGTGTCCCGTTCGGGCACTAGTGGCCAGATAGCCATGGGTTTGTTGGGGGGCTACTTTGAAAAATTGGTGGAAGAGTTCTAGGGTTGGTCGGGCGCCGGCATCTTTGCAACGACAGATGAAACCCGCCATTGCTCGATAAGAGTTCGGCATAATCTGGGCCGGTACAACTTCATAGAAATTGAAAAAAGAAATAAAGAAGGGGTGTAGCGGAAATCTAAGGCCGGCCCTAATCGAGTCAAAGTGGACTATGGTCATTCCGGGCCTATGACGCATTGGGTGAAGCCCGGCTTGCAAACGGAAATCCACCGGGTCAGGGATAAGGGCCGGAATTTCGGCCCTATTGTGAGAGGTCAATTTTTGCCTCCTCTCCCTAATCAATTTTAGGTCAAGAGTATGGCGAGGAACATCGTTGGGACGTCCGGCCGCCATGGAGGCTATTTCGTCCTCGGATTTGGTGTCATCAGAATCCTCACTGGAGGAAGAAGAAGTGCTAGGGAGGTCCTCCGCCTCAGCCCTGGTATTCGTCGCCGTCTCAGTAGAAACACCGGCAAACGGAACTGGGATGGCATCTACAGTGGCGGTGTCACGGTCATCTCCATGAGAGGCCATCTCCGAATCAGAGGAATGCTCTTTGGGGCTCATCTCGATCGAAGCCAGAAATGAAGATGGGGAATCCAAAGTTGGGAAATTACCTGAGCAAGGGAAGCAGGGGGAAATTTGCAGAGGAAACAACGAAGGCCAAGGAATTGCAGAGTCGAAACCCGGAATTGAGGAGTTAAGGGCTAATTTATAGCCTTGAAACCGCCGTGTCAAGAACCAATCAGAGAGCGACACGTCACTAGGAGCATTTAAGCTAAACACGCGTCTAATTAAAAGACTAAACGACGGTTATCATGATGAATATGGGGAGATGAAGCGGCAGCCATCAAATCGCAGCATGGGGAACTGATTACTTCTGTACCCCGATCGCCATTCGGGGTATTATGACATTGGTATACTTCCTGATGCACTCACTTCGTTCGAGACATCGGAAGTGGGGGACTTGTGTTGGGATATTGACCTAGAGGCCCAATACCCAGATCGGGAAGGCCCAAGATATCCGGCCCAAGTAACAGGCCCATCACTCTATGATGAAAAGATCCAGTAAGGAGACATACCGAACGGGGTTCGGCCCAAATAAAGGTTGGCCCAATAAGAAGACATACCGAACGAGGTTCGGACTATATCTTATACTTGGGCCAATTTGACAGCATCTTCAGTACGGACCGACATCTCGTTCGAGCAACGGCCAACCAGCAAGTGGCCAGGTGCAGTTAATGCCAGACTAGGACATCAGCAAGTGGAAGCATGGATGACCAAGTCGGTGGAACAACGGCCAATCAGCAAGAGGCAGCCCATGCTCTCCATTAGTATAAATAGAAGGTTTCAAGTCATTGTAAGGGTTAGCATTTCAATACTCAAGCTCTAGAATAGCATCATTTGCTCTTATTTCTTGTATTAAAGCATAGTTTCCGACTTACCGATCGGGAAATCCCTTGTAATCAGATTGGTTAATTAATACAAGTGAGCTTTCGAGTTTTAGTTAGTCAGATCTTATATTTTCTTTTACGCTTTGATTCTGGGCCATTCCTGATATATCCAAAGTTCGTGTTGGGCTTTCGGATCTACGGGACTTACCCTCAACACACTTATTGATGATATCACAAAGGGATCTTATGCATTGAACCCTTGTCAATCAACGTAATATACATCATTTTCCGTACAAACTACTTTGACATTTTTTTTTAAATCAATGCAACGGTTTCTTGTACATAAATTTAATCCAAACAGAATACCCAAGTTTCTTGTACATATTCAAAATCAAAACGGTTGTTTGTTAAAACATACTTTAAAAACCAGTCACGAAGAACGTCACAAACGAACATTTATCATGTATTCCATTTGCAAAAAGAAAAAAAAGGAAAAAAAATAAAGTATATCAAAAATTAAAAGTATGATAATTAAGTACCACCACATTTATTTGATAAAAGTATGATATTTTAGTCTATTCGAACTCCAATAAGGCATGGAAGAAATATTTGATCAGATCATTGAGTAAAAAAATTAACTCAAAAATTATTTGTTTTACATTACAATGCTTGACTTTTTAAATCATAATTATTCGCAAAAAAGTTGGCAACAAATTTATAATAATAAAAGTAAGTGAACAACTATTTAGTTGTCCGTGAATAGCCTGTTCACAGACAAAAAATGTTCACAAAACGTTTGTGAACATGGTTTGCCTGTGAATAGACTAATAACATACAAAAACATAGCTTATTCACAGACATGTGTACTGGTGGGTATAAAAAAGTGTGTATAGATAGTTTTTTCGTGATTTATATGGTTACACAACGAGATGCGTTCGAAACTAGGATGCGACTCTTTTCATGGGCCATGAATGAGGTCGCATTCCATCATGTGCTTACATTACTTTGAGTTGCAATATTTTACAAATTACATTATTGTAACATTAGTATTGGACTTCTCTTCATGAAAATATTTTTAAAGAACACCAAGAACCCTAAAAATCACTTTGTACATGAAAAAAATATAGTTTCGGCAAAATATGATATAAAAAGTAAATAAAGTTATTTATGTGACGGGAAAATGAAAACTACAAATCACCTTTCATAATTTTTCTCATAATAGTCCTACCTAACAATAATCTAAAAACAGGTCTCATATTTACACCTAATGGATAATAGCTACTCGTGTATGTGTTATTGTAGAGAGAGAGATGAGAGCTAAAGAGATAAGTGGTATACGTAGTATATATTATGATATTATGAAAATCCAACCTCCTACAAGACTCCCAAAGAGGAGTATATATAGGGAAAATATTGACTAGACTGCTAGGTTAGGCCTAGCAGGCCCAATTATACCAAAAAGGTTACTACATGGTAATAAGACTAATCTAACATGTACAAATAAATATGGAAGATGTAAAATAGTAAAAAGGATATTTGTTGAGCGAATTTGGGTCATTGTTAGAGCCCAATAGCCATGAGACCGGGAGTACGAGTTCATAGACTCTATCAATAGCTAATCTTCTTTCGTTGGCACTTGACCGGTTAATGACCATATATTGCAGTTTTTTGCTTTTTTGGAAATGTGAAACAAAAAATCTCACGTTTTAATGGTCTTTTTAAAAAAAGTCTCATATATACTTTTCCTTTCCCCCGTAAAAGTTTTTCTTTTTTATCAACTCGACACTTCTTTCCTCTTTTTTTCATTTTCTCGTTATTTTTTTTCTTTACCATGTTTATGTATTTCAAACCTAATCACAAATGTCATGTTTAACTTGATATTAGTTTTTCAATAGAAATATTGCCTTAGGATGTCTTTGCTCATAGAGGAAAATTTCATGTGAGTTTGTTTAAGTTTGATCAGGTCTCGTAAAAGCCTGACATATGTTTATTTTACCATTGTCTTTTTAAGTATGGTGTGATCTAGTTTGAAACTAAAACAAGTCCAAGTGAAAACATCCTTAAAGTTTACCTCCAACACAAAGAGATCCAAAACTACTAATTTTAGGTATACAACATATTTCAAATAACAAACAAAATCTAAATCAACCTCCCTCTCATTCTTCATAGTCAATGAGTAGTCATTCTAGCGTTAGACAAGCTAATAGAATTGAATGTGGGCAATTGTCTTTTGATGTTATAAATGTGCTTTCTTAAATGTGTACCATCTTGTAATTGTAATCCTTGTCGGCGACAATTTAACAAATTTTATAAAATTGTTAAATTAATATTATCAATCAAATAGAGAGACTATATTAATATCATGTTACAAAATTGAAGGGCCATATTTGCTAATGCACTGTCAAGAGAACTCAAAATCAAAACATTACAATTTATTTCACAACTATGAATGTCATTTACAAAACTAAAAGATATCTATGAGAGGTCACTTTTTCTATTTACTTTTAAGTTTTAACTTTCTTCATGGACAAATATCGCTTTTACCGAGACCACCATAGTACAAATGATAGCCCCAACCTTTGTTGGTGTATGCCCGCACATCATAGCAAGAGGAATTTTCAGTGAAGGTACTTAAATCTTTAGGAGCATCAAGAATATTGGAGCCACTAACAACTTGGATGTTTTTAAAATAGCTTGTTTTTCCAAACCCTTCTTCAGGGAAATGACCACTCCCCATTTGGGTTGGGGTATGCCTACCACCACTCTGTGAGTTCATTACCTCACCGCCCCATTGAATCATTGATGCATCCTTGTCCAAGAACGAGAACAAGGACGATGGCCAATATCCAATAATATACTCATTCCCATATTGTAGCCACCAATCTCCTTGCTTTGGATCCTACATGATTGAAAAATTAAACCGAATTAAAAGATGGTTTGATGGGCCACATGGATACATAAATGCACACACAGACACACACACACATATATATATATGTGTGTGTGTGTACACAAATTTTGAATCAAATGAGAACAACTCTTAACACAATTAAAAATGAGTATTGATCCAAGTTAGTTTGCTAAGGTAACTAATTTTGTTCCAATTCGGAAAGTTGATTTCCGTTATTTATGGAAGCATTGTTATCAGGAAATTTTCCATCTTATAATATACTACTTCCATCCCACTAAAATTGGGACATGAGGAGGTGCCACGGTTATTAAGAAAAATGGATTTACGTGGTTGATATTGAATTGATAAATTAAGAATAAAGTAAGAATGGTTTAGAACCGCACATACTTTACCAAATTTGGTATGGAACAATCTTAGTGGGACGAATCGAAAAGGAAAGACGAGACAATTTATTGAAAAAATATTGAGAACGCACATGTATTGCACCTATTTCTATAGTTCTATTTGAGCATCCCCCCCTCCTCTTATAAAACTTAGTTTATTTTCACACACTTTACATATGTTATTGCACATTAAGTTCACGTGATACATTATATTATTGTACTTTTAGGATGGGATACACCATTTTACTTTTTATAGCAACCTTTTGGATTATTATTATCTCTCCCGTAATAAAATTTTAGGTTTTTTCTTTGCAGGACCATATCTTAGTAATGCATTTGCATAATTACAATTACCAACATACATATTTCCTAACTATTGAACTTTGACTCCAAGGATTTTTACATAGCGGCTTGCTTCCCTCGCTTCAACATAGGTTTTTTTGTGTCGGTCTTATGTGTCCGGCTTTGCTTTTGCATTGGGCATTGTTCCATCCACCTAGTCAATGACTCTAGTGGGAAGAATATGTTTGTATGGTAAGATCCAGCGAGGCAAGGTGAGGCAAGGCACATTTCACCGATCTTTGGCTTTGTACGGTGAGGCTGGGAGTTAGGGGAAGTGGACAATCCATATGGCAAAGAGCAACATCGATAATGTTGGTAGTTCCTCATTGAGAGTTCTTGGCGGTGAAGGAATGGAGGGCGATGATGATTTGGTGCGGAGTAGGTAAAAAACTAGAAGGGACGAGCTCTGTTTTACAGGCTCGCCTCGGTGTTTGAAAGACTCAAGCTCTCATTTCTGGAAGACAGTTTTTAGTATTTATTTTTATTTTTTATACCAATTTTGCTATTTTTCTTGTTTTAATGTTAACTAAGTTGGACTATGTGATTGAGACAGTTGGGTGCTTTTATGTAGTAGTTAGTCGGGCCATATTCGTGGGGATTTGATAGGCACTGTGGCTAATTCGGTTACTCGTAATGGGCTTGCATTTTTGCCCTTTTATCCACTATGTAACATGTTACTTTTGTTCTAAAAGTACAGGCAAATGTTCTCCTGACATTTAACCCACCAGCCTTGGTGGCTTTCTCGGGTATTCAAAATAGGGCTCATGTTTGCAGTTTTATGTCTAGCGTGTCAAGTTATTTTTTCATGACTCTATATCTATTCTTGGTCTTATGATCAAGTTAGTTATAGTTGTCTGAATATTCTTTTACATGTTCTTGTTATCTTCTTACATGTTCTTTTACATGTTCTTGTTATCTTAATATAAACTTTTTACCATAAAATACATACATCTTCCCTACTTCTTACACCGTTTACATCGACCAAGTGCACATTTTTTATATTCTTCACCTACTTAGAAAGAGTCCCTTTTTAATATAAGGATGAAATCATAAGGACTTGATTACAGTGAGCTGGGCAGTTCACTGGTTAGTGATTTAGGAAATTGTTTAAGTGTTTGGGTAGATGTGAGAATGAATGAGGAGTGTTGGTGATGTGAGAACTGGAATTAAAAGGTGACACAAGATATATCATGGTTCAGAGGTGGTGTAATCCTCCTGCATCCAGTCCCACCCTCTTCCAGATGGATTTCCTCTAAATGAATATACACATTGCATTTAGTGTCCAATCTACCCTTGACCACATGCATAGATTGTGAGTTTTTTTCTCGAGGAATAACAACACCATTCCAAGCTACTCAATCCTCCAAGGTTTTTCACTAATGACATTGACTAGTCAAAAGCTACTCATGTCCTTGATCTTCACTCACACACTTTCTAGATTTGAACACAAAGCCCTCCACAGATTACAAGCCAGTTTAGTTTACAAAGATAAATCTAAACTTCCAACTAACTAAGCTCTAATGATATATCTGTGTATGACCTATTCTAAGAGCTTAGAGGAATGGGATGAGAACTAAGAAGAAGAGTGATGGTGATCGGCACTTTCTCCTTTGCTGGATATGTCGTATAGGCTCATTTTTTGTTCTTAGCTCCACACTTAGGTCTCACGTACTCCTTCTGTTTTTACAAACTCAGTTATTGAATATCTCCCATTGGTCAGGAGATTCAATCTTGATCATTGATAGATCCACTTCATGACTGTGAAGCAGCATGGTTGATTTTGTCTTTTTGTGACATAGGTTGTGATCCTTCGTTCAACTTGTTTTTTGAATTTCGCACTTCAAGACATGTAGCTAAGATGAATTTGATTTAATCTTAGCCGTAGATAGAAGTTTTAGTACACAAACTTCAGATCAAGTTGTTTTGTCGTTTGTTCAATGCTCCCTTAATTTAAAGGTCCCTTGCTTAAGAGGTACAAAAGTAATGGTACTAATAATTTTTACAGTGTAGTAAAAATTACCATGCAAATTACTTTTGTTCTTTCTTTTTAGTTTTACAATTGTTTGACTTCAAGCGGGTCCCATGATCATAAGTTGTAATTTTTTATTTGCTTTGTAGAGAAGAATAAGATGATTCAACTTATTTTGATTCAACGGCCTTGAATTCCTGTGTATGTGTGGAATCAGCCTATTGAATTCCTGGGAAGTTTCAGTAGGCTGATGGTTGAGTTTAAATTGGATTCAGTTGACTCTTTTTTGTACCTCTTTTTCTTTTTTATCCTTTTCTTTGTGTTTTGGTACATTTTTCTTTTCTTTGCTTTTCTCTTTTTAGTACTCTTCTTTTGTTTTTGTTTTTCTTGTTTTGAGTACTTTTCAACACATAATGAAACAATTCCAAGATACAACATATGACAGATCAAGTGTTCTTAGTCTAATACAGGGTGGCATCATCAAAAACCTAATCATCAAAATCCAGGGGACCTAACACTTTTAACCGTGAAACACCTACACATTCTAATTTGTGTCTAATTTTTCTATCGACCTGAACATTGTTGAAATGCACGCATACATTTCATAAACGCACGGTGACTATTCAAAACTTTTTTTCATTTATTTTACTATCCCATGCTCAAGTACGTTTGAAATTATATAATACGGTCCATACTCTTTTGAGACGGTCGGGTACCCAAGCTCGATCTCATGTCGACTTGTTTGCACCCCTACTCTTGAGTATTGTTGATGTCTATTTTTCAAGGTATAGAATTCAAAAAATACAACCCCATAAGAGGTGATGGGTTATGTAAAATATGGGGGATATATAGAACCAGATATTACACACGATAAATTGGACCATAGATTTCTGCGCCACTGATTTAATTTGACGCCCGTTTACTATGATTAGGTAATGGGATTACTTCTAATTATGGCAGTCTTTTAGGAGATGCATTGGGTGCTTAGTACATGGGCTCACTTTTCTGTGGGCCCCAAATTATTATGTAGTATGCTAAGCTAGGTAATGTTTTTTACAAATGGTGAAATGGGGTATTTCTTATTGTACCTAGCTACCAGACATGTAATTAGAAGTTACATGTTAACCATATATTCACAAATGTTTCTGATTTCACTCCGAACTCGTGTAGAATTTGATGCGATCATATCATGCTCTACTTTTTGCCGTTGAAAGCGTTTAATATCTCGTTGGAAAGATCTTACCGAGTTCTAAAACTTGTCTTCAGGCTCTGGTTTACTTCTAATTATGGCAGTCTTTTAGGAGATGCATTGGGTGCTTAGTACATGGGCTCACTTATTCTTATGCTAACCTTACAAAAGTAACTAGCTACCAGACATGTAATTTCTTATCTCCCATTAATTTATTTATGGGAAAGTTCCCGAAATAGGACCAAAACAAATTGAAAATTTCAAAATAGGACTGTCATATTTTTTATTCTCAAAATAGAACTAATTAGTGGCATGTTTAGAAAATAATGCCATGTTTGAAGTCTGGTACCGCCAAAACATGGCGGTAATTAGTCCTATTTTGGGAATAAAAACATGGCAGTCCTATTTTGGAATTTTCAAACTGTTTTAGTCATATTTCAGGTAATATTCTCTTTATTTATTTATAATGATTTAATTTACAACCCTACCAAGATACACAAGTAGTAGACTAAAGGTTGTATGTGTGTAGTAGAAGAAAGTCTACTCGTCTACCCCTTTCATGTTTATCCCAATTCATTCTACTAATTTAGACTTTTAATTTTAGTCAATTGAAAAAACTAAAATTCAAATTAAAAGTTAGAACTTTTAAAACTTAAATGACACCTCTTCAGAGTTGTTACAAATTAAGTTAACTAAAGAAGGGAAAACATCAAACTCGATGGGTTAAGATGCTAGCAATTGAGAATGAGGTTCTAGAGAAGATATAGTATAATGATTTAATTAATGGTTTTGCTTCGAAAACTGCTAGGAGGGCAACTAGCTCTATTCAAGTGAAGGCTCATCCGCTATCTAAATTATTTGTATTTCTTGAATTTGAATTGCATTGTTATAATATATATTATTTTCACTTTTTATGGGGCTTCATTTCAGCATCCAGAACATGGACTCTAAAATATATATAAGACTATCGTGTTTCTCATTCCTTACAACAAGGACTGTTCTTATTAAAACCACTCTACATGTCCCGCGGAGCAGGAGAAAGGGGGAAGGAAGCACGTGAAATGCTGATGTTAGCATGATGTGACACCCGGGGTTTGAAATATGATGTTTTTAAAACTCTAATTATTCATAACATTTTGGGGAAATCGCCGTAAAAAGGACTAAAACGTTTGTGTATTCCAAAACAGGACTAGTATGTTTTTATTCCCTATATAGGAGTAATTACTACCAAAATTGGAAAATACTGCCAAGTTTAAAGTTTGATACTACCAAAACATGGCAGTAATTTCTCCTATTTAGGGAATATAAAAACATAATAGTCATATTTTGAAACACACAAACGTTTTAGTCCTACTTAGGGCGATTTCTCTAACATTTTCCAAAAAATTAATTGATTTTAGTAACATAATTACGGAGTATTGTTTTCGGGGAAAGTTCCCGAAATAGCAGTAAAAATGTTTGCAAATTCCAAAATAAGACTATCACATTTTTATTCCCTAAATAAGATTGTCATATTTTTATTTCTGAAATTCCAAGTTCAGAAAATATTGTCATGTTTAAAGTCTAGTACTTCCAAAACATGGCAGTCATGACTTGTATTTAGAGAATAAAAACATGAAAGTTCTATTTTGGAATACATCAACGTTTTTACTCTTATTTAGGGAAATTTCCCTTGTTTTATTAATCATATGCAAATAAAACATGTGGAGTGAATAATACTGATTCTTGTTGGAATAAAAAATCTGGATTGACATAACACATACGTTTCTTATGTATTTAGAGGGTAGATATTAGATTTAATTGAGACCAACCAAATGGGAATTATTTGTATGTGAAATACTATATCCATACTGCGCATACCTTCCATATTAACACAGAGATATCGTACTGCGGTTTGTAATCATAAGTTGAAAATGGGGAAATGATAGCACCCACTACTATCTCATTGTTTATCTGAATGAACCCAGAACAGAGAAGGTTATAGCAACCTGTGGTTTTGTATGTATCCATCTGCAAATTTTTAGGGTAATAAAAAATGTTAACTAAAGTATTTCTATATAAATCTGCCTAATAAATTTGTTGCGTAACAATAATCTCATTTCACCATTCTTAATACACATGTCATGTTGAATAAGTCTAGCTTTTTTGTGCGTTAGAGTAAAGTTGGTATATAGCTCGTATAGATATATACCAGGCCAGTAGTTTCTTTATACTAATAATGTGATTATACATCATGATTAAATATAATAAATGAAATTAAGAAAGTCGTCCATAGCTAGTGAACATACAGTCCAATAAGTGAAGAGTCTTGGGTTGTTATCACCGTAGAGCTCTGGGTGAACCTGAAGAGGCCATCGATGTACATGAGGTCAGTGTTAGCAAAAAAAATAATTTTTTTTATGTTTTCAAGTAATACCTCCTACTCAAATTAAGGCATTAAGCATTAAAAGCTAAAAGTTGTAGGTGTTTTATTTAGTTTGTTTTTCATTTTTTCTATTACAAAAAACACTTATTCTCCAAGCACTACAAACTTTCACTTTATAAAAGGTACGGAATATTTTTTTCAAATATCACTAACTTTTACTCTGTAATATGGGAAAGTTCTCGAAATAGGACTAAAACAGTTCGAAAATTTCAAAATAGGACTGTCATTTTTTTATTCCCAAAATATGACTAATTACTGCCATATTTAGAAAATTATGCCATATTTGAAGTCTGATACTGCCAAAATATGGCAGTAATTAGTCCTATTTTGAGAATAAAAACATGACAGTCCTATTTTAGAATTTTCAAACTGTTTTAGTCCTATTTCAGGTAATATTCTCCTGTACTGTTTGTTTTATTGAGATTCGAACAAGAGAGAGTGCACTGGTGTGATTACCAGAAAAGGTGAAATTGTATCATTGATATTAAATTCATAAAATGTAAATAAAGTAACAATAAATTGCAACCATCAAAATATTACATTATCACATATGGTATAAACAAACTTAGTAGGACAAATAAAAAGTTAAAATAGAACAAATATGGGGAGACAAAGTAAATAGTATTAAGCATTTTCTCTAAAGTCACTAAAAATCTTTTTTTTTTTAAGTAAAAGAAATCACAAACACTTTCTAAATTTCTTCTCGTACTTAAAAAGATATCAATCTAATAAACTACGTACTAAAATAATTTGAATGAGATGGCTGATGAGTATATATATAACCGAAGTATACGTACATGCCAACCAGCTTCAATGCTTTCAAGGCGTCCTTCTAACGAACCACCCAATATCCACATCTGCGACGAGCTAAACTCGTTAGGCTCAACATATGGTTCCCAAACATTAATAGTTACTTTTGATCCATGATACTTGTCGCTCTTCGCGTCCCCAACATATGCTATTGCATGCTGCACATACACAACCGGTATATATGGCATAATATAATTGTTGAGTATGTTGTTTTGTTGATAACTAACTTGCAGGTGGAATGGCAGACAGAATCGTTCACGGTTCCTTATGAAACAAAGGACATAACTATCCTCAGAACTCAATGAATATTATTAGTATGTTGTTGACTAACCATGTAGGTGGAACTAATGCAGAACCAATTCTAGTTCCATGATATGATTTGAATTAATATTGATTGCGCTTACTTGATTTTCAATTAATATACTTTCCTTATATGAGTGCTTATATTTTGTCAAGAATATTATTTTTAAGCAAAAATATCTTTCTATGCATGTCAACTCTATATAGGCATTTTGGTGCTTATTATCTTTCCATACTTGACTTGACATCCACTCATTAAATATTGTTTAAATACTTTATGGAAAGTATCTTTACTTGATGTGAGTGCATGATTTATAATTGGAAGTTGATCATAGCACTTATACTTGTTAAGTGAATTCTTTCTCTTGCTATACAGATTTAAAAAGTAATCCTTGTTTGAAATATATTCCATATTTGATCCATTGCATTTATGAAATAATTTCCTTGTCCGTAATTGGTATGCTACTTTCATGTATACGTGATTAGAATATCTTAAGTATCTTAATTTGACTGCCCTACATATCTCGAGATGGAATATGAGAAATATTATGGAGAGAAGCAATTCAAAAATATCAAGGCAAGTCCATAAATTTACCATGCAACCAACTAAGGAAAGAGGAACAACATACGTCCTGCATGAAGCTATATATATATATATATATATATATATATATATATATATATATATATATATATATATATATATATATATATATATATATATGACAGAAGATCAAGAGAAGCGGGTGTGCTTGACTGAGCAATTACAGAGAGAAATACTTACAAAGTAGTATCAAGACTAAGGCACCTGGACCTGCTTACGAAGTTCTAAATATAGTTTCTTCTCTCATTTTTATCTTGTAACTAGATTTTCAGGAAAAGCTAAAGTGTAGCTTCCTCGGGTTGGGGTCGTGTGTGTGAGAGCTTTGTTGTAAAGCTGAGAGGCTCTCTACCCGCAAGGTAGAGATGCATAACTCTTCCTGGAGAGAATAGAGTTGGGGTGGCTCAAGGGTAGACTAGGAGAGTTTCCTTTGTAATCATTCAAAAGGCTTTTTAGTGGAGTTGTTTAAATTCCTTCGAGTGAGGTCGAGGTTTTTTAATCCCTTTAGGCCAAGGGATTTTTCCTCGTTAAATCCTTGTGCACTTTACTATTTCGCATTTCCCTGAACCCCACACTAGAACTGTGCGAAAATCTGTCACGGTTCCACACACACACAATTCACCCCCCCCCCCCCCCCCCCCTCTTGTGTTGCTAACCGTTTCATCAATTGGTATCAGAGCCGGTCTTCACCACAGAAAGGGTAAAACCTTGGGAAGAGATCCAACAATATGAATACGGTTGAACGATTGGAAGAAGGTTACTCAACTCAACGACCACCGTTGTTCAACGGCAAATTTTACCAATTCTGGAAGAGTCGAATGGAGAACTTTATCAAGGCTGAGAACTATCAGGTATGGAACGTAATTAAGGCAGGTGATAATATCATACCTAAAGTGGATGCCGAAGGTAAGGTTGTCCCTAAACCTAAATCTGAATTTACTGCTGATGATTATCGTAAGCTCGAGCATAATGCCCAGGCATTGAAATATTTGATTTGTGGACTTGGTCCGGCTGAGCACAACCGGGTTCTTGGATGCAAATCCGCAAAACAAATGTGGGATTTACCCGAGGTTACGCATGAGGGTACCTCGCGTGTAAAAAGATCCAAAATTAACATATTTATGCGTAATTACGAATTGTTCGTGATGAAACCTAAAGAGTCAATTAGGGACATGATTACACGCTTTACTAATATTATAAATGAGCTTTCAGCACTTGGAGAGGATATTACTGTGGAAGATCGAGTGAGAAAAGTTATGAGAAGCTTGCCCTCCGCATGGAAGCCCAAAACTACGGCTATAGAAGAAGCTAAAGATCTCTCTACCGTGACGCTAGAAGACTTGACCGGTTCGCTCATGACATATGAGTTAGGCCTACAAGAAGAATAAGATGCCGAAAATGTTAGGAAGGAGCGAGGAATTGCTCTCAAGGCTCGAGAGGAAGAAGATTCCGAAAGTGAATCGGAAGACGAAATGAGCATGTTTGCCAAGCAATTCGGAAAGATGTACCGAAAATTCAAAGGCAACCGGAACAAGCAAGGTAAGAAAGGTTTTCAATCTTTTAATAACCAAGGTTGTTTTGTTTGTGGGTCCTTTGAGCACAGGGCAACAGATTGTCCTCAAAAGAAAAATGATTGAACCTACGACAAGAATAAGACCAGTTCTCATCAACGGTCCAGTGAAGATAAAGGGTTCAACAGAGACCTCAAGAAGGCAATGATGGCAGATTGGGGAGATTCATCTGATGATGAAGAAGAAGAGGAAAAGAGCCAAAATCATGCAGGGTTGTGCCTCATGGCTAATTCCGATGAAGGATCCGACCAAGAGAATTTCGAGGTAAACTTGGAAAGCTTTCTTTCTAAATTTGATTCCCTTTCTAAAGGCAAGGTTCGGAAAATTTTAAAAAAATTAACTATCGAGCTAAATCAAAGTCTTTCTGAAAACGATCATCTTAAATCACAAATCACTGAACTTGAGTCTAAACTCGAGGAAGCCACTAGAGCCAAGATAAGGCTGGAAACAAAAGTGGGAGAGTTAATAGATGAAAGGCTCAAGTACAGTGAAGTGGTTTTAGAACAAGATAATCTCATTTGCTCACTCAAGCTCGATAGTATGAATAAACAAGTTAATGATGAAGAAAAACTTCTAAGAAAAATTCCGGACATTGCCTTGCTCATTAATCATCTCATTCGCCTTGAGGACGAGAGTCATGATTTCAAAAACAAACCGGAATACCAACCATATAGTACCAAAGCCAGAACAGGGTCTAGACAACATTCTAGAACTGGACCCTCTCGGTACAAAAGAAAGGAAAACGAGACTGTTGGTCTCGGATATGTTCCAAGAGACACTCAAATGAATCAACCGAGTTTTCAGAACCAACCCTTTTATGGTAATAGAACCAGAAGACAAACCAATTTTAGGCCGTATCAAAGGCAATCTAGAACTGGACCAACCTGGTTCGATAAGTTGGTTCAAAGACACAAAACGGGTTATGGACAAACACCTAACCAAGAATTTTATAAAGGGCAAAGACTTTTTCGGGAATTGGAAAACCAAATATGTTGATACATATGATAGCCGAATTTTGCGGGCATTGTGGCAAAGACGGTCATCTTAGGTATCAATGTCACTCTCAGCAACAGGCCTTAGAGAGAAGCTTTAATTTTAGTAAATATTCCTCAAACAAATACAAAATGGAACCCAAGCAGGTCTGGATTCCATGCACTAAACCTTAATCCTGGAACAACACCGAGTGAGGGGGAACAATCACTGGTTCCTTGACAGTGGTTGTTCTAAGCACATGACATGACATAAATCTTTATTCCTCTCACTACGGCCATTTAGTGGTGGAAAGATGACGTTTGGAGACAACAGTAAAGGAGAAATCATTGTTGTGGGAAAAATTGGAAAGTCACCTGACCATGAAATAGACAATGTTTTCCTAGTCAAGGGTCTAAAGTTTAATTTGCTTAGTATTTCTCAATTTTGCGATTAAGGTAACAGTGTAGTTTTTTATCATAATGTATGTCGCATTGTCAATAACGAATCTCAGAAAGTCATACTAGAAGGCAAGAGACTTGAAAATACCTATAAAGTTGATCTCGACTTGTTGCCAAGCATAAGTCTAACTTGCCTAAGCGTTATTGACAATGATCCCCTACTCTGGCATAAAAGGCTGGGCCACGCTAGTTTTTCATTAATAAATAAACTCAAAAATAATGAATTGGTAGTCGGGCTACCTAAAATGAAATATTCTCTTGATCATATTTGCTCCGCCTGTGCCACAGGAAAACAATCTCAATCATCTTTTAAAATAAAGAATTTTGTGAGCACAAGCAAGCCTATTGAACTAATTCATATGGATTTGTGTGGTCCAATGTCAGTCCGAAATTGGGGAAACAAACAATATGTTTTAGTTATTGTTGATGACTTTTCACGATATACTTGGACTATCTCTCTTGCAAGTAAGAAAGATACGTTTAATGAGTTTGTTGTTTTTGTAAGGAAAGTTGAGCATCAAACAGGGTTGCAACTAATTAAGATCCGATCGGATCATGGAACTGAGTTTGACAACTCACTCTTTGATACATTCTGCAAGGAACGAGGCATAGAACACAATTTCTCTGCCCCTAGAACCCCCCAACAAAACGGGGTTGTGGAACACAAGAATAGAACACCGGAAGATATGACTAGAACAATGCTGATTTCCAGTGGATTAGCCAGAAACTTTTGGGCAGAAGCTCTGAACACAGCGTGCCACATCATTAATAGAGCCATGATCCATCCACTCCTAGGGAAAACACCATACGAATTATTCAAAGGGAGAAAACCCAACATTAGTCATCTAAGAACATTTGGATGCAAATGTTTCGTCCACAATAATGGGGAGGACAATATTGGCAAATTCGATGCAAGAAGTGAAGAGGCAATATTCCTTGGATACTCTACCCATAGCAAAGCCTACAAAGTCCTAAACAAGCGCACACAATGTGTGAAAGAAAGTATCCATGTAATTTTTGATGAAGCCCTCTCATTAAAACCAAGGCAAGATGATGAAGGAGATATAAGAATCTCACGCAAAGAAAATCAGACTCAAGAAAAAGTTGGAACAAACCTTGATCAATCTGAGGAACCACTGGACAATGAACAAGGCGAGTCTAGAACTGAAGAAGGACCAGGACAGACCACAACAAATCGGATTGTAGAACCAGCACGCTCAGGTCCAGATACTCTATACGAGTTGGCGGATCAACCAAACGCTCCAAGAGGATGGAAGCATCATCGATCACATCCCTGGATAACCTCTTAACAGATCTAAATCAGGGAGTAACAACTAGATCTAAACTTAGAAATTTTTGCGCTTTCTTTGCTTATTTATCACTTATAGAACCGGAGAACCATGAAGTGGCTCTCTCCGACGCTGACTGGGTTCTAGCTATGCAGGAAGAACTAAATCAGTTCGAGAGGACCAAGGTGTGGCATCTAGAACCAAGACCCACGAACAAAACTGTGATAGGTCTCAAATGGGTATTTAAGAACAAACTTGATGAGCATGGACAAATCACAAGGAACAAGGCTAGGCTTGTTGTCAAAGGCTATAATCAACAAGAAGGGATATATTTCAATGAAACTTTCGCACCGATGGCAAGACTAGAAGCAATCCGAATGCTCATTGCATTTGCAGCTCATATGGGTTTCACCCTCCACCAAATGGATGTGAAAACAGCCTTCTTGAATGGGTATCTTAAGGAAGAGGTATACGTGGAACAACCACTGGGCTTTGAAAATCCAGATCTTCCTAACCACGTTTTAAAACTAGATAAAGCACTTTACAGTCTCAAACAAGCACCTCGTGCTTGGTATGAATGACTATCTTAATTTCTTTTGGAAAATGGTTTTGAAAGAGGAAAAATAGACAAAACTCTTTTTCTTAAAATAAAAGATCAAGCCCTATTGGTTGTTCAAATTTATGTAGATGATATTATTTTTGGTGCTACTAATGACTCACTTTGTGATGAATTTTCTGCTCTTATGAGTTCCGAGTTCGAGATGAGTATGATGGGAGAACTAAACTTTTTCCTTGGTCTACAAATCAAACAAACAAGCAAAGGAACCCAAATATCTCAACAAAAGTATCTTAAGGAACTTCTCAAGAAGTACGGAACAAGTGAAGGCAAAACAATGACGACACCTATTGGAACAAATGAACGATTTGATGCAGATGAACAGGGAATAAGCGTGGACCAAAAAAAGTATAGAGGCATGATTGGGTCTCTACTATACCTAACTGCCAGTAGACCCGACATAGTTTTTAGTGTAGGTCTATGTGCTCGGTTCCAGGCAAATCCTAAGGAGCCACACCTCAAAGCAGTCAACAGAATCCTCAAATATCTCAAGGGAACTATGAATCTATGCTTATGGTATCCGCGCAATGAAGATTTTAACCTTATTGCACATTCAGACTCTGATTTTGCAGGTGATTTACTAAATAGGAAAAGCACGTCTGGAATGGCTCACTTTCTAGGTCCTTGCCTAGTTTCATGGAGTTCTAAGAAACAAAACTCAGTTGCTCTTTCAACAGCCGAAGCTGAGTACGTGGCAGCCGCATTCTGTTGCTCACAATCCTTGTGGATCATGCAACAAGTAAGTGACTACGAGATCAACCTAATTTGCACGCCAATCTTATGCGACAACACCAGTGCAATAAGTATTTCAAAGGATCTGGTCATGCATTCTTGGACAAAACATATCCATATCCGTCATCATTTTCTGAGAGACTGAGTGGAAATGGGACTAATCAAGTTGGAATATTGCAATACCGACATGCAAATTGCCGACATCTTTACAAAGCCCCTGGGAAGAGAAAGGCATGAATTAATTCGACTTGAACTTGGTTTAATCAATGTTTAAAATTATCTTCTTTGGTTTCTCATACATCATGAATTACTATCTAATGGGAGGATTTTCATTTAGAAATTATGTTAAAGGGAGGTAAGTTAACCTATGAATCTAACAAATCCTAAAACTTCCAAAAATAACAAAGTGCTTCAAAAAACTTTAAAACCAACCGTCCACTTTCTCAATTAGAAAATAATTTTGAAATCCTCCCTGGAAAGAAATCATTAAAGATCTCTTGGGAAGGAGGAGGATTTCGGCTTCCACTTACCATTTAGTCGCCCACTTCCAAAAATCTTCCACCTTCCATAAAATCCTCCTCTCTTCTTCTCCCTAACCGCCATGGTCAAAACTAGAGGTTGTGCCCCTCCTGCACTTCGTTGCTCAGGACGGAAATGGAACCCACAACCTCCCCCACCTTCATCAGTCACTCCAATTGATCTTGAAACTTCTCCTCCTGCGAGCATGCAAGATCACCACCTCGAGTCTTCCAATTCACCACCACCTTCCCCCGCATCTTTTAAGGGGGAACAAGAAGGAAACTCACCATCCTCAGCCACTCCCTCTCCGGTGAAACATTCTAAAGAAAAACCCCTCACTCGCGAAGGGAAGATTTTGCCTCGCAAATACACCCGGAAGAGAGCCATTGCAGAAGGTATCATCTCAGGCGAGCAAACAACCAGAAAATTTCCTAAACTAGGGAAGGTGGCGGAAGAAGATGCTCTCAAACTCAAAGCTGCATACCTGGAAAGAGGTATTGTAAAGGTAATCACTATCCCCTTCACCGAACTCTCCTTTCAAAATACCGATTTTGTAGAACTCATTGCCTTTCAAAAATGGGGGTCTCTTTTCGAAGCAAGTATTGTTGTCCCATCTACCCTGACCGTCTATCCGATTTTCTTGCTAATCTTATAATCAAAGACAATGCAATTGTATCTCGTGTTCGTTGTACCAAGCTACGCCTAACTGTCCAAGAACTAGCGAATGCGTTAGATGTTCCCTATTCTGGTGAATGCCCTTACAAGAAGGATGAATGGCCTCTGTCAACTGTGACCCAGATGAATGCCATAAAATATTTTGATCCAAATGCTACAAGCCTTTCCCTTCTTGTGAGTAATTTGTCTCCTATCCACAAATTGTTGTTTTACTTTGTCCATTCAAATCTCATCCCTCGACTGGAAGGAAGATTGATTTCATCTAGGCTAGAAGTTGTATATACGTATCTCCTAGCCACAAAACCCCTACTAACCTTCCTGGCCTTATGTTTGCTCATCTCAAATTTACCATCAGTGATCGCGCTAGAAAGGTTGGGATTCCCTTTGGCACTATCTTGACACACTTGTTCATCAAAATTGGGATCTCTCTCGACAATCTGCCTTACCACACCATTCACAAAAATCTTGATACTAAGGGTCTTCTGAGCTACGGCATCACCGTTCACAACTCTAAACTCATCTTCAAGGAAACCATTACACCAGTTCCTTCGTCCAAAACTTCTAAACCTAAGCCAGGTCCTGCTGCCTCTCCTGACCCGGTGCATTTTGTTACACTTCTCAAAGAGCAGCTACACCTTATGGAGCTCACTATGCTACGACGGCTTGATTCATTGGCAGAATCGGTGATCACACTTTCCAGTCGGCTTGATGAAGTACGCACTGACTTAAAATCTTTTCATAATGAGGTGTTGGCCAAGTTTGAGCAAGACAGTGAAGGGCTTCACGGGAGGATTGTACCCTCATCCGATGAAGACTGATTCACTATCATGAACACATTTTTCAAATATTATGATTTTGGGGTGGGATATCATACTAACACTTACTTAATTTCCGACATTGTTTTGGTTATTTTCTGTTTCCTTTTGGTTGATGTCAAAAGGGGGAAATAATCAGGTGCCTCTTTCCTTAAAACTGCTACACTTAAATCTGCTACTACTATGTTTCGACCTTGTTGTGTTGGTTTAGACACTAATCTGCAGGGACACCTTTATTATGGCATCTAATGTTTGTCATCAACAAAAAGGGGGAATTTGTTGAGTATGTTGTTTTGTTGATGACTAACCTGCAGGTGTAATGGCGGACGGAACCGTTCACAGTTCCTTAAGAAACCAAGGACAGAACTATCCTCAGGACCCAATGGATATTATTAGTATGTTGTTGACTAACCATGTAGGTGGAACTAATGCAGAACCAATTCTAGTTCCATGATGTGATTTGAATTAATATTGATTGCGCTTACTTGATTTTCAATTAATATACTTTCCTTATATTAACGCTTATATTTTGTCAAGAATATTATTTTTAAGCAAAAATATCTTTCTATGCATGTCCACTCTATATACCTATTTTGGTGCTTATTATCTTTCCATACTTGACTTGACATCCACTCATTAAATATTATTTAAATACTTTATGGAAAGTATCTTTACTTGATGTGAGTGCATGATTTATAATTGGAAGTTGACCATATCACTTATACTTGTTAAGTGAATTCTTTCTCTTGCTATACGGATTTAAAAAGTAATCCTTGTTTGAAATATATTCCATATTTGATCCATTGCATTTATGAAATAATTTCCTTGTCCGTAATTGGTATGCTACTTTCGTGTATACGTGATTAGAATATCTTAAGTATCTCAATTTGACTGCCCTACATATCTCGAGATGGAATATGAGAAATATTATGGAGAGAAGCAATTCAAAGATATCAAGGCAAGTCCATAAATTTACCAAGCAACCAACTAAGGAAAGAGGAACAACATACGTCCTGCATGAAGCTATATATATGACAGAAGATCAAGAGAAGCGGGTGTGCTTGACTGAGCAATTGCGGAGAGAAATACTTACAAAGTAGTATCAAGACCAAGGCACATGGACCTGCTTACGGAGTTCTAAATATAGTTTCTTCTCCCATTTTTATATTGTAAGTAGATTTTGAGGAAAAGCTAAAGTGTAGCTTCCTCGGGTTGGGGTCGTGTGTGTGAGAGCTTTGTTGTAAAGCTGAGAGGCTCTCTACCCGCAAGGTAGAGATGCATAACTCTTCCTAGAGAGGATAGAGTTGGGGTGGCTCAAGGGTAGACTAGGAGAGTTTCCCTTGTAATCATTCAAAAGGCTTTTTAGTGGAGTTGTTTAAATTCCTCCGAGGGAGGTCGAGGTTTTTTAATCCCTTTGAGCCAAGGGATTTTTCCTCGTTAAATCCTTGTGCACTTTACTATTTCGCATTTCCCTGAACCCCACACTAGAACTGTGCGAAAATCTGTCACGGTTCCACACACACATATCACCCTCCCTCTCGTGTTGCTAAACGTTTCTCCAATAATTAAGAACACAATTTTGACAAAAAAAAAATCCCACCATCAAAATTAGGTTTTGTCCAGATATGTACCTATTCTGAGTTTTAGTTTATCTGTAATACTTGATATTAATATAAAAGGATTAATAGTAATACTCATATCAATAAGGTGCATCTCCTTTTAAGTAGATTCATCTACTAAGAACTCCAAGTTAAACGTGTTTACACGGTACTAGTCTGGGATGGGTGACCCCCGAGACATTTCTCAGGGCGCGCACGAGTGAGCACAAAGTGCGCGAAAAAAATGGAGGGAATTAAAAAGTTGGAGCCAAAAATTCGCATGTAATATCACTATTTTTATTGATATAATAGTGTCATGAGTTAATGACACTTTTTAGTTAAGGCATTCGTCAGTGACACTATTTTTAAAAAAATGTCACTATAAAAGTGTCACTATAAGTCAGTTTTCTAGTAGTGATACCTTAAGGGGAGAATGAGTAAAGACTTGGTTTCTATAGTTATACATATATGGAGTGAGATTAATTGACTTTTCTATCTGAATATTGTACAACATGCTATACAAAGTCCATGTGAATGTCATGTAAGCAAGTTCAAATGATTGTGACTTGTGGTGCGTAAAATGCGTAAACGTACGGTGCCTTAACAATTAAGAGTACTTGCTTCATTTTATTACCTTAACTCTTAAATGAAGCAAATCAGTATTATAACCGTATGTAAATATTTCAACCAACATTTGAAATTTCATTTTTACCTCATAACGTGCACCTTTAGACCCATCGTTGGAGTCATCCTCGGGCTTGATCGGAAAGCTACCGGGCTTCTTCATACCATACATATTCACCATACTTCCAGCCCTTAAAACATCCTCTTCTTTTGTTCTCCTTATAGGAATAGTGCCCAAAGGACACTTCCCATTATTATGCCACAACTGACTCACTATTGTTTTTGTATCATTTGTCGCTTCTTTATTAGCGTTGACTCTTGTTGACTCTTTGTTTGCATCGAATTGCCCTTCAGCCGGATGGTAGCTTGGTCTCATCTAATGTTACATGAATAAGAAAAGTAAAAGTTGTGTGGTTAACATTTGTAAAGAAGAGAGAAATATAAAGACGGAAGAACGAACCTTTATTTTATGGTCTTTGAGTAGTGGGTGATCAAAAGCAGGTTGTTTTGATATGTGCACACAATCGATGATATCGCCATCTGGACTCTGTTCATCAGTGCATAGTCATTACTCGTTAGAACTTAAAAATATTATAGAATTATTTGGTATCCATATATGCTTCAATTCTCGATTATCTTATAAGTTCATTTAGGGATATATATATTGTCCTAAATATAAAATTAAGCCTTAAAATTTGTGCACAATTTTAACGTACAACGTTTAAAAAAATCTCTTCGTGTTAACATTAAAACAAAAAAGGGTTTTCAATGACAAATGAGCTTTCCCAAAAAGAATGACAAATGAGCTTTAATAGACTAGTGTATATATAAACAATATTTTCAAAATCTTAGATTTCTAATTAAACTACGTATATAATGTTATAAACTCACGTTGCGTGCTCTTTTAGACACTACGTACTCCACGTTTCACATTTTGTGTTTTCTAATTGAAAAAAAAAACTGCCTTCTTATAAACTTACGAGGGTTTTCCAAAAAGAATACTAAAACAAATCTCATTGACAAAAATAGGACTAGTTTCAAAACGTTCCAAAAATGAGGTGTATTCAATGTGGACTTTTAAAAGTCTACAAAAGTCTAGGTGTATTCAATGTAGACTTTTAAAAGTCTATAAAAGTCTAGGCATATTCAAAGTTCCGTTCATTCTTATGGATTTCTAAAATCATGGATTCAAGTGGACTTTTAACTCATTTTTAGTACATTAATTCTCTTCGATTGTCTCTTCTTCTCACTAAAGATTTCCGTGGACTTTTCTTATATCGGTTCTTCATCTCGTCCCCCCACCTCACCCCGCCAACTCTCCTCTTCTTTAGCCAAGTCACCCCTTCCCCTTCGATCTTTCTTCTTATTCTTCAGCCTAGCTCGCTCCACCCCTCTCCTTCCATTCTTTTTCTTCTTCAACTTGCCCCACCCCCCTCGATTCGTTAATCCCATACTGGTTCGATTCTAGAAGTTTCTAGAGGAACTGGTATAAGAATCGATAATATTACATTAGTGCAATTCTGGTACGTCGTCTAACCATTAAGAAAATAAATATTTTAACTATTATTTTCTTTCATCGTTAAATCGCTAACACAAAAAAATATAATTTCAAATTAATAAATATATAACCGTAAATAAGTACACAAAATTTTACAAGATAGAAATGAAAAGAAAACAATTATTAAGAAGATAAACTCGATTGCAACTGTGCTTGTACCACATGTAGCAATGAGTTTAACGATTGTGTAACGATTAATGTTCTTACTCGTTAATAAAATGACCAAAATTCTTGAGCATTCTTGAAACTTTGAGTTTTTTTAATAAAAATAAATTTGGATTCTTATGCTTCATTTATTCTTGTAGAACTTTGTGTGCTATATGAATTACATTTGTTTCATTTATTTATTTATTTATTTATTTAATTATTTATTTATTTGTTTGTTTGTTTGTTTGTTTATTTGTTTGTCTATTTGTTTCTTATCACACTCTGTATTATACAGAGGAAATTATTCAGGGTAGGACTAAAACATACGGAGTAGCATTCTTCAAGTATGATCATATGTTTGATATTCCTTAAATAGGACTAAATATTACATATTCACCCCTAATTTAATTAATTAATATAAGTAACTGTCCATAATTCCCTTGCATAACCAAATCGACTTTGTTGGTGGCGGATCAGTCCGATAACGACAACGGGGAACTCAAGTGACGGAGGTGGACGGGCAGATCGGTAGCGTCGGTCTAGGTGAAAATTTTGACGACCAGCAGTGGTGGTTCGCATTTAAAAGTCTATGGACTTTTTGAAAGTCAATAAACTTATCTATGGATTTAAAAGTCCATAGAATTCATTCATAAAAAATTCTATGGATTTAAAAGTCCATTGACTTTTTTAAAAGTCCACGGATTAAAAAAAATCCACCACAATCCATATTCAATACACCCCCCTAAACTTCTATGAGTGACAATTACCAAAACACACCAACGACCAATTCGACCAACCCAATCGTGCCCAACCCGACGGTGACCAATCTGACCGTGACCAATCTGACCGTGACCAACCCAATCATGACCAATCTGACCGCGACCACCAAATCGTGACCAATCCAATCGTGACCAATCCGTCTGTGACCAACCCAATCGTGACCGATCTGACCATGATCAATTCGACCATTGACCAATCCGACCATGACCACCGCCCCCGACCACCAGTATCCCCCGACCACCACCACCCCCGATCACTGCCCAGCCTGGTGACAACTACCCCTACCCCAGCCCCCTACCCTGCATCAGCCCCGCCATTGCACCAGCCCCCTCCCCTGCACCAGATCCCTCCCCTGTACGAGCACCCGCCCCTGCATCAGCCACCTTGACCTGTACCACCCCTCCCCTGCTTCAGCCCCAATCTCCAGGCACCAACACCCCTCCGATGGACGGCCATCAGGATGCTCCAGACCTTGCAAGACGAAGAAGATTACAAATCTTTGTTGTTCCAGAA
The DNA here is from genome assembly GCA_945859875.1 of Cuscuta europaea. Taxonomy (NCBI): domain Eukaryota; kingdom Viridiplantae; phylum Streptophyta; class Magnoliopsida; order Solanales; family Convolvulaceae; genus Cuscuta; species Cuscuta europaea. The sequence continues at coordinate 8,024,608 of CAMAPE010000006.1, forward strand.
AAGAAACAAGAAGAAGATGATAGATCTGCACTTGATATGTGACGGCAGAGGCGCAATTGCTCGGAGATGACGGAGGCGTAATTGCTTGGCGACGGAGACAACATTAGTTGCTCGGTGACGAAGACAGAAGCCTGATATGTGCGACCAGTGGCGGACCCACAAAGGGTCCCAAGGGGTCCCGGGACCCCGTGGATCTCGGGAAAAAACCCTATATATATTATATATATATTTTTTAAAATTACTTATTCAATGTATATATAAACACAAAACAACTTAAAAACAATAAAGTTGTTACAGCCGAACGGGAACACGTCTGGAAGCAAGGTACCTGATACGCGAGGTATCAGGTTTGAATCCCATCTCCGAATTATTATTTTTTGGGCCTTTTTTTTGTCTTTAAGGAAAGCCACAACCCAACTTAAGCCCAAAACAAAAGACCCAACCCAACAACCCCTTTTCCTTTCACGTAACCAGCGGCCCCTTTTCCTTCATCTCTTTCACGCAGCCGACAGCTCCCAGCCCCCAACTGTCCCCAAATCGCCGACCGCCGATTCTGCGGCCCCTTTTCCTTCCTCTCTTTCACGCAGCCGGCAGCCCCCAGCCCCCAACTGGCCCCAAGTCGCCGACCGCCGATTCTGCGTCCCCTGCGCCCTGCGGCCTCCCTCTCCCTGCCGCCTGCGTCCCCTGCGGCTGCGGCCGAAGTCCGAAGTCCGAACTGGCGGAACTGCCGAAGCCCAACTGCTGAACTGCCCAAGGTACTTTCTTTTCTTTTCTCCATTAATGGAGTTTCTCAAATCTCAAGCTTTTTGTTGGATTTTCTATATGCTCAAAAATTAGGGATTTCAAATTTCAATTTCTATGTTTAAATTGCTTTTAATTGCTTTTCTTTGCATATCTTTTTTTAATGTTAGATTAAATTAATAAATTCATGTATTTATAAATGTTATTTTCAATTTTATACGATTTAGGATGAAAAGATATTTTGATGTTGTACCCAAATTTAAAGAAACTCAAAGTACCGGGAGTAGTTCGGGTGTTAATTCAAATGATCCGCCATTAATAAATGAAGAATTGGATCAAGTAATTGCTGAAAGTGAAGCTAATTTGGCTTATAATCTACCTGAACAACATGAAGATTTTGAATCTTTGGAAGCTAATCCTGGATTGAGAAAAAGAATTGCTGATTTTCACCCTAATGTTCAAGACGAGGTACGTCGTAGTTACATTCAAAAAGGACCGTTTCAACCTCGGGACCATGATTTCCCTTTTAAGTTAATTGGAGGCAAAAAACGTAGATTTGTTTCAAGTTGGTTTGATGAGCATAAATGGTTGGAATACAGTATTGCTAAAGATGCTGCATTTTGTTTGCCATGTTATTTGTTTAAGAATGAGTGGGAAGTTGGGGGTGATCATTTTGTGGGAATTGGGTTTTCAGCATGGAATAAAAAAGATAGATTCTATTTACATGTTGGTAAACCTAACAGTCCTCATTACAATGCGGTGAAAAGATTGGAAGATTTGATGAACCAAAAACAAAGTATTGGAGCATGTTTTGTGAAACAATCTGAACAAGCAAAGTCTGATTACCTTATTCGCTTGAAGGCATCACTTGAGTGCACTAGATTTCTTCTTTGTGGGGGTTTGCCATTTCGGGGTCATGACGAATCAATAGAGTCTAGTTATAAAGGTCATTTTCTTGAGACTTTAGATCTTTTGAGACAACATGATTCTGAGATAGATAGAGTCCTAAAAAATGCTCCACAAAACAATCAGATGACTTCACCCAAAATTCAAAAGGACTTGTGTTATGCTTGTGCATTTCTAACTGTTCATGAAATTATTAAACAAATGAGAGATGATGTTTTTGCTATATTAGTTGATGAATCAGGGGATGTTTCTGGTAAAGAACAAATGGCTATTGTTGTGCGTTTTGTTGCTAGTAATGGTTCTGTTTTGGAGAGATTTATTGGTCTTGTTCATGTAAAAGACACAGTTGCATCATCTCTTAAAGAATCTCTTGAGAACATTCTAACACAATATGGTCTGTGCATCTCAAACATAAGAGGACAAGGCTATGACGGAGCGAGTAATATGCGGGGTAAGTTTGGTGGATTGAAAACTCTAATTCAAAATGAAAATCCCTATGCATATTATGTCCATTGTTTAGCTCATCAATTGCAATTGTCACGTGTTGCCGCTGTTAAAGGACAACATGAGGTTAATTGGTTACTTCTTCATGTTAGTCATGTAATTAATGAGATCTGCTCATCAAATAAGCGACAAGAATGCCTTCGAGATAAACAAGCAAGTGATTTGATAAGTGCTTTAGAAGCTGGACTAGTAAAAACAGGAAGAGGATTGAATCAACAGTTAGCACTTGTCAGAGCAGGTGATACACGATGGAGTTCTCATTACAAATCATTGCTTAATTTGCAAAAATTATTTAAATCTGTGATTGAGGTGCTCGAAGATTTGGAAGACCATGATAAAAGTGGTGAAGCCACTTCATTGTTGAATGAATTGCAAACTTTTGAATTTTGTTTCATGCTTCATTTGATGATCAATGTTTTGGCCATTACACATGATCTTTCACAGGCATTGCAAAGGCGTGAACAAGATCTTGTGAATGCTTTGAAACTAGTACAAGTTGTCAAACAACGTTTAGCGGCAATGAAAACAGATATTGGATGGGGTGCTTTGTTTGATGAGGTTGTTACTTTTTGTAACAAATTTCATATAGATGTGCCTTCAATGGATCAGAACTACATCAAAGGAAAAAGATCGAAACGCAGGGCACCGAGTATAACGAACATGCATCATTACAAATATGATTGTTTACATGAGATTGTTAATTTGTTTGTGGCTGAGCTTGATAGCAGGTTTGATGTGGCAAGCACTGAGTTATTGCGTTGTGTGTCTTGTTTATGTCCTTCCTCCTCGTTTGAAGCTTTTGATAGGGCATCTTTGCTTAAATTGGCAGAATTTTATCCAAAAGAGTTTTCTGACGTTGATCAAAAGATACTCGAGAATCAGCTTGAGAATTATATTTTAGATGTCCGTTCTGATAATAGATTTTCTGATTTGAATGGTTTATTAGACCTTTCAATTGAAATGGTTTCCACGAAGAAGCATCTCACATATCAACACGTGTATACACTTATTAAGTTATCTCTACTTCTCCCAGTAGCTACAGCAAGTGTTGAATGGGCGTTTTCAAGTATGAAGTTTGTGAAGAATGAGTTGCGCAACAAGATCTGCGATCAATGGTTGAATGATTGCTTAGTTACATATGTTGAGAGAGATGTTTTTGGTACTATTAGTGATGATTCTATTATAGAATATTTCCAACAAATGAAGCCTAGGAGAGTACATCTATAGAATTGTTGAATGACTTTTATATGTAAGTTTTTGCTTTATAATATATCTTAATGTTTTGATGGTGTACGTTAACTTTGAAGTGTTATGCTTCTTTAATATTTTTTTAATTAATTAGAGATCAAAGATATGTAAGGGTAGGGACCCCGTGGCTCCGACTTCCTGGGTCCGCCACTGTGTGCGACGGAGAAGACAGCCCGAAATGGGCGATGAAGACAGTTTCCTTTGGTGCGAAGCGAAGGTCTCCTGTGGGCGGTGCCGCGTTGGAGCAGTTCGGTCTCTTTTTTGTCCTTTCCATATCTCGTCCTATTTTTGTCTAGTCAAAAGTCTCAAGTCTTATTTTTATTCCTCTCCTAATTCCTCTATTTTCCTCTTCATCTCTCTTTTATCATCTTCTCTATTTTTCACATATTTAGGATTCTGGTGCATGTCGCCACTAATGAAATCCAAGTTCCGTATGTCGACCATGGAGTTGGCATCGATGCTTCACTCATCATCCATGGAGTTGGCAACCAAGTTTCCCCCGTCCTTGTCGTCCATCGCCCGTCGTCAACTGGAGGAGCCAGCCGCGTCATCACTACAACACCGGCGACGTTATCGGAGCGGTAGAGGCCGGAGAGAATGACCAATGTTAGGGTTTGGGTCCGGTGTTCCAGCTCAGGGTACTTTTGTCTCTTTATATTTACTTGTCTCTTTTTTGTCTTAATTATTGTAATACTTTTTCTTTACTTTCATAACTGCACGTCTATTGTTCTTTCAAAAAAATTGCACTTTCAAAAAAATTGCACGTCTATTGTTCTTTCAAAAAAATTGCACATCTATTAGAAAATAATTAGCACTTTTAAATGACAAATTGATATCAAATATTATAAATAATACATCCACAATATCACAATTATCATCAATGGCCTCATTATATTATATATCATTCAAAACTATTTTCTCAAAGTATGTATACTTGAATTAAGTTATTTAATTAGTGTCTAAATAATTGTGTCAATGGAAACCTTAATTAGTATATTTTTTATGTGGGTAATGAGTTCGGTTTCTTCGAATTAGAATATTATATTCTTAATTATTTCATGGCACCTTAAATTATCCGAAGAGAGCATATTCAAGTCAGATTTTGTTTAGGGTATGACATGTTCTTAGTTGTTTGTCGGATGTGTTATAATAATAATATCCCCTCCAGATTTGATGTAAACAATACATTTTTGACTTTGTACTTAGAAAGTCATGTTGTGTGATTATTGATTATGTTCATCAAAGAAATCAGCACTCATCAGTTAGATTTAGAAACCAATTATCACTTGTATCTTAATCTTGAGATTATTGAAATCGATGAAGTTATCAACAAAAGATAGTAGACTTTAGTCACAAAGCATGTTTGTTTTCAACACGCAAAAAACTTTATGAGGAAAAAGCATATCTTTTTTGCAACAGAGTTGTCTGTACACAAAAGGTGTACACAAAAGGTGTACACGATGCATTTTTCTCTTTTTTGAAGGAGAAAGAGTTATACATAGCACCGAGTGCGTGACAGGCTAATCCAATAAAGTACTTTTTATTGGTGTACACTTTTTGTGTACAACTTTTGTGTACACAATCTGTCCCCAACAAACGAGTTGTCTGCACACAAAAGGTGTATACGATGCATTTTTCTCTTTTTTGAAGGAGAAAGAGTTATACATAGGACCCAGTGCCTGACAGGCTAATCAAATAAAGTACTTTTTGAAAGGAAAAAATCACCACTTGTTCAACAACTTGAAAACAAATCCATCTCTCTCCCTCTCATCTTCTAACTGTCCGATTGATGTTGGGACCTTCAGGGATGCAGTGTCATCCTTTTTTTAAAACAAATTCATCCCTCATAACGTTGTTCACTAAATCCAAAATAGAAATTGACCTAAATAGGAGTAAAAACGTTTTGAAATTCCAAAATAGGAGTATCATTTTTTTTATTCCTTGAATAGGAGTAATCTGGCAAGTTTAGAAAAAAATGCATTTTAAAAGCCTAGTAATGCCAAACTTGGCAGAAATTTACTCCTATTTAGGGAATAAAAAACATGATACTCCTATTTTTGAATTTCAAAACTTCTGTACTCCCGTTCAGAGAATTTACTCGATCCAAAACAGAATTGAAACAAAGGCATCAAAATATAGTATATTCAAAGAGTGTATAAAGAGTTAATTACCAGAATTGTTTTAACGGCAGGTTTGTTTAGCTTTTTCAAGTGCTGCTCAACCTCATAACGTTGCTTATTTGATGATAACCGGGCGGTGGCACAAGACACCGAGATTAAGCTACCGCAAATGGAGATTACGAAGAAAGCTACTCCTCTCATCTTCTTCTTCTCGAGGCCAGGCCACTGCCAAGAAGTTTATCCTAAGCAGTACCTTGTTGTATGTAGAGAAGATCGGGAAATTAAGCCCTTGTTACGAAGCCAGCCTTCTTATTACAATCGTGTGAGTTATATTATGTTATTTTACTTACGAAATTACTGTTGAATTCACTTTCATGAATTGAAAATAAGGACCATCGAACTTTAATCATCACACCCCCACTTCCCCATGGTCTAATACTCTAATATAGTAGTGGTAATAATAATAATAATAATAATAATAATAATAATAATAATAATAATAATAATAATAATAATAATAATAATAATTTTTATTATTGTTGTTGTTTTAATTATAATAATATTATAATAACAATACCAACAACACTATATAGCAAAAACAACAATACTTCTTTGTTTTAATAGCAAAGAACTTTGCCTCCTATGTTGACTTTCGGGTAGAAAAAGGCAGCGGAAAAAAGCAAAAAAAAAAAATCGCTGCCCAAAAGTAATCAACCGGATATGAGGTTCTTACTATAAACGAAATTACAAGAATATGAGGGACTTACATTGCAAACTCAAAGCAAGGATGTCAGACACTCCGAGAGATGATCCCGAGCTCTATTGATATCCACGCGCACGTTACTGGATCGCTAGTCGGGAACGTGCTAGCGTTCTATTCTCTCTCTCTAGGTTTATTAGATGTGAATTTAACACTCAAATTCGTGGTTATCATCACTAGCCCTATTTATAAGGGAGAAAAGAAGGACTTTTATAGCTAATAAAACACTCCTCCAGGGCCTAGCTCAATATTATTTCAAACCCTATTTCGAATAGAGCTAATCGGGCTACTTTAATGTTATAAACAAACATTAATGATCCACATATATTACTTAGGTGTGTGATCATGTAGTTTATATATCGTTGGCAGTGGGTCAAAAAATTGTTTCGAGTCTCACAAGTCATAAGCGGTCTCTAGAAGGACATTATGACTATCAAAGATATATAAATGTCAATTAAATCTGAATAACCTTTTAATGATTAATTTGTGCTAATAATTCTCTTTTGTCAAACGATGTCTCAACTAAGATAAGTTTAGGCATGTCATCCTTGTTATTCTCAATTAATATTTCTTGATAACCAAGTAAGATTAGTTTTGAACAAATGATACTTCATTTAAGTATGGCTATGCTGATTAATCTTACTTGTTAAGCAGCCCAATACATACTGATGGGGTTACAGGACTAAGCCCAGAGCCTATTCGGTCCAGGCCCCGAACTTGGACCAGCAGGCCCAAGCCCAGCGACCCAGAGCTTGAGCCGGTGCAATCGATCAGGCCCATCAAGGAGCGGAAGCCCAAGACAAGAAGGTGAAGAGGCAAGTCCAGTGTAACACCCCAGCCCCACAGGAGCCGAGGTAGTTACTCAAAACCTCTAGTACTGTCCTCACAAATCGTCACCAACCTTTTTCGCGCACTTTGACCTCACTCGTGCGCGACCTGAGAAACTTCTCAGGGGGTCACCCATCCCAAGAATACTCCCGTGCAAGCTCATTTAACTTTGGAGTTCTTAGCTGATGAGCTCCCTTAAAAGGAGATGCACCTTGTTTGTATGAGTAATACTATTAATCCATTTAAATTAAATCTCAAGTGTTACAATCACCCCCACTTAGGATCGCAACGTCCTCGTTGAGCCCATAAGCCAATTTAATCTCAATCCAATTCAATCTCAATCATATCCCCGAATCTTCCCCTCCTAAGTGTCCGCCTGATATCCAACGGATCAACTCACTGTCGCAGGGTTGCTCTGATACCACTTGTAACACCCCGCCCCGTAGGGCCCGAGGTAGTTACTACTACAAATTTCCCACGCAAAACTACCATCAAATAATATTTTATTCCACAAGAAATATTGACATTATTTAAAATTATCAAAATTGTGCAGCAGAAAATTTAAAGGGAAACAGGGGCGTTACCGCCACACCCGATTCTAACCTAACCGAGTGCACAGGCTAACCACCTTCAAAACTAATTTGAACTCCAAAACATATATTTACTAAAGATCTTGGAAATTAAATTTACAATGATTTACAAACTATGTTTTCTAGCGGAAGCTCTCTTGAAACAACATCTTTATCAATTCATCACTTGTACAAAACAAGCACAGAAAGAAAATAAAAAGAAAACAAACATTAGCAATAATGCTAAGTAAATTCCACCTAACCTTTTGAAAATAATACTCCCTCCGTCCCTTATAACTTTGCCAACTTTCCTTTTTTGGTTGTCCCAAAAACTCCGTCACTTTCCTTTTTAATCAATCAATTTGTGGTTCGTGTTATTTCTCTCTCCTCTGCACAAATCTCTACCACACAGTTTTTACTTTATTATTTTATGTGCGGGTCAAACTTGGCAATCCTTTTCGGGACGGAGGGAGTAAGAAATTATATATATATATATATATATATATATATATATATATATATGTTGAAGACTATTTATTGTGAATCAAGTTTGTCTGTCTTGTCTGTAATAAGTTAGATGTTTACTATTTCTATTCTGTACTGATTAAATATATCTGTTAGAATAGTATACAATATGGGTCAAGTGTTAGGCCCATACTCAGGCAAGAAGCCTTTGTACGCATACCTGAGCCTCGCCTATAAAAGAGGGAGGAGGACTCAGGTTTGCGGTTAACTTTCGTATCTGCTCAAAATAGCCTTAGAGCTTATCATTCTTGTACGAAAGATTCACGGTATATCAGAGAAGGTTTTCACTTGATCTTTCTGTGTTCATCTTTATTGTTAATCTTTCATCTGTATGCCATATTATACTGTTGTTATAGAAAACAGGGAACAACAATATATATATATATATAGAGAGAGAGAGAGAGAGCAAGGATCAAATGAGAATACTTCTTAACATGAGAAATGAGAATGATTCTTGAGCTTTGGATTTTGGCATTGTGCATCAAGTAAAACAGAAATGTGCATATAAAAAATTGGAAAATCTGCATTTCAAGTGTGCAAAAATTTACACGTAAACGTGCACATTAGAATTTGGCATTACTTTAACTATAAATGTGCATTTTCGTGAATGATAAAGTGCATCGTTTTAGAGCGTTCTCATTTCTCACGTTAAGAAGTGTTCTCACTGGAACCGCACCATATATATATATATATATATATATATATATATATATATATATATATATATATAGAGAGAGAGAGAGAGAGAGAGAGAGAGAGAGAGAGAGAATGAATCTGGTGAGAAGCCTTGTAGGGTTGAAAAGTGAGAAGTCATCATGATCGTTAGATTAAAACTAATCTACGACAGAAATTTAAAATTAAAATAAAAGCGGGCTCAGATTTAGAAGCTGGGAATTTTTTTCTACCAATCGTTGAATAACCGAGACAGAGCAATCAGTTCACTGAACCTCAAAACCGCTCAAGAACTTTCAATCCCTCTTGCAATCGGATTCTGCCGAAATTGAGTCAGACTTCTCTGAACTTTGATGAACTTGTATCAATCGGACTCCGCCAAAGTTGTGTCAGACTTCTCCGAACATCGATAACCTGTATCGACGGACTTCGCTGAAGTTGTGTCAGATTTCTCGACGAACTTGAATCACCGGCGAAGTTGTGTTAGACTTCATCGACGAACTTCAATCGATCCGACTCCGCTGAAGTTTTGTCAGATTTCTCCGAACTTCACGAACTGAAATTGCACATCGCTAAAGTTGAATCACCGGCGAAGTTGTGTCAGACTTCTCCGAACTTCGGCTTGTATCTTCAATGGTAATTTCACAAAATTCGATAAACTTCGACTCCATTCATAAACTCCTTTCATTCAAGTTCTAAATACAAATTTAGGTTAACATATAGATTTTCATGCATTCCAAGTTGCCGATTTAGACTCTTATAGATTTTCATCCAAGTTTGTTGAAGCCGATTATAGTAATTTTGGGGGAAAACTGCTTTTAATTTGATATTTACGATTACATGTATTTGAATAATTTATTGATTTTACTACCAGAACTTATTGTTTGAGCAACACAGTTTGTTTAATTGTGTAAAACTAATATAAAGTTATAGTTCATTGAAGAAGGATATGAAGATGTTGCATTACATAAGTCTGTTAAAGCAAATATTGTTGTTCAAGAAGGTAATTTGAATTATATTGTGTGGAACCAGAGAGCATAATGTATGGAATGAATACTGCTATTAAAAGTTACTCCGTAAAATTTAAATATCAAAAGTTGAAGTTATTTATATAAAAGTTTATTATTTCTGTCTGGCTTTTTATAGACAAGCTGAACACTAAAGATGATAATGAGGAAGCTACAAGAACTGAACAAGGTTTCTTACTTCACTTAATATGCAAATACTAAAATTGTGGATACTGAAATGTATAGAATGAATACTTCTAATTAAAAGTTAGAATTATACTATCAAAAGTTAAAGTTATTTATATAAAAGTTTGAGTATTTCTGTTTTGGCTTTTTATAGATGAGCAGAACAATGCCGAGGCAAATGAGGAAGTTTCAAGGAATGAAGAAGGTATCTTATGTTGTGTTTTACAAATAAAATGTCTATAAATAATATGAAACTCAAGGCACAAAATGAAAACAAGTTATGCACAATATTTCCCTTAATATGGAATTACAAAAACTGTGGGTAGTGAAGAGTATAGAATGAACACTTCTAATTAAAAGTTAGAATTATTTTATTAAAAAGTTCAACTTATTTATATAAAAGTTTGAAGGTTTCTCTTTTGGCTTTTTATAGAGGAGCATAACAATGAAGAGGGAAATATGCAGGCTGCATTGAATGAAGAATGTATCTTATGTTGAGATTTAAAAATAAAATCTCTATATATAATATGAAACTCAAGGCACAAATTAAAAACAGATTATGCACAATATTTCCTGTAATATGCAATTACAAAAACTGTGGTAGTGAAAAATATAGAATGAATACTTCTACTTAAAAGTTAGAATTATTTAATTAAAAGTTCGATTTGTTTATATAAAGGTTTGAATGTTTCTGTTTTGACTTTTTATAGAGGAACATAACAATGGAGTATGAAATGTGGAAGTGTGTCATGGAGGGAAGAAGTTATTTATGTTGTGTTTTAACAAATAAATGTTAAAACTAAAAGTTTAATATTTTTAAAAGTTTGAATGTTTTTGGTTTAGAACAGTCGTTTTCTTGGCAACCTCACACTATTTTATTTTATCACCATGGAGCACTGTTTGATTGTTCTTGAATTGATGCTATAAATAAGTGAATGTTTTCATTGATTGCACCGTGTGTAAAACTAAAAGTTATGCATTTAATTCTAGAAGTTTCTAATCTGGTTCTATTAGTTTAATGATAAAATATACCTTCTTAAATTTACTTTAGGCACGGATAAAAGTGATAGTGCTAAATCTTGTTCTCCTTTTTAACACAGCATATGTGTCACTTGCAAGTTTCGGAAAAAAATGAAAAGGTTTTCTTTTGTGAAAAAGTTATAAATTTTCACTTTATAGTTATGTATTTTTTTGTAAGAATTACAAAGCATAATGAAGTTTATTAAGCTGCAGTGATTGAAAGAGCTCAAATGTATTATGCTTTCTTTTTCATAAAGCCTATTAGCTTAACTGGTAGAGTATCATGTGATTATTGGAGGATGTGGGTTCGAAACCCACATAGGCTACCTCAACGATTATTAATTTGAGAGTCAACTTATATACAAAGAAATGGTTAAGTAGGAGATCTCAGTAAAAAGATTGATAAGACAATCAATGAGGTGCCAACAAACTCTCTAGTCATGTAATCAAGAAGATAGGATATTATAGTTAACATAGGTTGAACAAAACAATAGTGTAAATCTTTGTTTCCTTTTTCTTTTCCTAATTTTGGGGTTATCTATCAATCATGTACAATACTTATGCAGTTATGAAAGTGTGTGGCCAACAAATAAGACACTTGAAGTAATTTCAAGTGTAAGTGTTTGTTAGCTGCTGCTCAAGTATGTTTGCATGTAGTATGCAGGCATGGAGACAGTCTGTTTGCAGCGGACGTTTCATAAAACTTGTTATTTTTTCTGGTAGTTATCTTTGTGCCAATTATTAGCATAGTTTTTAGAAGTTTGAAACAAGTAAGACCGAATAACTTGAATCACTGCCAGTTATAAAGCTTTTACCCACTTTTACGGATGCTTCTATTTCTGTTTTCACTCCAATCATTACTATGTTCATTTTAACTGCTATGTTATTTTCTTTGTTCACTGATGTGTTTACTTCTACTTGGAAGTTCATTGCCATGCCCAATTTATGTTTTATCTATGTTTTGGTTTATTTTACCTGATTTGTTTTGAATTTAAACTGAATGAAACCATTCAAAATAAATCTAAGTGGACTGCAAAATTATTAAAATGTAAAAATACACAATCGTTTTCATTTTATAAACCCTTTGGAAATCTCTTTGAATCCTCGTGAGCAAATACACTTATGAGTGATCGCCTCCTTAATGTCCTTCCATTAGAAACATCAGTAACAATGGCATATATGTAGTTTTTCAAGCGCTGCCAAGTTACAATCATGCTACTTCAGCTAGATCGTTCTGTCAGTCCACTAGCAAGAGACCAACAGTCTACCGACTTCTGCTACACACCTGAAACCTCAAAGCTTAGAGAGGAATGCTCCATGTCTGGAATGGAACCTTTTGGAGAGGAATAAGCTACCTAATATCACCATTTGGAGAGGAATACACTACCTAATATCACCATTTGGAGAGGAATACGCTACCTAATATCAAATATTCTGACGGCTTTGTGGAAAATTCAGACTTTCTTTTTTTATGTCGGAATCACATAAAAACATAAGTTTTGAGGCTCAATAGCTAAAGAGGAAAAAAGAAGGTTAAAGAAATGCAAAATACTTCTCTAATTTATCTCATCATACTTGATAGAAAAGTTAAAATAATAACATATGTATCTATATTTAAACTATGTGGGATTTGAACCCACACCATTGTGCACGTTTGCACATTGCTCTACCATTTGAGCTAATAGCCTTGACATGCATTTTTTTACCATTTAAATATTTATTTTATAACTAGATTTCACTCCAACATGACCTACAAATTGAAGAATAAGCTAGAAGATGATTGTAGCAGCAGGTGGTATTTGATAAAAACTCACTGCTATTGTTCTTTTAAAGAATAAGAACATCATTATTTGAAACTATGGTACTAGAAGCAACAAAAGTATAAAGGGTTGCAACTGCAGGTGGTATTTGTACAACTACTACAACAATTTACCTTTGGACAACTATAAGAACAACATGTACTACTACTGCTATATTTGTAGCAACATGAGCAGTTAAAAAATGAAAAAGAAGGTTTAGGACATTTTGGAGTAGTACAACAACCGCCACAAGATGAGCATGAACAAGAGCAATAATTTTTGTGGCGGCACTGAGAAGAATCTGGGAAAGAGCAACATTGAAAAAATTAGTGTTTGCAAATTAACATTCTCTGTTAATGCATAACTTTTATTCAAATTACTATAACTATTAACTCAAAAGACATAAATTTTATTCAGAAACCATATTAGTTGCTCCATTCACCAGCAAAGACAAAGATGTCGCCAATGTTTGTCAAGTGATCATCCCGTCTTTTCTCGACAACAATTACTTATGAAAAAGGGTTGTTCGTTGATAATGTTGCTTCCAGCTGTTGGTGCACATTATACCACGAAATTTCACTTGCTTCATTTTTTAAAAATAAATTCTCTTATGCCTTCCTCTCTCCCTTGCTTTCCCATGTAATGCATGTTATGCTATATTTGATTAATAAAATCTAATAATAAGTTAGAAGCAACAAAAATGGAACAGAATAGAAAGGCACTATACTAACTCATTCTACTTTTCTTTGGTGTTTCTAATCATAGTTCTCCACTTCTATGTGATAAAAATATCTATGTTGTGTAAGATTGTCAAGAAGCGTAAAGCTATTAAACAACTGAAATGTGTAACTTTGTATACCAAAATAGTAACTTGTAAACGAAATAATATAACTAGTAAGACAAAATACTCAACTTTTAATAACAAACTTCCTTAACTTCATCATTGGCCCGCTTTTTCAAGACTTTCCATAAACACCAAATTTCATTCTTAGTCTTTCGATAAGAGATGGTGAAATTAACAACTTGTAATTAACTTTTACTCAATAACTCAACTTTTACTCACATTAGTATAACCATTAACTCAAAACACATGACTTTTTATGTATGAGTGTAGAAATTAGAAGTTCAAAGAATGTAGTTGAAAATAACCAGAAGTTCATGATTTCTACTTGATCTTTGATTATAAATTGAGTGGTTGGCCTCTTCTCATAATGCTACCCCAAGTCAATTGGAAGGAGGTGTTCATAATTTTTATAAATCAAATCGTAGTATGCCCAGATAGCCCAGTCGTTGTTGTAAACGCAAATCTATATCTGTTACATTCTTAGGGTACTATTGTACTTCCATTAAATCGTAGTATGCCCAGATAGCCCAGTCGACTAACAAGACACATAAAACCATTAAAACACAATCCAATACCTTGAAAGACATCACTTTTATTCAAAACTCATACGAGGTCTACAGTTTAGGAGGCTAAATTTTCACATAAATGTAAATTTAAGAGGATGAAAATATAACTGAATAGACAATGATTCAATAGGAAATTAGGCAATGAGTTTCATAGGTTATTCATAAAATTATACTCTACCTTCAAATGAATCCCATTGCCGTTCACACATTCTGTTAGTACCCAATTTTTATAATATTTTGATGATGCCACTATACTTAGCACGTGTACATTGTATCTCATTTTGTTCTAATATTAACGTGACAAATTAAATGTACAGTTTTTGAGTCTAAGAAATATTACCGGAAAAATAAAAATGCAATAAGGTAAAATTTCTTTACCTTAATAGGATATTTGAATCCTACCGGCAAATACTATTTGACTCAAAAATTACTCATATGTCACGAAGCTCGTAATATCAAATGAATGATTGAAGACAAAAACCTGACCGGTATTTAATACCGAATCAAGTACTGGGGGCTGCGGCATGGGACGCACACATGAAACTGTTTCATGTGGAGAGAAACTTCAGCGGGTGAATTATTCAAGACAAATGCATCAGCCCGAATTAAAGCTCCAGCACAAGAAGACGAATGTACAATTTGTCCTTGTCAGAATTTCAACGTCAAAGATTAATCCATCCTAACCAACGAATGAGATGAATTCAAAGGAGATGCCTATAAATATAGGCTGAAACGAAAGTTTCTAACCAAGCTTTGAACATCCAAAGAGAGAATTTCTATCACAAACATACACGAGATATCTAGCAAAAGAGAAAGTGCAGTTCTAAACTTTACTCTCTGCATAGACTCATGCTTCACTAAACTTCAAGTATACGAGCTCTTCATTGCTACATCATAGAAGTTTAGTTCCTAGTTGGAGGTTAGAACTTTCTTGTAACAAATCACATATTGTTGTAAACACTTAGGAGAACAGTTGTTCGGATCCTACAGTGTAAGTAGATAGATAGAGTACCTTTTGATCCCCACTGGTTCATTAGAGAAAAGTCTAAGGACTGAGTAACTTTGAATGGTGCTATACTCATCGTGAAAAACCTTCAATCTAGGCCTAAGTGTTGTAAAGGCTAGATTGGCACTAAGTGTATTGGGCTTAATACTTTAGTGAAATCCATCTGAAAGAGGGTGGGACTGGACGTAGGAGGATTACACCACCTCTGAACCAGGATATATCGTGTGTTGAATTCACTTCAGTCAACAAAGCACACACCCAACACTTCTCACATAAAGATTGTAGTTTGCCGGTAGAAACCTAAGCAGTTGTCTTAATTGACCCAACTGCTTATCTTACTGCTTAATTACTCACTTTCTTTAAGACCAAATTTACACCTTTAACGTGCACCAACACCACTTCAAAGGATCACTCTTTCAGTTCTCTGAAACTCACCTTCTAAGTACAGCAGGTGCCTCAGCAGTTCCCTGGAGTCCACTCAACTGCTGAGCCCTCTGCTCGTATATACTTACTTCGTGTTAAACATCTCAAACATCACCAAATTGTCACTACATCGCCAAGAAGTTTGCTTAACCCAATAAGCTTTTAACTCAAGCAGGTGCCTCAGCAGTTCCCTCACATTCACCCAACTGCCGAGTCCACTGCTTCAGCAAAAAGCTATAGTTTCTTTTAACTTAAGCATACTCACTAAAAAGGCTTATCATACTCATCAGTCAACTATCTTTACCTTCATTATATACTCTGCATTTCTTAAGCAGTAGCCTCAGCAGTTCCCTGCTCTTAGCCACCTGCTAAGCCAACTGCTAGCATACTAAGCCAAATACTCTCCAAGTTAGAAAGTGGATAAACACTCATTACATAAAGGGTAAAGACTTCCGCTGTGCATCTATAAAACTATCAAAAGTTTATAGATTAACTCTTTTAGAGTGAAAACTTTTAAAAGTCGAAAAAGATTTAAAAAACTATTCACCCCCCTATAGACTTTTACCCTATGCGAGACCATCAAGTGGTATCAGAGCGGAGTGTTCCTAGAGTCATTTATTGACTATTTTGAACTAAAGATCCAAAGCCACTTCTCCTCCCAAACACTTTCAAAACAATGGACAGTCAACTAGCCAAAAACCTCCTATTCAACTTAAACAAATTTGATGATTGGAGAATAAGGATGAAGGCACATCTAAGTGCCTTACATGATGAGATGCTGGAAGTAATTACTACTGGACCTATCAGGATAATGAAGGTCAGCACATCTAAAACTGATGACCAGGAGGATGTGTACATTCCTAAGCCCAAACTAGAATGGACAACTGAGGACAGAAAGAGAAATAACCTTGATCACATTGCCAAGGATATTCTCTTCAAATCTGTTGATGAATCCATATTTCCCAGGATTATGAAATGTGAAACTGCAAAGGACGTTTGGGATGAGCTCACGAAAATTGGAGCTGGTGATGAACAGGAGAAAGACAATAAACTAACCATGGCCCTCAAGAAATTTGAGGACTTCAAACTGCTGCAAAATGAATCCATCCATGAGATGGAATCCAGGTTCCTAAAGATCACTGCAGAGGTCTCAGACCTAGGGAAAAATCTACCTCAAAAAGAGATTTCCCTTGAAGTCTTGAGAGGCCTGCCCTCTAAATGGGACATGAAGGTGACTGCTATGAGAGATAGCAGGGATCTAAGAACCTTATCAACTGATAAGCTCTTCAGTGATCTCAAAGCCTATGAATTTGAGATGAAGGAAATAAAAGAAGAAAAGGAAGATGAATCCAAGACACTAGCTCTAGTGTCTGAGCCTGACCCTTCAAAATCCAGTGAGAAATCCCTCAACAACCTCCTTACTGATGAGCAGTTTGCTATGTTTGTAAGGAAGTTTAAAAGGTTCATGAAGAAGGAGGGAACTGCTCCAAAAAGACCATACAATCTGCCATACAGGAGACAAGGGAGACCTCAAACCAGCGAGGAAACTATCTTGTGCTACAACTGTAGACAATCAGGACATTACAAAAATAAATGCCCTCTGCCCTTAGCCCAGAAATATCAAGGGCAACAGGGGAATGCTCCCAAAGCTGGTTACAAGAAGGACTTCAAAGGCATGATACAAGCCTTTGTAAGTGAAAAGAAAAAGAAGGAACCGCGATCTGAAGATGAAAGCAGCTCAAGTGATGAAAGCTCTTCATCCGAAAGCTCAGAGGAAGCATTTCTATGCCTGGGATCCTGGCAAGTGGCTGAAGAAGGCAGCAGTTGGCTCACTGCAGAGAGAAGCAAGTGGATCAGTGAACCCTCCACCAGCTCAAATGAAAATAATGAAAGCTGCTCTCCTAGATGCTTGATGGCTAAAAATCACTACAATGATGTCGAGGTAACATCCTGCTCTTCCTATAGCTCTAGTGATTCTGGACCTAACAATATAACTTTGGAATCTTTATTACAAGATTTTCAAAAAGTCCAAGAGCACCATGTTCTCTTGAATGTTGAAAATGATAGACTGAAACAAGACATTAAGGCCATTCATTCTAAATTACTAGATGCCTTAAGCAAAAATGACATCTTAGAAAAGGAGAACAAAGAGCTGAGAAACTCCGGCACAAATAGTAAAACCTCTCACCTTACTGCTGAAGTTACTCTAAATAGGAAGAAAAGAGGTCTTGGTTACTCACCCCCCCCCACCAGACTCACTCAAAACTGCACATCTACAAGCCACAGATCATACACAAGGAAGCTAACCTACAAAAAAAATCATTCCCCAAAAGTTCCCAAAAGAAGGAACCTGCTCCTAAACCAAAATCCAAACACCTGTATAAATCAACACCTCCTCACCATCTAAACCAAAGATCCTGTTGGCAACCAATCAATAAGACCAACCACAGCCAAAATACCAAGCAGACTCCTCAAATAAATAATCCACTTCTCACCTCAAGGAGAAAAAGGATTAACAAGTATATAGCCATTCCTTTTGATTACAACACCTCAAATGGCTATAGACCAATCTGCTTAGAACTCAATGGTTCTAGATGGGCATGGATGCCTAAACTTGTACAAGGGAAGTCGCCCACTAACATGTGGGCTACTGCTCAACAATAATTTATACAGGAAGGTGCTGGAGCAGCTGAAACACAAACATGGTTCATAGATTCAGGCTGCTCCAGGCACATGACAGGCAGCAGGCGGCTCCTGTCAAACTATACAGCAAGGGAAGGACCCAAAGTAACATTTGGGAATGTGGAAAAACAAGGAGAAACCAAAGGAGCTGGAGACTTATCAATTAATGGACTTACAATCCAAAACATATCCTATGTTAAGAGTTTAAAGTTCAATCTCATAAGCACAAGCCAGCTCTGTGACAATGGCTTTAATGTTACATTCTCCAAAGACATATGCTTGATTAGAGATGTCAAAAATGACAAAATTGTGCTCACTGGTAGAAGGAAGAAGGACATGTACATTGTTGATTGGAGCTATGCAAAGGAAGGAATCTGCTTAGTGACAAAGGCAGATTCAAACTTAAGTTGGGAATGGCACAACAAATTAAGCCATCTAAACTTCAAAACAATCAAAAAACTGTCCAGAAAAGGTTTGGTGAAGGGACTCCCTGAAATCAACTTCAAAAAGGACCACCTCTGTGATGATTGTCAACAAGGGAAACAAACCAAGGTATTATTCAAATCAAAAGAAGTGGAATCATCAACTAGGCCCTTAAGCCTACTACACCTTGACTTGTTTGGACCAGTTGAACCAACAAGCTTAAGTGGTAGAAGGTACACCCTGGTTGTAGTTGATGATTATTCTAGATACACTTGGACCATATTCTTAAAGAATAAGAATGAAACAGAGAAGAAACTGCCTGAATTGATGAGGCTAATTCAAAATGAGAAAAGTCTCTCAATCCAGAAGATCAGGTCAGATAGAGGTACTGAATTTCTCAACTCCATCATAATTCAGTACTGTGAAGAAAATGGAATCCATCATCAAACCTTAGCAGCAAGAACACCTCAACAAAATGGTGTTGCTGAAAGAAGGAACCGAACTCTCAAGGAAGCAGGAAGGACAATCTTAGAAGCAGCTGGATTACCCAAAAGATTTTGGGCAGAAGCAATCAACATTGTTTGCTACACTCAAAATAGAAGTCTTATTCATAAGACTCACAAAAAGACACCATATGAGCTATGGAAAGAAAGGAAGCCTAATGGCAGTCATTTCCATGTGTTTGGATCCAAATGCTTTATCCTAAATAATGGAAAAGACTATCTCAAGCCATTTGATCCCAAATCTGATGAAGGGATCTTCCTGGGCTACTCAACAACTAGCAAGGCATTCCGGATTCTCAACAAAAGAACTCTGGTGGTAGAAGAATCAATCCATGTGGTATTTGAAAACCACCCCACTTCTCAAGTAAAAGATGAAGGTGAGTCATCAAAATCAAGGGACACTGGAAAGGCTCCAAGCTGCCTTCCAAATAATAGTGTTAAAAAGGATGGAAAGGCAGTTGACTCAAAAGGCAGCCGACTGCCAGCAGTTGACTCAAATGGCAACCAAATGCCAGCAGTTGACTCAACTGACAGCCCACTGCCAGCAGGTGACTCACCAAAAGACAACCTTCCAAGCACTCATGACATTCCCAATCTTCCTATTCTACCAGATGATAGTGAAGAGGAAGAAGAGGAGGAGGATGAACAACAAAATCAATCCAAAACAACCACATCTGATGTTAGATGGTTGAGCAAACATCCTCCTCACCAAATCATTGGAAATATCAATACAGGGGTTCGTACCAGATCAGCAATTCAGAGAGAAACACTATTCTCATGCTTCATCTCTCAAATTGAACCCAAGAAAGTTGAAGAAGCCCTACTCGACTCAGACTGGATACAAGCCATGCAAGAGGAACTCAATCAGTTTGAGAGAAATAATGTATGGGAACTTGTACCCAGACCCTATCATCAACATGTGATAGGAACTAAATGGGTGTTCAGGAACAAAATGGATGAGGAAGGCACCATAGTCAAGAATAAGGCAAGATTGGTAGCCAAAGGCTACTACCGGGAAGAAGGTATATATTTTGATGAAACCTTTGCTCATGTTGCCAGATTGGAAGCTATAAGAATCTTCTTGGCTTATGCTACTCCTAAGCAATTCACAGTCTATCAAATGGATGTGAAAAGTGCCTTCCTAAATGGTCTACTAGAAGAGGAGGTCTATGTGGAGCAACCTCCTGGTTTTGAAATCAATAGAGAGAAGGATCAAGTCTACAAATTGCACAAGGCTCTTTATGGACTCAAGCAAGCCCCAAGAGCATGGTATGACACTCTCTCTGATTATTTAGTGAAGAATGGATTCACTAAAGGCAAAGTAGACAAGACTTTATTCAAAACTGAAGAAGGTGCCCACATATTGCTTGTTCAAATTTATGTTGATGACATAATCTTTGGAAGTTCAAATCAAGCATTATGTGAGAAATTTTCAACTCTCATGCAAAGTAAATTTGAAATGAACATGATGGGAGAGTTGAATTATTTTCTGGGATTACAAGTAAAGCAGACTCCAAATGGTATCTTTATCAACCAAGCTAAGTACACAAGAGATCTCAAGAAAAGGTTCAAAGTTGAGAACAAGTCCACTATGAAAATTCCCATGAATACATCCCAAAGTTTAAGTCATGATGAAGATGGGAAAGATGTTGATCCTACACTCTATAGAGGGTTAATTGGCTCCTTGTTATATCTCACCACTAGTAGGCCAGACATATCCTACTCAGTTGGTGTATGTGCAAGGTTTCAATCAAAGCCCAAAGAAAGCCATCTCCTAGCTGCAAAGAAGATACTGAGGTATCTAAAAGGCAATCCTAACCCTGGATTATGGTACCCAACAAATGGAGGTTTTGACCTCTATGGATATTCAGACTCTGACTTTGCCGGGTGCAAAATTGATAGAAAAAGTACATCAGGTACCTATCAATTAATTGGTGGAAGACTTGTCTCTTGGTTCAGCAAGAAACAAAATTCAATTGCTACTAGCACTGCTGAAGCTGAATACATACCTGCAGGCAGTTGCTGTGCTCAAATCCTATGGATGAAACATCAATTGAAGGATTATGAAGAAGAAACAAAGGAAATCATCATTTTGTGTGATAATACAAGTGTTATAGCTATCACTCATAATCCAATATTTCACTTAAGAACCAAACACATTGAGATCAGGCATCACTTTATCCGAGAGCATGTTGAAAAGAAGACCATCAAGCTAGAGTACATTCCCACTGAGAAGCAGTTGGCTGACATATTCACCAAGCCATTGAATGAAGCCAGATTCAATGAACTAAGACAGGAGCTTGGAATGCTAGATGATCTAGATCAAGTGAAGGAGTAGCCCTACACCCATTCAGGGGGAACATAACTCCATAATCAAAGGGGAATTCCTAGCCACCTGCTCAGAGGAATTTCTGTGAAGTACTCTGGAGTAGGCACTTGCTAAAGGTAGGCTACTCAAAACATCAAAGGAATGAAGCATCAAGGTCCAAATAAGTCACTATCAGGATATCAAGATCAAAAGGAGTCAAAATTCACAAAATTGGCTCAGCAGTTGACTGCATCGTAGCAAGCAGTGGGCTCAGCAGGCGACTGGCCAATAGCCCACTGCTACTTGTAAATAGAATGAATATGCACACTCTCTGAACAAGGAGGAAAACAACTACAAAGGGAAGGAAAACGAATGGAGGTAAAAATCCTGGCTCAATATTTCGTACAGGTAACTGCCAGTAGGTGACTGCCTCTGGAGCAGGGCACTGCTTCAGGCAGCAGTTGGCTCAATTTCTGACAAATGCCCATGGAATCTCAACAAGTGACATACATCATATTGATCCACTAAGATCAAAGATTCCAAAAAGCCAACTCGTGTCTTCAGAAACCTTCAAAATTTTACCCAAAATTGAGCCCCCTGCTAACAGTGTGAACACAGTTAATGCTTAAAAGGCCAGCCGTATTCTCCAACGGCTATATTCCAACGGCTAGTTCCCGATAGCCTATAAATACTCCCTCCGTACAAACCCCTCACACTTTTCACTCTGCAATCTCTTTCTACCTATTCTAAAGCTCTCAAACTCTTTATTAACACTCTTAAAAGCTCTCTCTCTCATACACCACCACCACCACCACAAATCCTTCCTATCCCCATATACACAGAAATGGCCTCACTCATCCAAATAGCCAAGTCCATCTTTACTGGATCGATCCTCAACATTCCTAAAGTCCTTGAAAGAGCTGACAACAAAGACCTAATGAGGGACTGCTAAAAATGGCAACCTACGCATATCCTTGCTTCTACCCCGAGGTAGTGGCAGAGTTCTACACTAACTCCACTCTTGGGACACTGAAGTCCGTGGTAATGGGATTCGAGGTCGAGATAAAGGAAGAAGACATAAGCAAACTGCTCTCTCTACGCGGAGAAGAGGCTCCAACTGTAGAAGACCTCAACCTAAATGAAAAGATCTTCAAAGAAACAGTATTCATCACAAGGGCTCAACACCTAAACACATTGAAAGTCAAGAAAAAGATGATGGTTCCAGAATACGCCATCCTCCTAAACTTTCTCTACAAGTGTGTCGACACAAGAACTACAGCCCTGGACGAAGTCAATGCACAAAGAGTCAAGCCATTGACGTCAATCATCTCAGGGGTCCCATTCAACTGGTCAAGGTACGTCCACAACGAACTCCTAAAATACATAAAGAAAGTTCACACAGGAAAGGGAGAAGATGGTATCCTACCATTACTGGGATACGGGTTTATGACAGGGGAACTGCTCAAGAAGAAAGGAATAGTAGGATCCATCAAGGAAGAAACAACTTGGAGAAAATTTCTCTATCACACTTCAAAGGCAGGGGCCCCACAAGTTCAGAAAATAGAGGACTCCTTCATCTCCAACGAGCCTCTTCAAATCACCCTTGACAGAATCAAAACAAAGACTGCCAAGAGAATCAGATCAGGATGCCAAGCAAAAAAACCAAAGAAACCAAGAACAGCAACAAGAAATCTACAGGCCGAAATGGAAGAAGTTGCATCTTCCTTTAACCCAAGTCAAGAAGAAGCAGTGGCCTTCCTTCTTGCCCTGGTTAACGAAGAAGCAGTGGTCACCCCTCATATAACACCCCCAAATTTCCCACCCAAAACGTTGATATAATTGAAATAAAACTTTGATTTATTGATAATGAAAATTTAAAGAAATACAGCGGAAGTCTAAAATAGGGAAATGGGTGTTACCGCCACATCCGGTCATCTCTCAACCGGATGCACAGGCAACTAAAAACATAACAACTAATTTAATAAAAGTAAAGTGTTCGAAAAGTAAATGTTTATTTTATGACTAATATAACTAAGGCGACTTCTAACTCGCTCTCGGCCGTGCAAGCAATCATCACTCAACAACATCATCCTCACCTGCACAAATAAAGTGCAGAAACAAAACAAGGAAAAGAAAACAAAAATTAGCTTTAGAGCTAAGTAAGTACTACCCAACCCCGTAAAATAATCATGTTTGACAAAAATAGAATTTTATATACTAATATATAAAAATACTCACACCATCGAAATTCTTTTCACTTTGATTTTTCTCAAGACTACTTCTTTACAAAAATCCTCAACTTCTCTATAAAACTTCATAATAACTCTTCTCTTTGATTTCCTCAAAAATCACTTCTTCTCTAACTTCCTAGTAATTTAGAAGGGCGGTGCTCAACCTTTCGGTAGAGCCCGGTGGACCGTGGTTACGGACGGCCACCCCGAACAAGTGCCGGTACCACAACTGCTCTGTTGGAAACGAAACGACTACCTTAAGTGTGCACACCCCCTAAAAGGGATTCCAAGCCCCCCGAGTAGTAAGTCGTAACGAGTAGTCGGGACTCAGTCTACCAACTACCCCTGAATAAGATATTTTGAATGACTAGGGACTACTACTACCATAACTTCTTCTTAAAAGGGATCATCGATCCAAATATCACTTTAAACTCAAACTGTACTTCTTAGTAGTAGCAGACCTAATCACCCTCCACATTTATCCGGACGTGGAAAACCGACACCACGGATTTCTCCCGTGATGCTCACCTCTTATAAAAATGTAAATTTTATCTTCAATAAATAATACTTCAAAAAATACTTCTCAATTTCTCTAAAAAGTCTTGAAGGTATTTAAAAATATTTAATACCCCAAAAGTACTTAATTTATATTTCTCAACAACCATATATATAATATCTCTTCACAATTCTCATACACAAAATTCAACAATTCACACTTATTCACATAATGCATAATAAGCATATAATACGAGGAAACAATTTTAGATTGGCAGAGAAACTTACCTCTAGTCCGGGTGCTCCTAATTCTCTTCTTCTACTCCGGTCTCTAAATAATCACCTTTTTAATTAAGATGATATAATTAGTCACTTACTCTTTAATAATTATTTTACTCGATTTTTACCTTTTATTTTATTTTTCGAATTCACTAATTCAATTATTTTATTATCCGCGTTAATCACTTCTTATTAATTAAATTACCTTATTAATTCCGTCGTTAATTAAAATACTTAAATTCTAAAACATACGAATTTAATTAATTACAATATCAAATTTCTAATTTAATAATCATCTTTTTATTTACTCAACTCCTAAAGCATATGGTATGGCTTAATATTATATCCGAATTATTTTTAATCTAACTAATCAAATATCAAAATTAGTTTATATTAACATTATTAGCCTTAATAAATCCGAATTAACTAATATATTCGGATTTTATTAATTACTTAAACACTTAATATTTTAAAGTCCGAAATTATGCAAATTTTATATTACTCTACCTTAATTAGTCCAATAATTAGTGAAAACAAAATCTACCAATTTATTTAATCTAATTATGATACCAAGTCGAAATAATTATTTTAATATAATATTCTCTAATGAATATTAAACTATAAATTAATTTTATCGATAATAAACATTTTATTATTTAACTAATTAGCTTTATATGGTCCAATTTAATAAAATAGCCAAGAGTCGACTTTATAAATTAATAACCATCCATAACTACATTTTGGTTCTATATTTGGCTTAGGTTGTCCAATTATTTATTTTATAATTCATTTTCCTTAATTATTCATTTATTTTCGTATATCAAATAACCGGTCCATTCACAATTAAATATACTAATATTAATTTTTATTAATTATAAATGGTCCATAATGTCTTAGTTAGTCTTATATTTATCCTAGTTTACTCCAATATTTATTTCATAATTAATTTCGCCATTTACTTATTTATTTACTAATTGTGTACAAATTGGCCCAATTACCATTAAATCAATTAAAAATAGCTAAAAATATTATTTTTCAATTCTGGTTGGTCCGAACATGTATAATTACACCAGGTATTTAATTTATATTTTTCCAGATTTTATTTATTTCATTTACTATTTTATTTTTAATTTTTATTGCAACTGGGCCGAACTGGCCAAATTTAATTCTTCTGGCCCAAAAAATCAGGCCCACAAGACAGACCCTTGTCTGGGTCGTCTTCTCCATCAGCTCGCCGGAAAAAAAACGGGGAAAGAGAAAGAAAAACGGGGAAGAGGTTTTACCTCGTCGGAAACGGCCAACGGGGTAGCGGTGCACTCCTCTCGGGACGGCGAAGGCCGGTGGAGGGTTGGCGGCGGCGACGGCGGCTCCTGCTCCTCCGGTTTCTGTCGGGAAAGTTTTCCGGCGAAAACTCCGGCGAGCGTTTTCTCCCTCGTTTCACGACCGTTTTCAATGATTCTTCCTCCGTTGGATTCCTCTCACGAAGGGGAAGGTCTGGGAAGCGTTTTCAGGGCTCGGTTTTGAGTCTAACGATGGGTTGGAAAAAATTCAGTTATATATATATATATACGTTTTTCCGACGAAATGTTTGGGATGAAAAGGCCAGGCAACTCTTCTGCTATTTATAGAGATGGCTGGGTGTAAAGCTTCTGATTCAGATCCTAAAATCCTGCTCCTAAGATTTTTTTTTTCTCTTTTGGAACGTTTCATACGTTGGGAGATTTCCTCCGTTATAAAATTTAATTTTTTAAAATTTTTTTCCTTTGTTGATTTGTAACTGATGTGGGTTATACGTATAGTATTAAAAAATATATAATATTATTAATTTAATAATTTACTTTCTGATTTTATACGTAGGTTTATATATTTAGGAGTAAAAATGGAAATTGTGTTTTGTAAAAATAAAATATAGCTTTACTTCTTATGTCATATGTAAAATATTACTTCTTTTATCGGACCATTTTTATCTGACTAAAATGTCACAATTGTTAATTTTCTGTCTGGTTCACTTGTTTCATAAAATGTTGTTCCTACTATTGAAATATTTTTATCTGACTAAGACGCCATAAATTTTGAAATTTTTATCTGATTAGAATGTTACATCTGTTGAATTTTTGTCTGACTCAATTAATAATTAAAATGTCACTTCCGTGATATTTTATCTGACTAATAAAAAATTATTTTTATTTTTATTTAATTTTTTTTTTTTTGGGTGTCACACCTCAAGCCATCATTCAAGAAGAAGAAGCGGAGATGTCTGCTGCCTCCTCAAACGCAAGTAATGATTCTCAGATTCCTCTCTCTATACTCCTTCCCAGAATCACACAAAGGGATCAGCAAGAGGAGCAGTTGGCTCTCCAAGAAACAGAGCACGGGACTCAACCAGAGCAGGTGACTCCTCTAGTTGAGCAGGTCCCTCCATCTCTAGCAGTGGCCTCACATCACCTAACTCCATTGGACCAGCTGGATGAAGAATTTGCCAGAGTCAAGGCATGGAGATCATGGAAGGTGTCAAGGATTCTACATCAAGTTGAAACAATCGCACATTTCATTGAAGAGGAAGACTTTGTAGTAGATCGGCTTGGAACCGATGACATGACAGACGCAACAAGGTTACTAAAAATCAACCAAGTCTATGCAATCAAAAGGAAGCAGCTCCCTGCCAAGTATGCTACTGAAGATTCCAGTGATGATGATCTGGATAATGATGACAATAATCCTGATAATGCTCCTAAGGAACCACCTCGCTCCACAGGAAAACATATCATTCATTCAACCTCCTCCTCAAGTGATGAAGAACTCAGGCAGGCCCTTGAGAAATCCAGAATGGAAACTCAAAGAGGAAGAGAGCCCTCCAAAGCCCCACAAGAGCAGCTGGCTGCCACCTTGGAGCAGGGGCCTCAATTCCTTGACCTAAATTCAGAACCTCAGCAAGATGTTGCCCCAACACCGCAGCCTACAACTTTAAATGACATACGGGAGCAAATCTTCAATGAAGGAGAAAAGGACACCCCCACACTGGCTGAGGTATTCATGCATGAACGAAGAGCAACTACAAAGTTCATAAGCAATGCAGAGGTTAGACTTCACAAGCGATTGATCAAAATGCAAAAGCATTTTGACCAACTTCTGGAAGCAAGGTTTGCGGAGGTTCACTGCCACATCAAAAGCAACCTCATGATCCAGCAGGTGTTCAACTCAGAACAAAAGGCCCAGCTAAAGATGCAACTTTCCCAGCAGCCCACTCAAATCGAAGAAATTCACAACGAACTAGCAGCTCAAAGAGCTAAGGACTGGGAACTTGAGCTACAAAATTATTAAAACGTAAAAATACACAATCGTTTTCATTTTATAAACCCTTTGGAAATCTCTTTGAATCATCGTGAGCAAATACACTTATGAGTGATCGCCTCCTTAATGTCCTTCCATTAGAAACATCAGTAACAATGGCATATGTGTAGTTTTTCAAGCGCTGCCAAGTTACAATCATGCTACTTCAGCTAGATCGCTCTGTCAGTCCACTAGCAAGAGACCAACAATCTACCGACTTCTGCTACACACCTGAAACCTCAAAGCTTAGAGAGGAATGCTCCATGTCTGGAATGGAACCTTTTGGAGAGGAATAAGCTACCTAATATCACCATTTGGAGAGGAATACGCTACCTAATATCAAATATTCCGACGGCTTTGTGGAAAATTCAGACTTTCTTTTTTTATGTCAGAATCACATAAAAATATAAATTTTGAGGCTCAATAGCTAAAGAGGAAAAAAGACGGTTAAAGAAATGCAAAATACTTCTCTAGTTTATCTCATCATACTTGATAGAAAAGTTAAAATAATAACATATGTATCTATATTTAAACTATGTGGGATTTGAACCCAAACCATTGTGCACGTTTGCACATTGCTCTACCATTTGAGCTAATAGCCTTGACATACATTTCTTTACCATTTAAATATTTATTTTATAACTAGATTTCACTCCAACATGACCTACAAATTGAAGAATAAGCTAGAAGATGATTGTAGCAGCAGGTGGTATTTGATAAAAACTCACTGCTATTGTTCTTTTAAAGAATAAGAACATCATTATTTGAAACTATGGTACTAGAAGCAACAAAAGTATAAAGGGTTGCAACTGCAGGTGGTATTTGTACAATTGCTACAACAATTTACCTTTGGACAACTATAAGAACAACAACATGTACTACTACTGCTATATTTGTAGCAACATGAGCAGTTAAAAATGAAAAAGAAGATTTAGGACATTTTGGAGTAGTACAACAACCGCCACAAGATGAGCATGAACAAGAGAAATAATTTTTGTGGCGGCACTGAGAAGAATCTGGGAAAGAGCAGCATTGAAAAAATTAGTGTTTGCAAATTAACATTCTCTGTTAATGCATAACTTTTATTCAAATTACTATAACTATTAACTCAAAAGACATAACTTTTATTCAGAAACCATATCAGTTGCTCCATTCACCGGCAAAGACAAAGATGTCGCCAATGTTTGTCAAGTGATCATCCCGTCTTTTCTCGACAACAATTACTTATGAAAAAGGGTTGTTCGTTGCTAATGTTGCTTCCAGCTGTTGGTGCACATTATACCATGAAATTTCACTTGCTTCATTTTTTAAAAATAAATTCTCTTATGCCTTCCTCTCTCCCTTGATTTCCCATGTAATGCATGCTATGATATATTTGATTAATAAAATCTAATAATAAGTTAGAAGCAATAAAAATGGAATAGAATAGAAAGGCACTATACTAACTCATTCTACTTTTCTTTGGTGTTTCTAATCATAGTTCTCCACTTCTATGTGATAAAAATATCTAAGATGTGTAAGATTGTCAAGAAGCGTAAAGCTATTAAACAATTGAAATGTGTAACTTTGTATACCAAAATAGTAACTTGTAAACGAAATAATATAACTTGTGAGACAAAATACTCAACTTTTAATAACAAACTTCCTTAACTTCATCATTGGCATGCTTTTTCAAGACTTTCCATAAACACCAAATTTCATTCTTAGTCTTTCCATAAGAGATGGTGAATTAACAACTTGTAATTAACTTTTACTCAATAACTCAACTTTTACTCACATTACTATAACCATTAACTCAAAACACATGACTTTTTATGTATGAGTGTAGAAATTAGAAGTTCAAAGAATGTAGTTGAAAATAACCAGAAGTTCGTGATTTCTACTTGATCTTTGATTATAAATTAAGTGGTTGGCCTCTTCTCATAATGCTACCCCAAGTCAATTGGAAGGAGGTGTTCATAATTTTTATAAATCAAATCATAGTATGCCCAGATAGCCCAGTTATTGTTGTAAACGCAAATCTATATCTGTTACTTTCTTGGGGTACTATTGTACTTCCATTAAATCGTAGTATGCCCAGATAGCTCAGTCGGCTAACAAGACACATAAAACCATTAAAACACAATCCAATACCTTGAAAGACATCACTTTTATTCAAAACTCATACGAGGTCTACAGTTTAGGAGGCTAAATTTTCACATAAATGTAAATTTAAGAGGATGAAAATATAACTGAATAGACAATGATTCAATAGGAAATTAGTCAATGAGTTTCATAGGTTATTCATAAAATTATACTCTACCTTCAAATGAATCCCATTACCGTTCACACATTCTGTTAGTACCCAATTTTGATAATATTTTGATGATGCCATTATACTTAGCACGTGTACATTGTATCTCATTTTGTTCTAATATTAACGTGACAAATTAAATGTACAATTTTTGAGTCTAAGAAATATTACCGGAAAAATAAAAATGCAATAAGGTAAAATTTCTTTACCTTAATGGTATATTTGAATCCTACCGGCAAATACTATTTGACTCAAAAATTACTCATATGTCACGAAGCTCGTAATATCAAATGAATGATTGAAGACAAAACTTGACTGGTATTTAATACCGAATCAAGTACTGGGGGCCGCTGTAACACCCCCATTTTTCCCACCCAAAAAATCACATTTTTAAATGAAACCATCTTTATTATTAAACATATTTAGAATACAGCGGAAGTCTTTAAGGGAAAAACAGGTGCGTCACCGCCACACTCAACCTATACATGATTGAGTGCACAGGCTATCCACCATAAGTTCAAATAACAATGAAATGGGTCTTAGGACAAAGTTTATGAATTACAAATTTAAACAACGATAATTAATCAAACGTGTGCAACTAGCGGAACACTCGGGCAGCAAGTACATCAATCTCCATAATCATAATCATCTGTACAATAGAGCAAAGAGAAGAAGACAAAAGACACAAAAATTAGCTTTAGAGCTAAGTAAGATTCCACCCGAACCCGTAAAATAATATAATTTGGAAAATAGGTTTGGTATAGGTATATATATAGAAAATACCCTCTCATATCTCCAAAATAACTTCATGTCTCAAAATAATTTCTTCAATAGATAATGTCATTCCTCAATTCCTCCAAAAGTAATACTTTAGATTTCTTTTAAGAGTGGGCGAAACTCAAGATTCCTCGAGCCAACGAGTCGTTGTTATTTACGACTCATCCCGGAATTCCGGCTCCCACCGACCACCAATTTGGAAGCTGAATTTCTATCTTAAGTGTGCACACCCTCTAAAAGGGATTCCAAGCCCTCCGAGTAGTAAGAAATCCAAGTAGGCAGGATGTTTTCTACCACATACTCACAAGGGACATTGTCCAGGGATAAATTAGATAACTACTACTACAACCACCAAAGGACCTTTGGTCCTCAAATAAAAGCCCGGGATGTCTACCGGAGCATGTCATTGTCGGACTGGTTACCGACCCAAATAAATTTCACCAAAAGTAGTAGTAGTCCTAATCACCCACGCCTCGTGTTTCTCTCGAGACGTAAAAATATATTATGAAAAACTTTAAGTTTTTCCCAAAGTCATTCTTGTCACACTTTCCAAAAATATACTTTGTAATAAATATCAATCCACCAATATTCTTTAATAAAAAGAATATACATTTAATAATCCATAATAGATAATAATCCACCAATATCCATACATTCAAAATATTCATTCCATGTCAAACAAATAGTTTCCAATTCATAAATAGTCCACATAATTCAAATATTGCATACATATAAATACGAGATAAAACATTTTTGGTTGACATAGAACTTACCTTAAATTGCGATAATCCTCTTAATAAAATCTCTAGCTTGGTATTCACTTGAATTCTCCTTCTAATATATATCAAAATTCTAAATCAATAACTATTCTATTATTTTTGTTATTTCCTATCTATTCAACCTTTAGTTATTTTAACTTCATTATTCCTTCTTTAAATACAACTTTTAAGTTAGATCCATAAATCTTATTTAAATGTTAATTTTCAGTCCAACCTTATTATTTTCTTTAATCATACTAATCCCCTCCATAATTTACTTTAACTTATTTGGTTAATTAGTTAACAAGTCTAATTAAATTAATTACATAATAGTTTCAATATTTCGAATTTAAATAATCAATTTCAGTTCAATTTCAGTTTACATAATTTATATAATTTATTTAATAAACCTTTGAATAATAATTTTCCGTAAGCAATAATTCGAAATGTTAATCATTAATGATAATCTATTCTCAATAATAACTTTAATTCGTTTAATAGTTTATTTATACTAACTAATCCAATTACCATAACTAATTCAATCCTCCAGTTTATTTTTTTGGCTAACTAAATTAATTTAATTAATTTCATCAACTAAATAAGTTTAATTATATAAATATAGTTAAATACATTAATCTAATTCAATTAAGGCAATCAATCAAATTCTAATTTCGTTTTAATTTTAGATTTTTAATATAAAGTCCAAAAATATTAATACGTCCATAATTTAATTAATTTATCCATTAAACTAATTGATTTAGTTAAACTAGTCTAATGGAGTCGATTAACTAAATTATTAAGTACATATTACTTAATTAATTAGTTTGTATTAATCAACTAATTTTTATGAGTTCATATAGTTTAATAATTTATATGGAGTCCAAAAACTAACAATTAAGAATGATAATTATTAATTTAATCACACTAATTTAATTAGTCCACTAATTAAATGATTTATTTATTAAGTCCAAATATAGTCAATCATTTATACTAGCTATCCCAACTTTATTTTCTTTTCTTTATTTTATTCCAAACCTCATTTTAAGTCCATAATATTATTTCCCATCTTAGTGATTTTATTTATTTCACCATTATTAATCAATTTTCTTATTTAATTACTTAACTAGTTTTATATGGCCCAATTAAATTAAATAGCTTAATAATCGACTTTATAAATTTATAATAGTTCATAACTATATTTGGTGTCTATATTTGACCTAGGTTGTCCAGATATTTATTTTAGAATTATTTCCCTTATTTATTCATTTAATTCCATATCTCTATTAACCGGTTTAATTACAATTAAATATACTAATCATAATTTTTATTAATTACAAATGGTCCCAAATGTCCTAGTTAGTCATATATTTAATCTAGTTTACTCCAATAATTATTTCGTAATTTATTTCGTCATTTAGTTAATTATTTACTAAATATGTACAAATTGGCCCAATTACAATTAAATCAATTAAAAATAGCTAAAAATATTATCTTTCGATTCTGGTTGGTCCGAATATGTATATTTATACTAGGTATTTAATTTATATTTTTCCAGATTTTATTTATTTCATTTACTATTTTATTTTTAATTTTTATTGAAACTGGGCCGAACCGGCCCAAATACACGACCCGGCCCAAGAAGACTGGGTTGTCTTCTTCCCAGCTCTTCTCCGGGTCGCATTTCCGGCGACCGGAATTACAAAAACTTAGGCGAGCTATAACTTGACTTACAGGTAACGGATTTCGACGATTCAAGTTGCAAAATGATCCTGACGGCAAGACGAAGCTCCGCCACCCCTATCTACGGCAACATATCCGCTTTTTCTGAAGACCCGCTTCCACGACTTGTAACTCCGGCGAGCTCTAGGATGCTCCGGTGACTACGAATCGGTATGGAATTTATTGGGAAGTATTCCTAGACCTCTCACGACCCTCTATCGTTTTTACGAAGTTTGATACGTAAAATAGTATAGTTATAAATTTTCCGGCGAGATTATGTATATATATGTATATGTATATATAGCTTCTATCTCTCCGATTTGCAGTGTTTGGGATGGCTAAGAGGGTGTATTTATAGGTCTAGATGGTCCTTATGGTTTATTTTATTTATTTGATAATTGTATGAATAATAATAATAATAATAATAATAATAATAATAATATCAATAATAATAATAATAATAATAATAATGTATATGATAGGTTGGTAGTTGATGAACATGGCATGTGTATTGATTCATGATTTGATTCCCATTTATACTGATGTTTAATTTTATCTTATTTTATTTTCTTTTATTTTAATTTTTACATATAAATATATATAATTATATATGTAAAAATATGTATATAATGTATATACATTATTTGGTAGGTGATCCTAGCATGTGTCATTGTTTTATGATCTGATATTTTCATTTATTTATTTGATGTTATTATTAGTAATTTTTAATATTCTTACTATTTTTATTTATTTATTTATTTATTCCGTCATCTATATTTTATCTGATTTATTTATATTTTATTTTTATTTTATTTTTTCGATGCCACATAAGTGTTTAATTTTATTGCATGTAGCATGCATATATTTTTATAAACCAAGTATAATACAAAATATTTGTATATTACTTTCATTTGATTTATTAGATATAACTTATCTGATTTATTGATTTATTTATTTTTATTTCAAATTTTCAAGGTATCACAACCGCGGCATGGGACGCACACATGAAACTGTTTCATGTGGAGAGAAACTTCAGTGGGTGAATTATTCAAGACAAATGCATCAGCCCGAATTAAAGCTCCAGCACAAGAAGACGAATGTACAATTTGTCCTTGTCAGAATTTCAACGTCAAAGATTAATCCATCCTAACCAACGGATGAGATTAATTCAAAGGAGATGCCTATAAATATAGCCTGAAACGAAAGTTTCTAACCAAGCTTTGAGCATCCAAAGAGAGAATTTCTATCACAAGCATACACGAGATATCTAGCAAAAGAGAAAATGCAGTTCTAAACTTTACTCTCTGCTTAGACTCATGCTTCACTAAACTTCAAGTATACGAGCTCTTCATTGTTACATCATAGAAGTTTAGTTCCTAGTTGGAGGTTATAACTTTCTTGTAACAAATCACATATTGTTGTAAACACTTAGGAGAACAGTTGTTCGGATCCTACAGTGTAAGTAGATAGATAGAGTACCTTTTGATCCCCACTGATTCATTAGAGAAAAGTCTAAGGACTGAGTAACTTTGAGTGGTGCTATACTCATCGTGAAAAACCTTCAATCTAGGCCTAAGTGTTGTAAAGTCTAGATTGGCACTAAGTGTATTGGGCTTAATACTTTAGTGAAATCCATATGAAAGAGGGTGGGACTGGACGTAGGAGGATTACACCACCTCTGAACCAGGATATATCGTGTGTTGAATTCACTTCAGTCAACAAAGCACACACCCAACACTTCTCACATAAAGATTGTAGTTTGCCGGCAGAATCCTAAGCAGTTGTCTTAATTGACCCAACTGCTTATCCTACTGCTTAATTACTCACTTTCTTTAAGACTAGATTCACACCTTTAATGTGCACCAACACCACTTCAAAGGATCACTCTTTCAGTTCTCTGAAACTCACCTTCTAAGTACAGCAGGTGCCTCAGCAGTTCCCTGGAGTCCACTCAACTGCTGAGCCCTCTGCTCATATATACTTACTTCGTGTTAAACATCTCAACCATCACCAGATTGTCACTACATCTCCAAGAAGTTTGCTTAACCCAATAAGCTTTTAACTCAAGCAGGTGCCTCAGCAGTTCCCTCACATTCACCAAACTGCCGAGTCCACTGCTTCAGCAAAAAGATATAGTTTCTTTTAACTTAAGCATACTCACTAAAAAGGCTTATCATACTCATCAGTCAACTATCCTTACCTTCATCATATACTCTGCATTTCTTAAGCAGTAGCCTCAGCAGTTCCCTGCTCTTAGCCACATGCTAAGCCAACTGCTAGCATACTAAGCCAAATACTCTCCAAGTTAGAAAGTGGATAAACACTCATTACATAAAGGGTAAAGACTTCCGTTGTGCATCTATAAAACTCTCAAAAGTTTATAGATTAACTCTTTTAGAGGGAAAACTTTTAAAAGTCGAAAAAGATTTAAAAGTCTATTCACCCCCCCTCTAGACTTTTACCATATCCGGGACCATCACATTCTATCAAACACTTGATAGGCATAACAAGAATTCATTCTTTATTTAAAAACCTCAATCTACAAAGATTATATCAAAACTTTGGATTCATAAAATCAAAAATGATTTTCATGTAAAATTAATTCCGAGCGCATATATTTTAGCAGATGAGGGAAGAGTTTAGTACTTTAAATTCGGAAAAAGTA
Organism: Cuscuta europaea; assembly: GCA_945859875.1. Classification (NCBI taxonomy): domain Eukaryota; kingdom Viridiplantae; phylum Streptophyta; class Magnoliopsida; order Solanales; family Convolvulaceae; genus Cuscuta; species Cuscuta europaea. The sequence continues at coordinate 8,060,795 of CAMAPE010000006.1, forward strand.
AGTCGATTCAGAGCTTCGATTCCTCTTCAATGGCTAGTTGTCGTCACTAAAAATTGGTCTTGTACGGCGCTGCACTCACTAGTCGAATTAGGAGATAGATCTATTACCACTGATAGACGCACTGGTGTTCCTCCATGGAATTGCCGCCATGAAATTGACGAAGAAGATTGGGAGAATCGGAATGAAGAGGAGGACTGAGATTGAAAACACGACATTAAGTAAAAAGGTATACAGTTCACCAAATTTACAAGAATGCCATTAATGAGATGGAAGTTTTGATCTAATTGGACGGTAGTTTTGATCTCATCGGACGGTAAACGTTTGTTCTCATTTTTCAGCCTAAAGCAACCTTCTCATGGGATCTTTTCCCTATATATATATTCGTACAACTTTTTAGTATAACATATTTTCAAACACTTTAAAGAGCATAAGTAAACGATACTCATACAAAATCTCAATCACGTAACTCGTAAACCGTAATAATTCCAAAATACATGAAGCACCAAAATTCTCCTCTATTGAATTTCTTCAAAAATCACTTTGTAACTAACTTCCTAGTAATTTAGAAGAGCGGTGTTCAACACTTTGGTTGAGCCCGGTGGTCCGTTGTTATGTACGGCCACCCCGGGACTATCGCTGGTACCACAACTGCTCAATGGAAACGGAAACAACTACCTTAAGTGTGCACACCCCCTAAAGGTATTCCAAGCCCTCCGGGTTATTAAGTCGATCCGGGTAGCCGAGATGTTTTCTACCAACTACCCACCTCAAAAACTGAATGATTAGGAGCTACTACTACCACTACTACTCAAAAGTCGGGATGTTTTCTATCGACCGTCAATTCACCTCAAACCAAAACCAACCAAAAATTGAGTAGTAGTAGACCTAACCATCCTCCACATTTTAATTAAGGGACGTGGAAAACTAACACCACGGATTTTCCCGTGATGCTCACCCTTTATGAAAATATTTATTTTCCTTCGTTTTCTCAAAATCAATCAAAGTTTATACTTCAAAAATTTCCTTTTCATTAAACTCCCACAAAGATAACAAATTACGTACTATTACAAAATCTCCCAAAATCGTATACAATAACTCATATTAACAAACCAATATATCAACTAATATCTCAAATACAATTCTTTCATATAACAATATTTAATCAAATTCAGCACACATAAATTCAATCCTCAAATATGCACAAAAAATATTCAAAGAAATCACGAAGCAAAAAGAACTAATTTCGGTTGACGTGAAACTTACCTTAAGTCGTGATGCTCCTAATTCCCTTCCTCAATTCCGGTCTCTAAATGATCACCTTTTTAATTAAGATGATATAATTAGTCACTTATTCTATTTGTAATTATTTTACCCGATTTTCTCCTTTTAGTTTATTATTCGAATTTATTAAGTTAATTAATTAATTATTCGAGTTAATCACTTTTTATTAATCAAACCACCTTTTTAATTAATAAGTACTCAAACTATGGGTTCAATATTGATATTTCGGGTTTAAACAAATTATTTTATTAATTTTAATAAATGTATCCGTTGAAAATTCCAATTCACTAAAGCGGGTTTTTATCTGTTAATTAGTCAAATAAATATTTTAATAAAGTCAATTAATCATAGTCTATACTAATCCAATAACGTCATTTATATGATCAATTAGACATTTTGATATATATAATCCCAGAACAATATATAACCGTTCGTTTTAGTTTAGCCCAATTTTACACGATCCAAATAAAAATGACAATTATATTGAAATTGGACGATTAACTAGTCCGAATATAGTATCCCAATAATCATTCAAATTACCAATCGTACTAATGTTAGTATCATTGTTTGATTATTATTATCATTAACCTTATTATTAACTATTATTATTCTTATTATTATAACTCCAACCCAATAAACAAAAGCAAAAAGTAGGGGAGCAGAGCAGTAGAGTACCAAGTACTCGTCGACGGCCAAGGCGGAACCAGAGGGAGTCTCCTCCGGCGATCTTTGCGGCAGCCCAGCGGCGGTCCTGTGAGCATCGAAAATGGACTGGTCGACGGCGGCTCTTCTCCCGGCGTGAGTTCAGCCCGGTATCGTCCTTCCTCCTCCACGATGACAACTACCTATGATCCGACGACTCTCTTCTGGTAGCAGCGCACACTGGCAGCATTCGTTCTTTCCATAGGCATTATCCATCTCCTGGGTGCACAGAGTAACGACGACGAAGAGCAGTACGAAGTTAAGAACCGCCGGCAGTCTTCTTCTTCCTTCTCTGGCTTGCCATATAGATGACTTCACTTGTCCGGTGGATTCCATTCTTCCTGGAAGACGACGCTACTGCCCTAGAGATCGGTTTGGGTTCCCTTTCGCTCGTAGAGTTTTTCTTTCGCAGGTCTACAAGAGCGCTCCTTGTTTATGTTTTTGGGTTTTTCTTAAAATGCTAGGCAATATACGAGTATAAGAGTATATATATATATATATATATATATATATATATATATATATATATATATATATATATATATATATATATATATATATATATATATATATATATATATATATATATATATATATATATATATATATATTAGGCAATATGTCGGCCTCATCGTCTTCACAAAGGGTGTCAAGCCCTATATGTCGGGGAGATAATCAGGGCTCCCGTCGATAAGAAAGTGAAGAGGGATCTCATCTGCTTCACCGACACAGATTTGCCACCGATGCTTCCGCCGCACAGGGATGCCTTGCTGATCAAGATCGAAATCAACGACACCATCGTCCACCGAGTCCTAGTGGACAATGGGAGCTCCGTTAACATCATGTACTATGACACCTTCCAGAGTCTCGTCCCGGACCGGAAGAATTTGATCCCAGTAAGAACCCCACTCTCAGGCTTCACCGGGGACTCCATTGAGTCGGAGGGCAGCATAGTCCTCCCAGTGATGGTGGGCTCTGAGCCATGCCGCCGTCTTGGTGGATGCAGGGATTCAGATCGTGGGAGTCAATCGTTGGTCGCCTTGGACACCCAGCCAGCTGGGGGACTGCCAGACTAGTAGCCAGTCAACTGGCCGGCTGAGTAGGACGCCCTGCTCGGACAATACTAGGGAGGCACGCAAACGTAGGTTCCTAGAGAGAGAGGAAAGAAAAGAAAAGGAAAGAAAAGAAAAGGAAGGAAAAGAAAAGAAAAATGGAAAAATAAAATAAAGTCTGAAAATATTAATAATGAATTTCAAGAATTTTGGAAGCTGACCTGGATTTTAAAGTCGAGGAGAAAGCTGACTGATGGAATGCTAGGATGCCAAAAAATTAATTTGGAGCCTTTTTAAGTTGAGAGCCTTATTTAAAATTTGGAAATCTCCACAAATTGTGGGATTGACAGAATCCGTAATTATGGTTCTCTGGTATGTGAATATTTTTTAAATTGGCAGCTGACTTGAACTACTTCCTCTTAGCCGAGTCTACAACTCGACTAAGGGAGTGGGGAACTCGTGATAGGGTTACAGGACCAGGCCTACAGCCTAATCGGTCCAGGCCCCGAACTTGGACCAGCAGGCCCAAACCCAGCGACCCAGAGCTTGAGCCGGCCCAACCGATCAGGCCCATCAAGGAGCGGAAGCCCAAGACGACATACCTTCCAGCCCAGCCAGGAGTCTGCCTCCAGCCCTGTGAGGAGCCTGCCGTCCAGCCCAACGGGGAGCCTATCGTCCAGCCCAGCAGGGAGCCTGCCTTCCATCCCGACGGGGGGCTACCTTCCAGCCCAGCCAGCAGTCTACCTCCAGCCCAGCGGGAAGCCTGCTTTTCAGCCCAGTCAAGAGCCTGCCTCCAGCACGGTGGGGAGCCTGTCGTCCAGTCCAGCAGGAGGGAGCTCAAGCGCCAACCAGGCCGACCCACCAGCCAGGAACAATAACGGCTAAGACAATCAATGCGCTATTAATTATGTATTTAATTCCATATTAATATTATAATTAATTAGTCATTATTGTAGTTGACAGTTACCATTTGTAATCACCTATAAAAGGCAAGCATGATTCAAATGAATGATAAACTATTTCTGGCAACTAAACTTCCCTTAGCACTTTCCATTTCCGTATTGCTTTCTTTATTTCCTGTTTGAGTGTCGTGCGTAGCTTTTTCTAAAAGCCTACGAGCGTCCTATTTTGAAACAACACATACTTTTCTCTTGCTATACAAGGGAGACAAAAACTATCTTCATAATTCACATACCACTACATGGTTCATAATATGTACAATCACCACCTTAATAATTACCCATTCAAGGATAACATTTAATGGTGTTAACACATATTAATTCCCATGTAAGTAACTATGATTATCACACGTATAAGAATATGTCACCTCATCATTAATGAGGACAACACTGATGACATATAACCTAGCAGTGTCCTCAAGTTGGGTCTATCCAGTGAACTTGTTCACTAACAAGCATATATGTTATTAACTCGGTATCTCTATACTCATGGCTAGTGGAATATAATCATCGGTTAATCCACATACTGGTCTATTAATTATTAACGTCCCAAATTAATAATATTAGACCAGGGGCATTTAGAATATTATGCTTATTAGAAAGTTTAGCATTCCACAATTAAGTAACGCACTTAATTAGCTACTAAACATAATATTCAGAGACTAAATATTAATAAAGAAAACTCACAATAATTAATATAAAATGAGTTTGTGACTTTATTAATTAATGAACATTATATATCCATTAATAAATCATAAATTATGATTGTGCTAGGGCATATATTCAACATCCCACACTCGTCCAGGACGAAAGTCTCCGACGGCCGAAGTATAGGGCCGTCATGGCAAGGTGCTGGGTCGAATTGGTTGTATTGGGATCCTACAAGTGTTGGGGGTGTTCAGGATGCCCATAGCCGCACGGAAGGGGTCCTGGACTTCATGAGGGGTTTGACTGGGCGGATGCTCTGACTTGTTGGAGTTTCGACTCAGTTATGTTGGTCATCAGAGGGCGGTTGTGAATAGTGGTGGGCAAGAAAAACCGTAACCGATTAACCGCGGTAAATAACCGGAAAACCGATGTTTTTTTGGTTAACCATACCGTGTTTTTAAAATTTTGTGGTACGGTTAACCAACCGTTAGAAAAAAATGGTTTACGATACTATTATGGTTTTGAAATTAAATACCGCCGGTTAACCGTTAATACAAAGTTAAGAATTTGTACATACATTTTGCTTATCAATTTTCAAATTACAATGTATTTTCTGTTCCAGATATGCAATATGATCGAATTCATAAAACTGACACCCGAGACCATAAGTTCACTTTGGCAACAACCAACTCTATCCTAAGAGGCAAGGGCAGACTGGCAACAAACAAAATTGATAACATTTGACGGAAGAACATGGCCATTTAATTTTGTTTAAGAACGTGTTTGGATGCCAATATTCTTAACCCATTTACTTAGGCCAATTTGGGTAAATGAACAAAATTGCTCCCAGCCATAGTGGACAAATGGCCCATCTGAGAACTTTCCCCAAACACGTGGGTGATACAATTACTGAATTACCACAATCAGTATAGGGGAGACGGAGAAGCATGAAGAATGAAAAAATTGATGAATTTTTACAGGCTTCAACTATGAGATTTGAGAAATCCGTGACGAACGAACACGATAAGCATATGGAGTGAACTAATAAACTATCAATTTAAAAACAACAACAAAATTGTTATGATTTATTGGTTAACCGTTACTCCGTTAATGGTTAACCGAAATATTGGTTAACCGACACTCGGTTAACCATTGTTATGGTACGGGAAACGGTATATAAAATTTAGCAACCGATAACACGGTTAACCGAAAATTGGTTAACCAAAATGCGGTTAACCAACCGTGTCCACCCCTAGTTGTGAAGGACTTTCCGATTTGGAACTGGGTTTTCCTCCTTCTGGTGGCCATCGGAAAGCCTGGCGGATGCATGCACCAGGTTGGGTGGTTGGGTTGGGAGAGGTGGTTACTATTGCAACGAGCAAGCGTCGACAGATTTCCTGGACTCACGGTGCACTTGAACGTCCGGAGCTTCGTCGGAGACGGATTGGCGGGTCAACAGCTGGCTGAAGGTTGCAGCTGATTGGACCGCATGTGTCCCCTTAGTCCGCATCGAATCATTGTAGCCGTTTGAATTCTCATTTGAAACCTCTTCACTGCGGCGCAAGTTAGTAGCAATGGTGGGTTTTGGTGTTTGGGCTGACTTTTTGGTAACCCTAGGTTTGGCCTACTGCTTACGTGCTCGCTTAGGATTATGGCTTTGGTCGTTGGGTTGGGCTGCTCTCCTAGGTGGCTCAACGCTGGTGGACAGGTGTTTTATGGACTCTGATGCTTGGGTTGGTTACTGCTGGACTATGGGCCTTCATTGGCTTGGCAGACAGCCCCTTACGAGAGGGTTTAAATCCTTACTAGACTGGCACTTTTGGGTCAGTCCAACTTGATCACTTTGATGCCTTACAAGAGGCTTTTGACACGTTAATGGGCTGGCTCATCTTGGGCTAGTCCATATTGGTCACTTGATTTTGACGATCCAAGGCCTATCCCATGCTGTTTTGGACTTTCACCATAAAATTCTCTCTCCCCACTCGCCTTCCATAAGGGGGTGGGTGGGTGGGTGAATGATTGGACATTATTTAGTTAGTATAGCTAACTTTATCGTTTTGATACATTATATGTTATTTTTGGGTGTTTTTTTAATAAATTTACCTTTCATCCAAAAAACAACAACAAAACTTGGGGACGGACTGAAAGATGAGCACCTCCCTGATTGGACTTCCAGATGCCCTCGAGTTATTAGCATTTTCTTCATGAAATCTTTTTCATAGCGATAACATAATGGAAGATGGTTGATGGTGGCCAGAGGGCGTCAGCCTTCAGCATGACACGATTCTGGAGCTACTAGTAGTTGGGACAACACGGAGGGCAGCCACCCTCCCTAGCTAGTTGCCTCCCGTAGCTTTGACGCATGCATGTTACTTATCCGAGACACAATGGAAGGTGGTCGAGTCTGCCCCGATGACAGCCTCCCTTCCCACCGCCTTCCACAAAACTTCGGCTATGAAACTCCTCTTTTATCCCCAACTCAAATTAAAAAAACACCAATTCATGCTCAAATCAGATAAAAAGGGCGGTTTCCCCTTCCTCGAAGTTCGAGTTTAATTTTCCTGCATTGTTGGAACTTCAAACTTTAATCTTTCCTATCTTCTGAAATGGGTCGTATATATACTAGTCATAAATGCTAGGTGCATTAAATGCACGCACACGTGTAAGCTAGGCCATGGGCAAACCCCCACAGTGTATGAGGCGGGCACATGGTGTTTGTCAGTGTTTGGAGTGCGTTAGCCAAGGGGTTTGTGCCCTCGATTGGGTGAGTGATCTTGGATGAGGGATCACCAAATGACAATGTCATTATCTATCCGAGTTGATGTGAATCTAGTTATGTCACATGTTGGTGCCCCACAGTGTATAAGAGGCACGCACATGGTGCTTTTTGGGCTTCTATGCTTATTGGAATTGTTATTATGTTTTGCGAGTACGTGGATCGTGATTGGGGCTTATATACTCCATCAATAATCATAAAGTGATGTTTAATAAATACTCCCTCTATCCCGAATTGAAGTGCAAAACTTGACCGGCACACGGATTAAGAAAGAATAGAAATTGATAGTTGCTTTCCCATTTTGCCCTTCTACGTACAAATGAGAGAGTAAAAAAAGGTGGAAAAATACACTTTAAAGAGTAAGTACAATAATCTCAGACAAACGTGCACTGCGACTTTCTTCTAAATGGTCTCCGAAGAAATAAAAAAGTGAAACAGTAATACGCCTTATGCTAATCGCTAGAGCCAACAGTGCTTTGACCCACGACTCAAGTATTTGATTTAACTAGAGCGACGATGACTCATCTTTGAGAGTGTCTGAGGGCGACAACGACTCATCTCTGAAGGTGTCCGAGGGTGGCGCCGCACCGGCGGCGACTCATCCGGTTAATTTAGACCCGATTCAACAACCGACGTCCTCTACTTATGCAAGAGTTTTGTGAGGGCGGCGACGACTCATCTGAGAGTCTTTTTTAGGGCGGCGCTGACTCACCCAGATCTAGGAATTTTCAGCTAGTGAAACAAGGGACTCGGAGCTGTTTGACTGAGAAATGGAGGGCGGAGCCGGCGTTGTTTGCCTGCTTGACGCATTCTTCTCCTAAGCAAGAGGAGCTAATTGACAAAGTCAGATTGAATTTGTTCCTTGGAATGAGAAGCTGAGGAGAGAAGGTGGGTGAAAGTGGGTGGGTACGCAATGGCCACATGTCCCACATGTGTGGGTAAGAGAAAATGGAAAATAACAGCTCATTCGTAAATGGGAGGTGGTGAGTGAAAGATTAGAAGGGAAAACTTGTAACTTTAATAATGTGTGCATACTTAAAATGGAAAGTGAAAAATCATTTTGGGATAGCCAAAAAAGGAAATTTTGCAAAACGAATTGGGACAAAGGGAGTATGTATTTAGAGAAAAAAGATGCATCATACCCGTACAACAAAAAGATATGCCTTTCGATCAAAATACACCATAATTTTGTACATTACATTATTCCAAAAACAAAGGGGATAACTATCATATAGCCCCCTACTATACCCAAAATAATGATCAAGCCCTTGTACCAAAATATCACCCAATCACACACCTCAACTTTTGTTAAAAACTCAAAATGCACTTTTAGCCTATATTCTACTGGTTAGCCAGTCGTGTGTCATCGTGGTAGTTTTACGTGTAACAATTAATCCAACTAAGCTTATTTTAAAGGCATATGACATTACATTTGATGTCTGGTTTACCGATTTGACATCCCTAACTCAAATAGTCAAATCTCTTGTGTCTATTACAACAGTTAAAGCCATCCATGCAAGAGCCGAGGTAACAAATTCCAGGTAACCCAGTGTTCATGAGTTGCGTCGTGTGTTTGTCAGTGAATGCTTTGATTGAATGTTTGTAATTGTATGCATTCCTGAAATACAAGGTTTTGATGAGTGAATGTTGTTGTCCTTATTTTGACTACGAGCAATAGTATATGGATTATATCATTTTTATGGTTATTTTCATATACAAGGTTATTTTGAGTTTAGGGTTCTTCTATTTGTTCCGGATTTTTTGTGAGTAGAAGAGTAAAACTATATCGATTTTCAAATATCTTTTTTGGTTGCTTGGTTTATGATTTTAAAATGTTTGATAAAGTTGAACATATTATGTTGTAAAATGTGTTAATAAATTGCATTAAATGGTCATTTTGGGGCAATTTTTGAGTGGGGTACACTTCCGATTTGGGTCGGATCAAAGTGTTTTCGGATTGTCCTTGCTAAGGGCTACAATGCGATATGTGGTACACTCAAAACGGATAACGGGTGAATGAGAAATTGATTCTAGAAGGTCACTCGTTGAAATGGAGAAAACTAGGAAAATGATGGGTTTCTAGTGTGTTTTATCCCACACCGGAAAACCCAAGGGATTTTCAACCCCTTATAAAGGGAACACCATTTGAAGGAGTTAAAATTCTTAGGTGGAAAGGCTCTCTTCACGCGCAGGGGGTGTCGATCAAATCCCGAAAACGGAGAAGAAAAACCGCGACTTGTGTGCGCAACCCGTTGGAGCAGACTGCTGCTCTCATGTATGGCGTTACAACACCATAAATGCCCAACGTTCATGCAATTAAATGGACATTTCTCGACAAATCAAAGACAGCATGCTGGACATTGATGTCCAACGTTCATGTCCATTAAAAACGTCATTAAGGCACAACAAATCATCCCTATAAATAGCTGCAGGCGGTTTGCAACAAACACAACACACAATACTTTCTTCACGTGTTTTTTCAGCTAAAAACACTTCCGGCTTTCTCTGAAATATTCCTTCGTGTTCATACTTATTCTCGTTCGCCTGAACAATTTGTTTGAGTGCTCAAACAATTGTTCGTAGTCATCGTATCATGGGAAACGATCGTTGCAACGCTCCTAGCACCCCGGGAGGCAACGAATACGTTTTATGGACATCGTGAGTTGCACGAGCTTTGGCTAATTTTTGCTTCATCTACTTTCTGTTTTCTTTAGTTATTTTATTTAATTAATTTTTATTAATTATTTTCTTTGTTTTTCGAACCACACCCAACATATTATTCATCATGGTGTGACATTTGTCCAGCATCCCAAAACCATGTATAAAGGTGGTGAGGTTGATTGTGTGGAGATAGATCCAGACTTCCATTTGTTACCAACACCTTATGAAGTATTTGCGATTGGGAAGCTTGGAAATACACAAGGGTTGTATATCAAAAGATCAGACGATCTAATTGGGGAATTCCATGAATTGTTTAACGACAAGTCAACATCGCACTTAATACATTTGACCAGATTGCAGTAAAATTGAAGTCTTTGTTGAGCATGGCTTGGATGAGGTTGAATTAGTTGAGCTACTCCCTGCACCCAATGAACCATTTGAGCCACATCCTCAAGATGGCACACCACTCACACGTGTGGAGAGTAGGAAGACGGTTGATGCAGATAATGTTGAAGGTGAACAAGCATTAATGGATGACAGAAGTGGAGAGGGTTTCACAGAGGACTGAATGAGTTAAATGAGGGTAATCATTCTATAACAAAGTGGAGTGTAAAATGAATAGAGTTCCCGCCTAAAACATGGAATAGGTGTGGGGTCCAACAAAAATAAAAATCCCAAATTTCATTAAAGTGCTATTACTTTTTTATTTGTTATCCAATTTTTATAAAAAATATATCAAATTCCATAATTTTTTATGATCTTTCATATGACACTAATATTGCATATAAAAAATTAAAAAAATTATGAAGTTTCAATCACTCGAGATTTTCCAGTTTAAAACATTTCTTACATGAATTCAAATACTAAAATGAAGATCGCAAAATTAAAATATATTATTTATATCTTTTAGTTATTTAAATAAATAAGTTTGAAGTAAAAACGAATAAATTAAACTATGAGATCGTTTGAATTTGTAAATCATAATTATTCGCAAAAAGGTAACTAATTAGCTGATGAAACGGTTAGTAACACAAGAGAGGGGGTTGTGTGTGTGTGGAACCGTGACAATTTTTCGCCAAGTTCTAGTGTGGGATATAAGGTGAAGCAAAACAAACGCACAATGATTTAACGAGGAAAAATCCCTTGGCTCAAAAGGATTAAGAAACCTTGACCTCCCTCATAGGAATTTTAACAACTTCACTAAAACGTCTTTGAATGATTGCAAGAGCAACTCTCCTAGTCTACCCTTGAGCCACCCCAACTCTATCCTCTCTAGGAAGAGTTATGATTTTTTACCTTGCTAGTAAAGAGTCTCTCAGCTTTACAACAAAGCTCTCGCCACATACTTACCAACCCGTGGATGCTACAGTTGGTCAATCCTCAAAACCCCATTACAAAGAGAAGAAAGAAAAGTAGGAACTATATCTAGAACTCTATGTGAATAGTTTCAGGTGCCTTGGACTCCAGTAGTTCTTTGGTGAATATGTCTCTCAATAGATATCTCGGTCAAGCACACCTTCTTCTTCTTGACCTCGGCATATATATGATGCTTGGAGTAGATTCGTTAAGCCTTTTCTTTCCTTGGATGACCGAGTTACCAAGAGTGGTACTTGCCTTGTTATAATTTGAATGTTCTTCCTTTTGGAGATTATTTCTTCTAAGTGCAACGGACTCAATCATACATATGTGGATCATATTTCAAACAAAGATAATTATATCGAAATTTTATACCAACGTATAGTATGAGAGCAAATTACTCAATTAACAAATATAAGTATGGTATGGTCTATTCTTAAAGCACCACATATCAAGTCACGCAAACATACTTTAGAAAACAAAGATCCTTTCCATAAAGTATTAAGCTATATAGGTCAAGTCATTAAAGTAAGTGTCTAATCATGTATGGAAAGAGATTTAAATGAATTATGCTCCGTACTTCTAAAATAGTAATGCATCAAAAAAGTATTCTTGTCAATAATATCTTTGACTAAGTATATGCACTTGTTCAAGGAAAGATTATTAATTTATAATCAACTAGGTGCATACGTATTAATTCAAATCAACCATGGAACCTAGAACAAGTATGTCCTTTGTTCCATTTGCAGGGTTAATTATTATTAGACCAATAATGTCCATTTGGACCTATAGGCAATTCTGCACATTTTTCTACATGTATGGTTAGTTTTTAACCCGGAAGGCAAACCACCAAAATCAGTGGGGTAAATGTCGGGGAACATTTACCGTGTTTTATTAGAAAATAAAGAGATACAAAAAAAGAAAGGGGGGCTAGGCCAATACCTTTCCGGGGAAGGCATTCTTTCCCAAAATTACACAAGAGACAAAATAAACTCAAAAACTGATGGGGGGCTAGACCTGACCCATGAGAAGAAATAAACTCTAAACAAGCCATATAATATAAGGAATATTGAACAAATCAAAATTAAATTCAATACGGACTGGACCAGGCAACAAGTTAATAGAAGTCCAAGATATGAAATGGGCCGGATGCAAAGCTGCTAGATAATGGGCTGGTCTATTACCTTCCCTGAAAATATGTCTGAACCTGACCCCTTTCCTACATGTATGGTTAGTCATCAACAAAACAATACATTCAAAAAATCTCCCCTTTTTGTTGATGACAAACATTAGGTGCTGCATATAGAAATTGCTCTGCAGATTAGTAAGCAAAATAGTAGCAATATCAACACATAGAGATGCACATGATTTTCCCCCCTTTTGTCATCAAACAAAATGAAACAAGAAGAATCAAAACAACGCCTAAGACAGACAAGTAAAAAAGTGATCAACAAGTGTAGTGATGTAACGTGAGACCCTCCCCCAAAGCAGTTTTGAAAAAGTTTAATTATTCTTCATCTGATGAGGAGACAATCCTCCTTCTCAGGCCTTCATCAACTTCACTCTTGCAGAGCTTCCCAACAATCTCGACCTTAAATGTTTGAAGATCATTGCGTATGATGCATGTGGATTCCGCGAGCTGGTCAACCCTTCCTGCCAAGCTGGTAAGATATTCTGAAAGGGAGTCAAGGTGACGTAGAAGAGTATGTTCCATGAGGTAGAGTTGATCTTTGACAAGAGTCACAAGGTGCATAGGATCAGTGGAGGCAGAAGGAACAGGCTTAGGTTTAGCTGGTTTAGTTCCAGAGGTAGAGGTGGCACGGTCTTTGGCAATGAGCTTCGAGTTTTGGATCACAATCCCAAGGTTGAGCAGAGCACGAGTATCCATAGATTTGTGAGCAATTTGGAGGGGAAGATCATTAGACGAAGTATCCTTTTTGATAAGTATTTGGGTGAGCAACGGTCCATATGGTATCCCATTTTTTCTAGAGGTACCACTGATTGAAAATTTTAAATGTGCCAATATCAGGCTAGGAAGGTTAACGGGAACTTTGTTTGCCAGGAGATACATATAAGCTAACTCCATTCTGAAGGAGTTTGTCGACCCTCTAGCCTAGGAATCAAATTGAGGTGGACAAAATAAAATAGCAACGTGTGGATTGGAGGCAGACTCACACTATGTAGGGATGGACCAGATATAGAGGGATCAAAGAAATTGAGTGCATCGCTTTGTGAAACTTGAGATAGAGGCCACTCCTTTTTTATCGTAAGGACACTCACCAGTATGAGGAACACAAAGTAGGGATCCTAAATCCTCAGTATCTAGTATAATTTACACGAGAGGACATAACATTATCTTTGATAATGAGGTTGGCCAGGAATTTAGACATACAATCAGGATAAACTGGACAACAATTTTTGGACTCAAACACAAGATTCCATTTTTGGAAGCTGATGATTTCAAAAAAGTCATCAAAGGGAATGGATTGTACCTTTACAATGCCTCGTTCTAGATAAGTTTGTTTGAGAGCAGCGGCATCTTCTTCAGCAACCTTTCCCGTCTTAGGATAATTCTTGGTCTGTCCATCATCTGAGATAATCCCCATGGCAATTGCCTTTCGTCATGTGAACTTTTGTGGCAGAACCTTCCTCTTTCGAATAAGGCAATTGGGCCGGGTTGTAGGAGGGGTGGTTGAGTGGGCGGTGGAGATGATTGAGAACTAGCTTCTCGTTCCCCCGGAGAGGATGTAGGCGATGGTGGTAGGGATTCCGTCGGCTCCACCGCAGACGTTTGTTGGTAATTACGGTTTAGGCTCATGGCTTGAGGTGGCGAGGCTGATTCAAGGTTAATCTGAGTAGGAGATGAGGACGGTGGTGCTTGTGAGGGTCTTCTTCGACAAGAACGGCGTAAGGCAGAAAGGGGAGCATCACGCCTCATTTTAACCATGGCGGTTGAGCACTTTTTGTGGTTACCAATGTGATGGTCCCGGATAGAGGTAAAAGTCTAGAGGGGGGTGAATAGACTTTTAAAGCTTTTTCAACTTTAAAACTTTTCCCTTCTAGATGAGTTGATCTATAATCTTTTGGGAGATTTATAGATGCACAGCGGAAGTCTTTAACATCTTATACAAATAGTGTATGACAGCTTTCTATGATGGATGAAGTTTGGACTTTATGTAGTGAGCAGTTGGCTTAGCAGTTGACTGGATGTCAGTGAATTGCTGAGGCAACTGCTGAGGAAATATTGTTTGTATGATGAAAGTGTAAGCAAAATCTTTCTTATAATGAGAAGAGCTCTCTCATGATGTAACGAGGTGGATTGATAATCAACTTTAATGAAAGCAGTGGTCTCAGCAGTTGGGTAGTAACCAGGGAACTGCTGAGGCACCTGCTTAAGTGAAAGTGAAGGTATGGGAAGATTGATTATATAGTGTTGCTCAGGGTGATCACGGCTTTCTGAAGATGTGCTTAAGTATAAGTAAATGGGAGTTTTACTGAAGCAGTTGGCTCGACAGTTGAGTGATAGTGAGGGAACTGTTGAGGCACCTGCTGGGTTTTCAGCTCAAATTTCGGAAATCAGTTTAAATAAACTCCTTGGTAAGATTGTTGTGAAGGTCTGATGAAGTTTAGATGTTCAAGGGAAATAAGTTTGTGTGAGCAGTGGGCTCGGCAGTTGGTTAGTCACCAGGGAATTGCTGAGGCACCTGCTATGCCTTAAGATGATATTCAGAGATTTGATGGAATAGGCCTTTTTGTGGTGATGTTGCAAGCCTCTTGTATTTCGAAGAAAGTGAGTTATTAAACAGTAGGATAAGCAGTAGGGTCAATTGAGACTACTGCTTAGGATGTTGCTGACAAACTACACTCTTTTGTGAGAAGTGTTTGGTGTGTGCTTTGTTGACTGAAAAAATAAATCAACATACAGTATATCCTGGTTCAAAGGTGGTGTAATCCTCCTACGTCCAGTCTCACCCTCTTTCAGATGGATTTTCACTAAAGTATTAAGCCCAATTCACGTAGTGCCAATCTAGCCTTTACAACACTTAGGCCTAGATTGAAGGTTTTTCACAATGAGTATAACACCACTCAAAGTTACTCAGTCCTTAGACTTTTCTCAAACGATCCAGTGGGAATCAAAAGGTACTCTATCTATCTAACCACACTGTAGGATCCGAACAACTGTTCTCCTAAATGTTTACAACAACATGTGATTTGATTACAAGAAAGTTCTAACCTCCAAGTCTCCAACTAGGAACTAAACTTCTAGGATTTAGCAATGAATACTTTGAGACTAAGAAGTTTAGTGAAGCATGAGTCTAAGCAGAGAGTAAAGTATAGATTCGCACTTTCTCTTTTGCTAGATATCTCGTGAATGCTCAATGAAAATATTGCTCCACTTAGAATGCTCAAGCTTAGTTAGAAACTTTCGTTTCAGCCTACATTTATAGGCTCTCCGGTTGATTGATCTAATCTGTTGGTTAGGATGGATCAATCTTGTGCATTGAAGGACTGGCAAGGACAAATTGTACATTCGTCTTCTTGTGCAGGAGCTTTTATTGGAGCTGTTCTTTTGTCTTCAACAATGTTGGCCGCTGAAGCATCTTTTAAGTGTGCGTCCTGAGCTCAGGACCCATGTACAAATGTAGTATTAATTGCCGGTCTTGTTTTTGTCTTTCAATTATACATATTCAATGTATGTGATTTTACGAACTTAATTTCTTTAAAATGTGACACACAATTAATCTTTGATTCAAAATAATATATGCCGGTAGGATCTAAATATCCTATTAAGGTAAAAAAAAATATCTTATTGCATTTTAACTTTTCCGGTAATATTTAATTAGACTCAAAAATTGTACATTTTATTTTGTCACATAAATAACACATGAATAATACTGAGACACAATGTACACATGCTAAGTATAGTGGCATCATCAAAATCTATCAAAATTGGATACTAACAATTTCCCCCCTTTTGATGATGCCAAAACTATACAACGACACAAGAAAGAAATGTTTTTATTGATTTTCATATAGATTTGTGTACATTTGTCTAACTTTAAAGTAAAATAGTTTATAGTCATTTTTAGACTTTATCTATTCTACTCTTGTTCTCCTGATTTCTTCTTTGCCTCTTCTTTGGCTTTTGCTTCTTCTGCTTTTCTTCTTCTGATCTCACTTTCCTCTTTGTAGAGTTGGTTCTTTCTTCTTATTTCTGCTGCTTTCTTTGTTGTTAGGGATCTCTTGGAGGAGGGGCCTGCTTGTGTTGATGCTTCCCCCTTTTTGGCATCAGCAGGGGTCAGGCTTTCTTGAAATAGAGCTTCAATTTCAGGATCTGAGTCAACTTCCACTTGTCTTCTCCTTGTTGGACGCATGTCACTGACTTCGATTGCTACTGCATTGACAATGTTGCGAAGATCCATGACATCTACGTGGACATCTTCTTTGACCATTCGATCCACGTTTTGAAGATTCTGATTTGTTGCTTGTATGTGTTGCCCAAGTGTTTGAAGTTCACCTCCTTGCTTTAGGAATGCCTCTTGAGTGGCAGTGTGCATTCTGGTTAGGTGCTTAGCAACATCTTCCCTAGTTTTTGCAATGGCGTCTGAATGCTCTACCTGTTTTGTAACCACCTTCCGAAAGAGTTGAAGAAAGGCTGGAAGCTCTTTGGTCTTGAGGTGCTAAATGATTGCCTCATGCTCCTGGATGAGTGGAATGGTCTGCTCAAGGTTAGCGGGTAAAGGAGGATTAGAGAGTACCTGGGCAGAGAGCTGGGCAGAGAGTTGTGCTTCTGGTTAGGCAGAGGGCTCTACTTCAGGTTATGAGGGCACTGCTGCAGCTTGTGCTTGCTGGAAGTTTAGAAATTGCTCTTGTAGCTACATACATAGAGCTTGAAGTTCCTCGAGGGCCTTCTGGATTGCCTCTGATTGAGCTGGTTGGTTTTTGAGCTGGATTTGAAGCTGAGCCTTTTGCTCAGAATTGAAAACTTGTTGAATCTTCAGGTTGCTTCTGATGTGCCTGTGAATTTCTTCGAATCGTAAGTCCAGGAGTTGATCAAAGTGGTTCTTCATCTTGATACACCTTTTGTGCAGTCTTACCTCTACATTACTTATGAACTTTGTAGTGGCCCTCCTTTCTTGGATGAAGACCTAAACTAGTGTGGGAGTATCCTTTGCTCCTTCATTGCAGATTTGCTCCCGTATGTCATTTGAAGTTGTAGGCTGTTGCTCTGGGGCAGCTTCTTGCTGATGCTCTAAGTTGAGGTCAAGCAGTTGAGGCCCCTGCTCTAAGGTGGCAGCCAACTACTCTTGGGGGCCTTAGAGGACTCTCCTCCTCCTTGAGTTTCCATCCTTGATTTCTCAAGGACACTCTTTAATTCTTTATCACTGGAGGAGGAGTGGATTATTTGTTTACCTCTTGATCTGGGAGGTCCCCTGGGTGCATCATCATCATCTTCATCATCTGAGTCCTGAATTGCTTCCTTAGCAGTGAGCTCCATTTTCTTCATGGCATATACTTCGTTGATTTTATGCAACCTTGTGGCGTCTGCCATGTCTTCAGTCCCAAGCCACTCTGTTGGTCCCGGTTATACTGGATACAGTCTAGAGGGGGGGTGAATAGACTGTATTGGTTTTTAGCTTTTTAAACTAAGTACCAGATTTTCAGAATAGCCTGTTCTGTTGAGAGAACAGACTGGCAGCGGATGGGGTTCTGGCAGGGAGTTCTGTTAGCCTCAGAGAAACAAAGGCAGAAGGCCTTCTGTTAACTCGTAGAACCAGTTCTGCTGAACACAGATACCAAGTCCAAGGAGTTATACAGTTCTATCTAAGTGCAAGAATTAAAAGCAGTAAGTAAATGACACCAGGGATTTTTATAGTGGTTCAAGGAACAACTCGTTCCTCTAATCCACTGTTCCACTAAGCTGTAAAAACTGCCGTTTACAAAGCCTTAGTCCTAGCACTTAAGAAGCACTCCACGTCTTCTTCAAGTCTAGATGTGTCCTGGGATGCACTGCCTGGCTTCCTTTAACACTGGTCCTTTCACTGAGTCTCCTTGAAGTATCACCACTTCACTACTCCAGTTATTAGGACGTCCTTCTTGTAGCAAGAAGAGTTTCTGTTGAAACTGAGGTTCCTCCAACTAGCTTCGTTACAAAATGTGTGTATGTGAAGAGCTTGAAGAGTTGAAGAACACTTGGAACTTTGCTTGAGTTGGAAAGAGAATTTTTCCAACTTCTGCCTTCTCTTGTAGAGGATACTAAGTTTGGATCTCAAGGAGGCTTTTGCTTTTCAGAGTTTGAATATCTTGCTTGGTTTGCAATGTGATAGCAAGGTTATGGCAAAGTTATCCGGTTGTTCTTCGTAGTGTATCTTTTATACTGAGGTTGTCTTCCCGTTGGAGGAGTAGGAGGACAACTGCATTAAATGAGTGATCAGTTGACTTGACTAGTAGAGCCCGGTAAGGTTGGCGGGTTACTATTTTGGGATAAAGTATTCCTGACATTCCGGCCAATCATCTGCAATTACTCTACGTAGCATGGGGTGCATTAAATGAGCATTTAATGCATGCACTGTAGCTTTTCCGTTTTATACTCCTAGCCGTTGAAGGAATCTTTAAGTTGACTTCCCGGTTCTTTGAAAATCTTCTAAGTGTCAGACCTTCTAGTGTCTTTGTCAGAGAGTAGAACAGAGGAGGTCTGGAGCACTTCTGTTGGGAGTATCCAACAGAGACCCAGAAGGGTTTCTGTCAGAGTCAATACTAACAGAGGTCCTGAGGACTTCTGTTCTGGAGCAGGGAACCAAAGGTCCTCTGTTCCAATAAAGCCTTAAGAGGCACTTCTGCTCTGGGAGCCCTTCTGTTCTTGAAGCACTTCTGCTCTTGAAGCACTTCTGTCAGGTCGAATACATCTAAGAATTTTACAAAGGAAAATTCTAATACATAATTTCTAAAGGGGTACTTCTAAAGTCCTAATGAATATAGCATCATCAAAATCTAAATACAATTATTCCTTACAATTTCCCCATTTTTGATGATGCCAAAACCCTTTAACTATTTCCAGAGAAGTGCCTTCACCATACAAACATTAAGTTTAAAAACTTCCATTAAAATCTTGGTGGGCAACTTGGCATAGGAAAATAGTAAGAGTAAGATACATTCAGATAGCAGAATATAACAGAAATAAACAAATACAAACAGAAAGCAAAAAGACAAGAATTTGAGGAAAATGCACTTCAAAGTAAGAAGGCACAGATGTGATTTTATTAGATAGATATTACAGAGTTTAAGCCTTACACATTCTCCAGATTAGCTGCCTGTAGAGCTTCTTCCTCTAGTCTTCGGAGCCTGAGCAGTTCTTCATTTATTTCAGCTCTGATTCTGAACAGATTGCCCGACCTTTGATAAGATGCCCATATTGGAGAGAGTTTGCAGTCCAAGTAGTTGAGGACACCTTCATGTACAGTCTTTCCAGGGACAATGTTTTTCTTGTACCATTCTTCTGCTTCTTCAAGAGATCCTCCATACCTAACTTTGACAACACCATCTTTGTCTAGATAAAGGTGCTGTTGTTGGGTAGGAGTCATTTTGGCTTTCATTTCCTCAAATTGGGCTCTGTCAATATTCTGAGAGCCACCCAATCTCCATTCAGTAAAGTTGAAAACTTTCTTCTTCTTGGTGCTCTTCTTGACTGGAGATGGGGGTCTGGGTATGCCTGCTGCCCTTTTCTTTTGTAAGGCAGCCTCAAAGTAGGGAGCCGGATCTACTGCAGGCTCACCAGATGAGGGTGCTCTGGTAGGAGTTCTGTGAGACCTAGGCCTGGTCTGTTGAGGGTCCTCTTCCCCCTTTTTGGCATCATTCAAGTCTTCTATCATAAGACTGATCTTCTGGAATTCTGATGCTTGGGTTGAGGCTATCTGCTCCAGGGCCTCTGGTAATGTCTGAGTGACAGATGTAAGGCCTTCAATCAGACCTTGCTGCTTCTGGATGGCAGAGAAGATGTCCTTGTTGTTGGCTTCAAGGAGCACCATCTTCTGATACCGGTCTCTGTCAGTAGATAGGAGGGCTTGAGCCTGTTCCTGATGAGTTCTGCACATCTGCTCAATAAAGGTCAAGTGCCTCTCTGTTCTGGCATCAGATTTCTTCATAGCCTCAAGATGCTCTGAGATGTGGTGGATTGCCTGTCCTTGACTCAGGAGAGTCTGTTGAAAGATTGACAAAGTGTTGTGGATGCCTACCACTTCTGTTGACAGGACATCTGTTCTGGCAGTTGAGGAGGCAATGAAGTTGTTGAGGGTCCCAGTGAGGTTCTCAAAGCGGTCAGAGATGAACTGCATCCCTGAATTCAGATTGTCATTCACATGAGCAAGATGCCCATAGTGCTTATCATTTACCTCTATCAGCTTGTCCAAGCCTTGGAGGATCTGTCCTCCAAACTCTTCTGCAGATTCAACAAACTTGTTGAAAGGAATGTCATGCTTTTGTCCATCTGCTTGAGGCATCTCTAGACCTCTTCCCCTTGGTAGTGGGTGATGTTCTTGGACAGATGACAGAGAGTGAACAAGCTGTTCATGTTCCAGTTGAGTCAGAGGAGGGGTCTTCTGTCTCTTGGAAGTGGCTTTGTGAGATTTGCTGATCATGAATCCATCCATGTCAGATGAATCTTCATAAGACGAATAGATAGGAATTCTGTTGCGTACTATCTTCTTCTTCTTTCTCAGAGAGGGATTGGGAGCAACAGAGTCCCTAGAGTACCCTTTGGGTGCAGAGATGGGGGAGATAGTGGTAGGATCTGAGTCCCTTAGAAACCATACAGGTTTTAGGTTTCCTGCAGGTTGTTGTGGAGGAGGTGATTCTGGTGGAGGAGATTGATGATCTGATTCTGATGAGGATGAGGAGGAGGAGATCTGTTGGGGTGAGGGGTTCTGGTGTTGGGGTGAGGAGTGAGTAGGTGAGGCATTCTGGTGAGGGGGAGATGGGGGAGGTGAAGGTGAGCGGTTTCTGTAGGGAACAATTGCTCTGCAAGGAGATGCAATTTTTATTTTGGGTGATGGAGGAGGGGTGGGGGTGTTCTGTTCAGGAGATTTATGTGGAGGGAGTTCTGGTGGAGGGGTTTCTGTGCTGGTGGAAGGTGAGGGAATAAGAGGTTCTGTTGGAATAGAAACAGAAGGGGTTGGAGAGTTTACCTCAATGATGTTGTCCACGAGCAAGGAAGTCCTCCATTCCCTGATTTGCTCCATCATTGCTTGTCCTTCTGTCTTGAGAACAGAGGACTCTCCTGGGTTGAAGTTGGGCTGAACAGAGTCAGTTTCCATCTTAGTGAACAACCATTCTTCAAAGGCTTCAATTTCCCCATCTTCAAGAGGTTTGACAGCTTCCTCTGAGGGTGAAGAAATGAGAATGGCCTTACCCTTGTAGCTGGCCTTCTTCTTCTCAAGGACAGAGTGAAGAAAGTTGAGGGCAAAACACTTTGAGACATCATCAGTCCCAACCCAATTCAGGATGGCTTCCTCTTCTGCCTCATAATGATCAAAGAATTGGATTATCTTGTGGAGGGGTCCCATTCTCCATCTTCTCCATTCAAGGACCCGGGTAAACTGTCTGTCAAGCAAGGACAGATACCCATCTTTCACAGGACTGGGGTGCTCTGGTGGAGTTGGCACCCTGTTCTGTTCAGGGGATGCAGCAGAGGTGAGGATCTCTGGTTCCCCCTGAGTGTCTGCCACTCCTTCAGATTCTGAAACCAGAGGTTGAGCAACCTTTTTCTTGGGTTTGGAGGTCCTCTTCCTCTTCTGTCCGGCCTTAGGTGGGGCAAGAGGTGCTTCCCCTTCAGTCTTCTTCTTCTTCTTCTTTTCTGCCTTCTTAGTAGAAGTGGCTACAGAGAGAGGTTTCTGTACCTTTTCTCCCTGTTTCCTCTTAGCTTCAAGTTGAAGCTGCCTCTTCAGTTCTGCCTTTATGGCTTTTTCCCTATTGGGAGAGGCAGTCAAGAAAATTACCTTGGTATGATCCAAGGCTGAAGCCTTCCTCAAGCTTACCCCTTGTTTGAGGAGCACTTCAGAAATGAGCAGTCCATGCCCTAGCTTCCCAGAGTAGAGGCTAGTCTTGGGATTCTTCTTCTTGATCACTTCAATCAGGGACTTCACCATGATTTGTCCCCAGTTGACATTTACCCCATGATGCACTGCATACAGGGCTTTAGCATTGGCCGTGGTAACATCATCTGTGGATGTGTACTTGCACCATAAACATTTGTGGAAAATGTTTATAAGTAGCTCAAATTCCCTCTTGAGCAGGTGCTTCTTTATGTTGACCTTCTCAACTTCTTCCCCTTTTCTGCAGAACTTCTTCTTGAATTCTGACAGAGGGATGTCAATATCTTCCAAGTCAAGTAGAGAGTCCCTTCCTCCCTTTTGCTGAATATGGAAGATGTTGTTGATGACGTCAGCATCAACCACCACCTTTTCTCCTTGGACAACGGAGGAGATGACTTCATCCTTGAAGGATGCGTTGAGATAGAACTCAACTGTGTCCATGTTGCTGTATGCCTCATAATCATGAGAGATGACCTTGCTCAGTTGGCATTGTGACAGTCCGTCAACAATGGAGGTCATCCTCTCCTTTTTCTCTACAATCCTGGGGAGTACGTCCAGTTCGCATCTCAGGCCAGTCAAGACACTTTTGAGAAGTGTTGCCTTTTGTTCCTTTGAAAGATCGGAGAAGCTCAAGATGGCCATGGAGTCTACTGCGGTTAGAAAATTTCTGAGAGATAAGAGTTCAAAAGCTTGAGAATTATGAGAGCAGTAACGGTTTAGGTTTGCGAAAGGGGGTTTTATGGATATGAGTTAGTGGACGTTTGAGATAATTTACGGTTCCAAGAAACCAATAAATGTAAAAAGAGGCGCAGTAAATAAATGGGGGCGCAGTAAATTTTGTACGGCTGGATACCGTTTTAAGGGTAAAAGGGTAAAAGACCTTTAATAAGTTACAAGGTCACCCGGTTTACTAATTTTCTTTTCTAAGTCCACCACTTTCTGTTTGACAAGATAGGGTTTTCTGTAGAGAGGGTTTCTGTTGCATAGGTGTTCTGCCAGGGTAGAGAACAGAAGAGGTTGACAGAGGAGGGTTAACAGAAGGGGTTCTGCTACAGGAATTCTGTCAACAGCAAATGAGCAACAGAGGTCCTTCCTTTTCAACTTTCTCTTGGAATCTCATCCATCATTCCCAATTCTTCTCTCAGCTTATTGAACCTAGCCTCAGGAAGAGGCTTTGTCAGGATATCTGCAAGTTGGTCTTCTGTTGGCACATGTTCCATGCAGATATGCTTCTTCTCCACATGATCTCTGATGAAGTGATGTCTGATCTCAATATGCTTTGTTCTGGAATGAAGAACTGGATTCTGAGTGATAGCAATGGCACTGGTGTTGTCACACAACAGCTTGATCTCCTTTGCTTAAATTCCATAGTCCTTCAGTTGTTGCTTCATCCAGAGTAGCTGAGCACAGCAACTCCCAGCTGCAATGTACTCTGCCTCAGCTGTACTTGTTGAGATGGAGTTCTGCTTCTTGCTAAACCAGGAAACAAGCCTTCCTCCTAGCAATTGGCAGTGACCAGAGGTGCTCTTCATGTCTAGTCTGCAACCTGCAAAATCTGAGTCAGAATACCCAATTAGTTCAAAGTTACCTCCCTTGGGATACCATAGGCCTGCATTGGGGTTTCCTTTGATATATCTGATGATTCTCTTTGCAGCACTTAGATGGCTTTCCTTGGGCTTTGATTGGTATCTGGCACAGATTCCAACAGAGAATGAGATGTCTGGTCTGCTTGCAGTCAGATACAACAGAGATCCTATGATTCCTCTGTATGTTGTTGCATCTACATCCTTTCCTTCATCATCTGGACCAATTCCTTGTGAGGTGTTCATAGGAATCTTCACTGATGATTTGCCTTCCACTCCAAACTTCTTGATTAGATCTCTGGTGTACTTCCCTTGATTGATAAAGATCCCTTCCGGAACTTGTTTGACTTGAAGTCCTAGGAAGTAACTGAGTTCTCCCATCATACTCATTTCAAATTGACTCTGCATCACTTGAGAAAATTTCTTGCACAATTCTGGATTAGTACTTCCAAATATAATGTCATCAACATATATTTGTACTAACAGAATATGATTAGCAACAGATATTTGAAATAGAGTTTTGTCAACCTTTCCTTTAGTAAACCCATGGTTTACTAGGAAAAGGGACAATGTGTCATACTAGGCTCTGGGAGCTTGCTTAAGACCATAGAGGGCCTTTTTAAGCTTGTAGACACAAGAAGATTGAGTAGGAATGACAAAACCTGGTGGTTGTTCCACATAAACTTCTTCTTCAACATCTCCATTCAGAAATGCACTCTTGACATCCATCTGGTAGACCTTGATGTTGTTGTAGGCAGCATAGGCTAGAAAGATTCTGATGGCTTCAAGTCTGGCAACTGGTGCAAAGGTCTCATCAAAATCTATTCCTTCTTCTTGGCAGTATCCTTTAGCTACTAGCCTTGCTTTGTTCCTTACAATGTTGCCGTCTTAATCTGCTTTGTTCTTGAATACCCATTTGGTTCCAATGACATTCTGGTGCTTTGGCCTAGGAACAAGTTCCCACACTTTGTTCCTCTCAAACTGAGTGAGCTCTTCTTGCATAGCATTGATCCAATCTGAGTCTGCAAGAGCTTCTTCTACTGTCATCGGTTCCATCTGAGATATGTAGCAGGCAAGCATTGCTTCTCTCCTTGATGTGGATCTGGTTTGAACTCCACTTCTGATTTGACCAATCACTTTGTTAGGAGGATGATCTCTTAACCATGTCAGATCTGGTTCTGTCAGCTGTTGTCTTGGTCTCTCTGGTTCCTCATCATCAGAGTCTTCATCTTTATTCAACAGAAGGGGGTTTGGTGCAGGTGTTGGAAATGCAGGGTTGTCTGCCACCTCTTCTGTTGGTTCAGGTGTTCTGTCTTCTAAGGTGATATCCTTGAGACTCTCTGTTATATCTTCAACAGAGGTGCTTTCATCAAACTTCACATGTATGGATTCTTCAACATGTAGGGTTCTTCTGTTGAGTACTCTATAGGCTTTACTGGTGTTTGAATAGCCTATAAAGACTCCTTCATCAGCCTTTTCTTGAAATACCTTCAGATGCTCCTTTCCATTGTTGAGAATGTAGCACTTGCATCCAAATATATGAAAGTAGCTAATGTTTGGTTTTCTTCCCTTCCAAAGTTCATACGGGGTCTTCTGGTGATTCTTGTTGATCATGCTTCTGTTCTGAGTATAGCATGCAGTGTTGATTGCTTCAGCCCAATATCTCATAGGCAATCCAGATTCTGCAATCATTGTTCTTGCAGCTTCTTTTAGAGTTCTGTTCCTTCTTTCTGCTACGCCATTCTGTTGAGGGGTTCTGGCGGCAGAAAGTTGATGAAAAGTTCCATTCTGATCACAGAAGTCTTTTATGACTTGGTTGACAAATTCAGTTCCTCTGTCTGATCTGATTGTCTTTACTTTCAAGTTCTTCTCAGTCTGAAGTTGCTTTAACAAAGATGGCAACTTCTGAAGAGTTTCATTTTTCTTTGTCAGAAAAACAGTCCATGTGTATCTGGAGTAGTCATCAACCATGACTAGGGTGTATTTCTTGCCACCAACGCTTGGAGTCTCAACAGGTCCAAATAAATCCATGTGAATCAGATTTAGAGGACTTGTAGAAAGATCTCCAGCAATGGGTTTGAAGGAATTCTTTACTTGTTTGCCTTTCTGACATGCACTGCAGAGGGTCTCTCTCTTGTACACAATGTCTGGTAGCCCTTCTACAATGTGTTCTCTGGCTAGTTTGTTGATTGTTTTGAAATTCAAATGGTTGAGCTTTTTGTGCCAGTCCCAGCTCAGTTTTGAATCTCCCTTGGCTATCAGGCAAACTCCATCTTTTGCAGTGTTCCAATCAACTACATAGATGTTCTTTTTCCTTGATGCTGTAAGAACCACTTCCTTTGTTGTCTCATGCTTCACATAGCAGAAGTCCTTTGTGAATTCAACAGTGTAGCCTTTGTCACAGAACTGGCTAGCACTCAGCAAGTTGAACTTCAGTCCTTTGACATATGAGATATCATCAATGGTGATCTGGTTCTTGATCAGCTTTCCTCTTCCTTTTGTTTGACCTTCTTTGTCATTACCTCCAAAGGTAACTCTGGGTCCTTTGTATTTCTGGAA
The DNA here is from genome assembly GCA_945859875.1 of Cuscuta europaea. Classification (NCBI taxonomy): domain Eukaryota; kingdom Viridiplantae; phylum Streptophyta; class Magnoliopsida; order Solanales; family Convolvulaceae; genus Cuscuta; species Cuscuta europaea. Next base: position 8,087,459 of record CAMAPE010000006.1, read on the forward strand.
CTCTGTTAGGCAACTTCTGTCACCTGTCATGTGCCTGGAGCATCCACTATCAATAAACCATTCTTGTTCAGAGATGGCTCCAGCACACAGTTCCTGCAAGATCAAAAGAAAGATTTAGATACCCAAGCAATGCTGGGTCCTGGGGGGTCATGGAGTCTGGGTAGTTGGTACCATTTTGGTCTCATCAAGTGAAACCTTGGTGGGTGGTACCCATTGTCCACCTGGTAGTTGTAGTAGACAGAAGTGTGATTCACTTTGGGCAGATGCTTGTGAGGGTCATGCTTCCTGTTTACATACTTTTGCATAGCTTTCTTTGTTGGAAAGAAGTCCCATATATTATCAAGAGCAGAGGGACGGTTAACTTTGGGCTTCTGAAGTTGACCAGCCAACCTCTTCTGCCTGAAGTTAACTCTCTTTTGATATTTGCTCTTCTGGTGATCATTTCTAGCACGATTGTCATGAGGTTGTCTGTCAATGAATGGTCTTTTATTTTTGTTATTCTGAAAACCTCTTCTATTGTTAGGTTTTCTGCCAGGTTCATTATTTTTCAAAAAGGGTTTCTGTTGAACCTTTATCTTACCCTTTTCTGGTCTGACTTCCTCATGGACAACCTTGGTGCCAGATACACCAGCTTGACAGATGGGGCTAGAAATCAGTGGCTCTATGACCTTGTCTGCCTTAGCAACTCTGGTGCTAGGCATTACAGAAGGCTCACATGATTCTGTTGAGCCATAACCAAGACCAAAACCAGTGACAATCTGTTGATCAAGTACAATCTTTTCCATGGAAGACTGGGCCTTCTGGTAAGCTTTGTACTTAATCTCGAGAGGCTCTATTTCTCTTATTCTCTTAAGAAGAGAAACATTTTCAGTCTTCAGTTGATCTCTTTCCTCAATTAGAAGATTGATTTTGACCTCAACCTCCTTCTTTAAGTCAAGAATTTCAGCTTTTAACTTACTGTTTTCTTCTGTTACAGAAGAATAAGTGGCTTGTATGGTCTTAAACTCTTCCCAAAATTCTGACATTGAATCAGAATCAAAAGCTAAACCTACCGAAGAGAAACTAGATTCAGAAGTAGAGGTTACCTCATCATCAGAATGAGCCATTAGGCAAAGGTCTTCTGTCTCAGTATCCAGGCAACAGAAGGCCTCATCAGAATCTGAGTCAGAACTGGATTCTGTTTCTGACAGAGGGTCTTTCTCCACATGTTCTGTCACAAGTGCCTTTCTCCTTCTGGAGTTGTCCTCGTACTTCTTCTTTTCTCCATCTTGTCCTTGCTTCTTGGACACTCTAGGATGGGGACAATCAGCCTTGAAGTGACCAGGTTGTCTGCAGTTGTAACAGAGAAGCTCTCCACTGCTTTCTGTTGATTTGATTTTCTGGTATGGCTTTCTGTTGAAAGATGGACTCCTTCCATCTTTGGGATTCTTCATAAACTTTTTGAATCTCCTGGCAAAGGCAGCCATATATTCATCAGATAAAAGTACTGAAGGGTCAAAATCATTTACCTTAGATGTGCTGGCAGTGAGGGCTGTAGTGGTCCTCTCTTCTGGTACATCTTCCTTTTCTTCAATCATTTCAAACTCATGAGCTTTGAGATCTGAAATGAGCTTATCAGTTGGATAAGTCTTTACATCCTTGCTGGCTTGGACAGCAACTACTTTCATCTTCCATGCTGAGGGCAGTCCCCTCAACACCTTCAGGTTGATCTCCTTGGTTGTGAGATCCTTGCCAAGCTCAGAAATCTCTCCAGTGAGAGTGAGGAGCCTGTCATACATCTTGGAGATGCTTTCGCCAGGGAGAAGTTTGAAGTCATCAAACTTCTTGTTGGCTATGGTTAGTTTGTTGTCCTTCTCTTGCTCATCACCAGCTCCAATGAGCTCAAGAGTATCCCAGATCTCCTTAGCAGTCTTGCACTTCTTGATCCTGTTGAAGTATCTATCATCAATGGACTTGTAGAGGATGTCCTTGGCAATATTGTCTAAGTTGTACTTTCTCCTCTCTTCAGTGGTCCATTCTGACTTGGCTTTGCTAATCATCTGGGGTCTGGTATTGTCTATGGCATGTTCAGGGTTGACCTTCTGGAAGCTAGTGAAGGGGCCAATATCAAGAACTTCCCACATCTCATCATGCAGGGCACAGAGATGTGCTTTCATCCGGATCCTCCAGTCATCAAACTTAAGATCTGAAAACATAAGATTCTTGGACAAGGAGTGATCCATTATATCAGATAGAAATGAGGTAAAACAGAAAAACAAGTGGATCTTTGTTCAACAAATAACCTAAAAGATTATTAGAACAAGGAGGCTCTGATACCACTTGTTGGTCCCGGTTATACTGGATACAGTCTAGAGGGGGGGGGGGGTGAATAGACTGTATTGGTTTTTAGCTTTTTAAACTAAGTACCAGATTTTCAGAATAGCCTGTTCTGTTGAGAGAACAGACTGGCAGCGGATGGGGTTCTGGCAGGGAGTTCTGTTAGCCTCAGAGAAACAAAGGCAGAAGGCCTTCTGTTAACTCGTAGAACCAGTTCTGCTGAACACAGATACCAAGTCCAAGGAGTTATACAGTTCTATCTAAGTGCAAGAATTAAAAGCAGTAAGTAAATGACACCAGGGATTTTTATAGTGGTTCAAGGAACAACTCGTTCCTCTAATCCACTGTTCCACTAAGCTGTAAAAACTGCCGTTTACAAAGCCTTAGTCCTAGCACTTAAGAAGCACTCCACGTCTTCTTCAAGTTTAGATGTGTCCTGGGATGCACTGCCTGGCTTCCTTTAACACTGGTCCTTTCACTGAGTCTCCTTGAAGTATCACCACTTCACTACTCCAGTTATTAGGACGTCCTTCTTGTAGCAAGAAGAGTTTCTGTTGAAACTGAGGTTCCTCCAACTAGCTTCGTTACAAAATGTGTGTATGTGAAGAGCTTGAAGAGTTGAAGAACACTTGGAACTTTGCTTGAGTTGGAAAGAGAATTTTTCCAACTTCTGCCTTCTCTTGTAGAGGATACTAAGTTTGGATCTCAAGGAGGCTTTTGCTTTTCAGAGTTTGAATATCTTGCTTGGTTTGCAATGTGATAGCAAGGTTATGGCAAAGTTATCCGGTTGTTCTTCGTAGTGTATCTTTTATACTGAGGTTGTCTTCCCGTTGGAGGAGTAGGAGGACAACTGCATTAAATGAGTGATCAGTTGACTTGACTAGTAGAGCCCGGTAAGGTTGGCGGGTTACTATTTTGGGATAAAGTATTCCTGACATTCCGGCCAATCATCTGCAATTACTCTACGTAGCATGGGGTGCATTAAATGAGCATTTAATGCATGCACTGTAGCTTTTCTGTTTTATACTCCTAGCCGTTGAAGGAATCTTTAAGTTGACTTCCCGGTTCTTTGAAAATCTTCTAAGTGTCAGACCTTCTGGTGTCTTTGTCAGAGAGTAGAACAGAGGAGGTCTGGAGCACTTCTGTTGGGAGTATCCAACAGAGACCCAGAAGGGTTTCTGTCAGAGTCAATACTAACAGAGGTCCTGAGGACTTCTGTTCTGGAGCAGGGAACCAAAGGTCCTCTGTTCCAATAAAGCCTTAAGAGGCACTTCTGCTCTGGGAGCCCTTCTGTTCTTGAAGCACTTCTGCTCTTGAAGCACTTCTGTCAGGTCGAATACATCTAAGAATTTTACAAAGGAAAATTCTAATACATAATTTCTAAAGGGGTACTTCTAAAGTCCTAATGAATATAGCATCATCAAAATCTAAATACAATTATTCCTTACACACTCCACCACAAAATCTTCTTCTTCTATGAAGTGTGCTATGGTTTCAACTTGATGAAGGATCCTTGAGAGCTTCCATGATCTCCATGCCTTGACCCTGGCAAATTCTGCGTGCAACTGCTCTAGAGGGGTTAGGACGAGTGAGCCAACTGCTGGAGTTTGAGGCACCTGCTCATCTTGATGAGCCACCTGCTCATCTTGATGAGCCACCTGCTCTGCTTGTTGAGTTGATTGCTCTCCATGCTGAGTAATTCTGGGAATTAGAATTGAGAGGGGCAGTGTTGAACTTTTGGTACCTGTAGATGATGGAGAGTGTGAGCATGCTTCTTCATTGATGATGGAGAGAGGGGAGGCAACTGCTTCTTGTTCCTTCAGGAGCTGTAGTGATGAAGCTGCCTCTTCTAGTTCAATTTGTAGGTTCCGAGTTGCTGTTTTTTACCTTTTGGATTCGGGTTCTTGACACCTTGATCTAAGTCTCTTGGCAGTCTTGGTGTCCACTTTCAAGGAGACCGAGAGAGGGTCATTGGAGCGAAAGGAGTCCTCTACTTTTTGAACTTGTGGAGCCCCTGCCTTGGAAGTTTGATGGAGGAATTTCTTCCAATTGGTGGCTTCCTTGGTTTCTCCTACTATTCCCTTCTTCTTGAGGATTTCTCCTGTTAGGAGCCCATATCCAAGCAGTGGAAGGGTTCCATCGTCCTTTCTATCCTTGTGAGCTTTAATTACATATCTTATAAGCTCTTTTTACACATACCTGGACCAGTTGTGTGGGAACCCAGAGATTATTGCGGCCAGTGCGGGTGCCCTTTATGCATTGATTTTATCCAGGGCGGTGGTTCTGTTGTCAATGCACTTGTAAAGGATGTCCAGAAGAAGGGAGTATTCTTGGACCACTAGATTTTTCTTTACCTTGAGTGTGTTGAGGTGTTGAGCCTTTGGCAGGAACACAATTTCTTTGAAGCCTTCCTCGTCAAGAGTGATGTCATCTACATCTGGGGCATCATCTCCAGGTAGAGAGAGCAGATCCCTGATTTCTTCTTCTAGAATTTCTACTTGAGTTCCCAGAACTACTGACTTCAGTGTGCCAGAAGTTGAGTTGATGTAGAATTCTACTACTGTTTCGGGATAGAAGCGGGGGTATTGGTAGGTAGCCATCTTCATAAGCCCTGTGGTTTCTAGTTTCCTTAGGAGCTCCTTCATGAGATCAGTATTCTCTGATTTTTTCAAGGATTCTAGGAGTGTTTAGGATGGAGCCAGTGAAGATGGACTTGGAAATTTGGATGAGTGAGGCCATTTGTGTATGGAGATTGTGTGTATATGGAGAATTAAAGGTAGTGCGGAAGAAAGCTTTTGAGAGTATTAAGAGAGAATTTGAGAGCTTTAGATTTGACAAGAAAGAGATTGCAAAGTGAAAGTGTGAAGGATTTGTACGGAGGGGGTATTTTTAGGCTATCGGGAACTAGCCGTTGGGATATAGCCGTTGGAGAATAGACTGGTTCCTTTTAGCATTAACTGTGTTCACACTGTTAGCAGGGAGGCTCATTTTTGAGAAGATTTTTGATGATTTCTGGGAACAAGAGGTATCTTTTTGGAATCCTTGATATGAGGGGATCAAGATGGTATTTTCCATGTGCTGAGATTCCATTAGTATTTGTCAAAAATCGAGCCAACTGTTGTCCTGAGGCAGTTGCCTGCTCATGAGGCAGACACCTGTTGGCAGGTACCTGCTATCAAGCACATGGTTGATTTTTGTGAACTAGTGTTTTCACCTCCAGTTTTCCTTTGTTATTCATGCTTGTTCTCCACTTGCTGAAAGTATTGACACAAGTCCTCTCTTTACTTAAGTAGCAGTGGGCTAGTTGGTAGTCAACTGCTGAGTCCACTGCTGTTCGAATGCAGTCACCTACTAAACCTACTGCTTGAATTTTGATTCCTTCTTTCTTTGAAGGTCTGAGATAGACCTTTTGGACCTTGATGCTTCATTCCTTGTTAATTTTGAGTAGTTTGCCTTTAGCAGATGGCTACCCTTGTGAGTTCCCCTTCAGCAGTTGGCTAGGAATTCCCACTTGATTTTGGAATTGAGTTCCCCCTGAATAGGTGCATGGTTATTCCTTTACTTGATCAAGATCATCTAGCATACCAAGCTCTTGCCTAAGTGCATTGAATCTTGCTTCATTCAGTGGCTTGGTGAATATATCAGCCAACTCCTTCTCTATAGGAATGTATTCTAGCTTGATGGTCTTCTTCTCAGCATGTTCTCTAATAAAGTTGTGTCTGATCTCAATATGCTTGGTTCTTGAGTGAAACACAGGATTGTGAGTGATTGCAATAGCACTTGTGTTATCACACAGAATGCTAACCTCCTTTGCTTCTTCTCCATAATACTTCAATTGTTGTTTCATCCAGAGTATTTGAGCACAGCAGCTGCCTGCAACTATGTATTCAGCTTCGGCAGTGCTTGTATCAATTGAGTTTTGTTTCTTGCTGAACCATGAAACGAGCCTTCCATCAATTAATTGACAAGTACCTGAGGTACTTTTTCTATCAATTTTGCATCCAGCAAAGTCAGACTCTGAGTATCCATAGAGTTCAAAGCATCCATTTGTTGGGTACCATAATCCAGAATTAGGATTACCTTTTAGACACCTCAAAGTTTTCTTTGCAGCTAGGAGATGGCTTTCTTTAGGTTTTGATTGAAACCTTGCACATACACCAACTGATTAGTATATCTGGCCTACTAGTGGTGATATATAACAAGGAACCAATCAGGCTTCTATAAAGTGTAGGATCAACATCTTTGCCATCTTCATCCTGACTTAGACCTTGGGATGTATTCATGGGTATTTTCACAGTGGACTTGTTTTCAACCTTGAATTTCTTCATGAGATCTCTGGTATATTTGGCTTGGTTGATGAGGATACCTTGTGGAGTTTGCTTCACTTGTAGTCCCAAGAAATAGTTCAGCTCTCCCATCATGCTCATTTCAAACTTGCTTTGCATGATAGTTGAAAATTTCTCACATAATGCTTGGTTTGAGCTTCCAAAAATTATGTCATCAACATATATTTGAACAAGCAGTATGTGGGGAGCTTCTTCAATTTTGAATAATGTCTTGTCTAATTTGCCTTTAGAGAACCCATTATTCACTAAATATTCAGAGAGAGTGTCATACCATGCTCTTGGGGCTTGTTTGTTTCCATAAAGATCTTTATGTAGTTTGTAGACTATATCTTTCTCTCTGTTGACTTCAAATCCAGGAGGCTGCTCCACATAGACCTCCTCTTCTAGTAGACCGTTTAGGAAGGCACTTTTCACGTCCATTTGTTAGACAATGAATTGCTTGTGGGCAGCATAGGCCAAGAATATTCTTATAGCTTCAAGTCTAGCAATAGGAGCAAAGGTCTCATCAAAATCTATACCTTCTTCATGGCAGTAGCCTTTGGCTACCAGTCTTGCCTTGTTCTTGACAATTGTGCCTTCCTCATCCATTTTGTTTCTGAATACCCATTTAGTTTCTATCACATGTTGGTGATAGGGTCTGGACAAGAGCTCCCAAACGTTGTTTCTTTCAAACTTGTTGAGTTCTTCTTGCATAGCTTGTATCCAGTCAGAGTCAAGTATGGCTTCCTCAATTTTCTTGGGTTCAGTTTGTGAGATGAAGCATGAGAATAACGCTTCTCTCTGATGTGCTGATCTGGTTCGAACCCTTCATGGATGTTTCCAATGATTTGATGAGGAGGATGTTTGTTCAACCATCTAATGTCAGATGTGGTTGTTTTGGATTGGAGTTGTTGGTCATCCTCCTCTTCTTCTTCTTCACTGTCTTCTCGTAGAATGGGATGATTAGGAATACCTTGATTGCCTGGAAGGTTGCTTCTTGGTGAGTCACCTGCTGGCAGGGGCATAATTCTGGAGGCAACTGATGGCAGTGGACTGTCATACAAGTCAACTGCTGGCAGTGGGCTGCCATATGAGTCAGCTGCTGCTTCCAAGGTTTCATTATCTTTTTGAATTTTATTGGGAAGGTAGCTTGGAGCCTCTCCAGTATCCTCCTTTGTTTTATATGGCTCACCTTCATTCTTTTCATGAGCAGTGGAGTGGTTTTCAAAAACCACATGGATTGATTCTTCTACCACTAGAGTTCTTTTGTTGAGGATCTGGAAAGCCTTGCTTGTTGCTAAGTAGCCCACGAAGATCCCTTCATCAGATTTGGGATCAAATGGCTTGAGGTAGTCCTTTCCATTGTTTAGAATGAAACATTTGGATCCAAACACATGGAAATGACTAACATTTGGCTTCCTTCCTTTCCATAGCTCATAAGGTGTCCTTTTGTAAGTCTTATGAATAAGACTTCTATTCTGGGTGTAACAAACTGTATTGATTGCTTCTGCCCAAAATATTTTGGGCAATCCAGCTGCTTCTAGAATTATTCTTCCAGGCTCCTTGAGTTTCCTATTCCTTCTTTCAGCAACACCATTTTGTTGAGGTGTTCTTGCTGCTGAAGTTTGGTGATGGATTCCATTTTCTTCACAGTACTGAATTACCATAGAGTTTAGGAATTTAGTACCTCTATCTGACCAGATTTTCTGAATTGAGAGGCTCTTTTCATTTTGGATTAGCTTCATCAATTCAGGGAGCTTCTTCTCTATCTCATTCTTCTTCTTGAGGAACAATGTCCAAGTGTATCTTGAGTAATCATCAACAAAAACCAGGGTGTACCTTCTTCCACTTAAACTTGTTGGTTCAACTGGTCCAAACAAGTCAAGGTGTAGCAGGCTCAAAGGTCTAGTTGATGATTCTACTTCTTTGGATTTGAATGATACATTGGTTTGTTTCCTTTATGACAAACATCACAGAGATGGTCCTTCTTGAAATTGATTTCTGGGAGTCCTTTCACCAATTCTTTTCTGGACAGTCTGTTGATGGTTTTGAAGTTGACATGTCCTTCTTCCTTCTTCCAGAGAGCACAATTTTATCATTTTTGACATCTCTAATCAAGCAGATGTCTTTGGAGAATGTAACATCATAACCATTGTCACAAAGCTGGCTTGTGATTATGAGATTGAACTTTAATCCTTTAACATAAGATATGTTTTGGATTGTAAGTCCATTGATTGATTGGTCTCCAGCTCCTTTGGTTTCTCCTTGTTTTTCCACATTCCCAAATGTCACTTTGGGTCCTTCTTTAGCCATAAAGTTTGACAGGAGCCGCCCGCTGCCTGTCATGTGCCTGGAGCAGCCTGAATCTATGTACCATGTTTGTGAGTCAACTGCTCCAGCACCTTCCTGTATTTATCATTGTTGAGCAGTAGCCCACAAGTTAGTGGGCATCTCCCTTGTACAAGTTTGGGCATCCATGCCCATCTAGAACCATTTAGTTCTAAGCAGATTGGTCTATAGCCATTTGAAGTGTTATAATCATGGGGGTGGCTATGTATTTGTTAATCCTTTTCCTTCTTGATGTGGGAAATGGATTATTGGCTTTTGGAGGGGACTGCTTAGTGTTTTGACTTTGGTTGGTCTTATTGGTTGGTTGCCAATGGGTCTTGGGTTTTGATGCTTGGGAACATTTTGGGAATGGGATTTTTGGTAGATTAGCTTTCTTGTATCTTGTTGCTGGCTTGTGGAGGGTGAGTTTTGAGTGAGTCTGGTGGGAGATACATACCCGAGGCATCTTCTCTTCCTATTTAGAACAACTTCAGCAATAGGGTCACTGGTTTTACTATCCATGCTGAAGTTATTCATTTTGTTTTTCAGCTCTTTGTTCTCTTCCTCTAAGACATTATTTTTTGTTAAGGCATCTAACAACTTAGCATGAATGGCCTTAATGTCTTGTTTTAATCTATCATTTTCTGATTTTAAGAGAACATGGTGATCTTGGACTTTTTGGAAATCTTGTAATAAAGATTCCAGTGTAACATTGGTTGGTCCAGAATCACTAGAGCTATAAGAAGAGCGGGATGTTACCTCAACATCATTATTGTGGTTTTTGGCCATCAAGCATTTTGGGGAGCAACTTTCTTCATCTTCATTGAACCATCTGCTACTTTCTCCAGTGAGCCAACTGCCGCCTTTTTCAGCCACCTGCAAGGATCCCAGGCAGAGAAGTGCTTCCTCTGGGCTTTCAGATGAGGAGCTTTCATCACTTGAGCTGCTCTCCTCATCACTTTGGGATTCTTCCTTCCTCTTTTCACTTACAAAGGCTGGTCTGCCTTTGAAGTCCTTCTTGTATCCAGCTTTTTGAGCAGTTCCCTGCTGCCCTTGATGCTTTTGTGTCAATGGCAGAGAGCACTCATTTTTGTAATGTCCTGGCTGTCTACAGTTGTAGCATAGGACAGTGTCCTCACTGGATTGAGGTCTCCCTTGTCTCCTGGGTGGCATGTTGTACGACTTCTTTGGAGCAGATCCCTCCTTCATAAATCTTTTAAACTTCCTCACAAACATAGCAAACTGCTCGTCAGTGAGGAGATTGTTGAGGGATTTTTCACTTGATCTTGATGTGTTAGGCTCGTACACTAGAGCTAGTGTCGTGGATTCATCTTCTTTTTCATCCTTAATCTCCTTCATCTCAAACTCATAAGCTTTAAGATCACTAAAGAGTTTGTCAGTTGACAAAGTTCTGAGATCTCTGCTATCTCTCATGGCAGTCACATTCTTATCCCATTTTTAGGGCAGGCCTCTCAAGACTTTGAGGGAAATCTCCTTTTGAGAAAGTTCTTTCCCCACATCAGAGTCCTCTGCCACAATCTTCAAGAATCTGGACTCCATCTCATGGATAGATTCATTTGGTAGCATCTTGAAGTCCTCAAACTTCTTGAGGGCTATGGTCAGCTTATTGTCCTTCTCCTGTTCATCTCCTGTTCCAATCTTAGTGAGCTCATCCCAGACATTTGGCAGTTTCACATTTCCTGATTCTGGGATATATGGATTCATCAACAAATTTGAAGAGAATATCTTTGGCAATGTTGTCAAGATTGTTTCTCTTCCTGTCCTTAGTTGTCCATTCCAATTTGGGTTTTGGAATGTACACATCCTCTTGGTCATTAGTTCTAGATGTGCTGACCTTCATGATTTTGACAGGTCTAGTAGTAATTACTTCTAGCATTTCATCACGTAGAGCACTGAGATGTGCTTTCATCCTGATCTTCCAGTCATCAAATTTGTTCAAGTTGAACAAAAGATTCTTTGCTAACTGACTGTCCATTTTAGAAAGTGTTTTGGAAAGTAGGCTGGTTTTGGATCTTTAGTTCAAATTAGTCAGAAACTGACTCTAGGAACACTCCACTCTGATACCACTTGATGGTCCCGAATAGAGGTAAAAGTCTAGAGGGGGAAGAGTGAATAGACTTTTAAAGCTTTTTCAACTTTAAAACTTTTCCCTTCTAGATGAGTTGATCTATAATCTTTTGGGAGATTTATAGATGCACATCGGAAGTCTTTAACCTCTTATACAAATAGTGTATGACAGCTTTCTGTGATAGATGAAGTTTTGACTTTATGTAGTGAGCAGTTGGCTTGGTAGTTGACTGGATGTCAGTGAACTGCTGAGGCAACTGCTGAGGAAATATTGTTTGTATGATGAAAGTGTAAGCAGAATCTTTCTTATAATGAGAAGATCTCTCTGATGATGTAACGAGGTGGATTGATAATCAACTTTAATGAAAAGCAGTGGTCTCAGCAGTTGGGTAGTAATCAGGGAACTGCTGAGGCACCTGCTTAAGTGAAAGTGAAGGTATGGGAAGATTGATTATATAGTGTTGCTCAGGGTGATCAAGGCTTTCTGAAGATGCGCTTAAGTATAAGTAAATGGGAGTTTTACTGAAGCAGTTCGCTCGGCAGTTGAGTGATAGCGAGGGAACTGCTGAGGAACCTGCTGGGTTTTCAGCTCAAGTTTCAGAAATCAGTTTAAATAAACTCCTTGGTAAGATTGTTGTGAAGGTCTGATGAAGTTTAGATGTTCAAGGGAAATAAGTTTGTGTGAGCAGTGGGCTCAACAGTTGGGTAGTCACCAGGGAACTGCTGAGGCACCTACTATGCCTTAAGATGATATTCACAGTTTTGATGGAATAGGCCTTTTTGTGGTGATGTTGCAAGCCTCTTGTATTTCGAAGAAAGTGAGTTATTAAGCGGTAGGATAAGCAGTAGGGTCAATTAAGACTACTGCTTAGGATGCTGCTGGCAAACTACAATCTTTTGTGAGAAGTGTTTGGTGTGTGCTTTGTTGACTGAAAAAATAAATCAACACACAGTATATCCTGGTTCAGAGGTGGTGTAATCCTCCTATGTCCAGTCCCACCCTCTTTCAGATGGATTTCCACTAAAGTATTAAGCCCAATACACTTAGTGCCAATCTAGCCTTTACAACACTTAGGCCTAGATTGAAGGCTTTTCACAATGAGTATAACACCACTCAAAGTTACTCAGTCCTTAGACTTTTCTCAAATGATCCAGTGGGAATCAAAAGGTACTCTATCTATCTAACCACACTGTAGGATCCGAACAACTGTTCTCCTAAGTGTTTACAACAACATGTGATTCGATTACAAGAAAGTTATAACCTCCAACTAGGAACTAAACTTCTAGGATTTAGCAATGAATACTTTGAGACTAAGAAGTTTAGTGAAGCATGAGACTTAGCAGAGAGTAAAGTATAGATTCACACTTTCTCTTTTGCTAGATATCTCATGAATGCTCAATGAAAATATTGTTCTACTTAGAATGCTGAAGCTTAGTTAGAAACTTTCATTTCAGCCTATATTTATAGGCTCTCCGGTTGATTGATCTAATCAGTTGGTTAGGATGGATCAATCTTGTGCGTTGAAGGACTGGCGAGGACAAATCGTACATTCGTCTTCTTGTGCAGGAGCTTTTATTGGAGCTGTTCTTTTGTCTTCAATAATGTTGGCCGCTGAAGCATCTTTTAAGTGTGCGTCCCGAGCTCAGGACCCATGTACAAATGTAGTATTAATTGCCGGTCTTGTTTTTGTCTTTCAATCATACATATTCAATGTATGTGATTTTACAAACTTAATTTCTTTAAAATGTGACACACAATTAATCCTTGAGCCAAAATAATATATGTCAGTAGGATCTAAATATCCTATTAAGGTAAAAAAAATACCTTATTGCATTTTAACTTTTCCGGTAATATTTAATTAGACTCAAAAATTGTACATTTTATTTTGTCACATAACTAACACATGAATAATACTGAGACACAATGTACACGAGCTAAGTATAGTGGAATCATCAAAATCTATCAAAATTGGGTACTAACACAATGATTTGGTTTTGGAAGGTGGAAGATTTGGTGAAAATATCTTGGAAGTTTAAAAGATTGAGCAATAACTAGCACCGACCACACCCATTAAAATATTGATTCTCACTTACCATGTTTTATTCCTTTTCTTAACAAGATTGAAACATTTAGTAATTAGTCTCCTAAAAAACTTACCTACTTGTGATTTTAAAACATGTTCAGAAAAGCAAAGTATTTTATTTAGGAAAAACAATTTGTAAGAATCGAACAAGATTTTAAACGAAGGAGGAGTAAAAATAACTAAGCAATATTTAGAGGAAAAAAATTGAGAATTTGGAGCAGTAAAATATGCAATAATTAATTAAGAATTAATCAAACCAAGCCCAAGTCTAATTACTGAGCTTTGTAAAAAAGTCAGTAATTTGCTTTTCAATGCTGCAATATTCCAGCCTGATTAAATCCTTTTCCACACAATCTCTCAGAAAGTGATGACGAATATGAATATGTTTTGTCCGAGAATGCATGACTGGATCTTTTGAGATACTAATTGCACTGGTATTGTCACATAAGATCGGTGTGCAGTTTAAAGCAATCCCGTAGTCACTTACTTGTTGCATGATCCATAAAGATTGAGCACAACATCCTGCTGTTGATACGTACTCAGCCTCACCGTTGAGAGAGCAACTGAGTTTTGTTTCTTAGAGCCCCATGAAACTAGGCAAGGACATAGGAAATGAGCCATACCTGACGTGCTTTTCCTATTGAGTAGATCACCTGCAAAGTCAGAATCTGAATATGCAATAAGATTAAAATCTTCATTACATGTATACCATAAAAATAGACTTGTGGTCCCCTTGAGATACTTGAGGATCCTTTTAACTGCGTTGAGATGTGACTCCTTAGGGTTGACCCGAAACCGAGCACATAGACCTACACTGAAAACTATGTCAGGTTTACTGGCTGTTAGGTACAGTAGAGACTCAATCGTTCCACGATACATCTTTTGATCCACACTTGTTCCTTTTTCGTCTGCATCCAACCTGTCATTCGTTCCCATGGACATTGTCATTGTTTTGCCCTCACTCATCCCATACTTCTTTAATATTTCGTTTAGGTATTTCTGTTGAGATATTTGAGTTCTTTTGCTTGTTTGTTTGATTTGTAAACCAAGGAAGAAGTTTAGTTACCCCATGATACTCATCTCGAATGCAGAACTCATAAGAGAAGAAAATTCATAACAAAGAAAATCATTAGTAGCACCAAAAATAATATCGTCTACATAAATTTGAATAACCATAAGACCGCCCTGCCCCTCTGCGACCAAGAGAATCGTATCTTACTATAGCTTGGCTGTGATCGAATCGGACACCACATTATTTAATTTAATTTAATTTGCCAAAGTTGACCGGCACGGAGAATAATAAAGTGAAAACTGTGTGGTTGAGCTTTGTGCAGAGGAGAGAGAAATAACAGAAATCACAAAATAATTGATTACAGGAGAAAGAGACAAAGTTTTTTGGGACGTCCTAAAAGGGAAAGATGACAAAGTTTTAAGGGACAGAGAGAATACTATATACATAAGGTCAATGAAAAAATGAACGGTATTCCCGCCCAATACCCTATTAAAAATGAAAATAAACCCTATTCATTATCGCCGCCCTTCAAGCCGATTCTCAAGATGCAGTTTGAGAATGTCAAATGCCGTATTAACCAATTCTGAAGGCCATCGGAAATCTCAGAGGGCTGGAACATGTGGGCTCCTGTAGCGATTGTAGACCTGGGAGACTGTTAGCGGCATGGAAGTTTCACCGTCGTGTTGGCCTGGAAAACCCATTGCTGACCTGCAACCCCAACTATTGCAAGATCTAGAGATCAAAACATCCGCCTGGGAGGGCCTCTATCTCCGTCAACCAGCTTTACAACCGGGATGGGATGGTTTCTGTTGGAAAAATGTGTTAAAAATTGCATTAAATGGTCATTTTGGGGCAATTATTTGAGTGGGGTCCACTTCCGATTTGGGTCGGGTCAAAGTGGTTTCGGATTGTCCTTGTTAAGGGCTACAATTCGATATATGGTACGCTCAAAACGGATAACGGGTGAATGAGAAATTGATTCTCGAAGTTCACTCGTTGAAATGGAAAAACTGGGAAAATGATGGGTTTCTAGTGTGTTTTATACCACACCGGAAAACTCAAGGGATTTTCACCCCTTATAAAGGGAAGCCTCTTTTAAGGAGTTAAGATTCCTAAAGGTAAAGGCTCTTTCTCGCACGCAGGGGGGTGCCGATCAAATCCCGAAAACGGAGAAGAAAAACCGCTACTTGTGTGCGCGGGCGACCTACGGACACGAATGTCATCCAAAAATCTATCATTCAAAGATACAATTTAATTTTTGCTTCTTACCGTAACGGTTCCAGTTTTTCAGAAACGCAACAAAGGCCTAGGGGTTCTGCTGTGCGCAACAGAATACCTTCTCTGGTCGCTCCCAACAGAACTCGAGGTGTTCTGTTCGCTCCGGAACCAGAAGGCCGCATGAGTCTCTGTTGGCTTCGAACCAGAGAGCGAGGGTCTCTGCTAGCTTCGGACAGAATTGCTCCGGTCCAGAGAGCGAGGGTCTCTGTTGGTGCAATTCTGCCGTTACGAATGTAACACCGTCCCCAAATGTATTTATCTTTAAGCTAATAATTTATTGAACCCTATGAAATATTTAGTGAATTTACGAAGTTGTGAATTTGTATTAATTTTTTCGCGTGAATAGTAAAATGCACGTGGGGCCCACATCGGGAGTGGGGACCGCCCGATATTATCAGGGCCACATATTATATTGATCTTGGACTAGATAATATGTATATGGTGGTGGATACCCTAGTTGAGCCATGACAATGGCATAGGGTTGACCGGTTGGTCAAACGGGGCCAAATTATCAGTATCGGCAATCTATCAGATAACAGCCCGAAAAGGGATTTCGGAGACCTCTAAATTAAAGTTGAGGGATGTATATTGATTCTAAGGTCCATTAAGAATTGGGAACAAGTGTTATATTTTATTTGACCCGATAAAATAAAATATACTTAAAACAGTCCGAAAAAATACAACTTTCGGGGCAAATTGCACACTTTGGGACAAATTGGGATGACCTCCCACATGGGTGGGGGCCACCCCACGAAATTGTCAACCCTTTAGGGCTGGATGAGTGCCAAATTGGCTGAACAACAATTGAGAGGATGGGGGAGACACCTTTGACATGTAGTAGGCCCCCTCCCTTCACTCATTTGTCTAAATGAGACAAGAAGGAACCACCCCTACCTCCTTACACTCATCATTTCGACCCAAATACACCAAGAAGGAGAGAAGAGCTCTGCAAACTTCATCTCCATAGCCCAAATCCGAAGTCAAGCTAAAGGGAGTCCAAGAAGAAAGTTTAAGAAGGAAAAAGCTAGGAAAAAGTGTGAAAATTAAGGTAATGACCTTATCATAACTTTTCCTTTGTTTTTCTTCTAGCATATAAGGTATATATCATATGAAAGACCTTTAGTATTGTTCTACATGATTTAAGTGTGGAATAATGGGTTGGAAAGTGATTCTAAGTCCAAAAACGGACTTAGAAGCCAAATCGACCGGGTTGCCGGAAAAAAACCTTTTATAGGTTATTTGTGTTGATATGGGTTTTGTGATGATAAAACCTTGTTAGGAACTTGATTTAAAATATTTTTGAGCTTCGCCGGAGTTTCGTCGGAGTTGGTCAAAGTTCGCCGGAGTTGGTCAAAGTCCAATCGAGAAACGTAGAACGCGCTTAAGCTTAATTAAGGTGAGGATGACCGACTATGATACTTATAATCTTTGGGTTAATTTCATGGGATTTCCTAAGTGAATATAAATGTGATGTGCATGAATTGTTGATGGTTAATAATGCATAAATAGAACTACTATTGATTAAAAGTATAGTATGCATGATACACAAATTTATGAATAAATTGTGTATGTTTAGATGTTATGAATATGTGTGTATGATGGTTGTACCAACCATGAATATCATTTGGGATAGTATACTTTGATGCCATGAGGAGAAGCCATGAAGGTATGAAAGTGATACTTGATATTAAGGCCAATTATGCAAGAAGAAGGAATTATATTGAAATAAATAAATAACTAGCATTGAAATATTAGTTGGAAATGTTAGTTGAGAAATGGATGAATTAGATCCTAAGAATTTGAATTATAAGGAATCGGTGATTATGAGCCGGGCTCAAGACCGATGTAGATGACGGTGATTATGAGATGGGCTCTAGACCGTAGTAGATGACGGTGATCATGAGTTGGGCTCTAGACCGTAGTAGATGACGGTGATTATGAACTGGGCTCTACACCGTAGTAGATGACGGTGATTATGAGCTGGGCTCTAGACCGTAGTAGATGACGGTGATTATGAGCTGGGCTCTAGACCGTAGTAGATAACAGTGATTATGAGCTGGGCTCTAGACCGTGATAAATAATGATGAATTGATATTAAATGAACGGATTAACTATAATGTAATAATGCCCTAGTTGAGGGCCTCAGAGATTTAAACTTTGATTATACTTAGTATAGTTGTCATTGTACTTGTCAAATGCTTCCAAGTACTGACCTCCCCTTCACGGGGGAGGCCACCTCACAGTTTCAGGTAGAACTTGAAGGTTGCTACCACCAGCCGCTGCTTCGGGAAGTTTCTGAGGAGAAGACTTGGTTCGTGCTTCTCCCGTTCTTGTTTTGAAAAACAATATGAATAATGCTCATGGATAATATTTTCTGAATAATTACTTTGGGGGCTTGCATGCCTAATTATGCCAAGTGTGGCTTGAACACTTGTATCAATTGTTTCCGCTGCTTTAATAAATGTTTTACATTATGTTTGTTTATGGATGTACTATGTGTGAATGGTATTCAAGACGCCTTGTATAGTATGGATGAGTCGGACTGCGGTTGATTATTCGTACTGTACGGCGGGTTATTGACGTGTCCGGGTAGGTCCGGGGCGTGACAATTTAAATGGTATCAGAGCCTTAGTCCGTAAACATCATAATGAAGCTTCAAAATTTCTTTTTGAAAATGAATTTGAAAAAACCATGAGCATAAGTTTTGTACTTATAGAACTTTTGGTACTTGAGTTGCAATGCCTCTAATTGTTAAGATGGTACCCTTAACAATTGGTATGGCGGTGATTTGAGCCGAAGGATGTCTTTAAGTACCCGTCCGTCATTTGACACTCGATACGAGCCTAACGACTCATTCTAATTTCTTTCAAAAATGGAACCAATTGGAAGGATCACTAGGAGGAACCCGTTGGGCCGTGCACCGGGTGGGTCCGAGCGCGGTAGCCGGGGGTCCTCTAGGGGATCAAGAGGAAGGGGCCGTGGAGGCCAACGTCAAACCGTGAGCGATGGCCACGTTGATACCGAGAGTGAGACCTATTGGTCCTATGAGGACTCAACTTACCAGCCGGGGACTGAGCCAGTTGAGACCCCTTACGAAGAGAATGATGACGATGTGAGTGATGAGGAGGAAAGTGGCTCCTTGGCCAGAATCGAAGCGCTGCTCCAACAGTATCATCGGGAGCGCGAAGAAAGGAGGGCACGCCGAAGGCACCGTGCAGGGCAACCTTCGGGCGGGGCTCCAAGAGGGAGGAGCTTTTGTGATTCGAGAACCCATGTGGAAGCGCATGGGAGTCGGGGCGATGGAGGTCCAGTCATAAGGATCTCCAAATACATCAAGGAGGCGAGGGACTTAGGATGCAAACCGTTCGACGGGACGGGAGACATCTCGGTTGCCGCCCAGTGGATCAAGAGGCTGAACGAGGCAGCCCTTGACATGCAGCTCACCCCCGATTTTAAACTGAGAATCGCGGTAAGGTTACTCGAAGGGTTGGCATCCAAATGGTGGGATGGAACCAAGGGTAAGTATGGCGGAACTGTTACATGGGAGGATTTTCGACAAGAATTCTTTGCCCAGTACTACTCTGACTTCGAAGTAAACGCCAAGGTGAGGGAATACACTCTCCTAACCCAAGGCGGTAACATGACGGTGAAAGAACTTGAGAACAAGTTCAGAGACCTTGCTGATCACATACCGGAGTATGCTTGTGATGAAAACCGAATGGTGAATCATTTTTGGGAGGCCTTGGACTTGGACATACGTGACAGGGCAACTCAATTGCCCAATATGACTTTCAGCCAAGTGGTTGCCCAAGGGTTGAAGGGAGAAAAGCAATGGGAGGAGAGGAAGAAGAGAGATGCCGAAGAGGCCGAGAAAAGGAAGTGGGAAAGCCATGGCCCCCAAGGTCCCAATAAGAAGGGGAACCACGGGGGAGGTGGATCGTTCAGGGCACCGGCAGCACCATCCAAGGGAAACCCGGCCACGAGCGGGCACTACTCGGGCTCACAAGCCCCAATGACGCCAAGGTGCAGGAATTGCAACAGGAACCACACCGGTAAGTGTCGTGATCCACCACGGTGCTACCAATGCGGGAGTACAGGGCATATTAAGCCAAACCGCCCTCAACTTGGTGGGAACCGGGGGTCGGGACCAAGCGGCGCTACCACGGCAAGTAGGAACCGGGCCGGAGCACCTCATGCCAGTGTGGGCTAGGGGGAGCGAGCACGAGCAATGCGTCGTCCGTGAATCAAGGAAGAACTCAAGCTAGAGTTTATGCGATGACGGAGGCGGACGCACGTGCTAACCCAGACTCCGTGGCGGGTAAGATCTTAAACTCACGATATTACTCCATTGTATGCAATAGGAGTGTTTGTAAGGTGCAAAATTTGTAACCCCGACGGTTTGGTCGGGATTGTGGGGAAAAGGGGAGGAAGAACCCCCGCCCTGGACGAATGCCGCCCGGCATTTGACGAAAGCCGCCCGACTTTCGTCTTGAAATACTGAGAAAATGCTGCGGCGACGAATGCCGGCCGGTTTCCACCAAAAGCCGCCCGGCTTTCGTCATCATTTAATCAGTAAAATTCTCGCAACCAAAAACCGGCCGGCTTTTGTAAAGACCGGCCGGCTCTCATAAAGGCCTGACCTGGGAATTTTCTCGCAGCTGAAAGCCGCCCGGCTTTGGCGAAAGCCGCCCGGCTTTCGTCGGGCCTAGAAATTCCTGCGCTGCTGAAACCCGGCCGGGTTTCGTAGAAACCGGCCGGCTTCGAAATCATTCCCTGAATAAAAACTACGGCGACGAAAGCCGCCCGGATTTCGTAAAAGCCGCCCGGCTTTCGTGATTAAAAACTTAGAATTTTTCTCGCAGTCGAAAATCGGCCGGCTTTCGTGAAAAGCGGCCGGCTTTCACCCGGAATGATCCTAAAACGGTCCTAAAGGTTAGAAACCGGGAAATTTCGGGAGGGTATCGAACGGACCCCACCCGAAACACAACCAACATACTCTACGACTTAAGAAACGAACCTATTTATTAGATGGTGTGTCTTACATTACTTATGAATGTAGGAACACTAAAGATAAACGGGAGAGAAGCAAGGATCCTTATTGATACCGGGGCGCAACGATCATTTGTGAGTGAGGCGTTCGCCAGCGGATTCAACGGACCACTTGTACCGATGACTCAAACCCTATTGGTGTCCACGCCTCTAGGGGATGATATTGAGAGAGAAAACCACTATCCATCGTGTGAGGTGGAGGTGGAGGGACAGAACTTGACGTGTGATTTCGTACCGCTGAGTATGATCGAGTTTGATGCAATCCTCGGGATGGATTGGCTTGAGAAACATCATGCTAGGGTCGATTGCTACACGAAGGTTCTTGAACTCGAAGGCGGCGAAGGGTTGACCTTACGCTTCGAGGGAGATAGAGGCAAATCAAACTGTTGTATCATATCCGCCGTGAGAGCAAGGAATATGATGAGAAAGGGGTGTCACGCATACCTAGCGTATGTGGTGGACAAAACCAAAGAAGAGATAGACATCAATGATGTGAGAGTTGTGGGCAAGTATCCGGATGTCTTCCCAAAAGACTTGCCGGGACTTCCACCTGATAGGGAGATTGAGTTCGTGATCGAGGTCGAACCCGGCACCAAACCAATCTCTATACCGCCATACAGAATGGCACCCGCTGAACTTAACGAGTTGAAAACCCAATTGCAAGAGCTATTGGATAACGGTTTCATAAGGCCGAGTCACTCTCCGTGGGGAGCACCGGTCCTTTTCGTGAAGAAGAAAGATGGAACACTTCGTATGTGCATTGACTATCGTCAACTGAACAAGGTCACAATCAAGAATAGGTATCCCTTGCCTAGAATTGATGACTTGTTTGATCAGCTCCGAGGGGCGACGGTGTTTTCGAAGATCGACTTGAGGTCGGGGTACCACCAACTGAAAATAAAGGAAGATGACATACCGAAGAGTGCATTCCGCACAAGGTATGGTCATTTCGAGTTCCTAGTCATGTCGTTCGGGCTAACCAACGCCCCGGCGGCATTCATGGACATGATGAACCGTGTGTTCAGTGAATACTTAGATCAATTCGTGATAGTATTCATTGACGATATTTTGATATACTCCAAGAGTGAGGGGGAGCATGAAGATCATTTGAGACTTGTACTTGAACGGCTAAGGAAAAAACAACTCTTTGCCAAGTTCTCTAAATGCGAGTTTTGGCTCAAAGAGATCGGATTCCTCGGACATGTCGTGTCAGGTTCGGGCATTGCGGTGGATAAAGCCAAGATAGAAACCATTATGAATTGGGAGAGACCCAAAAACGTGAAAGAAATACGTAGCTTCCTCGGCTTAGCAGGATATTATCGTAAGTTTGTTGAAAAATTTTCTGTATTGGCGTCTCCATTGACAAAGCTCACAAAGAAAGGGGCCAAGTTCATATGGGACGACAATTGTGAGAAAGGGTTTCTCGAACTAAAGAAACGGCTTACAGAAGCACCAGTCCTCGCTCTACCCACACAAGGGATAGGGTACGACATATACAGTGACGCTAGCATCCAAGGGCTTGGATGTGTTCTAATGCAAAACGGTCGGGTGATTGCCTATGCTTCAAGGCAATTAAAGAAACACGAGGCAAACTACCCTACCCATGATCTAGAATTGGGAGCGGTAGTGTTTGCACTGAAAATTTGGCGGCATTATCTCTATGGGGAGACATGTCACATTTTCACCGATCATAAAAGCTTGAAGTATGTATTCACTCAAAAAGAGTTGAATATGAGACAAAGGAGATGGATGGAGTTGATCAAGTACTATGACTTGATCATCGACTATCATCCCGGGAAGGCCAATGTAGTAGCCGATGCATTGAGCAGAAAGAGTACATCGGGGACGTTACTCACGTGTCTACGCTCACTAAGGGCACAAGTGGAGGTGTCCACAAGTGGGGTTCTCATTGCTAGATTCGAGGTTAGGCCTACATTGCTGAGTGAGATCAGTAGATGTCAGGCCACTGATGAAGAATGTCAGAAGATCCATGAACAGATCCTTGAGGGACCTGTTGAGAACTTTCGGGTACGTGATGACGGTCTTTTATTGTTTAAAGGTCGTGTATGCATACCAAGGAACGAGGAACTCCAAAGGTCTATACTGGAGGAGGCTCATTCTTCGGCGTATGCCATGCATCCAGGAGGTACTAAAATGTACCGAGACTTGAAGGAAAGTTACTGGTGGTCGGGTATGAAGAGGGACATCGCAGAGTACGTGAGTCGGTGCCTTACTTGCCAACAAGTCAAGGCGGAACATCAGCACCCGGCAGGACTTTTACAACCACTTACCATTCCAGAATGGAAGTGGGAGCACGTGACCATGGACTTCGTGGTGGGGCTACCACGAACAGTGAACAACTATGATGCAGTATGGGTAGTGGTTGATAGGCTCACCAAGAGTGCACACTTTTTGCCTATCAACATTTCTTATCCTCTTGAAAGATTGGCAAAGCTATACACGGAGGAGATTGTGAGACTGCATGGAGTTCCGATATCCATTGTCTCGGATAGGGACCCACGTTTCACATCCCGATTTTGGCCAAAATTTCAAGCATCTTTGGGTACGAAGCTAAAGTTTAGCACAACCTTTCACCCACAGACGGATGGGCAATCCGAGAGGGTGATACAGATTCTGGAAGATATGCTTAGGGCATGTGCTCTGGAGTTCCAAGGGAGTTGGGACAAGCATTTGGCTCTGGTTGAGTTTGCCTATAACAACAGTTATCAGGCGAGTATTGGCATGCCTCCATACGAGGCATTGTATGGGAGGAAATGTAGAACACCGGTGTGTTGGGACGAGGTTGGCGAAGCCAAGCTCGAGGGGATTGAACTTGTCGAAATCACCAAGGCTAAGGTGAAAGTCATTCAGGATAGACTCAAGGCTGCCCAAGATCGACAAAAGAGTTATGTTGACAAACGACGCAGGCCATTGGAGTTTGAGGTCGGTGATAAGGTCTTTCTAAGGATTTCTCCTTGGAAAGGTATCATCAGGTTTATATCGAGGGGAAAACTTAACCCCCGATACATTGGCCCATTTGAAATCCTTGAAAGGATAGGGGCCGTGGCTTACCGTATCAAATTGACGCCAGAACTTGAGAAGATACACGACGTGTTTCATGTATCGATGCTCAAGAAATATGTGCGAGATCCGTCTCATATCCTTGAGAAACCACCGGTAGAGATACGTGAAGACCTACAATATGCGGTGGAACCGGTGAAGATTGTGGGTCAACAGGTAAAGAAACTAAGGAACAAGGAGATTCCTATGGTAAAGGTCCTTTGGAGGAGTGATCGAGTCGAAGAAGAAACCTGGGAGACTGAAGTTTCAATGAGGGAGCAGTACCCTTTCCTTTTCGAGTAGACACGTGGATTTCGGGGACGAAATCCCAAATAAGGGGGGTGAACTTGTAACACCGTCCCCAAATGTATTTATCTTTAAGCTAATAATTTATTGAACCCTATGAAATATTTAGTGAATTTACGAAGTTGTGAATTTGTATTAATTTTTTCGCGTGAATAGTAAAATGCACGTGGGGCCCACATCGGGAGTGGGGACCGCCCGATATTATCGGGGCCACATATTATATTGATCTTGGACTAGATAATATGTATATGGTGGTGGATACCCTAGTTGAGCCATGACAATGGCATAGGGTTGACCGGTTGGTCAAACGGGGCCAAATTATCAGTATCAGCAATCTATCAGATAACAGCCCGAAAAGGGATTTCGGAGACTTCTAAATTAAAGTTGAGGGATGCATATTGATTCTAAGGTCCATTAAGAATTGGGAACAAGTGTTATATTTTATTTGACCCGATAAAATAAAATATACTTAAAACAGTCCGAAAAAATACAACTTTTGGGGCAAATTGCACACTTTGGGACAAATTGGGATGACCTCCCACATGGGTGGGGGCCACCCCACGAAATTGTCAACCCTTGAGGGCTGGATGAGTGCCAAATTGGCTGAACAACAATTGAGAGGATGAGGGAGACACCTTTGACATGTAGTAGGCCCCCTCCCTTCACTCATTTGTCTAAATGAGACAAGAAGGAACCACCCCTACCTCCTTACACTCATCATTTCGACCCAAATACACCAAGAAGGAGAGAAGAGCTCTGCAAACTTCATCTCCATAGCCCAAATCCGAACTCAAGCTAAAGGGAGTACAAGAAAAAGTTTAAGAAGGAAAAAGCTAGGAAAAAGTGTGAAAATTAAGGTAATGACCTTATCATAACTTTTCCTTTGTTTTTCTTCTAGCATATAAGGTATATATCATATGAAAGACCTTTAGTATTGTTCTACATGATTTAAGTGTGGAATAATGGGTTGGAAAGTGATTCTAAGTCCAAAAACGGACTTAGAAGCCAAATCGACCGGGTTGCCGGAAAATAACCTTTTATAGGTTATTTGTGTTGATATGGGTTTTCTGATGATAAAACCTTGTTAGGAACTTGATTTAAAATATTTTTGAGCTTCGCCGGAGTTTCGTCGGAGTTGGTCAAAGTTCGCCAGAGTTGGTCAAAGTTCGCCGGAGTTGGTCAAAGTCCAATCGAGAAACGTAGAACGCGCTTAAGCTTAATTAAGGTGAGGATGACCGACTATGATACTTATAATCTTTGGGTTAATTTCATGGGATTTCCTAAGTGAATATAAATGTGATGTGCATGAATTGTTGATGGTTAATAATGCATAAATAGAACTACTATTGATTAAAAGTATAGTATGCATGATACACAAATTTATGAATAAATTGTGTATGTTTAGATGTTATGAATATGTGTGTATGATGGTTGTACCAACCATGAATATCATTTGGGATAGTATACTTTGATGCCATGAGGAGAAGCCATGAAGGTATGAAAGTGATACTTGATATTAAGGCCAATTATGCAAGAAGAAGGAATTATATTGAAATAAATAAATAACTAGCATTGAAATATTAGTTGGAAATGTTAGTTGAGAAATGGATGAATTAGATCCTAAGAATTTGAATTATAAGGAATCGGTGATTATGAGCCGGGCTCAAGACCGATGTAGATGACGGTGATTATGAGCTGGGCTCTAGACCGTAGTAGATGACGGTGATTATGAGCTGGGCTCTAGACCGTAGTAGATGACGGTGATTATGAGCTGGGCTTTAGACCGTAGTAGATGACGGTGATTATGAGCTGGGCTCTAGACCGTAGTAGATGACGGTGATTATGAGCTGGGCTCTAGACCGTAGTAGATGACGGTGATTATGAGCTGGGCTCTAGACCGTGATAAATAATGATGAATTGATATTAAATGAACGGATTAACTATAATGTAATAATGCCCTAGTTGAGGGCCTCAGAGATTTAAACTTTGATTATACTTAGTATAGTTGTCATTGTACTTGTCAAATGCTTCCAAGTACTGACCTTCCCTTCACGGGGGAGTCCACCTCACAGTTTCAGGTAGAACTTGAAGGTTGCTACCACCAACCGCTGCTTCGGGAAGTTTCTGAGGAGAAGACTTGGTTCGTGCTTCTCCCGTTCTTGTTTTGAAAAACAATATGAATAATGCTCATGGATAATATTTTCTGAATAATTACTTTGGGGGCTTGCATGCCTAATTATGCCAAGTGTGGCTTGAACACTTGTATCAAATGTTTCCGCTGCTTTAATAAATGTTTTACATTATGTTTGTTTATGGATGTACTATGTGTGAATGGTATTCAAGACGCCTTGTATAGTATGGATGAGTCGGACTGCGGTTGATTATTCGTACTGTACAGCGGGTTGTTGACGTGTCCGGGTAGGTCCGGGGCGTGACAACGAAAGTTAATGCCCAACATTTTTATCTTTTAATGCAGCGTTAAATGGACAGTTTATGGACGATTCAATGCCCAACGGACTGGTCATTGATGTCCAACGTTCAGGTCCATTAACACTACATTTAACACACAACAAAACCTCCTATAAATAGCTGGCAGGTGCTTTACAACAAGACACAACACACAATACATTCCTCACGTATTTTTGACCTCTAAAACACTTCCAGCTACTCCGAAAATTTCTGAGTGTTCTCCTTTGTCCGCGCTCGCCGGAACTCTCGTTTGTGTGCTCAAACGTTAGTTCGTTAGCTACCGTATCCTGGGAAACAGTCGTTGCAACGCTCCTAGAATCGTGGGAGGCGACGAATACGTTTTAAGGACATCGTGCGTAGTACGAGCTCTGGCTAAACTCTGTCCCGTCTCTTTTTCCATTTTTCTTTGGCTAATTAATTAATTAATTTTATTACATAATATTTCTTCGTTTTTCCGAGACACACCCAACAATCTTAAAACGTACTCGGTGATTGTTCTACTCCGGCAAACAATCTTAAATCGTAGTTTGTCACTTTGGTGAACGAACTTATTTTTTTGTGTTTTCGGAAAACGTAAGAAAACGTTAAAATGGCTTCACAAGAAATTGGAAATGTTGGTGGGCAGAAAACCGCTACACTAAAAGCAATCGCTGATAGTGTAGCACACTCTTCTCCCTTTATATCACAAGCGAAGCGCCACGCGGTTCGATTGTACCGGCATGCTGGCAGACTGCTGGCACCGTATACCCGCGGCCCAACAATCTCCCCCCCAGCACCTGCCAGCCTCAACTGCGCAGCATGCTGTTGTCGGGGGTCGAACCCGTGACCTTGGCTCTGATACCACTTGTGGATCGTGGCGCTTACCGCTACACTAAAAGCAATCGTTGATAGTGTAGCACGCTCTTCCCCCTTTATAGCACAAGCGAAGCGCCACACGGTTCGATTGCACCGGCAGGCTGGCAGATTGCTGGCACCGCATACCCGCGGCCCAACACTGAGGGCTCCAAATTCTGGGAGACGTCTTAATATGGTCCTGCAAAGCGTTTGGAAAATCCCGGCTAAAATTTTAGCCTTCCCGATGCCTTCAGCCACATGATGCCTTCGGCCACACGATGCCTTCAGCAACATAACTATCGACGAAGACTCCTTTTAGAGACAGTTAACCACCACATTTAATATGGCGTCACATCCACCCACCGCATTTAATGCGGTGCACATGCATATGTCAGTGCCACCCCGATTGAGGTGACCCCTCGGCCGTTAGATTGTTGACACGTGTACTCTGATCGCATTTATAGCTGCTATAAATAGCAGCCCTTATTCACCTTGTAAAGGACACAACGAGTTCATTTAATACATTTTGACTCTCTCTCTTACTTGTTGCTCTCACTTCTCTCTAGTCATTCTCCACAATAACCCCTCGGATAAGCGACCCCCCGGGTACGCCATCCATCATTTGGTGCTCTCGTTGAGAGGTCGAACAATCAAGTAAGAAACCCCCCCCCCTCACCCAACGCAGAACACCTATCGAAATGGGAAGAGCGACTCGTGCCCAATCCAAGACTGAAGCCTCCAACAAAGCCCTCAGGATTGACACTGCCGAGGCCTCCAACAAATCTCCCGAAGGCGGAGCCCTCGCCAAAATAGTACAGGCCACTGCAGATTTGCCCCTTCAGCTCCAAGAGAACGTTCTCGGTGCCTGCCTCGGCATCGAGGCCCAAAGGAAAGATCGGGGTGAGATTCAGGTGAGCCCCCCGGTCCTCACCACCAATATGCAATCGGTCCGATTTGCCTTCATCCACACGCTCACACAGAATCCCGGAGCCTTCGGAACTCTGGTACCGCCCCCGGCCCATGCCGAGGGGAACATAGTCCCTTTCTCTCCGCCCCCTCCTCATCCGTTGGTCATGAATGTACGCAACGATGTGAGGGTCAGGGCTCAGGACACGGCCTCCCGCTCCGATCATGCTTCCCCTCCCCGAGCTGGACCGGCCCCAGTGCGTAAACCTTCGACCTTCAATAGGTTACGGGATGCGCACCGTCGGCCAGCATCGGAGAGGCTGGCAGGACAGATGCGTCAACGTGAGCCTGTCTCACCGAGGGAGAGCTTTGGGTTCATATCTCGGATAGCGGATCGGCCCCGTCTTGACAAAGGCAAGCTACATAAGGAGGACGTACGCCACCACATCAATGCAGTTCGTAACCGGGCCCCCGGCGTCACCACGATCATCGAGGACCCTCGGAACAAAATCATCGCCCAACTTGAAAGAAGGCTCGCTCAGATGGAAGTAAGACAACTAACTGCCACCCCTACGGCCAACTCATCGGGGAATCCCGACTTTGACGCCCTCATGAACAAACTCAGTGCTGTGGAGAGGGAATTCGCTGAGGGGCGCGGTGCCCATCATCCAGGTCAAGACCAAGACCCCCTTCACCACCAAAGTGCTCTCGGCTCCAATACTCGAGAAATACCAGGGAAGCACTATGAAACCGTATGACGGCCGCACCGACCCCCAGGAACATTTCAGTCGATATCAAAACAACATGCTAATGGTCAATGCATCTGACAAATATTTATGTCGTTGGTTCCTCTCCACTCTCGAGGGACCGGCGTACGAACTGTTCAACGCGTTCCCCGATGGGAGAATAAACTCATGGCAAGATCTTGCCCAACGCTTCCTCACCCATTTCGCCGGAAGGAAGCGCGCGAAAAAGCACTTCTCTCACCTCCTCTCTGTCAAGCAACAGCCTGACGAAACACTTCGGTCCTTCATTGACCGGTGGACGAAGGAGACAGACGAGGTCAAGGGCGCCGATGAGGGCACCCTCCTCGTCCTCTTCCAGGGGGTTCTCCGCAACAGCCCCTACGCACGGAGCCTCATCATGAACCCTCCAAGATCATACCTCAAAGCACTGCAACGAGGGAGCCTATACGCCGACGCCGATGACCTCCACTCCTTCAAGAAGGATGGAGGTCAGCCCTCGAAGAAGACAAACAACACACCGGCCCCGAATGCGCTCTCGGCCGAGGGCCGAGACCATGGAAGCCACACCCAGCGAGGCCAGAACGACCACCAATGGCGCCCTCGGCTGAACATGCCGAGGACTCCCCTCACGCACCCGGTGAGCACTATCATCAACTATGCGGAAGAGCAGGACCTTTTCCCGAAGGACCCTCGGTCGGCGAGAGAGATCTACACCGCCCACTAGGGCGACACTTATTGCCGTTACCACAGAAGCACCTCCCACGATACTGACGATTGTGTCTCGCTAAAGAAAGCCATTTAGCTCTTGATTCAACAGGGTGAGCTCCACCAGTTCATAAAAAATTCCCCAAGGAAAAACACCGTGGAGAACACCGATAAGAAAGAAGGTGACACCTCAACGAAGAAAAGTCAAATTGGGAGGTTCAGGGACGACGAGGAATTCGAGGAGCCCCAGCCGAAGAAGCGCCACCTCCGCTGAATCATGTTCTTCACCCTCGGCCTCGGTCTCAACCTCGAGCCCTCGACCTCGAGGCACATTATCATCCCCTCGGCCTAGAGCCCTCGGCCTCGAGCCACTTATCTTAACAAAGCCATTGTCAAAGCAACGCATCCCTTGTATTCCGCTTATTTCTATGGATTTAAGTAAACTACCACACAACCCAGACATTTTATCGGCCATATCTGGGCATTTGGCCTCGAAGTGGCCGATGATGTCTAAAGATGAGGGGCCTGCAAGAGGCCCGCGTTTTTTGAGCGGGACGCTCACCACGTCACTGGCACGCAACGCACGACGACAGGCCTGAAAGAATGGTTGAGGTGACGAAATCCCCACACTTGGAAGTGAAACGGTAGTCGTCAGAAACCGACCAAGCCTAGCCCGTGCCGTAAATAGAAAACGGGACTCCCCAAGGTCAAGGGGCGGTTCAACGTCGGGGGACTAACAGACGAACCCCCGGACGGATCACTTGGACCCCCTTCCGGCCAAGGCGGGGAAGCAACCCCCTCGACCGAAGCCTGAAAGAAGGAACACACATCAGGAGGACTAACATACGACCTCCTGACACAATCAAGGGACGACCCAACGCCGGGGGACTAACAAACGAACCCCCGGACGGATCACTTGGACCCCCTTTCGGCCGAGGCAGGGAAGCAACCCCCTCGGCTGAAGCCTGAAAGAATGAACATACACCCGGAGGACTAACACACGGCCTCCCGGAACTATCAAGGAACGGCCCTCGGCCTCAACATGAGTCTACATCACAAAACGGCCCTCGGCCTCAACATGATTATACATCACGAACGGCCCTCGGCCTCAACGTGATTCTACATCACCAATGGCCCTTGGCCCTAGCGTGATTCCACATCACAACGGTCCTCGACCTCAACATCACAACAGCCCTTGGCCTCAGCATGACTCTACGTCACAACAGTTTTGGCCTTAACGTGATTTCACATCACAAATGGCCCTCGGTCTCAGCGTGACTCTACATCACGAACAACCCTCGACCTCAACGTGATTCTACATCACCAACAACCCTCGGCCTCAACATCACAACGGCCCTCAGCCTCAGCGTGACTCTACCTCACAATGGTTTTGGCCTTAGCCTGATTTCACATCATGAACGACCCTCGGCCTCAGCAAGACTCTACATCACGAACGGCCCTCGACCTCAACGTGATTCTACATCACCAACGGCCCTCGGCCTCAGCATGACTCCACATCACAATGGCCCTCGGCCTCAACATCACAACCGCCCTCGGCCTCAACATCACAACCGCCCTTGGCCTCAGCATGACTCAACATCACAACGGTTTGGCCTTAGCATGATTTCACATCACGAACGGCCCTCAGCTTTAGCGTGACTCTACATCACGAACGGCCCTCGACCTAAACGTGATTCTACATCACCAACGGCCCTCGGCCTCAGAATGATTCCGCATCACAATGGCCCTCGGGCTTACATCTCTCCGACATCAAGTATTTGATGTTGGGGCCATCATACAGACCCCTCGGTCTCCGCCCCTTCGACATCTTTATTTGATGTCGGGGCTATCATACAGGCCCTCGACCTTCATCCCTCCAGCATCTTTATTTGATGCCAGGGGCTATCATACAGGCCCTCGGCCTTCATCCCTCCGGCATCTTTATTTGATGCCAGGGGCTATCATACAGGTCCATCGGCCTTCATCCCTACGACATCTTTATTTGATGTCGGGGGCCATCACACATGCCCCTCGGCCTAGACTTCATCCCTCCGACATCTTTATTTGATGCCAGGGGTTATCATACAGGCCCTCGGCTTTCATCCCTTCGACATCTTTATTTGATGCCAGGGGCTATCATACAGGCCCATCGACCTTCATCCCTCCGACATCTTTATTTGATGTCGGAGGCCATCACACAGGCCCCTCGGCCTAGTCTTCATCCCTCCGGCATCTTTATTTGATGTCAGGGGCTATCATACAAGCCCTCAGCCTTCATCCATCCGACATCTTTATTTGATGCCAGGGGTGATCATACAGGCCCATCGGCCTTCATCACTCCGTCATCTTTATTTGATGTCGGGGGCCATCACACAAGCCCCTCACCCTTCATCCCTCCGGCATCTTTATTTGATGCCAGGGGCTATCATACAGACCTCTCGACCTCCATCCCTCCGGCATCTGTATTTGATGTCAGGGGCTCTCACACAGGCCCACCTGGCCTTGCACCCCTCCGTCACCTTTATTTGATAACAAGGGGTCCTTACAGACTCCTCAACTTTTTCATGCAGGATCTAAGGCTGGTCTTGGATATCCCCTCAGCGGACGGACACAACCACCGCTCAACAATCTAGGCCGAATGGTGCATTCCTATTGCTTCATTCTGGGGGGGCATCCGATGTACTCTTTTTCCCTCATTAGGATTTTTTCCCATAGGGTTTTTTCCTAATGAGGTTTTTAACGAGGCATCTCCCCATTGTGGAACAAAAGGCGTCACCCCTCGGCGGCTCCTGCTGAAGGCATGCATTACTCTACTCATGTTTCCCTCGATTAGCTCTCAGCAAAAGGAGTGGGGGACTGGGGGACTCCGGACTCCCCTTGGCAAAACACGCAAATGTTAAAAATTTTCTATTTCTCAGCTACAGCAAGCTGAGGCAAGATCACAACGACAATCTACTCCCTTCAGCAAAAATAATCAAACTTGAAAATTCTTATTCTTCAGTTGCAGAAAGGGAGCCATCGGCAACTTCAAGATACTACTCCTATTTCCCTCGAGAAACTCTCGGCAAAAGGAGTGGGGGACTCCTGATGGAGTATATGGCCCGAGACACCCCGACCCATAGACTCCTGCTTCTTCTACACAGGCCCATCAAGCCCGATGAGCACACAAAGCCCAAACGTAGCGACCCAAACATGAAGAATCCCACGTTGCACACGTGGATGCCTTCGGTCCTATGGCCGAGGGCTCCAAATTATGGGAGACATCTTAATATGGTCCTGCAAAGCTTTTGGAAAATCCTGGCTAAAATGTTAGCCTTCCCGATGCCTTCGGCCACATGGTGCCTTCGGCCACATGATGCCTTCGGCCACACAATGCCTTCGGCCACACAATGCCTTCGGCCACATGATGCCTTCGGCCACATGATGCCTTCAGCAACATAACTATCGATGAAGATTCCTTTTAGAGACAGCCAACCACCACATTTAATACGACGTCACATTCACCCACCGCATTTAATGTGGTGCACATGCATATATCGATGCCACCCCGATTGAGCTGACCCCTCGGCCGTTAGATTGTTGACATGTGTACTCTCATCGCATTTATAGCTGCTATAAATAGCAGCCCTTATCCATCTTGTAAAGGACACAACGAGTTCATTTAATACATTTTGACTCTCTCTTTTACTTGTTGCTCTGACTTCTCTCTAGTCATTCTCCACAATAACCCCTCAGATAAGCGACCCCCCGGATACGCCATCCATCACTGCCATTACGAAAGTTAATGTCCAACGTTCTTATCTTTTAATGCAGCGTTAAATGGACAGTTTATGAACGATTCAATGCCCAACGGACTGGTCATTGATGTCAAACTTTCAGGTCCATTACCACTACATTTAACACATAACAAATCCTCCTATAAATAGCTGGCAGGTGCTTTGCAACAAGACACAACACAATACATTCCTCACGTATTTTTGAGTTCTAAAACACTTCCAGCTACTCCGAAAATTTTTGAGTGTTCTCCTTTGTTCCCGTTCACCTGAACTCTCGTTTGTGTGCTCAAACGTTAGTTCGTTAGCCACCGTATCATGGGAAACGGTCGTTGCAACGCTCCTAGCATCGTGTGAGGCGACGAATACATTTTAAGGACATAGCTCTGGCTAAAACTCCATCCCATCTCTTTTTCTGTTTTTCTTTGGCTATTTAATTAATTAATTATTTTTATTAGTTAATATTTCTATGGAGGTTGCATTGCCGACCTGGGAGGCGGTCACGACTTGGGTGAGTTTCGCCGTGGATCTGTGCGGTGGGCTGTCCTGGAGCTCGCCAACCTATTCTCATCGGACTAGGGAGAAGATTCCCACCTGATGCCGACCTGGAGAGGAGAGACACGAGCGTGATGGAGATATGGGAGATGGGCCATCCCATTTGGTAGCTTGGTTCGGTCAAGAAGGAGAGAGAGAAACGGATTAAAAACAAAACAGGAAAACAAAAGGTTTTCAAAAATATAATAACATATGTTTAAAAAAAAAGAATATAACATATATAAAGATAAATTGATAATCTTCTGTTCAACCGAATTATGGATGTCAACAAAACCCGGCCCCCAATGACCCGCCTTGGCCCGAGACATTTGGGGCAGTTCTGGCCCGCCCCGTGTTGCAAATGGGGCGGGTTCGCCTCGCCCCGCCTATACAATGAGGTGGGTCCGGGTATTAGTATTGACCCGTGCCGCCTTGCCCCGTCCCGACCCGCTCAATATATATGTATATACATACTTTTTCTTAAATTATACTTCAACATACATATGTGTCTATACTTTTTCTTTGATCTTATAATATATCAATATATAATATACACGACAGTATATACTAGATTGAGATGAACGACGGATTATAAATATTTTCTTTATATATAGCATTTTAATACATATATTCAAGTATTAATATAATTAAATAGATTAACTATTGAAATCTAAGTGATTTTTCCTTAACTTTTGAAATTTCTAACGTATCGTGAATTTGATTTAATATATTAATTTTTAATAATTATTTAAAGATAAACTTTATGTAGACAATTGGTAACAATTTCTCACAAATAAAAATACATACTAGCTAATTAGGTTACGGCGGGGCGGAGCGGACTCGCCCCGCATGGAACGGGTCATGGGTCAACAAGTTTGGACCCGTGCAAGTCACAGGGCGGGGCGGACCCGTCACGTCAAATCATAGGGCGGGTTTGGGTCTTGCAGTACCCGCCCCGCTCTGACCCATTGCCATGCCTAAACCGAATGTTAAAAAGCTGATCTGGATTCTCAATCAGGATTCTCAAATTTGGATTTGCAATTCGGGATTCATAATTCTGAATTCCCAAAATGATACCCGCTAATACATTAAATGGCCGTTACTTATTAATGCATACATGGTTGCGTAATCACATTTATAGTCTGTCGATAATTTTAGTATTATCGAACTATTACACCTTTATTTTAAGAATTAAGAATATTAAAATCAGGAATTTTATTAATCCAGAATCTGAAGATAGACCGATTATTAATTCAAGACTTGAAAGATGAAATGTATCGATATAAAACTCGAATGATGAGAAACAATCAATTTAGAACTCGACTGATTGAAAACCGTCTGATATAGTTGTCATGATTTTTTTTCCTGAAAATTTTAAATATTATTTAGTTTTATTAAACTAATGAACTTTTTGTGAAGAAAAGTTTATAAAAAATTAGTAATGAAATTAATAAAAGAATAAATAAATGAAAACCTATGAAATGATAGGTCTAAGATAGTTTTCCAACATTCACATCCTATACCAATATCCGGAGTATTTATCTCTCGAGTCCCGAATTAATAAGATTCCTTATAATTATTATAGAAAATATCATACCTTAGCGTCACAGCATGGCAGGGGTGATATACTAGTTTAGTCAAGGGGCTGTGCACTTGGACGGCGCACGGCGGTTCAGAACTTAATTAGCTTAGTAGCTTGGACGACTAGAAGTCTGCAGCATTCCGTTTTGGCAAAACCCCAAA
Source organism: Cuscuta europaea (assembly GCA_945859875.1). NCBI lineage: Eukaryota > Viridiplantae > Streptophyta > Magnoliopsida > Solanales > Convolvulaceae > Cuscuta > Cuscuta europaea. Next base: position 8,123,015 of record CAMAPE010000006.1, read on the forward strand.
TCCCAACCTAAGTTCCACACTTGGACGGCCCACGGCGGTTCAGGCGCTCAACACTTGGACAGTTGGATGGTGCACGGCGGTTTGCTAGTTTGGACTGCTTCACTGCTTAGTTTTTGGCTTTCTGCAGTTCTGCTCTTCCGTGGTAAACTGAGACTCTGGAGCTGCGGCCTGCGGAACTACCTAACGAGTAAGCTACTAATTAAGCTAATTAAGTTCTTTAATTTTAATTACAGCCTTGTTTAAACTTTAGTATTACAGCCTTGTTTAATTTTAGGTTTTTAGTTTTATTGTGTTTTTAATTCAATTTAAAGACTAAATTACAGCCTTGTTTAGTATGAATTTGATTGTTATTTATAAAGTTGTAATCATCATTTATAGTAGTATGAATTTACTTGTGATTTGTAATTATTAATCTAATTATTATTAAGAATTAATATTAGTGTAGTAACTAGTCTTATTTTTAATAAAGTATTGACAATGATGTCATTATCGAATAATATCAATAGATGTATTTGACTTTAATGAAAACTCTTTTTCCTATTACTTTTATTTTTGTCTTTACTTTTGTTGTTACAATAGATGTTTTTTCTCAATATACTTTATTTAATTAAATTTGCCCCCCTTTTGCCAAAGCTAGATCCTCCCCCTGATTATACGGTCGCCAAGTGCTTTACAAGAAAAATGGAGGCTCTACAACCGTTCAAGAATCTCATCCACTTTGCTTCCTTGAGGTCTAGCCGAGCTATACAAACCCGAAACCCTTCTTGTTGTTTTATTGTCCGTTGCTGCTCTTCTCCTTCTGGCGTTCCGACCTCTACCGTCCGCGACAGAGCAGCTAGCAGTAACCGGCGGTACTCGTCAAACCCCAACCCATCCACCTCTGACAAAGAAGCCATTCGCTCCATCCGCATAAAAAAGGTAAACGAAGCTTGCAAAATTGTTACTGTTCCACATTGGTTGGGATTTGGGTGAAATTGCGTAGTTTTTATTAATCTATGTAAATGCCATAGTTCCTTAATAGTTGCAAACTCTAAACCTGTCCAAATCATTATAGTTATTAATGTATTGATTAAAAAATTATACTCCGTATTATGAAAATACTATAAAAGGTATGATCATTTTATAATTTTCTACCTCCATGGTAGAAAATTACAAAAAAGCACAATTTATAATGTAGAATTAATTTTCTACTGCAGCAACTACTCTTCTTTATAATGTTAAATGATTTAACATTACAAAAAGCGCACTTTAAAGGATAAAAACAATCTGACATGGACGAGTCTCACACATTCTGGTTCTAAAGCTTCCCTTTTTTGCATCTTTAGATTTTACACATCACTAAAATGTGACCTTTATATTTTTTCTGTTATGTAGAATTTGAGATATTGAGTTATGGGTTTGGACATGATGAATTTTTGTCGTTACTTTCATGAATCCAAAGACGATGAAGAGTTCAGGATTTAAGAAGTTGGATGGATTGACTGATAGAGTTTGGTCAAGTGCAATTGACACTTGGACTATGGCTTGGATGACTTTTGTATAAGACATTAAGACTAAAGGCTAATATTATTTCTATCTGTAGCTCATGTATTTTTAATTTTACTAAAACAAGATGGAGTTTAGACAAGTGCAATTTAACACTTAGACTATGATTGGGATGGCTCTTTATTTATGAGACTAAATGCTAACATTATTTCTATCTGCAGCTGATATTTTATTTTGTTTTACTAGTAAAAGAAAGAGTAGTTATTGCACTCGCAAGTAATATGCTCTTATTCATTACTAGGCAATTGAACGAGTAGCTATCTAGTAATGATATAACAACTTAGTTCTCAAAGTGAATATTTATGGATTTTGCTCTTTTGCAGGTGCAGGAATTACGAAATAAGGGTTTAGAACCCTATGCTTACAAGTGGGATCGAACTCATACTGCTAATCAGTTGCAAGAGATTTATAGAGATCTAGTGAATGGTGAAGAGTCAAACAGTGAGAATGATTTTGTCTCAATATCAGGAAGAATTGTGGCCCGGAGAACTTTTGGAAAGCTTGCTTTTTTTACTATGCGAGATTACTCTGGGACAATTCAGGTATGAGCGGTTACTAAGTTTGAACCAACAAAGTTGGTACATGTGACATGAGTTTTCTTGAAATTCTCATGTCCAAGATCTTTTGGTTTATCTGTATAAACTAGATTACAGTTCTTTCACTTACATTTGTATTGACAATTTGAAATTCATTCTGTTGTGCTGAAGTGAGTTATTATTGGCTTTAGCTCTACTGTGAGAAGGAAAGGCTCAACGGTGATCAATTTGACCAGTTGAAGACACTCGTTGATGTAGGAGATATTTTGGGTGCTTGTGGTTCAATTAAACGGACTGAGAAAGGTAACCATTCAATTTGCATCGCTGTGTCCTACTCTTTTGTTTGCATGTTTAACCTAATATTTGTAGTCACTCTAAACAAATATTTCTGTATGAACTGTTGATCTGTTGTGGCGTTGCCTAAAAATGAGTTTTTTTGCACAATTATTTAGTAGCTGAAGGTTGTCCATACACATTCAATTCTATGACCTTCCACTGTCAATCGCTACTGAATATTGGACAAGCATCATGAAACTATGGGAGTCTGTTAGGAACTTTGTAAACGATTAAGTTACCTGCTATTTATTTCCTTCACTGTGCGTTTCAGTTTCACATTGTCACCCTTATGAATTATTTCACTGGAAGATTACATGGACCCCAATTATTTTAAGTAGCAAAATGAAGAAACAGACATCGCAAAAAATCTAGAACTTAAAATTCAAGGAAAGTATTAAAATTAAAATGGAACAAACATTGCATTCATAATCCAGTCCTTAAGATTACATGGAAAGCAGTTAAGTTACAACGAAACAAATGGGCTCTAGAGGGTTCCAAATGATTAATTTACTTGTTTCCTTTCCAGGGGAGCTATCAGTTTGTGTGAATTCATTCTCAATTCTTACAAAGTCCCTACTTCCATTGCCGGACAAGTATCATGGCCTAACAGATGTAGATAAGCGCTATCGGCAGAGGTGAGAACTTCAGATATATGTTCATAATGTTGTAGTACCTACAAGTGTGTGGGGGTAATGAAGTACTATACTGAGTCTAGTGTAGGTGTTTATAACCTATGTGGTTGGGCATTTTCCTAGTAGTATAGCGTATCTATTTACTATACTTTTGTTGTCATTAACATGTCCATGCCATGAGCCAATAATGTATGCTTGTAAATATGCTGATTATATGATTTTTCTTATTAATTTAATGATTAATTAGAAAGTAGGCGTAGAAATAGTACTATGTATTACATATTTACATTCAGTAAAAACTACCACTGCACGCCTAGTTGCAATACATGTACTAACTGCATCGACATGGGAGTTTCCCTCTTAGGAATCATTTGCCTTGATTTTCTTATCTTTCGAAGTTGTTCGTTTTTTGTTAATACTTGACCACATAATTTTAGGTATGTAGATATGATTGCAAACCCTGAGGTAGCTGATACCCTTCGCAAGAGGGCAAAGGTAGGATGTAAAGTTGATGCATCACTTCATTTATTTTTCAGCATCACCAAATTGACACATCCTTTATTGTAGTACATCTTTTGCCTCAGCAGCTGTACATTTTTGGTCATTAAGTACTAAATATCGAAGTACACTGTGTTCAAATTTCATTACCCCATCTTAAAAGATATGTCCGTATCTTATTGATGCATGAATTCATGAAAAACTGTGCCTCTTGATTGTTCTTAGTCTTTTGTTTTTTATTCCTGGATTGATTATTGATGCCACCTTATAAAACTCTTACTTTCAGCCATGAGTTTCCTGTTTATAGTTCAGAAAAAACACTGTTTCCTCAAGTAAAGATTTAAAGACCTTATCCTTGTTTAAAGATTTAAAGATTTAAACACTGTTTGCAATGGAGCCAAAGATTCATTATTTTTTGGCTTGAGATTATGATGGAATAAAGTAAAATGGCTCACTAAACTTTCTGCGCTTCTTTGTTATAAAGCAGCAGTCAGTCCATGCAATTTTGGATGAGATTTTCACTATGAGTCATCCGGAAACATTCTCTCTGTGCTTTAGTACAGGGGTAAGACTGCGTACATCCGACCCCCCTTTACCCCACCGTAGGTGGGAGCCTTTACGGCACTGGGGTAAATGAAAATGATCCTTGTTTACTAATTATCCTTTAGGTTTCTGACATGCTTAGTATGTAGTAGTTGAATGTAGCAGAAGCATTGCTGCTTGTAGAACTTGTCAACCTTCATCCTTTCCTGCATGTTTTCTTAGTTGATGATGGATCATACCTTTACACGATTGCCTTAGGGTGGAATAGAGATCTCACTGTTGCCTATTTTCAGTAGATTGTTTCGGAAATTCGAAAAGCAGTTGAATCTTTTGGCTTTGTTGAAGTCGAAACACCAGTCCTCCAGGTGTGTGGTTTTTCTTATTGCGTTGCTTCATGGGTTCGAAATTTCCAATTTCCATTTCTGATATGATATTTCAATATGGAGATACTAATTAATTATGTGCACATATCGCTAAATAATTTATACATTTCTTTACTCGGACCATTCAAAATATAATTTTTAAAGAACTCATCATAGTTTGGAATCTCTCTATTTTAGTTGCAAAATGTTTTGTGACTGATTGACTTCATCTACTAGGGTGCAGCTGGTGGAGCTGAAGCTAGGCCGTTTATTACGTACCACAATTCTCTTGGAAGGGATCTTTATTTGAGAATTGCGACTGAGCTCCATTTGAAGCGAATGTTGGTTAGTTTTTTTTTTGAGTCACCATGTCTTATGTAATTTTTTGGGCGATGTGTTACAAGTTACAAAAAAGAAGTTTATTTTCCACCAATAGTACAACATTCATAATATGATTAAAAAACTTTCATAATCGTACATGTGGGCACACGTAGCAAGGTGCACACGGTTGCATGATGTACATATTTAGCAAATTCTCACAAATATGGTTTTACTTTTAGCTTTGTGTAATCATGATTGCATGCACATGCTCACATGCGCAAACACATTTAAATGAATATATATTATGAAATTTTATTTGTACACATTTTGTACACGCGCCCCTACAATTTGAAAGTAATTCATCTAAAAGAATGAAGTAATTTTTGAAGTTGCATGATGTACATATTTAGCAAATTCTCACAAATATGGTTTTACTTTTAGCTTTGTGTAATCATGATTGCATGCACATGCTCACATGCGCAAACACATTTAAATGAATATATATTATGAAATTTTATTTGTACACATTTTGTACACGCGCCCCTACAATTTGAAAGTAATTCATCTAAAAGAATGAAGTAATTTTGGAAGTTGTATGTGTACATAGACAAAATGTTCAAATGTGTACAAAAAACTTGTACACCAAGCATTGCCGTATATATTAGGAATTTTATCAATCCAGAAACTGAAAGTTAAGTTGACTATCAATAAGGAACCTAAAAGATAAAGTATCTCAAAATAGGGTCCATGATTGAAAACTATCAATCCAAGACCTAAAGTACCATGAGTTTTGTTTCTTTTTTGTTTTTAAAAAATTAAATATTATTTAATCTTATTAATCTAATAAACTTCTGTGAAGAAAAAATCATCAAGAATTAGCAATGGAATTAATAAAAATTTAAATAAATCAAAATCTATGATATTTTAGGTCTTTGAATGATAGTTTGCGATCATTCGGACCCTATATCAACACACTTTATCTTTCAGGTCCTTTATTGATAGTGAACCTATCTACCAGGTCGTGGATTGATAAAATTCCCATATTTAAATGACATTGTCATAGTCTAAAGTATTTCTTCTGGGTGCCATGATGTGTATTATGATATTATTCAGTAGCTACATTGATTTTGACTTATCTGATGTCAAAGGCTTGATTTGGGGAGAGCTTCCGCAATGCTGGTTTTACATTCACAACCTTTAACACGTGACCTTGCTTATGGAACTAATGTCTTCGCACTTAGACCATACATTGTTGGCCACATCACCATATGTATGCACTAACAATACTAAGCAAAAATATCGCTATTTCCTAATGACAGGTCGGTGGATTCGAAAAAGTTTATGAATTGGGCCGGATATTTAGGAATGAAGGCATCTCGACGCGTCATAACCCTGAATTTACTACTATAGAGGTAAAATTTACAATTATGTTGCTTGAATGTTTTAGCACTGGAATTGCATTGATGTTTTGTACAATACCCGTTTGTATTTGGAATTGTAAAAAGTGTTTTTTTGTGAGTTTAAACTATTAATTTAAATTGTTTGTGTAATTCAAAAGTTTTTAACACAACGGAAATACTACTTTTGTGTCTCTATCCAGAAAAAGCATTTTTGCTTCGAGTAAAAACACTGACCGTGAGACCACACGTTCTTTCTTAAAACGCTTTTATAATAGCGTTTTGTCAGACCAAGCTACTTACCTATTTTTTACTTGGGCAATGCATAAGTTACTTACCTATTTTATTATCCAAACTATTCTTTAGATGTATGAAGCATATTCAGACTATCAAAGCATGATGAATATGGCGGAAGAGATTGTAACAAGATGTGCTCGTGCAGTTCTGGGAGAACTCACTGTATATTATCAGGTTTTGCTGGTTTCTTCTTTAATTTGTCTGGAATGATATGCTTATATCCTTGAGGATTGGTCAGAGGGTTATTGCATGATATGAACAAGACAGAGGAGGGTGATGTTTGCATAGTTTGAAGCCTGCCATGGGAGAAGTTAATATGAAAGTTAAGATAATAGCATTATGACCCACAACAGATTTAGGCATATTGGGAATTTGGGCTTAATGGACACATAGTTTTATAGATTGAGAGGAAGAAGGTTTCGTGTTTCACTCTATGGACTTGGATTATATTATCTGTCTCAACACTCATGCACCCTGACAATCAAACACAACCTGACATCTTGAAAAAAGGGATGACACCCCATCCCTAAGGGCCCCAGAACCAGCCAGGCAGTTATATGGTAGGATGTAAATTGAGCTTTGATCACACACCAGTGGAAAGAGAGGGGTTCCAGCCCAAGTCTCCTACTCTCCTGACATCCTTACATTTTAAATGATGTGGACCCCTTAATTCCTGTAATAGAAAATACATCCCCTATCATAGCTTGGCGGTCTTACTTTTCTTGTGAGCCTGTGAAAACAATGTATGCTTTTCTAATTTAAACACTTCTGACGTCATACTTATTCTAATTTACCCGACGGACCCCTAGGCCTTTGAATTTTAGACTTCCTTCCCACCCAGCGTGAGTGTAGCAGCCTCAGCCTTGGCTCCAGATAAGGAAGTCGTGTGAAATGCTTGCTAGTAAAGGAAAGGCTGATGTCATCCGTGTCACAAGAAACTCTCCCGTCCTGGTTTGAAGCGTGAGTGTAGCAGCCTCAGCCTTGGCTCCAGATAAGGAAGTCGTGTGAAGTGCTTGCTAGTAAAGGAAAGGCTGATGTCATCCGTGTCACAAGAAACTCTCCCGTCCTGGTTTGAAGCGTGAGTGTAGCAGCCTCAGCCTTGGCTCCAGATAAGGAAGTCGTGTGAAATGCTTGCTAGTAAAGGAAAGGCTGATGTCATCCGTGTCACAAGAAACTTTCCTGTCCTGGTTTGGATACATGGCACTGATTGCCAGACTCTCCGCTAGGGAGGGACACGTGTTGAGAGGGGCGTACACTTGTTGTTCTGGTAGCTAGCAGAAGGATGCACATCATTCATGCAGGTGGCCAGGGACACGTGTAAACATGCAAGTAGCCTAGCTCACTCACTATTCACCGACAAATACCTCATATCTAGACTATGGAAGGAGTTGATTTACTTTATTTGAGTTATACTCTCTCTCTCATATTATGGTTTTAATAACCACTGTGTGCTGCTATAGTTGAGAGCTAGAACAATTAATTTAAAACCTCTCCACAAATGCAAGATTCGAATATCTGAAACCCAAAAACTCAGAATAACACGGGATTTGATGGAAATCCCCCCAAAACATGGACAATTTCTGAAGAAATAAGCTTGAATAAACAAAAGATTGAATTTGAAGATGTGAAGATGAACTACAGCAGGAAGCTGGGAAAACCTTGAGCTTTAAGCAAGGAGACCTATAATTGTGCCTAATTTGACGATTAGAGTGTAAGAACATATGATATGGAACAAAGGGAAGGAGATTAAAAGGCGAAACTGACCTTCAGAAACGACGGCTGGAATCTGGGATGGGCAAAGGCGTGTTATTGGTTTAACAGAGCTTCACCAAAGAGTGAATGCTTTGGGCCGAAACCCTAACTTGGCCAGTTGTCGATTCAAATTCAGAACAAAGTCAACGTGGCCATACCATGGTGGTGCATGCCACAGATTGTCTGAACTCTGGGCTCCATGATTTTGAATTTGACTTGACACCCACGTGTATGTACCATAGCCACATGTGCTATCTGGAGATGGCACATTGCGACAGCTGCCAGAAACCTTTACAACCACATATAATGCCTCAAAGGATCTGTTTTAGGAACTCAAACACCAAATATCCAACAGCGATGGTGGCGTTGGGCACAGGCTCGCCCCCAACAGGAATAATTACTATTTTTCACATCGACAATCCTCAACTCAAAGGAGTGGTAGATTCAAGGAAGAAGTGCGGATTTAGATGGAGAAATTATGGTTTCCAAAGAATCCTGGGATTCAACAGACAGTATCTAATCCCTTGATCTTCGTGCCCTTCTGCCACATAGTGTATTGCCAGACTTTCCACCAGAGAGGGACACATGTTGTTCTCGTAGCTAGTCGAAGTCACTGATGTGTCACACATACAAAAGCTCATCCACTATTCACCTATAAACACCCCATATCCAGACTGTGGAAGGGGTTGCTACTTGCTATTTGAGGGAGAAAATGGAAAGTAACATTTCCTTTATTGGCAAGTACTTTTGGTTAAAATTCCTATATTATCCCTATTTCCCTTTTGAGTCTTCCTTTACCGTTTTCCTCCCACTGCTTTACCCAAAAGTAACCATTAAGGGTAAAGTTGCCATTTTATCACACTTTTTAAATCTTTAAGCCCAAAAAGTTAAACAGTTTCATTTTGGGACAAATAGAGTATATATTTTGAATATATTTTAATCACTAAACAATATATGTATTTCTTTATATGTATTTGCATATGTATACTAATTTCAAATCTCTTCGTGCACATGTACTATTTGTAGTATCTTATTTATTTAAATAATCAATTAAAGGGTTTTTTTTCATCATTTGCAATGGAGCTAAAGACTCGCTGTTTTTTTTTGGCTTAGGAATATGATAGAATAAAGCAAAATGGTTCACTAAACTGTCTGCGCTTCTTTGTTATGAAGCAGTAGTCAGTCCATGCAATTTTCGATGCGATTTTCACTATGGGTCATCCGCAAACAGTCTCTCTTGCTTTAGTGCAGGGGTAAGACTGCGTACATCCGAGTTCCGACCCGTCCTTACCCTACCGTAAGTGGGAGCCTTTTCAGCATTGGGGTAATGATGATGATGAATTAATTAAAGGGGTTGATGGTTTATGTTGTGGGTAACTATATTCAAAATAAACAGGCGGGTATTGGGCGATTATGCATAAAACAATAACCGCGCTTAATCCATAAAATATAACAGTAGTTCCCGTTAGTACCCAATTTTGATAGATTTTGATGATGCCACTATATATTGCACTAGTACATTGTGTCTAATTTAATTCGAGTATTAATGTTCAAAAGTGACAAAATAAATGTACAATTTTTGAGACTAATAAAATTATGCTTGGAAGTTAAAATACAATAAGGTAATATTTTTTTACCTTACAAAGGATATTTAAATCCTACCAATATAAATTTATTTGACGCAAAAATTAATCCTGTCACAAAAATAATAAAGGTTCGAAAATCACATACATGTATGATCGGAAGACAAAATTGGACCGGCTTTAAATGCTAAAACGAGTATAGCATGGACGCCTTTTTGGAGTGAAGTTGCAGCGGCTGAATTATGCCTGGACACACCCATGCCGCGGCGCAATCATTCAAGACAGGAAACAAAAATCAATCAATGCTCCAGTACAAGAAGACGAATGTACAATTCGTCCTTGCCAGACATTCAACGAACAAGATTAATCCATCCTAACCAACGGATGAGATTAATTAATAGGAGAAGCCTATAAATATAGGTTGAAACGAAAGTTTCTAACCAAGCTTGAGCATCCTAAGTAGAGAAATATTTCCTTTGAGCTTCACGAGCTAACTAGCAAAAGAGAGAGTGCGAATCTATACTTTACTCTCTGCTTAGACTCATGCTTCACTAAACTTCTTAGTCACAAGTATTAAGTGCTAAATCCTAGAAGTTTAGTTCCTAGTTGGAGGTTAGAACTTTTTTGTAAACAAATCACAAATTGTTGTAAACACTTAGGAGAACAGTTGTTCGGATCCTAAAGTGTGGTTAGATAGATAAAGTACCTTTTGATCCTCACTGGATCATTTAAAAAAAGTCTAAGGACTTAATCTAGGCCTAAGTGTTGTAAAGGCTAGATTGACACTAAGTGTATTGGGCTTAATACTTTAGTGGAAATCCATCTGAAAGAGGGTGGGACTGGACGTAGGAGGATTACACCACCTCTGAACCAGGATATACTGTGTGTTGATTTATTTTCAGTCAACAAAGCACACACCAAACACTTCTCATAAAAGATTGTAGTTTGCTAGCATCATCCTAAAAAGTAGTCTTAATTGACCCTACTGCTTATCCTACTGCTTAATAACTCACTTTCTTTGAGACAATCTTTCCACAAGAGTCTTGCACTATCACCACTAAAAGGTCTGCTCCATCAGATCTCAGGAAATCATCTTAAAAGCATAGCAGTTGCCTCAGCAGTCCCCTGATGTCTACCCAACTGCTGAGCCCACTGCTCATACAAATTTATTTCCTTTGAACATCTCAAACTTCACCCGACTTCACAACACTCCCACCGAGGAGTCTGTTCAAACTAATCTCTCAAACTTAAGCTGAAACCTAGCAGGTGCCTCAGCAGTTCCCTCATTACCACCTAGCTGCCGAGACCACTGCTCCAGTAAAACTCTCAGTTACTTGTATTAAAACACATCTTCATAAAGCCCTCATCACCTTGAGCAATATTATATAATCAGTCTTCCCATATCTTCATTTTCACTTAAGCAGGTACCTCAGCAGTTCCCTGGTTACTACCCAACTGCTGAGACCACTGCTCTCATTAAGATTGATTATAAACCCATCTCATTACATCATCAGAAAGCCATTTTCATTCTGATAAAGATTCTGCTTGCACTTTCATCAAACACTCAATATTTCCTCAGCACTTGCCTCACCTGTTCCCTGCCATCCAGTCTACTGCCAAGCCAACAGCTCACTACATAAAGTCCAAACTTCATCCATCATAGAAAGTTGTTATACACTATTTATCTAAGAGGTTAAAGACTTCCGCTGTGCATCTATAAATCTCCCAAAAGATTATAGATCAACTCATCTAGATGGGAAAACTTTTTAAAGTTGAAAAAGCTTTAAAAGTCTATTCACCCCACTCTAGACTTTTACCTCTATCCGGGACCATCAAGTGGTATCAGAGCGGAGTGTTCCTAGAGTAAGTTTTTGACTAATTTGAACTAAAGATCCCAAACCACTCTACTTTCCAAACACTTTCTAAAAATGGATAGTCAGTAAGCAAAGAATCTTATGTTCAACTTGAACAAATTTGATGACTAGAAGATAAGGATGAAAGCACATCTCAGTGCCCTACATGATGAAAAGCTAGAAGTGATTACAACTGGACCTATCAAAATCATGAAGGTCAGCACATCTAAAACTGATGATCAAGAGGATGTGTACATTCCAAAACCCAAATTGGAATGGACAACTGAGGACAGGAAGAGAAACAATCTTGACAACATTGCCAAGGAAATTCTCTTCAAATCTGTTGATGAATCTATATTCCCAAGAATCAGGAAATGTGAAACAGCCCAGGATGTCTGGGATGAGCTCACAAAGATTGGAGCAGGAGATGAGCAGGAGAAGGATAATAAACTGACCATAGCCCTCAAGAAATTTGAGGATTTCAAGATGCTGCCAACTGAATCTATCTATGAGATGGAATCCAGATTCCTGAAAATTGTGGCAGAGGTCTCTGACTTAGGGAAAGAACTATCTCAAAAGGAGATTTACCTCAAGGTCTTGAGAGGCCTGCCCTCAAAATGGGACATGAAGGTGGCTGCTATGAGAGATAGCAGAGATCTCAGAACTTTGTCAACTGACAAACTCTTTAGTGTTCTTAAAGCGTATGAGTTTGAGATGAAGGAGATTAAAGATGAAAAGGAAGATGAATCCAAGACACGCCTTAGTGTCTGAGCCAAGCACATCAAGATCAAGTGAAAAGTCCCTCAACAATCTCCTCACTGATGAGCAGTTTGCTATGTTTGTGAGAAAATTCAAAAGATTAATGAGAAAGGAGGGAACTGCCCCAAAGAAGCTTTACAATCTACCACTCAGGAGACAAGGAAAACCTCAATCCAGTGAGGACACTGTCTTATGCTACAACTGTAGACTACCAGGACATTACAAAATGAGTGCTCTCTGCCATTGGCACAAAAGTACCAAGGGCAGCAGGCAACTGCTCAAAAAGATGGATACAAAAAGGACTTCAAAGGCAAGAGACAAACCTTTGTAAGCGAAAAGAGAAAGGAGGAATCCCAAAGTGATGAGGAGAGCAACTCAAGTGATGAAAGCTCCTCGTCTGAAAACTCAGAAGAAGCACTTCGCACTTCTCTGCCTGGGATCCTGGCAGGTGGCTGAAGAAGGCGGCAGTTGGCTCACTGGAGATAGCAGCAGGTGGCTCAATGAGCTTTCCACAAATAAAAGAGAAGATGATGAAGGCTGCTCCCCCATATGCTTAATGGCCAAAGACCACAACAATGATGTTGGTAACATCCTGCTCTTCCTATAGCTCTAGTGACTCTGGACCAACCAATATCACACTGGAATCTTTACTACAAGATTTCCAAAAAGTCCAAGATCACCATGTTCTCTTAAGATCAGAAAACGATAGATTAAAACAAGACATTAAGGCTATTCATGCTAAGTTGTTAGATGCCTTAACAAAAAACAATGTCTTAGAAGAAGAGAACAAAAAGCTGAAAAACAAAATGAATATCTTCAGCATGGATAGTAAAACCAGTGACCCTACTGCTGAAGTTGTTCTAAATAGGAAGAGAAGAGGTCTCGGCTATGTATCTCCCACCATACTCGCTCAAAACTCACCCTCCACAAGCCATCATCAAAATACAAGAAAGATAATCTACCAAAAGACCCATTCCCAAAATGTTTCCACAAGAAGTAACCTGCCTGCTCTCAAATCAAAATCCAAATTCTGTATAAACAAACATTCCCAACCATCAAAACCCAAGAACCCGTTGGCAACCAACCAATAAGACCAACCAATGTTAAACCATTAAACAGTCCCCTCCAAAAGCAAATAATCCATTTCCCACATCAAGAAGGAAAAAGATTAACAAATACATAGCCATCCCTTATGATTACAACACTTCAAATGACTATAGACCAATCTGCTTAGAACTAAATGGTTCTAGATGGGCGTGGATGCTCAAACTTGTACAAAGGAAGTTGCCCACTAACTTGGGGTTACTGCTCAACAATGATGAATACAGGAAGGTGCTGGAGCAGTTGACTCACAAATATGATACATAGACTCAGGCTGCTCCAGGCACATGACAGACAACATGTGGCTCCTGTCAAACTATATGGCAAAGGAAGGACCCAAAGTGACATTTGGGAATGTGGAAAAGCAAGGAGAAACCAAAGGAGCTGGAGATCTATCAATCAATGGACTTACAATTCAAAACATATCTTATGTTAAAGGATTAAAGTTCAATCTCATAAGCACAAGCCAGCTTTGTGACAATGAATATAATGTTACATTCTCCAAAGACATCTGCTTGATGTCAAAAATGATAAAATTGTGCTTTCTGGTAGAAGGAAGAAGGACATGTATATTGTTGATTGAAGCACAACTAAGGAAGGGATCTGCTTGGTGACAAAGGCAAATTCAAATCTAAGTTGAGAATGGCATAACAAACTCATCCATCTCAACTTCAAAACCATCAACGAACTGTCCAGAAAAAGATTGGTGAAGGGATTTCCAGAAATCAATTACAAAAAGGACCATTTATGTGACGCATGTCAAAAAGGGAAGCAAACAAAGGTATCATTCAAATCCAAAGAAGTAGAATCATCTACTAGACCATTAAGCCTACTACACCTTGACTTGTTTGGACCAGTTGAACGAACAAGTTTAAGTGGAAGAAGGTACACCCTGGTTGTAGTTGATAATTACTCTAGATTCACATGGACCTTATTCCTCAACATGAAAAATGAGACGGAGAAGAAGCTCCCTGAATTGATGAAACTAATCCAGAATGAGAAAAGTCTCTCAATCCAGAAAATCAGGTCAGATAGAGGTACTGAATTCCTCAACTCTATAGTGATTCAGTACTGTGAAGTAAGGTTTTAAATTGCGTATTGCGTAGTCGTGGCGTTTTATTATTATTTCCTACTACGTAACCCTCATTGCGCAATGAGGCGTAGACCTGAGGCGTAAAATGCATGTGTGTGTGTGTCTTTTAATATTAACACATAATTCAAATAATACGAAGTATTAACAAGTTTCACATTAACAAAAAATGAAGATAATACCCAAATTTATATTAATATTATAAGTAAGATAATATGTAAAATATAATTAACTTTATATATCAATTATCAAAACAATTAAAGAATTTATTAACTGAAAATCTGAAATTAAGATTAAAGAAGCACCTGTGATTAAAGAATAATAAGATAGTATCTATTAACTGAAATTGAGATTAAAGAACTAGAAGAAGCACTTGTGATTAATGAATAATATCAATGAACTGAGGTTATCAAAACAATGGACAACTATATACTTGATATTACTAAAATTAAGATAAATGTAGAATTAACTTTTTATATCAATTATCAAAACAATTACAGGATTTATTGACTGCAGTTAAGATTAAAAAAGCACCTGTGATTAAAGAATAATATCAATTATCAATTAACTGAAATTATCAAATAACGATTGACAAGTGACAACCATGAATCATATACGTAGTATTGCTAACAAAAAAAATTGAAGTCAAATTATAGAAAAAACATGTGTGATGAAGCATTGATGTATTAAGAAGCCTGAGGAACACTGTCAACAAATAATTGATGGAGAGGAACATTTTTGGCAACCACGATTGACTCATAGTTAAGTAGCAGCGAAGGGAATAAATAGCGTACACGCAGGACGAGGTAGGGAATAATATCAATGAATTGAGGTTATCAAAACAATGGACAACCATATACTTGATATTACTAAAATTAAGATAAATGTAGAATTAACTTTCTATATCAATTATCAAAACAATTACAGGATTTATTGACTGAAGTTAATATTAAAAAAGCACCTGTGATTAAAGAATAATATCAATTATCAATTAACTGAAATTATCAAATAACGATTGACAAGTGACAACCATGAATCATATACGTAGTATTGCTAACAAAAAAATTGAAGTCAAATTATAGAAAAAACATGTGTGATGAAGCATTGAAGTATTAAGAAGCCTGAGGAACACTGGCAACAAATAATTGATGGAGAGGAACATTTTTGGCAACCACGTCTGACTCATAGTTAAGCAGCAGCGAAGGGAATAAATAGCGTACACGCAGGACGAGGTAGGCTGTCGCACTAAAAAAATAAAGTGGGCCATATCGGCCCACATATTGCTTCAACTGTTAAGGCGCTCGCCTTGAGGTGCAGTACGCATTGCGTACGCCTCTGCGCAACAACACGCAAGATTACAGACCTCCGCCTTTAGCAATGCAATAATCCGCCTTTCTCTCTGAATTTACTGTTGCGCGCCTTATTGCGGTGTTGCATTGCGCAATTTTAAACGCTGCTGTGAAGAAAATGGAATCCATCACCAAACTTCAGCAGCAAGAACACCTCAACAAAATGGTGTTGCTGAAAGAAGGAATAGGACACTCAAGAAGGCTGGAAGAACAATCTAAAAGTAGCTGGATTGCCCAAAAGATTTTGGGCAGAAGCAATCTATACAGTTTGTTACACCCAGAATAGAAGTCTTATTCATAAGATTTACAAAAAGACACCTTATGAGCTATGGAAAGAAAGAAAGCCAAATGTTAGTCATTTCCATGTGTTTGGATCCAAATGCTTCATTCTAAACAATGGAAAGGACTATCTCAAGCCATTTGATCCCAAATCTGATGAAGGGATCTTCCTGGGCTACTCAGCAACAAGCAAGGCCTTCCGGATCCTCAAAAAAAGAACTCTGGTGGTAGAAGAATCAATCCATGTGGTTTTTGAAAATCACCCCATTGCTCATGAAAAGAATGAAGGTGAGCCATCTAAATCAAAGAAGATACTGGAGAGGCTCCAAGCTGCCTTCCCAATAAAATTAAAAAATGTGATGAAACCTTGAAAGCAGCAGTTGAGTCATTTGGCAGCCCACTGGCAGCAGTTGACTCGTATGGCAGCCCACTGCCAGCCGTTGACTCAATCGGCAGCCCACGGCCAGCAGTTGCCTCCAGCCACTGCCAGCAGTTGCCTCCAGCCATTGCCAGCAGGTGACTCACCAAGGAACAACCTTCCAGACACTCATGATATTCCTAATCACCCTAATCTACCAGATGATACTGAAGAAGAAGAAAAGGAGGATGACCAACAACTTCAAACCAAAACAATCACATTTGATATTAGATGGTTGAACAAACATCCTCCTCACCAAATCATTGGAAACATCCATGAAGGGTTCGAACCAGATCAGCACTTCAAAGAGAAGCATTATTCTCATGCTTCATCTCACAAATTGAACCCAAGAAAATTGAAGAAGCCCTACTTGACTCTGACTGGATACAAGCCATGCAAGAAAAACTCAACCAGTTTGAAAGAAACACTGTTTGGGAGCTTTTGTCCAGACCCTATCATCAACATGTGATAGGAACTAAATGGGTGTTCAGAAACAAAATTGATGAGAAAGGCTTAATTGTCAAAAACAAGGCAAGACTAGTAGCCAAAGGCTACTGCCAGGAAGAAGGCATAGATTTTGATGAAACCTTTGCTCATGTTGTCGGATTAGAAGCAATAAGAATTTTCTTGGCTTATGCTGCCCATAAGCAATTCACTGTCTACCAAATGGACGTGAAGAGTGCCTTCCTAAACGGTCTACTAGAAGAGGAGGCCTATGTGGAGCAACCTCCTGGATGAGATCTCATGAAGAAATTCAAAGTTGAGAACAAGTCCACTGTGAAAATACCCACGAATACATCTCAAGGTCTAAGTCAGGATGAAGATGGCAAAGATGTTGATCCCACACTTTATAGAGGTTTGATTGGTTCCTTGTTATATCTTACCACTAGTAGGCCAGATATTTCCTACTCAGTTGGTGTGTGTGCAAGGTTTCAATCAAAGCCTAAAGAAAGCCATCTCCTAGCTGCAAAGAAAATATTGAGGTATCTAAAAGGTAATCTTAACTCTCGATTATGGTACCCAACAAATGGAGGTTTTGAACTCTATGGATACTGAGACTTTGACTTTGCTGGATGCAAAATTGATAGAAAAAGTACCTCAGGTACTTATAAATTGATTGGTGGAAGACTTGTTTCATGGTTCAGCAAGAAACAAAACTCAATTGCTACAAGCACTGCCGAAGCTGAATACATAGTTGCAGGCAGCTGCTGTGCTCAAATACCCTGGATGAAACAACAATTGAAGGATTATGGAGAAGCAGCAAAGGAGATTAGCATCCTGTGTGATAACACAAGTGTTATTCCAATCACTCACAATCCTGTGTTTCACTCAAGAACCAAGCATATTGAGATCAGACAACATTTTATTAGAGAACATGTTGAGAAGAAGTCCATTAAACTTGAGTACATTCCCACGGATAAGCAGTTGGCTGACATATTCACCAAGCCACTGAATGAAGCAAGATTCAATGCACTAAGGCAAAAGCTTGACATGTTAGATGATCTTGATCAAATGAAGGAGTAAGTTCCCCATGAACCTATTCAGGGGGAACTAAATTCCAAAATCAAGGGGGAATTCCTAGCCACCTGCTGAGGGGAAAATTCATGAAGTACTCAGGGTATCAACCTGCTAAAGGTAACCTACTCAAATCCACAAGGAATGAAGCCTCAAGGTTCAAGAAAGCCAATCTCGACTTTCAAATATAAAAGAAGTCAAAAACCAAACAGCGGGCTCAGCAGGCGACTGCCAACCAGCCCACTGCTACTCTCTATGAAAGGAAATGACACTAATACGTTCATAAAAAGGAAGGAAAAGCGGACTAGAGAGAAAGAAGAAAGACAAATGGAGTTAAAAACACTGGTTCACAAATTCGAGCAGGTGCCTGCTAGCAGGTGTCTGCTAGCAGGTGTCTGCTTCACGAGCAGGCAACTGGCTCAGGTCAGCAGTTGGCTCAATTTCTGACAAATATACATGGAATCTCAGCACATAGAATATACCATCTTGCTCCCCTCATATCAAGGATTTCAAAAAGGTACCTCTTGTTCCCAGAAACCATCAAAAGTCTTCTCAAAACTGAGCCCCCTGCTACCAGTGTAAACATATTTAATGCTAAAAGGAACCAGCCGTATTCTCCAACGGCTATATTCCAACGGCTAGTTCCCGATAGCCTATAAATACATCCTCCGTACAAACCACCAACACTTTTCACTTTGCAATCTATCTCTCACTCTTCCTAAAGCTCTCAAACTTCCTCTTAACAATCTCAATAGCTCCCTTTACGCACCACCACCGCAATTCCTTTCATTCCCCATATACACACAATGGCTTCCCTCATTCAAATCGCAAAATCCATCTTCATCGGCTCCATCCTAAACACCCCTAAAATCCTTGAAAAAGCAGAGAACACTGATCTCATGAAGGAGCTCCTAAGGAAGCTAGAAACCACGGGGCTTATGAAGATGGCTACCTACCAATACCCCTGCTTCTATCCTGAAACAGTAGCAGAGTTCTACATCAACCCAACCTCTGGCACACTGAAGTCAGTAGTTCTGGGAACTCAAGTGGAAATTCATGAAGAAGAAATCAGGGATCTGCTCTCTCTACCTGGAGATGAAGCCCCAGATGTAGATGCATCACCCTTGACGAGGAAGGCTTCAAAGAAATTGTGTTCCTTCCAAAGGCTCAACACCTCAACACACTCAAGATGAAGAAAAATCTGATGGTTCAAGAATACACTCTTCTTCTGGACATCCTTTACAAGTGCATTGATAACAGAACCACCGCCTTAGATGAAATCCATGCACAAAGGGCACCCACACTGACTGCAATAATCTCAGGGTCCCCACATAACTGGTCCAGGTATGTGTACAAAGAGCTTGTAAGATATGTAAGTAAATCTCACAATGATAGAAAGGATGATGGAACCCTTCCACTGCTTGGATATAGGTTCCTAATTGGAGAAATCCTCAAGAAGAACGGATAGTGGGAGAAACTAAGGAAGCCACCAACTGGAGGAAATTCCTCCATTAGACCTCCAAGTCAGGAGCACCAACAATCTCAACGGCAGAGGTCTCTTTTCGCTCCAATGACCCTCTAATGATCTCCTTCAAGGTTAATACCAAAACGGCAAAGAGACTCAGATCAGGCTGTCAGGAACCCAAATCCAAAAGGCCAAAAACAGCAACGCGAAACCTATAAGATGAACTAAAAGAGGCAGCTTCCTCGTTACAGCTCATTCAGGAACAAGAAGCAGTTGCCTCCCCTCTCTCGGTCATCAATGAAGAAGCAGACTCCCATTCTCCATCACCATCCAACTCTCAAGGTACTAATAGCTCTGCCATTCCCCTCTCAATCCTTATCCCCAGAATTCAACAACAAATAGAGCAGGCAACTACATCAGAGAAGCAGACGGGTCAAGCAGCAGAACAGGCCACTCAATTAGATGAGCAGGTGGCTCTTCCATCTCCAGCAGTGGGCTCACCCAACCTAACTCCCCTCGAGCAGCTGGATGCAGAATTTGCCAGGGTTAAAGCATGGAGAGTCTGGAAGCTATCACGGATCCTCCATCAAGCTGAGCCCGCTGCTTGGTTTTTGACTTCTTTTATATTTGAAAGTCTGAGATTGGCTTTTTTGGACCTTAAGGCTTCATTCCTTGTGGATTTGAGTAGGTTACCTTTAGCAGGTTGCTACCCTGAGTACTTCATGAATTTTCCCCCTCAGCAGGTGGCTAGGAATTCTCCCTTGATTTTGGAATTAAGTCCCCCCTGAATAGATTCATGGGGAACTTATTCCTTCATTTGATCAAGATCATCTAACATGCCAAGCTTTTGCCTTAGTGCATTGAATCTTGCTTCATTCAGTGACTTGGTAAATATGTCAGCCAACTGCTTCTCTGTGGGAATGTACTCAAGTTTAATGGACTTCTTCTCAACATGTTCTCTAATAAAATGGTGCCTGATCTCAATATGCTTGGTTCTTGAGTGAAACACAGGATTGTGAGTGATTGCAATAGCATTTGTGTTATCACACATGATGCTAATCTCCTTTGCTTCTTCTACATAATCCTTCAATTGTTGTTTCATCCAGAGTATTTGAGCACAGCAGCTGCCTGCAGCTATGTATTCAGCCTCGACAGTGCTTGTAGCAATTGAGTTTTGTTTATTAATGAACCATGAAACAAGTCTTCCACCAATCAATTGACAAGTACCTGAGGTAGTTTTTCTATCAATTTTGCATCCAGCAAAGTCGGAGTTTGAGTATCCATAGAGTTCAAAACCTCCATTTGTTGGGTACCATAATCCAGAGTTAAAGTTACCTTTTAGATACCTCAATATATTCTTTGCATGTAGGAGATAGCTTTTTTTAGGCTTTGATTGAAACCTTGCACACACACCAACTGAGTAGGAAATATCTGGCCTACTAGTGGTAAGATATAACAAGGAACCAATGAAACCTCTATAAAGTGTGGGATCAACATGTTTGCCATCTTTGAATTTCTTCATGAGATCTCTTGTATATTTGGCTTGGTTGATGAAGATACCTTGTGGAGTTTGCTTCACTTTTAGTCCCAAGAAATAGTTCAACTCTCCCATCATGCTCTTTTCAAATTTGCTTTGCATGAGAGTTGAAAATTTCTCACATAATGCTTGGTTTGAGCTTCCAAAAATTTATGTCACCAACATATATTTGAACAAACAATATGTGGGAACCTTCTTCAATTTTGAATAGTGTCTTGTCTACTTTGCCTTCAGTGAACTCATTATTCACTAAATATTCAGAGAGAGTGTCATACCATGCTCTTGGGGCTTGTTTGAGTTCATAAAGAGCTTTATGTAGTTTGTAGACTAGGTCCTTCTCTCTATTGACTTCAAATTCAGGAGGTTGCTCCACATAGACCTCCTCTTCTAGTAGACCGTTTAGGAAGACACTCTTCACGTCCATTTGGTAGAAAATTCTTATTGCTTCTAATCTGGCAACAGGAGCAAAGGTTTCATCAAAATCTATACCTTCTTCTTGGCAATAGCCTTTGGTTACTAATCTTGCCTTGTTCTTGACAATTGTGCCTTCTCATCCATTTTGTTTCTGAACACCCATTTAGTTCCTATCACATGTTGATAATAGGGTTTGGACACAAGCTGACAAACATTGTTTCTTTCAAACTGGTTGAGTTATTCTTCCGTGGCTTGTATCCAGTCAGAGTGAAGTAGGGTTCTTCAATTTTCTTGGGTTCAGTTTGTGAGATCAAGCATGAGAATAATGGTTCTCTTTGAAGTGCTGATCTGGTTCGAACCCCTTCATGGATGTTTCCAATGATTTGGCGAGGAGGATGTTTGTTCAACCATCTAATGTGAGATGTGATTGTTTTGGTTTGAAGTTGGTGGTCATACTCCTCTTCTTCTTCTTCTTCTTCTTCTTCTTCTTCTTCTTCTTTTTCTTCAGTATCATCCGGTAGAATAGGGTGATTAGGAATATCATGAGTGCCTGGAAGGTTGTTCCTTGTTGAGTCACCTGCTGGCAGTGGCTGGAGGCAACTGCTGGCCGTGGGCTGTCGATTGAGTCAACTGCCGGCAGTGGGCTGCCATACGAGTCAACTGGTGGCAGTGGGGTGCCATATGACTCAACTGCTGCTTTCAAGGTTTCATCACCTTTTTGAATTTTATTAGGAATGCAGCTTGGAGCCTCTCCAGTATCCTTCTTTGATTTAGATGGCTCACCCTCAACAATCTTCTCACTGATGAGCAGTTTGCTATGTTTGTGATGAAATTCAAAAGATTCATGAGAAAAGAGGGAACTGTCCCAAAGAAGCCTTACAATCTGATAAAGATTTAGATGGCACACCTCATACGTTTTAAGATCAGTAAAGAGTTTGTCAGTTGACAAAGTTCTGAGATCTCTGCTATCTCTCATAGCAGCCACCTTCATGTCCCATTTTGAAGGCAGGCCTCTCAAGACCTTGAGGGAAATCTCCTTTTGAGATAGTTCTTAACATAGGTCAGAGACCTCTGCCACAATTTTCAGGAATCCGGATTCCATCTCATGGATAGATTCAGTTGGCTGCATCTTGAAATCCTCAAATTTCTTGAGGGCTATGGTCAGTTTATTATCCTTCTCCTGTTCATCTCTTGCTCCAATCTTTGTGAGCTCATCCCAAACATCCTTGGCAGTTTCATATTTCCTGATTCTTGGGAATATAGATTCATCAACAGATTTAAAGAGAATATCCTTGACAATGTTGTCAAGATTGTCTCTTCCTGTCCTCAGTTGTCCATTCCAATTTGGGTTTTGGAATGTACACATCCTCTTGATCATCAGTTTTAGACGTGCTGACCTTCATGATTTTGATAGGTCCAGCTGTGATCACTTCTAGCATTTCATCATGTAGGGCATTGAGATGTGCTTTCATCCTTATCTTCCAGTCATCAAATTTGTTCAAGTTGAACAAAAGATTCTTTGCTAACTGACTATCCATTTTTAGAAAGTGTTTGGGAAGTAGAGTGGTTTTGGATCTTTAGTTCAAATTAGTCAAAAAATGACTCTAGGAACACTCCGCTCTGATACCACTTGATGGTCCCGGATAGAGGTAAAAGTCTAGAGGGGAGTGAATAGACTTTTAAAGCTTTTTCAACTTTAAAAACTTTTCCTTTCTAGATGAGTTGATCTATAATCTTTTGGGAGATTTATAGATGCACAACGGAAGTATTTAACCTCTTAGATAAATAGTGTATAACAACTCTTAATGATGAATGAAGTTTGGACTTTATGTAGTGAGCAGTTGGCTTGGCAGTAGACTAGATGGCAGGGAACTGCTGAGGAAATATTGAGTGTATGATGAACTGCAAGCAGAATCTTTATTAGAATGAAAATGGCTTTCTGATGAAGTGATGATGTAATGAGATGGGTTGATAATCAATCTTAATGAGAGCAGTGGTCTCAGCAGTTATAATATTGAAAATGAAGATGTGTTTTAATACAAGTAATATTGCTCAGGGTTTTCCGAAGATGTGTTTTAATACAAGTAACTGAGAGTTTTATTGGAGCAGTGATCTCGGCAGTTGGGTGACAATGAGGGAACTGCTGAGGCACCTGCTGAGTTTCAGCTTAAGTTTCAGAGATTAATTTGAACAGACTCCTCGGTGGGAGTGTTGTGAAGGTCTGGTGAAGTTTGAGATGTTCAAAGGAAATAAGTTTGTATGAGCAGTGGGCTTCAGCAGTTGGGTAGACACCAGGGGACTGCTGGGCAACTGTTATGCTTTTAAGATGATTTCCTGAGATATGATGGAACAGACCTTTTAGTGGTGATAGTGCAAGACTCTTGTGGAAAGATTGTCTCAAAGAAAGTGAGTTATTAAGCAGTAGGGTCAATTAAGACTACTGCTTAGGATGCTGCTGTCAAACTACAATCTTTTATGAGAAGTGTTTGGTGTGTGCTTTGTTGACTGAAAATAAATCAACACACAGTATATCCTGGTTCAGAGGTGGTGTAATCCTCCTACGTTGTATAATCCTGGAAATTAAAAGCTTTGTATATTTCTTTAAAAGTTCCTTGTCCAGTACCTGTTACCCGTTCCGACCAATGTAATTTCCCTATTTGATTGGAACAGTTCTGCGCGGTATCCAACAGATTGGATATAATTTCCATACGTAGGGTTTAGTTTTGTCTCAGAATCGGCAGTTCGATGCATATTGATAGAAGCAGAAGAAAAACCTAGCAAACGATATTAGCGTCTGCCCCAGCCGTAGGCTTAAACCAAATCTTTATTCTTGATAATGAATAATAGTTCATAAGACATCCTTAAATATATTCTCTTAACCTAATAATCCAAAAACAACTCCAATAAAAATAAACTAGGCCCAGTCCAGTTTAAAAATAAATAATTAAATGTAATAAACTCCAGCAGTCAGTCCAGCACAACTAGGCCCGCTGACGGCACCGTTAGACTAATAACGGGCGAGGCCCGTCTTCCTGAAGCACCGGCCCAGTTGCCTCCTTCTGGAGCATCGGCCCAACTGCCTCCCGCTCTCTAACACATGTGCATTATAGTTCAATTCTCTACCCCCCCCCCCCCCCCCCCCCCCCATCTTGGACTGGATTCCAGTTCTTACATGGTATTACAGTACCCGACACGTAGCCATGATGTGGCCTAACTTTGAGGGCTGTTGATAAGTGCCTCATCGACATAATGTAAATGTTTGAAGCCCTTGATAAGGATGAGACAATTTTTCTTTTTGAAAACTCCTTTGAACTTGAAGGAGAAAGAGAGAAATTATAGGAGTGGTTTATCAATAGTTGCAGCTTGCTCTAGGAGAAGGAGAAAACATAGGAGTGTTTTTTCTCGTACTGGGATCATTTTCTACTGCAGGTGTTGTGGCTGAGCTCAGGGTTTTGTTATATATATTATTAAGTCTTGGTTGGAGTTTTTACCTATCTTTGTCTTTTTAACTTTTTAATTGCTGACTGACTGATTTTAACCATATACTATCTTGAAGGGTTTAGAGATTTGCTTAGAAAGACCTTGGAGAAGAGAGACAATGCATAATCTTGTGAAAGAAGCTACAGGAATTGATTTTAACCAGTTTGGGGATGATCTTACAGTTGCTAAAGAGCATGTTCTTCAGTTAGTCAATGTTTTTGGGGGAGACCAACAGAAAAGCTGCATTGAAGCATGTCAAACTGTTGGCCATTTGCTTAATGAGGTTAATCTTGGCAAGCCTGAATATCTTATTTTTAAATTGCGAGTGTAATGGGCCGGTGTCCTTTATCACAAAAAATAAAATAAAACTGTTATCAGTGTAATTGGTGTTCCACTTAGAGATCTGAAAGGAGAATACAATGCGGAGAAGTGTTTCACCTCAAATCCTCCTGTTTCAGGTCTTTGAGATGGCAGTGGAACCAAAGCTTCTACAGCCTACGTTTGTTTTGGATTATCCCATAGAAGTATCACCATTTGCCAAGCCCCATAGAAGGTAGAATTATCAACTTTTCTTCACTATCACATGCCCACTTGTTCACATTTTGCATTTTAATAATTGCAACACTTGATGATTATTTAAATATAAATTTCACTAATTTTGGAATAACGTATTCTGCCTCAATGGCTTATGCCATAGCTTACGCACATACTTCTTCCATTCCATTTTCAGATTTTTTGCTGTGTGAATTACACTCGTTCAACAACAACAACAACATCCAAGTCTTATTCCCAAAAGATTTTGGGGTCGCCTAACATGAATCAATCCATGATATTAGAACCCAAAAGAAAAGAAAGATAAGAAGAATAAAAGGATAAAGTAAGATAAAATGGATAAGATAAAGGTAGATATAAGATAAAAACAACATAAGAACATAAGAAATAAAAAGATAAAAGAGCACAATTATTATATATCAGAATGATGAGATGCATTATTATACGTAGTAGTATATTATAGGACATTAAATATTACTCCCTCTGTTTTTCTAACTTTGTCTCATTTTACCTTTTTCATCCGTCCCATTAAGTTTGTCCCATACCATATTTGGAAATATTTGGGTGGTTACCATTCATTCTTACTTTATTTACACTTTATCAATTCAATACCAACCACACGATTCACATTTTTCTTAAAAACCGCACCACACCCTCTTGTCCCAATCTTAGTGGGACGGAGGTAATAAAATATATCAGATGGGATATCGATATCATAGATCGATATCCTTTTTTGGTTTTATGCCTGGACGCTCAACAACTGAGGTCATTCAACTTCTTAGATAAGTTGTGGAGAAGTATAGAGACACTAAAAAGGATCTGCATTTGGTGTTCATTGACTTAGAAAAAGCATATGATAGGGTACCTCGAGAAGTTCTTTGGTGGGCCTTAACTAGAAAAGGCATATCGCGTAAGTATATCAGCATCATCATGGATATGCATGATGCTTGTACTACAAGTGTCCGCACTAGTGTAGGGAGGACCGCAGAGTTCCCTATCACCAAGGATCTGCTCTGAGTCCTTTCTTATTTGCTTTAGTCATGGATGAACTTACGAAGTCAATTCAGGAAGATATACCGTGGTGCATGATGTTTGCCGATGATATTGTATTGATTGATGAGACACAATCCGGTGTTGAGCAAAGTTGGAAGTATGGCGACAAACATTGGAGAGCAAGGGTTTCAAACTGAGCCAAAGCAAGACTGGGTATATGGAGTGCAAGTTCGGTGGAGGTAGAAGCAATAGCAACAGTGGGATTACTCTTGATGGTAAGGAGATACTGGTGTGTGATATGTTCCGTTATTTGGGATCCATAATTCAGAAGGATGGTGAATTAGATGGAGATGTATGTCATAGAATCAGAGCTGGGTGGATGAAATGGAAAAGTGCTTCAGGATTTCTATGCGATCGAGGTATGCCGACTAAACTGAAAGGTAAATTTTATCGTACAACAATTAGGCCGGCATTAATGTATGACGTAGAGTGTTGGGCGGTGAAGCAATGCCACATTCAAAAGATGAGTGTGACAGAGATGCGTAGGTTGCGTTGGATGTGTGGACATACCAGAAAAGACCACCTGCGGAATGAGGTAATCAGACAAAAGGTGGGAGTAGCACCTATAGAAGATAAGATGCAGGAGTCTCGTTTGCGGTGGTTTGGTCATGTGCATAGAAGACCGAGTGATGCACCTGTTAGTCGACTTGAGGGGTGGGGAGAAGAGTCAGAGAAGAGAGGGAGGGGAAGACCCAAACAGACTTGGATTAGAGTAATCAGAACTGATATGCGTCTTCTTGGGTTGGATGAGAGTATGGCTTTGGAGAGAGCAAAGTGAAGGGCACACATCCATGTGGACGATTGATGTCTTGTCTACCTTTCCTCTATTGTTTCTTTTATCGTTTATCTTCCTTATCTTTTTATATTCTTATGTTATTTTTATCTTCTAGTTTTTTTATGCTCTTTTATTTATTTTTCTTTTATCTTGGTTATATTCTTGTGTTATTGTTATCTTATATTTATGTATCTTTATTTTATTCATTTTATCTTACTTTTTTTCCTTTTCTTGTCCGCCTTCTCTTTTTGGCATCGATATCATAGATCGATTCATGTTAGCCGACCCCAAATTCTTTTGAGATTAAGGCTTGGATGTTGTTGTGGTAAGAAATGAATTTGTTCCTTCTTAGATGGGCGGATGGCTTATATAACAAATTTTATCCAATGTCAGGAATGGAACAGAAAAATTATATTTTTCTTATTTTGTCATTTTTCAGATATTCAGGGTTAACTGAAAGATTTGAACTTTTCATTTGTGGTCGTGAGCTGGCGAACGCTTTCTCTGAACTAACTGATCCTCTAGACCAGGTTTTATTCATTTCTCTTTTGGATTTGGTTTCTTCCAACAGACTTTAGTCCATCTTGTATGTAGAGAGAACGTAATTAGCCTAAAATGCTTTTGGGGTGATACAAGTGAATGGAATTAATATGTATGATGCTTGAAGTGGTATGATGGTATCACACTATCACATTACTAAAGTCTCACCTTCTATGTCATATTTCATCATTAAGGTGGATGTGCTTCTTTTGTATCTTCTATTTTGATTATAATAATGGTTCTTATGACTGTAATAGCATTAATTTACTTCAATGATGTAGCTCTGCGGTTGCATAAACTTTATAATCTCGCAAAAGGTCTGGAAAATTTATCATTATTATTTTGAATAGCAAATGATCCCCGGCTTAACAGGTCAAGTAAAAAGCCCCACAGGCTTACAGTTAGGTGCTCAAGTCTTGACCCACTAATACCACCCTTAATGAATGGGAGATTTCCCAAAATAGGAGTAAATAATGTTTGAAATTCCAAAATAGGACTACTTTGTTTTTATTCCCGAAATGGAACTAACATGACAGTATTTACTGTCATCTTATAGCCGTGACTGCCAAATAGTTGCAGTACAGTGCATTTAACATGACAGTATTTATTATAATTAATGACAATATTTTTCAATCATGGCAGTATTTTTCATACATGACAGTAATAACTCCTATTTCGAGAAGAAAAACATACTAATCCTATTTTTGGAATTCCAAGTGTCATTTGCTCCTATTTTGGGTAATTTCCCTTAATCAATAGGTAAAGGAGTTTCTTATGCTCCATTTCAATTTTTTGTGTATTTATTTAATACAACAACAGGCCTTGATCCCAAAGAGTGGGGTCAGGCGGTAAGCTACATAAGCCAATAGAAAATCTCCTGAAGTTTTCCAGTAATATCATCATAATATCTCTATTGTTGACTTACTTTTATGGTCATTTTAAGTCTACCATACCAACTCTTTAACTTGGTAGTTGGTACTCGCTTACCTCTTCATCAATGATTGCTGCATCTCAAGAAAGAGTGCTGTTGTATTGACTAATTCTCCCAGTCACTTGCATGGGTGCAGAAAAGCTTGATAGTTGTAGTACTGAGCATAACTACACTCTTGTTGGTGGAGTGCTGTTCTACACTTTATGCTGAATTTCTTGATTGTTTCTCTGTGGTTGTTGCAGAGAGGACGATTGGAAGAACAAGTGAGGCAGCATAATGACAAAAGAGATGTTGAAGGAAAGGAGAACAAGAAACCTGATGACTCTTCTGAAATCACTCTTGATGAAGACTTTCTAACGGCTCTAGAGTACGGGATGCCTCCTGCTTCTGGAATGGTATCTTTTACCAATTACTCTTCTTTTTTCTTATAAATCCCTAGCTCGCTACTCGCTAGAATCTTTATTGACCATTCTTCAATCTTCACACTAATTACAGTCATTACAACACATCATGGTTATTATGCTAAAGAAGATAGATAAAGTACCACCTTCGCAATAATGACTATTTGGGGAAAGAAATATAGTACTCTATTTTGGAATTTCAAATTATTTTTACTCCTATTTTGTTGTGCTTGGATGCTGAAATAATAGTCTCTCTGTCCCGCTGAGATTGTTTCCTTTTTCCTTTTCAGTCCGTCCCATTAAGATTGCCTCATACCAAATTTGATAAAGTTT
Source organism: Cuscuta europaea (assembly GCA_945859875.1). Lineage (NCBI taxonomy): Eukaryota > Viridiplantae > Streptophyta > Magnoliopsida > Solanales > Convolvulaceae > Cuscuta > Cuscuta europaea. The sequence goes on from CAMAPE010000006.1 coordinate 8,152,662, forward strand.
TTTGTGGTTCTAAATCATTCATACTTAATTTTTACTTTATCAATTTAATAACGACCACATAAACCCACTTGTATTAATAACCGCACCATCTCCTCATGCCCCAATATTAGTGGAACGGAGGCCGTAATAATAATAATGCTTGTTGTTATTGTTGTTAGCAGTGTGAGTGTCATTACTAGAAGTTGTTTCCTAGTAGTTTAGGTATTCTATTTTAGTTAGTAATCTTAATCAATCTAATGTAATTTTAGAGTTGCTCCAATAAGAGCCACCAAGACTCATGGGACTAGTATAAAACTATAAATAGATGTTGAGTTCTATAACGAACAAGATCATCAATATTTTGAAGTAATAAATAGACACAGGTGTGGTAGAGACTAGAGAGTCACGGGTGTTGGTTCCACCAAGTGCACAAGAATTGTTACTCCAAAGATTGATGGTGTTATTAATAAATAAAACACCTCTCTATATAGTGTGTGTGTGTGTGTCCCAATAGGTTTAGTAGCCCAGTATTAGAGTAACTTGTGACCTACACCCTCCGTCCCGCTAACAATGGGACAAGAGGGGTGACACACAAATCAATAAAAAGTGGTTTATGTGGTTGATATTGAATTGATAAAGTAAAAATAAAGTAAGAATGATTTAGAGCCACCCAAACTTTATCAAATTTGGTATGGGACAATCTTAGTGGGACGGACCGATAAGGTAAAATGAGACAATCATAGCGGGACGGAGGTAGTATTAGAGTACTTTTATTAAGAATAGTAACTAAAATTTAATATCTAAACTAATAGGAAACTGCTAATAGTATAAAAATAATAGGACAGTAACACTAATAATATTAATAAGAATAGCAATAACAACTACAATACAACAACATCCAAGCCTTAGTCCCAAAAGATATTGGGGTCGGCTAACATGAATCGATACATGATATCACAACCAAAAGGAAAAGAAGGAATAAAGATAAAAAGATAAGCTATTATGAAAAGATAATATAAAAAAGATGAATATATATAAAAATGATAAAATAAAAAGGCTGCAAATAATGCATATATATATAAGGATAAAAAAAACTAGGAAAAAAAAGATGAGGGAAAAAGATTATCAAGATCACTCATTCACGTGAATACCCGCCCCCCCGCCCTCCACTTAGTTCTCTCCAAAGTCATGCCCTCATCCAACCCCAGAAGAAGCATATCACTTTGAGCTCCCCTAACCCACGTCTGTTTGGGTCTTCCTCTCCCTCTCTTCCCTGTCTCTTCTCCACACATCTCAACTCGCCTAACAGGTGCATCACTCGGTCTTCTACGCACATGACCAAACCACCGTAGGCGCGACTCCCGCATCTTGTCTTCAATAGGTGCTACTCCCACCCTTTGTCTGATTGTCTCATTCCTCACGCGGTCCTTCCTAGTATGCCCACACATCCAACGCAGCATGCGCATCTCTGCCACACTCATCTTTTGAATGTGACATTGTTTCACCGCCCAACACTCTACGCCATACAGTAATGCAGGCCTAATTCCCGTCCTATAAAATTTACTCTTCAGTCTAGTCGGCATACCTCGGTCGCATAGAAATCCTGACGCACTCTTCCACTTCATCCACCCTGTTTTGATTCTATGGGATACATCTCCATCTAACTCACCGTCCTTCTGAATTATGGAGCCCAAGTAACGGAACATATCGCTGACTGGTATCTCCTTACCATCCAGAGTAATTCCGCTATTACCACTACTTCTACCTCCACCAAACTTGCACTCCATGTACTCTGTCTTGATCCGACTTAGTTTGAAACCCTTATTCTCCAATGTTTGTCGCCATACTTCCAACTTTGCTTTAAGACCTGATTGCGTCTCATCAATCAATACAATATTGTCGGCAAACATCATGCACCACGGTATATCGTCTTGAATTGACTTCGTAAGTTCATTCATGACTATGGCAAATAAGAAAGGACTCAAGGCCGATCCTTGGTGCACTCCGATAGTAATAGGGAACTCTTCAGTCCTCCCTACACTAGTACGAACACTTGTAGTACAATCCTCATACATATCCATGATGATTCTGATATACTTGCGTGATATGCCTTTCCTAGTTAAGGCCCACCAAAGAACTTCCCGAGGTACCCTATCATATGCCTTTTCTAAGTCAATGAACACCAAATGCAGATCCTTATGAGCATCTCTATACTTCTCCATAAGTTGACGAAGAAGGTGAATAGCCTCAGTTGTTGAGCGACCAGGCATAAAACCGAATTGATTCTCTGAAATCTATACATCATCTTTATTCTTAAATAAAGGGATAAGAGTACTCTTCCTCCAACTCGTTGGCATCTTGTTGTTTCTCCAAATCATGTTGAAGAAACTTGTTAACCACTCGACGCCTCTCTCTCCCAAACTTCTCCAAGCCTCGATCGGTATGCCATCTGGCCCCATTGCTCTTTTCCGTCCCATCTTCCTCAGAGCTTCCTTAACTTCTGTTGTTTGGATCCTTCTCACAAAATCACGGTTTACCATACAATCTGGTATGGACAAATCGCCGATATCTTGCGTTTTGTTCCCGTTGAATAGTGTATCAAAGTATGACCTCCACCTCTCTTTTATCTCTCCGTCGTCCATTAATATCCTCTGATCAACATCCTTCACACACTTAACTTTTGCAATATCTTGAGTTCTGCGATCACGAAGACGAGCAAGTCTATAAATATCTAGTTCTCCTTCCTTAGAGTCCAACTTTTCATACAACTCCTTGTTCACTTTCCCTCGTGCTTCCCTTACGGCTTTCTTTGCTTGTCTTTTAGCCTCCTTGTATGCTTCTATGTTCTCTCACTCCAATTTGTCCCCAACTTTTTGTAGCAATCTTTTTTGTTCCTTATGGCTTGTTTCACCTCATCATTCCATCAAGATGTGTCCTTTTTAGGTGGCCGACATCCTTTAGATTCTCCAAGTACCTCCTTTGCCACTTTGTTAATGGTCAACTCCATTGATAACCACACATCATCCACCTGTGTTTCATTATCAATACGCCATACATCTTCACTGACCATTTTGTGTGTTAAGCTTTGTTGAAGATCTCCCTCTAGCCTCCACCACTTTATCTTTGGCTCCACTTGTTGTTTAACTTGTCTTCTATGGTTCTTACCTCGAAAGTCAAGCACAAGCATCCTATGCTGAGTGACAACACTCTCACCTGGAATAATCTTACAATCAGTGTAGCTAGTTCTCCCAGTGGTCCGTACTAAGAAGTAGTCAATTTGGGTACTATTAGCTCCACTTTTATAGGTTACAAGGTGAGAGTCTCTTTTCCTAAACCAAGTGTTCATTATAGCCAACTCATACGTCAAGGCAAAATCCAAAATGTTCTTTCCCGCCTCATTCCTAGTTCCAAAACCATGTCCGCCATGAATATTCTCAAAGCCATCACGACTCGAGCCCACATGCCCGTTGAGGTCACCTCCTATGATCAACTTCTCTCCCCTTGGCACTTGTCGCACCACGTCTTCAAGATCTTCCCAGAACTGTTGAGTTGTAGATGCATCCAATCCCACTTGTGGTGCATAGGCACTTGCCACAGACACAATCTCACCTCTTATCACCAATTTAATGCTCATGATGCGATCGTTCTTCCTGAAGACTTCTACCACATCCTCAACATAGTCACGCGCCACAATAATGCCTACCCCATTTCTAGCAATAACAACTACAATAATATTCTAAAAAATACTTCAATAATAATAGCAATATTAATAATAATAATAATAATAATAATAATAATAATAATAATAATATAAGACTTTTTTGCCCATATCAATTTGTTTGGATAATATTAAATTTTACGAAAGATAAAAGTCATTTATTAGTAATCAGCTGACCCTTGAATCTCTATTCCTGGCCGCCTATGTTATTCATTAAGCTGGAACGAAATAATAACATAATGGAAACCCTTTCTCTTGGTTTAACAAATACTGTGAGCCCATTTGGTGAGCATGTTTTTCGGCTTATTAGCCAGCTTTTTCACCAAACACACAATTTTTTATTTCGTGCGCTGAATTATGTAATAATAAGAAAAGATAAGGTTGAAGTTACTTTTCTGGCTGTATTGGCTAAAGCTACGGTAGCGGATCATTTTAGCTATTTTGTCATGTAATTTTTTCTTTATTTAATCAATAAGAAATATTTTAAATATAATTTTTAGATAAATCAGCAGAATCAGCCACTTCAGCTAGAACTTCATAAGTTACAGCCGAATCAGTCAATTTTGGTATTACCAAACAGGCCTTGTGTGTCTCTAACTTATCATTAAGTTCCAGGATTCTATACAGTCAAGAGTCGTATATGCATATTTGGTCTCATAATCACCACTCATTCTCACAATGGGGTCAACCCACTATGATAATCAATTAATTACAAGACGAGAGTATTGCTTGATGCTCATAGAGAAGGGCTCATTAATTGATAATTTGTTTTTCTTTTCTAGAACATGAATTTAGCAAATGGGAAACTAAAACCAGGACATTATTAATAGGATGGTGAATTAATTTAGTGCATATCTTGTAAAATCTAAGCATGACTGGTTTTCAGGGACTGGGCATTGACAGGCTAGTAATGCTTTTGACAAACTCTGCCAGCATCCGTGATGTTATTGCTTTCCCGGTTCTCAAGATCCAACAGTAATTTATTGAGTATTAATTGAAAGTTCCCTTATTGAAGGGAATATTTAGTTGAAATCATAGGACTGAACGCTTTCGTTTTCTTCATAGGATCTATGGGTACATTATCTTCTTATGGATGCAACGAAATTACTTTGAATGATGATTCTCATTCTTCTGTCCATTATACTGTTTTTTTGTATAACAGATCGACTTTTCTGATCAAGCAACGTTTTATTTACACTACTGCTGTACTGCACACATAAGCCTTCCCAAAGTAGATGTGAAAGGGTTGTGGTGCCGAGCTTACATTGTTTGATCATTATTGCCTTGTTTGCATGTTGTTTATGTTTAAAAAATGTTTTTAAACAATATAAGCACCCAAATTATCCTCTATTTTCATGAGAGAAGTTCAAGAGGTACTGACTGCTGACTACTGAATATGCAAGTAAAAAGGCATCTGTATTTCTACAATACCCATTATTAGTGGACTATTCCGGTCCACATACTAGCTGGTCCTTGCCTAATTATACTAGGGACATGGACCTATAATACCGGTTCCGGGCTGGTCCCGAACTTGCGAGTTCCAGTCTGGTCGTGTGTTTTTTGGTTTAACTTTTTTATTAGAGGTGTATACTCCCTCCGTACCATTTAGATCTTTACACTTTTTTTTGCGTCACATTTAGACCTTTACACTTTTCTTGTTTTCTTTTTAGGATGTACCTTTTGAATCTTTACGTTTCCTTTTTGGTAATTCTTTTTAATTTAACTTGCCCAAATTACTCTATACTGCTCACTCACATTTTACAAAACCTTCTTGTTTTATTCTCCGCACAAAATCTCCAGGATACCATCCTCTTCTAGATGTGTCACCATTGCTGTGCAAAGGTGTGCTGAACACTGGTTGCTGAAAATCGTGAGCTTTACCCATAATTTCATCATCGTTGGCTCGTTGCATTCATCTCGTAGCTTGTGATAATGAAACTCATCCAGCCTGCTCCTTCCCCTGTCGGCTGTCGCAGATGCGTTGTGATTTTGGAGATCTGGATACGTCCTCACTTCTTGGGCGGCAGCCACAAGATCGCGTCGCCAGTCACTGCCCCTCCATTGAAGTTCTACCAGTCAGCTAATGGCACAATTGCACACAGTTGTGGTTCTCATCCATGGAATTGCAAAACACAATGAAAAACTCACGGACACATGACTCCATCCATGAAATTGCAAATCGTAAGAGCTATGGATACGAATACGCCGATACGCGAATACGGGTACGGCAATACGGCAATTTAAAAAATTGTAAGATACGGGTACATGATATATTTATAAATAATATTATCGGGTATAATTTGCAAATATATATATAATGCAGAGGTTCATAAATAAAACAATAATAGTACCAAAAATGAACAATTACAGATAATAAAGTATTGATATTTCGAGTTAAATTCAAATAATATTTTTAGTTCTCTGTTTGCATTTACATCTAAGTCTTTTAACAATATTGATTTCAATTATAGCTCATCAAGTGACAAAATGGCAAATTATAGTATTACAATATTTTGCATACTCCCAAGATCATCTGTATCAATGTTCCACATATTGTGGTCTTTTAGGTGGCTACTAAATTTTCGTCATGAATGAAATGAGGGTTATATGGTTAGATACACGTATCGGTTCACGGATACCAGGGGTGGACTCGGGTCCGGGCCAGGTCCAGGTCGGGCCTAGGCCTGGGAGGGCCGGCGGTTCAGAAATGGTGGACTCGGGACCGGCCCGGGTAACCACCGGGTCCGGTCCGGTCCGGGCCCATTATATTTTTTTTCTGTTTTCCTCTTCCTAATTAACCCCCCTCCCACCCCTAACCCCCCAAACCACCCCAAATGGCCCAAAATACCCAGCCCAACCCGAAAATTAAAAAAAAATTGAAAAAAAAATAGGTTTTGGCCCGAACCGGGCCAGGCTCGGTCGGGTCGGGCCTTGTTTTGGGTGACCCGAGCCCGGACCGGAAAACCCACGGGTCGGGCCTACCTGGACAGGTCACTGACCGGGCCACCGGGTCGGGCCGAGCCGGAACAGTACCGGTCCCGGGCCAGTTCCGGGTCGGGCCACCCGGCCCGAGTCCACCCCTAACGGATACAGATATCGGAAGTATTTGTATATTTAAAAATAATCCAAATACTTTTATTAAATTATAGATACGGACCCAATACGTACATGACGCGTATCAATGAGTATCAGTATCAGATACGTATCGGATACGTGGATACAACATTAAGGTGAAGTATCGATGCACCATAGCTTAATAGTGGATGTTTGATTGTCATGGTAAGTGTATTGATTTACCATGCTCTCAGCTCTCGTTTTGCAATTTGTCAAGTCATACGGAGCAATCCAACAAATTTGTCAAAGTCATATGTGAAGGAAGTGGTGAACTAGGGGTGGATTGGGACGGGTCGGGCTTCGGGGTGGGACTGGGTGGGCTCCGGGTCCAAAAATTTCAGGCTCGATACCGGCTCGGGTATGTACCAGTATCGGGTTGGGCTACTCTGTCGGGCTTCAGTCTGGGCCTGGGTCGGGCTATTTTTTTCTTTTTTTTTGAATTAAATCACAAGTGCTACCAAAAAAAATTATATGTATGTTTATTGAAATATGAAGTGCAATTTATAATTGAAAATAATCTCAAAAAATAAATACATTTGGTAAAAATCAGTCGGAATTTCCGCCAGCGTCGGTTGTTTTCTCCATGAAGTGGCGGTCGGGGCGATGCAAACTTCTTGAATTCTACGCCGTGCCTTCAATCAATCGTGAAAGCAAATAAGCGTCTCAAGAGATTGGACGCTCAGTCTTGTTCTATAATCGGTGAGGACGTTGTCGCTTGCGTTAAATTCTTGTTCCACGAATCCACGAGTACTGTTTACACTGACATTGATAGCACTTGCTTCGCCATCTTCGATATCTCCTTCCTTCCGTTGTGGGTCAGTTCACCCATATCTACATTCGTCTACCACGGTCCATCTTAATATGTACTATGTAACAAATATTAAATTCTAACAAGTATTTAAATGTGTGTACAATTACAATGTAACTAATATAAAAATGTAACTAAAGTTTTACTTTATGCGAGAAAATGTGAGTGTAATGTAACAAAAATGTAACTACTTTAATCTAACAACTTTTATATGATTAAATCTAACCATATTTGTTAGACATTAATATCTAACAAATATGGTTAATTAATATGATAATGTGACAAGTATAGTAAAATTAACTAAAATGCAACTACTTTAGTAGTTTAATCTAACAACTTTTATGTGGTTAATATTAATGTCTAACAGATATGGTTAATTAATATGATATTGTGAAAAATATAGTAAATGCAATTTAAATGCAACTACTATTAACAATTTCAAATGTAACTAAAATGATAATAAAATAAAATGAGAATGTAACAAATAATATAAAATGAGAATGTAACAAATAATACAAACTGCAGCTCATTTTGTTCTTACACAAATATTTCTTTTTTAAAGTTGTTTACATAAAGTTACTTTTTAAAAGTTTGAAATAATAATGTGTTTTTACTTTTGTTTTTGCAAATGCAGGTGGATGTCAAGTCAAATTCAAAATCATGGAGCCCAGAGGGGGAGTGTGAAAAGGGTTGCCGGCTTCTTGAGACCGGAGGTTCTGGGAAGAGGTTCTCGGAAAAGTTTGGGAAGAGGTTCTAGGAAGAGGTTCTGGGAAGTCTGAGATTGGAGGTGGTTCTTGAAGACAGAGTGGAGCCTAGAGGTTCTGAAGAGTCTGGATTGAAATCAATTTCTTGGAGAAAGAACATAGTCTGAAAACTAAAGTGAGATATGACAAACTAAACTGAAACCAGAGAAGAAAGACTAAACTGAAATGGAAGACTTTAACTAGAATAATATTAAAGATGAAATATTCTTATACAAGATGCTATAAAATTATAATGTCTAGAGTATATTCCTAAAGCATATTCTTAGATACAATAATTCTTTCACATTACTAATTTAGTGTTTATAATATTTCAGGGGATGAAGATGAAAGTGTAATACAGACAGATGAAGACAAGTTATATTTTATTCTATCTTGTCCAGTTATAGTGCTTAATAGGCAAAAATTAGTTGTAACGACGTCATACTAATATTTATTCACTAGCTATGGTTTATGAATTAGTCCTGGGAAGTTACAGATGTAATCAAGTTTCTGAATGACTAAACTTTGTTTTTATTGAAGTTGTATAATTCTAGCATGAACTCATTCATGTGTCCTTGTTTTTACTACCAAAACCGTGAAGCATCATACGATGTACATTTTAATTTTTGCACATCTGTAATAGCATATCACAATGTGTATTATAATAGTTTTATTTACAAAATGCAGTGATGTTAATAGCGCGTGATAGCGGTGCTATAGCGGTGGTGCGGAGCGGCGGATATGGTTGTTGCTACCAGACAACCTGTAGCGTGGTGAAAAATAAAAAATGTAGCGTGGCGTTTGGGTGTAGCGCTATACTGGTAGAGGCGAATGCTATAGTGGCACATTTTTGGAAATGAAGGTCTACTAGGGTTTCTTGCGTATAATTTAAAACTGCTGAGGGAGAAGGGCAAATTAGTCTTTTTAAAATTACATATTAACCACCTTAAAACGTTTGTACTAATATTTTTTCACTAGCTATGGTTTATGAATTAGTCCTGCGAAGTTACAAACGTAATCAAGTTTCTGAATTACTAAACTTTGTTTTTTATCGAAGTTGTATAATTCTAGCATGAACTCATTCATGTTAGTTTGTATAATCATGTTTTTAGGGAGATTTCCCAAAATAGGAGTAAATGAAGTCTGGAATTTCAAAATAGGACTACTATTCCCGAAATATGACTAACACGGCAGTATTTACTGTCATCTTGTAGGCGTGACTGACAAATAGTTGCAGTACAGTGCATTTAACTTGACAGTATTCATTATAATTAATGACAGTATTTTTTTATCATGACAGTATTTTTTCATACATGTCGGTAACAACTCCTATTTCGCGAAGAAAAATAAAGTAGTCCTATTTTGGAATTCTAAACCTCATTTACTCCTATTTAGGGAAATTTCCCTTGTTTTTTTTACCAAAACCCTGAAGCATCATACAATGTACATTTTAATTTTTGCACATCTGTAATAGCATATCACAATATTTATTATAATAGTTTTATTGACAAAATGCAGTGATGTTAATAGCGGTGCTATAGCGGTGGTGTGGAGTGGTAGACATAGCTGGCGCTACCAGACGACCTGTAGCGTGACGTTTGGGTGTAGCGGATATAACGAGTGCGCTATACTAGTAGAGGCGGACGCTATAGTGGCACATTTTTGGAAATCATGAAGGTCTGCTAGGTTTTTTGTGTATAATTTTTTACTGCCGAGGTAGAAGGGCAAATTAGTCTTTTAAAATTACATATTAACCACCTTAAAACCTTTGTACACGTGCGTACAAGTGCAGATTCCTTAAAAACAGATATGTCATTGATGAGCACTTTGTCACGGTGCGTCAAAATAAATTCAATACTAACACTTATACGTAGTATAGCGTAGTAGAGTTCGTATCCACAGGGAAAGGAAATAATTCTCTTTTTATGAACTTAATAAATAAAAAGGGGGTTTTGGGTTTGAATGATTTAAGTTAATTAAGAACTAAGATGAACAACCTATATGTGTTAAATTCAAAGATAAAAAGGACTTGACATTACTACTTTCCACTTGTTGATATATTTTAGTCGATCATTGTTATATCTATAACTTATTCCCTCTTGAATACTCAATCGGGGAGTATATCCACTTCATCGAGGGTAGTTATTAACAACAACCGTTCATTAATAACCCTTACTATTAATCGAATATAGAACAACGCCTTATACTGATTTAATAGTAGCATTTAATCTTTCTAACTCCTAGATGAAATCAATTGAGATTGATAACCTCAACACAATGGTTTCGGTTTAACCAACAAAATTAATCCCTCTTAAGTTTATTAATCACGACCGTGCATTCATAAACCGAAGTTATTTACTTGTGAAACCATCAACGATTAACAATCGTTTCGTTGATCGTTTCTAGTAATAATTAATATATGAAACAAAACTAGTTGATCCATTAAGTAATGTTTAAAATATTAATATGAAATATGAATAGAAATTAATACATATTCAAGGAAGAATATTATTAAAGAAGATGAATCCTACTATAATTAATATCAAGATGTTAACTAATTGTCATCTTAGTAACACTCCCCAAAATTAATATAGAGGAAGAAAATACTATTCTAACTAATGTCGAGATGTTAACTAATTGTCATCTTAGCAACAATCCCCAACATTAATATAGAGATGGTATTAAGGAAAGAACTATTAATTAATATTCAAGGAAAGAAGTTAAGAAAATAACTCACAATTTTAATAATCAACAAGCTTCAAGAGCAACACCAAGAATGGAAGTTTAGCTCCTCATTTGGAGACTAAACATAGCTAGAAAAATAGAAAGAAATGCTATTCTAAACTGAGCTTAGGAGTATGGAAGAAGGGATGATTTTTAGAGAAGAAAAAGTGTGCTATTTATAGGTGTTTTTCAACAGCTTTGGCCGGGTACCCGACCGGGTCAAGTACTTACCCGACCGGGTCCGGTCAAAATCAGATAATCTGCCACGTTCTGGTGATCTTCACACGTCGTTTTGTCCCGGGTCACATCTGACCCGACCAGGTCAAGTAGGGGACCCGACCCGGTCCAGTGATTTTCTTGGCAATTTCGTCTGTTAAATCATACCCGACCGGGTGGGGGTTTCTACCCGGTCGGGTTTTACTCCTAGGCAGTCAAATTTCTTGTTTTCTTCTCTTCAAAGTCTTCCTTTCCAACACCACAAATCCTAACAATACTTTACAACTTATAAATAAAGACAAAAATACAATTACAACTGAAATCACATAAATGTTTACAAACTAAATAAAACGTCAAACAATCAACATAAATCAAACATAAAAACATGTAATTATGCACTACTAATTAGTGTGCATCACACACCCCCACACTTAAACCTTTACTCGTCTCGAGTAAATCAAATCTGGTCCAAGAAGTCCTTAAAATGACAAGAATATCAACACACACATCCACGAGTGTTTTTAGAAACACATAAAGTATATCCCCAAAAATATAACAGTAAAGAGGGTCTTCAACTCCATATTTCTTTAGCAACCTCAACCTTTTTTTTTCGTTACCCTTAGGATCCTGCAGAAATAAAAGAAAATATTTTCTCTCGTTCTCTCATTTTGTCTAGGTGCCCTTTCGGGTTTTTATCACAGCTTCCCACATTTTTCTGTTTTAATCCTCACAACTCACTCTTATTTTTTCTTTATTTTTGCTTAAGTTGCCCTTTCGGGTTTTCAACTTAACAAGCTTTTATAATTTTGTTTTACAAGAATAAAGAGTATGAATGTGAGTATTCCATAAAACTCTCCCCCCAAGCTAATCAAAGCACTGTCCCTAGTGCTTGTGTCTGAGATGAATGTGTTTTTTTGTTACTTTTTGGGAGATTTTGTTGGTGATTCGTGGGTGTGAAGATGAAAAGGGTGAAGAGGAGATGAATGAAATGGGTTTAATTGATGGATGGATGTAGGAGATATGAAGCTTTTGATTTTTGGAAATGGAGGAAATTTGGGGTGTGGTTCGAATGGGAAGACAAAGGGGGGTGATTCAATTTTTTTTTTGAGAAATGGCCTGGTTTTCAAAAAATCGAGATACCCGGCTGGGTGGGGTAGTGTACCCGGTTGGGTGTTTCATCCCAGGGATCGGGTTATGATATTTTCCATTCACCCGGTCGAGTTTCTTTTCCCAAGGGTGGCAGTAGCTCCTCTTTGTGATAACCCGATCGGGTTTCATGAAGCACCCGGTCGGGTATATCAAAATTTTTCGTTTTTATTTTCTGCCCCGCCCGGCTGACAGGGTGGGTGAAGTGTTTTGACCTGATACCCGACCGGTTTGGTAGTGTACCCGGCCGGGTTTGTTTCCGGTTTTTTTTGAAATGTGTAAAAATAAAATAAAACAAGTAAACGTACCTTGCATGGGTTGCCTCCCAAGAAGCGCCTTATTTAACGTCGCGGCACGACGCCATCATTGTGTTCAATCATTTAAACTTGGATCGTGATAGTTTATCTTCGCCACATTTTCACTCCTAGGACTTTAATAGGAATGCTTGATTTTCTGACTCTTCACTTTGAAAATCCCTCTAGGATCAAATTTCCAGATTTTCATTGATTCATGTGGTTGGAGTGAGGGAAAGAAATTATCGTTTAACATGGTCAATGGAAAATGTTTGGATCCCTCAATTTTTCTAAGAATTTCAAAAATGTCACTCTCCTTTTCAATTTTATGAGTTGCCCTCAAAGTTTTTAGAACTGATGGGGGTACCTCAAAGAATGATAAGGATAGATATTTGAAACTCGGTTCATCATCTTCTTTGACCAGCTGGAGCTCCGTGTCTTTTTCTTCTTCCACTTCTTCTGGGTTCTGGATCTCCTTTTGCATTTCCTTTTCCTTTGTCAATGTGATTGCAAAAGTTTGCTGTTTAGGATCACATTCTATTTGAGAAGGAAGTTTTTCCGAATCCCTTTCTTCAAGCCTACTCACGGCTCCGGCTATTTGACTCATTTGAGTTTCCAAGTTTAAAATGCTAGACTTGGTCTCATTTTGGAATTGCACCATGTTGTTTTGCATGGTGGTCATGTTGGTAGCAATAGCCCGGACCATATCCTCTGTAGACATGTTAGAGTTGGAGAACGGATCATACCTCATGTGAGGTACATCCCTTTCGTAACCAACATCATCAATTTGTTCAAGGTATTCATCTTGGAGTTTTGGGCAGAAATCCGTAAGATGCATGTAAGACATGCAAATGTTGCATGTCTTGACATCTTGAACTTTTGAGCTTAAGATAAATTCCTTTATTAGAGAAGTCTAGAAGAAAATTTGACTCTCTAAGGATGAAGTGTTGGTATCCATATACTCATAACTCATGTAAGCTCAGAAAATAGAAGAGTAAGTTTTTTTTAGTATATTTTTTTTTGTTTTTGATTTTTATGAGATAAAATAAAAAGAAAATAATTGCCTTTCCCCGGCAACGGCGCCAAATTTGACGAGCACTTTGTCACGGTGCGTCAAAATAAATTCAATACTAACATTTATACGTAGTATAGCGTAGTAGAGTTCGTATCCACAGGGAAAAGAAATAATTCTCTTTTTATGAACTTAATAAATAAAAAGGGGTTTTTTGGATTTGAATGATTTAAGTTAATTAAGAACTAAGATGAACAACCTATATGTGTTTAATTCAAAGAAAAAAAAGACTTGGCATTACTACTTTCAACTTGTTCATATATTTTAGTCGATCATTGTTATATCTATAACGTATTCCCTCTCGAATACTCAATCGGGGAGTATATCCACTTCATCGAGGGTAGTTATTAACAACAACCGTTCATTAATAACCCTTACTATTAATCGAATATAGAACAACGCCTTATACTGATTTAATAGTAGCATTTAATCTTTCTAACTCCTAGATGAAATCAATTGAGATTGATAACCTCAACACAATGGTTTCGGTTTAACCAACAAAATTAATCGCTCTTAAGTTTATTAACCACGACCGTGCATTAATAAACCGAAGTTACTTACTTGTGAAACCATCAACGATTAACCATCGGTTCGTTGATCATTTCTAGTAATAATTAATATATGAAACAAAACTAGTTGATCCTTTAAGTAATGTTCAAAATATTAATATGAAATATGAATAGGAATTAATTAATATTCAAGGAAGAATATTATTAAAGAAGATGAATCCTACTATAATTAATATCAAGATGTTAACTAATTGTCATCTTAGTAACACTCCCCAACATTAATATAGAGGAAGAAAATACTATTCTAACTAATGTCGAGATGTTAACTAATTGTCATCTTAGCAACACTCCCCAACATTAATATAGAGATGGTATTAAGGAAAGAACTATTAATTAATATTCAAGGAAAGAAGTTAAGAAAATAACTCACAACTTTAATAATCAACAAGCTTCAAGAGCAACATCAAGAATGGAAGTTTAGCTCCTCATTTGGAGACTAAACATAGCTAGAAAATAGAAAGAAATGCTATTCTAAACTGAGCTTAGGAGTATGGAAGAAGGGATGATTTTTGAGAAGAAAAAGTGTGCTATTTATAGGTGTTTTTCAACACCTTTGGCCGGGTACCCGACCGGGTCAAGTACTTACCCGACCGGCTCCGGTCAAAATCAGATAATCCACCACGTTCTGGTGATCTTCGCACGTCGTTTTGTCCCGGGTCACATCTGACCCGACCAGGTCAAGTAGGGGACCCGATCCGGTCCAGTGATTTTCTTGGCAATTTCGTCTGTTAAATCATACCCGACCGGGTGGGGGTTTCTACCCGGTCGGGTTTTACTCCTGGGCAGTCAAATTTCTTGTTTTCTTCTCTTCAAAGTTTTCCTTTCCAACACCACAAATCCAAACTATACTTTACAACTTATAAATAAAGACTAAAATACAATTACAACTGAAATCACATAATTGTTTACAAACTAAATAAAACGTCAAACAATCAACATAAATCAAACATAAAAACATGTAATTATGCACTACTAATTAGTGTGCATCAGACATCTTCTTGAAAATACTCTGTATCTCTTCTTTCTGCTCTGCGATGACATCTCCTTCAAGAACGAAGCATGATGCACTCCTCTTTGCATCATTCCACTGGTAGAATATGCTGCTTCATCTTCTATAAAACATCTGTTGCACTCTTCTTCTTTCATTCTTAAACCATTGACTTGTTTTTGATTAAATGTTTTGACTTAAGATGTTTTAATCATTAATAATATTGTGTGTTTTGCGTTGGAAGGAGTGCATAAGTATTGTGATGGAACGCTACACATCATTGAAGAATTTCTGGAAGAATGTGCCTTGAAGCTGAAGAACTCAGAGAATCCAGAAGATATGATTCAGATAGCTCTTATAGGTGATTTTGCAGAAGCCATAAGTATTCGACTTGATTTCAGAAGAACTCTAAGACATTATGAAGTCATACTTGGCTATAGGAAATCACTATACAAGACTCAAAGATAATCCGTGCTTCATTGCGATTTGAACACAAAGGGGAAGATTGTTAAACATTATTTATTGTGTTCAAATTAATAGTAATTATCATTGTTTAAATAGTCTTAGTATTAGCAGGCTTGTAGGTTAGAGAGAAATAGGCTTTTTAGCTGCTCTAGTTAAGTTCACACGCACGTCCAACTCTGTATCCTAATTATAATAGGATGTTCGACCTCTCTCCTATAAATACAGGCTGCGATGGTTTGAACAGCCTAAGTCTCTACACAATTTATTCCGCATCTATTTATCTCGTAGAGCACACCTAGATATTTCTCTCTAACCAATTCATTCGTGTAATATGCATATTGGAGAGGTTCACGATGCCATGTTCTATTGGCAAGATTGGAGAGGTAAGATCCCTTTGTGATCTTGGTGCTAATATCAACCTCATGCCCCATTCTTTATTTAAAAAGCTTGGTGTGGGGGGACTCCAATCAACTACAATAGCTTTAGAACTAGCGTGTTGAGAATATTTTATGGTGTCCAATCTAATTAAATATCTTTGTATTTGTGTAGTTATTAATTAAATGTGTAATATGGGCCACAAATGTATTTCAGCCCATTAGCCCACGTGTAAGCCTTAAGTTAGTCATCCTTATGTATAAAAGGATGCTAACTTAAGAAAACCCTAAGCCTTTAACGCACATATCATTCTAGAGTGAGAGAGAGCCGCATATTCCCTTCTCAATACCCTATTGTGTAATTCGAAATCCTTGTTTGGTATTGAATCGGATCATCATTTCTTCTCTACTCGATATATTGTTTGTATGATTGTTGGATGATATTGGGACAAACAATTGGTATAAGAGCCGAGCGTGAAATCGATTGAAACATATCTGCAAAATTCGGAGCCGATCGAGAGAACATCAGACGAAGAACTGCTCTGTTATTTCTGTTTTCATTGTTTTAAAGGCCCCTGTAATTTTGTTTGAGAATGAAAATCTGTAAAAGTTATACCGTTGGAATCGTCATCATCTAACGATTTAGACATTGAGATCTCGATATCAAGGTTTGTACAGGTTACAGGAAGGATTTCGACTTGAAATTGATACAAGAGGAATCTCGACATTGAGGACTTCTCGGAACAGTTTTCAGTTTTTCACAATTCGAAATTTTGTATTTGAAGGATCTCGATATTTTAGCTTCGAGAAAGGATCTCGACATTTAAGGTTCGAGAAAGGATTTCAACATTTAAGGTTCGAGAAAAGATCTCGATATTCAGAAAGAACGACAAGGATCTCGATATTTTAACAGATCTCGATATTCAGGCTTCGAGAAAAGGACCTCGATATTTTAGCAGATCTCGAAGTATAGCAAATCTCAAATTGTCTTTTGAGAACCGCTAATTTTTGCAACATTCGTGTCCGCAGGTCGCCCGCGGGGGTGCGAATTTTTGATTTTGAACTGAAAGCCGAAATCCCATGTGCGCGAGAGCTCCCCTCTTCTCCTTCACCTTTTACTACTAAGAAAAGAGTGGTTCCTATTTATATGCTCAAAAGTTCCCAAGGAGTTTATATGTGGGATTGTTAGATTCATTTTTTCCTTCTCTTGGATAAGTGCATTTTTCGTAAAACTCCCATTTAAAGAGCTAATTTGTAGCCCATTTCAATTTTTGAGCTCAAATCTTCAACACCAAAGGTCAACCTTACATTCAAAGCTTCCAAGAGTCAACCTTGAGATTAAAAAAAATTAATTAAAAAAATCTCAAGGTTAAGACTATTTTTTCTCAAGGTCCAAGCCACATTTCAAGGTCCAGAAAATTGCAGAAACTTCAATCAACATCACGTCTACGGTCAACATTCAACAATCAACCATGGATGCTTCTAGCTCATCATCATTATTTAAGAACATATGTGCAAAAGTTTCTGATAAGTCTGAGGTAAGCAAATCTGAGAAAGACACAATCATCAAAGAATTAGAAGAGACTATAGTTAGTTAAATAAGATACGGGAATTAAACGTGATTTAATACGTACGTGTTTTATTCGGTAACTTGAACAAAAAAACGGTCAAAAATTCGGCAAAAAATACGTTGACTTTTATAAAACGTGTAAATACGTATACGTGTATAACACGGCATCTCTTAGAAAAATTCGGGTTAAAAATACGGGTCTTATTTGGAATGATTAAATTATTGTACTAATTTTTAGAGCATAAAAAACATAGGCTAAAGGGTCAAATAGGTCCTTGTACCCTTTCGGATTGCTCAATTTGCCCCCTCAACCCAAAAAAGCTCCAATTGGCACCCTGAACGTGATAAAAATATTCAAATTTCACTTTTTGCAGGTTTCAACCCGGTCACCGCCGCGTCACCCGGTAGGGTTCCAACTGTGCATGTGACGTGGCAACTTAGGGGGTCAAATAAGCCCCTGAACCCGACCGAATCGTTCAATTTACCCCCTCAACCCTAAAAAATGTCAAAAAAAATTTAAGGGTTGAGGGGGTAAATTGAACATTTCAGTCGGGTTCAGGGGCTTATTTGACCCCCTAAGTTGGCACCCTACCGGGTGATGTGGCGGTGACCGGCTTGTGACCTGCAAAAAGTAAAATTTGAATCTTTTTATGGAGTTTAGGGTGCCAATTGAAGCTTTTTTTAGTTCGGGGGGCAAATTGAACAATCTGGAAAGGTACATGGGCCTATTTGACCCAAACATATACTACATAAAGGATAATCAACATACACACATTCAAATATAATATCTCATTACTCCATCAAAAAATGCATTCATAATAGCATAACCTCATGACAAAAAAATAATGATCAAGTCCAAAATAACATTTAAAGTATATACTTCATAAAATAACATATAATAAAAAGAAATAAGAGTGTACACATATTGAGTAGCAAATCACATTACTACATAAAAGAATAATTCGTAATTGCATAAGTCGATGACAAAAGTAACAGTAGTACGGAGTAAATAAGTTCAAGACATAATTTTGCAAAGTATATCAGAAAATTAGTCATAATAACGATAGAATGAGGCCAAGTTAACATCATCATCATCATCTTTATATGATCATCAAATAACACTCAAGTTAAACTCATCATTTTCACCTAGATGACGGATGACATGAGAAAGTTGTGCGACTGTTGCAATTATTATTGTTTATGTGTAAACGTTTATACTAAAAAATGTCAGGTTTAGAAAAACCTTAATTTTGATATGCTTGTTTGGAAAGGAAAATCACAAATGTAATAGTATTTTAGATTTTAGTCTTTTAGGATGCTAGCTTTAGTCATCATTCAATTACTTTTAGTATTTAGCAATTATATATTTTGTATTGTAACAATACCAAAACTCGGGGTCATGGGGATGGGTGTTTTTTTTGCTTTAATTTTAAACTATTGTTGATTTCCTTTTCATTTGATGTATTCATTCAAGTGATCAAATGATGTTTCTATTTTTTGTAAAATACGGGAAATATACGTTTTATACGGGAAGTGGAAGTTTTTTTCCTTTTTAAACGGACCGACATTATTTTTTGTTTTAAACGCGGTTTTTTGTTCAAAAAACGGTACGTGTTTAAAACGCGTTTTAAACGCAAAAAAGCTAACTACAAGAGAGATTAGCAAATAATCACAAAGTTCTAATGAATTACATGGATAAATCCGCCTCACTGAGCATACAACTGGAAAACTCAAAAGAAGAGGTCAAGAAAATGACACTTGAAATAGAAGAGCTAACACTCAAAATAGTTGATCTGACTGTTAGATTGCAAGAAACTGAGGCAGAGCGAAACACTGAAAAAGCAAATAAAGAATTCCTCAATAATAAAAAAAGTGCTCTCTATCGTAAAATCAAAGAACTTGAGGATCTTATTGCAACAAGAGGTCAAACAGAACAAACCATTTTCTTAAATCAACAAAAAGACATTCGTTTCTACAATACCAAAGAATGACTTGGTATAAAGAATCCATGTAATCTAAAGAAAGTGGAGGAAAATCACAAACCTACGGTGGAGCACCAAAGGCGGCTAAACTCTAACATGCAGGAGGTAGTTAAGGAGGAAGTTCTCAAACTCCTTGACTATGACATAATTTACCCCATCTCAAATAGTAAATTTGTAAGCCCCGTTCAAGTCGTATCAAAGAAGGGCTGAGTCACGGTGGTGGCCAATAGTAAGAATGAATTAATTCCTACTAGAATGGTCACCGGTTGGAGGATGTGCATAGATTACCGGAAATTATACTCTGGCACAAGGAAGGACCACTTTCCCCTTCCATTCATGGATGAGATGTTAGAGCGTGTTGCTGTCAACGAATTCTTTTGTTTCTTGGATGGTTTCTCCGGCTATTTTCAAATAGCTATATACCCCGAGGATCAAGAAAAGACAACATTTAGATGTCCTTTCGGCACATTTGCCTATAGAAGGATGCCCTTTGGTGTAACACCCCACCCCGCAGGCCCCGAGGTAGTTACTTCTGACCTCTGGTACTGTCCTCACAAACCGCTGCTAGCCTTTAACGCGCACTTTGTCCTCACTCGTACGTGCCCTGAGAATTTTCCCAGGGGGTCACCCATCCCAAGACTACTCCCGTGCAAGCACGCTTAATTTTGGATTTCTTGGGTGATGAGCTCCCTTAAAAGGAGATGCACCTCTGTTGGTATGAGTAGTACTATTAATCCTCTTAAATTAATCTCGGGTATTACAATTACCCCCACTTAGGAACACAACGTCCTCGTTGCGCCCATAAACCAATCTCAATCATATCCCAGAATTCTTTCCCCTGCTAAGTGTCCACCCGATATCCAACGGATCAGCACACTGTCGCAAGGTTGCTCTGATACCATTTGTAACACCTCAGCCCCGCAGGCCCCGAGGTAGTTACTTCTCACCTCTATTACTGTCCTCACAAACCGCCACTAGCCTTTAACGCGCATTTTGTCCTCACTCGTGCGCGTCATGAGAATTTTCCCAGGGGGTCACCCATCCCAAGACTACTCCCGTGCAAGCACGCTTAATTTTGGAGTTCTTGGGTGATGAGCTCCCTTAAAAGGAGATACACCTCTGTTGGTATGAGTAGTACTATTAATCCTCTTAAATTAATCTTGGGTATTACATTTGGTTTATGCAATGCTCCCGAGACATTTCAAAGATGTGTAATGGCAATGTTTGCGGACATGGTGGGAGACTTCATGGAGGTATTCATGGATGACTTTTCCGTGTTTGGAAACTCTTTTGATTCATGCTTACATTCCATTGAGAAAGTACTTACCCGGTGTGAAGAAATCGACTTGGCTTTCAATTGGGAGAAATGCCACTTTATGGTGATCGAAGGCATTGTCTTGGGGCATAAAATCTCCCCTCAAGGCATTGAAGTTGATCAAGATAAGGTGGAGGTTATTGAAAAATTTCCACCTTCTCATTCGGTAAAACCCATTAGGAGTTTCTTGGGGCATGCCGGTTTTTACCGGCGATTCATCAAGGATTTCTAAAAAATCGCAAAACCACTTTGCGATTTACTTGCCAGGGATGCAACTTTTTGAATTCTCTCAATCATGCCTATTAGCCTTCAACACTCTCAAGAAGGCTCTTACTACGGGCTACGGCCCCAGTAATCATTTCACCGGATTGGTCTCTACCATTTGAATTAATGTGCGATGCTAGTGATCATGCCATTGGAGTTGTGCTCGACCAAAGAAGAGAAAGGAAACTTCATGCCATATACTATGCATCGAGGTTACTTCATGATGCGAAACTCAACTATGCAACAACAGAAAAGGAGTTCCTAGCCATCATCTATGCCTTTGACAAATTCCGGTGTTATCTCATTGGCCAAAAAGTGATTGTTTACACCGATCACTCCGCCATCTGGTACCTCATGAATAAAAAGGATGCCAAGCCACAATTAATCTGGTGGGTGCTATTACTTCAAGAGTTTGACCTTGAAATTCGGGACAAGAAAGGAAGTGAAAATCTTGTGGCAGATAACCTCTCTCGCCTTGATCCAAATGCCACTACTAATATGGAGGTAATTCATGATGATTTTTCTTATGAGCAACTTATGGAGGTGAAAGGAGTTCCCTTACCTTGGTTCACAGATTTTGTGAATTATCTTGCCAAAGAAATTCTTCCCCAAGAGCTCACTTTCTATCAAAGGAAGAAGTTTTTAAATGATGTCAAATATTATTATTGGGATGAGCCATATCTTTTCAAGCATTGTCCCTATGGAATTATACGACGATGTGTCCCAAATGAAGAGAAGTTATCTATCCTTGACCATTGTCATAATCTCCCTTGTGGAGGTCATCATGGCTCGGACTGGACTGCGGCTAAAATCCTCCAATATGGATTTTTCTGGCTGACGCTTTTCAAGGATGAAAGAAGCTATGTCTTGGCTTGTGACCGTTGTCAACGCACATGAAATTTGAGCCGAAGGAATGAAATGCCACAAAATATGATTCTTGTGGTGCAAATCTTTGATGTATGGGGAATAGACTTCATGGGTCCTTTTCCTAAATCTCATGGCAAGGAATACATTCTTGTTGCTGTTGATTATGTCTCCAAATGGGTGGGGGCCATTGCTCTACCGGATAACACGGCCAAATCGGTAGTAGAGTTTGTAAAGAGGAACATCTTTTCAAGATTTAGGGTTCCTAGGAGTATCATGATTGATAATGGTACTCATTTCAAGAATGCTCATTTTGTCGGTCTCTTAAAAAAATATGGGTGCATGTTCAAGACCAGTGCCACTTACCACACCCAAACTAATGGCCAAATGGAGGTATCCAACCGAGAAATAAAGCTTGATGATGCTTTATGGCCATACCAGACAACTTTTAAAACTCCGCTTGGTATGTCCCCTTTCCGGCTTGTTTATGGAAAACCATGTCACCTCCACGTGGAACTTGAGCACAAATCTCGCTGGGCTATCTCCCAACTAAATCTTGACACCACACTTGGGAGAGAAAAAAGAATGTTCCAAATTAATGAGTTAGAAGAGCTTCGAAGGGATGCATATGAGAACTCCCGCATCTACAAGGAAAAGGCCAAAGCTTGGCATGAAAAGAACATCAACCGGAGGGACTTCTACGTTGGGCAAAAGGTACTACTCTTCAACTCAAGACTTTGCCTATTTCCTGGAAAACTCAAATCCCGATGGTCGGGACCTTTCACAATCACCGAGGTCCGACCATACGGGTCAATGATGATTCAACAAGGTGACCAAACACCTTTTCTTGTAAATGGTCACCGACTCAAGCCATACATAGAGTATCATATCACCTCGGTAACCACCGCTTGCCAATCGGAGGATTAAAAAGGTATGTTGTGTCTGGTCTACGATGTTAAACTGAGCGCTTATTGGGAGGCAACCCAACAAAAAAATCAATTATAAATAAATATGTACAATTTTTCATGTTTATTTATAATTGAACAAAAAAATGGTTGAACGGTAACCGGCGCCGGTCCAGAGACCTAACCGGCGCCGATTGTATTTATTTTGCAATTTAATTCATACCTCGTACTATAAATGGCGCCGGTCCACCCTTATAACCGGCGCCGGTCCAAGCTTTTTTGTATGTGGAACATAAGCCTAGGGGATAACCGGCGCCGGTCCAACGACCTAACCGGCGCCGGTTTTATTTAAAATGCCATTTTAATCCGAACCCCGTACTATAACCGACGCCGGTTGGGGCCTATAACCGGCGCTGGTTTTGTTGTTATTAATCCGCACCTGCTCGAATGTTATCCCATTTTCCTGCATAACCTGTAACACTTGAGATTCATTTAAAAATGATTAATAGTACTACTCATACCAACAGAGGTGCATCTCCTTTTAAGGGAGCGCATCAGCTAAGAACTCCAAAGTTAAGCATGCTTGCACGGGAGTAGTCTTGGGATGGGTGATCCCCTGGGAAGTTTCTCAGGGCGCACACGAGTGAGGACAAAGTGCGCGGAAAAGGCTAGTGGCACTTTGTGAGGACAAGACTAGAGTTTTGGAAGGTGTGTTGGAGTAACTACCTCGGGTCTTGGAGGGCCGGGGTGTTACAAGTGGTATCAGTGCAATCCTGCGACAGTGTGTTGTCCCGTTGGATAGCGGGTGGGCACTTAGTGGGGGAGGATTCTGGGATTTGATTGAGATTTGAGATTGGTTTATAGGCGCAACGAGGAAGTTGCGTTACCCTAAGTGAGGGTGATCGTAACATTTGAGATTAATTTAAAAAGGATTAATAGTACTATTCACACCAACAGAGGTGCATCTCCTTTTAAGGACGTGATTGCACGGGAGTAGTCTTGGGATGGGTGACCCCCTGAGAAGTTTCTCAGGGCACGCACGAGTGAGGACAGAGTGCACGGAAAAGGCTAGTGGCGGTTTGTGAGGACAGTACTAGATGTCTGGAAGGTGTGTTGGAGTAACTACCTCGGGTCCTGGAGGGCTGGGGTGTTACATAACCCTCCCCAGACTCGAACGAGCTCTGACGCCAAACACCCCAAATCACCCCAAATCACCTCAAATCACAACTCAAGGTTGGAAACCATATCTAGAAGCTTCAAATCAACATCAACCAACACTCTCCAAGCTTCTTCTTCTCAAATTCAAGGTAAAAAAAAACTAAACCCCAATTTTCTCAATTTTCGAATTTCTTGCTTCTTTTGTCAATTTTTGGTGAAATACATGCTTATGATTGTGGAAAGTTGATCCCTTGTCCTTATTTGATGAATGTAAACATGATTCTTGTCAAAATTTTGAAATTAAAGTTGAGAATTGGGGGGAAGCTCTTGAAAAATTTTCATTTTTAACCCTAGGTCCGAATTTCTTAATTAATCTTAAAATTCTCACTACAATTGATGAATCGAATGGTATTGCAATACTTTGTGTTGATATATATACATTCTAAGCAGAGTTGTTGCATCAATTTGTGATTAATTTTGAAATTTTTGCGAAAATTCATGAAAATTTTATACCTTGAATTAATAAGTTGGTGGTATGGTGTTTGTATTTTCTTCTAACCACGCAAAGATGCCTCTAAAGCGGAAACAGAATGATGGTGCCTCGTCCTCTTCAAGCTCCAACTCCCGATTCACTTCTCATGAAAATGCGAAGTGATATGACACAAGGAAAAACTGGACAATTGTGGTGGAGAAGACAGTGGACCCGTTCTCAACACTACATTTGGACTGACGGGGCCTTCATGCTACTAGGGTGGGCTGTGATGCTTACTCTAATAGGGGACTATTACCCCCAATTGGTCCTGTTAGAATATTATTTTATTGTGTTCAAAATAATTGTAATTTATTTAATGAGTCAATGTTTTAATTAGATTAGTGTAAGGAATAATTGTAATTAGATTTTGATGATGCTATATTAATTAGGACTTTAAAGTACCCCTTTAGAAATTATGTATTAGAATTTTTCCTTTGTAAAGTTCTTAGCATAATCGACTACCAGAAGGCCTCTCTACCAGAAGACCTCCTGACAGAAGATTTTGGCTCTCTGTCAAGGAACAGAAAACCTCAGGGTCCCTGTTACCCTTTAGTTTGACAGAAACCCTCTTGGTTCTCTGTAAGCTACTATCAACAGAAGTGCTCAAGACCTTCTCTGATCAGTTCTCTGCTAAAGACACCAGAAGGCCTGACACTTGGAAGAATTCCACAAAACCAGGAAGTCAACTAAAAGATTTCTTCAACGGCTAGGAGTATGAAACGGAAAAGCTACAGTGCGCGCATTAAATGCTCATTAAATGCACCCCATGCTCCGTAGAGTAATTGCAGATGATTGGCCGCAATGTCAGGATTACTTTATCCCAAAATAGTAACCCGCCAACTTTACTGGGTCCTACTGGTCAAGTCAACTGCTCGCGCATTAAATGCAGTTGTCCTCCTACTCCTCCAACGGGAAGACAACCTCAGTATAAAAGATACACTACGAAGAACAACCAAACAACTTTGCAACTTTTGCTAACCATTGCTACAACTCTTCATACAAGATATTCAAACTCTGAAAAGCAAAAAGCCTCCTTGAGATTCAAACTCATTATCCTCTACAAGAGAAAGCAGAAGTTGGAAAAATCCTTTTTCCAACTCAAGCAAAGTTCCAAGTGTTCTTCAACTCTTCAAGCTCATCACATACAAATCATTTGTAACGAAGCTAGTTGGAGGAACCCCTGTGTTAACAGAAACTCTTCTTGCTACAAGAAGGACGTCCAAGTAACTTGAGTAGTGAAGTGGTGATACTTCCGGGAAGCTCAGTAAAAGGACCAGTCTTAAAGGAAGCCAAGCAGTGCATCCCAGGAGACATCTAGGCTTGAAGAAGACGTGGAGTGCTTCTTAAGTGCTAGGACTAAGGCTTTGTAAACGGAAGTTTTTACAGCTTAGTGGAACAGTGGACTAGAGGAACAAGTTGTTCCTTGAACCACTATAAAAATCCCTGGTGTCATTTACTTACTGCTTTAATATTTGCACTTAGATAGAACTGTCTAACTCCTTGGACTTGGTATCTGTGTTCAGCAGAACTTGTTCTACGAGTTAACAGAAGGCCTACTGCCTTTGCTTCTCTGAGGCTAAATCAACAGAACTCCCTACCAGAACCCCATCCGCTGCCAGTCTGTTCTGTCAACAGAACAGGCTATTCTGTAAAATCTGGTACTTAGTTTAAAAAACTAAAAACCAATACAGTCTATTCACCCCCCCCCCTCTAGACTGTATCCAGTACAACCGGGACCAACAAGTGGTATCAGGGCCTCCTTGTTCTAATAATCTCTTAGGTTATTTGCTGAACAAAGATCCACTTGTTTTTCTGTTTGACCTCATTTCTATCTGATATAATGGATCACTCCTTGTCCAAGAATCTTATGTTTTCAGATCTTAAGTTTGATGACTGGAGGATCCGGATGAAAGCACATCTCTGTGCCCTGCATGATGAGATGTGGGAAGTTCTAGACATTGGTCCTTTCATAAGCTTCCAGAAGGTCAATCCTGAGCATGCTATTGACAACACCAGACCCCAGATGATTAGTAAAGCCAAGTCAGAATGGACCACTGAAGAGAGGAGAAAGTACTACCTAGACAATATTGCTAAGGACATCCTCTACAAGTCCATCGATGATACGTACTTCAACAGGATAAAGAAGTGCAAAACTGCAAAGGAAATCTGGGATACTCTTGAGCTCATTGGAGCTGGTGATGAGCAAGAGAAGGACAACAAACTGACCATAGCCAACAAGAAGTTTGATGACTTCAAACTTCTCCCTGGTGAAAGCATCTCCAAGATGTATGACAGGCTCCTCACTCTCACTGGAGAGATCTCTGAGCTTGGCAAGGAACTCACCACCAAAGAGATCAACCTGAAGGTGTTGAGGGGACTGCCCTCAGCATGGAAGATGAAGGTGGTTGCTGTCCAAGCCAACAAGGATGTAAAGACTTATCCCACTTATAAGCTCATTTCAGATCTCAAAGCTCATGAGTTTGAAATGACTGAAGAAAAGGAAGATGTACCAGAAGAGAGGACCACTACAGCCCTCACTGCCAGCACATCAAAGGTAAATGATTTTGACCCTTCAGTACTTTTATCTGATGAATATATGGCTGCCTTTGCCAGGAGATTCAAAAAGTTTATGAAGAATCCCAAAGATGGAAGGAGTCCATCTTTCAACAGAAAGTCATACCAGAAGGTCAAATCAACAGAAAGCAGTGGAGAGCTTCTCTGTTACAATTGCAGACAACCTGGTCACTTCAAGGCTGATTGTCCCCATCCAAGGGTGTCCAAGAAACAAGGACAGGATGGAGAAAAGAAGAAGTACGAGGACAACTCCAGAAGGAGAAAGGCATTTGTGACAGAACAGCTAGAGAAAGACCCACTGTCAGAAACAGAATCCAGTTCTGACTCAGATTCTGATGAGGCCTTATGTTGCCTTGATACTGAGACAGAAGACCTTTGCCTCATGGCTCATTCTGATGATGAGGTAACTCTACTTCTGAATCTAGTTTTTCTTCGGTAGGCTTAGCTTTTGATTCTGATTCAATGTCAGAATTTTGGGAAGAGTTTAAGGCCATACAAGCCACTTATTCTTCTGTAACAGAAGAAAACAGTAAGTTAAAAGCTGAAATTCTTGACTTAAAGAAGGAGATTGAGATCAAAATCAATCTTCTAATTAAGGAAAGAGATCAACTGGAGACTGAAAATGTTTCTCTTCTCAAGAGAATAAGAGAAATAGAGCCTCTCGAGATTAAGTACAAAGCTTACCAGAAGGCCCAGTCTTCCATGGAAAAGATTGTACTTGACCAACAGATTGGCACTGGTTTTGGTCTTGGTTATGGCTCAACAGAATCAGGTGAGCCTTCTGTAATGCCTAGCACCAGTGTTGCTAAGGCAGATAAGGTCATAGTGCCACTGATTTCTAGCCCCATCTGTCAAGCTGGTGTATCTGACACCAAAGTTGTTCATGAGGAAGTCAGACCAGAAAAAGGAAAGATAAAGGTTCAACAGAAACCCTTTTTGAAAAATAATGAACCTGGCAGAAAACCGAACAACAGAAAAGGTTTTCAAAATAACAAAAATAAGAGACCATTCATTGACAGACAACCTCATGTCAATCGTGCCAGAAATGATCACCAGAAGGGCAAATATCAAGAGAAAGTTAACTTCAGGCAGAAGAGGTTGGCTGGTCAACTTCAGAAGCCCAAGGTTAACCGTCCCTCTGCTCTTGATAGTATATGGGACTTCTTTCCAACAAAAAAGGCTATGCAAAAGTATGTAAACAGGAAGCATGACCCTCACAAGCATCTGCCCAAAGTGAATCACACTTCAGTTTACTATAACTACCAGGTGGACAATGGGTACCGCCCACCAAGGTTTCACTTGATGAGACCAAAATGGTACCAACTACCCAGACTCCATGACCCCCCAGGACCCAGCATTGCTTGGGTACCTAAATCTTTCTTTTGATCTTGCAGGAAATGTGTGCTGGAGCTATCTCTGAACAAGAATGGTTTATTGATAGTGGATGCTCCAGGCACATGACAGGTGACAGAAGTTGCCTAACAGAGTTCCAGAAGTGCAAAGGACCTAGAGGTCCCTTTGGAGGTAATGACAAAGAAGGTCAAACAAAAGGAAGAGGAAAGCTGATCAGGAACCAGATAATCATTGATGATGTCTCATATGTCAAAGGACTGAAGTTCAACTTGCTAAGTGCTAGCTAATTCTGTGACAAAGGCTACACTGTTGAATTCACAAAGGACTTCTGCTATGTGAAGCATGAGACAACAAAGGAAGTGGTTCTTACAGCATCAAGAAAGAAGAACATCTATGTAGTTGATTGGAACACTGCAAAGGATGGAGTTTGCCTGATAGCCAAAGGAGATTCAAAACTGAGCTGGGACTGGCACAAAAAGCTCAACCATTTGAATTTCAAAACAATCAACAAACTGGCCAGAGAACACATTGTAGAAGGGCTACCAGACATTGTGTACAAGAAGGAGACCCTCTGCAGTGCATGTCAGAAGGGCAAACAAGTGAAGAATTCCTTCAAACCCATTGCTGGAGATCTTTCTACAAGTCCTCTAAATCTGATTCACATGGATTTATTTGGACCTGTTGAGACTCCAAGCATTGGTGGCAAGAAATATACCCTAGTCATGGTTGATGACTACTCCAGATATACATGGACTATTTTTTTATCAAAGAAGAATGAAACTCTTCAGAAGTTGCCATCTCTGTTAAAGCAACTTCAGACTGAGAAGAACTTGAAAGTGAAGACAATCAGATCAGACAGAGGAACTGAATTTGTCAACCAAGTCATAAAGGACTTCTGTGATCAGAATGGGACTTTTCATCAACTTTCTGCCGCCAGAACCCCTCAACAGAATGGCGTAGCAGAAAGAAGGAACAGAACTTTAAAAGAAGCTGCAAGAACGATGATTGCAGAATCTGGATTGCCTATGAGATATTGGGCTGAAGCAATCAACACTGCATGCTATACTCAGAACAGAAGCATGATCAACAAGAATCACCAGAAGACTCCTTATGAACTCTGGAAGGGAAGAAAACCTAACATCAGCTACTTTCATGTATTTGGATGCAAGTGCTACATTCTTAACAATGGAAAGGAGCATCTGAAAGTATTTCAAGAGAAGGCTGATGAAGGAGTCTTTATAGGCTATTCAAACACCAGTAAAGCCTATAGAGTACTCAACAGAAGGACCCTACATGTTGAAGAATCTATACATGTGAAGTTTGATGAAAGCATCTCTAATAAAGAGGTAACAGAGATCCTCAAGGAAGTCAGCATAGAAGACAGAACACCAGTACCAACAGAAGAGGTGGCAAACAACCCTGCATTTCCAACACCTGCACCAAACCCCCTTCTGTTGAATGAAGATGAAGACTCTGAAGATGAGGAACCAGAGAGACCAAGACAGCAGCTGACAGAACCTGACCTAACATGGTTAAGAGATCATCCCCCTAACCAAGTGATTGGTCAAATCAGAAGTGGAGTTCAAACCAGATCCACATCTAGAAGAGAAGCAATGCTTGCCTGCTATATATCTCAAATGGAACCTATGACTGTTGAAGAAGCTCTTGCAGACTCAGATTGGATCAATGCCATGCAAGAAGAGCTTACTCAGTTTGAAAGGAACAAAGTGTGGGAACTTGTTCCTAGGCCAAAGCACCAGAATGTCATTGGAACCAAATGGGTATTCAAGAACAAAGTTGATGAAGATGGCAACATTGTAAGGAATAAAGCAAGGCTGGTAGCTAAAGGATACTGCCAAGAAGAAGGAATTGATTTTGATGAGACTTTTGCACCAGTTGCCAGACTTGAAGCCATCAAAATCTTTCTAGCCTATGCTGCCTACAACAACATCAAGGTCTACCAGATGGATGTCAAGAGTGCATTTCTGAATGGAGATCTTGAAGAAGAAGTTTATGTGGAACAACCACCAGGTTTTGTCATTCCTACTCAATCTTCTTGTGTCTACAAGCTTAAAAGGGCCCTCTATGGTCTTAAACAAGCTCCCAGAGCCTGGTATGACACATTGTCCCTTTTCCTAGTGAACCATGGGTTTACTCAAGGAAAGGTTGACAAAACTCTATTTCAAATCTCTGTTGCTAATCATATTCTGTTAGTACAAATATATGTTGATGATATTATATTTGGTAGTACTAATCCAGAATTGTGCAAGAAATTTTCTCAAGTGATGCAGAGTCAATTTGAAATGAGTATGATGGGAGAACTCAGTTACTTCCTAGGACTTCAAGTCAAACAAATTCCAGAAGGGATCTTTATCAATCAAGGGAAGTATACCAGAGATCTGATCAAGAAATTTGGAGTGGAAGGCAAATCCTCAGTGAAGATTCCCATGAACACCTCACAAAGAATTGGTCCAGATGATGAAGGAAAGGATGTAGATGCAACAACATACAGAGGAATCATAGGATCTCTGTTGTATCTAACTGCAAGCAGACCAGACATCTCATTCTCTGTTGGAATCTGTGCCAGATACCAATCAAAGCCCAAGGAAAGCCATCTAAGTGATGCAAAGAGAATCATCAGATACATCAAAGGAAATCCAAATGCAGGCCTATGGTATCCAAAGGGAGGTAACTTTGAACTAATTGGTTATTCTGACTCAGATTTTGCAGGTTGCAGACTAGACAGAAAGAGCACCTCTGGTCACTGCCAATTGCTAGGAGGAAGGCTTGTTTCCTGGTTTAGCAAGAAGCAGAACTCTATCTCAACAAGTACAGTTGAGGCCGAGTACATTGCAGCTGGGAGTTGCTGTGCTCAGCTACTCTGGATGAAGCAACAACTGAAGGACTATGGAATTCAAGCAAAGGAGATCAAGCTGTTGTGTGACAACACCAGTGCCATTGCTATCACTCAGAATCCAGTTCTTCATTCCAGGACAAAGCACATTGAGATCAGACATCACTTTATCAGAGATCATGTTGAGAAGAAGCACATCTGCATGGAACATGTGCCAACAAAAGACCAGCTTGCAGATATCCTGACAAAGCCTCTTCCTGAGGCTAGGTTCAACAAACTGAGAGAGGAATTGGGAATGATGGATGAGATTCCAAGGGAAAGTTGAAAAGGAAGGCCCTCTGTTGCTCAATTGCTGTTAACAGAATACCTGTTGCAGAACCCCTTCTGTTAACCTCCTCTGTTCCCTACCCTGGCAGAACACCTCAGCAACAGAACCCCCCCTTCTACAGAAAGCCTCCTCTTATGTCTATCAGAAGGTTGTGGACTTAGAAAATTTATGAAAACCGGGTGACCTAGTAAATTATTAAAGGTCTTTTACCCTTTTACCCTTAAACGGTATCCAGCCGCATAATATTTATTGCGCCCCTTTTTACATTTATTGGTATCTTGGAACCGTAAATAATTCCAAACGTCCACTAACCCAAACCCATAAATTCCCCTTTCGCAAACCTCAACCGTTACTGTGTTCGTTACTCTCAATCTCTCAAACCTCCATAGCTCTTAAGTTCTCTGCAATCTGTCTCTGTTCAAATGGCCTTCATCAACATTAACGACCTCACCAAGGAAGAAATCAACACCCTAGTTTCAAACATCTACACATGGATGAACTGCGACCTCTCCGCACTCCCTGAACTCGCTGCAAACCACGAAATGATGATGAAAATCATCAAGGGAATGGAGGACTCTCAACTGAACAAAGTAGTAGGATATCACTTTGAGTCCTACAGTACAAGAGACGTAGCGGAGTTTTATCTCAACGCTACATACGAAGGGGAGACCATTCGGTCAAATGTCAACGGGGAGAACATAACCCTCACCCCTGAAGATCTCAACGCCCTGTTTGGCGTAGTGGAGGACCCTCAGGAAGAAGAAACTGAAGGTTTCTTAACTCTGGACAGTGTCAAGGTCACTGTGGACAACTTTGTCCAACTCTACTGCCGACCTGAAGTAAGTAGAGTTCCAAAGCTGTACATGAAGAAGAACCTACTTCTGAGCGACTATGAGAAGTTGGTGAACATCCTGCATAGGTGTGTCTGGAGCAAGAGCACCTCCACAGATGACATGAAGTACTGAATGCAAAGGCTGTCTTTGCAGTTCATCATGGGATGAACATCAACTGGGGACAGGTAATTGTCAAATCCCTTGTTGAATTCATCAAGAAGAAAGACAAGGAGACCGGTCTGTTCAAAACCCCCATGGGTTATGGTCTCCTAATCTCTGAAACCTTGCTCAAGGCAAGGATAGGGCTAAGAAACCCTATTGAGGCAGACTACACCAAGTTACTCTTCCTCAACACCTCAAATGACAGGAAGGTTGCTCTCAAGGCAGAGCAGAAAAGGCTCAGAACCCTTGAGTTCAACAGAGAATGGCAACAACAGAAGGTTGTTCAGCCAAAGAAAGTCACAAAGAAGCAACAGAAACCTCCTACCCCTTCTGATTCTGAAGAAGAAATGCCTTTGGTGAAGAAGGTGGTCAAGAAGGCTCCCAAGAAGAAGACCACTCTTGTCCAAGTCCACAAGATGGTGGCAAAGAAATCTGTCCTAAAGAGAAAGGCACCTTCACCTATCTCTACAGAAAGCACCCCCTCTGCCTCCCCCATTGCAAAAAAAGGCCAGGATTCTGACACCTGCAGCACAGGAGAAGCTGGAGGACTCTGTCACCTCTACCCCAGCCAACACAAATGCTTGGCAAGGCAAGAGGATTGTCTTTGAATCAAGCGATTCAGAAGAAGAAGTAGTGGTGCAGAATGCCACTACTCAGGGGGAACCACATTCTTCTCCCCCTGCCTCTGCAAATAATCAACCTCTGGTGGTTTCTTCACCAGAACACCAAGAAGATAGCAGAATTTCAAGCCCTGCAGAACCCCTACTGAACAACTACTCTGCCCCTGATAGGGAACTCATCAGGGTTCTGGCATGGAGAAAGTGGAGAGTGGGACCTCTCACTGAGCTCCTTAAGAACTTGTCCTACTTCATCTCTGAGGAAGAAGAAATACTCAGATGGGCTGACACAGAAGATGTGGAGCAATGCCTGAACAATGTTGCTGAGAAGGAGGCGCGCGAAGTTGATCGTCGCCGTGCTGGTGAGGCCGAGAAGGCCAAGGTCGTGGCTGAGGCTGCAGCGGAGAGGGCCGCCGATGCTGCCATCCAAAAGTTCCTGGATGAGGGGTGGAAAGTTGAGGAGCGCCTGCCTTGGTGCTACGACGTTGTTGCTGCCAAGCTCGAGGATAGGGGGACGAACTCTTCTGCCGGCCAGGAGTATTTTGAGAGGGAGATGGCAGTGTATTATAACATGGGCCAACAAAGGATGCAACGGCTCCTCTATCGGCGACTGCGACGTGCCTTCAAAATTCTGAAGGTTACCAGGGGTTGGGCAAGGAGGAACCTGAAGCTTCCCAAGATGATGAAGGATCCGGAGGCCGGGGTCGCGCTCCCCCCTCCTGAAAGGCAGGCGCTGATAGAGAGCTCCGGTATCGGCGAATCAGATTACTCCGATGATGATGCCCTGGCCGATACTGCTGTGTTTGCGGCTGTAGTCAGATCGGATGAGGAGGCTGAGGAGGACGCTGAGGTTGCTGGTGAACAACCCGCCCAGATTGGCGATGAGGTCGCGGGCCAGGTCGCCAATGACGTCGCGGGCCAAGTCGCCGATGAGGCCGTCCAGGAGGATTGATCGACTACTCTTTATTTCCCTTTGTAATTAGCAACATCTATTCTATTTTTTTGCCCACCTGAATGTAATGGACGGAGTGCCCCCCTCGGAGTGCCCCCCTGTGTTCTTTCACTTTGATGAATGAATGTGATTGTCTTCTTCGTTTTTAATATACATTGTACCTCCCCCGCCTTGCCTTTTCTTTCGCATTTTCCTTCAAAAAAATATTCTAAGTGTTTGACATTCAGACTTAGACAATTTTCCTTTTGTTGTTTCCTTTTGTTGTGACCGAAATGGGTAACTTGGGCGAGCATGCTTCGTCCATACCGGAACAGGTAGTTTAGCGCCCGCTTCGAATCGGTTGAAATGCGAGTGTCGAATTTAAGTGGTTGCTTTTTGTTCGGGGGTCCTATCGGCCAACTCCGTATGCCTTGGTGTTTTCCCGGCTTGTGCATTTTCTTTACTGTCACACACTTTAAAAATTCTTCCAAGCGCCAGATTAGGTAGCCTCCTTTGTTCGGGAACTTCATCGGTCAATGTGGATAACCCTGTTCCTCTTGAGTATTTTTCTTTTCGGAAATATGCTAAGTGTTGGAGCTTTTTCCATTTCATGGCCGATGAAGGTGATGACATATTAGGCTCGCTTTTTGCGTGTTTTTAACTGTGTTTAACTGATATGTACTTTGGTTTGGGGATTCTATTTTTTGTAGCTCAAGGCCGGTAAGTGTGCGGTCCGTCGGCTTTCCCTCTTTTGTCTTGGGGATTTCGCTCGAGGTCGGCAAGTGCACGGTCCTTCGGCTTTCCCTCTTTTGATATTGGTTCCCTATTTCGGGGAGTGTCCTTTCTGGCTTCGATCGAAGGGGTCGATAGTCCTTCGGCCGGTTTAGACGTCGTATTAGATTGTCCCGGGTCTCGGGGAGGTCCCGTCGCCTATTTATGACGCGGGCTAGGCTTTTGGTTGGTTTCCAACGGCTGCCGTCTCCCTGCCCCGAGTTTGGGGATTTTGTCACCTCGGTCATGATTTCAGACCTGTCGTCCTGCGATCTGGCGCGTGGACGGCGCGGTGAGCTTCCCATTTCAAGACGCGGGCCGTTTGCGGGCCCCTCGTCCTGGGGACATCGTCGGCCATGCCTGAGCGTCACGCTCTAAGGGGCCGATACGATGTGCTCTCTCAGCTATACCTGAGCGTTTTACAGATACAAAATACAATGTTTGAGCATACCTCAGCCTTTCGCTCTAAGGTTGTCGGTGCAAGGTGCTGCGTCGGCCACACCTGAGCCTTTCGCTCTAAGGGAACCGCTACAGCACCTGGTGCTTTTTTCTTTGAATTTTCGAAAAATAGGAGAAACATAACTTTTATTCATAAGTGGCTCGAGGCCGAGGGTGTTAGTCGACCAATAATCCGTTAAGGGGTGAGGGCTCTGCCGGCTGCACCTCCTTCGGATTATTGATAAAACTTCACCAGATGGTGTACATTCCACGTTCGTGGTACATTGTACCCATTTGGGCGTTTAAGCTTGTAGGTGTCGGGCTTCACCACGGCACTCACGATGTAGGGACCCTCATATTTCAAGGCTAGCTTGCCACCTTCTGTCGGCTGACTTGCTTCCCTTCGGCGGAGGACGTAGTCCCCCACTTGGAATTCCCGGGAACGTACCTTGGCGTCATAGTAAGATTTCACTTGACATCGGTAGTTTTCTGCCTGGATGAATGCTTGCTCGCGTCTCTCTTCGACCAGGTGGAGGTCGATCTTCATGTTTTCCTCGTTGAGCTCAGGCTCGTACTGCTTCACTCGTCGGCTGGGAATGGCAACTTCTGTGGGTGCCTTAGCTTCAAAACCATAGCACAGGGCGAAAGGTGTTTCGCCCGTCGCCCTCCTCGGCGTAGTTCGGTAGCACCATAGGATGTTGGGGAGCTCGTCGACCCAACTTCCTCCCACGTCTTGGAGCTTCTTCTGCAGCCCCTCCATTATGGTTCTGTTAGCGTTCTCGACCTGCCCGTTGCCCTGAGGATAGGCAACGGAGGAGAAACAGTATTTTATTCCCCATTCTCGAAGGAGCTCTTAGAAGGGTGCCGCTTCAAACTGGGTGTCGTTGTCGGATATGATCTCCTGGGGGACGCCAAAACGGGTGAGAATGTTCTTATGGACGAACT
This sequence comes from Cuscuta europaea, assembly GCA_945859875.1. Lineage (NCBI taxonomy): Eukaryota > Viridiplantae > Streptophyta > Magnoliopsida > Solanales > Convolvulaceae > Cuscuta > Cuscuta europaea. Next base: position 8,189,267 of record CAMAPE010000006.1, read on the forward strand.
TCTGACATCTGTCCCCTGTAATGCTAGCTAGGGGTTCCGCTTCGACCCACTTCGTGAAGTAGTCGACTGTGACGATGATGTGGCGGTTGTTGCCGGCGGCTCTGGGCAGGGGGCGACCAGGTCAATCCCCCATCTGGAGAATGGAATCGCAGTGCTGACCGGGGCGTAATTGACGGCTGGCCGACCAGGGGCCTTCTGAAGCATCTGACATGCGGTACACTTTCTGGCGAGGTCCGCGCAATCCCGCGCCATCGTCGGCCAGAAATAGCCCTGGACGACGAGATGCCTGGACATGTTGAAAGGGCCCTGGTGTGAGGAGCAAACACCACAGTGGACCTCCTCCATGGCCGCTTCGGCCTCGTCCTGGTGTAGGCATCGGAGGAGAGTGCCGTTGTATGATCTCTTGTAGAGTTTGCCATCTTCAATGGTGTAGCTCGGAGCCCTGAGTTTGGCAAGTTTGGCTCTCTCCTCGTCCTGGGGTAGTTCCCCCGTGGTGATGAAGGTCATAATGTCAGAGATCCAGTCCTCCGGCCGTTGTTGGATGCATAAGATGGGGCTGGCATGGATGTTGGACATGCTCAGCTCCTCGATCTTAGCTATCTTCGAGATGTGCTTTGGAGTATCTGAGCTGAGTTTGGAGAGGATATCGGCCTCGACGTTCTCGGCCCTTGGGATCTGTGTGATCTCGTGGGTTTCAAACGCTTTTAGCAACTCCTCGGCCGCCTGTCTGTATTGCCTCATCCTTCCTTCCTTTGCTTCGTATGAGCCCTCAACCTGGCCTACTACCAGTTTGGAGTCGCATCTGATCCTGAGGCATTTGGTTTTAAGGCCGGCGGCGAGTCTGAGGCCGCTGAGGAGGGCCTCATACTCGACTTCGTTGTTGGATACCCGGAAGTTGAAGCGGATGGCATAGTAGGCCCTAAATCCTTCATGGGAGATGAGGATGACGCCGCCCCCGCACGCTTTTCCAGCCGACGAGCCGTCAGTGAAGAGGGTCCATGTGTCATCTGGTTCTGGTCCGGGGGTAGTAGCGGCCATCTCCCTTGCTGTGCATTCGGTGACGAAGTTGGCCAAGGCCTGCCCTTTGATAGATGGCCTTGGCTTGATTTCAATTTGGAACTGGCCGAGGAAGATCGCCCATTTTACCATCCTTGAGGAGCTGGTGGAGCTCCTCATGAGAGCGCCGAGGGGCTGCTGAGTTAGCAGGTGGATGGTGTGTGCCTGGAAAGAGTGCCCAACTTCTTCACTGTGTGGACGATGGCTAGCACCGTCTTCACGATGGGGGAGTACCTGAGCTCAGCCTCCCTGCGTGTTTTTCTGATGTAAAGTAAGGCCTTCTGCACCCCTTCGCCCTCGCGGATGAGCACGGAGCTGATGGCCGACGTGCTCACCCCCAAGTACAAGAAGAGGGTTTCACCGGCTTTGGGTTTGGAAAGCACGGGTGGAGATGATAGGTACTGCTTCAGCTCCTCGCATGCTTGCTGGCACTCCGTCATCCACTTGAAGCTGTTCGCTTTGCGCATGATCTAGAAGAAGGGTAGTGACCTTTCGGATGATTTGGAGAGGAAACGGCTAAGGGCCGCCACGCGCCCTGTCAGCCGTTGTACCTCCTTGACATTGCGGCGGGGCTCCATATTGATAATGGCCAGTATCTTTTTACGGATTTATTTCAATGCCCCTTCAGCTGACCATGTAACCGAGGAACTTGCTGCCTTGGACGCCGGAGGCGCACTTCTTGGGGTTCAGACGAAGGTTGAACTCCTTCATGATTTCAAAGATTTCTTGGAGGTCGTCGGCATGTGTGGCGACCACTTGCTCTTGACGATCATGTCGTCGACGTAGGCCTCCATCGTCCGGCCGAGGACTGGTCTAAAAATTTTGGCTACCATCCTGGTGTATGTGGCGCCTGAATTTTTGAGCCCGAAGGCCATGACGAGATAGCAAAAAATTCCCTCTGGTTCAGAAAGGCCGTCTTCTCGGTGTCATCTTCATGCATGAAAATCTGGTGGTACCCTCTGAAAGCGTCGAGGAACAACATCAACTCGCATCCCGCCGTCTCGTCCACCAACTGATCTATATTGGGGAGAGGGAACGGGTCCATAGGGCACGCCTTGTTCAGGTCAGTGTAATCAACGCACATTCTGAATGTTGGCGGCTTTTGGGCGAGGACGACGTTGGCTAGCCATGTCGGGTACTTCACCTCCTTGATGTGGTTGATTGAGAGAAGCATGGTGACCTCCCCCTTAACGAAGTCTCGCCTGTCGGTGGACAAGTAGCGCCGCTTCTGCTTGATAGGCATGGAGGCCAGATCGACTAACAGCCGGTGAGTGATCACCTTCCGGCTTATGCCTGGCATGTCGTCCGGGCCCCATGCGAAGATGATGGCATACGATCTCAGGACTAGGAGGATGCCATCACGTTGGTCTTGTGGGAGTTGCTTTCCGATTCTCAGGACCCGCTCCAGTCGAGAGTCATCCAGGGGGACCTCCTCAACCTCTTCGGTTGGTTCAGCATGTGGCCTCTCCTCGTCCTTGGCGACAGTCGCCGTGATGGTGTCGAGTCTCTGCCCGGCGCTTTCGGCTGGTTTTGTCAGCTTGAGGTAGCATGCTCTGGCTATCCTCTGATTCCCCCTGGCGTAGCCAATGCCGCCACTGGTGGGGAACTTTAGGCACAAGTGTTTCATGGAGATGATGGCCTCCAGGTCCTCCAGTGTTGGCCGCCCCCAGATCAGATTATGGGCGCACTGGAGGTTGACCACCATGAACTCCACGTCAATTTTGGCGCGGTGGGGGCCGTCGCCGACTTCCATGGGGAGGACTATCGTGCCCTCGTCGTCGATAGAGTCCCCGGTGAAGCCGGACAACGGTGTCTTGATCGGCTTGAGCAAAGCTTTGTTCAACTTCAGCTGCTTGAAGGTGTCCAGGTACATGACATTGACGGAGCTCCCTGTATCGATGTAAGTTCGGTGGATGATAGAATCACCAATCTCACATCAGATGACGAGGGCGTCCCGGTGTGCTTCAGTACCCGGGGGTAGATCCTTGTCAGTGAAGATGATCGCCTCCTTCCGTTGCTTCTTCGACTGGGAGGGAACGTGGGACACTTCCCCTATGTAAAGGGATTGGGCCCACTTCTTCCTCTGGGTGACGGAGTTCCCCAGTATTCCCGCCCATGATGAGGTGAATGTGGTTCTTCTTCGTCGGAGGCTCCTCAGAGTCCTCCTCATCATCGCTGAGCCTACCGATCTCTCATTTTTTCGTAGAGGGTTCGCCCCCAGGTTTGTTGGTGTTTACCCACGTATTTTTGCGCGGGCCACCTTTAACAAATTGGGAGAGTCCCCCCTACCGAATCAGGCGCTCGATGGCTTTTTTCAGCGTGATGCAGTCGTCGGTGTTGTGGGAGGTGTTCCTATGGAACCGACAGTAAGTGTCGCCCTGGTGGATGGTGTGGATCTCCTTTGTCGGCCTAGGATCACACTCAATGAGATCGTGCTCATCGGCGTAATCGAGGATGGTGCTGACCGGGTGTGTGAGTGGGATCTTCGGCCATTCCATCCTCGGCCGCCAATGGCGGTCTTTCTTGCTTTGTCCACCAGAGCCATGGCGGCTCTGGCCACCCTGACCGGTCGAGGGTGTGCCTATGGCCGATGAAGGATTTTCCCTCTTCGAGAGGTGCCCGCCGTCCTTCTTATGGCTGTGGAGCTCGTCGGCATCAGCATACAAGCTTCCCCGCTGGAGTGCTTTCACATATGACCTTGGGGGTCAGTGATGAGGCTCCTTTCATATGGAGTGCTGCGGAGAGCTCCCTGATAGAGGACAAGGAGGGTGCGCTCGTCGGCCCCTTCTACCTCCTCGGTCTCCTTCGTCCACCGATCTATGAATGATCGGAGAGACTCATCATGTTGCTGCTTGATGGAGAGTAGGTGAGTGAAATACTTCTTCGCACACTTCCTACCGGCAAAGTGGGTGAGGAAGCGTTGGGCAAGGTCCTGCCATGAGTCTATGCTTCCTTTGGGAAGCGCGTTGAACCACTCGTACGCTGGCCCCTCAAGAGTGGAGAGGAACCAACGGCAGAGGTACTCATCCGATGCGTTCACCATCAACATGTTGTTCTGGTAGCGGCTGAAGTGCTCTTAGGGGTCGGAGCAGCCGTCATAGGGCTTGATGGCGTTTCCCCGGTACTTCTCGGGGATAGGGGCCGAGAGTACCCTAGCGATGAAAGGGGTCCTCGTCCTGACCTGGATGATGGGGTCCCCTCGTCCTTCGGCCAACTCCCTCTCAAGGAAAGTGACCTTGTTCAGAAGGGCGTTGAAGTCGGGATCTCTGGATGAGTTGTCGGTGGGCGTGGCGGCCAGCTGTTTGGCCTCCATCTGGGCGAGCCTCCGCTCGAGGTGGGCGATCACCTCGTCCCTGGGGTCCTTGGCGGCGATGGTTGCGCCCTGAGTTTGCAAGGGGGCTGCATGAGCCATGTTGATTTGGTGACGGACATCATCCTCATGCAGTTTCCCCTTGCCTTTGTCCAAGCGGGGCCGATCCGCTGTTCGGGATACCGACCCAAGCTTTCCCTGGGTGAGCCGGGCTCACGTTGCCCAATCCGCCCCGCCTTCCTCTCCGAGGCAGGCCGACAGCACATGTCGCCTAGCCTGTTAAGGGTTGAGGCTTTTCCACGCGTTGGGGTCAGTCCAACCCGAAGCGGGGAAGCAGGGTGGGAGTGGGACGACGTCGTGTCTTGGGGAACCACCCCATCATCGTTGCCTAGCCTAACGGCCAATGGCTGGGGTTGAGGAGGCGGCGTCGTATTTCCCCCCATCATTGGCATGAGTGCGCTGAGGACGGTGGGGTTCTGGGCCAAGCTGGCGATGATGGCCGAGAGTGCGGCCTGAAGCTGAGGGTCCACGGCCGAAGAGGCCGGTTGTGCCGAGGCATTGTCGCCTTCCTCTGCGCGCTTCATGTCCAAGCCGAGGCGGGCATCTGGAGCGCCCTGTTGAGCTTGTTGCGCAGGTCTCCAACGAGGTCGATGGCTTCCTAGAAGACATCCCCCTCGGCGGCCTTCTCGGTCGTGGCATCCTCCTCGTGTTCTTGGTTCTCCGGTGCCTCAGGGATGGCCTTGCCGAGGAGGTTACGGTTGGACTTAGTTCTTCCCATGATCAGTCAGATGTGCTTGGTAGCGACGAAGGAGGCTAACTTGATTGTTCTAGCTCTCAACGAGAGCACCAAATGATAGAGTATAAGTCTAGAGAGAAATGAGAGCTAGAGAGAGAAGTAGTATAATTGCTTTGTATTAATGAATTGTCAACCCCTACAATTACCTCGAGAGAGTATTTATAGGAAAATACGGGTTGGGCTCCCAAGCCTTGGCTTGGGAGGCCCATTTACAGCTGGACTACTGTTGGGCCAAATACAAAGTAGATGGTAGAGTATACAAATGATTAAGTGCAAAATCCTGTTCTGGGAGTTCTTTATGGCCTACGAGGGTCTGGCCGATGAGTGCATGGCCGACGAAGACCCGGCCGACGAGGTCACCCGGTTCTTCTGACTTCCGGATCATATTCTGGGTTGACTTCGTTCCGGCCGAGGAGGGTTGTCTGGCCGATGAGGGTTCCACTAGGTGACAGTTGTGCCTTCTGTTCTCTTGAGTATGTGGGTCATGGGGCCTGGACCCATATACTCCATCAATTATTGTTATTATTATTGTTATTATTATTGTTATTATTATTGTTATTAATATTGTTATTATTATTGTTATTATTATTGTTATTATTATTGTTATTATTAACAATATTAACAAATTTACAGTCCAAGTAAAAACAACCTAAAGCTATTATTCCAACTTCGTTTACAATGCAATAATAATAACAATATTGTTGTTGTTGTTATTATTATTATTATTATTATTATTATTATTATTATTAGTATTATTATTATTATTATTATAAATATTATTATTATTATTATTATTATTATTATTGTTATTATTATTGTTATTATTATTGTTATTATTATTGTTGTTATTATTATTGTTATTATTATTGTTATTATTATTGTTATCATTATTGTTATCATTATTGTTATGATTATTATTATCATTATTGTTATCATTATTGTTATTATTATTATTATTAATGTTATTCTTAATGTTGTTGTTGTTGTTATTATTATTATTATTATTATTTTTATTATTATTTTTATTATTATTATCATTATTATTATCATCATTAGTATCATCATTATTATCATCATTATTATCATCATTATTATCATCATTATTATCATCATTATTATCATCATTATTATTATCATTATTATTATCATTATTATTATCATTATATAATCATTATTATTATCATTCTTATTATCATTGTTATTATCATTGTTATTATCATTGTTATTATCATTGTTATTATTGTTATTATTATTATTATTGTTATTATTATTATTATTATTATTATTATTATTATTCATAGTTTTATTTATAATAAAAACATAAAAAATCGTAAAAATAATTATAAATTAATAAAAAATCGGGCATAAATAAAATAAAATTAAAATTAAAAGAAAATAAAAATACAAAATTAAAAAACTTAAAAGAATCTAAAAAACCTGAAAATATTAAAAAATATGTAGGTCACTACCTTTGCAAAATTGTCATCACGATGACATTTTTTCTCAACTTGGTAATCTTTTACGGTGATCGGAGGTGGCGGTGCTGGAAGGTGGCTGAGGTGGTGATTGGGGTATGTATATCTTTTATTTATTTTTTACAATTTTTATTATTTCTTTTTAATTTTTTTGTTTTATAATGATTATTTAAAAAATCCTATTAGGAAGGACAAGGAAAAAGGTAGTGATAGAGTATATAGACTCGGACTCCCGGGTCTCATGACTATTGGGCCCGGACAGCGGCCCACACACATCTTACGGATATCATTTGTATTATTCTACTTCTTATATGTCATTTGTATGTAACTATGTACTAGATTAGTCTTTTATGTAGTTGGGCTACCGGGCCCATATTAGCGGCCCAGCCCATTATTTCCCTATTTATACTCCTCTTGGAGCCATTTGTAACCCTAGAACACAATTCCTAACATTTAGAACATACTATTCATTCATCTTCTTCCTCACATTAGCTCAAATCTCTCCATTTTAATATACTTGGATCCCTATGATCCATCAATGGTGCTTTCATTGAGAGTTTGAGCAAAATCAAGTGAGATTCCTCTCCACAAACATCAAGAATTCATCCAAAATACAAGAAGTCCAACCAACTATTCTGAAAAAATTAAAAGAAGGAAAAAATCTGGAAATCCCAGGTTTGAGCCGCCATCACCTTCCACGGCTGTGCGCTACCCGGTGAAGCTAGCTGCAGTACCTAAAGTCGGCCGCGCCATTGCAGCTCTCATCGCCGCCCCTAGTCCAGCACCACCATCGCCGCAGATCATAGCCGCCACAGCGATGATGTACAAATCCATGGCCTACTGAACCTCCAGACGTGCAGTCTCCGTCCAGATTCGGATCTACCCGGCGACCGGCAGCAGAGTCGAGATCGGCACTACAACAATCGACTCCAACCATGAGCTCCGTCGCGGGAGGTGTCTCATGTCCTCCAGCAACTCTTGCGGAGGGCTCCTTCGTTTTCCAAGGGCTTGTCCAGCGGAACCAGCAGTCAAGGGCCTTTCCCCCATCGCCGGCAACCAGGTGCGGTCGGACTGGAAGACGTCTTCACAGAAAACCCTCAGGTGTGGTGTTCACTAGGCGAAGCTGCTGCCTTCCACCTGGAATACGGAGTAATACTCTTGAGCAATTGGGCTGCTTGGTGGGTCTTGGTGCGTATGAAGCTGAAGGAATCTGGCCAAAGCTTTGCAGCAAATTGTGAGCTAGGTCAAGTTGGTCAAATTAATTGTCGGTCTGTCCAATAAAGAATCAAAGATTCAATCCCTACATAGGTCCATTATCTCAAACGGCCCAAATAAGAGGTAAGTGCCCAATACTCCTATTCATACACTTAAAATATTTATTAAATAATAGTAGTATAATTATTACTATTATTAATTATATTACTTCCACCATCATTATGGCGGGTTAAAAACCCCCGAGGTGGTGAAGACCATTATGAGGGATTAAAATTTCCCGAGGTCGCTAATGATGCATTATTATTGGCATTATTATTTTTATCATCACCATTAGAGCGGGTCAAAAAACCCCAAAGTTGTGGACCCGAGCTCTAGTGTACCGACCATCTTTATTTGATGATTTGAATTATATTTGGGTCCCTCGACCTACCCTAGTCACCTTTATTTGGTGACTCGGGCATCTAAAAATGAGAGCCGCTACCGGCCGCACATGGCATTATGCCCGAGAGCGGTAAACGGTACACCTCGTTCTCCGAGACGCTAATCGTGTCACCCAAAAGCCGTTGCCATGAACAACGCACCTATTGTATTCCGCTTATTTTTTGGAAATGTAAATAGAAGATACCACGTGTCGTATCAGCAGCCTTCGAGCGAAAGGCTCAGGTCTGCTCCACTTTGTATTTTGTATCAGCGAAGGGCTCAGGCCTAGTTGAGAGAGCACACCGTCCTGGCCCCGTAAGCCTAGAGTGAAACGCTCAGGTATGGCCGACGATGTCCCCAGGACGATGGGCCCGCAAACGGCGCGCGTCTTGAAATGGGAAGTTTACCGCGTCGTCCACGCGCCAGATCGCAGGACGACAGGCCTCAAATCATGGCCGAGGTGGCAGAATCCCCCCACTCAGGGTTGGGCAACGGCAAACGTTGGAAACCAACCAAAAGTCTAGCCCGCGTCATAAATAGGCGACGGGACCCCCCTTAGATCACGGACGTTATAAACGAAGTCCGAACCAGCCGAAGGACGAGCACACCCTTTGGCCGAAGCCTGAAAGAAGGATACTCCCCGAAATAGGGAACGAAAACGGAAATAAAAAAAAAGAAAAGAAAAGGAAAAAGAAAAAATAAAAGAGGGAAGCCGAGGACCGCGCGCACTCGCCGGCCTCGAGCAACAAAAAATGAAATCCCCACAACAATACTAAGTACATATCAGGCAAATACTACACATTATGGACGAAGCAAGACTATACATGCGGATTAGACGAGCGCCCAGCGCCGTCCCTCATCTTAGACGAGCGCCCAGCGCCGTCCTCCATTTGTAGACGAGCGCCCAGCGCCGTCCCTCATTTTCAGACGAGCGCTCAGTGCCGTCCTTCATTCTTAGATGAGCGCCCAGCGCCGTCCCTCATTTTTTAGACGAGCGCCCAGCGCCGTCCCTCATTTTTAGACGAGCGCCCATCGCTGTCCATCATCTCAGACGAGCGCCCAGCGCCGTCCATCATCTTAGACGAGCGCCCAGCGCCGTCCCTCATCTTAGACGAGCGCCCGGCGCCGTCCCTCATCTCAGACGAGCGCCCAACGCCGTCCCTTATTATAGGACCGGCTCCTCATCGCCGTTGTCCTCACATCACGACCGGACCCTCGGCCTCGGCGTGATCATCTATCTCAGGACCGGCTTCCTCAGCGCCGCGAGTCTTGAGCCAGCGATTGGGCTCACCATCCCTTCCTGGATGGTGACCATCGCCTTTATATGACGATCAGCTTCATCAGCGCCTCGGCATCATATTATAGGACCGGCTCCTCATCGCCGTTGTCCTCACATCACGACCGGCCCCTCGGCCTCGGCGTGATCATCTATCTCAAGACCGGCTTCCTCAGCGCCGCGAGTCTTGAGCCAGCGATCGGGCTCACCATCCCTTCCTGGATGGTGACCATCGCCTTTATATGACGACCAGCTTCATCAGCGCCTCGTCATCATATTATAGGACCGACTCCTCATCGTCGTTGTCCTCACATCATGCCCGGCCCCTCGGCCTCGGCGTGATTATCTATCTCAAGACCGGCTTCCTCAGCGCCGAGAGTCTTGAGCTGGCGATCGGGCTCATCATCCCTTCCCGGATGGTGACCATCGCCTCTATATGATGATCAGCTTCACCATCGCCTCGTCATCATTATTTGGACCGACTCCTCATCGTCGTCGTCCTCATATCACGATCGACCCCCTCGACCTCGACGTGATTATTTATCTCGAGACCGGTCTTAGTCATCCCTTCCCGGATGGCGACCGTTGCATGGATCTTCGGACCGGCCCCTCAGTGCCTTCGCCCTCATATCACGACCGGCCCCCTCGGCCTCGACGTGATTATTTATCTCGAGACCGGTCTTAGTCATTCCTTTACCGAATGACGACCGTTGCATGGATTTTTGGACCGGCCCCTCATCGCCGTCGTCCTCACATCATGCCCGGCCCCTCGGCCTCGGCGTGATTATCTATCTCAAGATCGGCTTCCTCAGCGCCGAGAGTCTTGAGCTGGCGATCGGGCTCACCATCCCTTCCTGGATGGTGACCCTCGCCTTTATATGACGATTGGCCCATCATGGCCTCGTCATCATTTATTGGAACGGCTCATCATCGCAGTCATGCTCACATCGCGGCAGACCCCTCGGTCTCAACGCGATCTTGAGCTAGCGACTGGGCTCACCATCCCTTCCTGGATGGTGACCATCGCCTCTATATGACGGCCGACTCATCATTGCCCCGTCATCATATTTTGGATTGGCTCTTTTCATTGCCATCCGCGCATCACGACCGGCCCCTCGGCCTCGGCGTGACTATCTATCTCAAGACCGGCTTCCTCAGCGCCGAGAGTCTTGAGCTAGCGATCGGGCTCGCCATCCCTTCCTGGATGGTGACCATCGCCCTTATATGACGATTGGCTTCATTCTTGCCTCGTCATCATATTATCGGATCGGCTCATCATCTCCGTCCGCACATCACGATCGGCCCCTCGGCCTCGGCATGATTATCTATCCCCAAGACCGGTCTCAGTCATTCCTTCATCGGATGGAGACCGCTGCTTTGACTTTTGGATCAGCCTCATACTGCTGACGACCTTGCATCACGATCGGCCCCTCGGCCACGACGTCACACCCTATCCCAACACCGGCTTCATCAGCGCCGAGTGTGTTGGGCTAGCGATCAGGCTCGCCATCCCCTCCTGGATGGTGACTATCGCCTATATATGACGATCGGCTCCATCATCGCCTCGTCATCATATTTCGGACTGGCCCCTCATCATTGTCATCCGCACATCGCGATCAGCCTCTCGGCCGCGACGTGATTATTTATCTCAAGACCGGCTCCCAGCGCCGAAGTCTTGTTATAGCGATTGGGCTCGCCATCCCTTCCCGGACGGCGACCGTCGCCCCTGTATGACGCACGGCTCATCATGGCCTCGTCCTCACATTTAGACCGGCCCCAGCGCCGAAGTCCTTATCTAGCGACCAGGCTCGCCATTCCCTTCCTGTATGGTGACCGTCGCCTTCATATGATGCATGGCTGATCATCGCCTCGTCCCCATATTCGGACCGGCTCACCAGCGCCATCGTCCCCATATTCGGACCGGTTCGTCAGCGCTGTCGTCCTCATATTCGGACCGACTCATCAGCGTCGTCGTCCTCGTATTCAGACAGACGTCCACCGCCTCGTCCCCCTATTCAGATATAGCGAACATCTTGCGGTCTCCGACCGAAAGGCTAAAGGAACCCAGAGTTCAGCCATATATGGCTCCGTCATCTTTATTTGATGACGCAAAGCTCATTTGCAAGCCCATCGGCCATATATCGCTCTGTCATCTTTATTTGATGATGAATAGCTCATTTGTAGGCCCATCGGCCATATATCGCTCTGTCATCTTTATTTGATGATGAAGAGCTCATTTGTAGGCCCATCGGCCATATATCGCTCTGTCATCTTTATTTAATGACGAAGAGCTCATCTACAGGCCCATCGGCCATATATCGTTCTGTCATTTTTATTTGATGACGATCAATTCATTTGTAGGCCTCTGAGCCACATCTTGCTCCGTCATCTTTATTTGATAATGTGGGGCTCTCATGTAGGCCTCTCGGCCATACGTCGCCCCGTCATCTTTATTTGATCACGTGGAGCTCTCATATAGGCCTCTCTCAGCCATACATCGCCCCGTCGTCTTTATTTGACGACGTGGAGCTCTTATGCAGGCCCCTCGGCCGCACCATCACCCCGTCGTCTTTATTTGACGACGTGAAGCTCTTATGCAGGCCCCTCGGCCGCACCATCGCCCCGTCGTTTTTATTTGACGACGTGGAGCTCTTATGCAGGCCCCTCGGCCGCACCATCGCCCCGTCGTCTTTATTTGACGACGTGGAGCTCTTATACAGGCCCCTCGGCCGCACCATCACCCCGTCGTCTTTATTTGACGACGTGGAGCTCTTATGCAGGCCCCTCGGCCGCACCATCACCCCGTCGTCTTTATTTGACGACGTGGAGCTCTTATGCAGGCCCCTCGGCCGCACCATCGCCCCATCGCCTTTATTTGACGACGTGGAGCTCTTATGCAGGCCCCTCGGCCGCACCATCACCCCGTCGTCTTTATTTGACGACGTGGAGCTCTTATGCAGGCCCCTCGGCCGCACCATCGCCCCGTCGTATTTATTTGACGACGTGGAGCTCTTATGCAGGCCCCTCGGCCGCACCATCACCCCGTCGTCTTTATTTGACGACGTGGAGCTCTTATGCAGGCCCCTCGGCCGCACCATCGCCTCGTCGTCTTTATTTGACGACGTGGAGCTCTTATGCAGGCCCCTCGGCCGCACCATCGCCCCGTCGTCTTTATTTGACGACGTGGAGCTCTTATGCAGGCCCCTCGGCCGCACACATCGCCCAATCGTCTTTATTTGACGACGTGGAGCTCTATGCAGGTCCCTCGGCCATACATCGCCTCGTCGTCATTATTCGACAACGTGGAGCTCTCGTACAGGCCTCTCGGCCCATCGGCCTTACGTTCTGGTCATCTTTATTTGATGAACCAGACATCATATTGTGGACGGTCGCTCGACCCATCTCTTAGTCATCTTTATTTGATGACTAGGACTACTGATCATGATGAGCTACCCACATCTAGAGATCGGCCTCGACCATCGCCCCAGCAGACGGGCATCGTTGCAGCTCCATCTCCAGGCCGAAGGGTTCGCACCTTTTGTTTCATTTTGGGGGCATCCGGTGTACTCTTTTTCCCTCATTAGGATTTTTTCCCACAGGGTTTTTCCTAATGAGGTTTTTAACGAGGCATCTCCCCATCGTGGATCAAAAGGTGTCAACCCTCGCCCCCCTGTTGAAGACATCATCCGACACGCATTACTCTTCTCCTCTTCACCTCATTACACTCGCCTCAAGGAGTGGGGGACTGGAAGAGCGGGGGACTTAGCGCCTCTGTTAACCAAAGAAGCAGAAATTCAAATTTTTATTCATGAAGTTTACTCACCAGACGGCGACAGATCAGCACACAGTTCTACTCTCTTTCGCCTCGAATACTCTCGACTTAGAGAGTAGGGGACTCCTGATAGAGTATATAGACTCGGACCCCCGGGTCTCATGACTATTGGGCCCGGACAACGGCCCACACACATCTTACGGATATCATTTGTATTATTGTACTGCTTATATGTCATTTGTATGTAACTATGTACTAGATTAGTCTTTTATGTAGTTGGGCTACCGGGCCCATATTAGCGGCCCGGCCCATTATTTCCCTATTTATACTCCTCTTGGAGCCATTTGTAACCCTAGAACACAATTCCTAACATTTAGAACATACTATTCATTCATCTTCTTCCTCACATTAGCTCAAATCTCTCCATTTTAATATATTTGGATCCATATAATCCATCAGGTAGAATAGCAGAAGAGTTAGTCCTATTTTGGAGATTTAAACATCAAACTCCTATTGTTATAATTATCCTTTTATTTAATCCAATTTAGGGAAATCTCCCTATTTACAATTAACTTCATTCAAAATTACATGTAAAGCCTATTTTGTAACCCATAAATTAGTCTCCACGGTTGATTTTACTGAAACTTATGAAACTTTGTTAATTTTATTGAATTTTATGAAATTATGACTAAAGCAATTGGATGAGCTCATTATGTTGAATTACATTCAAAATATAATTATTAATAAAATAAAGAAAAAATAATATGAAAATTACTAAAATTGTCATCCACGGTAACTTTAGCTATGTCAAACAGTTAAGTAACTCCAAATTGACTTATTTTGATTATTAACATCTATCTCAACGCGCGAAATCAAAAATTATGTATTTGAAGAAAGAATCGAGCTGAGGCTGATCAGACGAAAAATAAGATCGCCAAACAAGTGATCTTTTATAGCTTTGGTGTAGGGAAAAATAAATACTACGTAAAATTTGTCTCAACTTTGCAGAAATATGATCTCCACTTTCTATAATTGTTGCTTTAAAAATATTTCCCTCTATTCCAATTTCAGTTATCGGTAACCTCTTTTAATTAACAAGTGATATTCTGAAATTAAAGGTTAATGAATAAATCCACTTGATAACAAAATATTTCCACGTTGGAGCGGTCCATGGGAGCAGTTTTTATACCGTGGGTGCAGTCCATGATGAGCATGATGCTCCCACAGCTAAATACATGTGAATAGTAACACGCGTAAACATCAATTTTTTTTTGTCTCGGTAGCAAAGTGATGTAACTCAGGTGTAAACAAATGTAACTCACGTTCATAAGAAATATAACTGCATGCAAGTTGAAATGTAACTTGTCTAATACGGAGTATAAGAAATAAAAATTTGATTTCAATGTAAACAATGAAAAAATAGTCTAATTGCCCAATTACCTTACGTAAATAGTGAATATGTTTTGTATTTAATATCAAGACGATAAAAATGATTTTAAAATTATTATTTTTAAATGATATTTTAAAATGCTTTTAAAAAATTATTTAAAAAAAGTTTTTAAAAATCATTTTTTAAATTTGAATAACAATGGTTTATTCTATGATGTAACTCGCGCTAATTAAAAATATAACGACTTACGTGTATGTGATGGAGTATATTCTCAATCAGTGGACAAAAAGGCTCCCAAGCATCTCAAAACACTCAAGTACATAAGTTCCATCTGAGGCCGACCTCGACACCCGAGGTCGGGAAAAGATACAAGGCAACAAATTGACAAAGGCCAGAAGTCTAGCCGAGGCCGACCTTGACCCCCCTAGGTCGGTGCGAACAACAAGCTTGGGAACCAACTAGATAAGACAAAATATGAGGCCGAGTTCGGGCACGCCGAGGTCGGATGTCAGCACCGACATGTCCCACTAATGTATAGTCAAGCGAAATCAACGGGAGAGTCAATGCTACCAGACAAGATCGAAGACCACAGATAGATCCTCCAACAATGACCTTAGGCATCTGAGCTCTGACCTCTAGGAGCTCCGGGCCTCACCAACATCATATGGACTTGGGCATTTCGCGGAATCAAGCGCCACACAAACTATCCTCACATCACCAATGTTGTAGAAAGCGCCACATCACTCCCAGTGGATAAGAGGAAGAATGTTCCAGATAGTACACGTGTAACCCGCACGTGTATTCTGGTGTAAGTTTGTTACGGACAGTTCCAATCAGCCAGTTGTCCCAATTATCTCTCCAATCACCTTTACACGTGTCAACACACTATCAGATTAGTCTGATTATTCTGTTAGACAGGCATGACACGTGTCCTCTTCACAATAGAACAACATCGTTTTTACTTTAGCACTAAGTATTACCTTTTAGTGTGTGTCTATATCACCTTCCAACATATGGAAAGAGATCCGAAATTGAATACTCTTGTTGTTACTGATGGATTATAGGTATCCAAGTATATATAAAATGGGAGAGATTTGAGCATATAGAGAGGAAGATGAATGAATAGTGGTATTGAGAGTTATGTTCTAGGGTTACAAATGGCTCCAAGAGGAGTATAAATAGGGAAATAATGGGTTGGGCCGCTAATATGGGCCTGGTAGCCCAACTACATAAAAGACTAATCTAGTACATAGTTACATACAAATGACATATAAGCAGTACAATAATACAAATGATATCCGTAAGATGTGTGTGGGCCGCTGTCCGGGCCCAATAGTCATGAGACCCAGGGGTCCGAGTCTATATACTCTATCAGGAGTCCCCCACTCTCTGAGTCGAGAGTATTCGAGGCGAAAGAGAGTAGAACTGTGTGCTGATCTGTCGTCATCAAGTGAGTAAACTTCGTGAACAAAAATTTGAATTTCTGCTTCTTTGGTTAACGGAGGCGCTAAGTCCCCCGCTCTTCCAGTCCCCACTCCTTGAGGCGAGTGTAATGAGGTGAAGAGGAGTAGAGTAATGCGTGTCGGATGATGTCTTCAACAGGGGGCCGAGGGTTGACACCTTTTGATCCACGACGGGGAGATGCCTCGTTAAAAACCTCATTAGGAAAAACCCTGTGGGAAAAAATCCTAATGAGGGAAAAAGAGTACACCGGATGCCCCCAAAATGAAACAAAAGGTGCGAGCCTTTCGGCCTGGAGATGGAGCTGCAGCGGTGCCTGTCTGCTGGATGGTCGAGGCCAATCTCTAGATGTGGGTAGCTCATCATGATCAGTAGTCCTAGTCATCAAATAAAGATGACTAAGGGATGGGTCGAGCGCCCGTCCACAATATGATGTCTGGTTCATCAAATAAAGATGACCAGAACGTAAGGCCGATGGGCCGAGAGGCCTGTACGAGAGCTCCACGTTGTCAAATAAAGACGACGAGACGATGGTGCGGCCGAGGGGCCTGCATAAGAGCTCCACGTCGTCAAATAAAGATGACGGGGCGATGGTGCGGCCGAGGGGCCTGCATAAGAGCTCCACGTCGACAAATAAAGACGACGGGGCGATGGTGCGGCCGAGGGGCCTGCATAAGAGCTCCACGTCGTCAAATAAAGACGACGGGGCGATGGTGCGGCCGAGGGGCCTGCATAAGAGCTCCACGTTGTCAAATAAAGACGACGGGGCGATGGTGCGGCCGAGGGGCCTGCATAAGAGCTCCACGTCGTCAAATAAAGACGACGGGGCGATGGTGCGGCCGAGAGGCCTGCATAAGAGCTCCACGTCGTCAAATAAAGACGACGGGGCGATGGTGCGGCCGAGGGGCCTGCGTAAGAGCTCCACGTCGTCGAATAAAGACGACGGGGCGATGGTGTCGCCGAGGGGCCTGCATAAGAGCTCCACGTCGTCAAATAAAGATGACTGGGCGATGGTGCGGCCGAGGGGCTTGCATAAGAGCTTCACATCGTCAAATAAAGACGACGGGGCAATGGTATGGCTCAGAGGCCTGCATAAGAGCTCCATGTCATCAAATAAAGATGACGGAGCGAGATATGGCCGATGGTCCTGTAGATGAGCTCTTCGTCATTAAATAAAGACGACAGAGCGATATATGGCTAATGGGCCTACAAATGAGCTCTTCATCATCAAATAAAGATGACAGAGCGATATATGGCCGATGGGCCTGCAAATGAGCTTCGCGTCATCAAATAAAGATGACAGAGTGATATATGGCTGAACTCTGGGCTCCTTTAGCCTTTCGGCCGGAGACCGCAAGATGTTCGCTATATCTGAATAGGGGGATGAGGCGGTGGACGCCTGTCTGAATATGAGGACGACGACGCTGATGAGTCGGTCCGAATATGAGGACGACATCGCTGACGAACCGGTCCGAATATGGGGATGATGGCGCTGGTGAGCCGGTCCGAATATGGGGACGAGGCGATGATAAGCCATGCGTCGTATGAAGGCGACGGTCACCATCCAGGAAGGGAATGGCGAGCCTGGTCGCTAGATAAGGACTTCGGCGCTGGGGCCGGTCTAAATGTGAGGACGAGGCGATGATGAACCGTGCGTCATATAGGGGCGACGGTCGCCGTCCGGGAAGGGATGGCGAGCCCAATCGCTATAACAAGACTTCGGCGCTGGGAGCCGGTCTTGAGATAAATAATCACGTCGCGGCCGAGAGGCTGATCGCGATGTGCGGATGACAATGATGAGGGGCCAGTCCGAAATATGATGACGAGGCGATGATGGAGTCGATCGTCATATAGAGGCGATAGTCACCATCTAGGAGGGGATGGCGAGTCTGATCGCTAGCCCAACACACTCGGCGCTGATGAAGCCGGTGTTGGGATAGGTTGTGACGTCGTGGCCGAGGGGCCGATCGTGATGCGAGGTCGTCATCACTATGAGGCTGATCCAAAAGTCCAAGCAGCGGTCACCATCCGATGAAGGAATGACTGAGACCGGTCTTGGGGATAGATAATCATGCCGAGGCCGAGGGGCCGATCGTGATGTGCGGACGGAGATGATGAGCCGATCCGATAATACGATGACGAGGCAAGATTGGAGCCGATCGTCATATAAGGGCGATGGTCACCATCCAGGAAGGGATGGCGAGCCCGATTGCTAGCTCAAGACTCTCGGCGCTGAGGAAGCCGGTCTTGAGATAGATAGTCACGCCGAGGCCGAGGGGCCGGTCGTGATGTGCGGATGGCGATGAAAATAAAACCAATCCGAGATATGATGACGAGGCAATGATGAGCCGGCCGTCATATAGAGGCGATGGTCACCATCCAGGAAGGGATGGTGAGCCCAATCGCTAGCTCAAGATCGCATTGAGACCGAGGGGTCTGCCGCGATGTGAGGATGACGGCGATGATGATCCGTTCCAATAAATGATGACGAGGCCATGATGGGCCAATCGTCATGTAAAGGCGACGGTCACCATCCAGGAAGGGATGGTGAGCCCGATCGCCAGCTTAAGACTCTCGGCGCTGAGGAAGCCGGTCTTGAGATAGATAATCACGCTGAGGCCGAGGGGCCGGGCATGATGTGAGGACGACGACGATGAGGGGCCGGTCCAAAAATCTATGCAATGGTCGTCATCCGGTAAAGGAATGACTAAGACCGGTCTCGAGATAAATAATCACGTCGAGGCCGAGGGGGTTGATCGTGATATGAGGACGACGACGATGAGGAGTCGGTCCAAATAATGATGACGGGGCGATGGTGAAGCCGATCGTCATATAGAGGCGATGGTCACCATCCGGGAAGGGATGGCGAGCCCGATCCCTGGCTCAAGACTCGCGGCGCTGAGGAAGCCGGTCTTGAGATAGATGATCACGCCGAGGCCGAGGGGCCGGTCGTGATGTGAGAACAACGTCGATGAAGAGCCGGTCCTATAATATGATGACGAGGCGCTGATGAAGCTGATCGTCATATAAAGGCGATGGTCACCATCCAGGAAGGGATGATGAGCCCGATCGCTGACTCAAGACTCGCGGCGCTGAGGAAGCCAATCTCGAGATAAATAATCACGCCGGGGCCGAAGAGCCGATCGTGATGTGAGGACGACGACGATGAGGAGTCGGTCCAAATAGTGATGATGAGGCTATGGTGAAGCCGATCGTCATATAGAGGCGATGGTCACCATCCGGGAAGGGATGGCGAGCCCGATCGCTGGCTCAAGACTCGCGGCGCTTAGGAAGCCGGTCTTGAGATAGATGATCACGCCGAGGCCGAGGGGCCAGTCGTGATGTGAGGACAATGGCGATGAGGAGCCGGTCCTATAATATGATGACGAGGCGCTGATGAAGCTGATCGTCATATAAAGGTGATGGTCACCATCCAGAAAGGGATGGTGAGCCCGATCGCTGGCTCAAGACTCGCGGCGCTGAGGAAGCCGGTCTTGAGATAGATGATCACGCCGAGGCTGAGGGGCCGGTCGTGATGTGAGGAAAACGGCAATGAGGAGCCGGTCCTATAATATGATGACGTGGCAAGGCGTTGGCGCCGGACTGAACATGTAGGACGGTGGAGCTGGTCCGAAGATGAGGGACGGCGCTGGGCGCTCGTCTGAGATGAGGGACGGCGCTGGGCGCTCGTCTGAGATGAGGGACGGCGTTGGGCGCTCGTCTGAACATGAGGGACGGCACTGGGCGCTCGTCTGAAAATGAGGGACGATGCTGGGCGCTCGTCTGAAAATGAGGGACGGCACTGGGCGCTCGTCTCACAAATGAGGGACGGCGCTAGGCGCTCGTCTGAGATGATGGACGGCGTTGGGCGCTCGTTTGAAAATGAGGGACGGCGCTGGGCGCTCGTCTAAAAAATGAGGGACGGCGCTGGGCGCTCGTCTAAGAATGAAGGACGGCGCAAGGCGCTCGTCTAAGAATGAAGGACGGCGCAGGGCGCTCGTCAGAAAATGAGGGACGGCGCAGGGCGCTCGTCTAACAAATGAGGGACGGCGCTGGGCGCTCGTCTAAGATGATGGACGACGCTGGGCGCTCGTTTGAGATGATGGACGGCGCTGGGCGCTCGTCTGAAAATGAGGGACGACACTGGGCGCTCGTCTAAAAAATGAGGGACGGCGCTGGGCGCTCGTGTAAGAATGAAGGACGGCGCTGGGCGCTCGTCTGAGATGATGGACGGCGTTGGGCGCTCGTCTGAGATGATGGACGGCGCTGGGGGCTCGTCTGAGATGATGGACGGTGCTGGGCGCTCGTCTGAGATGATGGACGGCGCTGGGGGCTCGTCTGAGATGATGGACGGCGCTGGGCGCTCGTCTGAGATGATGGATGACGCTGGGCGCTCGTCTGAAAATGAGGGACTGCGTTGGGAGCTCGTCTGAAAATGATGGACGGCACTGGGCGCTCGTCTAAAAAATGAGGGACGGCGCTGGGCGCTCGTCTAAGAATGAAGGACGGCGCAGGGCGCTCATCTGAAAATGAGGGACGGCGCTGGGTGCTCGTCTAACAAATGAGGGACGACGTTGAGCGCTCGTCTAAGATGATGGACGGCACTGGGCGCTCGTCTAGTCCGCATGTATGGTCTTGCTTCGTCCATAATGTGTAGTATTTGCCTGATATGTACTTAGTATTGTTGTGGGGATTTCATTTTTTGTTGCTCGAGGCCGGCGAGTGCGCGCGGTCCTCGGCTTCCCTCTTTTATTTTTTCTTTTTCCTTTTCTTTTCCTTTTTTTTTGATTCCGTTCCCCATTTCAGGGAGTGTCCTTCTTTCAGGCTTCTGCCGAAGGGGTCGCTAGTCCTTCGGCCGGTTCGGACTTCGTTTATAACGTCCGTGATCTCAGGGGGGGGTCCCGTCGCCTATTTATGACGCGAGCTAGACTTTTGGTTGGTTTTCAACGACTGCCGTTGCCCGACCCTGAGTTTGGGGATTTTGTCACCTCGACCATGATTTCAGGCCTGTCGTCCTGCGATCGGGCGCGTGGACGACGCGGTGAACTTTCCATTTCAAGACGTGGGCCGTTTGCGGGCTCGTCGTCCTGGGGACATCGTCGGCCCTGCCTGAGCATTTCGCTCTAAGGGGCCGATACGACGTGCTCTCTCAGCTGGGCCTGAGCCTTTCGCTGATACAAAATACAAAGTGGAGCAGACCTGAGCTTTTCGCTCGAAGGCTGCTGATACGACACGTGGTATCTTCTATTTACATTTCCAAAAAATAAGCGGAATACAATAGGTGCGTTGTTCATGGCAACGGGTTTTGGGCGACGCGATTAGCGTCTCGGAGAACGAGGTGTACCGTTTAACGCTCTCGGGCATAATATCATGTGGGGCCGGTAACGGCTCTCATTTTTAGATGCCCGAGTCACCAAATAAAGGTGGCTAGGGTAGGTCGAATGACCCAAATATAATTCAAATCATCAAATAAAGATGTTCAGTAGACTAGAGCTCGGGTTCACCGCTCTGAGGTTTTTAACCCGCTCTAATAGTGATGATAAAACTAATAACGCCAATAATAAATTTTCATTAGCGACCTCGAGAAATTTTAATCCCTCATAATGGTCTTCACCACCTCGGGGGGTTTTTAACCCGCCATAATGGTGGTGGAAATAATATAATTAATAATAGTAATAATTATACTACTATCATTTAATAAATATTTTAAGTGTATAAATAGGAGGAAATTTGGGGTACTTAGCTTCTTATATGGGCTGCTTGGCCTGAAATATGTTGCTGAGATTGAGGCCCACCACCCTTTTTGACCAATTTTGACCTAGCCCCCCTGATAATCTGCTGCAAAAGCTTTCTCCAGATCCCTTCAGCTTCCTATGCGACCCAGACCCCAAGCAGTTAGACGGGAGCAGCACACTGGTTCAATAGACCGGAGCAGCCCAACAGTGACGGAGGATGGCGAAGGCGGAGCTTAACCAGACTATACCAGCGACGAAGTTTCCTCAGGCGGAGATTGATGTCTTCCTCAGGTGGACCCGACGGCAGCACGAATTGGCCGGGAGTAGGCTCACTATAGCTCCGACAGCGCCGACATATCTTCCTCAGTACCGGCGACGTGTGATACACCCTTCGAGTTGGGTCCGCAGGGGAATTCCGAACTGTTTATTACTGGAGCTCTTAGGGTCCATTAATGGCGGATCTGTGAGGCTTAACTCCAATATCCGAGGCGAGTGAGCTAGAGATGGAAGTCACCGCCTCGGTTCCGAGCCTCGAGCTGCGGCAGCGACCAACAGGGTGCCAGAGGTTGTTTGTAGTGCATCGATCTCAACCTCACTGCGGGCAGCTGGGTTGGCGCAGATCTGGACGGGAAACTGCAGGTCCGTATTCTTCGCTAGGCCTGGGGCAACTGCGGTGCTGGAATTCAGCAAGTGCAGCAGCAGATAGCGTTCTTGACCTTGGCAGAGACGGCGGCTTAGCATTTTTCATTTCCAGATTGTTTTTTATTGTTCTTCACATTTTCAGATCCGTTTTTGACTGATTTCTTTTGTAATTTGGATGAGTTTTTGGAGATTTTGGGAGGAATCTAACTTGATTTTGCTCTAATCTCTCAACGAGAGCACCATTGATGGATTATAGGTATCCAAGTATATATAAAATGGGAGAGATTTGAGCATATAGAGAGGAAGATGAATGAATAGTGGTATTGAGAGTTATGTTCTAGGGTTACAAATGGCTCCAAGAGGAGTATAAATAGGGAAATAATGGGCCGGGCCGCTAATATGGGCCCGGTAGCCCAACTACATAAAAGACTAATCTAGTACATAGTTACATACAAATGACATATAAGCAGTACAATAATACAAATGATATCCGTAAGATGTGTGTGGGCCGTTGTCCGGGCCCAATAGTCATGAGACCCGGGGGTCCGAGTCTATATACTCTATCAGTTACTCTACAGAAATTCTTACTCGATCATACTTAAGCTTTCCGTCCTTCTCACATTCCCAGATTCCGACTACCCCAGGGTCGGCAGTTGATAAGTCTGATTAGTTCATATATTTTAAGTCACTTTTTATAGCATTTCTTGTTAAACTCAGGGCAAGTTGATACATTTTTCTGCGTTTTTGTTATATTTGTGTTAATGTTTGAAATTAGTGTTGAATTTTACGTTATTAAGTGATTTGCGTTTAATTCAAGTGTTTGGATTGATTATATGTTTGTTTTTCACTGCTTACTTGTGTTATTTATATTTTTTGATTTGTCAAATTTCAGCTTGCTATTCCGTATTATATTTCAATTTGATATCTTTTATTACAACATTTGAAATAAAGTAAAAGAAAACCAAAAAAGAGAACCAAATAATGATGTTTTTACTTGGACTGTAATTTGTTGGTCTGGTCCGGTCCGGTATGGTCTGTTTTGGTCTGGTCTGGTCTGATCTGAAATTTATTTTTATATTTTTTGTATAAAGATTTTATTTTTTATATATATTATAATCCATAAATAATTATATTTTATTCATTTATAATTACAAATAATAATAACAATAACAATAACAACAATAATAATGATAACAATAATAATAATAATAATAATAATAATAATAATAATAATAATAATTAGGGGTATGCACTATCCGGTTTAAACCATAAAACCGGACCGAACCGGACCGGAAAAACTGGAATCGGATCGAACCGGAATATATCCGGTCCGGTTCGGTCCGGTCCGGTCCGGTTTTGAACGGGTGCACACCCCTAATAATAATAATAATAATAATAATAATAATAATAATAATAATAATAATAATAATAATAATAATAATAATAATAATAATTAGGAGTGTGCACTAGCCGGTTTAAACCGGACCGAACCGGACTGGAAAAACCGGAATGATATCCGGTCCGGTTCAGTACGGTCCGGTCCGGTTTTGAACCGGTGCACACCCCTAATAATAATAATAAAAATACTAATAATAATAGTAATAATAATAATAGTAATAATAATAATAATAATAGATTTTTAGTATTAAAAAGTAAATCTATTTCGTATAAATTATAGGTTGAGACTAGAATATAAAGAAGATACATATATTACTCCTATTTTGAGAATAAAAGGAGTATAATCTTAATGTGGAACTTTAAACTATTTTTAGTCTAATTTAGGGCTAATAGCTTGTAAATAGTACTCCCTCCGTCCAGGTCATTTCTTCCGGTTTTGACGGGTATCACAAATTTAGGTAGTGAGAATAAAGTGAAAATGTATGATTGTAATTGTGTAAAAAAAGTGAATGAATGTGAACTACATATTTTTTCCAAAATTGGAAGTTGGAAGAATTAATTGGGACGACCCAAAAAGTAAAGTTGGAAGAAATGACCGGGACGGAGGGAGTAATAAATGTTTTTACCGACCGTTTTACAAAAAAGGATGACACCCCATCCACGAGGGCCCCCCAACCCCGACCGGACGGTACGTTGGGAAGATGTAAGTTGGACTATAATTCCAATCTGACAGATAGAGAGTGAAGCTCTGTCCCGATACTTGCAGAGGCCTATGCATTTTTTACCATATTAACCTTGAGGGGATTCAAACCGAGCTAACCCTTTTGCCACTCCTGCCTCTCGGTTGGACCTAACATGATTTACCGACCGTTTTACAATTCTATTTGAGTGTCATTTGTCAACTTCATAATTTGACCATATTGCTCTCCTTGCCTGACCCAGTGACCGCATCTAATGCTACACCTTCGGAATGTTTCCTCCATCCTTCAGTCACTCCAGTCAGACTGCGAGCTTGATCCCGCGTAATTCAGCTATCCGTCGGAAGGACTCATCCCGCACAATTCAATACTCTTAAAGTTTGCAATTTTTTAGACGATGGAAGTGCGATTAATGTTTGTCTTGTTATTGGTGCATTATGCTTCTTCCGCCGGCAGATCGGCAGCCTCTCCGGTTTCTGGTGATGTTGTCGGAATCTCTCCTCAAGGTCCTGGTCATCTTCATCCCCCTTTCCTCATTTTGCTTCTTTCTTTTTTTGTTTATTTTCTTTTATCGATTGAAGTTTTCCATGTTTATTTTACTGCAGACGAGGAGTACTACAAAGCCCTATCAATGGGGGCGTCCATAAAATGCAAAGACGGATCCAACAAGTTCACGAAGTCTCAATTCAATGACGATTTCTGTGACTGCACAGATGGCTCCGATGAGCCAGGTCCTCAATTTATTACCACCTATTAAATATCTAACACCACCCAATTTCATAAAATTACATCTATGCGTGCTTCGCTGTACTTGTAATAACTTCTGGGCTAGCTGGAAATACTTACCGGAGAATCTTGAGTTGTCTTGGTGGTTGATTTTACAGGCACATCAGCTTGTCCGGAAGGAAAGTTCTTTTGCAAGAATGCTGGGCATTCTCCGATATTTATTTATTCATCAAGGGTGAACGATGGCATCTGCGGTACGAATTCTTGCATTCTAATGTATCAGGGTGTCTTTATTAGCCTCTTATGAATCATTGAAGCCCCAACTCTGGTATTAGTGTTTCTCACTACGACACTACCTCCATCCCATTGAAGAAAAGTAAAAATTGTGTGGTTGAGATTTATTTTTATCTTTCTTATGTTCTTATGTTCTTATGTTATTTTTATCTTATCTATTTTATCTTACCTTATCTTTTTATTTTTCTTATCTTTGTTCTTTTTTTGGCTCTGATATCATGAATCGATTCATGTTAGCGGACCCCAAAAACTTTTGGGAATAAGGCTGGGATGTTGTTGTTGTAAAGAGAAAGTGTCAAATTTTGTGGGACAAACAAAAAAGGAAAGTTGTCAAAGTCATGGAGGGAGTACCATTTTTATTACAATATTTGCCATGTATACTCCCTCCCTCTCTCTCTTCCCTTGTGACTTGACAGGCTTATATAAAAAGTGAAATTGTATGGATCTGATTGATGTCAAAAGAAAGAGAAACAATACCATCCTTACAAACCTTTACATAAAAGGAAATTGGAAGAAAAATTTGAAACATCTCAAAAAGCAAAGTTTTAAGAAAATCACGGGATGGAGAGACTATAACTGTATAAGGAATCAAAAGTAATACTCCGTATCTTGTGCAGTTGTTTGACTCTCTTAGTGTATACAACCTGTTTCTTGAACATCAGTTTGCAGTTATCTGTAAAAGTACATGCATACATACAAACTAAGGAACTTCGAAGTTTATATGATGGTTGATAATGTATAAATATGCATTTTCATACTGCAAAATAAATACTTGCATTTCAGTGTATATTTGGAATTTTGGATGCTAATAACTATTTCAAGTGGAATCGACGGTCAAGTATGTCTTTAAAAAATATATCTAAATGATGATGTATTAATTGCTTATGCTGTTATGCAAAGCAGTTGGTCCCTTTCAATGATGACCATGATAATGTGTGATCATTAAATACGTCTTCCTTTCCGGCTTATGTGAATGTGTGTTAACTGATGATTCAATGAGTATCCTTTCATGCTACCATTATACTCCTCCATCCTAAGATAAGGTTCTTATTTTCTATCTTTGTCCGTCCCAAAATAAGGTTCGTGTTTTTTAAAGAAAGAGTTGCGCAATTCATATTATTTATCCCGTGATTTTAAAAGGTGTGCGGGGCTTACACAACTAAGGCACTAAGGTGCAAGGAGTGAAGAATTAGCCTCCAAAGCTTAAGCCTAAATTGATTTAAATGAGCCTTATGCCTTATGGAGTTCTGGTGTCGGAGGTGCACTCACATGACATGTTAGTGTTAAAGGCGCATAGGCTTACCGGGGCTTAAGCCTCAATTTCACACATTAAAATATGGAATCTTGCCCTCTCTTTTTGTTTATTTTTTATTTTGTTTCCATTCTACACACAAATGAAAGAACCTCATTGACTCATTCTTCTTCTTTTTCATCATCCCCTTCAGACTCAATACTGAGACCTACCTCTTTTTTCCGTCTTCAACAGTAACCGAGCAGTCCAGCATCCACCAGTTTCTCATCTCTCTATGTATTTAAACGCCATTCTGTTTTCATCCCTTTTTACTAATTTCTGTTTTTCCTTCCCTCTACTACAGCCCGTATCACTCGCTCTCCCTCTTTAATATCCTCTTCTCTCATTTTCCATAATCTCTTACCCTTTCTATGTAGCTTGTTAACTTGTATAGATGAAGGCATTGAAGGTGGTAATATGGAAGGAGTCAAGGAGGTCGAATTTGGTGATAGAGTTACAAATATAAATAATAATGCAAAGAATGATGCTCTGTTTTTAATTTCAACTTATCAAGTTTGTTTGTTATCATAGTGAATAATCTATTTTGCCCTATTTAATACTCTGTATTATTTTATGTATATGTTTTTGTGGCTTGCGCCTCACACGGCAGAAGCATACCGTCTCGAGGACTGATTTCACCTTTCAAAACATTGATTTATCCCTCCTTTAGATCCAGATATTTTTACTTAATAAGTTAATAAGCATACGAAGTCAAACCCAGAACATGGTCTTGCGATGGAGGGTATTTGTAATACGCATGCTATAATGAGAAAAGGTTATGGCATATCCTATGCTTCAAAAGAATATTTAAATGAAGTCACACATTTGATTATAAGAGTTAAGAACATTAAAGAAATACTAATTGAAGTCATGTGTACTAATGAGGCTGCTTGATCGGGAAAAGCTTGGAGTCACGAGTTACTCTCTTCTAGTGTCAGGACATTGTTGTTATTATAATATTACTATAATACTATTATACTCCCTATGACCCATTTTGTGACATACACTTCCTTTTTTGAGTTGCCCCCAAAATATGAACACTTTCTTAAATTGAACTCCATTAACTTTTTACATTCTCACTTTATCCTTTTATCTATCATTTCAACCTTTACATTTTGTAGACTCTTCTTACTTTTTCTTACTTTTGGGAGTTTAAATTGTAAAACAACCACTTTGTCCTTTATTTATTTAAAACTCACGCCAAACCCACATGTATCTTACATTATGGGGCGGATAGAGTAATATTATTACTAATAGTTTTAGTTTAGGTGTTAATGTTAGTTTTTATTATTAATATATGATTGTTATTAGTAGTAATTAGTAATACCCTATCTGTATTGAGATTCATTTTAGTTAGTATTCCTAACAACTGTATTGTAATAGGTTTATGGTTACTCTAATACCTATTCACAAAGTCTCTTAGGGTTAGTACTTTAGTATAAATAGATGTGCTTTATTCATGAGGAAGCGGTCCATCTCAGTTGGTCGCCGACTCACTCTCCCATACGGGAGGTCTCGGGTTCGAAACTTTATGGAGGGAGTTTCAGCCCTGTTTCCCTGTTTGCTCCAGGGTCCCCCAGCCCCCTCCCGTTGACCCCCCCGGGGTAAAAAAAGTGCTTTATTCATTTGTACCATCATCAATAATTTTGGAGTTATATCTTTGGACTTTTGGAGTGTAGATAGTTAGGTAGGGCACCACCTTCATTTGCTTTATCTTTATTGATTTCAATGCTCTCTTCCCTTTCATCTCCCAACCATACCCGTTAAGATGACTGCAGTCTATTTGCTTATATGTCTTTGAAATACTAGTTGATCTATTTGTATGTTGTTTCGCTGGGATGAACTTCTTCCCAAGGACTTCAATTTTGGCATTATGTGTATCCCCGGTAAATAACTTTTATGGTTGCAATAAAAAAATTCTCAAGAGATTGATGTTTACAGATTGTTGTGATGGAAGTGACGAGCATGCAAGTAAAACCAAGTGCTCAAATACATGCTGGGAAGCTGGCAAGGAGGCTAGAGATAAATTGAAGAAGAAAATTGAAACATATCGAGAAGGTGTTGTTATACGGAAGCAAGAAATTGCACAAGCAAAATTAGCAATAGTTAAGGAGGAAGAAGAATTATCCACACTAAAAAACAAGGAGATTACACTTAAAGATCTTGTTGAGGAGTTGAAGGGTACTCCCTCTATCTCATTTTATCTGTCTTGCTTTCCTTTTTGGTTGTCCCAAAATAAGTGTCACATTTCCTTTTTTGGAAAGAAAAATGTGGTCCACAACATTTCACTTTATTATACTCAAATCTCAACCACAACTTTTACGTTTTCAACCACTTTATAAATAACTGTGCGGCCTGTGCCAAACCAGAATAAGACATAAAATGGGACTGAGGTAGTATAATTTAGCATTAGCTTTGTTGTACTAGTGATAGAGTAGTGACCAAGGTAGTCAAAAGCGCGCGCCTTGTCGCTTAAGCGCACTGTTAAGGGCCCTGGTACAGGATCTCGTCCAAGGCCGTTGATAATGAAAGACGGGATCTGAAGCTATGATGTTGGAATAAAAAAAAACCCTAACTTCCTGCCCTGGGCAAGGAAGGTGATTTCTGGCTCCACCAGTAAATCAAGAGATTAATTAATCCAAACTTAATACTTTATTCAAACTGATAAGCCTTATATAGGCAGAAATAAGTTTCCTAAATAATATTAGGAAACAGATCTAAATTATTAGAGTCATTAATAAGAGATTGCCTAAAATAAGGAAAGCTAGATAAATGGAAATAACTGTGATAAGGAAAGCAGAATAAAAGGAAACAACTAGAATAACTAAAGGGAAATAATTAGGAAAGCTTGTGGACAATTAATTAGGCCCCTTTTATGCGCCTCTGGTACACACGACCAAAACGACATGTATCATCACTCCCTCCATTAGCAACAAGCTTGTCCTCAAGCTTGAAATCTGGAAATGTCTCCCGAAATATAGCATAATTCTCCCAGGTGGCCTCAGCTTCCAGTTTACCCTCCCAATGTACCAAGAGCTCATACAGACCATTGTTGTGGCGAACCTGCAAAACAGCTAAGGGACGGACTAGAAGTGGTTCAGCTGCGAGTGGTGGCAGTTCTCCCATTTGTACTGGTGTGGGACCTGAGTGAGGTTTCAGAAGGGAGACGTGAAACACATATTGAATGCGGGTACCCGGTGGCAAAGTCAGGCGGTAGGCTGCGAGCCCAATAACTTCTGAAACTTGAAAAGGCCCAAAGAACTTTGGCAAAAGTTTGTGGTGACCACGGCTAACTGTGAGTTGCCTGTAAGGGTGAGTGCGTAGCCAAACCCAATCTCTTGGAGCGAATGTTACCTCGCGATGGCCTCTATCATATTGTAGCTTCATTCTTTGTTGAGCTTGGGTCAGACGGCCTTTAGCAGCAGTGAGGATGGCATCGCGGTCAAGGAGCTCATGGTCAATGTTGTCCAGTTTGGCGGTTCCTGGTGTATAAGACAGAAGCTTGGGTGGTTCTCTGCCATAGACAAGCCGAAATGGAGTATCTCCAAGGGAGGAGTGGTAGGAAGTATTGTAGCAATACTCAACCCAAGGCAACCAACGTACCCAATCTCGGGGTCTATCACTTGTGAGGCATCGAAGAAACATTTCAACGGTGCGATTGACAACTTCTGTCTGGCCATCGGTTTGTGGATGATAGGCAGAGGAGAAAGCCAGCTTTGTACCGCTAAGGCGGAATAATTTCCTCCAAAAAGTACTGACAAAAATTTTATCACGATATGAGACAATGGACTCGGGCAACCCATGAAGCCGGAATATTTCCGTGAAAAAAACTGCAGCAACAGACATGGCAGTGAATGGATGACTCAGAGCAAGAAAGTGAGCTGCCTTAGAAAGCCGGTCCACCACCACAAGAATGACTGATTTGCCCTGGACTTTGGGTAGGCCTTCAATGAAGTCCATCGAGATGTCCGCCCAAATATGAGTAGGAATAGGCAGCGGTTGTAGTAGGCCAGCTGGTTGTGTGTTAAGCCACTTGTGTTTTTGACATACCTGGCAATCTCGTATATAGCTAGCCACCTCACAATTCATCCCTTTCCAGTAAAATTCCCGACGGATGCGGTTTAAGGTTTTTTCAACTCCTTCGTGCGCCATTGAATGAAATATAGATATTATGGTTGGAACAATGTCAAAGGATGGCAGCAGATATACCTTATACCGATAAAACAATAGCCCCTCACGATATTCCCATTCAGAACCCAAACTGCCAGATTCAATTTGATGACGTAACTGGAGGATCTCGGGGGACCCTGCTTGAGCCTTGCGGATGTTGTCTAGAAGAGATGTGTATGGAACAGAAAGGGCAGCAATGCATGCTTGATCTTCATGGCAGCGTGATAAGGCATCAGCTGCAATATTGTGTTTGCCCGGTTTGTACTCAACTTTGAAATCATAACCCATAAGCTTGCTCAGCCAATGTTGTTGAGGAGAGGTGGTGAGCCGCTGGTCCAGCAGGTGCTTAAGGCTAGAATGGTCTGTGCTTATCAGGAACTCCCAGCCCCATAGATATGGACGCCAATGTGTGACTGATTTAGCTAGTCCAATAAGTTCCCGTTCATAAGCTGCCAACGTAATGTGTCTGGCTGCAATTTTGCGGCTGAAATATCCTATTGGATGTCCTTCCTGCTGCAAGACTGCCCCGAACCCGCTCCCAGAAACATCGCATTCAATAAGAAAGGGCTTAGTAAAATCAGGTAACTGGAGAACGGGGGCAGTGGAAAGGCAATGCTTGAGAGTATTAAAAGCCGATTCAGCTTCGAGGTTCCAGTTAAAAGAGTTCTTCTTCAAGAGTTGAGTGAGAGGGGCTGTTATGATGCCATAGTTCTGGATAAACCTGCGATAATAACCTGCGAGTCCAAGGAAACCACGTAGAGCAGTTAGGGTTCCGGGTACAGGCCAATTACGGACAGCCGTGACCTTGGTTTGATCGACTTCAACACCGCCATTGTGGATAACATGTCCCAGATAATCTACTCTTACTTCCCCAAAACTGCATTTGGAATGTTTCAAGAACAAACCATGGGCACGTAAGAGTTCAAAGACCAACCGTACATGGTGTACATGTTCTACCCAAGTCTTGCTATAGATGAGAATATCATCAAAAAAGACAAGCACAAACTTGCAAAGATATGGTCTAAAAATATCATTCATCAAGCTTTGGAAGGTAGAAGGTGCATTAGTTAGACCAAAGGGCATTACCAGAAATTCGAAGTGGCCGTGGTGTGTACGGAACGTTGTTTTAGGCACGTCTTCAGGAGCCATGCGTATCTGGTGATACCCGGATCGAAGGTCTAATTTAGTGAAGAAGCGGGCCCCATGCAGCTCGTCTAGTAACTCATCTATCACTGGAATTGGATATTTATCTTTGATAGTGCGAGCATTGAGTTCACGATAATCCACACAGAAGCGCCATGTATTATCGTGCTTTTTTACCAAAAGAACTAGAGACGAGAAAGGGGATTGACTCCGTTGAATGATTCCTTGTTCCAGCATTGTGGTACACTGTCGTTCGATTTCATCTTTCTGAAAGTAGGGATATCGGTATGGCCGCACTACCACAGGTTCAGCACCTGAGATCAGTGTAATACGATGGTCACATGATCTAGAAGGGGGCAGACCCACGGGCTCACGAAAGAGGTCAGTAAAGTTGCCCAAAAGTGCTTCCAGTATAACACGATCTGTGCCCGGTGGTAAGGCCATGCTGGTCGGCCCAGATCGGGGGTTTTGGCCATGCCATTCAACGCGTTTGTTGGACCAGGAAAAGTTCATTGTGAGCTGGGAGAAGTCCCATATAATAGATCCCAAACTGCGAAGCCATTCTACCACTAAAATCATATCAATGCCGGCTAAGGATAAGACATAGCAGTCAGCCCGGAAGTTGATGGTGAGGATTGTG
The DNA here is from genome assembly GCA_945859875.1 of Cuscuta europaea. Lineage (NCBI taxonomy): Eukaryota > Viridiplantae > Streptophyta > Magnoliopsida > Solanales > Convolvulaceae > Cuscuta > Cuscuta europaea. The sequence goes on from CAMAPE010000006.1 coordinate 8,222,175, forward strand.
AATTCCAGATTAGGGATTCTGCCCACAATCGGAACTCGTTCACCATTGGCCACAAGTACAAATAAATGAGACGGTTGAAGCGTAGGAAACTCAAATTGCTTGACAACACGCTCATGAATAAAGTTATGGGTGCTGCCAGAGTCTACCAGGATCGTGATTGGGGTTCCTTGAATAGTTGCTGCAATCTGCATAGTGGTTGCAGACCCGATCCGGTCATAGCATGCAATGATAAGGCCATGTCGTGTTCAGCTACGGGAATAATCACGTCCTCCTCGTCATCTAATATCTCCAATGCAAAGAGTTGCTTGCAACGGTGTCCACGAACATATTGTTCATCACAATGATAGCAAAGGCCTTTAGCTTGACGGCTGGCTGCCTCGGCTCTAGAAATTCGTCGACGCCAAGGAAGAGCCTGTTGGGTGTGGTCAACGGTCTGCCGCGATTCAGAAGTTACGGAATTGCCCTGAGACACTACAGGAGGTGGGTTCTGTCGTGGTTAGGGTCTGTGGGACACGATTGAAAGAGGTGTCACAGTTTGTTGCTTGCGTTCAATTGCAACGTCCTAGCTGCCAGGGGCTTGAAATTCAAGTTCTAAACGGACGTCAATACAAAGTCCTGCCATGAATGCGTTGACCTCAAATTGGCTGGGTAAGCCGTCAACACGTGCTAGTAGTCATTGGAACGAACTAATGTATTCGTCAACGGTGCCGGTTTGTTTGAGTTGAAAAAGATCTCCAGAAGGATTAGAGCTTAATGGAGGGCCGAAACGGAGAAGACAATTCTCTGAAAATGTTTTCCATGAGATGCCTGATTGGAGTTTTTCAGCCCAAAGTTGAGCATCGCCCACCATGTGGAAGGTGGCCAAGCCCACACGTGCCATTGGAGCTATTTGTTGGTGCGCAAAGAACCGCTCACAGCATTTCAACCAACTCAGAGGGTCCCCTGTACCGTCAAAGGATGGAAATTCAAGTTTGGAATAACGAGGAACCATACTGGAATCACCACGGTCGCGATTCTGGTTGTCATCGTTCAAGCTTGTAGATCTGCCGCTCAATGCGGTGAGTTGAGAAGAAAAAGAATTCATCATGTCAGTAATCTTTGCCTCAAGAGTCCCTTGTCGCTGGTTGATGTCTGCCATGAAAGTTTTGAAGGTTTCAACATTAAGAGTTTCGTTGCCCATCGTACTGGATGCTGATACCAAATTGTTAAGGGCCCTGGTACAAGATCTCGTCCAAGGCCGTTGATAATGAAAGACGGGATCTGAAGCTATGATGTTGGAATAAAAAAAACCCTAACTTCCTGCCCTGGGCAAGGAAGGTGATTTCTGGCTCCACTAGCAAATCAAGAGATTAATTAATCCAAATTTAATACTTTATTCAAACTGATAAGCCTTATATAGACAGAAATAAGTTTCCTAAATAATATTAGGAAACAGATCTAAATTATTACATTAATAAGAGATTGCCTAAAATAAGGAAAGCTAGATAAATGGAAATAACTGTAATAAGGAAAGCAGAATAAAAGGAAACAACTAGAATAACTAAAGGGAAATAATTAGGAAAGCTTGTGGACAATTAATTAGGCCCCTTTTATGCGCCTCTGGTACACACGACCAAAACGACATGTATCGCGCACCAGGCACAACGAGCAGGGGCTCCAGCGCTTGGGAGAAGAGGAGGCGCACACAGATGGTTAGGCGCAGCTTAAGCGCAGAAGTGCATGAAGCACTGAAGCAAAATAAGTCGCACGCTTGGGTCGCCTGCTGCGAATAAGGATGACAGCCTTTTGTTTTCTTTAAAACTTTCAAAAATAATTAGCTATATATGTAATAACACTCAGCCCATCTAAATAATAGGGTATGTGAAAAACATTAGAATATACTTTAGAATATACTTTATAATATGCTTTAGAATATTCTTCTATCTTTAGAATATGCTTTAGAATATTTTTGGAATATACTTTGGAATATACTCTAGGATATTATTATTGTATAGAATCTTATAGGAATATTCTATCTTTGTAATGTATATGTATATAGGGACTTAACCCTCCAATGAAATACACAGAAAATCCTTCTCTCCATGTTCATTGTCATTCTAGTTTATACTTTAACATGGTATCAGAGACTTCTATTTCAGTTTAGTTTTCAGATTTTAGATTAGTTTTTTTTTTCCAGATTTCAGTTCAGATTTCAGTTCAGTATTCAGCCTATGTTCTTTCCGTGTTTTCAGTCATAGCCTTATTTTCTTCCTACCGGGTTCTTTCTCCAAGAACTTGAGTTAATTTCAGAACCTTACACACCATTCTACCTCCTACCGAACCTCTACAAACCATTAAACAGAACCTCAGAACCTCTGTCCATGTCCAGACCCTCATTCCAGGACATCAATACACCCTAGAACCAGAACCTTTGTCCAGACCAACACCGTCCTATCTCACCTCCGTCCTAACCAGTTGCACTTGCCGCCGCCGACTACGCCTTTGGAGTCCGCACCAGCAAAGCTTTGCACGTCAGTCACACGCGCCGTCACACGCGCCGGCGAGTAAAGCTTCTCAGTTGACCGGATTTTTGATCGGAAATCCCCATCTAGGTTGCCTCAGTATTCTCTGCCAGGCGAATCAATTTTTCCGATCTGCAAGCTTTTGGATCCATAGGCTTCATCGAGGTTGGCGACACAAATACTTTTGGAAGGCGTATATATTTTCTTTATTCGTACCAGATTGTTGAGACTGGGTGAGCTGGCTCGCGTTAGTAAAGGGCTGCGTATGATTTTGGAGTTGCCGCTGTCAACTTGCTGGTAAGTCTTAATTAGCTGTATTTATTTATTCTAAAAAAAACAAAAAAAAAACAAAAAAAAAAAACAAAAAAAAATTACAAAAAAAAGAAAAAAAAAGAATGTCTTGTACGGGTCCATTTGGCAGAGGAGTAATATGCAGTTACTGCAAGAAGCCCGGGCACTTGATCAAAGAATGTAGGAAATTGCTATTCAAGAATCAAGGAAATCAGAGCTTGTATTTAGATTATACTTTAGCGGTAGCTTTGTTGTACTAGTGATAGAGTAGTGACCAAGGTAGTCAAAAGCGTGTGCCTTGTCGCTTAAGCGCACCAGGCACAACGAGCAGGGGCTCCAGCGCTTGGGAGAAGGGGAGGCGCACACAGATGGTTAGGCGCAGCTTAAGCGCAGAAGCGCATGAAGCACTGAAGCGAAATAAGTCGCACGCTTGGGTCGCCTGCTGCGAATAAGGCTGACATCCTTTTGTTTTCTTTAAAACTTTCAAAAATAATTAGCTATATATGTAATAGAGTAATAGGGTATGTGAAAGACATTAGAATATACCTTAGAATATACTTTATAATATGCTTTAGAATATTCTTCTATCTTTAGAATATGCTTTAGAATATTTTTGGAATATACTCTAGGATATTATTATTGTATAGAATCTTATAGGAATATTCTATCTTTGTAATGTATATATATATAGGGACTTAACCCTCCAATGAAATACACATAAAATCCTTCTCTCCATGTTCATTGTCATTCTAGTTTATACTTTAACATGGTATCAGAGACTTCTATTTCAGTTTAGATTTCAGTTCAGATTTCAGTTCAGTATTCAGGCTGATTTCAGTTCAGTATTCAGCCTATGTTCTTTCCGTGTTTTCAGTCATAGCCTTATTTTCTTCCTACCGGGTTCTTTCTCCAAGAACTTGAGTTAATTTCAGAACCTTACACACCATTCTACCTCCTACCGAACCTCTACAAACCATTAAACAGAACCTCAGAACCTCTGTCCATGTCGAGACCCTCATTCCAGAACATCAATACACCCTAGAACCAGAATCTTTGTCCAGACCAACACCGTCCTATCTCACCTCCGTCCTAACCAGTTGCACTTGCCGCTGCCAACTACGCCTTTAGAGTCCGCACCAGCAAAGCTTTGCACGTCAGTCACACGCGCCGTCACACGCGCCGGCGAGTAAAGCTTCTCAGCTGACCGGATTTTTGATCGGAAATCCCCATCTAGGTCGCCTGAGTATTCTCTGCCAGGCAAATCCATTTTTCCGATCTGCAAGCTTTTGGATCCATAGGCTTCATCGAGGTTGGCGACACAAATACTTTTGGAAGGCGTATATATTTTCTCTATTCTTACCAGATTGTTGAGACTGGGTGAGCTGGCTCTCGTTAGTAAGGGGCTGCGTATAATTTTGGAGTTGCCGCTCAAAACATGCTGGTAAGTCTTAATTAGCTGTATTTATTTATTCTAAAAAACAAAAAAAAAACAAAAAAAAAACATAAAAAACAAAAAAAATTACAAAAAAAAGGAAAAAAAAAAGAATGTCTTGTATGGGTCCATTTGGCAAAGGAGTAATATGCAGTTACTGCAAGAAGCCCGGGCACTTGATCAAAGAATGTAGGAAATTGCTATTCAAGAATCAAGGAAATCAGCGCTTGTATTTAGATTATACTTTAGCAGTAGCTTTGGTGTACTAGTGATAGAGTAGTGACTAGTGACATTGCAAATGAGTCCATTGTACTGACTTGATATCTTCCATCAATTAAGAAGAAAGGGGTCCAAAAGAAATGAAACACAATTGCCTATGGGTTGTCTAAGAGTTTGTTATGTAGGTATTTATCTTGGAGTATTTTTGCTAAGATATGGCAAGTTCATAATTTGGTGTTCCATATTTCCCTTTCTCTATATTGAACTCATCATTTATAATGTACCTTTTTGTTTTCTTGTATATCCATCTTGACTTTCCCCTTCTTAGTTTGGTCGACTATCTTATGGACATTTTGTTTTTGTTGCTTAACACCCGCTTCCATAAATAAACAACTTTTCAACACGATTTGTGCTCTTTACATATTTTTTTAGCATATTCATCTGATGAACCTGAATTCCCTAATTTACAATATGTTAAAGTTCTCGCGCTGATACACTTCCTAATACATGTTGCATGATTAAAACAGCTTTATTTTGTTTCAGTTCGTTAATAGTTTAGTCAATTCATTTTAGTCCATACTCCATATATCCTTAAATTATGTTCTGGTTTTCTTTGCCACACTTATTAAGTAAAACTATCTGGTTGACACCAGAGATTTATGTAGAATGGTAAAAATATTGAACCATCAAATTCTACCCTTAAAAGGAAATAGGAAGATGATTTTGAGGCAACCGAAAAGAAAAGTGAGAATCTAATTAGGGTGCAGAGTTAATATTCGATGATGATAAAAAAGGTTTACAATAGGTGTTATTTATACAATCACTAATCAAGTCTATAAGGTATGTAATAATACAATAATAATGATAGAGATATGTAACGACTAAATGCAATATAATGCCTTAAATGTCAATTATTTATTTCCTTCAATACGCCCCCGCAAGCCAGGTATTCTGTCGCTTCCAAGAATCCTGAGATTGTCTCTAAGAAGGATAATGCGTTGCCGAGGAAGTGGTTTGGTGAAGGCGTCAGCTATTTGAGCAGAAGATGGGATATGATGCACTTGAAGAAGGCCACGTTGAACCCACTGCCGAACAAAATGAAAGTCAATAGCTACATGTTTCATGCGGGAGTTGAAGACAGGATTGACTGAAGATGTAGTAGCACCTTTGTTATCACAAAGGAGGAGTGGAGGAGAAAGGAGCGGGTGCCGCAACTCACACAAGAGAGATTCGATCCAAATAATTTTAGAGGCAGCGGCGGAAAGAGCTTGATATTCTGCTTCCGTGGAAGACTTAGCAATAGTGCGCTCTTAACTGATCTCCAAGATATAAGAAATTCCCCGAGAAAGATGGCATATGCGCCGGTAGAGGAACGATCATCAGGATTCCTTGCTGAATCAGCATCAACAAAGGCACATAGAGAGGGGGAGGTGTTGCGACAAAGATAGAGGCCATGAGAGGCAGTGCCGTGCAGATAGCGCAAGAGACGTTTGAGAATTGCCAATGATTAACCGTAGGTTTATGCATAAATTGAGCTAATTTGTTAATAGCAAAAGCAACATCTGGGCAAGTAAGATTCAAATATTGAAGAGACCCGAGGACCTGTCGATAGAGAGTGGCATCACAAGAGCCTGAACTATCAAACAGAGTTAAAGAGGCAGAAGAAGCTTACGGTGTAGCCACAGGATTAGCCTAATCCATTTTAAGACTTTTAATAAGTCCATAATGTGTTTATGTTGATCAAGAAAGAGTCCACCCTGTGTAGGAGTAACCTGCATGCCCACGAAATAGTGTAAGGCTCCTAAATCCTTGATAGAGAACTTATGGGTCAATGAGTCAATAGTCTGACGTATCAAGTCCGTTGTAAAACCAGTAACAATGATGTCATCCACATAAACCAACACATAAATATAAGATGGATGGGAGGAAAATATGAATATACTAGTATCAACAACAGACTGATGAAATCCAAGTGAGAGAAGAAATCCACTAAGAGCCTGATACTATACCCAAGGCGCTTGCTTAAGATCATAAATGGATTTTCGAAGACGACACACAAACCTAGAACTATCATTAAAACCAGGCGGTTGCTTCATGTAAACTTCCTCCTGAAGAGTCCCATGTAGGAAAGCGTTGTTGACATCTAATTGATGTACCGGCCAATCATGAGAGAGAGCAATAGTCAAAACGATGCGAATAGTGACCGGTTTTATGATCGGACTAAAAGTATCACTGTATCAGAATAATCAATCTCGGGCGTTGCTGAAAGCCCTTAGCTACTAGCCGAGCCTTGTAACGATCCAATGAACCATCCGACTTATACTTCATTGTATATACCCATTTACAACCTACAATATTCTGGCCAGGCTGAGGTGGAACAAGATCCCAAGTAACCTGTCGAACCAAGGCATCAAATTAACATAGCACTCCGCCATTCCGGTACCTGCATAGCTTGAGAAGCACGAGTGGGAATTATATGGTGAGGTAGAGGAATATTAGTAGCAATATTGGCTTGTTTACGGGGTCGAAGGGTCATTGGATGAGTACGTTTGGGTGGGGAATTATCGAGGTGTGGGGTTGCAGTAATAAGCTCAGTGGTGGTGGGTGGATGAGGGGTGGGTATAGGAGGATTGGGTTTGGGTCGACGGTGGTAAGTAATGATTTGTGGCAGTGTGGCTTTAGGATGGGGAGAAGTTTGGATATCACTTTGGGTGGAAGTATTAGGTGACTTACCGGGAGTGAGTTGTTGAGTCGAGGTATGAGTAGGAGAAGACGCCCCCGTGACTAGAGTACCTGAAATGGGAAGATAAGACATGGAAGGTTGAAGCCAATGATCAACTTCAGAAGTGATATTTGAGACTGGTGGTGGGGATGTAGAAAAGGTGAAGATTGTCTCGTCAAACACAACATGTCTGCTGACAAAGATCCGGTTAGTGGTAAGATCAAGACAACGATAGGCACTTTGTTGGTCACAATACCCCAAGAAAACACACGATTTAGAGCGTGGTTCCAATTTATGAGTGGTATAAAGACGTAACCAAGAGAAACACTGGCACCCAAAACCAACAAGTTTAGTATAATTAGGAGGTTGTTGGAAGAGTTTTTCATATGAGAAAAGGGTCAAATAAGGCCTTCTACTATTATGAAATAGTCACATAAGGCCATGTACTCAATAAAGTGTCATATACGTACCTCTACTTGTATAAAGCATTCAAATGAGTCCTAACGGCTTATTTAACACCTCCTAATCCTGATTTTAGCTTACATGTCGATTTTTTGACTTGTATTTCAACCAATCTTAGTTAAATATTCAACATATGCCGTATAATGTATTCTAAAAAGATGGTCAGAAGTACGTTGAAACCGAGATTAAGAGGTGTTAAATAGGTCATTAGGACTCATTTGATTGCTTTTTACAAGTAGAGGTACTTAAATGACACTTTTTTGCGTACATGGCCTTATGTGACTATTTCATAATAGTAGATGGGCTTATTTGACCCTTTTCTCTTTTCATATGGAGTGCAGAAGTTAAGGGAGAGAGCAGGTTGTCTATTGATAAGATAAACAGCTAAGATAAACAGCTGTAAGAAAAGCATAAGACCAATATTGAAGAGGTATGGACGCATGGTGAAGTAGGGTGATACCAGTTTCCACAATGTGACGATGTCGACGTTTAGCAAAGTCATTGTGTTCTGGAGTGTAGGGGGGAGGGGTAAATAAATGAGAAATACCACATGTGCTTAGGAATTTCCCTAAGGTTATGTATTTGCCTCCCCCATCAGAATAATCTGTTTTAATTGTGCGTTGAAAAAAGTTTTCAAGAATCTTTTTAAACTCCTGAAAGAGTGGAGTGACCTCACGTTTATGAGCCATAGGGTAAAACCAAATATATTTGGTATAATGATCGACAAAAATAACACAGTAACGAAAGCCATCAACAGAATTAACACGAGCGGGACCCCAAACATATGTATATATTAAATCTAAAGGTCTAGAGCTCGTAAGAGATGATTTTGCAAATGGCAGCTTATGGCTTTTATTACTAGCACACGAGACACATAAAGAATTATTTGTAGTAACATCAGAAAAAGAAATACCTAAGGAAGAGAGATTTTTTTTTGTGATAGGGAGGGCAGGATGCCCTAAACGACAATGCCAATTATTAAGGGAAAATTTTTGTGTGATGTGAACGGATGGAGATGGTGGAGGAGGTACATCTGGCAAGCTGTAAACGTCTCCTTTATTCATACCCCGTAACAAAATTGCTCCCGTTCGCCGGTCCTTAGTACAAAAAGAAGAATGAAATTCAATTAGTACGTCATTATCACGACATAATTTGGCGACATAAATTAAATTGGTATGAATAGAAAGGACAAAAAGAGTATTAGGTAGGGAAAGAGAGTGAAGGGTCATATGCTCGACTTGTGCTATTGCAAGACCTTTACCGTTAACCAATCACAAAAGAATCAGTGCCAGTATAATCAGATGCCAAGGTAAGATTATTCAGGTTATTGGTGACGTGATTGGTCGCTCCAGAATCAAGTAGTCAGCCATTGTGACGAGTGACAGTCGTATTAACTTGGGGAGGATAAGCTTGTTGTTCAAACCGATGTCAACAGTTGAGAGCAGAATGGTTCGGTTTCCCACAAATTTGACATGTAACATTGGGCCCGAAATTACCACTCCCTGAATTGTTGCGGGCTGCCTGATTGCTTGTAGGACCCCCAGAATTGTTATTTCCACGTCGGTTGGGACTGTAATGAGTATTGGGTCGCTGGTTTCTGGGTTGATTCCGATTAGTATTGCGGGCCGAATAATTAGTGCGATTGGGCTGTTGCCTGTTGTTGAAATTGGGGCGGAGGTCCAAAGCCCAAAATTGACGGGGCTGAATCTCTGCGAGCCACAAGTGCTGCCGACTCTTCTGTAGTCATGTTATTAGCCGTCACCACAACAACGGATGAGTTAAAGTCTTCTTTCCGCTTCATGGAGTCTTCGAAGCCAGTGAGATAGATCGTCTTAAACCTGTTATCGCCGCAGGTACGAATGAAGCTAGCAAAGGATTCAAACTCAGGTCGGAGTCCCTCCAGTGCTTGAACGACGAAATCTTCATTGTCTACAGGCCGGCCGGCCTGAGCCAGTTCATTGGCGAGCGTGCGCAGGTGATGGAGATACGCCCCCACTGGTTGAGAGCCTTGTCGGGTGTGGCGGAAGATGTCCTTCATGTTGCGGATTTGGGATGGTGAACAAGTCCCGTAGAGTTCCTCTAGAGTCTTCCAAACTGCTGCAGATGTGCGAGAGGACCCAACCAAAGGTTTACAGGTCGAATTCAGGGAAGCTATGAGGATGTCGGATAAGCCGGTCTTGCCTAGTCCACCGGAGATGACCATCAACATCACTCTTCGGTGGTGGGGCAGCATCATCAGATATATACTGATCAAGATGAGACCCAAAAAGAAGATCCCAAATCTGATCCCGCCATACCAGGTAATTTGAACCATCAAGTTTTTCTGGGAAGTAACTGGGATTTAACAGGATTAATCCATCTGGGGTGAGAGGTGCTGTAAGTGTGGTTGAAGGAGTATTAGAAGGGATAGGTGTACTGGTAGGGATGTTGTCGAGGTCTCCTTGCTGGAGGAGAACCTCAGGGTGGCTGTCGTTTGTTGTCATAGGGGTAATAAGGAAAAGGGCTGGTTAGAGCTCAGTGGCTCTGATACCATAATAGAGAAGAGAGGAACAAATGATTTGAGTATATTCGATGATGATAAAAAAGGTTTACAATAGGTGTTATTTATACAATCACTAATCAAGTCTATAAGGTAGGTAATAATACAATAATAATGATAGAGATATGTAACGGCTAAATGCAATATTATTCCTTAAATGTCAATTATTTATTTCCTTCAATAGTTATCAAGTCAATTTGATGTTCTTAGTTATTGGAGTAGCACATTAGTCATAGTTAGCTTTGTAGTCAATTACATATTTGTAGGTATTTGGGCAGTTTAGGGTTCCTTGTATTTGCAAATTATAAAACGAATAACTAGTTTTTCTGCACTAGTCAAGTACCATACATGCAAAAAAAATCTTATAAAGAAGCCAGGGAGTTGCGGGAACTAAACTCCCTGGCTTATTGGGACTTGAACTTTTTTCTACAAATATTTTAATTTAATCTACTTCATTCTAGCACACAAGGAAGAGATAGAGAAGGCTGAGGAGAAAGAGAGGTTGGAGAAAGAAAAAGAAACACAAAGGAAAGAAGTAGAACAAACAAAGCTGGAGGAGACTAAAACACACGATGAATCTGAAAATCATTATGAAGCAGTGAAGGATAACATCAATGAAGAGATACAGAAGGCTGATGAGAAAGAGAGGTTGGAGAAAGAAAAAGAAACACAAGGGAAAGAAGTAGAACAAACAAAGCTGGAGGAGTCTAAAACACACGATGAATCTGAAAATCATTATGAAGCAGTGAAGGATAACATGAATGAGGAGATTGGTCTTCTTGATAACTCTCTTGAAATACAGGTTTGGTTTAGTCACATATGCGTTTGACAATGTGGATTAAATGATGCACAAGTTATGATGAATTGATGAGTATAAAATAATAAGATTTAATTGATGATTTGGAACAAGCAAAATAAGAGAACCAAATGAAATATTAAGATTCACATCGATGCTTTTGTAATTATAAATTCTGAGGAAGATACATACTTATATGGATGAGCACTGAGCATGCATGAATGGCCTTAATGCTAACCTAGGGTTTTCGATTCTTATAATTTAACACATTTATGAGTCTTTTTACTTTGGGGTAACCTCTAAGCTAGGTTATCTAGTTCATACATTTCAGAACATCTTGTACGTCTTTTTGTGGTGTATAATTTGTTCAAGAAGCCCTCTAATGTTCGTTAAAGTCGCATTTTATGATTCATACCTTAACTTTAATCCTATTGCTTCATAAGGTGTTCTCTCTCAAAGTGCAGATTTTTTTCCATGCTTCTTCTAACCATTAATAGATTGTTTTTCAAACTTCATAGGTTATAGGTCTTAATTCGTTATGTACACCAAGAAAATCATGCATAGCTTTTTTCATCAATCATAACTACACCGTATCACTTTTTCCCCACATTGAGTACAAGTGTACAACCAATACTTATTACTTGTAGCCATCTTCCAGAACGAGGTCGAAGATCATGATGTTGCTTTGGATAAAGTTGAAATAAGTGATTCAACAATGGATGAATTTCCTAGTGAGGAATCAGATCAGGTGCCAGATGATTTTCCCAAGGTGCATCAGTTTTTGAATTTGAAATGTAGTATCTTATAATCTTAGTCATATACTTTACATGAAAATAACTAGTGCTTCAATTGTTCAACAGTTGGTGGAAAAGCAAAAGCAGCCGTCCGATGATGGTGGTTGTGGTGGTAGGTGTGATGGTGGAGGTGATGATAAATTTGGTCATATTACCAGTGAGGTAGTAAAACCTTGATTATATTTCTGATCAATCATCTATGTTTTGTATAGAAATAACAGAATAATGTATTATATCTGAAGTCTAGAGTAGTTTCTTGTTTTTATCACTAAGATATATGAAACGAGTGAAGCCAACCATCACCAGGGTTAGAGTTATGATATTCATCACCCCCCCCCCCCCCCCCCCTCCTCAAGGTTTAGAGCTATGAAAGTTTAGGACAACAGTCTAATACTATATTTACTACAAAACAAACTTGGTCACTCATAAATGCCAACAGAACTTAAGACTTGACTATTATCAAGTGAAGAGCAAAAGGTCATCTTTGTACTGACCAAAATTGGCTTTCAATTATTGAAAATTTAACACAAATATGCTTTATAATAACGTTATAGATTATAAAAGGTATATGAATCTTTGGACATGTAAGTAGCGGTCGCTTATGGCTGGCCAAAGTGTGAAATAATGGATCCCTAACAGGTATATTATTACAAAGCTCCAGAAGCGTGAATCTGTTGACAGAGGACTAGGGAGTTGGTTTGGTGGTTACCAATTTGAGCATGGTGAAAGGAGATCTATAGGAATCAGTCAGGAAATAGGTAAAGGCAGTAAGGGAGTGAGAAGAGGATTGTTATCTAATATGTCAGATATACGAGTTAGTGAGAAGGTGTGAAGCATAATGAAAAGTTAGGCGCATGTGGGTAACCCAAGAAAACATGTTCCTTTTTATTTGTATGGTAACTTTCAAGTTTGGAGTCAGATTCAAGCCCAAATCCTTGGATCTGTGGCCTGACCAAAACATGATGTTTTTTGGCTGCTTGAAATGGCTGAAACAGAATTTTACAAATCTGACTTGAATCATGAACAATAAGCATCCCAATTTTTTCATTTTTATGCCCACCCCAGATCTGTTTTTAGTAGCTGCACATCAGCGTGTTGGCATATGATATATTTTTAATGCCATTCTAACATTGTGGATAGAGTGCGTGTACCTATTGCATATAGAAGATTACCACGAACCTGGCCTTATGCTGCTTCTTATTGAGGCAAAACTGTTCTGGTTGTTATTTGGCATAGTAATGTATTCTGGAGATTACCACGGAATAATAGTGCTTATTCCATGTTTATCTGCTTCTTGTTTTTTGTGTGCTGTCCAGGCTATACTCTTATACCTAACTTCTCAGATCATGTGAATCATAGTGACTGGTTTCTGGAACATGTTTGTACAGTTTTGTGCATGTGCTCTATATTAGATTTAAACAGTTTGCTTCCTATGAACTCGTATGTCTTATTCTTCTCTTGGTTCCCATTTTTCTGTGATGAGGGATTTTCTTGTCCTTGTTTCATTATTCAACTCTGTCATTTGTATAAAGTTATGTATTTAGTGGCTACAAAGTTTATACATCTGTAGCATTTCCATCATTGCTAGTTTTTGCACTACTATGTTCATCCATATGATGGCAATTCTTGGACAAGGATAGCACTACTATGTCCATTTCACTTACTACTGTTTGGCATTTCCAGGAGAATGAAGAGATTCAAAATACAAAGTCCTTGTCAAGGGAAGAGTTGGGGCGCCTCGTTGGTTCACGTTGGACAGGAAAAAAGTCTGAGCAGGGAATAGAAGTGAAAGAATCTCCGAAAGGTAATGATCAAGAAGACCACGATGATCATCATGATGAAGTAACTAATGAAACTGATGAAGAATATGATGCATATGATTCTGAGGAGGATGACCTTAAAAATGAAGATGACGATGCTGAGGCTGTAGACGACGTAGAAGAATATGGTGGGGAAGATAATCATGTCTCAAGTTCTTCATACAAGTCTGAGTCCGATGATGATTTCGATTTAGGAGGTCTGCAGAGAGTTTCTATAGGCTATTTCCATGCACTGTGATGACACCTGATATTTTCCATTTAACTGATACCTAATTTCTTTCAGATGCTACTAATCCACCTTGGATGGAAAAGATAAAACAATATGTCCGGAGGCTTTTTGTAGCTGTTAATTTGTTCCGGACTCCAGTAAACATTTCTGGTAGCGATTGAGGTTTATTTGCTTTGTTGTGCAATAATCCATGATGATTGCTAATGTGTCAGCATTTCACTTTCTATAGATGCTACACGCGTGCGGAAAGACTATGACGACTCAAGTGCCAAGTTGTCAAAAATACAATCAAGAATATCTAGTCTGACGCAAAAGCTAAAACATGATTTTGGTAGGTCCAAAGATGATCATTTTGAAATTGGGACGGGGTTAGGTAAATAGGATGAAGAGGAGGATTGATTACTTTTCAATCTTTTCATTCCACATAAATTTCACTATTTGCATGCCCTGAATTCACGCTTTTGTTGCAGGGCCGGACAAGGAATTCTATTCATATTATGACCAATGTTTTGAAAGCAAGCAGAATAAGTTAGAGCTTTTCATTTTCATTTTTCTTCTCACCTGCATTACTTTTGCTCAATCATTCTTTATTTTGCTATTTCAAAAAATGGTCTCAGGTATACGTACAAAATTTGCCCTTTCAAAGAAGCTAGCCAAGTCGAGGGCTACAGTACAACTCGTCTGGGGTATGTTTTTTTACTTTTCTTATGGTATATGTTCTAAAAAACAATACATAGTTGCACCTCAGTTAACTGCAAAAACACTGATCAAAAGTTAGTAGGTAAAGTATAGTGGGAGAGAGGAAGTGGGTGTAAAAGTAGGTAATAAAGTAAGGGTAGAAGAGTAACTTTATATTAAAAACTTGCCAAAAATAGAAGTGTGAAGTTTATTTTGGACTACCCAAAAAAGAAAGTGTGAAGTTTATTTAGGACTGGAGGGAGTATTTTTTTCAGAAAATTGCATATTTAATTCACTTATGACTGTCCATTATTAATTATTAGTTCTTAGTTATGTAACTTTACTCACTTGTAAAAGAAATTTGTTCACATTAAGGACTTCCATCAGAATGTACTATTTCCAGCATAAAATTTCATGCAGGCAGCAGCTTTTCCTTTTCTGGTGAGATTTTTACTTTAATGGTACATTCAGATAAAGAAGTCTACAATGTGAACTAACCTATTAGTCACAAGACATTACACGGACTAATAAAAGCACATGCACAAGGAGACTAAATCAGCAAATATCCCATATTTGCTGATTTGGTGGACAGGTGCACATATTCGTTGAGGGCTGTATATCTAAGTATTGAAGTCCCGTCTGACTAATCAAGCGATTGTGGGTTCGTGTCCCACTGGGCGTGCCTAAACTCCGCCATGAGACCAGTTTTTGGTATCATGCCTGTCCCAAGCCAGGATAAAGGAGGAGGGTGCTGTGGTAGGCGCGTGACGACCAACAGTATCACTTAGTCACATGACATGACATGAATCGAAACAGCCAGGTCGTCGCCTGTGAGAGATGCGTCATCCCTCCGCCTAGGATGTAGTGATAAGAATGCTAACGCTGTTAGGTCGTCGCCCCGGAAGCGACACCCCACTCCAATGCCCGGGGATGGTGTCAAATATGCAAGGGCATTGTGGGGGTCGATGTGTTGTGAAGAAGAGAAGGCAAAGTGCTAAATTGTGTTTTGGGACATGGAATGTTGGCTCTCTTACGGGAAGATCATCTGAGATAGCCGAGGTTATGAAGAGGAGGAATATCAACATAATGTGCAAGCAAGAAACTAAGTGGGTTGGAGAAAAGGCACGTGAGATTAATCCCGAAGGTTTTAAGCTGTGGTATTCGGGGAGAGAGAAGAACAAAAATGGAGTAGGCATTATGGTGGTGCATGATTATGTTGAAGGAGTGGTTGAAGTCTTTAGGAAGAACGATTGCATCATGAGCATTAAGTTGATAATAGGAGATGAGATCGTGTTTGTGGTAAGTGCCTATGCACCACAAGTGGGATTGGATGCATCTATCACTCAACAATTTTGGGAGGATCTTGAAGAAGTGGTGCGACGAGTGTTAAGGGGAGAGAAGCTAGTCATAGAAGGCGACCTCAACGAGCATGTGGGCCCAAGTCGTGATGGTTTTGAGAGTATTCATGGTGGACATGGTTTTGGCACTAGAAATGAAGCGGAGAAGAACATTCTGGATTTTGCCTCGACATATGAGTTGGTTGTGATGAACACTTGGTTCAAGAAAAGAGACTTTCACCTTGTCACCTATAGAAGTGGAACTAATAGTACCCAAATTGACTACTTTTTAGTACGGACGACTTGGAGAACTAGCTACACCGATTGTAAGGTTATCCCAGGTGAGAGTGCTGTCACTCAGCATAAGATGCATGTGCTTGATTTTCAAGGTAAAAAGAGGAGGTGGGTTAAGGTACAAGGGGAGCCAAAGATAAAGTGGTAGAGGTTCGAGGGGAATCTCCAACAAAGTTTTGCACACAAAATGTTGGAGAGAGATGTATGGTCTATTGATAACGACACACATGTGGATGATGTGTGGTTATCAATGGAGTCCGCCATTAACAAAGTGGCGAGGGAGATACTCGGAGAATCTAAAGGATGTCTGTCACCAAAAAAGGACACATCTTGGTGGAATGATGAGGTGAAACAAGCAATAAAGGCCAAAAGGGAATGCTATAAGAAATTGGGCAAAAGTTGGAGCGACAAGAACATAGAAGAGTACAAGGAGGCTAGAAGAAGAGCAAAGAAAGTTGTGAAGGAAGCCAGAGGAAAAGTGAATAAGGAATTGTATGTAAAATTGGACTCTAAGGAAGAGAAAAGGATATTTACGGACTTGTTCGCCTTCGGGACCGTAAGACTCATGATATCGGAAAAGTGAAGTGTGTGAAGGATGTCAATCAAAGGGTACTAATGGAGGACGGGGAAATAAGAGAGAGGTGGAGGTCATACTTTGATACCTTGTTCAACGGGAATAAAGTGCAAGGTATTGATGATCTTACTATACCAGAGTGTATGGTAGATTGGGATTTCGTGAGAAGGTTTCAAACAAAAGAAGTTAAAGAGGTTATGAGAAAAATGGGACGGAAGAAAGCAGCGGGCCCAAATGGCATACCGATCGAGGCTTGAAGAAGTTTGGGAGAGAAAGGCATCGAGTGGTTAACACGTTTCTTCAACATGATTTGGAGAAACAACCAAATGCCAGTGAGTTGACGGAAGAGTACTTTCATTTAAAAAGGAGGATGTACAAGAATGTGCCAACTATCGAGGGATTAAACTTACGAGTCACACCATGAAACTTTGGGAGTGAGTGATTGAGCAAAGACTTCGTAAAAGTGTGAAAATTTCGGAGAATCAATTTGGGTTTATGCTTGGACGCTCAACAACTGAGGTCATTCACCTTTTTAGACAAGTTGTGGAGAAGTATAGAGACATTAAAAAGGATCTGCATTTGGTGTTCATTGATTTAGAAAAGGTATATGGTAGGGTACCTTGAGAAGTCTTTTGGTGGACCTTAACTAGAAAAGGCATATCACGTAAGTATATCAGTATCATCATGGATATGTATGATGCTCTTACAACAAGTGTCTGCATTAGTGTAGGGAGGACCGGAGAGTTCCCTATTAATATCGAAGTGCACCAAGGATCTGCTCTGGGTCCTTTCTTATTTGCTATAGTCATGGATGAACATACGAAGTCAATTCAAGAAGATATATCGTGGTGCATGATGTTTGCCGACGATATTGTATTGATTGATGTGACACAATCCGGTGTTAAAGCAAAGTTGGAAGTATGGCGACAAACATTGGAGACCAAGGGTTTCAGACTGAGCCGAAGCAAGATTGAGTATATGGAGCGCAAGTTTGGTGGAGGTAGAAGTAGTAGCAAGAGTGGGATTACTCTTGATGGTAAGGAGATACCGGTGTGTGATATGTTCCGTTACTTGAGCTCCATAATTCAGAAGAATGGTGAATTAGATGGAGATGCATGCCATAGAATCAGAGTTGGGTGGAATAAATGGAAGAATCCATCAGGATTTCTATACGATCGAGGTATGCCAACTAGACTGAAAGGTAATTAGGCCTGCATTAATGTATGACGTAGAGTGTTGGGCGGTGAAGCAATGCCACATTCAAAAGATGAGTGTGGCAGAGATGCGTATGTTGCGTTGGATGTGTGGACATACCAGAAAAGACCGCTTGAGGAATGAGATAATTAGACAAAAGGTGGGAGTAACACCTATATAAGATAAGATGCAGGAGTCTCGTTTGCGGTGGTTTGGGCATGTGCGTAGAAGATCGAGTGATGCACCTGTTAGACGACTTGAGTGGTGGAGAGAAAAGGCAGAGAAGAGAGGGAGCTGAAGACCGAAACAGACTTGGATCGGAGTAATCAGAAGTGATATGCGTCTTCTTGGGTTGGATGAGAATATGGCTTTGGAGAGAGCAAAGTCAAGGGCGCACATCCGTGTGGACGATTGATGTCTTTTGTACTTTTCCTCTCTCTTTTCTTTTATCGTTTATCGTCTTTATCTTTTTATATTCTTTTGTTATTTTTATCTTCTAGCTTTTTTATGCTCTTTTATCTTTTTATCTTTTATCTTTCTTATATTCTTATGTTATTGTTATCTTTATTTTATCCGTTTTATCTCACTTTTTCCCCTTCTTGTCTGTATTCTCTGTTTGGATCGATATCATAGATCGATTCATGTTAGTCGACCCCAAATTCTTTTTGGGATTAAGACTTGGATGTTATTGCTGTACTAAACTATCTCCTATATCCTTTTAGAGTAGGATTCTGTGTCTGATATTGTCTCTCTTTCTTCTAAACAAACATCAGACTACATAATTTTCAATTTCTAAAAAATTGTGCCAAGTCAAATGAGGAGATAATAAAAGGATGGGGGGAGTATATTTCATAGTCAGCTCGTGTGACATTGAGTATTTTACAAATTAAACTTTGCTTTCAATACTATTTGCAATGAAATTCTCACATTTAATTATTTCATTTAAGGAACTGGGATAAATTTGAGGACTCCTACCGTACCATGCAATTTTCAAATGGAGACAAGTGCTGGAATGGACCAAATAGAAGTTTAAAGGTAAACTGTTGCATTGTCTGTTACTCTGATCTCATTCATACTAAAATTTTCTCAAAATATTCATACACGGTAGATCTAAATTTTGGTAAGCTGGTTTAGATAAAAGGAGCAGAAGTAATATGTACTGTTTACACAATCATCTCTCTGTTCATATCTTATATTAGAAAAGGCAGAAAATGAATCTTATTGATTTAGGTAAACAGTACAGGTATTTATAGCTAACTAACTGATCAACAGACTGATCAGAAAGTCTACAACTAACTGTAACAATCTAACAATACAATCGGTTATTCAGTAGGCTATATACAGCTATATTATTCAATATTCCTAACATCTTATGTGTTTAAAAGATGGATGAGAGAAATAGTACAAAAGTAAATGAAAAGAAGTGTTTGAATTGACATAGGCACTAAATCTGCAGTCTTATTGAATTGAAGTGTTTGCATAATATAAGATGAAATATCCTCATCTGGAATAGTGTGCTGCTCATTGTAGCCATAAAAGTTTCCCTTTTCACATTCCATCTCTTCTTTGAAGAATAATAAGCTGATATAGAGACAATGAATTCAGAGATAATGGGTGTCGCAAGTGCCAACATATACTGTCCTTCGATTCCTGCCAGTTCTGAACATACGTATATACGTGCACTAACTTGTTGATCTCTTTTGGTTGGACAAACAAGTAAACTCTGTTTAAAAAAAAGATTGATGAGAGAAATAGTACAAGAATAAATAAAAGAAATTTGTGAACTTGTCATAGGTTTCATCTCCCCATAATCACATCTCTACAATCTTATAAGAGTGAATGAGGGTAAGGGTTGTTTGGGTATATGAAATGTGTTGGTGGTACAGTAGAGCTAGATTCAATTGTACATTCATTTTAAAGCATTGTACCCCTTAAATTATATTCTAAGTTTTCTAATTTTCTTCCGTTAGTCTTCACCTCTTTAAACTTCCGTTAACTTTTCATTCCTCCTTTGTTGCTAACAACTTCAATTGGGTTCGAACAGAGCTAATTTTACCCAATTGAATTGTTTGCTTTAATTTCTTATTATTACCCTTTTTCCCTTTTTCTTGTTATTCACCCTTTCCCTCAATCAGCCGCTGGTTATAGATCCTCAGAATTATGGAATTTCGACCATTGGCGGAAATCTGCTTATAATATGATATGTCAGCTTGTAGATCAGAAGTCTTGACCTTCGAAGTCCTTTGCTTGTTTGTCCGGAGTATTTAATTGTATTTTTATCTACATTCATTTTATAAAATTCCACCAAATTATATACTACATCTGTCCCAAATTGATTTGCAAAATTGACTTTTTTTGTCGAACGGTTTCATTTCATTCACTTAATTAGGATGCTAATTTTTAATTATATTCTAATTTGGAGTTAGCAACTTTGAAGATATTTTAATGTAGTTTCCGACTGTGTAAATTTTAATTATTAAAAATTGAGTTAATTAGCAATAGAGAGGATTTAACTTTAACAATGATTGACCAAAAACTGTTGACTTTGCAAATCAATTTGGAACGCAGGAGATATATCATTTCTCTTACAGTAAAAAATGTGAAACCAGACATGCTGTTTGAAATAATGTAGGGATTTATATGTTTTGTATGTTTGTTAGTCACTTAGAATTATGTGGAGACAAACTTTTTCTCACGACCCAATAAATAGTCTTATATGGTTACTGAGCAAGTCTGTTATCTAAGGCATATATAACTTTCCCTCGGTTTTGTTATCAATTCACTGCTAATATAATGATTAATTAAAGAAGTATGTAATTAATATAATAAGATACATGCATATGAATCTTTTTTGTTTACTTTAAAGAGTGATCAGTAACCTTATTTTGACTGAACTTCTGAGCGTAATTTTTCCCTTTTGAAAAAGTTCCGACTATAATTAATTAAGGGAGTATATAAATAATAATAAAATTAATGAAGTAGTAAAGTCTGTTTTTTCAATTACAATTTGTATCCTTCTACAACTTTACACAACTACATAGCTTAGATACTTTCAACAAAAACTATACAGCTTAGATGTTATTTTGACAAAGTTTTTCTTGTTTTAGATCTCAGAAGTCCGAACTGGGCTTGTAGATGGTAGTTCAATCATTTTCAAACATTACTTCTCAGTTCTCATTAACTGATTACATTGCAACCATCGTAATACATGAAATTCCTTTCATTAATTATTAGTGTTCAAGCTAGCATTACTTCTTCTTTTTTGAAAATAGCTAGCATTACTTCTATGCACAAGTTTATAACTAAGAAACAAATTCATATATTAGCATTACAGATAACAACGAAAAAATGTATACTTCATCAGTGTTTTCAATTTTATATATATGTTTCTTTTATAACGTTGTTTAGAGATATTATTTTCGATGGCGTAGTGTCGTCTGCCAAATTTATATTCACCGTCATATTCGGTCGGGCATTCATGTGTGCTAATAAGAGGTTTGCATTGATATCTTCATCAATCAAGAATATGATTTTCATCTGCGATGATATTGTGACGGATCACCCCCTCCTGAACCATCGTTGTTCCAGGAAGTTGAGATCACATGGACTTATTTCTTTCTGGTGGCTGATAGAAGCGGAATAAATTCTACACTTGGCTCCTTACCGGTGGCTGGACAAATCGGGATGTTTAATACGAAGTTGTTTGTTTGAGAATTATATATTGTGATCGTCGTAGGAGCCGTCGACCTGAATGTAGAGTCTATTTCTTTGCGGGATTAGCGATTCAACTTTTTCGATTTGAAACGTACGTTTCTATGTCTCATCTTATTGTAGCTTTGAGCTATATGATCAAAGTTGCTATTGGGCATATTCCCCATCGCGCAACGCGCGTCACGTAACTAGTATCTATTATAAAATTTAAAAGCCCCCTTACATATAGCTACTACTGGTTTCTGAGAACAAGAAATTCAATAATTGACTTTTTCTTTTTGGATTTTGACTAATGACTTCTTCAACTTGTTGCTTTAGTTTGGGCCCTTTCATGAAATAGTGGTCTTATATAAAAAAAGGGCAGCCCGGTGCACGAAGGCATCCTTGCAAGGCAAGGGTCCGGGGAGGGTCCCACCACAAGGGTGGATCAGGGGCAAGCCTTCCCCTATCAAATTTTGACAAGTGGCCGCTCCCAAGATGTGAATCGGTGTGCCAAGGCTCCCCTTCAGTTTTTGTCTTATCTGGTCTTAAAATCCTTTTAAACTAATATGTTTACTGTTGTTTTATGAGATTCTGGCATTTAAAACCAATAAACATGAATATGAATTGCAAACATGAATAGCAAGCAACACATTTGGTCATCATCATTACCTTAGTGCCACAAAGACTCCCACCTTCGGTGGGGTAAGGGCGTCAGATGTACGCAGTCTTACCTCTGTAATAAAACACAGAGACACTGTTTCCAGATGACTCATATCGAAAATCGCATTGAGTGAATGTTTTTCATAATAAAGAAGTGCAGACAATTTAGTGGGCCATTTTGCTTTATTCCATCATTTTGGCAAAGCCAAAAAATATTGGGTCTTTGGCTCCATTGCAGATGATGGGAAAAAGCAACGCCTTTGGTATTCAGGCATTTTACTATTCTCTATTTTCCCAAGGAAATCATTTCTTATGTGGTTCAGGCACTCATTGATGCCTGCATTGAAGTAATCTATTTGTGGGTAAATTATTATGTAGGTTATATTAAGATGCGGCCTGAAAAATGAGGTAGTTGATGTAGATGAGCCCAGTCGTTGTGAGTAAGATTCTTAATCTCATAACTTCTCAATTTGAGATGGTCCTTTTGGTCTTATTTACTGTAACTGACATCGCTTTATCTAACTATATGAGCATGTAATGACAGATATTTAGCATTTTTATCCACACCAGCCCTGTGTCTGGAAGAAAAGCTGCAGGTGATTTCCTCATTGCAACTTGACCCCCCAATCCCCAACCAAAAGATTCACCCCTACTTGTTCTTTTTTTTTTGTTTGCTTTCTGTCTTCTCAAATCACATAAATCATGGATACAATAGGAACTTGAAGAGATGATGATGAAGAACGAGGATCAACCTCAAGGTCACGATGAGTTGTGATAGCTCGAGATGGGCATTTTTAGGATTGCCCGAGTATTGATGGACAATATAGACTCATAGGGCTGTGGGGTTGCTAGAAGGTGATGAAGAAGAATTTTGAACTAGACGCAAAGAGGTCTCATATAGGTTTTTGTCCTAAATATGTATCAGAGTTTTGGTTATAGTCTAACCCGAAATTGAGTTTTATCAAATGCTGGAGGACATTCCAAGCCGTGTGTTTTGGCATAGTAGACACTAATTACAGGAATGCTAGTAATAAATATCATACATCCAAAGGTGTTTTGGCAAAAATTCTTAATTTATCTAGTTTTGTTTTTACCAACATTGGTAGAAGTTTCTTGATTTTTTCATGATTTTCACCAATAATTAACATACATTCCTCGACAATCACTATCTTTATTTTGTGTGGTTGTGTTGTTCTTCCCAAGCCATCGGGTGTGTCATTGACGGTTCGGCGCCTGCCTCAACTGCTGCCATTTTTTGTGAGTCATCGCAGTTCGTATACCGTGGTACCGGTGTACGGTGAGCATCCTGCTCCCAGAGCTCTTTTTTAATTTCAATGGTAAGGCTGATGTAACTCATTACTCATGTTTAAAAGAATGTAACTGATGTTGAAAAAAATGTAACTGACGTGTAAGTAGGGTGTAACTTGTTGAGAAAAGTTGACATGTAATTCTTGTATTACAATATTTAATTTTAGCCAAACTTAAATGTAACTCCGGTGTATATGAAATGTAACTTGAGTCGAAATCAAAAAATAAGCACACAAGTAACTTGAGCCCCAAATATAA
This sequence comes from Cuscuta europaea, assembly GCA_945859875.1. NCBI lineage: Eukaryota > Viridiplantae > Streptophyta > Magnoliopsida > Solanales > Convolvulaceae > Cuscuta > Cuscuta europaea. Next base: position 8,245,976 of record CAMAPE010000006.1, read on the forward strand.
TCAAAATAACCAAGTGGAAGAGACCAGTAAGCATTCCTCAGATTTTCAATTAATTGTAGGTATGACTTATTGTATTTGTATTGAATCTGAGCATGGACTAGATGATTGGGATCGGAGATTCATAGGGTTTGCTCTTATGCTGGTTTCTCTGCGCATGGAGTATTTCTCCTCTTGAAGCGGCGAGCAGAAATTGACTAGAGAAAGGAAACCTATAGTTTCGAAGCAGAGAATATGCACATCAGCGAAGCAATTCCAGATGCAAAACTAGCGGGGTTGAGCAGTGAAGGAAGCGCAGAGGCGGAGTAAAGGGACCTGTTATTTCATCGCTCTAGGCAGATGCGCAATTACGGAGCCGGTGGGAACGAAGCGCAAGGAAGGTTTTGTACTTTTTTTAACGAAGAACGACACCGTTTTGGGATCGACACACCATGCGCATGGTGGACCGATCCCACGGTATAATTTGTGGAGTCATCGGGTGTGAGTCATTGACCGTGTGACACCATTGTTTTTGGAGTTTGTCATCAAGTCATTTAGCTACTCTAAAGTAGCATTGACGGTTCGGCACGTGCCTCAACGCTGCCATTTTTTGTGCTCGGGTGGATTGATAATCATTTTTTCATTCATCAAAATAATAGATGGACTGGTGGGTGCACCATCATGGTAAATTGACGCTTTTCCACTGAACGAGTTAATTTTGTGGACAAGATGAGATGCATGAAGGTAATTTGCCATTTGTAAAAAGATTAATGTTTGATATAATGTATGATAAATCGTACTATCATTTGGGCTTGTATCATGAAGATGGGCTTAGGCCCGTATCATGAAGATGGGCTTATAAATACTTAATGGGGTCATCTTATTAGACATAATAGCCCAATACAATATAAAGAAACATTTATAACCGTTCTACAGCAAATAAGAAAGGTTGGGTAGTCCAAATTGTTGTTTTGGGCCCAACATGCCAAAAATAGTAAGTATTTGGAAAAGGTGTCCTAGGCCAACTCGAGGGTATACCACACGCCTTGTAGCCCATAAATATAAATGCAAAGGTCACCAATAGGTGAAAGGATGACTAGATTAGATTACAAACTTCTATGGTTCACTTTTGGCCATTTTTGGGATGAATTATGGGAGTAAGATTTTCTCCTATAATTATACATCATATGAAATATTGGGACCATCCTACACATATTAGAGATCAATAATATGATGTAGAAAGTTGACCTTATTTAAATAAATTAGAATGAGTACAGAAAGACATCACATGACAAAAGAAAACAATAGGACTCATTCTTCAATTTTTGGAAGTATTGGTAGATATTTTGATCTCAAATTAATAGGGATCACTTGGGAACCATACCACACCTTCCTAACACCTGCAAGACAAGGAAAATAATGTTAGAATACGGGAGGGGGCGGACATAGTGAACTTGGGGGCTGCACACGGCAAAGAGAAGCAAAAGGGAGACCCACCATGTCTATTTCCGCACAAATTGAGTGCCTCCCTTCATAATTGGAGCTATACTCATCCAATTTGAGTGGTTCAGAGGTCCCTGGATATCTCTTGAAGTATACTTTCATTATAGCTTCACTTCTGGAGAAGAAGAGAGAGTTATACAAACAAAAAGGGAGGTAGAGTGAACTGCCGCATACAAGCTCGAGCAGTTGGAGTGTTGAGATTGTTTACTCCATATCTTGAGCACCACTTATCCAAATTAGGCGTGTGACGTGTATAAAGAAATATCTCAAGACTAGGATTCTGGAAATGTTCGGTTTTCAGCAAACAGAGTAGTTTAAGGTCTTCAAATCATCGGAGGCAGACACTACCTCGCAGAACACATTTTCTTCTCTAGAGTGAGTTGAATCCAAAACCTTTCTTTTCATTATCTAAATCATATGAACGATTAAGGGAACTATTCTACACCATTACAAGTGTAGAATATGTTTTTGACAAGGTTATTTTATGGATTTAAAGGTTGAACACTAATCTAGAATAAACCTTGAAAGGTTAGGGAGCGAACTCGCCGGAAAACACCCTTTCTAGGGACTGTTTTCATACCGTTGGTTAGACGTCGAACTAGCACCTTGAGGGGGCTTCCTAGCACCCATTTATAAGCAAGGAAAGTGAAGCTTATTTGGGGTGAGAATGGCTGACTATATTTCTTATAATTAGTAAGTTAATTTCATAAGATTACCTAAGGTATTCAAATGCATTTTTATGGATTATTAATGATTGATAATGCCTAAAATAAGAAGACTATTGACTATAACTATAAGGAGCATAATATACATATTTAGTATAAATTATGTATGTTATGTGTTGTAGAAAGGAGCATAATATACATATTTAGTATAAATTATGTATGTTATGTGTTGTAGAAAGCCTCGATTCATGAAGGGGGGGCCCGGGTAACCCCCGGGTCCGGTCCGGGCCGGGCCTCGGTTCTAATATTTTTTTGGCTTTTCCTAGTTAACCCCTAACCCTCACCCCTCACCCCCAAACCAACCCTAACCACCTCAAATGGCCCAAAATACCCAGCCCAACCCAAAAAGTTAAAAAAATTCAAAAAATAATAATAATAATAAATTGGCCCGGCCCGGGCCCGAACCGACCGGGCCGGTTCACCTTTTGAAGGGCCTGAGCTCGAACCGCCATCCCACCGGGTCGGGTGGCCAAAACCGGGCAACCAACCGGTTCACCGGGCCGGTCCGGGCCCGCACAGTAGCGGGCTGGTCCGGTTCCGGGCCGGTTGGCCCGACCCGAGTCCACTCCTAGTGTAACTTGTTGAGAAAAGTTGACATGTAACTCTTGTGTTACAATATGTAGTTTTAGCCAAACTTAAATGTAACTCCGATGTATATGAAATGTAACTTGAGTCGAAATCAAAAAATAAGCACACAAGTAACTTGAGCCCCAAATATAATCAAAATAACCAAGTGGAAGAGACCAGTAAGCATTTTCCTCAGATTTTCAATTAATCGTGGGTATGACTTATTGTATTTGTATTGAATCTGAGCATGGACTAGATGATTGGGATCGGAGATTCATAGGGTTTGCTCTTATGCTGGTTTTTCTGCGCATGGAGTATTTCTCCCCTTGAAGCGGCGAGTAGAAATTGACCAGAGAAAGGAAACCTATTGATTCGAAGCAGAGAATATGCACAGCAGCGAAGCAATTCCAGATGCAAAACTAGCGGGGTTAAGCATTGAAGGAAGCGCAGAGGCGGAGTAAAGGGACCTGTTATTTCATCGCTCTAGGCAGATGCGCAATTACGGAGCCGGTGGGAACGAAGCGCAAGGAAGGTTTTGTAATTTTTTTAACGAAGAACGACACCGTTTTGGGATCGACACACCATGCGCATGGTGGGCCGATCCCACGGTATAATTTGCGGAGTCATCGGGTGTGAGTCATTGACCGTGTGACACCATTGTTTTTCGAGTTTGTCATCAAGTCATTTAGCTACTCTAAAGTAGCATTGACGGTTCGGCACGTGCCTCAACGCTGCCATTTTTTGTGCTCGGGTGGATTGATAATCATTTTTTCATTCATCAAAATAATAGATGGACTGGTGGGTGCACCATCATGGTAAATTGACGCTTTTCCGCTGAACGAGTTAATTTTGTGGACAAGATGAGATGCATGAAGGTAATTTGCCATTTGTAAAAAGATTAATGTTTGATATAATGTATGATAAATCGTACTATCATTTGGGCTTGTATCATGAAGATGGGCTTAGGCCCGTATCATGAAGATGGGCTTATAAATACTTAATGGGGTCATCTTATTAGACATAATAGCCCAATACAATATAAAGAAACATTTATAACCTTTCTAGAGCAAATAAGAAAGGTTGGGTAGTCCAAATTGTTGTTTTGGGCCCAACATGCCAAAAATAGTAAGTATTTGGAAAAGGCATCCTAGGCCCACTCGAGGGTATACCACACGCCTTGTAGCCCATAAATATAAATGCAAAGGTCACCGATAGGTGAAAGGATGACTAGATTAGATTACAAACTTTTATGGTTCACTTTTGGCCATTTTTGGGATGAATTATGGGAGTAAGATTTTCTCCTATAATTATACATCATATGAAATATTGGGACCATCCTACACATATTAGAGATCAATAATATGATGTAGAAAGTTGACCTTATTTAAATAAATTAGAATGAGTACAGAAAGACATCACATGACAAAAGAAAACAATAGGACTCATTCTTCAATTTTTGGAAGTATTGGTAGATATTTTGATCTCAAATTAATAGGGATCACTTGGGAACCATACCACACCTTCCTAACACCTGCATGACAAGGAAAATAATGTTAGAATACGGGAGGGGGCGGACATAGTGAACTTGGGGGCTGCACACGGCAAAGAGAAGCAAAAGGGAGACCCACCATGTCTATTTCCGCACAAATTGAGTGCCTCCCTTCATAATTGGAGCTATACTCATCCAATTTGAGTGGTTCCGAGGTCCCTGGATATCTCTTGAAGTATACTTTCATTATAGCTTCACTTCTGGAGAAGAAGAGAGAGTTATACAAACAAAAAGGGAGGTAGAGTGAACTGCCGCATACAAGCTCGAGCAGTTGGAGTGTTGAGATTGTTTACTCCATATCTTGAGCACCACTTATCCAAATTAGGCGTGTGACGTGTATAAAGAAATATCTCAAGACTAGGATTCTGGAAATGTTCGGTTTTCAGCAAACAGAGTAGTTTAAGGTCTTCAAATCATCGGAGGCAGACACTACCTCGCAGAACACATTTTCTTCTCTAGAGTGAGTTGAATCCAAAACCTTTCTTTTCATTATCTAAATCATATGAACGATTAAGGGAACTATTCTACACTATTACAAGTGTAGAATATGTTTTTGACAAGGTTATTTTATGGATTTAAAGGTTGAACACTAATCTAGAATAAACCTTGAAAGGTTAGGGAGCGAACTCGCCGGAAAACACCCTTTCTAGGGACTGTTTTCATACCGTTGGTTAGACGTCGAACTAGCACCTTGAGGGGGCTTCCTAGCACCCATTTATAAGCAAGGAAAGTGAAGCTTATTTGGGGTGAGAATGGCTGACTATATTTCTTATAATTAGTAAGTTAATTTCATAAGATTACCTAAGGTATTCAAATGCATTTTTATGGATTATTAATGATTGATAATGCCTAAAATAAGAAGACTATTGACTATAACTATAAGGAGCATAATATACATATTTAGTATAAATTATGTATGTTATGTGTTGTAGAAAGGAGCATAATATACATATTTAGTATAAATTATGTATGTTATGTGTTGTAGAAAGCCTCGATTCATGAAGGGGGAGGCCCGGGTAACCCCCGGGTCCGGTCCGGGCCGGGCCTCGGTTCTAATATTTTTTTGGCTTTTCCTAGTTAACCCCTAACCCTCCCCCCTCACCCCCAAACCAACCCTAACCACCTCAAATGGCCCAAAATACCCAGCCCAACCCAAAAAGTTAAAAAAATTCAAAAAATAATAATAATAATAAATTGGCCCGGCCCGGGCCCGAACCGACCGGGCCGGTTCACCTTTTGAAGGGCCTGAGCTCGAACCGTCATCCCACCGGGTCGGGTGGCCAAAACCGGGCAACCAACCGGTTCACCGGGCCGGTCCGGGCCCGCACAGTAGCGGGCTGGTCCGGTTCCGGGCCGGTTGGCCCGACCCGAGTCCACTCCTAGTGTAACTTGTTGAGAAAAGTTGACATGTAACTCTTGTGTTACAATATGTAGTTTTAGCCAAACTTAAATGTAACTCCGATGTATATGAAATGTAACTTGAGTCGAAATCAAAAAATAAGCACACAAGTAACTTGAGCCCCAAATATAATCAAAATAACCAAGTGGAAGAGACCAGTAAGCATTTTCCTCAGATTTTCAATTAATCGTGGGTATGACTTATTGTATTTGTATTGAATCTGAGCATGGACTAGATGATTGGGATCGGAGATTCATAGGGTTTGCTCTTATGCTGGTTTTTCTGCGCATGGAGTATTTCTCCCCTTGAAGCGGCGAGTAGAAATTGACCAGAGAAAGGAAACCTATTGATTCGAAGCAGAGAATATGCACAGCAGCGAAGCAATTCCAGATGCAAAACTAGCGGGGTTAAGCAGTGAAGGAAGCGCAGAGGCGGAGTAAAGGGACCTGTTATTTCATCGCTCTAGGCAGATGCGCAATTACGGAGCCGGTGGGAACGAAGCGCAAGGAAGGTTTTGTAATTTTTTTAACGAAGAACGACACCGTTTTGGGATCGACACACCATGCGCATGGTGGGCCGATCCCACGGTATAATTTGCGGAGTCATCGGGTGTGAGTCATTGACCGTGTGACACCATTGTTTTTCGAGTTTGTCATCAAGTCATTTAGCTACTCTAAAGTAGCATTGACGGTTCGGCACGTGCCTCAACGCTGCCATTTTTTGTGCTCGGGTGGATTGATAATCATTTTTTCATTCATCAAAATAATAGATGGACTGGTGGGTGCACCATCATGGTAAATTGACGCTTTTCCGCTGAACGAGTTAATTTTGTGGACAAGATGAGATGCATGAAGGTAATTTGCCATTTGTAAAAAGATTAATGTTTGATATAATGTATGATAAATCGTACTATCATTTGGGCTTGTATCATGAAGATGGGCTTAGGCCCGTATCATGAAGATGGGCTTATAAATACTTAATGGGGTCATCTTATTAGACATAATAGCCCAATACAATATAAAGAAACATTTATAACCTTTCTAGAGCAAATAAGAAAGGTTGGGTAGTCCAAATTGTTGTTTTGGGCCCAACATGCCAAAAATAGTAAGTATTTGGAAAAGGCGTCCTAGGCCCACTCGAGGGTATACCACACGCCTTGTAGCCCATAAATATAAATGCAAAGGTCACCGATAGGTGAAAGGATGACTAGATTAGATTACAAACTTTTATGGTTCACTTTTGGCCATTTTTGGGATGAATTATGGGAGTAAGATTTTCTCCTATAATTATACATCATATGAAATATTGAGACCATCCTACACATATTAGAGATCAATAATATGATGTAGAAAGTTGACCTTATTTAAATAAATTAGAATGAGTACAGAAAGACATCACATGACAAAAGAAAACAATAGGACTCATTCTTCAATTTTTGGAAGTATTGGTAGATATTTTGATCTCAAATTAATAGGGATCACTTGGGAACCATACCACACCTTCCTAACACCTGCAAGACAAGGAAAATAATGTTAGAATAGGGGAGGGGGCGGACATAGTGAACTTGGGGGCTGCACACGGCAAAGAGAAGCAAAAGGGAGACCCACCATGTCTATTTCCGCACAAATTGAGTGTGTTGATTGCCTCCCTTCATAATTGGAGCTATACTCATCCAATTTGAGTGGTTCAGAGGTCCCTGGATATCTCTTGAAGTATACTTTCATTATAGCTTCACTTCTGGAGAAGAAGAGAGAGTTATACAAACAAAAAGGGAGGTAGAGTGAACTGCCGCATACAAGCTCGAGCAGTTGGAGTGTTGAGATTGTTTACTCCATATCTTGAGCACCACTTATCCAAATTAGGCGTGTGACGTGTATAAAGAAATATCTCAAGACTAGGATTCTGGAAATGTTCGGTTTTCAGCAAACAGAGTAGTTTAAGGTCTTCAAATCATCGGAGGCAGACACTACCTCGCAGAACACATTTTCTTCTCTAGAGTGAGTTGAATCCAAAACCTTTCTTTTCATTATCTAAATCATATGAACGATTAAGGGAACTATTCTACACTATTACAAGTGTAGAATATGTTTTTGACAAGGTTATTTTATGGATTTAAAGGTTGAACACTAATCTAGAATAAACCATGAAAGGTTAGGGAGCGAACTCGCCGGAAAACACCCTTTCTAGGGACTGTTTTCATACCGTTGGTTAGACGTCGAACTAGCACCTTGAGGGGGCTTCCTAGCACCCATTTATAAGCAAGGAAAGTGAAGCTTATTTGGGGTGAGAATGGCTGACTATATTTCTTATAATTAGTAAGTTAATTTCATAAGATTACCTAAGGTATTCAAATGCATTTTTATGGATTATTAATGATTGATAATGCCTAAAATAAGAAGACTATTGACTATAACTATAAGGAGCATAATATACATATTTAGTATAAATTATGTATGTTATGTGTTGTAGAAAGGAGCATAATATACATATTTAGTATAAATTATGTATGTTATGTGTTGTAGAAAGCCTCGATTCATGAAGGGGGAGGCCCGGGTAACCCCCGGGTCCGGTCCGGGCCAGGCCGGGCCTCGGTTCTAATATTTTTTTGGCTTTTCCTAGTTAACCCCTAACCCTCCCCCCTCACCCCCAAACCAACCCTAACCACCTCAAATGGCCCAAAATACCCAGCCCAACCCAAAAAGTTAAAAAAATTCAAATAATAATAATAATAATAAATTGGCCCGGCCCGGGCCCGAACCGACCGGGCCGGTTCACCTTTTGAAGGGCCTGAGCTCGAACCGCCATCCCACCGGGTCGGGTGGCCAAAACCGGGCAACCAACCGGTTCACCGGGCCGGTCCGGGCCCGCACAGTAGCGGGCTGGTCCGGTTCCGGGCCGGTTGGCCCGACCCGAGTCCACTCCTAGTGTAACTTGTTGAGAAAAGTTGACATGTAACTCTTGTGTTACAATATGTAGTTTTAGCCAAACTTAAATGTAACTCCGATGTATATGAAATGTAACTTGAGTCGAAATCAAAAAATAAGCACACAAGTAACTTGAGCCCCAAATATAATCAAAATAACCAAGTGGAAGAGACCAGTAAGCATTTTCCTTAGATTTTCAATTAATCGTGGGTATGACTTATTGTATTTGTATTGAATCTGAGCATGGACTAGATGATTGGGATCGGAGATTCATAGGGTTTGCTCTTATGCTGGTTTTTCTGCGCATGGAGTATTTCTCCCCTTGAAGCGGCGAGTAGAAATTGACCAGAGAAAGGAAACCTATTGATTCGAAGCAGAGAATATGCACAACAGCGAAGCAATTCCAGATGCAAAACTAGCGGGGTTAAGCAGTGAAGGAAGCGCAGAGGCGGAGTAAAGGGACCTGTTATTTCATCGCTCTAGGCAGATGCGCAATTACGGAGCCGGTGGGAACGAAGCGCAAGGAAGGTTTTGTAATTTTTTTAACGAAGAACGACACCGTTTTGGGATCGACACACCATGCGCATGGTGGGCCGATCCCACGGTATAATTTGCGGAGTCATCGGGTGTGAGTCATTGACCGTGTGACACCATTGTTTTTCGAGTTTGTCATCAAGTCATTTAGCTACTCTAAAGTAGCATTGACGGTTCGGCACGTGCCTCAACGCTGCCATTTTTTGTGCTCGGGTGGATTGATAATCATTTTTTCATTCATCAAAATAATAGATGGACTGGTGGGTGCACCATCATGGTAAATTGACGCTTTTCCGCTGAACGAGTTAATTTTGTGGACAAGATGAGATGCATGAAGGTAATTTGCCATTTGTAAAAAGATTAATGTTTGATATAATGTATGATAAATCGTACTATCATTTGGGCTTGTATCATGAAGATGGGCTTAGGCCCGTATCATGAAGATGGGCTTATAAATACTTAATGGGGTCATCTTATTAGACATAATAGCCCAATACAATATAAAGAAACATTTATAACCTTTCTAGAGCAAATAAGAAAGGTTGGGTAGTCCAAATTGTTGTTTTGGGCCCAACATGCCAAAAATAGTAAGTATTTGGAAAAGGCGTCCTAGGCCCACTCGAGGGTATACCACACGCCTTGTAGCCCATAAATATAAATGCAAAGGTCACCGATAGGTGAAAGGATGACTAGATTAGATTACAAACTTTTATGGTTCACTTTTGGCCATTTTTGGGATGAATTATGGGAGTAAGATTTTCTCCTATAATTATACATCATATGAAATATTGAGACCATCCTACACATATTAGAGATCAATAATATGATGTAGAAAGTTGACCTTATTTAAATAAATTAGAATGAGTACAGAAAGACATCACATGACAAAAGAAAACAATAGGACTCATTCTTCAATTTTTGGAAGTATTGGTAGATATTTTGATCTCAAATTAATAGGGATCACTTGGGAACCATACCACACCTTCCTAACACCTGCAAGACAAGGAAAATAATGTTAGAATAGGGGAGGGGGCGGACATAGTGAACTTGGGGGCTGCACACGGCAAAGAGAAGCAAAAGGGAGACCCACCATGTCTATTTCCGCACAAATTGAGTGTGTTGATTGCCTCCCTTCATAATTGGAGCTATACTCATCCAATTTGAGTGGTTCAGAGGTCCCTGGATATCTCTTGAAGTATACTTTCATTATAGCTTCACTTCTGGAGAAGAAGAGAGAGTTATACAAACAAAAAGGGAGGTAGAGTGAACTGCCGCATACAAGCTCGAGCAGTTGGAGTGTTGAGATTGTTTACTCCATATCTTGAGCACAACCAAATATCTTAATGTGTGCTAAGTTTGGCTCATGTCCAGTAACTAATTGCATTGGGGAATATTCATGATATGCAGTCGGTCTAAGCCGAATTAAAGTTGTTGCATGTAAAATAGCATGTCCCCAAGCTGATGAAGGTAAATTACACTTCATTAATAATGGTCTAGCGATTAACTGTAATCGTTTAATCAAAGATTCGGCAAGACCATTTTGTGTATGGACATGAGCAACAGGGTGCTCCACGTCAATCCCAATCGACATACAATAGTCGTTAAATGATTGGGATGTAAATTCTCCTGCATTGTCAAGTCGGATTCTCTTTGTAGAATGATCCGGAAAATGAGCTCTTAATCGTATGATTTGAGCAAGGAGTTTAGTAAATGCTAAATTTCTAGTCAATAACAGATTGACATGTGACCAACGTGTTGAAGCATCAATCAACATCATAAAATATCGAAATGGTCCACATGGTGGGGCTATCGGCCCACAAATATCTCCTTGAATCCTTTCTAAAAATGCAGGTGATTCAGTTGCAATTTTATTTATAGAAGGCCCGATGATCATTTTGCCAAGAGAGCAGGCCTTACAAGGAAAATCACTTGATAATGGAACCCTGATATTATTTAATGGGTGTCCAAGTGAAGTCTTAATGATTTTATGCATCATTACTTGGCCTGGGTGACCTAAACGGTCATGCCACAACATGAATGTTTTCTGATCATCTAACTTTATGTTAGAAACCAAATTTATTTCGAATGGACTAATATATGTGAAATATAGTCCTGAGGAATATGCTGGCATTTTTTCACAAATAAATTTAGTGCCTGATTTAGTTGTCGTGAGACAAAGATATTCCCTTTGATTTTCATTCATGGTTTCTATGTGATAACCATTTTGACGCATATCTTTAAAACTTAATAGATTTCTCCGCGATTTGCTGGAGTACAAAGCGTCATTTATAATTATTTTTGTCCCGTTAGGGAGCATCACATATGCTTTTCCAGAGCCTTCAATGAGCTTCGCAACACCTGATATTGTATTGACTTTAGCTTCAACTAAAGTCATTTGAGAAAAATATATTTTATTTCTCAAAATGGTGTGCGTTGTGGCGCTGTCTATCAGACATAGCTCTTTATCATTTGAATGATCCATATCTTCAATATATATAAATAAAAATTAGCTTGATAAAAAATTATTCATTTTATTTAACATAAGAGTATATACATGATGGATAGTCTACCCGGGGGGTATATATCCGAGGGGTTATTGCTGAGAATAACTTAGAGAGAAGTCAGAGCATAAGTAAGTAAGAGAGAGAGTGTATTCAGTATGAATGTCGTTAAAGCGTTTAAGGCGTGGTTACAAATGGGGAAATGGGGTGCTATTTATAGTAGCAATAAATGCCGGACAGGGACACGTGTCAAGCGCCCATTGGCCGAGAGGTCACCTCAACTGGTTGGCGTTGGCAGCCGCATGTGGCCGCATTTAATGCGGCTGTTGGATGGGACGTCTGTACAGGATACGGTGATCTGTACGCATGTGAGGCGGATATCATGTCGGGAGAGGTGCCCTCGGCTGCAGAGGACTAGCCGAGGGCTCTTAGTGCCGAGGTCCCCTGAGTGCCGAGGGCTACTGTTTTCGCCGTTTTCTCTCAGTTCCTCTGTTTGTTCGAAATATCCACGCTGTGATAGTTTGGAGCCTTCGGCCGGGGGGTGCATTGCGGGCTGCTTGGTACTCTGGGCGCCGTGATTTGGGCCTGCTTGAGCTTCCTGGGCCGGTTGGGCCTTCATTGGTGTAGTAGGAGTCTGTGGGCTGGGTGTTCCCGGGCCATATACTCCATCAAGAGTCCCTCACTCCTTTTGCCGAAAGGTACTTGAAGGAAAATGAGTAATTTGTGCTTGCCCTTTGATGTTGTCCTGTCGTAATCTCTGAAGTTGGTGAGGAGTTGTTGCATTTATGTCCCTGCCGAAGGCAGTCCCTCAGTTACCCACATGTCGGGACTTGAGGGCTTGCTTTGCCGTTTGTTGGAAATTTTCACCATTTTGTATTTTTAGTGATTTTCCCGAGGGGGTCCTCCAGTCCCCCACTCCTTGAGGCACTTGTAAAGTGGTGAAAAGGAGTAGAGTAGTTGCGTTGCTGTTGTGGGCCGAAGGCTGACGCTTTTCGTTTCATTTTAGGGGGATGCCTCGTTAAAAACCTCATTAGGAAAAACCCTGGGGAAAAAATCCTAATGAGGGAAAAAGAGTGCACCGAATTCCCCCAACGATGAATCGAAAATGTGAAACCTTGGTCAAAAATGGAGAATAACGGTAACGCCGAAGGCTCTCCTTTTTCTGAGGGCTCATGTGCTGATTAGCCGAAGGCTCGCTGTTGATGTCCCGGGGGCGCCAAAGGGGAGCCCCTCAATCTGGAGATCGAGGGTGCGATGGATGAGGGCAGTAGTTGAATTGTCACCGGGGGGTCCCCTGCTCGTTGATTAGTTGGTGATGGGGATATCCGGGGGCTCCCATTACCTGCATGCTATATGCTGTCCGTCAATGAGGCATACTTCCCGGGGGTGATTCGGTCCTTACAGTGCTGAGGGGGAATCCCCGAGGGGTGGCCCTATATGAAGCCTTGGGCTTCTGAAGAAGTGATGCCGAAGGCGTCCGTTATGTACTGTGTGGGGCACAAACCGGGGGCGTCTCTGGGTAAGTGTACCCGGAGGCTCTCCTTGATGAAGTGGAGTGATGTGGGAAAATCCGGGGGCTCAAAGAATGTAGCCATTGGAAATATAGCCGTTGGAATATGTAACGTCAGGTTATAGCCGTTGGGGGGGGGTACACGTGGCGCGTGGCGGTTGGCTGCCCGTGGGCGGCGTCATCGGTTGGGTGAAAACGCGGTGCGTAATGATGACGCTTGGCCGGAGGCCCAGTTTTTGGGCCCAAGCCCGGATTCTGGAGTCTATAAATACCCCATGGCCAGACCATTCTCCTTGTGCGTCCGATATCGTTAGCGAAGCTCTGCCAAATTTTCTAGAGAGAGAAAGCTCAAGCCCCCGGTCAAAACTCAGCTTTCAAGGTCAGTGTCCTGCTTTCCTCTCAAAACTTTTAGTAAGTTCCGCCCTCTGGCCTTAGATTAGGGTTAGAGTCCTGTAGAAAGCCTTCGAAACCTCAGGTGCGTACTTTGTCAAAAATGTCGTCCACGAGCGATTCCTAGGACATCTCGAGGGACCCCTCGGTCGAGGATGAAAGCATCTCCGACGTGGAGTCCAGTAGCAGTCAGCCCTCGGATGGTGGTGATGCAGCTCTCACCACCGAGGTGCAGAAGGATCTGGTGGCCGAGGCTGAGACGGAGGAGTTCGAGCGAACCGCCGAAGATGAGGAGTTGGCCGTCGCCGTCCAAGTTGCTGAGGAGGAAGAGGAAAAGGAGAGGACGAAGGTTACTGTGGCCGTCCTTCCCCCTCGGGGTGCTGGTGAGGCCAGTACCTCTCAGCCGCTGAACGCAGTTCCCATCCGGGTGGCCCTCGGGAAGAAGAAGGCCAAGGTAGCTGCCCCCAAGAAGAAGATCGTTGCCGCCGATCAGGGGAAACCCATAGACATGCCGGAGGGGTATTCCTGGCTCAATACTGCTGCCTTGGAGATAAAATCGAAGGCGGACAGGGCGGATCTCTACGTCATTTGCTGGGCACTGGTCGCAGTTGCCCATTGTCTGTGAACTGAGGACATGCTTGATCCTTCTGGAAAAGCTTACCACTAAAGAACATCTAAGAGGTACTGGGCATCAAAGAGCATCTGGGCAGTCTGTGAACTTTGCAAAAAGCTCTTTCATCTATGGTAAACATGTGGGGGCAAGAGGCAATATTATTAAAGACATACTGGGAATGCAAAAAGTTGAGTTGCCTATTAAATATTTGGGAGTTAACCTTCACAAAAGTATCAACAGGCATGCCTACTGGCTGGACATCATTCATAAATTTGAGGCAAAACTAACCCCATGGAAGCAGAAAAACTTATCTCAGGGGGGTCGACTAGTTCTGATCAAGCATGTCCTCAGTGCTATCCCTATGCATTTCCTTATTGGACGATGGACAACGCTTACCATGTGCTATCAAAGAGCATCCGGGCAGTCTGTGAACTTTGCAAAAAGCTCTTTCATCTATGGTAAACATGTGGGGGCAAGAGGCAATATTATTAAAGACATACTGGGAATGCAAAAAGTTGAGTTGCCTATTAAATATTTGGGAGTTAACCTTCACAAAGGTATCAACAGGCATGCCTACTGCCTGGACATCATTCATAAATTTGAGGCAAAACTAACCCCATGGAAGCAGAAGAACTTATCTCAGGGGGGTCAACTTGTTCTGATCAAGCATGTCCTCAGTGCTATCCCTATGCATTTGCTTGCTGCTGATACACTGCCAAAGAAAACTGTTAGAATATTGGAGAGTAAAATGTCAAATTTTTCTGGGGGGCTTCCAATAACAAACCTAAACATCACTGGATCAAATGGTCAGACCTATGCCTCCTCACTGATGAGGGTGGGCTGGGCATTAGGTCTTTGACTGAGGTGGAGAAAGCCTTTTCCCTGAAGCTCTGGTGGAAATGGAAGTGTGGGGACTCTCTCTGGTCTGTCTTCCTCAAGGCTAAATATCCTAGAGGTGAGAACATGTTACCCAAAGTTTATGATTCCTCCGTTTGGAGAAGAATATGTTCTATACACCTAGAGGTACTTAATTACTGTGAAGTTGATCACAATGAAGATTGGGTCTGGTCTGCTGAAGAGGATGGGATTTTTTCTTTTCAATCTGCCTTTCAACTGGTTAGAAAAGAAAAAGGATCTACCTTCTCCCTCAAACACTGTTGGCATCCTAAGCAAGTGTTAAAAATCAAGCTTTTCCAATGGAAAGTCCTAAATCAAATTCTACCTACTACACATAACCTTACAAGGTTCCATATGGCTCTTAACCCCTCTATATGCCCCATGTGCAGAGCTCATGGAGACTCTATGAATCATTTGCTCTACCAGTGCCCTGTTGCTCACTCAGTTTGGGCTTACTTTTTTCAAATTTTTGGGATTCCAAACTTTGCTTCTGATATGACTATAAGGCAAGTGTTCATATGCTGGTGGCTAAGAGCAGGTAGCAAGAAGCTTTTAGACTTATTCAAACACAATTTACCAGGTATAATTTGTTGGCATATTTGGAAATCCTACGCAGGCCTCGTTTGGGGCTCGGTCACAAAACCGCCTACCCCTGAGCTCCTTATAGCCCAAATAAAAATTTTCACTAGAGATTGGATTTCTAGCTTGGGCAGACTAAAATTCTGTGAGGTTGGTAATGTTCTTTACGAGGAGGACCTTATTCCGACCAGGTTTCGACTCGGTGGTCTACCACTAAGGGTCATCAAATGGAACAAACCACATAATATAAAATTGAACACAGATGCCGCGTTCTTACCTCAAGGTGCTTTCGGAGGAACGATTATGCGGAATCAGGACTGCGAATTGGTCTTCGCCATTTCCTTCCCTGTGCAGGCTGGTTCGGTGGTTGATGCCGAGATGAAAGCTCTGTGCTACGCTACGAAGTGGGCGATGGATGCCGGTTACTCTGCCTTCCAAGTAGAAACGGATTCGGCGGAAGTGGTAAGGTTGTTGGAGGAGGGACGCATGGGGAGATGGAGGGTTATCCTTCAGGAAATGATGCTGGAATCGATTAGGAAACAGGTCAGTTTCCATCACGTTTGGCGAGAAGCAAATGGGGTTGCCCATTGTCTGGTCGCAGTGGGCAGGAATACCCCACTGACAGTTGCCCATTGTCTGGTCGCAGTTGCCCATTGTCTGGTCGCAGTGGGCAGCTACACGTAGGGCCCTCGGCCGTGGTGGTCGAGCCGGGAGTTGACGATGTGCTGTCTCGGGCGCCCGAGGGGTGTATTGCAGTACACGTACTGTCGGTCTGCATGGGCGTTCGGTTCCCTCTGCACCCCTTCCTCCGGGAGTACCTTAGGTTCGTTGGCTTGGTCCCCTACCAGCTGACACCTAATAGCCACTCCTACGTGGCGGGTTTTTTTAGCCTCTGCAGGGTCCGAGGGGTGACCCCCAGCCTGGACTTGTTCTTCCAGAGCTTCAACCTCTGCCGAGGGGGTCACGCGAATGCCGAGGGCTTCGCCAACCTGCAGCAGATAGCCAGGTGGAAGCTATTTACGGAGGCGCCTTCGTCCAATAAGGGCTGGAAGGAGCGTTGGTGCTACGTCAGAGTTGCCGAGAACCCATTTCCGGCGGAACTTCGGGATCGCTTCCGTCGGCATCCGAAGGTTGGAAGCGCCGCTCTCGAGAAAGATGGCCTGATAATAGCCAAAATCTTGGAGGGTCGCACGAAGCAAATGTCTATTAAAGATCACACTGCCGACAAGGAACTCTACGCCCTCGGCTTTCGGAGATACCGCTTCATTGGGGAAGCGGACGAGAAGTATCCCGTTTTTGCTGAGGCCTTCGGGGGGCAGGAGGTAGTCTACGAGGGCCCTTGGTTTTCATATCTTAGCACACAGTTTATTTGTTCGTTCTTTTATTCCTTGTGCCTTCGGTTAGTAACCCCTCGATTTTAACCCCATATTATTTTTGCAGGTATCCCAGTGAAAATGATGAATGTCAAGGGGCTCGCAGATCTGAAGAAGAAAAAACCTTCCAAGGCCCCGAGGGGGACGGATGCGGGTGCCCCAAAACCCGCCGGTGACTTCTTCAAGAAGCCGGAGGGGCCATCGGCGGCCCCAAACACTGATGCAGCTGCCGCTGCCAAGAGGAAAGGCACGGGCAAGGCTCCTGAGAGCAAAAAGCCCAAGACCGGGGACGCCGGGAAGAAAAGCCCCCCGGTGGTCATTGTTGATGATTGCCCCGCCTCCGGGGCGCACGAGGAGATGCCGGTGGCGAAAGTCCCGGGGGGTGTCCGGGAGCCATCCTCCGAGGTTCTGACGATCTCCGTCCCGGTTGGTACGGCTGTGATGAATGGCACGGCGGATCCGAGGGCGCTTCTGAGAGGTATAACCCTCGATATTGACAGGGCAGCCCTCGGGGATGATGACGACCAAGCCCTCGAGGACAGGATCCTCCGGTCTTCCCTTACGGTGAGTTTTTCTTTGATAGTTTACCGTTTTGTTTGAGTTAGGAAATAATGTACGGCCTTCCTAACTTATCTCTCCTTTTTTTTGTAGACCTGCATTGCCCTCGGAGAGCAAGCCCGGCGGCTAGAGGAGTGGCGCCTTCGCAAGGCTGAGCAGGATGCTAAGATGCGGGAGCTCATCCGCCAGAATGCCGATGCTGTCCGGCAGATGGCTATGCTGGAGGAGAGCCTTCGGCAGATGACCCTGCGGGCGGAGGCCGCAGATCGGGGCAGGGCGGAGGCTGAGAGGTCCGCAGCTGAGGCTTTGGAGAGAGCTGCCAGGGAGGCCGAGGCCGCGAAGATGGAAGCCGTCGAGAGAGCCCGAGGGGACGCAATCTCGGGGTTCTTGGCAGGGGGTGGCGGGCCGAGGAGCACAAGCAATGGCTGTCCTCGGTCGTCGAGTCCTCGGTTGACGAGTGGTGCGATGGGCCCGGGGTGGAGTGGGTTTCCCGAAAGGGTTAACAATATTATGATGGGGGGCGAGTTTTTCACCCAAGCCCTCATCTACCGGAGGATGGCTCGCCACTTGAAGATTGAGCCAAAGGACTTCGACCCGGCGGCATACGGGCTCCCCCTGCAGCCAGACGTCCGCGTTCCTCTCCCCTCCGATGTCGAGAGGCCAGACCTAGAGGATACAGAGCTCATGAAGGAAGCCGAGGGTGACGAACCTGAGGCCGATGCAGAGGTTACTTCGAAGCCATCGGAGGAGGCGACCCCCGGAAATGACGTTGTTTAATTTGTAATTTATACTCAGTAATTTGAACACACTTGTAATGATCACATTCTTATGCTTTCGGCCCCGGCCACCTTTGTAACTATCACATTTACTCTTTTTTTTGTCGATTGATGAATGTCTGCCTTCGGGCTTTTCATATTTGAATGCGCCCTCTGTTTGAATGTATGCCTCCTCCTTTATGCTTTCCTCACGTATGAATGTATGGTGGTTTAGTGATGGCCGAAGGCCATGTCATTGGGACTTAGAAAATTTCTGCAAATGTAGTGTGTCATGTAGCCTTCGGCTACCGTGGAGCCCCCACTGGAATGTTGATTAGGCCGGGGGGGGCAATCTTTAGGACTTAGAAAATTCTTCTCAGTGTTGATTCCTTGTGTACTGTAGCCTTCGATTGATAGGTAGCCTTCGGCTATTAGGTCCCTTGAGATGAGGGTGAAATATGTAGGACTTAGAAAGATTTGTAAGTGTAGATTTTCCCTTTGGGAGCCTTCGGGAGATGGCATCCCTTCTTGGTGTATGAGTAGTTGACCGGGGGAAAAATATGTAGGACTTAGAAAATTTTCTAAGTGTAGATTTTTCCCTTTGGGAGCCTTCGGGAGATGGCATCCCTTCTTGATGCATGAGTAGTTGACCGGGGGGAAATATGTAGGACTTAGAAAGATTTCTAAGTGTAGATTTTCCCTTTGGGAGCCTTCGGGAGATGGCATCCCTTCTCGATGCATAGCCTTCGGCTGTCATATTCCCTTAGCTGTAATATTGATTGGGCCGGGGCCCATCTTTAGGACTTAGGATTTTTTTTAAGTGCGGCTTCCTTGTGTCACCTTCGGGTGATAGGTGCCCTCTGACTCTGCATCACTTTTGCGAGATGCCCGGGGGCTACTCATTTAGGACTTAGAATATTTTCTAAGCGTAAATTGATGTTGAGCTTCCGGATGTAGATCCCTCCGGGTATATGAATAGGACCCTTCGGGTGATCGTGAGGCCCTTGTGTTGTATGAGTCTTTGGCCGAGGGCCAAATATGTGGGACTTAGAAAAATCTCAAAGTGTGTCGTGGATGTTGAACCTTCGGCAAGTGAGGAGTCCGTCCGAGGGGCAACTGTTTTGGAATAAGCCCCCTCGCTCTGGCCTTTGATGATTTGTAATAGATGCCTTTGGTTGTTGTCATTTTCCAAAAGTGTGGACTTAGGAAAAGTGTGGACTCCTGTTGTTGTAAAGAAAGCCGATGAGGAGTATGTGCCCTCGGCAATTGCTTGGAAAGTTGTAGAGTTTGACTTAGCCAGTTGTGTCCCTTGTCATGGGGTAAGGGCCCTCGGTATTAGTGCATAAAAGATGCCCTCGGTATTTTGTTGGAGGTACTGTTTAGTGGACTTTGGATAGTCCAGTCCCTTCGTATTGTTGAAGTCTTCAGGGCTTGTGTGACCGGAGGTGACCAAGCAGTGGACTTAGCCGTTTCTTGATGATATTTGTTTGAGTAGTATCCTTCGGGAAATAGGAGCCTTCAATTACCGGAGGTGTTCCTGTGGGAGCCCTCGGCATGTTGTGACCTGTCGGAGTGTACTCTTTGATTTCTCGCTGAGTCTACTCCCCTTCACCCCCTCTTTTTTTTTTGGTTGGTGGTGAAGGGAAGGCATCAAGAAACTTGGTTTCTTGGTAAGGCTGGGCCTATTAGGAGACCATCAGAATACACCAATGGCTCTCCTCCCTCGGGTTAACCTTCCGAGTTCCGAGGGGATCGAGGGTCGTTTCCTGGGTACAAGATATGATGGTCTGTGACCTGCCTCCCCTTGGGGGATGGCGCGGAAAGCGCCTCATTTTTGAAAGTCGTCCCCTCGGCGCTAGACATAGTCCGTGCCCTGCCACACCCTTGGGGTGGTGGCGCGGGGAGCGTTTCGGTTTGAAAGTCGAATCCTGGGCATTTCTCGTGCCTGTCATACCCTTGGGGTGATGACGCGGATAGCGTTCCGTTTTTGAAAGTCGAATCATGGGCATTTCTCATGCCTGTCATACCCTGGGGTAGTGACGCGGAAAGCGTTTCAAGGAAGGGTTTTCATTTGCACACTAGTTGCAAATGGCCGGGGGCACTACGTGCCACCGGCACCGATGGTGGCGCCTTCGGTATATGCGTCCTCGTGGGGTACGGCTTTTAGAAACAACACTTGGTGTTAGTTTCGATGTGTAGCCCCCGGTACTTGGTACCGAAGGGTCTTCTGTAGGAACACTTGGTGTTCTCTTTTGTTGTAGTTGATGGAGGTGTCTACCCTCGGTACTTGGTACCGAAGGGTCTTCAAATGAAACACTTGGTGTTTTGATTGGAGTGTTCGCTCTCGGCGTTTGGTGCCGGAGGGCCCTCGGAGGAAACACTTGGTGTTTCCCAACAGATGTTTGGAAGTTGATAGGAGAGCATATCCCTGGCACTGGGTGCCGAGGGGTCTTCTTTGAAACATTTGGTGTTTTCCTTCGTTTTGATGTTGATGATGGAGGTGTACCCTCGGCACTGGGTGCCGAAGGGAAATGAAACACTTGGTGTTTCTTGTCGTCGGTGATGGGAGTTCCCACCTTCGGTACTTGGTACCGAGGGGTCTTGTTCGAAAACACATGGTGTTTTCCTGTTGTTGTAGGTGTTGATGGTGTCCGCCCTCGGCACTTGGTGCCGGAGGGGGTTCTTCTCGTGGTGAGGCCTGGGGCCTGTAGTCAGTATGAGGGCTTGGTGTCTTGAATGTGTCTTCATTCCTCAAAAGTGGAGGCCTTGGGCCATAGGATAGTACATTCATTAGTTATGAGGGCCTGGCCGCTCTTACATTATTGGTAAAATTTAACTAAATGGTGTACATTCCAGTGCCTAGGGACCTCTTTCCCGTTGGGGCGTTTGAGCTTGTAAGTCCCAGGTTTGATGATGGCTGTTATGATGTAGGGGCCTTTGAATTTTGGTGCCATTTTTCCTCCCTCGGTTGGTTGGCTGGATTCCCTCCTCCGGAGGACATAGTCCCCCACTTGAAATTCTCGGGTGCGAACTTTGGCGTCGATGTAGCCTTTGACTTGCCTTCGGTAGTTTTCTGCCCGGATGAAGGCTTGCTCCCGGCGTTCTGAAAGGAGGTGGAGGTCGAGGGCCATGTTGCTGTCGTTGACCTCGGGGTCATATTGGATCACCCTCCGGGTGGGAAAAGGTGACTTACGTAGGAGCTTTGGCTTCAAAACCGTAGCAGAGGGAGAAGGGTGTTTCACCTGTTGCTCGCCGAGGGGTGGTGCGGTAGGCCCAAAGGATGTTGGGGAGTTCTTCCACCCAGCCACCGCCCTCCGCCTCCAGCTTCTTTTTGAGGCCCTCGAGCAAGGTCCGGTTGGCATTCTCTACTTGCCCGTTGCCTTGAGGGTAGGCAACGGAGGAGAAGGTGTGTTTGATGCCCCATGCCTCCAGAAGGGCACAGAAGGGGGCTGCCTCAAATTGTGTTCCGTTGTCGGAGATGATCTGCTGGGGGATGCCAAACCTTGTGAGGATGTTCTTGAGGACGAAGTGACGGCACTTCGCCTCTGTGATACTGGCGAGGGGCTCAGCCTCCACCCTCTTGGTAAAGTAGTCGATGGCCACAATGATGTATCTGTTGTTGGAGGTACCCCTCGACAGAGGGCCCACAAGGTCTATCCCCCATCGAGAAAAGGGGACGGATGTGCTGATGGGGGCATAGTTGACCGCTGGCCTGCCGGGGGCTTTCTGGAAATGTTGACATGCGGTGCACCTTCGGGCAAGGTCAGCACAATCTCTGGCCATGGTTGGCCAAAAATAGCCCTGGAGAATGAGCCTTCGGGACATGGAGAAGGGTCCCTGGTGAGCTGAGCAAGTTCCACTGTGCACCTCCTCCATTGCGACCTCGGCTTCATCCTGATGAAGGCACCGAAGTAGCATGCCGTTGTAAGACCGTTTGTAGAGCCTTCCATCTTCGATGGTGTAGCTAGGAGCCCTCAGCTTTGCCAGTTTAGCGCGGGTCTCATTCTCGGGTAGCTGCCCTGTGGAGATGAAGGCGGTGATATCTGAGATCCAATCCTCTTGGCGTTGTTGTATGTTCATAACGGGGCTTGCATGGATACTTGAGAGGCTGAGTTCCTCAATTTTGGCAATTTTGGAGATGTGCTCGGGGGAGTCGGTCGAGAGCTTAGATAATATGTCGGCCTCGGAGTTTTGAGCCCTCGGTATTTGGGTGAGAGAGTGTGCCTCAAATACCTTAAGCAACTCCTTGGCCGCCTCCTTGTACTGTTTCATTCTTCCCTCCTTGGCCTCATATTCCTCGGAGATTTGGCCAACGACCAACTTGGAGTCGCATTTGATGTGGATCTGCCGAGCCCTCATGTTGGCAGCCAGCCGAAGGCCACATAGGAGGGCCTCATATTCGGCCTCGTTGTTGGAGACTTTGAAGGAGAAGCGGATTGCATAGTAGGCTCTGAAGCCCTCGGGAGTAATGAGGACTACCCCTCCCCCGCATGCTTTGGTCGCAGAGGAGCCATCGGTGTAAAGGGTCCACCAGTCGTCCGAGGTAGCCGAGGGCTCCCCATCCGTGGCTGCCCTTGCGGTACATTCCGTCACAAAGTCCGCCAGGGCTTGGCCCTTGATGGCAGGCCTTGGACGGATGTCAATGTTGTACTGGCTCAAGAAGATAGCCCATTTCACCATGCGGGAGGAGCTGGTGGGGCTCCTCATGAGGGCGCCGAGGGGTTGATGAGTGAGGACCTGAACCGGGTGAGCCTGAAAGTAGTGGCCCAACTTCTTGACGGTCCAAACGATGGCTATCACCGTCTTTTCCACAGGAGAGTACCTGAGCTCGGCCTCCCTTAGGGTCTTGCTAACGTAGAAGATGGCATGTTGGATGTCGTCTTCCTCCCGGATGAGCACAGAGCTGATGGCTGTCGGGCTGACCCCAAGGTAGAGGTAGAGGGTCTCCCTTACCTTGGGTTTGGAGAGCACAGGAGGTGAAGATAGATATCGTTTGAGCTCGTCGAAAGCCTCCTGGCATTCTGAAGTCCATTGAAAACCAGCCGTCTTCCTCATGATTTGGAAGAAGGGTAAAGACTTCTCCGCTGATTTAGATAGAAAGCGGTTGAGGGTTGCCAGGCGGCCCGTCAACCGTTGAACTTCCTTCACATTGCGTGGGGGTTCCATGTAGATGATGGCCTGGATCTTCTCGGGATTGGCCTCAATACCCCTTCGGCTCACCATGTAGCCCAAGAATTTGCCCCATTGGACGCCGAAGGTGCACTTCTTCGGGTTTATCCGAAGGTTGAACTTCTGCATGATGGCGAAGATTTCCCGGAGGTCGTCGGCATGGCTGGAAGATTGCTTGCTTTTGACGATCATGTCGTCGACATAGGCCTCCATGGTGCGCCCTAGGACGGCTTGAAAGACTCAGGCCACCATCCGGGTGTAAGTGGCCCCTGAGTTCTTTAGGCCGAAGGCCATTACTAGGTAGCAGAAGATGCCCTCGGGAGTCATGAAGGCAGTTTTTTCGGCGTCTTCCTCGTGCATGAAAATTTGGTGATACCCTCGGAAGGCATCGAGGAAGGACATGATCTCACACCCTGCGGTCTCATCCACCAGTTGATCAATATTTGGTAGAGGGAATGGATCCATAGGGCACGCCTTGTTGAGATCAGTGTAAACCACGCACATGCGGAAGGTAGGGGGCTTCTGTGCGAGGACTACATTCGCTAGCCATGAGGGATATTTCACCTCCTTGATGGCGACCTCCTTCTTCACAAATTCCCTCCTTTCGGCGGAGAGGGGTCTTCTTCGTTGTTGTACTGCTTTTGCCGAGGGGTCCACCGAGAGGCGGTGGGTGATGACCCTTCGGCTGATTCCCGACATGTCCTCCGGCCCCCATGCAAAGACAGTGGAGTAGGCGCGGAGGGCGTCGGTGATACCGGTCTTCAGATCTTCAGGGAGCTGGGCTCCAATCTTCACGACTCTCTCCGGCTTGGCCGGATCGAGCGCAAAGTCTTCTACGTCCTCGGCTGGTTCAGCCCTCGGCCTTTTTTCTTCTTGGTCGATGGTTCCGGTGATGGTGTCAACACGGAATTCCGTCTTACTTACCTTCTTAGTGACTTGAAGATAGCAGGCGCGGGCGATTTTCTGATTCCCCCGGGAGTAGCCAATGCCCCCCTCGGCGGGGAACTTGAGGCAGAGGTGCCTCATGGAGATGATGGCCTCGAGGTCCTTGAGGGCTGGCCGGCCGAGGATAATGTTGTGGGCGCAGTCGATGTTTACGACGACGAACTCCACTTCGAGCTGGGCTCTATGGAGCCCGTCGCCGAAGATCACCGGGAGGGTTATTACCCCCTCGGAATCAATAGTGTCGCCGGTGAAGCCAGCAAGAGGGGTCTTAATGGGCCGAAGGGACCTCCTCTCCAGATGCAGCTCTCTGAAGGTGCTGAGGTACATTACATTGACGGAGTTGCCCGTGTCAATGTAAGTTCGGTGAATGATGGTGTCGTTTATTTCAGTCCGAATCACCAAGGCATCCCTGTGAGGAGAAGAAGTAGGAGGGAGATCTGCGTTGGTGAAGGTGATGGGTTCCTCCCTCAGCCGCTTTACTGGGGGCATATGAGTGACTTCCCCCACGTAAAGCGATTGAGCCCACTTCTTTCGCTAGCTGGTGGAATCGCCCCCTGTATTGCCACCGGTGATCATGAGGATGTGGCGTTTTTTCTCCTGGTAGTGGGGGTACTCCTCCTCTTCTTCTTCCAAGTTTCCGATCTCCCTCTTCTTGCCGAGGGGGATGGTGTTCGGGTTTACCCAAGTGTTCACCTTCTTGTGGTGCCCTCGGGAAGGTCCCTGATGAAAAGGTCCCTCCTGCCGAGGGCTCTGAACAAATTGGGACAGGTGCCCCGCTTGTATCAATCTCTCGATGGCCGTCTTTAGTTGATGGCAGTCATCGGTTCTGTGCCCTTGATGCCGATGGAAACGACAGTAGGGAAACTGAGGGTTGATAGCATGTACCTCCGGGGGTGCGCGAGAGTCGCGCTCAACGAGGCCCCTCTCCTCGGCAAAGTCAAGGATGATGCTGACGGGGTGTGTCAATGGTGTCCGGGGGCGGTCCAAGAGAATGGGTTGTGCCCAAGTCTTAGGGTTGCTCTTATAATCTCCCCCGGGCTTGGCTTGGCCTTGCCGAGGGCGATCATCAGAGGGTCCTGAAGATTTGGGGTGATTTGGAGGAGCCCCCGGCCCTCGGTTATTCTTGTTGTCAGCCCTCGGGGGTTGCTGATCTGGATGCTGGTGGTATTTCTCCACCTCCTCGGCCTCAGCATATCGGTCCCTCGTTGCAGGGCCCTTATGTAGTCGCGGGGGGGTTCGATGATGAGGCTCCTTGAAAAGGTGCCATTGCGGAGGACGGTTTGTAGGAGGGCCAGGAGGGTCCCGTCATCAGCAACGTCGACTTTGTCGGCCTCCGTCCTCCAGCGCTCCAGGAAGTCCCGAAGGGTCTCATCCCTCTTTTGGCGTATGGTTAGGAGGTGGGAGAAGTGCTTCCTCGTGCGACGCCTCCCGGCAAATTGTGTCAAGAATCGCTGGGCGAGTTCTTGCCACGAATCAATGCAACCCTCGGGCAGCCGGTTGAACCATTCGTTTGTCGGCCCCTCTAAGGTGGAGAGGAACCAACGACACAAATATTCATCTGACGCCCCTACCATCATCATGCTGTTCTGGTATTTGCTGTAGTGTTCCTGGGGGTCCGTCTTCCCGTTGTAGGGCTGTATGTGTTGCCCTTGGTATTTTTCCGGGATCCGGGCCGCCAATACCCTTGGGGTAAATGGCGTCCGGGTCTGGAGCTGGATGACGGGTTCCCCGGAGCCCTCGGCCACCTTCTTCTGTAATTCCTCCATTTTGGCCATCATGGCCTCGTATTTGAGGTCTGAATGAGGGGTGGAGGTGGTGGCGTGAGCTTTGTTGGCCTCCATTTCGTCAAGCCGACGTTGGAGGGCCGCAATAATTTCGTCCCGGGGATCCTTCGGGAGGGTCTCCGCCCCCTGCGAACGAACCCGGGCCGAATGGGCCTGGTTGATTTGGTGGCGAGCATCATTGGCATGAAGGGGTGCCTTGCCTTTGTCCCGAGGGGGACGCTCCTCGTCTTCCCTCGAGACAGACCCTCCGCTTTCCTGGGGCCTTTGGAGTGCTTTCCCTCTGAGGCGGTCTTGGACCCCTCGGCGGTCTAGCCCTCCTCCGAGCCAGTTGAGGGCGGAAGTGCGGGGCCTTTCTCTGTTGTCATTGTGGCGGTCCTGGGACTGAACTTCCTGGGAGGACGTATCTTGGGCCACTACCCCTTCGTCGTTCCTAACCCGAGGGGTGGGGTTTCCGAAGGGGTGTGGCAGAGGGGGAAGTATGATGTTCTCCCCAACCTGGGGTTGAGCCGGAGCCAGGGTGCCGAAGGCACCCGGGTTCTGAGTGAGCGTTTGGATGAAGGCGGAGAGCGCCGATTGCACGTCGATGGTGAGAACCGGAGGGCTGACTTGGTCATCGCTCCGGTTTTTCTTCTTGGCCTCGATGCCAAGGCGGGCATCGGGGGCATTCTGTTGGATCTGAAGGCGTAGGTCGACAGCCGCCTGTTCCAGCCCAGCGATGACACCGCCCTCGGGAGCCCTGTTAGAGGCTTCGGGGGCGTTGACGTCGCCGAGGGCCAGGTTCTTGTCTTCTACGTTTTTGGAGTTGGCACGTGTCGTTCTCACCATTTTGGTAGAGGGCTAGTGTTTGGCGAAGGGGGAGGGTTTCTTACTCGATTGTTCGACCTCTCAACGAGAGCACCAAATGATGGATAGTCTACCCGGGGGGTATATATCCGAGGGGTTATTGCTGAGAATAACTTAGAGAGAAGTCAGAGCATAAGTAAGTAAGAGAGAGAGTGTATTCAGTATGAATGTCGTTAAAGCGTTTAAGGCGTGGTTACAAATGGGGAAATGGGGTGCTATTTATAGTAGCAATAAATGCCGGACCGGGACACGTGTCAAGCGCCCATTGGCCGAGAGGTCACCACAACTGGTTGGCGTTGGCAGCCGCATGTAGCCGCATTTAATGCGGCTGTTGGATGGTACGTCTGTACAGGGTACGGTGATCTGTACGCATGTGAGGCGGATATCATGTCGGGAGAGGTGCCCTCGGCTGCAGAGGACTAGCCGAGGGCTATTAGTGCCGAGGACCCCTGAGTGCCGAGGGCTACTGTTTTCGCCGTTTTCTCCCAATTCCTCTGTTTGTTCGAAATATCCACGCTGTGATAGTTTGGAGCCTTCGGCCAGGGGGCCGAAGGCACCCCTGGTGCGCATTGCGGGCTGCTTGGTACTCTGGGCGCCGTGATTTGGGCCTGCTTGAGCTTCCTGGGCCGGTTGGGCCTTCATTGGTGTAGTAGGAGTCGTTGGGCCGAGTGTTCCCGAGCCATATACTCCATCAATACATTACACATATTTATTTAAAAACAAAATAAAAGTGGAAGAAAGAAAAAATACATAAAAATTAGTATTATACAACATACGGAGTCTATTTTATTATTTTGTAACATTTTGGTTTATGGGTGATGGATAGTCTACCCGGGGGTATATATCCGAGGGGTTATTGCGGGGAATAACTTAGAGAGAAGTCAGAGCAAGTAAATGTAGAGAGAGAGGGTGTATTATAAATGTGGAGCGTTTTCAGCGTGGTTACAAATGGGGAAATGGGGTGCTATTTATAGTAGCAATAAATGCCGGACAGGGACACGTGTCAAGCGCTCATTGGCCGAGGGGTCACCTCAACTGGTTGGCGCTGGCAGCCGCATGTGGCCGCATTTAATGCGGCTGTTGGATGAGACGTCTGTGCAGGGTACGGTGATCCGTACGCATGTGAGGCGGATATCTTGTCGAGTGAGATGCCTTCGGCTATAGAGCAGTAGCCGAGGGTTCCTCCAACCGATGGCACCCTGGTGCCGAGGGCTCACAGTGCCGAGGGCTACTGTTTTCGCCGTTTTCTCCCGGTTTCTTCATTTGCTTGAGAAACCCGTTCTGTGAGAGTTTAGAGCCTTCGGCCAGGGGGCCGAAGGCACCCCTGGCGCGTAGTGCGGGCTGCTTGGTACTCTGGGCGCTGTGATTTGGGCCTGTTGGGCCTTCGCTGGAGTAGTAGGCGTCTGTGGGCCGGGGGTTCCCGGGCCATATACTCCATCAGGAGTCCCTCACTCCTTTTGCCGAAAGGTATTTGAGGGAAAAGGAGTAATTTGTGCTTGCCCTTTGATGTTGTCCTGTCGTGATCTCTGAAGTTGGTGAAGAGTTGTTGCTTTTATGTCCCTGCCGAAGGCAGTCCCTCAGTTACCCACATGTCGGGACTTGAGGGCTTGCTTTGTCGTTTGTTGGAATTTCACTAATTTTGTAATTTTAATGATTTTCCCGAGGGGGTCCTCCAGTCCCCCACTCCTTGAGACACTTGTAAAGTGGTAAAAAGGAGTAGAGTAGTTGCGTTGTTGTTGTGGGCCGAAGGCTGACGCTTTTCGTTTCATTTTGGGGGGATGCCTCGTTAAAAACCTCATTAGAAAAAACCCTGTGGGAAAAAATCCTAATGAGGGAAAAAGAGTGCACCGGATTCCCCCAATGATGAATCGAAAATGTCAAACCTTGGTCGAAAATGGATAATAACGGTAATGCCGAAGGCCCTTCTTTTCCTGAGGGCTCATGTGTTGATTAGTCGAAGGCTTGCTGTTGATGTTCTGGGGGTGCCGAAGGGGAGCCCCTCAATCCGGGGATCGAGAGCCTGCTGGATGAGGGCAGCAGCGGAGTTGTTACCGGGAGGTCCATTGTCTGTTGATTAGTTGGTGATGAAGATACCCGAGGGCTCCCACCACCTGTGTGCCATAGGATATCCGTCAATGAGGCAACTCCCCGGGGGCTACCCGGTTTTCACAGTGCTGAGGAGGAATCCCCGAGGGGTGCCCTGATATGAAGCCTTGGGTTTCTGAAGGAGTGACTCCGAAGGTGTCTGTTATGTGCTGTGTGGGGTACAACCCGGGGGCGTCGCTGGGTAAGTGTACCCGGAGGCTCTCCTTGATGAAGTGGAGTGAAGTAGAAAACCCGGGGGCTTCCAGAATATAGTCGTTGGAAATATAGCCGTTGGAATACGGAACGTCAGGTTTATAGCCGTTGGGGGGGTACACGTGGAGTGTAGCCGCTGGCTGCCCGTGGGCGGCGTCACCGGTTGGGTGAAAACACGGTGCATAATGATGACGGTCCGTCCGGAGGCCCAGTTTCCGGGCCCAAGCCCGGATTCCAGCGCCTATAAATACCCCAAGGCCAGGCATCCCTCCGTGTGCGAAAACCTTGTTAGCGAAGCTCTGCCAATTTTTCTAGAGAGAGAAACAGCAGCCCTCGGTTGAATCCTCTGTTCTTAAGGTCAGTTCTCCACTTGCCCTTCACCTCTTAGCTACCTGTACTGTGCCCTTAGGCTAGGAGATAGAACATTTAGAAAACACTAGCGTCTACGAGCCTTCGAACTAGAGTCAGAATGTCGTCCCAGAGTGATTCTCAAGATATCTCGGGGGCGCCCTCGATGGAGGATGAAGTCCTCTCGGACGTGGAGTCCTCAAGTGCAGAGTCTTTGGTGGGACAGGATGCCGTCGTTGCCCTGGAGTTGCAGAAAGCCCTCGTAGCTGAGGCGGAAGCCGAGGGCTTCGAGCAAGAATGTGAGGATGAAGAGTTGGCCCTCGCCTGGCAAGCAGCTGAAGAGGAGGCACAAAGAGAAAGCGCGGGGGTCACCGTCGTTGTGCTCCCCCCTCGGGGTGCCGGTGAGGCCAGCACCTCTCGGCCGCTGAATGCAGTCCCCATCCGGGTGGCCCCCGGAAAGAAGAAGGCCAAAGCCGCCGCTCCCAAGAAGAAGGGCAGCGTAGCAGACCAAGGGAAGCCCCTCGATATGCCCGAGAGGTACTCCTATCTCAACACCGCCGCATTGGAGATCAAGTCGAAGGTTGATGCGGCGGACATCTATGTCACCCAGCTTAACGTGGGCCCCTCGGCCATCGTGGTGACACCGGGTCCGGATGACGTCCTCTCCCGGGCTCCCGAGGGCTGCATTGCGGTGCACGTTCTCTCGGTATCCATGGGGCTCCGCTTCCCCCTGCACCCCTTCCTCCGGGAGTACCTTCGGTTCGTGGGTCTGGTTCCCTGCCAGCTGACCCCGAACAGCCATTCTTACATTACTGGCTTCCTCCAGCTCTGCAAGTCTCGGGGGGTGACGCCTAGCCTGGACCTCTTCTTCCAGAGCTTCAACTTGTGCCGAGGGGGGGGGGCACGCGAATGCCGAGGGATTCGCCAATTTGCAGCAGGTGTCCATGTTCAAACTCTTCACTGAGGCGCCCTCCTCGAACAAGGGGTGGAAGGACCGGTGGTGCTATGTGAAGCTAGCCGAGAGCCCCTTCCCGAGGGAGCTACGTGACCGCTTCAGGAGGCACGAGAAGAGGAGGAGCGCCGCCCTCGAGAAAGATGGCAGGATTCTGGCCATGATCCCGGAGGGCCGGGACAAGAATATCACCATCAAGGAGTGCACCAAGGAAGCAGATCTCTACACCCTCGGGTTCCGGCGGTACCGGTTCCTGGGGGAAACAGACGAGAAGTTCCCAGTGTTTGAGGGAGCCTCCGGAGGTAGTGGCTGAGGGCATTCTCACCCTCATATCTTAGCACGTTATTTACTTGCGTCGTCTGTTTTTTTTATGCCACTTATTAGTGACCCCTCGATCCTAACCCCTCATTTTTTTTGCAGGTGTTCCAGTAAACATGATGAACGTCAGAGGCCTCGCCCGACTCAAGAACAAACCGGCCAAGGATCCGAAGGGGCCGGACGCTGGCGGCCAAAAGCCCGTCGGTGCGCCTCCCAAGAAGCCCGAGGGCGATGCTGCTGCGGCGAAGAGGAAGCCGTCGGCAAAGGAGCCCCCCTAGGCCCCCAAAAAGTCGAAGAAGGGGGACGCCGCGAAGGATGACCCCCCGATGGTGATTGTAGATGACCCTCCGGAGATGCCGATGGCGCAGGTGCCGAGGGGTGCCCGGGAGCCATCTCTCGAGGTTCTCATGCTCTCCCTTCCGGCTGGCACGGCCGTGTTGAATGGCACGGCCGATCCGAGGGCGCTCCTAAGAGGTATAACCCTCGATATCGACAGGGCAACTCTCGGGGCCGATGACGATCACGCCCTCGAAGACAGGATCCTCCGGTCTTCCCTCACGGTAAGTTTATGACAGCCTGTCTTCCCCTTTCCTACTTTGAACTAGGAAATCACGTTCGGCCCCTGACAACTCGTTTATGACATTGCAGACTTGCGTTGCCCTCGGAGAGCAGTTCCGACGGCTGGAGGAATGGCGCCTCCACAAAGCTAAGCAGGACGCCAAGATGAAGGAGCTAATCCTCAGGGATTCCCAGGCCACGAAGTTGATGGCTCAGCTTGAAGAGGACCTCCAGCTTGCGAGAGCGGAGGCTGGGAGGCTCAGGGAGGAGAAGGCAAAAGCTGAGGAGGCCGCTGCGGAGGCCGCAAGGAGAGCTGGCGAGGAGGCCGAGGCTATGAGGGCGAAGGCTGTCGCCACAGCCCGGGGGGAGGCCATCTCCGGGTTCCTGGACGGGGGGTGGAAGACCGAGGGGCACAAGGCATGGCTGTCCTCGGTTGTGGAGGCCTCGGTTGACGAGTGGTGCGAGGGCCCGGACGAGGAATGGATGGCCCGAAAGGGTAAGCAGTATTATGATGGGGGTGAGTTCTTCACTCAAGCCCTCATCTACCGGAGGATGGCCCGCCATCTGAAGATTGAGCCGAAGGACTTTGACCCGGCGGCGTACGGGCTCCCCCCCTGCAGCCAGACATCCGTGTTCCTCTCCCCCCCGATGTCGAGAGGCCAGACCTGGAGGATTCTGAGCTCCGGAGGGAGGCCGAGGGCGACGATCCTGAGGCCGATGTAGAAGTCACCTCGAAGCCATCGGGGGAGGCGGCCCCCGGGAATGACATTATTTGATATGTACTTTGTATTTTGAACACTCTTGTAATAGCCACATTAGCATGTTTTCGGCCTCGGCCAACATTGTAATAACTACATTTACTCCTTGCTGTGATGAATGAATGATTGCCTCCGGGCTCTGTATATATGACTTGTTTTCTCCAATTCCTTTCTTCTTGAATGTATGCCTCCGTTTTCCTTGAGTGTATGCCTTCGGTATTTTTGAATGTATGTCTAGGACTTAGAATATTTTCTGATTGTAGCTTGCCTTTGGAAGCCTTCGGTAGTTGGGCACCCTCTGCTGGATATGCAACCGAGGGTTCAGCAGCAATTAGGACTTAGAAATTTTTTCTAAGTGTAGCACACCATAGGGCCTTCGGGTGTTTGTAGTAACCCAATTCCTAGGACTTAGAAAAATTTCTAAGTGTAGATTTTCCCTTGAGAGCCTTCGGGATATGGCATCCCTTCCTGATGTGTGAATGTTGGACCGAGGGCCCAATGTACAGGACTTAGAAAATTTTTGCAAGTGTAGTATGTCACGTAGCCTTCGGCTACTGTGGAGCCCCAACTGAAATATTGATTAGGCCGGGGGCCAATTCTTTAGGACTTAGAATTTTTTCTTCAGTGTTGATTCCTTGTGTACTGTAGCCTTTGATTGATAGGTAGCCTTCGGCTATTGGGTCCCTTCATAAGTTGAGGGTGAAATATGTAGGACTTAGAAAGATTTCTAAGTGTAGATTTTCCCTTGGGAGCCTTCGGGAGATGGCATCCCTTCTTGATGTATGAGTAGTTGACCGGGGGAAAAACATGTAGGACTTAGAAAATATTCTAAGTGTGGATTTTCCCTTGGGAGCCTTCGGGAGATGGGTGCACTCTGACTCCGCATCACTTTGCGAGATGCCCGGGGGCTGCTCATTCAGGACTTAGAATATTTTCTAAGCATAAATTGATGTTGAATCCTGTTGTTGTGAAGAAAGCCAATGAGGAGTGTGTGCCCTCGGCATACACTTTAAAAGTTGTAGAATTTGACCCTTGTCATGGGGTAAGGGCCCTCGGTACTAGTGCATAACAGATGCCTTCGGTATTTGTTTGAAGGTACCGTTTTAGTGTACTTTGGATAGTCCAGTCCCTTTGTATTGTTGAAGCCTTCGGTGTTCGTGTGACCGGAGGTGACCAGGCAGTGGACTTAGCTGTTTCTTGATGCTATTTGTTCGAGTAGTATCCTTCGGGAAATAGGAGCCTTCAGTTACCGGAGGTGTTCCCGTGGGGAACCCTCGGCATGTTTTGATCTGTTGGGGTGTACTCTTTGATTTCTCGCTGAGTCTACTCCCCTTCACCCCCTCTTTTTTTTTTTTGGTTGGTGGTGAAGGGAAGGCATCAAGAAACTTGGTTTCTTGGTAAGGCTGGGCCTATTAGGAGACCATCAGAATACACCAATGGCTCTCCTCCCTCGGGTTAACCTTCCGAGTTCCGAGGGGATCGAGGGTCGTTTCCTGGGCACAAGATATGGTGGTCCGTAACCTGCCTCCCCTTGGGGGATGGCGCGGAAAGCGCCTCATTTTTGAAAGTCGTCCCCTCGGCGCCAGACATAGTCCGTGGCCTACCACACCCTTGGGGTTGTGGCGCGGGGAGTGTTTCGGTTTGGAAGTCGAATCCTGGGCATTTCTCGTGCCTGTCATACCCTTGGGGTGATGACGCGGATAGCGTTCCGTTTTTGAAAGTCGAATCCTGGGCATTTCTCATGCCTGTCATACCCTGGGGGTAGTGACGCGGAAAGCGTTTCAAGGAAGGGTTTTCATTTGCACACTAGTTGCAAATGGACGGGGGCACTACGTGCCGCCGGCACCGATGGTGGCGCCTTCGGTATATGCGTCCTCGTGGGGTACGGCTTCTGTAGGAACACTTGGTGTTCTCTTTTGTTGCAGTTGGTGGAGGTGTCTACCCTCGGTACTTGGTACCGAAGGGTCTTCAAATGAAACACTTGGTGTTTTGATTGGAGTGTTTGCTCTCGGCGTTTGGTGCCGGAGGGCCCTCGGAGGAAACACTTGGTGTTTCCCACCAGATGTTTGGAAGTTGGTAGGAGAGCATATCCCTGGCACTGGGTGCCGAGGGTTCTTCTTTGAAACACTTGGTGTTTTTCTTCTTGTTGATGTTGATGATGGAGGTGTACCCTCGACACTAGGTGCTGAGGGGTCTTCTTCGAAACACTTGGCGTTTTTCTTCGTTTTGATGTTTGGTGCTGGAGGTGTGACCCTCGGCACTGGGTACCGAGGGGTCTTGTTCGAAAACACATGGTGTTCTCCTGTTATTGTAGGTGTTGATGGTGTCCGCCCTCGGCACTTGGTGTCGGGGGGGTTCTTCCTGTGGTGAGGCCTGGGGCCTGTAGTCAGCATGAGGGCGTGGTGTCTTGAATGTGTCTTCATTCCTCAAAAGTAGAGGCCTTGGGCCATAGGATAGTACATTCATTAGTTATGAGGGCTTGGCCGCTCTTACATTATTGGTAAAATTTAACTAAGTGGTGTACATTCCAGTGCCTAGGGACCTCTTTCCCGTTGGGGCGTTTGAGCTTGTAAGTCCCAGGTTTGATGATGGCTGCTATGATTTAGGGGCCTTCGAATTTTGGTGCCATTTTTCCTCCCTCGGTTGGTTGGCTGGCTTCCCTCCTCCGGAGGACATAGTCCCCCACTTGGAATTCTCTGGTGCGAACTTTGGCGTTGATGTAGCTCTGGACTTGCCTTCGGTAATTTTCTGCCCGGATGAAGGCCTGCTCCCGGCGTTCTGAAATGAGGTGGAGGTCGAGGGCCATGTTGCTGTCGTTGACCTCGGGGTCATATTGGATCACCCTCCGGGTGGGAAGGGTGACTTCCGTAGGAGCTTTGGCTTCAAAACCGTAGCAGAGGGAGAAGGGTGTTTCACCTGTTGCTCGCCGAGGGGTGGTGCGGTAGGCCCAAAGGATGTTGTGGAGTTCTTCCACCCAGCCACCGCCCTCGGCCTTCAGCTTCTTTTTGAGGCCCTCGAGCAAAGTCCGGTTGGCATTCTCTACTTGCCCGTTGCCTTGAGGGTAGGCAACAGAGGAGAAGGTGTGTTTGATGCCCCATGCCTCCAGAAGGGCACAGAAGGGGGCTGCCTCAAATTGTGTCCCATTGTCGGAGATGATCTGCTGGGGGACGCCAAACCTTGTGAGGATGTTTTTGAGGACGAAGTGACGGCACTTCGCCTCTGTGATGCTGGCGAGGGGTTCAGCCTCCACCCACTTGGTAAAGTAGTCGATGGCCACAATGATGTACCTGTTGTTGGAGGTACCCCTCGGCAGAGGGCCCACAAGGTCTATCCCCCATCGAGAAAAAGGGACAGATGTGCTGATGGGGGCATAATTGACCACTGGCCTGCCGGGGGCTTTCTGGAAATGTTGACATGCGGTGCACCTCCGGGCAAGGTCAGCACAATCTCTGGCCATGGTTGGCCAGAAGTAGCCCTGGAGAATGAGCCTTCGGGACATGGAGAAGGGTCCCTGGTGAGCTGAGCAAGTGCCACTGTGCACTTCCTCCATTGCGACCTCGGCTTCATCTTGATGAAGGCACCGAAGCAGCGTGCCATTGTAAGATCGTTTGTAGAGCCTTCCATCTTCGATGGTGTAGCCAGGAGCCCTCAGTTTTTCCAGTTTAGCGCGGGTCTCATTCTCGGGTAGCTGCCCCGTGGAGATGAAGGCGGTGATATCTGAGATCCAATCCTCTTGGCGTTGTTGTATGTTCATAACGGGGCTTGCATGGATACTTGAAAGGCTGAGTTCCTCAATTTTGGCAATCTTGGAGATGTGCTCGGGGGAGTCGGCCGAGAGCTTAGATAATATGTCGGCCTCGGAGTTTTGAGCCCTCGGTATTTGAGTGAGAGAGTGTGCCTCAAATACCTTGAGCAACTCCTTGGCCGCTTCCTTGTATTGTTTCATTCTTCCCTCCTTGGCCTCATATTCCTCGGAGATTTGGCCAACGACCAACTTGGAGTCGCATTTGATGTGGATCTGCCGAGCCCTCATGTTGGCAGCCAGCCGAAGGCCACATAGGAGGGCCTCATATTCGGCCTCGTTGTTGGAGACTTTGAAGGAGAAGCGGATTGCATAGTAGGCTCTGAAGCCCTCGGGACTAATGAGGACTACCCCTCCCCCGCATGCTTTGGTTGCGGAGGAGCCGTCGGTGTAAAGGGTCCACCAGTCGTCCAAAGTAGCCGAGGGCTCCCCGTCCGTGGCTGCCCTTGCGGTACACTCCGTCACAAAGTCCGCCAGGGCTTGGCCCTTGATGGCAGGCCTTGGATGGATGTCAATGTTGTACTGGCTCAAGAAGATAGCCCATTTCACCATGCGGGAGGAGCTGGTGGGGCTCCTCATGAGGGCGCCGAGGGGTTGATGAGTGAGGACCTGAACCGGGTGAGCTTGAAAGTAGTGGCTCAACTTCTTGACAGTCCAAACGATGGCTAACACCGTTTTTTCCACAGGGGAGTACCTGAGCTCGGCCTCCCTTAGGGTCTTGCTAACGTAGAAGATGGCATGTTGGATGCCGTCTTCCTCCCGGATGAGCACAGAGCTGATGGCTGCCGGGCTGACCCCAAGGTAGAGGTAGAGGGTCTCCCCTACCTTGGGTTTGGAGAGCACAGGAGGTGAAGATAAATATCGTTTGAGCTCGTCGAAAGCCTCCTGGCATTCTGAAGTCCATTGAAAACCAGCCGTCTTCCTCATGATTTGGAAGAAGGGTAAAGACTTCTCCGCTGATTTAGATAGAAAGCGGTTGAGGGCTGCCAGGCGGCCCGTCAACCGTTGGACTTCCTTCACATTGCGTGGAGGCTCCATGTTGATGATGGCCTGGATTTTCTCGGGATTGGACTCAATACCCCTTTGGCTCACCATGTAGCCCAAGAACTTGCCCCCTTGGACGCCGAAGGTGCACTTCTTCGGGTTTAGCCGAAGGTTGAACTTTTGCATGATGGCGAAGATTCCCCGGAGGTCGTCAGCATGGCTGGAAGACTGTTTGCTCTTGACGATCATGTCGTCGACATAGGCCTCCATGGTGCGCCCTAGGACGGCTTGAAAGACCCGGGCCACCATTCGGGTGTAAGTGGCTCCTGAGTTCTTTAGGCCGAAGGCCATTACTAGGTAGCAGAAGATGCCCTCGGGATTCATGAAGGCAGTTTTTTCGGCGTCTTCCTCGTGCATGAAAATTTGGTTGTACCCTCGGAAGGCATCGAGGAAGGACATGATCTCACATCATGCGGTCTCATCCACCAGTTGATCAATATTTGGTAGAGGGAATGGATCCATAGGGCACGCCTTGTTGAGATCAGTGTAGTCCACGCACATGCGGAAGGTAGGGGGCTTCTGTGCGAGGACTACATTTGCCAACCATGAGGGGTATTTCACCTCCTTGATGTGCTTAATAGAGAGGAGCATGGCGACCTCCTTCTTTACAAATTCCCTCCTCTCGGCGGAGAGGGGTCTTCTTCGTTGTTGTACTGCTTTCGCCGAGGGGTCCACCGAGAGGCGGTGGGTGATGACCCTTCGGCTGATTCCCGGCATGTCCTCCGGCCCCCATGCAAAGACAGTGGAGTAGGCGCGGAGGGCGTCGGTGATACCGGTCTTGAGATCTTCAGGGAGCTGGGCTCCAATCTTCACGACTCTCTCCGGCTGGGCCGGATCGAGCGCGAAGTCTTCTACGTCCTCGGCTGGTTCAGCCCTCGGCCTTCTTTCTTCTTGGTCGATGGTTCCGGTGATGGTGTCAACACGGAATTCCGTCTTACTTACCTTCTTAGTGACTTGAAGATAGCAGGCGCGGGCGATTTTCTGATTCCCCCGGGAGTAGCCAATGCCCCCCTCGGCGGGGAACTTGAGGCAGAGGTGCCTCATGGAGATGATGGCCTCGAGGTCCTCCAGGGCTGGCCGGCCGAGGATAATGTTGTGGGCGCAGTCGATGTTAACGACGACGAACTCCACCTCGAGCTGGGCTCTATAGAGCCCGTCACCGAAGATCACCGGGAGGGTTATTACCCCCTCGGAATCAATAGTATCGCCGGTGAAGCCGGCAAGAGGGGTCTTAATGGGCCGAAGGGACCCCCTCTCCAGGTGCAGTTCTCTGAAGGTGCTGAGGTACATTACATTGACGGAGCTTCCCGTGTCAATGTAAGTTCGGTGAATGATGGTGTCGTTTATCTTAGTCCGAATCACCAAGGCATCCCTGTGAGGAGAAGAAGTAGGAGGGAGATCTGCGTTGGTGAAGGTGATGGGTTCCTCCCTCAGCCGCTTTACCGGGGGCATATGAGTGACCTCCCCCACGTAAAGCGATTGAGCCCACTTCTTTCGCTGGCTGGTGGAATCGCCCCCTGTATTACCACCGGTGATCATGAGGATGTCGCGTTTTTTCTCCTGATAGTGGGGGTACTCCTCCTCTTCTTCTTCCAAGTTTCCGATCTCCCTCTTCTTGCCGAGGGGAATGGTATTCGGGTTCACCCAAGCGTTCACCTTCGTGTGGTGCCCTCAGGGAGGTCCCTGATGAGAAGGTCCCTCCTGCCGAGGGCTCTGAACAAATTGGGACAGGTGCCCCGCTTGTATTAATCTCTCGATGGCCGTCTTTAGCTGATGGCAGTCATCGGTTCTGTGCCCCTGATGCCGATGGAAACGACAGTAGGGGAACTGAGGGTTGATGGTATGTACCTCCGGGGGTGCGCGAGAATCGCGCTCAACGAGGCCCCTCTCCTCGGCAAAATCCAGGATGATGCTGACGGGGTGTGTCAACGGTGTCCGAGGGCGGTCCAGGAGAATGGGCTGTGCCCAAGTCTTAGGGCTGCTCTTATAGCCTCCCCCGGGCTTGGCTTGGCCTTGCCGAGGGCGGTCATCAGAGGGTCCTGAAGCCTTGGGATGATTTGGAGGAGCCCCCAGCCCTCGGTTATGCTTGTTATCAGCCCTCGGGGGTTGCTGATCCGGATGCTGGTGATATTTCTCCACCTCCTCGGCCTCAGCATATCGGTCCCCCCGCTGCAAAGCCCTTATGTAGTCGCGGGGGGGTTCAATGATGAGGCTCCTTGAAAAGTTGCCGGTGCGGAGGACGGTTTGTAGGAGGGCCAGGAGGGTCCCGTCATCAGCACCGTCGACCTTGTCGGCCTCCGTCCTTCGGCGCTCTAGGAAGTCCCGAAGGGTCTCATCCCTCTTCTGGCGTATGGTTAGGAGGTGGGAGAAGTGCTTCCTCGTGCGACGCCTCCCGGCAAATTGTGTCAAGAATCACTGGGCGAGTTCTTGCCACGAATCAATGCAGCCCTCGGGCAGCCTGTTGAACCATTCATATGCCGGCCCCTCTAAGGTGGAGAGGAACCAACGACACAAATATTCGTCTGACGCCCCTACCATCATCATGCTGTTCTGGTATTTGCTGTAGTGTTCCTGGGGGTCCGTTTTCCCGTTGTAGGGCTGTATGTGTTGCCCTCGGTATTTTTCCGGGATCCGGGCCGCCAATACCCTTGGGGTAAATGGCGTCCGAGTCCGGAGCTGGATGACGGGTTCCCCGGAGCCCTCGGCCACCTTCTTCTGTAATTCCTCCATTTTGGCCATCATGGCCTCGTATTTCAGGTCTGAATGAGGGGTGGAGGTGGTGGCGTGAGCTTTGTTGGACTCCATTTCGTCAAGCCGGCGTTGGAGGGCCGCAATAATCTCGTCCCGGGGATCCTTCGGGAGGGTCTCCGCCCCCTGCGAACGAACCCGGGCGAGTGGGCCTGGTTGATTTGGTGGCGGGCATCATTGGCATGAAGGGGTGCCTTGCCTTTGTCCCGAGGGGGACGCTCCTCGTCTGCCCTCGAGACAGACCCTCCACTCTCCTGAGGCCTTTGGAGTGCCTTTCCTCCGAGGCGGTCTTGGACCCCTCGGCGGTCCGGCCCTCCTCCGAGCCGGTTGAGGGCGGAAGTGCGGGGCCTCTCCCTGTTGTCATTGTGGCGATCCCGGGACTGTACTTCCTGGGAGGACGTATCCTGGGCCACTACCCCTTCGTCGTTCCTCACCCAAGGGGTGGGATTTCTGAAGGGGTGTGGCGGAGGGGGGAGTATGATGTTTTCCCCAACCTGGGGGTGAGCCGGAGCCAGGGTGCCGAAGGCACCCGAGTTCTGAGTGAGCATCTGGATGAAGGCGGAGAGCGCCGATTGCACGTCGATGGTGAGAACCGGAGGGCTGACTTGGTCATCGCTCCGATTTTTCTTCTTGGCCTCGATGTCGAGGCGGGCATCGGGGGCGTTCTGTTGGATCTGAAGGCGTAGGTCGACAGCCGCCTGTTCCAGCCCAGCGATGACACCGCCCTCGGGAGCCCTGTGAGAGGCTTCGGGGGCGTTGACGTCGCCGAGGGCCAGGTTCTTGTCTTCTACGTTTTTTGAGTTGGCACGTGTTGTTCTCACCATTTTGGTAGAGGGCTAGTGTTTGGCGAAGGGGGAGGGTTTCTTACTCGATTGTTCGACCTCTCAACGAGAGCACCAAATGATGGATAGTCTACCCGGGGGTATATATCCGAGGGGTTATTGCGGGGAATAACTTAGAGAGAAGTCAGAGCAAGTAAATGTAGAGAGAGAGGGTGTATTATAAATGTGGAGCGTTTTCAGCGTGGTTACAAATGGGGAAATGGGGTGCTATTTATAGTAGCAATAAATGCCGGACAGAGACACGTGTCAAGCGCTCATTGGCCGAGGGGTCACCTCAACTGGTTGGCGCTGGCAGCCGCATGTGGCCGCATTTAATGCGGCTGTTGGATGAGACGTCTGTGCAGGGTACGGTGATCCGTACGCATGTGAGGCGGATATCTTGTCGAGTGAGATGCCTTCGGCTATAGAGCAGTAGTCGAGGGTTCCTCCAACCGATGGCACCCTGGTGCCGAGGGCTCACAGTGCCGAGGGCTACTGTTTTCGCCGTTTTCTCCCGGTTTCTTCATTTGCTTGAGAAACCCGTTCTGTGAGAGTTTAGAGCCTTCGGCCAGGGGGCCGAAGGCACCCCTGGCGCGTAGTGCGGGCTGCTTGGTACTCTGGGCGCTGTGATTTGGGCCTGTTGGGCCTTTGCTGGAGTAGTAGGAGTCTGTGGGCCGGGGGTTCCCGGGCCATATACTCACTCCATCAATGGCAAAAGCATCGTCCATAATAGCATCATCAACGAAAAAGTCGGACACGTCAAATTTTGGCAGAGATGGAGTTGTGTCATTGACATAATTAGCTTCCATATTTTTGCCTTTGTTTAAATTCACAGAAGCTTGAAATAACTCCACCAGATGTTTAGCCGTGCGACATTTATTAGCCCAATGCCCCGTCATGCCACATTTATAACAAGTCGATTTTCCCGAGGATTTTGGAAGGCGATTTATTTGATGGGCTTTTTGTTTGCCCTTGCCCTTATAATTCGGTCTATTGACTTGTTTATATTCTCGGTGGGACTTGTTATTATGACCACCATAATGCCCACGTTTAAAATGCCTTCTATTAC
Organism: Cuscuta europaea; assembly: GCA_945859875.1. NCBI lineage: Eukaryota > Viridiplantae > Streptophyta > Magnoliopsida > Solanales > Convolvulaceae > Cuscuta > Cuscuta europaea. The sequence goes on from CAMAPE010000006.1 coordinate 8,287,786, forward strand.
CACTGTGTGTAGGGGTGGGAAAATATACCGAAATTTCGGTATACCGGCCATACCATACCGAAAAATACCGAATTTACCGAAATTTTCGGTATACCAAAAAGTTCGGTACGGTATGATACCATACCGGGTCACTTCGGTATGGTAAAGGTATGGATTTTTTAGATTTTCGGTATTTCGGTATATTCCGAAATACCGTTAATTTTCGGTATGGTACGGTATATACCGAAATACCGATATACCGAAATAGAATTTGTAAATTTTTAGGGCCCAACCCATTAAATGAAATTATTAAAATACCAAGGCTCAAAATTAAAATAACCCATCTTATAATACTACGGCCCTTCTCTAGTTCTCCCAAGTAGAGGCCTAAATCCCTAATCAAATAAATGGGAGAATTTGAGTTTGCACCCCATGTTTTGGGTGATATTTGACTTTGAACCCCATTTTAAAAATAATGTATGCACCCCATTAGCCCAAAAATTGTGAAGGAGTGGGGTGCAAAGTAAAATAATTTTATAGTGAATTGAGGTGCATACATTAATGATTTTGAAAATAGGGTGCAAACTCAAATATCACCCAAACCATGGGGTGCAAAGTCAAATTCTCCCCAAATAAATCAACGTAGAGTCAAGCAGCTTCTCTTCTCTTCAACGAGTGACAAAGCTGTGGACTATTGAGCATTGACGATGGAGATGCGGACGAGTGACGAAGACGCCATTGACGAAGCACGGAGTAGCGGACAACCGTCATTATTTGCTAAAGCTTAACCATCCTGGTAATATGAACAATCTGGTCTATGCTCATTCTATATTTATAAACAAATGATAAAGTATATTGATAAAATATTTATACGGCGGACGACCATCATATTACCAAAGTAGAAAAATCTCTTATTTATACGGAGCTGCAACAATGATTCAAAGATTTGTTATTACAAACATTAGTTATCATTGATTTATGTTAGATAAATATTCTAATTTTCATTATGGATTGTGTTGAGACTTGAGATATTAGCACATAATTTTAGTATTTTCTACTTTGGATTAAATATTGTGTTTTAGTTTTGGTATCGGTTTATGTATTGATGTCGTGTGCTACTTTTGACTTGTTAAAATCAGTTTTTTGGATGTTCGGTAGGTCCCTTAAGCTAATGCTTTATACGGAATTGCCAAGATTTTTTTTTTTGAATTTTCAGTATAAAACGGTATGGGTTACATACCGTACCGAATTTTCGGTATACCGAATTTCGGTATACCGAAAGTTTCGGTATGGTAACGGTATGACATTTACCAATACCGGATTTTCGATACGGTATGCGGTATGGCGTTGACATTTTGGTATACCGTACCGAACCAGCCCTAACTGTGTGTTGCATTTGATTCTGTGGCTAAATTATGGCAGGATGGACCATAAATAGAAGGACTATAACCAGTGAGTCTCAGATTATGGTTTTTCATCAAAATGTCATTATTTTGCTTAGTTACAAGTAAAACTGATATTAAGTCGGAGTATTTTTTAAAACCCTTTTCTTTATATTGCTGTTGTAGCAACATATTAGAAATATGCATTGTAGAAAAGGTTTTCTCCAACATATCAGCATCAGTGACTTTTTATCCACATAACTTTAATTTGGATGTTATTTGGAACATAGCAGAATTATAGTCACTGATTGATTTAAAATCCTGGAATCTTAAATTGATCCAATCATACTGAGCTTTAGGTAAAAGGAATTTTTGTTGGTGGCCATACCTCTCCTGTAAATTGTCCCATAATTCTTTTGGTTCATCGACCAAAAGATATTTAGACTTGAGACTTTCATGGAGATGGTGGCGGAGAAAAATAATAGCTTTCACTTTGTCCTGGGACGATGATTGATTATCAGCCTTAATGATGTCTTCAAGACCATTAGCCTTCAAATGTGCTAAAGCATCAACTTTCCATTCCAGGTATTTTTGCCCGGACAGATCAAGGACATCGAATTCTCGTTTGCTTATATTTGTCATTATACTACAAGGAATTATTAAAACCGGTCTAATCAGTAAAGTGTATATTTACATCAGAAGATACTTACCACTCTATAAGTAATTTAAAATATGTTGAAATAAATCTTATATAAAGAGTATACTAATTATATAGTTTATCAACTATTGACGTATGATTATTTTCTTTTGTTTTAAGATTTACGTTATAGATTTGTATACGTACAAAAAAACATGTGGCAGTACTAGGCTTGAAGCTTATCATTGACGATTATTAATAAATACGGAGTAACAAAAAAAACAGTCTATGTCTAACCATAAAAATTTATTTAAAATGGATTACTGATCTGACATTACTTTGATTTTAGATATAACATTCAGAAGCCTCTGATCACTTCTACAAAGCCACCTGTGGAGCCTCCTTGGCTTCTTCCCTTTTTATTTATTTTATTCTTAACAGTAAATGTATGCATGTGATACAAAAAGACAATAAAAAGATATACATATTCCATGCATGTTAGTAATAAAATACAGAACCCGTGACTATCCTACTGGATGTGAAAAATTACGGAGCACTACTTTAAATAGTTCTTTAAAGTATTTGAGCATGCGAGTGATCTACTTCTTTAAGGAGTACTTAAATATGAGCATCAGAACAGACTTATCAGATTCGTTGTTGCGGTGCGTAGTACTTAATATTAGTTACTGGTTTAGATTCTAGACATCCACCGAGTGTATTTCTACATGTTATACCCACTATCTTCTTTCATATTTCTAAGTCGGTGTTCTTCTTTACTGATTTAAGAAGGATTTATCAAGATACATTTTGAAGGTATGTTTATCTATATTTTCTCTCCGTATATCATAGAAACTTTATTTAAAAAGGCATAATAATTTTCAGGTTTAAATACTGAAAGAAGATAGTAGATACTAATCTTAATACCTGCAGGAGATGATGATTTCTGGAAGACTTTTGAGCAGATTCGTGCTGATAACGTGTTGTGAAATGAAGAAGATGAAGATCAAATTTGGGAGATAGATATATAGATAAAAAGCTCTAAATTTCTTCTTAATCTCTAAATATTTTATGAATTTCTGAGTTACTTTACGAGGCATCACCAAACCCCTATTTATACTGATTGAGCTTGGTAATGAATCATCAAAGAGTAATTCTACATATTTTGCTAGCAACATTAAAACTAGTTATCTATCTATCTATGAATACAAAGATGGAAACTAGATTAATGTGCTGATGACAAAGATAAAAATTCACACTTGTCATTCTCATTAATTTACTACAATTATGATTTTATGTCCATAGTGAAAACTCGATGAAAGTCTCCTCCTTCATTTGAGTTTTAGTCCAAGAAACCTAAAACCTCTAGGGTCGACGACTGCGGCAGCGATGAATCAAGCAAAGAGAATCCTAGCTTCCCCACTGGCCAACTTCTTCTTTTCCGGCCAATCCTTTCTAAGGCGCTCGAATCAATTTCAGGTGACTCAGTCCATCCATCTCTCTCCCTCCTATTTATCCAAATCCCGCGCTCCCACGAATAGAATTCTCCAAGCAAATCAACAGCTCTTGTTCTCAATGATGCCCAATTCATTCATAAATGATGTGCTGTCTAACGATTGGTCTGATAAGTTCGAGAAGTCAATGTCAGAAAGATATGGCTCTCAGTTCAGCCATGAAGCTGTCATGTATGTGTTGAAAAGGCTCACTAAGGACCCGCCAAAAGCTCAGAAGTTCTTTAATTGGGTTGTGAATATAAGTGGGTTTGAACCAAATTCTTCTGTTTATAACTTGATGCTTAGGATTTACGCACAAAAGAATTCAATGAAGGATTTTTGGGTAATTATAAGAGAAATGAAAGAGAAGGGGATTTGTATGGATGGAGAAACTTATAAATCCATACATTCCAGTTTCCAGAAATCAAAGATGGATACCTACGCTGCAGCTTTGGAAAAGGCTTACAAGCTTACAGCGAAAGAAAATGCTACTTGTGACTTGGTGAATGAGGTGGTTGCAGTGATTAATCAGTCAGATTGGGGGTATGAGGTGGAGAAAGAACTGGTGGCTAAAAAGTTGTTACTTTCTGATGATTTTATACTTAGAGTTCTAAAGGAACTTAGAGATGCACGGTGTCCTCTAAAGGCTGCCAAGTTTTTCAATTGGGTAGATGAAGGTCTTGGCTATGAGCACACCAGCATTACTTATAATGGGATTCTTAGGGTTCTTCCCCGAGAAGAATCTGTTGAAGAGTTCTGGAGTATGCTGGAGAAGATGAAGACCGCGGGCTATTGTATGGATCTTGATACATATATAAAGGTCTCAAGGTATTTTCAAAAAACTCGAAGATTTAAAGATGCCATAGAACTTTATGAGCATATGATGGATAGCCCTTATAAGCCTTCAACTGGTGAATTTACAATACTTTTGCGAAGCATTGCAACTCGGATTCCTTCAGATTTTGATATGCTATTCAGGGTTGTGAAAAAATTTGAGGAGTCTGGGAATTCATTGACAAAGGCAATTTATGATGTGATTCATAGGTCCATGACTAGCCTTGGGAAATTTGATGAGGCAGAGAAGATTATGGAAGCCATGAGAAGTGCAGGGTATGAACCTGACAACATCACTTACAGCCAACAAATTCATGGACTTTGTAAAGCAGGAAGAATGGAGGAAGCCTCTATGGTAATAGATACAATGGAAGGACTAGGATGCAATCCTGATATCAAGACTTGGACTATTTTGATCCAAGGTCACTGTAAAGCTAATGCAGTAGACAAAGCATTGCTTTGTCTTGTTAAGATGGTGGAGAAAAATGTTGATGCAGATGGTGATCTGTTGGATGTATTAATAAACGGTTTTCTCGATCAGGGAAAATTAGTAGGTGCATATGAATTGCTAAAAGAGATGGTGGCTAAGGCTCACGTGCGACCATGGCAAGCAACTTACAAGAATCTGATTCATAAGCTGTTGGGAGAAATGAAACTGGAAGAAGCTTTGGATCTACTTTGCGGGATGAAGAAAATCAATTATCCGCCTTTTGTAGAACCTTTTTATAAATACATTTCCAAGCTAGGGACAGTGGAGGATGCAATGGAGTTTCTGAAGGCCATTAGTAAGGGATATCCTTCTGCCGCAGCATACCAGCACATTTTTGAATCATTCTTTGAGGAGGGAAGGCTGTACGAGGCAAAAGATCTTCTCTATAAGTGCCCGCACCATATCCGTAAACACCCTAAGATTTGCAGCCTCTTTGGTTCAGCAAACAACTGCAGTTGAAGACTGACTACTCCTTCAAGTCAAGGCCAGCTTCTTGGATGGAGTAAATATTCCCATCAGCTATGCGTTATAAATCTAAAACACACTGGGCTAATTGCATGTTTGTCCAAAGGTCTTCTTGCATAATAGAATGAAGTTTGTCTAAGGCCTTACTATTGGTACATGGCACGCCACAAATCAATACTACATTGTTGTGCACCCATAGTCCATAGACCATAGTCATGTCAATTAATGACATCGATGGATCACGTGTGGTGTTAATACATGGCTCATATACATTGATTGGTCTATTAATGACGTTGTAGACCGGCTCTACACAGGAACCATACTCATTTTCTCGGCCTTCTTGTACTTGTGCTCAACATAATTTTTTTTATTTTTATTTATTTTGGGTTACAAATATTTATCATTTTCAAATCTGGCGATTTAATAGACCATTTAATTTTGTGAAAGTATATAAGTTTTTTATTGTTAATACTCGTTTAGATATCTATTTATATATAAGAAAAGAAATAGCTGTTTAAAGTACAATTATGCCCTCCATTCTTACGTGTCTTTCTCGGCTGAATTCACGCTTATTCTTTTGTGCATCCACGTGGCTTCCCGTTTCAAAGAGCAAAGAAAAATACCAGCGACTATACGCTATTGGGTTTTTCTTTTGCGAAAGAGGACTCTATATATACAATCTCTAGCTAATTCTTCTCCAAAAAATCCTGAACAGATTGGCTCAGATTGGGATATACAGCTCGGCTTGCCATGTACAACACACGTCTCTCTTGCTCTCCATCCACGAGATGACCGGACGGTTATTATGGCTATATATATCATTATAATAGTAGAAAAGTATGCTATTGCCTCTATAATAACACAGGTACGCTGCGAATTCTGCTCATTCCATCATCTTTCTTTGCATTTGGTATTTGCTTAATGATTTCCCCCCTCCGTTTTTACCTCAAATTTACGTGCACAGACCATATAATCTCAAGCATATAAGGTGTTCGATAATATGTTTATATGAGAAAAGTATATTAGTTTTTACAATTCCATCATTTTTCTTCGCATTTAGTATTTGCTAATAATTTTTTCACTCTGTTTTACCTGAATTTTACGTGCACAGACCATATAATCTCAAGCATATAATATGTTTATAATATATGTTTATATGAGAAAAGCATATTAGTTTTTACAATTCCATCACTTTTCTTCGCATTTATTATTTGCTAATGATTTTTTCCCTCTTTTTTCATTTTTCATGAAGTTGTCATATTTATCAGTGCTTTATTCAATCTTTAAAATGTTATAAAACACAATCACAGTGCCTGCAAATGAGTAGAGTCGAAGGGAATACTATACTATCATGATACTTAAATGATTATATACTCTGAGTCTCTGATTGAGTCAAGTCTTCATTTGTGGATAACTGCATATACTAATTGATATGCATTTTAAAGTTCATAAACTAAAGTATATTTGTTAATTTTTATAAATAAAAACATATCCAAACGTCCTGCATCAGGCATCACATACACCTTCTTCATAGTTATCGTTTTTTCTATATTTAATTAAATTGATGAAATACACACACATCTCTCTGTCATTCACTTTCCCTTTTAATGTTCATGTCCCATTCGCTTAATATAATGTGTTGTGGTGTTTTTGTCACAACTATATTCTAAACTTTCTCAAACACCTTTGATCCTATGTTAATTTTATTGTGCATATTGAGCTGTTTTCAGATTTTTCCAATATTCAACCAACCATATTTCAGTCCTGAAATGTCTATTGCTTTCTTCTTAAAGTGAGTTTTCTGTTTGGAGTTGGTTGAGAATAAATTATGAAGTGTCACTTTCTCCTTAATACTGATTTATTGTACTTTTACTTAGAACGCTGTTCTTAATAATTGACAAGCTAAATTTCAATTTAATGTTGTGCTTAACATCCACTAGCCACACATTAAAATGAGCATATAAATATTGTGCTGAAAAATTGGGCTCAATTTATAAGTACTAAATTGTAAAGGTGTAAAACGGGCAGCGTAATTTGTGAACTTATGCTCATAGGCTCATAGCCTCATATTAAGACATGACACTGACATGCATCTATTCTGAATAATTACTTAAGGAAGTCAGTTAATACTGATTTTTTTAATATGGAATGTAGATGTCTGTAAGTTCTGATGTTATAAGTGTTTTCTTCTCTGTCAGTTGTAACTAATCATTTTTGTTGAGTTTTAATCCCCCCCCCCCCCCCCCCCCCCCCGCACTTGGAGGAAGCGTTCTGTAATTAAAATATGGACTAGAATTAATTATTTTCCAAAAGCTACTCCTGTAACTCAAATTCAAACATCAAAGCAGGAGGTTGCTGACTAATGGATTATACAAGGATTTTGATTTAATTATATATAACGTTTATGACCTTAAAAGACTAAGTGTGTTTATTTCCATAATAATCAAAATAACTCATTTTGATGAACAACAATACTACTAGATACACGAGATTTACCTGCAGTTGATAGACGACACATACTCCTACAGTTTATCGCCTCGCTATATATATCATTGCAATACATGTAGGGTTTATGAGATTGTCTCTCTATCATTACATACATGTACGCAACCTCTCTTCTTCTCATTCCATCATCTTTCTAAGTGTTTCAAAACATTTTTACCCCTACAAATTGAATGAATTGAGGAACACAAATCTCTTCATAAAAGCCATTATGGATTTGTATGGAGTATTTAAGCTTTATTAACAGTTCAACCATACACCTGTTGTATTCTTTTATTGGCTGATTCATTTATTCGCATTTAGTATTTGCTGTTGAATTTATTTCTCTCTTTTTACATGACTTTTAGGTGTACAGAGCATTTTTTGTAAAGCACATCAGGTATCTGATAAAATGCTTGCATGAGAAAATCATATTACTTTTTATACTTCACCTTATCAGTTTGAGTTTTTTTAGTTTACATGATAATCTCTTCTATAAATGTCATAACCTTCACCTTTCTGTAAGTGATAATGTCTGTCTTAGAACTTTTAAATCAGGTAAATGAGAATTGAAGCCTGAAAAGTTCTAATATAATCAAGAGTAGGTAGTATTACAGCACTGCTCAGCCAATCTAGGAGATCTGCAAATGCATACTTCAGTCAAACTGAATTCTCACGCAATATTTCAGAACAATTTCTCACTTTCAATCCACTCTCATAATATAGCCAATATAGGTACGCTATCTCTTCTCCTCATTCCATGTTCGTTGTATTGTTGATGAATTTATTACTCATGTTTTTTACATGAGATTTAGATGCACACAAACATATATGGTGTTCAGTTTTAGACTTCTAGATTTTTTAGTTTCCTTCTTAGTTGAATTGGTCAATGGTCATCAAGATCAGCATATAAGGTGTTGGGTGGAATATTTATATGGGGAAAAGATATTAGTTTTTATAGTTAAGGTTGATCAGTTTTTTTTTGTTTAGAATTTTAGATGATATATTTCCTCCTCAATCCCTATTCCTTTTTACTTCAAGGGGTCGATGATCATCAGCAGTTTGAGAATCACTACGGTGTCTTCCATAATCGATACACAATCTATTAATCTAAGGTATTCTTCCATCCATGTTCTTTCATGTATTTTAGATAGTCTAGAATGGTAAGCTCTAAAGTACATGAAATGTTGTTTTCTAATGCCTTTTCCATTCTTTGAATCTTTTGGATGACGGTGTATGTCTAAATGATGCTCCGTATTACTATTTTGTTTCCAAGAATCAGAATACAAATAGAAAGCAGAATTGTGCATTTATGTGTTATCTTACATCGCCTTCGCGAAATGCAAAACTAAAAGAGTATGAGACTAAGATATTAGTGATGTTGTTGCAATGCGCTTATGAAGCAAAATAGCTACAAAAATATGACAAATCATTTTTTCCCATAATCATGCATGACTTGGTTCTGCTTTTAATCCTTTGTCAGGATCTCACAAGCATCTATTTAAAATTGTTTAATCTTAGGCACCTAATGATCTCCGGTCTGTTAAAAGCACAACATCCAACATGTTATCTTCCCTGTTGTTTTTGCTTCTTTAGAAACGCCTTCATGCATAAAGTAAATTTTGCTCAGAAAAAAACAAATCAACGCTTGCTCAAACTTTGCCCATATTCTGTGCTGATTTTTTTATTATATCTACCGCACACCACTTTGAATCGCAAAATGTTCAAACTAAGATATATTTCGTCAGTGAATTGAAAACATTCATTTTATATATTTCAGATAATCTCTACAAATTCAGTGTGCTGAGATAGGACTCATATACCCAAATTATTTTTTGCGTATATGGTGTTCGAGGAAATGCTTAGATGATCATTAAAGCAGTATGAAGTTTTAATGTTTCTTAGGTTGTTCCCGTTCAGGCTACCTATTTAATATGGTGTTAGTAAAAAAACATTTTCAGTTTTTAAACCAATTTTTGTGGATTAGATTACTTATTAATCTAAGCTAAAAAGTGAAACTAAAAAATGGGAGTAGTAGTTATTTTTTGTGATCCTCAAGTAAGCTTACACATTTACACCAGGTTAGTCTCTGGTTATTGAATTAATTGTTTTTTCAAACATTAAGTCCACTACATTGGAATGCATGTTATGACCTTAAATATTATGTGGCAACAAAGTATGGTATCAAGTCCTCTATAAAGCTCAATATGTAGGTCTGCTTAATATCTATTTATATATAAGAAAATAGATAGCTCACTAAAATACTATTCTACCCTCACATAAACCTATGTCGCTTTCTCACTATGTTTCTCTCCTTTCATATTCTACTACCACGTGGCTTTATAAACATGCAACTCAACGAACGAATAAACGCTGCCTCTCTCTTTTCCATGTTTATCTTCTCCCCATTATTATGCACACATCAAATTTTCAGCTTTACATACCCATCTCTCATCTCCCAGCGATTTTAAAGTTGTTTACTTAATTTAGCATTCTTCGTCCCAAACGTATGCGATATAATCGCACCCAGTTCTTCGAAGCAACTAGAGGAGACATCTAAATAATGATGCTGCTATAATACAGATGCAGATCTACATTAGGGCTTCGCACTCTCCATACTCTCACTGCCATAGTAATAGAGGTACTACTCTAACTCTTCGTTTCTCTAATTCTCTGTTCTCTGTTCTCTAATCAAACGGAACATCCGAGTATGCATAGTGTTAGTAATATCATACAAGCGGCTGTGGGTTTTCATTTGAATAAGTTTGATACTTACTACTCGAGTACGCGGCTTCGGTCTCTTGATCAACCCTTTCATCAAGTGATGTTCCAGCCATCGGTCTTGGCTTGAAAAGACTGATCAAAGGCTTAAGCCTAACCAGTCCCAGAGAGTGTATATACAGTGAATTGGTTCAGATCTTTTTACCCACTTACTTCTTTATTCAGTTTCCACTATATGTCACACTATCAATGTATTTCCAAACAATCTCCATATTATTCAGTAGGCATGTTACAGGTAAATTTCCAAACAATATTCATATTTTTCATACCATTTACTGATATTTTGGATGTCTTATTGTAATTGGCCTGATTTAAGAAACTTGATTTTGGATACTATCTGAGTACATTTTCTCCTTTACATGTAATCTCCACCTCTTTTCAACTCTTACAGATTCGACTTATCTTTGTGGGTTTAACGAACAGTTTAAATGAATGTCTAATTAGCTTCTTACACATTATTTGTGCTTTTATCGATTTATAATTTATAAATGGCCTAAAAGTTGTAGATTCATTTGTGCTGAGGCGTCTTATTTTTTAGTTTAAGTGAACTATTAATAATGTCAAAATGTTGTTATTTTTCTACTTCTATTTGTTTTTATTTTCCTTTTTAGATGATAAATATTAATAAAATGTTTTGTTTTGATTTTCCCAGAATATTTTCCTTTTAATATACAAGATGGTTTTAATACGTAGGCTAACTACATGTTAAAAGAAATTAAAAATAATAATAATAATAGCTATAATGTAGTTTTTCTTCTTCGATTCTATGTTCATATGTATGATGTTCCACTAAATGTTTAGATAATCATAGAAAAACAACATTATAGTTATAAATTTACTATAGTTAGAGGTCTATCTTCATAAATTATTTGTTCTTCTTAAGATTTAAGTTAAATAGGGCATATATTTTGCATATATAATGTTAAGTTTTGCATATAATAGAAAGAATAAATAAAAGATCATATTGAATTCTAGAAAGGCAACACTCTAAGAAGATTAAATCTAATCTTCCTTAAGATGACTGCTATAATGCTCCTTAGCAGCCGTTTTTTCAATCATCGTTTTTTAACTTTGTGAAACACATTTCAAAGTGGTGCTATATTATTGTTTTTCTAAGTAGTGAAGTGGTACTATGTTGTTGATGTGCTACTATAGTGTAATGAATGATGAAGTAACCTAAATGCCACTATTTCAGGAGGACTACAAAAACTAACTTCTAAAAAGCAATGCTTATTTTCTTCTACTCAGATAATAGACTTATATTCCAATTTATTTTAACTTCGTTCCTATTTTTAGTTTGAAGTTGGCATATAAGTGTTGTAGTGGTGTATAATATGTTTCAAAATGAATGAGTGCATCACTTATTTGTTCCATAGTAATTTATACCACAAAAATTGCACTTATTTTAAGAGTAATATGCTGACTAATATGAGGTTTCATGGTGTTATTTTATTTGTATTCTTCTAAGCATTTGGGTAAGCTATAAAGGAATTCTTTCAACAAATTCTATTAGCCTGCTTTATTCAGATTCTCTGCTCTAACGTTTTGGGTTCCCAGAACTTTTAATTCTAACTTAAAGTACCAACTTCTCTCAACTTTTAAAGACATCTCTCACCATCTCAACTCCTTATTGCAAAGTACTATCAGTTCACTTTCACAGAATTGATTGAAAATGTTGCGGATAATCAATTGGTTTTTATAAGTGTGTTTATCATATGAACAACTGATGGATGTTATTATTACTTCACTAAAGCTGGCTCATACAATAAGATGCATGCACAAGCCTCTTATCTCATGGTGTACTATTTGTTGATTTATGATGTTTTTTGTTTTCTTTGACTCGAAATCTTCAGTTCTAATAAATTTATAATCTATTCTATTATATACGTAGTGTGTAAGAAAGGAGTAGTCTCTTTCATAATCATCAATACCCCAGTGCCACAAAGCTCCCACCTACAGTGGGGTAAGAGGGTCGAATGTATGCAGTCTTAACTCTTTACTCATGCACACAGAGACTTCAAATTACATAATTACCCTTCATACCAGATGGCTGTCTCACCTTATTTCACGGTATGAAAATATTGCTTTTATTATGAGGCACACGTCATCTTTCTCTTTGAAGAGAATATTAACTCATTCTCTTCAACAAACTTTAAATTAAGAACTCTTATATTATTAGATATTACTCTGGCGGAATCGCAAGAGTTGTACATATCTAATTGATGAGCAATTTTTCACCCCAAAATTTGCAGCTTCAAGTCGGCAGATTCGCAAGATTTACACACCTTTATGCGATTGCAGCTCTAATAGTGTATAGGTATGCTTCCTCTTGTACTCATCCCATGTTCGTTCTATTGTTGCTGAGTTTATTTCTCATTTTCTGACATGAGTTTTTAGTGCGCCATTTTAACTTTTAAGCATATATGATGTTTATGGTGTTCAATGAAATGTTTGAATGAGAAAAATATATTATTTTTTTAGTTCAGTTTTACTTTTTTTAGTTCAGATGCAAGATAGATGTTAAGGTCCAGACTATTACACCAAAATGGTGGTCTTCCAAATGGGCCGATGCTCTATTTAATTTAGTTTAAAATTCCCTCCTCATTTATTTTGATCTGTTTTTTGGTTGTTTATTTTTCATATTTTTGTTGTTAAAAGTGCAACTTCGTTCCAAAATAGTGATAACATCAAACCTTAGAAATTAGCTAGAATGAAGACTTGAGAAGAAAAGCGGTGGTGTCGGAGGCTATACCACATCAAACCTTAGCTATTATTATCATGTTTTCCTTTTCGTTTTGCTTATGCTTGCAAGATTTCTGTGGTTGCAGACCAGAAAGCTACTGTTATTTCTTAACTGTTCCATTCCTAATTAGTCTTTATTATCATTATCTTAAAAAGGATCTATGTATTCAAACTCGATGCATGTCAAGAGATCAACTATTGTTAAAAGTTTTGAGTCTTTGCATACAAAACATATGAGTTTCAACAATATTAGTTTCCTTAGATGGCCGGTGGGAATTTTTGCAATGTGTCTGCAAGAGTTTCAAAAGAATTTGCTGTATTTTATGATAGGAAAATCTGAAAGGAAAACAATTGGGGTGACATTCGGTTGTTAATACTACTCTTGCTGTCGAGCTGAGTTTACTGTACAGTTTAATGGTCATCATGCAGTTGCTCTATGTGCTTGGTGACATTGGGTTGTTAATAGTGTTCCGATTGTGTGACTCTTGGTACAAGTGCGAAATCTATTCTAATATGAAAGCAAAAGATTTCAAGGAATAGTATTCCCGCTCATAACTGTCAAAGTCAAGGAAAAAAGAAAGAAAAATCAAATAATGAAATAAAAAATAATAAAAACGTATGGAGAACAGAAGGTGGGGTAGATAATATTAAGCGTGTTGGAGAAGATTTCCGGGCTGCTGTGAAAATATTGATTAGAGTTGAACAACAGTAAAAGGCGTGCTATGTGCTGTCTATTCACGACAGCCTTTTACTTGGATACGTGTACATGAGACTTCCATAAATGAATTTTAAAATGTATTAAAAAAATCAGCCCATCAAATCTGGACAGCCTTTTTCTCCAGAGGTAATTTCTTTATGAGAACTTCTTCCGGTTCGGGCCTGGCTGGACCTCGGTTCATGAAGGGGAGGCCCGGAACTGGCCCGGGTAACCCTCAGGTCCGGGTCGGGCCCTGGTTCTATTTTTTTTGGCTTTTCCTAGTTAACCCCCAACCCTCCCCCTCACCCCCAAACCAACCCTAATCACCTCAAATGGCCCAAAATACCCCCCAAACCCATCCTACCCATCAATCCCAACCCGGGTGGAACCCCAAAAATGAAAAAAAAATAAAAAAAAATTCAATTTGGCACGGGCCCGACCCGGTCGGGCCGGTTCACCAAAATTGAGACCCGAGCCCGGACCCGCCCTACCCCCCGAGCCTAGGCCCGACCCGGACCTGAGAACCGGGCCGGTCCTGGTCCCGCACAGTAGCGGGCCGGGCTGGTCCACGGGCCGGGTGGCCCGACCCGAGTCCAAGCCTAAATACAAGGGAAATCTTTCCAAAGGACCACCATCCTTTGAAAACTTCATGCACTTCTTCCCTTTCTAGTTTCTCCCCCTTTCTCTTTCATTTCTGGGCCTGCATTAAGCGAAAATAAAATCGAAATATGCCTATATATGCACACACGCATAGATATGAAATTTCTTATAGAAGTCGATAAGAAAAATTGTCTCATATGCAGAGCAGCCATGTTTTGCTAAGAAGAGAAGGGAAAAGTTAAGGAATATACAAGAAATATTTGAGTAAGAATTCTTGCCATGAGAAACAACCAAAATATTTCATTGATCAAGATCATTTGGGCTGGACTTTTTCAAAGAAGCAATAAAGAGATGCGTTCATTATAAAGATATGAAAATGAGAGGGTTTTGATATTTGATTTATTCATGTATTCAATATTTGGTAATTCCAAACACAATAGAAATCTCAACATATGCTTAAGCCACACTATTGACTTTGTCAATAGTGTCAATACTTCGATATACAAGAGTAGTTGTCTTTCTGATAAAAATTTCTAAAAAAAATCTGCATTATTTGATTGCTGCAAGCTGCAATCGCCAAGGAACAATGATAAGACCAAAAGATACAATCGAAGATATCAATATTAATAGATAAAGGTAGTGATTTATATATACACCTACACGGTAAAGTATATAAGTTGATTTATATTTCACTATAAGACAAGTGAAATTCGAGCAGATGGGGCAATGGGGGTTATATTCAAAGGTGGTTAAGCATATACTCCGTACTAGAATTCTCTCATCGATAAACTCTGTTTTAGCTCTTGAAAAAATTGTCTTTACCCAGTTTTTTATCTGAAGTCAATTATAAAAATATTATTTTCAAATTGAAAATCCAAATATCACACAAAATATTTGGGACTTAGAGATTGAAACCTTAGAAAATGTGTACAAATACAATGATATTCAAGGATTAGATACAGACCCATTATTGATCAAACGGTGAAAAATGCCTAAACCACTGAATCCGGAATAATCGGGACTAAGAGAAGATTTGGTTCAGCTTCCACAAAAGGTAAATTTTCAATTAAGTGTGTAATAATACATTTAGTTTTGACTTCAGTATTCTGGGAATGTTCTTGACAAGTAAGTTGTGTTGTTTAAAATATTCTCAAAACCATCATAAATAGATTAACATGTAACAAAAAAACAAAAAAACAGTTAGGGATTATAGATAATTAGTTTTATACGATTTGAACCTTTGTTTAAAATGAATATTGAGTTTAGCCCAGAAAAGTAAGGATTCTCCATGGAACAGGAAACAAACAACTATGTATCACATTTTTTGTTTAAGAATCAGTCGTTTAAAAAATAGACAGTTTCATGGATTACCTGTCAAAACTCTTGCATTCATTGATACTCACGTATAGTAGCTTAGCTACCAACAAAAAAGAAATATTAGCAATTACAGATTTACTTAGTAATAAAAACGCAATGCATTTGGGTTACTGATTATCGCTCATAAATCTTAAACATAATACAAATTTAATGAGAAATACATGCTCAAAAATTAAAGAAATGAAAATTCAATTACTAGATTGATTTTAAGTGAATTGGGATCAAAGATAACACAAATATACACGGAATATAAGCATGCACTTACGGATCTGGAAATTTCAAGCGAAACCTTACATTCACTGTTTTTTCGGTTTGAGAGGTTTTCCACTTCGAGGCTCACGATGAAGGAAAAGCAGCGGTTGGTGCTTTCGGGTACCGAATACGGTTTCGTTGGTGGATGACACGAAGCTGGAGATGGCATAACAACCGGATCCTATCATCCGGGATTGGGCAGTTTAGGATATGAGAGGTCATCCGAGGGCGATTTCCGATGTCGATTGAGAACCACTTCACGAGAGTGACGAGAGATGGACGTGCATTCAATAGAACATATCAGGGTAGTGGTAGCCGCTTAACTGTTGTGTGGAAAGTGGAAGGGTTTTACAGTTTTACTAAACTTACCCTGTTGATCGACATATATACGGAGTATAACCTTTAGTCAAATAGTGTTGGGCTGGGTTTAAATGGAGGCTTTTCAAACGGGCTGATCCAAAGTCTGTAAATAATGAAGAAATAAATTTGAGTTTTTTACTAAGAAAAACTTTAAATAAATTAATGAAGTTTAAAAACTAAAGTTACTTCTATGTAAAAACTTAGATGCCGTTTTGTAACACTTAAATTGACTAAATCGGTTGATTTTGTTAGAATTTATGAAGTTCTAGCTAAAGTGGCTTAATTAACTGATTCTACTGATTTATGAATAAAATTATGTTTAAAATATATTTTAATTGTAAAATAAAGAAAAAAAAATTTGAAAAATAGCTAAAATTGTTATATTCAGTCATTTCAGTAAAAATGATAACTGCAATCTTGCTTATTTTATTTATTACATAATTCAGCGCATGAAATAAAAAATTACGTTTTGGTGAAAATGTTAACTAATAAGCCAAAAAAATATGATCATCAAACACACTCTAAACATTATAGGCGGGATGCTCGATGTTAGAAGGCTGATATGGATTGGCATAACTAGGATTACAGTTGCATTTTCAAATTAAAATCGAGGCAATGTAGTTACGGAGTATTATTTTGATAATGAATATACATATAAATTGAAGTTGGAGAATTCAATCTCAAGAGAGAGCAATACTCACTGCACACAATAGGATTAGGATTGGATTCGGTTCGGACCACCCGGCCCGTGACCCGGCCCGGCCCGGTACTGTGCGGGCCCGGGACCGGCCCGGTCGGGCGGTCCGGGACCGGCCCGGTCGGGCGGTCCGGGACCGGGTATGGACCCGAACCGATGGGAAGGGGCGGGGCGGGCTCGGTTCTGGATTTTTGTGACCCGGCCCGGCCGGGTCGGTCCCGGGCCCGGGTCCGAGTCTATTTTTTTTAAAAAAACTTTTTTTTGTTTGGTTTGGCTACTAGCCGTTGGGGCCTTGGGGGTGGGGCTGGGGACAACCCAAACGGCTATATAGCCGTTGGGTGGGGTAAAGGGGGGGGGTCCGGGGGGTTGGCTGGTGGGGGTGGGGTGGGGGTGGGGGGTGGGGGGTAAAAAACCTATAAATACTCCTAATCTTAAACATTTTTTCATATCTCTTCTCCAATTCTTCCTAAATCCTATTCTTAACTCTCTACTCTCTAATTCTCTTATTCTCCAATATATTATATTTATTATTTATATATCTACTTTATAGTTTATACTTAAGAAGTTAAGATGGAAAATCAAGATGCCATTATACGGTATAATTTTGATAAGCAGAAGGACCCGAAGACCGGGATGTGGTACGCAATTTGCAAACGGTGCAAGAAAAAATGTAACATGGGGGCTTCAGGCGGATTCAGGATGTCAATCAAGCATATGAAGTCATGTGACAAAGCCAAAGGATCGGGAGGTGCGGGAAGTTCCGATTGATTACAATTTTCAAAATGTTTATCTCTTAAAGTTTGTTTTAATTTTCAAATGTAGTTCCTATTTCATTTCAAATAAATGCAATTGAAGTTTGTTTTTAATACTCGTATAAAACTATAAACTATAAAATATAAATTATATATAAAAAAAAATTTAACCGGCCCGGCCCGAACCGGACCCGACCCGTGACCCGGGCGGGTGGCCCGACCCGAACCGGACCCGTCCAACCCTCGAGCCGGTCCC
This sequence comes from Cuscuta europaea, assembly GCA_945859875.1. Lineage (NCBI taxonomy): Eukaryota > Viridiplantae > Streptophyta > Magnoliopsida > Solanales > Convolvulaceae > Cuscuta > Cuscuta europaea. The sequence goes on from CAMAPE010000006.1 coordinate 8,306,058, forward strand.
GGACCCACTATTCTTGAACCGGCGGCCCGGCCCGGGCCCGACCCGGCCCCGACCCGACCCGGCCCCGACCCGACCCGGCCCCGACCCGGCCCGGGCCCGACCCGGCCCCGACCCGGCCCGGCCCCGACCCGGCCCGGGCCCGACCCGTCCCGAATCCATCCATAAATAGGATACATAGCATCTCCGTTTTTCGCTCAAAACTAAAACTTTCAAGTTCTGAATAAATTTAATTCGTTTAACTGATACCAAATGTGAGGTGATTAGAAAAATAATTTTTATCATGATAAAGTTTTCTAATTTTTTAATTGAGATTTTTTTTAATATTTTTTTACTCCAGAGGGGTCCGGGGGGGGGGGGGGGGGGGGGGGGGGGGGGGCTGAAGTAATCAGGGCTGAAACTCACTCCATTGAGTTTCAAACCCTTTTATGTGTCTAGCGGGTTTCGAACTCGAGACCTCTCACTAGGCAAGGTAACCTCGCAACCAGCTAGGCAGGAATGCTTGGTTTAATTGTGATTAAATACACTGATAGTTATACATGATGTTCTTAATATTACATACTACCTCTGTAACATAAAGATGTTCCCATTTCAAAAGTAGGTTGATTAAGAATGTGATAATGGAACATTGTGATGGAATGAATGATACATCATAGAACAAAAATTATCTAATATGATATGAGACAAACTTATTATGACGGGCGAAAAGTGAAAATAAGACAAAATCGGAGGGAGTACTACTTAAAGTGTTTCCCCTTATTGAAGGAGGGTTTTTCGGCTAAATTTTCTCTCTGGTCAATTACTCCTTATTATATAATCATTTTTTAGAAATTACAAGAGATGTCCTTGTGCGTGTTTAGATAACTCGGTTGTGCTCTACATGATTAATTTCAAGTATAGTTTAAGAATGACATTATGCACACCCGGACCCTGTGTTTTGCCTGCTTACACAGGCAATTCTTCTAATAAATACAATTCATATAGATGTATAGTCATCATATTACTTAGTCATTATAAATAATTTACATTCAACTAATATATTTAAATCTTTAAAAGTGAAAAAATTCTTTTGCAAAATCATTTGTGTATCAAGCGGGTGAATTACTTACAAAGAATTTTACTAGAAGTAGGAATTTTAAAAGGGGGTAGTGCGGGTCAAAAGGTATGAACTCTCAATCATTACTTAGTACGTTGAGATGTTAGCTTGCCACTCAATTTCAGATGCGATAATACCCAAACATGACTTATCATGTCATGACAATAAATAAAAGTAAAAAACAGTCATGCGTTGGGTTGTTTGTTGAAAAAACCTGTTTTAGTTATGGTCGACTTTACGTGATTGTGTCAAATTAACCAATCCCCGAGCATTACGAAATCACATCGCAAACTAGGATAGAAGAACGAACATTGAAATCCAAAATTGACCCTTTTGCCGAACCGAGAATGTTGTGTTTTCAAATTATATTTGTATTGCGCGCGTGCTACCAGTGCCGATCTTACCTAAACTCGGGCCTGAGTCGAGTTTCAAAAATGGGCCCTATACATAGTGTTTCTTTGTCATATAGATTCATTAAAATTCAATGATTAAATATCACAAAAGCGTTATTCTTAAATTAAAGTCTTATTACATTATAGCAAAATGTCATGGGATGATGTATTAACAACTAATTAAGTACAACTCATCGAACATCTTTAGATGCAAATGTATTAATAAAGTTTGCATATCTATGTTATCAATGAATTCCTTCTCAATTGATAACATAGCTAATCCGTTCAATCCTTTTGAGACATGGTTGAAGATATACTCTCCGAAGTGATTCTTTTATTCAAAATCAAGTACTATGTACTTATTAATTTTTCCGGTCTGACTTTGAGTTAAAGATTAAATACGTGATTTTCTTTTCCTCTTTTAAAATCGAGACAAAGATTTGGGAGGTATGACACTAAAAAATAAATAAATACATAATTTAATGAAATCCTTAACAATATATATTAGTAATTCTCTCTATAAAATAGAAAGTATTTAAATTAATTAATTGTGAATTGAGAATTCCATAATTGCAATATTGATAACACTAAATAATAAAAAACATGCAAGAATCAACTAATATTTACAAATTAGCCTATTTGGCATTCACACATGACAAATTACTTATACATCACATTAGCATTTAGCAAATCAATATAAAGTTAGATAATTTCTGAAAATACAAACAAATAACTAGATTTTACTTGTCCTGTCCAAGGGAGAAAATAAAAAATAACTACAAAATACATATGTATAACACTACTCCGTAATATATAAGTTTTGGGCCCCTAATTTTTACAATTTTTTGGGGCCCTGAGGCCCAAGCCTCTCCAGCCTTACATAAGGCACGGCTCTGGTGCTACTCACTATTATCTGGGGCTATAAAAACGTGTATACTACACCATAATCATTGGTATATCGCATTAAATATATTTCATTTTATGTCAAACATTATAATTGTACGGAGTATAAATCCAAACGATTCGATTGAAATTACAAATTTCTTTTGTTTTTTAATTTCAAATTTAACTAAAACTGATTACATCTGTGAAAAATAATAATAATAAATTCATCAACCGTGCTTCGCACGGGTGCTATACTAGTTGATTGTAAAGGCAGGATGGAGTAATGCCAGTTGCTCTAAATGCAATATAAAACCTATTGTGAAGATGGAATGCGTCGTTTACATGTTCATAATAATTACATGTTTGTAATGGGAAATTTTTTCACAAGTATTTTAGCTACCTACTTATATACGTATACAAATATACAATCTTTAGCTACATTATAATCTTAATATGTTTAAGATTTTCTAACAAATGAAAATTAGAAATCATGGTGTATCATGAAAAAAACCATGCAAAGTTTGTATTTGGGGATCATGAATGCCTTCAACTACTGGGAAGATCTGCTCTAGATCTTAAAAACCAAATGATTGAGGTAGGTCTAAAGACCTTTGCTTCACAAACTGCTCATATTACACATTTGCCACTTAACAAGTGTTGAAACTCTAAAATTACACATACAGAGGGTGAAGACGATTCATTTGCAAAGGTTGACCTTTGGTGATATAGGATGTTTTTACTTGGACTGTAATTTGCTGGTCTGATCTGTTTTGGTCTGGTCTGTTCTGTTTTGGTCTGGTCTGGTCTGGTCTGGTCTGAAATTTTATTTTATATATTTTTTGCATAAAGATTTTATTTTTTATATATATTATAATCCATAAATAATTATATTTTATTCATTTATAATTACAAATAATAATAAAAATAACAACAACAACAATAATAATAATAATTAGGGGTGTGCACTATCCGCTTTTAACCAGAAAAACGGATCGGAAAAACCGGAACTGGATCGAACCGAAATGATATCCGGTCCGGTTCGGTACGGTCCGGTCCGGTTTTGAACCGGTGCACACCCCTAATAATAATAATAATAATAATAATAATAATAAAAATAATAATAATTAGGATGTGCACTAGCCGGTTTAAACCGGAAAACCGGACAGAACCGGATCGGAAAAACCAGAACCGGATCGAACCAGAATGATATCCGGTCCGGTTCGGTACGGTCCGGTCCGGTTTTGAACCGGTGCACACCCCTAATAATAATAATAATAATAATAATAATAATAATAATAATAATAATTAGGGGTGTGAACCAGCCGGTTTAAACCGGAAAACCGGACAGAACCGGACCGGAAAAACCGGAACCAGATCGAACCAGAATGATATCCGGTCCGGTTCGGTACGGTCCGGTCCGGTTTTGAACAGGTGCACACCCCTAATAATAATAATAATAATAATAATAATAATAATAATAATTAGGAGTGTGCACTAGCCAATTTAAACCGGAAAACCGGACAGAACCGGACCGGAAAAACCGGATCCGGATCAAACCAGAATGATATCCGGTCCGGTACGGTCCGGTCCGGTTTTGAACCGGTGCACACCCCTAATAATAATAATAATAATAATAATAATTAGGGGTGTGCACTAGCCGGTTTAAATAGGAAAACCGGACAGAACCGGAAAAACCAGAACCGGATCGAACCTGAATGATATCCGGTCCGGTCCGGTCCGGTCCGGTTTTGAACCGGTGCACACCCCTAATAATAATAATAATAATAATAATAATAATAATAATAGTAAAAATAAAATATGGTATGGTCTGATCTGGTATGGCCTGGTCTGGTCTGGTCTGATCTGGTCTGGTCTGGTCTGGGATGAATTACAGTCCAAGTAAAAACAACCGTATTGGGAAGGACTTTAGCATTTCGAATTAACGGAAAAAAATTTAATTCTTATAGAATATAGTTGATCAGTTTTATGAGAAACAAAACTTTAATTGAAACATTTAATTCCAAATTATTTCATTAAAGATTGAGAACAAGAAAAACAACACTTTAAGATGATGAAAACTAGGGGAGAAGGAAGATTTATTGGGCTAAGACAATGTTAAAAACAATAAAAACAATAACTATAATATCGAATTCCGTAAGCAAGTTCTAATAATCATCCGAATCTCAGGATTCAAAATGTATTATTTCATGATTTATCAACATGGTGGACATCAAACGGTATTTTGTAAACATCTTTGCTTAGATTGTATTTTGGAACTTTTTAGCTTGGTATAATTTTCGATTTGATTACTTTATTGTGTGAAAGAAAATGAATACATGATTTCAATAGATTTGGCAATGATTGAAGTTTTACATGATAAAGAATACATAATTGCTATATGCTCCACTTTTGGGTGTTCCATAAAACTGCCATCATTGTAGCATTCTTTTCACGTACTCTCTTCAAATAACTTCCAACTTTCCCTTTTCATCCGTCCCAAAAACAACTACACTTTCCCTTTTTGGCAAAGAATTTATTGGTCATAGCAATTCTTACACATTCTTACACATTTATCTTTCCTTTGCACAATTCTCCACCACACAATTCTCACTTTCTTAATCCGTGTGCCATTTGTACTAATAATTAAGCGTTAGAATTTTCTCTCATATATACTCCCCCCGGTCCTAAATAAAGTTCACACTTTCCTTTTTGGGCCGGTCCAAATTAAAGTTCACACTTCTTCTCCCTTCCTTATTTGACAAATTATCTACATCAAAACAGTGCCAAACAGTGTCACAACAGTGTACTCTACAGTTGATGGAGTATATGGGTCTGGACCCCAGGCCCCACATACTCGGAAGAACAGAAGGTACCACGACCACCTGATGGGACCCTCGTCGGCCAGATGACCGCCACCGGCCAGAAAGAAGTCTACTCAGAATGTGATCCAGAAGCCAGGAAGAGCTGGGTGACCTCGTCGGCCATGCCCTCGTCGGCCATGCCCTCGTCGGCCAGAAATGGCATCCAGAACATGATTTATACAATCTTTTCTATGCACTTTGTATCCGGCCCATTAGTGGCTCTATTGTAAATGGGCCTCCCAAGCCCAAGACTTGGGAGCCCAGCCCTAATTTTTTCTATAAATACTCCCTCTGGGAGTAGTTGTAAGGGTTCACAAAAATCATTAATACAGAGCAATTATAGCACTTCTCTCTCTAGCTCTCACTTCTCTCTAGACTTATACTCTATCATTTGGTGCTTTCATTGAGAGCTAGAACAATCAGGTTAGCCCCCTTCGTTGCTACCAAGCACAGCTAACTGAAAATGGGAAGAACTAAGTCAAACCGCAACATCCTCAGCAAGGCCATCCCTGAGGCACAGGAGAACCAAGAGCACGAGGAGGATGCTACGGCCGACAAGGCCGCCGAGGGGGATGTCTTCCAGGAAGCCATCGACCTCGCAGGAGACCTGCGCAACAAACTCAACGGCGGCGTCCTCGACGCTCACATTGGCTTGGACAAGAAGCGCGTGAAAAAAGGCGACAATGCCTTGGCGCAACCGGCCTCTCCTGCCGTGGACCCTCAGCTTCAGGCCGCACTCTCAGCCATCATTGCCAGCTTGGCCCAGAACCCCACCGTCCTCAGCGCACTCATGCCAAGGACGGGGGAGAACACGACGCCGCCTCCTCAACCCCAGCCATTGGCCGTTAGGCTAGGCAACGATGAGGGGGTGGTGCCCGAGGACACGACATCGTCCCACTCCCACCATGCTTCCCCACTTCGAGCTGGACCGACCCCAGCACGTGGAAAAGCCTCAGCCTTTAACAAGCTAGGTGACACGTGCCGTCGGCCTGCTTTGGAGAGGATGGTGGGGCGGATTGGTCAGCATGAACCTGGCTCACCCAGGGAAAGCTTGGGGTCAGTATCCCGGATAGCGGATCGGCCCCGCCTGGACAAAGGCAAGGGGAAACTGCATGAGGATGATGCCCGTCACCAGATCAACACGGCCCATGCCGCCCGCTTGCAAACACAAGGAGCCACCATGGTGGCCAAAGACCCCAGGGACGAAGTGATCGCCTAACTCGAGCGGAGGCTCACCCAGATGGAGGCCAAACAACCGGCCGCCACGCCCACCAGCAACTCATCCAGAGATCCCGACTTCAATGCCCTTCTGAACAAGGTCACTATCCTTGAGAGGGAGTTGGCCGAAAGATGAGGGGACCCCATCATCCAGGTCAGGACGAGGATCCCCTTCACCGCCAGGGTACTCTTGGCCCCTATCCCCGAGAAGTACCGGGGAAACGCCATCAAGCCCTATGACGGCCGCTCCGACCCCTAGGAGCACTTCAGCCGCTATCAGAACAATATGCTGATGGTGAACGCGTCAGATGAGTACCTCTGCCGTTGGTTCCTTTCTACTCTTGAGGGGCCAACGTACGAGTGGTTCAACGCACTCTCCGAAGGGAGCATAGACTCATGGCAAGACCTTGCCCAACGCTTCCTAACACACTTTGCCAGAAGGAAGCGTGCAAAGAAGTATTTCACCCATCTCCTCTTCGTCAAACAGCAGCATGATGAATCACTCCGGTCATTCATCGACCGATGGATGAGGGAGACCGATGAGGTTGAGGGGGCCGATGAGCGCACCCTCCTTGTCTTGTTTCGGGGCGCCCTCCGCAACACCCCTTATGCGAGGAGCCTCATCACTGACCCACCGAGGTCCTATCTGAAGGCGCTTCAACGAGGAAACTTGTACGCGGACGCTGACGAACTGCACAGCCACAAGAAGGACGGGGGCACCCCGCCAGGAAGATAAACGCCGCGTCAGCCGCAGGTGCACTCTCGGCCTGGGACCGAGGTCAGGGAGGACAAGGCCGTCATGGATCTGGCGGAAACAACAAGGACCGCATATGGTGGCCGAGGATGGAGAGGCCGAAGATCCCACTCACTCATCCCGTCAGCTCCATCCTCGATTACGCCGAGGAGCATGAACTCATTGAACGAGATCCTTGGTTGGCCAAGGAGATCTATGCCGTCCATCAGGGCGACACCTATTGCCGTTATCACAGGAACACCTCCCACAACACAGATGACTGCGTCACGCTGAAACGAGCCATCGAGAAGCTCATTCGCTAGAGGGAACTCTCCCAGTTTGTTAAAGGTGGCCCACACAAAAATACGTGGGTAAACACCGGCAAACATGGCGGCGAACCCTCTGCGAAGAAACGTGAGATAGGCAGACTCAGCGATGATGACGAAGACTTCGAAGAGCCCCCTCCGAAGAAGAACCACATCAACCTCATTGTGGGGGGTAACACTGCGGGGACTCGGCCACCCAGAGGAATAAATGGGCCCAATCCCTTTACATCGGGGAGGTGTCCCACGCTCCCCCCATCCAAAGAAACAATGGGCAGAGGCGATCACCTTCACCGACAAGGATTTGCCTCCGGGGCCCGCATCACACAGGGACGCCCTCGTCATCCGGTGCGAAATAGGCGACTCTATCATCCACCGCACCTACATCGACACGGGGAGCTCCGTCAACGTCATGTACCTTGACACCTTCAGGCAACTAAAGCTGGACAAAGCGCTGCTCAAGCCGATACGGACACCGTTGTCCGGCTTCACCGGGGACTCTATCGACGCCGAGGGCACGATAGTCCTCCCCGTGGAGGTCAGCGACGGCTCCCATCGCACCAAGATCGACATGGAATTCATGGTGGTCAACCTCGAGTCCGCTCACAACTTGATATGGGGGTGGCCATCACTAGAGGATTTGGAAGCCATCATCTCCATGAAACATCTGTGCCTGAAGTTCCCCACCAGTGGCGGTATCGGCTACGCCCAGGGGAACCAGAGGATAGCCCGGGCATGCTACCTGAAGCTGAAAAAGCCGGCAGCTAGCACCGGGCAGAGGATAGACACCATCACTGAAGAAAGGCCGCACGCCGAGCCAGCTGAAGAGGTCGAGGAGGTCCCCCTAGATACCTCCCGGCCGGAGTGGGTCCTGAAAATCGGGAAACAACTCCCATAGGAGCAACGCGACGGCATCCTCGACGTCCTGCGGTCATAGTCGATCATTTTCGTGTGGGGGCCGGACGACATGCCTGGCATCAGCCGAAAAGTACGTGATCACTCACCGACTGTCAGTCGACCCTGCCTCCATGTCGATCAAACACAAGCGGCGTTATCTCTCGGCCGAAAGATGTGACTTTGTCAAAGGGGAGGTTACCATGCTCCTCTCAATCAACCACATCAAAGAGGTGAAGTACCCAACCTGGTTGGCCAACGTCGTCCTTGCCCAGAAGCCGCCAACGTTCAGAATGTGCGTTGATTACACTGACCTGAACAAGGCGTGCCCTATGGACCCGTTCCCTCTCCCCAACATTGATCAATTGGTGGATGAAACGGTGGGGTGCGAGCTGATGTCGTTCCTTGGCGCCTTCAGGGGGTACCACCAGATATTCATGCATGAGGATGATGCCGAGAAGACGGTCTTCATGACCCCAGAGGGAATTTTCTTCTACCTCGTCATGGCCTTTGGGCTCAAGAACTCAGGCGCCACATACACCAGAATGGTAGCCAAGGTCTTCAGAGCAGTCCTCGGACGGACGATGGAGGCGTACGTCGACGACATGATCGTCAAGAGCAAGCAATCCATCAGCCACGCCGACGACCTCCACGAAATTTTTGAGATAATGAAGAAGTTCCAGCTCCGCCTAATTCCAAAGAAGTGCACCTTCGGCGTCCAGGGGGGCAAGTTCCTCGACTACATGGTCAGTCGAAGGGGCATTGAGATCAACCCAGAGAAGATACAGACCATTGTCAACATGAAGCCACCGCGAAACGTAAAGGAGGTACAACGGCTGACGGGATGCCTTGCAGCCTTAAACCGTTTTCTCTCAAAATCGGCTAAAAGGTCTATCCCTCTCTTTCAGATCATGCGCAAGGCAAATGGCTTCAGATGGAAGACGGAGTGCCAGCAAGCATTTGAGGAACTGAAGCGGTACTTATCGTCCCCTCCCGTGCTTTCCAAACCTAAAGCCCGGGAGACCCTCTTCTTGTACTTAGGGGTGAGCACGTCGGCCATCAGCTCCGTGCTCATCTGCGAGGACGAGGGAGTACAGAAGGCAATCTTCTACGTAAGCAAGACGTTACGGGAGGCCGAGCTCAGTTACTCTCCCATTGAGAAGACGGTACTGGCCATCGTCCATACAATGAAAAAATTAGGGCACTACTTCCAGGCCCACGCCGTCCACGTCTTAACTCAGCAACCCCTCGGCGAACTCATGTGGAGCCCCACCAATTCCTCACGACTGGTGAAGTGGGCGATCTTCCTCAGCCAGTTCCAGATCGAGATTAAGCCAAGGGCATCCATCAAGGGGCAGGCCTTGGCCGATTTCATCACCGAGTGCACAGCCAGGGAGACGGCCGCTACCACACCTGGGCTAGAACCGGACGAAACATGGACTCTATTCACTGATGGCTCATCGGCTGCCAAAGCTTGTGGTTGTGTTGTCGTCCTCATCTCCCCTGAAGGATTCAGAGCCTATTATGCCATCCGCTTCAACTTCAGAGTATCCAACAATGAGGCCAAGTATGAGGCCCTCCTCAGCGGCCTCAGACTCGCCGCCGGCCTCAAAGCACGGCACATCAGAATCAGGTGCGACTCCAAGCTAGTGGTGGGCCAGATTGAGGGCTCGTATGAGGCTAAAGAAGGGAGGATGAGGCAATACAAACAGGCGGCCGAAGAGTTGCTCAAGGCATTTGAAACCCACGAGATCACCCAAATCCCAAGGGTGGAGAATGCTGAGGCCGACATCCTCTCCAAGCTCAGCGCAGACACTCCAGAGCACATCTCCAAGATAGCCAAGGTCGAGGAGCTGAGCATGTCCAGCATCCACGCCAGCCCGGTCATGTGTGTCCAACAACGGCCAGAGGATTGGATTACCGACATCATGACCTTCATCACCTTGGGAGAACTCCCCCGGGACGAGGAGAGAGCCAAGCTAGCCAAGCTAAGGGCCCCAAGATACACCATTGAAGATGGGAAGCTTTATAAAAGATCTTACAACGGCACTCTCCTTCGATGCTTGCACCCAGATGAGGCCGAAGTGGCCATGGAGGAAGTCCACTGCGGCATCTGCTCCTCTCACCAGGCCCCCTTCAGCATGTCCCGGCGTCTCATCGTCCAGGGCTATTTCTGGCCGACGATGGCACTGGATTGTGCCAACCTTGCAAGGAAGTGTGCCGCATGCCAGGTCCTTCAGAAGGCCCCTGGTCGGCCAGCCGTCAACTACGCCCCAGTCAGCACAACGATCCCATTCTCAAGATGGGGTATTGACCTGGTTGCCCCCTGCCTAGAGCCGCTGGCAACAACCGCTACATCATCGTCGCCGTAGACCACTTCACAAAGTGGGTCAAGGCGGAACCGTTGGCCAGCATCACAGGGGCCAGGTGTCAGAGATTCGTCCACAAGAATATCCTTACCCGCTTCGGCGTCCCTCATGAGATCATATCCGACAACGACACCCAGTTCGAGGCCGCGCCCTTCTAAGAACTCCTCCAAGAGTGGGGAATCAAGCATCGTTTCTCCTCCGTTGCCTATTCTCAAGGCAACGGGCAGGTCGAGAACGCCAACAGAACCATCCTGGAGGGCCTGAAGAAAAAGCTCCAGGACGCAGGGGGCAGTTGGGCCAATGAGCTCCCCAATATTCTGTGGTGCTACCGGACTACGCCGAGGAGGGCAACGGTCGAAACACCCTTTGCCCTTTGCTATGGCTTTGAAGCAAAGGCGCCCACAGAGGTTACTATACCTAGCCGACGGGTGGAATACTATGAGCCTGAGGCCAATGAAGAAAACCTGAAGGTTGATCTCCACCTGATCGAAGAAAGACGAGAGCGGGCCTTCATCCGGGCAGTGAACTACCGACATCAAATAAAATCATACTATGACACCAAGGTACGTTCCCGGGAATTCCAGGTGGGGGACTATGTCCTTCGCCGAAGAGAGGCGAGCAAGTCGACAGAAGGTGGCAAATTGGCACTCAAGTACAAGGGCCCCTACATCGTCAGTGCCGTAGTCAAGCCTGGCACCTACAAACTAAAACACCCAAATGGGTCTAATGTACCACGAACGTGGAATGTACATCACTTGGTGAAATTCTATCAATAATCTGGGGACGGCGCAGCCGGCAAAGCCCTCACCTTCCCACGGATTGTTGGTCGAACGCTGACGTGCACTTGTCGTGAGGTGCACTCAAAATAATTTATCAATACAACACTAATACGTAGTATAGTGAAGTAAGGCTCATATCCACAGGGAAAGGAATACTTTTCTTTTATATAAGTAGTATTAAGGGGGGTTTAGATTTGTTTGATTTAAATATACTAAGATGAACAACCTATATGAGTTTGATTAATAGATGTGGAGGCTTGGTTTTTCTTTTATCCACTTAATGAAATGTTCGTCGATCCCGGTTATATCTTTAACTATCTTCCTCTCGAATACTCAATCGAGGAGTATATCCAGTTCATCGAGGGTAGTTATTAATAACGAGATGCGTTCCTTAATAAAACTTACTATCGAGTCAATATAGAACAAGCGCCGTATATTAACTTGATAGTAGCAATAAACTTAAGATGAAAATGATTGAGATTGATAACCTCAACACAAGCGGTTTATTGGTTTAATCAATATAATTAATTCCCCTTGGCATATTAACCATGAGATGCATGCATTAATATTCCAAGTTTACTACCGTTGAAAGAACCGGATTAATAACAAGCGTATTAACCGATTGATTCTAGTAATAATTAATATGAGAAACAAAACTAGTTGATACTTTAAGTAATGTTTAAAATATTAACATGAAATATGAATAGGAATTAATTAATACTCAAGGAAGAATATTAAAGACAATAACTCACAACTTACAAATTCATTAAGCTTCAAAGTAGCAAAACCAAGATGGAAGGGTTTAGCTCCTCATTTGGAGACTAAACATAGCTAGAAAAATATAAAGAAATGCTATTCTAAACTGAGCTTAGGAGTATGGAAGAAGGGATATCTAAAAGTGAAGGAAAATGGGGTTATTTATAGGTGTTTTCAAGACCTATAGCCGGATACCCGACCGGGTATTTTGACATACCCGACCGGGTATTTACCAAATCAAATATTTTCCCATGTTTTTGTGTCTTCTGCACGTTCTTTGGTCCGAAATCACTTCATACCCGACCGGGTATATGGAATACCCGACCGGGTATTTGCTAGTTTTGCAGCAGTTTCCGCTGTCACTTCATACCCGGCCGGGTAAAGTCCATACCCGACCGGGTTTTGCATAAAACTCAGAGTTTTTCATCCTTCTTGCATCCAACCTATCCTAAACTTATAGCTCAACTAACTACAACTTAAAATAAACAATAAAATGCTAAAAATACGATCACAATCAAATGCAAACTAACAACTACAAACTATCATAATACTAGTAAATAAATATTACAAATGATAATAAAAATATACACTTAGGCACTAACAACTAGTGCATATCAAACACCCCCGCACTTGAACTTTTACTCGTCTCGAGTAAAACAAATTCTGTCCATGAAGTTTCCAAACCAACAATTGTAGCAATCACAACCATTCACAAGTGTTTTTGAAAATCAACATAAAAAAATGTTTCAATGATCAAAACACATGAATAAAAGGTCTTCAGCATCATTGGGTTCCTCTTCTTTTGCTCCTTATGTGTACCCTTAGGATCCTGCAAATATAAAAGAAATACTTTCTCTCATTCTCTCATTTTGCCTAGGCGCCCTTTCGGGTTTTCATCCCAGCTTCCCACATTTTCCTTTTTAATTCTCCCCAACTCACTCTTCTTTTTTTGCTTTTGTTTTGCTTAAGTTGCCCTTTTTGGGTTTTCAACCTAACAAGCTTATTTTTTTTATATAGCAAGAATAAAGAGCATGAAATGGGAGCATACCAGAATAGCCCCCCCCAGCTAGTTCATGGCACTGCCCCTAGTGCCCGCCCGCATCTCCTCCATCAAAGGATCCACCCTGACCATAGTAGCTGTCATGAAAACCGCCCGCATATGGATATTCATCATCGTTTGTGTCTGAGCTGCCGCCATATCCGACATCACCACCTCCGAAATCCCTGCCAACACCATCACCGCTAGCTTGTCCACCTCCTCCGGAGCTAGATCCTCCGAAATTACCCCAATGTGAGGGGTCATACCATGTAGGATATTGGACTGGAGTGGGCATGTGGGAAAAGTACCCTTGGTGGTCAAAATATGTGTACATAGGCCCGAAGGCCTGTCTTTGATCGTCTTCCACTCTTTGGTACACACTGTAGAGATCGTTGTTGCGTGTGTTCATTGTCGTTTGGTTAAGATTGAGTTGTTGTATACCGGCAAGCATTTGTTGTTCAAAGGGGGTGTATTGAGGGGGTTGGGGATCGGGTTGTGGCTGTGCTTGTGGTTGTTCGGGACTGGGTGGTGGCTCAAGTTGAGGGTTGTCATAAAGATAGTGGTCAGTGGTAGTTCCGGGTAGGCAAAGGTGTCTCCTATCCCCGAGTTGATGGTTAAAAATGTTGGGGAGTTCATCAGAGGGGATTGTAAAAAGTTGTGTGGGTGAGGGATTTATGGTCCAATGGTAAAATGTTGTGGTCCCAATGGTGTGGGAGTGACTCAAATCATGTGCAGTGAGTAGAAACTTAAGATTAAGGAAGTTCCAATCTTGTACTTCTCTATTCACACAATAGCCAAATTTGGTACAAATATGATGTATGTACCCTCCAATGAAAATATCACCCATAGCCTCACATTCCTTTTTTAGATGGTCCCACAAACATGAAGCAACATCTAATCTAGGGGTTTCTGGAAAGATACCCATAGCAAGAACGGCCAATTCACTAATCCTTGTTTGATGACTATTTGGCCTCCCAAAGACATTATACCCAAACCATTTCAGTGCGATTCGAAGGGCAGGGTGTTGAACATGTGAAACATGCATATGTGAAGATTTAAAAACCCTAACCCCTGTCATTCTTCGCCACAAATCATGCACAATGGTCTTATCACTTCTTGCCTTTCTTTCCTCCACACCTAAAACCGGTAATCCAAATAGCTCGGCAAACTCACGTTTCGTTAAAGTTCTTAGTATGTTGTTATACCGAAACGTGAGTTTGCTCTCATAGGTGTCCCCTATATTTTCAGTAAATTCAACCGATGCTAGGAACTCATACATAATTCTTTTGTAGATATTATAGGACATATTGAACAATGTAGTAAGTCCTATGTTGTTGCACAATTCTAGCATCATATCATACAACATCAAAGCTCACAATGTTTCATGACAAAGAAATCGGGTTGAATGTACCTCTCGGTTGAGTTGGGTGAGGAATTTCTTGTGACGAGCCCTAGATGTGAATTCGATGCTCTCATACCCCGGAACTTGTGGAATTGGAGTACTTGAGTTGGAGGAAGATGCTCTAGTCCTTTTTGGTGCCATAGTTAACTTTTTTCTTGGACTTGGGGGTTGGAATTTCGGAATTGGGACTTGGGGAAGTGAAAAATTCGGACTCTTGAGAATTGGGTGTTTTTGAGGGTGTGGAGGTGTAGAGAATGATGTGGGGAAGAAGAAATGAGGTTAGGTTTGGGTTAATTTGAGAAAAAATCAGACCCTTGAGGATTTTGGGATAGGTTTTTTGGATTTGGGGATTTTGGGGTATGTGTTGGTTTTTGTGGGTGTAGAAATGGAGAGGATGATGTGGGGAGGAAGATTATGGAGTTTATTTGGAATTTTGGTGGATCATTGGGATGGATTCGGAGCTTTGGAACTTGGCTATGGAGGTTTGGGAAGGTTTTTGCTTGGGAGTAGGGGAGAAGATGGAGGTTTGGAGCTGATTTGGGGAAGAAAATCCCGTCAAATACCGTGTTTCGCACAAATACCCAGCCGGGTATTTCGTAATACCCGAATGGGTATTCGAATTTTGTGTTGGCAGAATGTTTTTTAGCCTTATACCCGGTCGGGTTTTTGTAATACCCGGTCAGGTATTAGGCTATTTTATGCCTTTCGTTTATTTTTAATGCCCGGTCGGTTTTTTGGTCGATACCCGAATGGGTAAGCCCGACAGTAGCTTCCAGGGGTGAAAATATGCTAAAACCCGGTCGGGTTTTATGCATACCCGGTCGTGTTTTCTCTTATTTTTTTGATTTTTTCATTTTTTACCCGGTGGGTGAGTTGCCCGGGTATACCCCTTTTGTGCTGTTACCCGACCGGGTGTGGGATATACCCGGGCGGGTTTTCCTCCCAGATTTTTGTTTTTTTTGAAAATGTGTAAAAATAAAATAAAACAAGTAAACGTACCTTGCTTGGGTTGCCTCCCAAGAAGCGCCTTAGTTAACGTCGCGGCACGACACCATGGTTGTGTTCATTCTTCAAAGATTGGATCAATGAGATCCATGCATTCAACGCTTTCTTTTGGGAAACCTTCAAGGAACGGTTTGAGTTGATGTCCTTTAACCTTGAGGATTTTTCTGGTGTCGAGGCTTTTTATTTCAATTGCTCCATGGGTGTAGACTTTGACCACCTCGAATGGTCCTTCCCATCGTGATCTCAATTTCCCAGGGAAAAGGCGGGGAATTTGTTTAACTAGTTTTTGGAAAATTGTTAGTTTAGTTTTATTTTAGTTAGTTGTGTTTGTTTTTCTTTTTTTCGTTTTTTTTGTTGTATGCTTGGTCGCAGGTCTCTTAATCCAGATTTGATATCGCTGAACGACCAAGTAGATTTAATTGGCAAAAGAACAAAAAGGAGGCTCGAATTTGCTCCTAATTCAACAATGGGTGACGCTACACTGATGAAAGAGTTTGGGAGGCCAACTGTTGGTGCCTCCCCGTCCTGCATTGTACTGAGTGAGGCTGCCCGGAATTATGATCTGAAGACAGTTCACTTTAACCAATTGCCGTCTTTCCATGGGCTTGCTTCTGAGGATGCGCTGATCTTCATCCGAGATTTCTATGGCATCATCCAGAATTTTCCCTTGCAAGGAGTGGCTGAAGATGAGCTGAGGATGAGGTGCTTTCCTTA
This sequence comes from Cuscuta europaea, assembly GCA_945859875.1. Taxonomy (NCBI): domain Eukaryota; kingdom Viridiplantae; phylum Streptophyta; class Magnoliopsida; order Solanales; family Convolvulaceae; genus Cuscuta; species Cuscuta europaea. Next base: position 8,322,521 of record CAMAPE010000006.1, read on the forward strand.
CACTCTAAAAGATGCTGCGAAGACATGATTTATGTCTTTAACACCTGGTTCGTTGCGCACATGGGCTGATGTCTACAACAAGTTTATTGGCAAGTATTATTCTCAGTCTAAAACTTCAGAACTGAGAAGAAAAATTGCCAATTTCACTCAAGCTGAAGGTGAGCCATTCCATGAGGCGTGGGAGAGATTTAAAATGCTGCTCACTCAATGTCCACACCACGGCTATTCACTAGCGCTCCAGAATCAGACTTTCTATGACGGGTTGACCCAAGGAAGCCAGGCAATCGTTGATAACGCAGCTGGTGGAGCAATGGGAGAGAAGACTGCAGAGCAAACCTTAGAACTATACGAGATGCTTGGAGCTAACTCCCAATAGAGGAGCGTTCGTGGGAAGACTCAAGGAATGTACGAAGTTGGTGCAAGTACAGAATTGGCAATCCAAATATCCGAGCTATCCAAGCAAATGAAGAATATGTGTTCTATGATGGCGATGAATCAATCTGCCGCTACAGTGAATGAAATGCCTGAGGCTAGTCTTGAACAAGCTAATATGATGAATTCATACAATCAGAGGCCAAGAAACGATCCATTCTCCAATTCCTACAACCCCGGTTGGAGGAATCATCCTAACTTCTCATGGTCAAATACGCAACAAAGCAACCAGCCACCTCCTGAACCAAAGAAGCCATCTTTGGAGGACACTTTGCAGAACTTTATGCAAATTTGTAGCAGCAACCAGCAAGCTAATGAGCAGCGTTTTCAGCGCACTGATGCCTCTTTGAGGAAGCTAGAAGTACAAGTTGGGCAGATTGCAGAATCTCTCCAAGGACACGTACAAGGGAAGCTACCAAGTCAATCTGAAGAGGCCAAAGCAGTCACGGTTCTTAGGAGTGGGAAGATAATTCAGAAAAACGAAGATCAGCCCATTCTCAAGCTACTGGAGAATGTAGAGGCTGAGAAGAAGCAAGAAGTAGAAGCTGAAAAGAAGAAAGAAGTGGAGGCCGATTCGGTGTACGAAGAGTACGGGCTGCACAAAGCAAAAGATCCGTATATTCCGCCTAAACCATATGTGCCACCGGCTCCTTTTCCAAACAGGTTAAAAAGTTCCAAGTTTGATAAATCTTTTGATGAGATTTATGATTTGTTGTCCAAAGTTAATGTAAACTTGCCTCTTCTTGAAATGATAACTAATATGCCTGCCTACGCTAAATTTTTGAAAAAATTAAACACTAGAAGGCGTAGGTATGAACCAAATGAAAAAGTTTTTGTTTCTAAGGCTGTTAGTGCTGTTTTACAGAAGGACTTGCCCCCAAAATTAGAAGACCCTGGCAGTTTTATTATCACCATTACTTTAGGGGATTCTAGATCTGAAAAAGCTATGCTTGATTTGGGGGCGAGTATTAATTTAATGCCTTACTCTGTTTATTTGAAATTAGGTTTGAATGAGCTAAAAACCACTACAATGTCCCTGCAGCTTGCTGACCGCTCTATAAGATACCCTAGGGGCATTGTAGAGGATGTTTTAGTTCAAGTTGATAAGCTGATTATTCCTGCTGATTTTGTGGTTTTAGATATGAGTGATCAGTGCAAATATGTGAAAGATATGCCAATCCTACTTGGTAGACCTTTTATGGCCATAGCTAAAACTATGATTGATGTTCAAAATGGAAAATTAACCATGAGTGTACTTGATGAAACTGTTGAGTTTTCCATTTTGAAATCCATAAATATGCCGGTTGATTCTGATTCATGTTTTGCACTTGATATGCTTGATTCTATTGTTCCTTTGAGTATTTTACAGGAAGATGAGCTTGAGCTTGCTTTGACTCTTGATGCACAAGAGTTTGATGATGAAAAAGTGAGCGAGATGAGGGAATTTTTGGACAAAACTGAGGTGCAAAGTGAGGAAAGAGTGGCTGATTGTGAGCTGAAAAAAAATCAGCATGTTGAAAATCCACCTCAAGTGCAACTGAAACCCCTCCCCTCTAATATGAAATATGTGTTTCTAGGGTGTGATAGTACTTTTCCTGTTATTATTGCATCTGACTTGACACAGGAACAAGAAGAGCAGTTGCTTAAGGTGTTGAGGAAGTTTAAAGCTGCATTTGGTTGGTCAATTTCTGATTTGAAAGGAATTAGTCCAACTGTTTGTATGCATAAAATCTTGCTGGAAGAAGGTGCTAATCTATGTAGACAACCTCAACGGAGGCTGAATCCGAATATGAAAGAGGTAGTGCGAGTAGAAGTTCTTAAGTTGCTCGATGCAGGTATTATCTTTCCTATTTCTGACAGTAAATGGGTTAGTCCTGTGCAAGTTGTGCCTAAGAAGTGTGGGATTACTGTCGTGAGTAATGAGAAAAATGAGTTGGTACCCACACGGGTTACCACAGGGTGGCGGATGTGTGTTGATTATAGAAAATTAAATGCAGCCACTAAAAAAGATCATTTCCCTTTACCTTTTATTGATCAAATGTTAGAGCGCTTGGCTGGCCATGCGTTCTATTGCTTTCTTGATGGTTTCCAAGGTTAGAATCAGATTCCGGTTGCTCCGGAAGACCAAGAAAAAACTACTTTTACATGTCCATTTGGATCTTTCGCTTTTCGTAGAATGTCCTTTGGATTATGTAATGCTCCTGGTACTTTTCAGCGATGTATGATGTCTATTTTTTCTGATATGATCGAGAATTTTGTTGAGGTTTTTATGGATGCTTTTTCCTTATTTGGTGACTCTTTTGATCATTGTTTGTATAATCTGTCGCTAGTTCTTGAAAGATGTGTTCAAATGAATTTGACTCTTAGTTGGGAGAAGTGTAATTTTATGGTTAAAGAAGGGATTGTTTTGGGTCATGTGGTTTCTAGCAGGGGGATTGAAGTTGATAGGGCTAAAATTGATGTGATTGCTAAACTGCCACCTCCTACTTCTGTTAGAGGAGTGCGTAGTTTCCTTGGTCATGCAGGTTTTTATAGAAGATTTATTAAAGATTTTTCTAAGATTTGTAAACCTCTATGTAATCTGTTAGCTAAGGATGCAAATTTCAGCTTTGATGATGATTGTCTTGTTGCTTTTAATGTGCTGAAAGAAAAATTAACTTCTGCCCCAATACTTGCTGCCCCGAACTGGTCATATCCGTTTGAGATTATGTGTGATGCCTCTGATTTTGCAATTGGTGCTGTTTTGGGTCAAAGAATTGACAAGTTGCCTTATGTGATTTATTATGCTAGTCGAACTTTAGATAATGCACAGATTAACTATTCTACAACTGAAAAAGAATTGTTAGCAGTTGTCTTTGCATTAGAAAAGTTCAGGTCTTATTTGATTGGATCTAAGGTGATTGTTTATTCTGATCATGCTGCTTTGAAGTACTTGTTGCTGAAAAAGGATGCTAAACCTAGGTTGATTAGGTGGATTTTATTGTTGCAAGAGTTTGATTTGTCTATTAGGGACAAGAAAGGAAACGAGAACGTGGTGGCTAATCATTTATCACGCCTCCCTGATCAGACTGGATATTCTGGGAAAGAACTAGAGATGCCTCTTAACGACAGGTTTCCCGATGAAGGTTTGTTTTCTGTGATGAACAAAGAGCCATGGTATGCTGATCTTGTTAATTACTTGGTTACTGGTAAGTTTCATCCCGATTTAAATTCACAGGGTAGAAAACATTTTCTCTCCAAAGTGAAACATTATTTCTGGGATGAACCTTACTTGTTTAAAATCTGCCCTGATCAGACTATAAGACACTGCATTCCTGAACATGAACAAGAAAGTGTTTTGCATCATAGTCATACTTTCAATTGTGGTGGGCATTTTAGTGGAAAAAAGACTGCATTTAAAGTTTTGCAATCTGGTTTTTATTGGCCTACTCTCTTTAAAGATGCAATTTCTTTCTGTGCTAAATGTGATCGTTGTCAGAGAGTAGGGAATATTAGCAAACGTCATGAGATGCCTCTTACGAATAATCTGGTTGTAGAGTGGTGCTGAATTTTTTGAAGGAAGTGATTTTTGCTAGGTTTGGGACACCGAGGGCTATCATTAGTGATGGTGGTAGCCACTTTTGTAACAAGTTTTTTGCAGGATTGCTGAAAAAGTATGGTGTTACGCATCGGATTGCAACACCTTACCATCCACAGACTTCGGGACAAGTTGAGGTGAGTAACAGACAAATTAAGGGTATTTTGGAAAAAACTGTGAATCCTTCACGCAAGGATTGGGCTTATAGGCTGAACGATGCATTGTGGGCTTACCGGACAGCCTACAAAACTCCAATTGGAATGAGCCCATACAGGTTAGTTTTCGGTAAACCTTGTCATTTGCCTGTAGAGTTGGAACACCGAGCCTACTGGGCTATCAAGGCGCTGAATTTTGATCTGAAAGAAGCAGGTGAGTTAAGAAAATTGCATTTGAATGAGTTGGATGAGATTAGGAATGATGCATATGAGAGTGCGAAAATTTATAAAGACCGCACTAAACTTTTTCATGATAAATCCATTTTGAGGAGAGATTTAAAACCTGGGATGGAGGTGTTGTTATATGACTCTCGTTTAAGGCTTTTTCCAGGGAAGTTAAAATCCAGATGGACTGGACCGTTTTTAATTCGCCAAGTTTTTCCTCATGGAGCGATTGAGCTTGAAAATCCCAAATCTGGGAATGTTTTTAAGGTGAACGGTCAGCGAGTGAAACAATATTTGAGAAGTGAAGGTGTAGTTGAGCAAGTTGAGTGTCTTGAGCTTCGGGAATATCATTGCTCATGTTGTGTCTAGTCATAGTTTTAATAAAATAAAAAAAAATAAATAAAAAACCAAAAAAAAAATTCTTAATTCTGTTGTTTTTTCTTCCCCTCCCCATCTTGTTCTTTTCTTTCTTTGTTTCTTAGTTTTGCAGGTTACGTTTCAAGATGTTTCAATTCTAATTTGCTGTACATTCAGGGAGTTCTTCTTCACCTTTTTCTTGTTTCTTAATCTTTCATTGAGGACAATGCTTGAGATAAGTGTGGGGGGAGTAGCTCTCATTTTTTTAGTTCTATTCTAGTTTTAAAAAAAAAACTGTTTTCTTGCTTGGATTTGAGGGAAATTTAATTTCAGGATTACTTTTTCGGCTTCAAGTTGTGACAAGTCCCCTTTCATTGGTATGTGGTATGATTGGTGGTCTCCATGATAAGTTTTCTCTTGAATTTGATCGAGTCCTTCACATTGTTCTTACTTGGAGTCAATTTCTTAGCTTCTTGTGCCACTCATTTAGATGTATTTCTCAATTCTTTATGACCTTTTAGGATGCATCTTTAACTTTCTTGGGAGGAGTGTGAGTCCTTTGTCTTTTAGATAGCATGATAGAACTAGTCTTGTCGCTCTTTTGGAAGCTGAGTTATTGTGCAAACTGATTGAGAAGTGATCTAGGCCATTTTTCATAGCCCCAAACCTTTTAGCCTACCCATTGCATTTTATTTCCGCTTGCTACCCCCTTTGAGCCTAATTTGTCTTAAAGCATTCTACCATGCTTTTGACTGATAATTCTTTCTAATTACCCAACAATGTTGACCCCGAGCCCAGATAGCCAAAATGTATCCCACACCCTTGAGTTGACATTTTCTTATACTTAAATTGTGACTTGGAAGAGTTTATATTTTGGGGAGCATTTTTCTTTGTTATTCCCGGCAGTTTGTATGGATTCAATGTTGTTGGTGCTGATTCTTGTGAGATGTCAGTTGACTTGAAACTGCACAAAAAAAAAAAAAAAAAAAAAAACTGAAAGTTGAAAAGTGAAGAAGTGAGTTGAAGTTGTATTCTTTGAGCTCCATATTTGTATCTCTTTATTTTAGAAGCCGGTTGATTGTTGTAAGAGTTTAGTTGCTCCCTTTGTCATATATTGAACTCTTCCTATGATCAGTTTGGTATAGGAAATGTCTCCTCCTTTATTTGAATTCCCATATCCTTTCTTTCTTTAAACCATTACTCCATGGCCACGTTACAACCCCAATAAAAGTCCTAAGTGATCTTGATCAAGTTTGTGTTTTGACAAGGTGGAAGAAAGAACATAAGATGACTATAGAGTGTTGACTGATTGGCTTAGGATTTTGCATAATTTCTGTGAAAGTTATTTGAGCATTTCACTAGGTCATTTAGAATTGTAAAATACAACTCTATTAATGGCATGTGAGTCTCGATGATTGACTTTTGAGTTGGGCTTTATGGTGGATACTTGATTTGAATTTCTTGGGGATATTTTGTCATGGAAGGGTTTGTTGGAATGCTTGGTGAGTGAAAGGGAATTTTGAACACTTGTTGCTGAATTTGTTTCTTGATTTTAGTTTTCCTTGAGGACAAGCAAAAGGCAAGTGTGGGGGAGTTTGATGAGCTAGAATTTGTACTTCATTTTTACATTACTTTATTACAATTCTATGCTTATTATTTTCCTAATTGAGAGGCTTGAGGTCTATTTATTGTCTTAAGATGATTTTTTACAGGCGGAGGACCATAATCAAAGAATTTGATGATTCTTTTGGCTGAGTAGAGAAGATTACAAGAAGATGGAGTTAGTTCATCAAGTGGGTTGCAAATTTATGGGATGCTCACTTCCACTTAAAATGCAGCCCGTATGTGACAATTTGAATAGAAGCTGAATTTTATTTTAAACAAATGGACTCCTGCACAACAAAAAAAAAACCAAACAAGAAAAAGAGGATTACTCCTCTAAGTGACGGCACCCACATTTAAAAAGAAAAAAAAAGCCCAGCAATGAGCACTTCATCCACGCAGCAGGTTTAGGAGGGATTCGGGCGGCGAAGCGCAGAGCCGAAGCCAGACAGGGAACGCAAACCAGAGCAGGTCGCTTGGCATGTAAAAGTCATCGATTTCAGAAATTCCTCCTCTAGAAATTTTCCGGTTTGATTCAGCAGTGTTCCAAACTTTCTTTACATTATTTCCCCTTAATATGCTTTAGTTTCGTTGCTTGAGAATTAGAAGTAATTGTTTATTGTTGATTGTAAACATGGTCAACACAAACTCCCTGTTTCCTTTCATTTTAATAATTTTATGCATTAGTATGAGTAGTTAAATTTCTTAGTCCAGGAACATGATGAAGTTGCTATGATTTAGTATGAATTGTGATTTTAGTTATGTCAATTGGTTGAGTTTTATCCATTGATCTTATTCGCTTAATTTAATTATGTTAAATTCTGACCAACTTTAATATGATTAATTAAGTTGTTTGAGTGGATTTATAGAGTACATGCCATGCCTATTAATTCGAGCTCTTTTGGATAAAAGAATAGATAATTCAACTGTCTTGTTAAGTTATCTATTTGGTTCTTAAATCGGGTTTCCGTAGTTCTTTTGTGATTAATGGATTTTAACTATTGAATTAATAAATTCTTATTGATTAATAGTTAAAGTACGTGACTTATTCTGGACGCCATACGGAATAGTCATATTTCTGTCTAGAACGAACCCTCAATTTCAGTTGACTAACTAAATCATAAATACTAAAAATTAGTGACAGATTCATAATCCTGGACTATCTTTTCTCTTGCTTAATTCTCAATCGCTTTTCTGTTAGTTGTTTAATCACTTTATTTTTATTCATTTAATTTCCTTGCACTCATTTTAGTTCAAGCTCTGCATTTTCGGTTTCAAATCAAAACATTCTCAAAACTCTTTTTAGTTAAATTTAATTCCATTTTTATTAATAGTTTTCCGATTACTTAGTTGCATTTTCCCCGTGGATTCGACCCTTACTTGAGCACTATACTACCGTGACTCGTGCACTTGCGAGGACTTATAAATTGTCTATCAGAAGGCGTGAGAGAAAAAGAAGGACTTTGTTTCCAACATGGAAATCCTTTCTTATTATCATTTTATCATGCCATACCTTCGCCTTCTTCTTGTAGATGGCGGCATTCTCATAGGACTCCAATCGAAGCTCCTCCAGTTCTTGGAGTTGCAGCCTCCTTTGCTCTCCCGCTTTTGCCATGTCGAGATTGAATGTTTTTACCGCCCAATAAGACTTGTGTTCTAGTTCGACCGGAAGGTGACAAGCCTTACCGAACACGAGTCTATAGGGTGACATTCCAATTGGGGTTTTGTAAGCGGTTCTGTATGCCCATAAGGCATCATCCATGCGTAGGCTCCAGTCCTTACGGTTTGGATTTACTGTCTTTTGAAGTATAGACTTCAACTCTCTGTTTGATACCTTGGCTTGACCGTTTGTCTGTGGGTGGTAGGCGGTGGAGAGTTTATGTGTGACGCCATATTTCTTCAACAAGGCACTCACAATTTTGTTGTAGAAGTGAGTGCCTTTATCGCTTATCAAGATGCATGGGACTCCAAACCTTGAGAAGATGCGGGTTTTGAGGAATTCAGTCACCACTTTGGCATCATCGGTCTTTGTGGCTTTTGCTTCCACCCACTTGGATACGTAGTCTACCGCTAAGAGAATATATAGATTTCCATGGGAATTAGGAAAAGGTCCCATGAAATCTATTCCCCACACATCAAAGATCTCCACATAGAGCATAGGAACTTGTGGCATCTCATGTTTTCGAGAGATGTTGCCCATGCGTTGGCAATTATCACAAGATTGACAATAGACATGGGCATCTCGAAATAAGCTTGGCCACCAAAAACCGCATTCAAGTACCTTCATGGATGTTCGTTTCCCTCCAAAGTGGCCACCACATGCATGTGAGTGACAAAAAGCAAGAATGGATGCAAATTCTGTTTCGGGAATGCACCTTCGAATGACCTGATCTTTGCAATGTTTCCATAAGTATGGTTCATCCCATACGTATTGCTTTGCATCGTGCTGGAGTTTCTCTCTTTGAGCTTTGGAGAAGCTTGGTGGAAACCTGTTTAGAACAAGGAAATTAACAATATGAGCGTACCAAGGACGAATTCCCTTAAGAGAGAAGAGGGTCTCATCGGGAAATTCTCATCGGATATCATCTTTGACATGATTGTTTCCTTCATCAAGGACCAAACGGCTCAAGTGATCGGCCACCAAGTTCTTCATGCCTTTCTTGTCCTTGATCTCAACATCAAACTCGCTCAGGAGTAGTATCCATCGAATCAGCCGCGGTTTGGCCTCCTTCTTTGACATCAAGAACCTAATAGCCGCATGATCGGTGTAAATGATCACCTTGGTACCAAGTAAATATGACCTGAATTTTTCAAGCGCATAAACGACGGCCAACATTTCTTTTTCGGTGGTGGCGTAGTTGCGTTGGGCATCATTGAGTGTGGTGGATGCATAATATATCACATGAGATTCTCTTCCCACCTTTTGGCCCAAAACGGCCCCGACCGCATAGTCACTAGCATCACACATGATCTCAAAGGGAAGAGACCAATCCAGGGCTTGGATGATAGGTGCGGTTACTAGCTTCTCCTTCAAAGTATTGAAGGCCTTCTTGCAGTCCTCGGAAAAAATGAACTCCACCTCCTTTTGCAAAAGTGTGCATAACGGAGATGCAATCTTTGAGAAATCTTTGATAAACCTCCGATAGAAACCTGCATGTCCAAGAAATGATCGTATCTCCTTAACGGTAGTAGGATAAGGTAGTGATTGGATGACTTCCACTTTTGCTTTGTCCACCTCGATCCCTTTGGATGAGATCACATGGCCTAGGACAATTCCTTCTTCCACCATAAAATGACATTTTTCAGAGTTTAGAACAAGATTTGATTCCAAACAACGTTTCAAAACAAGAGATAGATGGAGTAGGCATGAATCAAATGAGTCTCCATGGATTGTAAAATCATCCATAAAGACTTCCATAAATAGCTCAACATATTCAGAGAATATGCTCATCATGCATCGTTGGAATGTGGTCGGGGCATTGCATAGTCCGAATGGCATTCGTCGATATGCAAAGGTGCCAAATGGACAAGTGAAAGTGGTCTTCTCCTGATCTTCGGGGGCTATGGGTACTTGAAAGTACCCGGAGTAGCCATCAAGAAAACAATAGAACTTATGCCCGACAAGTCTCTCAAGCATTTGGTCAATGAAGGGTAAAGGAAAGAAATCCTTTCTAGTTACCGCATTGAGTCTACGATAGTCTATACATACCCTCCATCCGTTTTGAATTCGGGTGGGCATAAGTTCTCCATGTTTGTTCTCCACCACTGTGACTCCGGTCTTCTTAGGAACAACTTGGGTTGGGCTAACCCATTTTGAATCGGAAATGGGGAAGATGATCCCCATTTGTAATAGCTTGATGACCTCCTTTTTGACCACCTCCATCATAGGTGGGTTCAATCTTCTTTGGGGCTGCCTCACCGGCTTTGCTTCGTCCTCCATCAAGATGCGGTGCATGCAAGTGGATGGACTAATGCCCTTGATGTCGGCTATAGTCCATCCGATTGCAAGTTTATGCTTTTTGAGCACCGCAACCAGCTTTCCTTCTTGCTCTTGGGTCAATTTGTTGGAGATTATAACCGGCAAGGTCTCTTTTTCTCCCAAAAACACATATTTCAAATGTTTTGGGAGTGGCTTCATCTCAACTTCGGGGGCCTGCAAAATTGAAGGTAAAAGCTTTTCTTCGGGGATGGTTAGTGGAAATGCCCTCGACCCCGGTGGCATAAGTGGGAGTTGGAAGTGAGTATCCAATTCCACCATCATAGCTTGTGTATTGGGAGTCAAGGCAAGTTCTGAAGAGTTTTCCCCGAAGTCATTCTCAAGTATACTCAACAATTCGTCCTCTCCATTAATTTCAAAAGTATTTTGTACAAGAGGGTCAACAATATCAATGGCAAATAAAGAATGATTTTCATTTGGATATTTCATGGAGTCATAAATGTTGAATTCAACTTTATCTCCATCAAATTCCATTGTTAAAGAGCCGCTAAATACGTCAATCTTTGCTCTAGCGGTTTTTAAAAGTGGTCTTCCTAAGAGGATAGGAACCGCATTCTTATCATTCTCCATTTCCAAAACATAAAAGTCAACGGGGAAAATCAAATTGTCAACCATAACTAGTACGTCTTCGACAATACCGTTAGGGTAAGCATTTGATCTATCTGCAAGTTGAATGACTACTCCGGTTTCATTTAGAGGGCTAAACTCAAGTGATTTGTATAAAGAGTAAGGAATGACATTAATTGATGCTCCTAAATCGAGCATGGCTTTTGAAAACGTAGTTCCTCCCAACTTACAAGGTATAGTGAACATGCCCGGATCATTTTATTTCTTTGGGAGTTTCTTTTGAAAAATTGCCGAAACACGTTCACTAACTTGGACTTTTTGTTTTCCATTGAGTCTATGTTTCCTTTTATTGTACATAGTTCTTTGAAATTTTTTGCAAATCTAGGCACACCCTTTATCAAATTAAGGAGAGGAATATTTACCTCACATTTGGAGAATGTCTCATAGATGTCCTTGTCCTTCTCCAGCTTCCGCGTTTCCCTTAGAGCTTCGGGGAAGGGTGCTTCAATCTCGGGGATGACCGGTGGTGGGGTTGGGATTTGAACTTCCACCTCCGGTTGAGTTACTTCCACCAGCTCCTCTTCTTCCTCCTCTTCGCCAATGTGGCTCTTTGCCTTCTCCTTGGCAATAACCAACTCCTTGCCACTCCTTAATGTGACTGCATGGGCTTGTTGTCTAGGATTCGGCTCCGTTTGAGATGGTAGCCTTGCCGAATCCTTAGCTACAAGCCTACTCACGACATTTGAGATTTGACTGATTTGGCTTTCCAAGTTGTGGATGCTGGATTTTGTTGTTTCTTGAAATTGGACCACACTTTGTTGCATCGTTGCCAACAAAGTACCTATGCTTCCTGAAGGAAGATAGAATAGCCAATCCTTCGTCGTATCCTTTAGAGAAAATGGAAACGCCCGCAGTTTGATCTGTTCTTCTGTTACACCATTTGGACACATGCTTGTGCAAACGACGTGAAACTCCGAGAGGTGTTTGTTCAGATCCTCTCCTCTCAGGCCATGGAAGGATGGCAGCAGATGAATGAGCCCAGATTTCAGCTCAAACGTATTACCTTCATCAAGTGTAGGGAAGGTAATACACAGTGGTTGTTGATTCAAGTTTGGAGCTATGAGCTCCCTCAGCGTTCTTATTTCAAGAGCCATAGTGATTGGCTCTTCGGTGTCGCTAGAATGAGAACTAGCACTTGATGATTCCTCCGAAGAAGTATTCGGAAATAAATTCCTAAACCTTTCGAAGGCTTGTTCTGTTTCGGACTTTGTTTGGTAGGTGATTTGGTTTATAGATTGGTGTTTAACCATATACTCAAAGCTCAGAAATAGAAAAATGAACACTCTTTATATTTTTGTTTAATATTTTTTTTTGATTTTTTTTCTTTTTTTTTGAAATGAAATAAAAGAAAATTTAATTGCCTTTCCTCGGCAACAGCGCCAAATTTGACGTGCACTTGTCGTGAGGTGCACTCAAAATAATTTATCAATACAACACTAATACGTAGTATAGTGAAGTAAGGTTCGTATCCACAGGGAAAGAAATACTTTTCTTTTATATAAGTAGTATCAAGGGGGGTTTAGATTTGTTTGATTTAAATATGCTAAGATGAACAACCTATATGAGTTTGATTAATAGATGTGGAGGCTTGGTTTTGCTTTTATCCACTTAATGAAATGTTCGTCGATACCGGTTATATCTTTAACTATCTTCCTCTCGAATACTCAATCGAGGAGTATATCCAGTTCATCGATGGTAGTTATTAATAACGAGATGCGTTCCTTAATAAAACTTACTGATAGAGTAATTGTCTAGAGAGAAGTGAGAGCTAGAGAGAGAAGTGCAATAATATGCTTCAATGGAATGATTTTGTCACCCTTACAACTACTCCCAAGGGGAGTATTTATAGAGAAAATTAGGGTTGGGCTCCCAAGTCTTGGGCTTGGGAGGCCCATTTACAACAGGGCCATTAATGGGCCGGATACAAAGTGTATAGAAATGATAAGTATAAAATCCTGTTCTAGAGGCTATCTGTGGATGACGAGGGCATGGCCGACGAGGGCATGGTCGACGAGGTCACCCGGTTCTCCGGGCTTCTGGATCATATTCTGGGTGGTCTTCTTTCTAGCCGATGAGGGCATGGCCGATGAGAGCATGGCCGATGAGGGCACCCGGTTCTCCGGGCTTCTGGATCATATTCTGAGTAGATCTTTTCCTGGCCGATGAGGGCATGGCCGATGAGAGCATCGCCGATGAGGGCACCCGGTTCTCTGGGCTTCTGGATCATATTCCGAGTAGACCTTTTCCTGGCCGATGAGGGCATGGCCGATGAGAGCATGGCCGATGAGGGCACCCGGTTCTCCGGGCTTCTGGATCACATTCTGGATAGATCTTTTCCCGGCCGATGAGGGCATGGCCGATGAGGGCACCCGGTTCTCCGGGCTTCTGGATCACATTCTGGATAGATCTTTTCCCGGCCGATGAGGGCATGGCCGATGAGGTCACCCAGTGATCATGGTATCTTCTGTTCTTCTGAGTATGTGGGTCCTGGGGCCTAGACCCATATACTCCATCAGGAGTCCCCCACTCTCTAAGCTGAGATGTAGACGAAATGAAGGAGAGTAGATTTCTTTGTTTGATGCTCTTGGCCGATGCGGGACCACGTTGGCCATTCCCTGTCGTGGCGTTTGGTGGCCCTGTTCTGAGTTTGGCCGTTACCCGTTCCTTGATGTGGACGAGGAAGGCTGTTACTCCTTTGATGCGCTTGTTTGCGGACGATGAGTGTTCCGACATGAGTGGCCGACGAAGGTAGTGTCTATCCTTGGTCGTTGATGGTTTGAACTTCCCTTTCGGGCTGATGAGGCCATTGTAGTTATCTCTTGTTTGAGGACGATGGGTGTCCTTTGTTTCGAGGACGATGAGTGTCCTTCACCTTGAGGACGATGAGCGCCCTTCGTTTCGAGGACGACGGATGTCCTTCATATTGAGGACGATGGGTGTCCTTCGCCTTGAGGACGATGAGCGTCCTTCACTTTGAGGACGACGAGCGCCCTTCGTTTCAAGGACGACGAATGTCCTTCATCTTGAGGACGACGAGTGTCCTTGGCTCCAAGGATGATGTGCCCTTAATCCTGAGGACGATGTGTGTCATGCTTTGCGCTTCGGCCTGGCCGAAGGATGAACACATGGTTGTTGGACGTTGAGGTGCCATTGTCATGGGCTTGTGTTCGTTGGATTTTGAATTTGTTTCTTTACGCTGGAGGCCGATGTAGTCCCCCAGACCTTCTTCTGACCGATGAAGACATGGCCGACGGAGGTACCACTTGGTAGCCCTTGCTTTTTGTTGCTTTCTGGATGATTTCATGTATGTGGAGGCCGATGTAGTCCCCCAGTCCCCCACTCCTTGAGGCTCATGTAGTGAGGTGAAGAGGAGTAGAGCAATACACGTCTTCAATAGGGGGCCGAGGGTCGACACCTTTTTATCCACAATGGGGCGATGCCTCGTTAAAAACCTCATTAGGAAAAACCCTGTGGGAAAAAATCCTAATGAGGGAAAAAGAGCACACCGGATCCCCCAAAATGAACTCCAAGGGGTGAACCCTTCGGCCTAGGTGTGGAGCTGAAGCGGTGTCCGTCTGATGAGGGGACGCCCGCCTGGAGGTGAGGACGACGGCGCTGATGAGCCAGTCCGAATATGAGGACGAGGCGATGGATGCCTGTCTGAATGTGAGGACGACAATGGTAATGATCCATGTGTCATATGAAGGCGAAGGTCGCTGTCCAGGAAGGGAATTGCGAGCCCGGTCGCTATAACAGTACCTCGGCGTTGGGAGCCGGTCTCGAGATATGAGGACGACGGCACTGGGGGCCGGTCCGAAATCCATGCAACGGTCGCCATCCGGTAAAGGAATGGCTAAGACCGGTCTTAAGATAGAGCATCACACCATGGCCGAGGGGCTGGTCGTGATGTGAAGACGACGGCGATGAGGAGCCGTTCCTTCAATCCATGCAACGATCGCCATCCGATAAAGGAAGGGCTAAGACCGGTCTTGACATAGATGATCACGCCAAGGCCGAGGGACCAGGCGTGACTTGAGGATGACGGCTATGATGAAGCCGATCCAAGTAAATGATGACGAGGCGTTGGTGAAGCCGTGCGTCATGTAGTGGCGATGGTCACCATCCAGGAAGAGATGGTGAGCCCGATCGCTGGCTCAAGACTCTCGGCGCTGAGGAAGCCGGTCTTGAGATAGATGATCACGCATTGGCCGAGGGGTCGGGCATGATTTGAGGAAGACGGTGCTGATGAAGCCGGTCCAAATAAATGATGACGAAGGCATTTGATGAGGCCGTTCATCATGTAAACTCAAGGCTCTCGGTGCTGAGGATACCGGCCTTGAGATAGATAATCACGTTGAGGTCGAGGGGCCGTTCATTTTGAGGACGAGGGTCGCCATCCAAGAAGGGAATGGCGAGCCCGCTCGCTGGCCCAAGATGTTCGGCATTGAGGAGGCCGGTTTTGGGACGAAGGATCACGTTGAGACCGGGGGGTCTACCGTGATCTGAGGACGACGGCGCTGATGAAGCCGCTCCTCGTATGAAGGTGAGGGTCACCATCCAGGAAGGGAATGGCGAGCCCACTCGCTAGTTCAAGATGCCCGGCGCTGAGGAGGCCGGTCTTGAGATGAAGGATCACGTTGAGACCGGGGGGTCTGCCGTGATCTGAGGACGACGGCGCTGATGAAGCCGCTCCTCGTATGAAGGAGAGGGTCACCATCCAGGAAGGGAATGGCGAGCCCGCTCGCTAGTTCAAGACGCCTGGCGCTGAGGAAGCCGGTCTTGAGATGAAGGATCACGTTGAGACCGGGGGGTCTGCCGTGATTTGAGGACGACGGCGCCGATGAAGCCGCTCCTCATATGAAGGCGAGGTTCGCCATCCAGGAAGGGAATGGCGAGCCCGCTCGCTAACTCAAGACGCTCGGCGCTGAGGAGGCCGATCTTGAGATGAAGGATCACGTTGAGACCGGGGGGTCTGCCGTGATCTGAGGACGACGACACTGATGAAACCGCTCCTCGTATGAAGGCGAGGGTCGCCATCCAGGAAGGGAATGGCGAGCCCGCTCGCAAGCTCAAGACGCTCGACGCTGAGGAGGCCGGCCTTGAGATGAAGGATCACGTTGAGACCCGGGGGGTCTGTCGTGATCTGAGGACGACGGCGCTGATGAAGCCGCTCCTCGTATGAAGGCGAGGGTCACCATCCAGGATGGGAATGGCGAGCCTGCTCGCAAGCTCAAGACGCTCGGCGTTGAGGAGGCCGGTCTTGAGATGAAAGATCACGTTGAGACCGGGGGGTCTGCCGTGATTTGAGGACGACGGCGCCGATGAAGCCGCTCCTCATATGAAGGCGAGGGTCGCCATCCAGGAAGGGAATGGCGAGCCCGCTCGCAAGCTCAAGACGCTCGGCGCTGAGGAGGCCGGTCTTGAGATGAAGGATCACGTTGAGACCGGGGGGTCTACCGTGATCTGAGGATGACGGCGCTGATGAAGCCGCTCCTCGTATGAAGGCGAGGGTCGCCATCCAGGAAGGGAATGGCGAGCCCGCTCGCAAGCTCAAGACGCTCGGCGCTGAGGAGGCCGGTCTTGAGATGAAGGATCACGTTGAGACCGGGGGTCTGCCGTGATCTGAGGACGATGGCGCTGATGAAGCCGCTCCTCGTATGAAGGCGAGGGTCGCCATCCAGGAAGGGAATGGCGAGCCCGCTCGCAAGCTCAAGAAGCTCGGCGCTGAGGAGGCCGGTCTTGAGATGAAGGATCACGTTGAGACCGGGGGGGTCTGCCGTGATCTGAGGACGACGGCGCTGATGAAGCCGCTCCTCGTATGAAGGCGAGGGTCGCCATCCAGGAAGGGAATGGCGAGCCCGCTCGCAAGCTCAAGACGCTTGGCGCTGAGGAGGCCGGTCTTGAGATGAAGGATCACGTTGAGACTGGGGGGTCTGCCGTGATCTGAGGACGACGGCGCTGATGAAGCCGCTCCTCGTATGAAGGCGAGGGTCGCCATCCAGGAAGGGAATGGCGAGCCCGCTCGCAAGCTCAAGACGCTCGGCGCTGAGGAGGCCGGTCTTGAGATGAAGGATCATGTTGAGACCGGGGGGGTCTGCCGTGATCTGAGGACGACGGCGCTGATGAGGCTGCTCCTCGTACGAAGTTGAAGGGGGCGGAGCCGGTCCTATAATGAGGACGACGAAGCCGTACCTATAATGAAGGATGACGTTGAGCGCTCGTCTGATCCGCATATATGATCTTGCTTCGTCCATAATGCATAGTATTTGCCTGATATGTACTTAACCAAATATGTGGCTTGATTTGTGGGGATTTCATTTTTATTGCTCGAGGCCGGCGAGTGCTCGGTCCTTGGCTTCCCTCTTTTGATTTGTGGAGATTTCGCTCGAGGCCGGCGAGTGCGCGGTCCTCGGCTCTCCCTCTTTTAATTTGTGGGGATTTTGCTCGAGGCCGGCGAGTGCGCGGTCCTCGGCTCTCCCTCTTTTAATTTGTGGGGATTTCGCTCGAGGCCGGCGAGTGCACGGTCCTCGGTTGTCCCTCTTTTATTTCTTCCTCTACTGCTATGAGCGAGGAGTGGGGGGTCCTTCTTTCAGGCTCGACCGAGGGGGTTGCTATTCCCTCGGCCGATAGGGAGTCCAGGAGGGCAACTGTCCGGCCTCTGGCGCTGGCGCGTCCCTAGACCTTGGGGGGTCCCGTCGTCTATTTATGGCGCGGGCTAGGCTTTTGGTCGGTTACCGACGGCTGCCGTTTCCCAACCCCAAGTGTGGGGATTTTGTCATCTCAGCCATTCTTTCAGGCCTGTCGTAATGCGATTTAGCGCGAGGACGACGCGATGAGCTTCCCATTTTGAGACGTGGGCCGTTTGTGGGCCCCTCGTCCTGGGACGTCGTTGGCCATACCTGAGCGTTTCGCTCTAAGGGGCCGGAACGACGTTCTTTTTTGTGTGGCATCGTCGGCCATACCTGAGCGTTTTGCTCGAAGGGGCCGAAGCGACGTGCTTTGTTGTGTGGCGTCGTCGGCCATACCTGTGCGTTTCGCTCGAAGGGGGCGAAGCGACGTGCTTTGTTGTGTGGCATCCTTTACTTAAACTTTACAAGAAATAAGCAGAACACAATAGGTGCGTTGTTTATGGCAACGGCTTTTATTAGGGTCAGTGGCTCGAGGCTGAGGGGGGTAACCTTCTGAACAACTCGTACAAGACTTAGCTTCCCAATGAGTTTCTGACCTTGGGGTGGGGTGGGGGCTCTGCCGTCTGCACCCTCTTCGGATTGCTGGTAGAACCTCACCGAGATGTAGGGCCCTTTGTATTTTGAGGGATAAGTCGTCTGCCGTGCGTCCCTTCGAGGAAGGACGCAGTCAGCGGATGTGACGCTTCTTCAGTTGGGGCTCCTCGAAGTCCTCGTCATCGCTGAGCTTCCCAATTTCATGCTTCTTCGTTGAGGTGTCCCCTTCCTGATTGCCGGTGGAGTTCCTTGGGGTAACTTTGACAAATTGGTGGAGTTCACCTCGTTGAATCAAGCGCTCAATGGCTTTCTTCAGCGCAACGCAGTCGTCTGTATTGTGGGAGGTGTTCTTGTGGTAACGACAATAAGTGCCACCCTGGTGGACGACGTAGACTTCCGTGGCCGACCGAGGATCTTTAGGGATGAGACCTTGCTCCTCTGCATAGTCGAAGATGGTGTCCACTGAGTGCGTGAGCGTAGTCCTCGGGACGTCCGTCCTCGGCTGCCATGGGCGCTCCTTCCGGTTTCGGCGGGCATGGCCCCCGACCGAGGATGCATTTGGAGCCGACGCCTCGTCTGACCTCTTTGATGGTTGGCCTACGTCCTTCTTGCGGGAGTGGAGCTCATCAGCGTCAGCGTACAAGCTCCCTCGTTGGAGTGCCTTGGTGTATGACCTCGGCGGGTCAGTGATGAGGCTCCTCGCATAGGGGCTGCTGCGGAGAACGCCTTGGAAGATGACGAGGAGGGTGCGCTCATCGGCACCTTCGACCTCGTCTGTATCCTTCGTCCATCGATCGATGAAAGACCGAAGTGATTCATCGTGTTGCTGCTTGATGGAGAGAAGGTGGGAGAAATGTTTTCTCACACGCTTCCTTCCGGCGAAGTGGGTGAGGAAGCGTTGGGCAAGATCCTGCCACGAATCTATGCTTCCTTCGGGGAGCGCATTGAACCACTCGTACGCTGGACCTTCAAGAGTGGAAAGGAACCAACGGCAGAGGTATTCATCTGATGCGTTCACCATCAACATGTTGTTTTGATAGCGGCTGAAGTGCTCCTGAGGGTCAGAGCGGCCATCATAGGGCTTGATGGCGTTCCCTCGGTACTTCTCGGGTATTGGGGCCGAGAGCACCCTCGTGGTGAAGGGAGTTTTTGTTCTGATTTGGATGATGGGGTCACCACGTCTGTCGGCCAGCTCCCTCTCCAGGGCGCTGACCTTAAGCATGAGCGCGTGGTAACATGGACCCTCGGGTGAGTTGGCCGTAGGGATGGTGGCCGACTGTCTAGCCTCCATCTGGGCCAGTCTCCTTTCAAGCTAGGCGATGACCTCGTCACGAGGGTCCTTGGCAGCCGTAGTGGCGCCTTGCTGGTTGCGCACGCGAGCTTCTTGAGTCGTGTTGATTCGATGAAGCGCATTGTCCTCGTGCAATTTTCCTTTGCCTTTGTCCAGGCGGGGCCGATCCGCTGTCCGGGATACGGACCCCAAGCTTTCCCTTGGTGAGTCAGGCTCACGTTCACCAATCCGTCCCGCCATCCTCTCTGAAGCAGGTCGACGACGCGTGTCACCCAGCCTATTAATGGCTGAGGCTTTTCCACGCGTTGGGGCCGGTCCAGCTCGAAGTGGGGAAGCAGGGTGGGAGTGGGATGACGACGTGTCCTGGGGCACCACCCCTTCGTCGTTGCCTAGCTTGATGGCCAACGGCTGGGGCTGAGGAGGCGGCGTCGTGTTCTCCCCCATCCTTGGCATGAGTGCGCTGAGGACGGTGGGGTTCTGGGCCAAGCTGGCGATGATGGCCGAGAGCGCGGCCTGAAGCTGAGGGTCAACGGCAGGAGAGGCCGGTTGCACCGAGGCATTGTCACCTTTCTCCGCACGCTTCTTGTACAAGCCGATGCGGGCGTCAGGGCCGCCGCCGTTGAGCTTGTTACGTAGGTCACCTGCGAGGTCGATGGCTTCCTGGAAGACATCCCCCTCGGCGGCCTTGTTGGCCGTGGCGTCCTCCTCGTGTTCCTTGTTCTCCTGATCCTCAGGGATGGCCTTGCTGACGAGGTTGCGGTTTGACCTAGTTCTTCCCATGATCAGTGGTTAGCTGTGCTTGGTAGTGACGAAGGATGCTAACTTGATTGTTCTAGCTCTTAACGAGAGCACCAAATGATAGAGTAATTGTCTAGAGAGAAGTGAGAGCTAGAGAGAAAAGTGCAATAATATGCTTCAATGGAATGATTTTGTCACCCTTACAACTACTCCCAAGGGGAGTATTTATAGAGAAAATTAGGACTGGGCTCCCAAGTCTTGGGCTTGGGAGGCCCATTTACAACAGGGCCACTAATGGGCCGGATACAAAGTGTATAGAAATGATAAGTATAAAATCCTGTTCTAGAGGCTATCTGTGGATGACGAGGGCATGGCCGACGAGGGCATGGCCGACGAGGTCACCCGGTTCTCCGGGCTTCTGGATCATATTCTAGGTGGTCTTCTTTCTGGCCGATGAGGGCATGGCCGATGAGAGCATGGCCGATGAGGGCACCCGGTTCTCCGGGCTTCTGGATCATATTCTGAGTAGATCTTTTCCTGGCCGATGAGGGCATGGCCGATGAGAGCATGGCCGATGAGGGCACCCGGTTCTCCGGGCTTCTAGATCATATTCTGAGTAGACCTTTTCCTGGCCGATGAGGGCATGGCCGATGAGAGCATGGCCGATGAGGGCACCCGGTTCTCCGGGCTTCTGGATCACATTCTGGATAGATCTTTTCCCGACCGATGAGGGCATGGCCCATGAGGGCACCCGGTTCTCCGGGCTTCTAGATCACATTCTGGATAGATCTTTTCCTGGCCGATGAGGGCATGGCCGATGAGGTCACCCAGTGATCATGGTACCTTCTGTTCTTCTGAGTATGTGGGTCCTGGGGCATAGACCCATATACTCCATCACTTACTATCCGAGTCAATATAGAACAAGCGCCGTATATTAACTTGATAGTAGCAATAAACTTAAGATGAAAACGATTGAGATTGATAACCTCAACACAAGCGGTTTATTGGTTTAATCAATATAATTAATTCCCCTTGACATATTAACCATGAGATGCATGCATTAATATTCCAAGTTTACTACCGTTGAAAGAACCGGATTAATAACAAGCGTATTAACCGATTGATTCTAGTAATAATTAATATGAGAAACAAAATTAGTTGATACTTTAAGTAATGTTTAAAATATTAACATGAAATATGAATAGGAATTAATTAATACTCAAGGAAGAATATTAAAGACAATAACTCACAACTTACAAATTCATTAAGCTTCAAAGTAGCAAAACCAAGATGGAAGGGTTTAGCTCCTCATTTGGAGACTAAACATAGCTAGAAAAATATAAAGAAATGCTATTCTAAACTGAGCTTAGGAGTATGGAAGAAGGGATATCTAAAAGTGAAGGAAAATGGGGTTATTTATAGGTGTTTTCAAGACCTATAGCCGGATACCCGGCCGGGTATTTTGACATACCCGACCGGGTATTTACCAAATCAAATATTTTCCCATGTTTTTGTGTCTTCTGCACGTTCTTTGGTCCGAAATCACTTCATACCCGACCGGGTATATGGAATACCCGACCGGGTATTTGCTAGTTTTGCAGCAGTTTCCTTTGTCACCTCATACCCGGCCGGGTAAAGTCCATACCCGACCGGGTTTTGCATAAAACTCAGGTTTTTTCATCCTTCTTGCATCCAAACCTATCCTAAACTTATAGCTCAACTAACTACAACTTACAAGAAACAATAAAATGCTAAAAATACGATCACAATCAAATACAAACTAACAACTACAAACTTGCATAATACTAGTAAATAAATATTACAAATGATAATAAAAATGTACACTTAGGCACTAAAAACTAGTGCCTATCAAACGCCACCCTTGACCTCGAGCCTCTTATCAATAAAAATTGTTTCTTACTTTTCTAAAAAGTTCAGGGAAATGATACTACACTACACTGACCCCTCAGAGCGAAAATGCTCAGGAAAGGTCGACAGAGCACACCGCCTCGGCCCCTCATAGCGAGAATGCTTAGGAAAGGCCGACGGTGTCCCCAGGACAAAGGGCCCGCAAAGAGCCCACGTCTTGAAAAGGGAAGCTCACCGTGTCGTCTATCCGCGAAATCAGCAGGACGACACGTCTGAAATCATGGTCGAGGTGACAAAAATCCCCAAACTCAGGGATGAGAAACGGCAGCCGTCGGTAACCGACTAAACGCCTTAGCCCGCGTCATAAATAGGCGACGGGACCGCCCTGAGATCACAGGACGATCAGGTAGGACTCCTTACCGGCTGAGGGACTATCGACCCTCTTGGCCGAAGCCTGAAAGAAGGATACTCACCCCTCGCTCAAAAGAGTAAAGAGGAAGAAAATAAAAGAGGGACAACTGAAGGACCGCACACTTGCCGGCCTGAAGCGATATCCCCAAAAACAAAAGAGGGCCAGTTGAAGGACCGCGCACTTGCCGGCCTAAAGCGATATCCCCAAAAACAAAAGAGGGACAGCCGAAGGACCGCGCACTTGCCGGCCTAAAGCGATATTCCCGAAAATAAAAGAGGGACAACCGAAGGACCGCACACTTGCCGGCCTAAAGCGATATCCCCAAAAATAAAAGAGGGAAGCCGATGAGCCGTGCACTCGCGTGCCTCGAGCGATAAAAATAAAATACCCAAAATTATCTAAGTACATATCAAGAAAATATTACGCATTACAGACGAAAGCGCTAAAAAAAAGGAAAAACTTGGACAAAAAATACCAAGGCAAACTCCCGTGGCCGATAAGGGCACACATATAGCCGGCATCGGACACAAGACGAAGAATACACGGTGAACGAAGCTTGTCCAACACTTAGAACGATTTCCAAAATCTTCTAAGCTAGACACTTAGAGAAGTCCACAAAAGTGTGATGTCAAACATCACAAAGATGAAGCGGACATTCCCCCTCAGCCGAGCAAAGGACAGGTCCCTTCATCGGCTACAACTACAGGAATCAGGCTTATGAGTTCTTGTTTAAACACTTGGAAAAATTACAAGTGAAACAAAAAGGAATGAGGAATGACACAAGACGAAGAATACACGGTGGCCGGAAAAGTACATATGCCGATGAAAACACCTCGGTGTAGGAAGCTATCCACACTGGCCGTATTAGCCGACGAAGGCCCCGAACTAGAGAAACTACTTAGTTTGACACTTAGAAAATTTTCTAAAGTGTGAACAAAAGAAAAGGGGTAACGCCAAGACGAAGCGGACACTCAATCACTTGAAGTCTAACACTTAGAAGAAATTCTAAAGTCTTGCTAAAAGCAAGGGGTGTTCCTTATAGACGAAACATGCTCACCTAAGCTACCCGTTTTGGCCGCAGCCAGAGAAAACAACCAAAGAGAACAATTATCCAAGTCCCAACTTCAACACTTGGAAAATTTTTGTAACGCTTGAAAACAAAAGGAAAAGGAAAAAGCAAGACGAGGAGGACATACTATAAGGCCGAAAAAGATATATTCATTCATTAAAGCGAAGGTACAAAGGGGGGCGCAACGGCAATTACAAAACAAAGGCATTACAACACCTGCCTAACTAAACTACATAACGAAAAGTCAGCCGATCAGCTCTCTAGGGTGACTTCATCAGCAACTAGCCTCGCATCGGCTTGCCCAAGAGCAACTTCGTTGCCCTCTTCCGTCCATGCATCTACACTTGCCTCGGCTACTGCGTAAACAGCGGTGTCAGTCAAGACGTTGTCATCGGACCAATCAGGCTCACCGATGGAGGAGCTGAGTATCGGGTCTTGCCTCTCGGAAGGGGGGAGCTTCACTTCGGCCTCCGAGTCTTTCATCAGCATGGGAAGCTTCAAGTTCTTCTTGGCCCATTTCTAGGTAAGCTTCAAATTCTTGAAAGCCCGGTGCAGCCTCCGGTAGATCAGCCTTTGCATCCTCTGTTGGCCCATGTCATAATAAACAGACATCTCCCTTTGAAAATATTCTTGGCCAGCAGGCAGTTCTGGCCCCAGTCTTCAAGACGATCCGCCACTACCTCGTAGCACCAGGGCCGACGGTCTTCAGCCTTCCAGCCTTCGGCCAAGAATTTCTCAATGGCGCCGTCAACAGCTTTCTCAGCGGCCCTCTCGGTGTCAGCATGGGCTTTCGCGGCATACTCAGCTCGGAGCAGGGCCTCATCGCGGCTTTTCAGCGCCTCATTCTTGGCTCTCAGAGCATCATCTCTGTCAGCTGCCACCTGACGATAGGCCACATCGACCTCATCAACACCCTTCTGCAGGGCCTTCACTTTTTCCCGGAGCCGATCTAGGCAGGCCATGGCCTCCTCGGCCGAAGCAACTTTTTTCTCGGCCTCTTTCAGCCGGGCAATCTCTTGATCTTGCCGCTTATGGCTCTCCATCACCATAAGGGCACCCTGCAACGACGAAAAAAAATTAGGACGATGCGAAGACTCATGACAAAAAATGTGCACAGTACAAGGGACTTACTTGGACGATAAGGTCCATCCCGCCGTCATAGATCTTGACGAGGCCGAGCTTTTTCAGGTAAGCCCGGTCCTCGACCGGGACGACTTGAGCAAGCATGTCATGGCCATCAATGGCGTCATTGAAGACGCCACCCTTCACAGGGTACTCGACTTCGAGCTTGTATGTCCCAACGGTCAGCTCCTTGTCGGCCCTCTTTTTCCGGGGTTCCTGGCCAACAGGGGGCGGCTGGGACATGGCAGTCGACGAGGGGACCGAAACCGCATCAACAACGGCAACGGCATTGGAGCCCCAGACATCATCGGCCGGCATGGTCAGATCCCCGGCGTCAGCATCAGCCAGAGGGGGAGCCCTCTTCGTCTTCTTGGGCTGCATACCAGCCTCGCTCAGCTTCCTTTGGCCGTCATCAGAGCTCGGCTGCGCGCCACTTGCAGCGGCCAGCTTTGCCGCCTCCTTGGCAGCCATTTCTTCCTTTGCCTTCGCTTTTGTAAGGGCCATGACGGATCTGTGATCCATTACGAAGTCTGCACAACAAGGAAAACAAAAGAGGACATTTAGCAAAAACAAAAGCAAATATAGACGAAGACGCCAGGGAGGGTATTACTATCAGCATCGGCGGGCACACCCGAATCTGGGCCTTCGGCCTCGTCAAAAGTGGTGGTCATCCTCGGCCACATCTCCGTGTCACTCTCCTTGTCGCCGTACACATAGTACCTCATGAAGCCGAGGGCAGTCATCTTATACTCCGTGATGTACTCTTTCACGCTCCTCGGACCTCCTCTAAAGAATGCCGCCACCTGGGCATCCAAAATGCTACTCTTCGGCACATCGTGGAGGCTAAATCTCCCGTCATAGCCGACAGAGGGGAATTCAGTACCGTCCTCGCCCAGCGATACAAAGACAAACTTACTCTTTGATAAGTTCGTATTACAACACGCATTTGATACGTGTTGGAGTCGGATTTTGATGTTTTTCCTAGCTTTAAGGTTTTGCAAGTCTCAATTTTAGCTCAAGATGTAATTATCAGGCGTTGGGTCGAGTTTTGTTGCATTTGGAGTTGAATTGAAGAAGTTAGAGACCGGCATCGGTGCTTAAAGAGGAAATCGGGAATATTTTGGAAGCATTCGAGGAAGATTTGAGAGATTTGGAGGTCACCTGGAGGTTCACAATGAAGATTTAAAGGAAAAAGAGCTCTAGGATTGGCTACGGGATCAAAAGAAGATGAATGGAGCTTGAAATCAGTGATCAGGATGACCTTCTGTCAATCGTTCAAGCATATCACTTTGCAGAAACATTCCATGTACACGATTCAAAGTCCATATGAAAGCTAGCTTCAAGAGCTACAAATCATATGAATACACCTTTGCTAGAATCTGAGAGAAAGAAGGTGAAAACAGACGATGAAGTCAGATGATCTCTGCTGCGATTGCAGAATGATACCTTCCACCGTTTTGATCATATCTCTTGATTGGATGATTCAAATCACATTCAGCAAATTGGGGTGGATAGAGGACTTCATTATCTACAACATTTTTGAAGGAAGAATGGCCAATTTCGGAGGTGAAGTAGGCACGATTGTGCCCTCAAAGTCAGGCACGATCGTGCGTGAAGAGAAAGCATCGCGGAGCTACTGCCAGACAGGCACGATCGTGCCTGGCCTGCCCAAAAATGTGCGTTTTTGTTCCGGAGGCACGATCGTAGGCAAGGTCGTGCCTGGCACCGTGCCTGACCCCGTTTTGTCCTAATTCAGCCCAAATTGCCTTGTTTCCTATAAATAACACCCTCATAACCCTAATAAGTGGGGATGGAACTTATTTAGGAGCTTAAGGACGAATTTTGAGAGCTTTTCAAGCCTTGTTTTTCAATTCTTTGAGATTCTTTGTAAGTTCCTACTTTTTGATTAATGACAATTAATTCTATTCTTCCCAATTCCGTTGATTCTTCAATTATGAATTGCGAGTAGTTTTAATTAGGGATTTGGGGTTGATGAAGGGGTTTATCATGATGTATGACTAGTTTCTTGATGGTTTGATTACATGAATGCCATTTAATTTGTGTTTGAACAATTTAACTGTTATCTTTTGTAAACTGGAACCGCGGCTAGAATTACAATTGCACATAGAATAAATTAAGAGAGATCTAGTTTATTCTAGGACACATTCACACACACTTATTCGTTCGCTAAGAGATTAGTAGCGATTAAGGGGCCGTAAGCTCGTTCGTCTTGACAATATTTAGGATCCTGTCGCATGAAAGATCAGCCTGGTCCCCTAAATTATTGTACTCTACGCCGCGAGAGCGGTAAGAACTTAATATTGATTAGCTAGGCTCAATTAAATTACATTCATGTAATTAAGTCTGATCTGCCAGAAATCTGATTACCCCAGAATCAATCCCTGTTCCCTTCATCGTTAATTAAGAAGAACCCAAATCTTTACTTTTATTCGCTCATTCGCATTAGTTTAATTTCAATTCAACCAATCAATCTCGCACGACGCATTTATTTAATTTTATTTCTTTTTAATCGCTGAATTTAGTTAATCTTTAATTCGCTTTTGTCCGTCCCTGTGGAGACGATACTCGTACTTTCACCACTATTCTACAATCTTTTTAAGTGCGAGAAAACTCACATCAGTTTTTGGCGCCGTTGCCGGGGACGGTGTCGGTCTTAAGGGTTAATTTAACTCAACGATTCGCTTTTAGTTTTTCATAGGATTTTTGTCTGCGAACCTTGCAGGTCAGATCTGTTTATGCATACACGCTCCAAAAGGGGAGAACCGTTAATCCCTCTTAATCTTGAGATTGAAAAGCTCGCGAGACGGAACCGCAAGGCTCACAAAGAGAAATTTACCATGGATCATCAATCTTCATCTGGAAACATAGGGTCATCAGTAACCCTAACCGTACTACTCAGCCAGATTTCTATCATAACACATCACCCCAATCTTCACCACCAATTTCACCTAGAAACCCTCCAGGTTTTCAAAATTACCGCACTCCGATCTTTTCCCAAAATCAGCCTTCACCACAATTTAATCTCCCTCCATTATATCATCTTTTTCAAAATACCCCAACTGCTCCTGAAACCAATTTTCAAAACCAAGTTTATGGGATGCAAGGAGCAGGGCAAAGTATTCCCGTTTTTCAACCAAGATAGAACCCACTTCCAATCAATCAACCTACATTCCAAAATCAGCCTCAGTACCATAATCCGTACCCTAATCAGTTTCAAAACCAAACCCAAGTCCCACCTACTCAGCCACAACCAGCCCCCCAGCCTAGACATCAGGCGCCTCCACCAAATCCATATGTACCGCACAATAATCCACTCTATCAGCGCCAGACCATTGCAGAGTTCCTCACGCCAAACGTTTCAGAGTATGATAGCATTCAAGTACCGGAAATTACTGCCAACCGTTATGAGATCAAACCAGCGGTGATCAGCATGGTGTCCAATCATCAATTTGGAGGAGGCCCTACAGAAGACCCATTGGCACATATTACGCGCTTCCTGAGGATGTGCCAGACTTTCAAGATACCTGGGTTAACTGATGATCAGATGGATGTTTTTCCCTTTCTCATTGAGGGATGATGCACAGAGGTGGTTGGACAGCAATCCTCACCATCACCTCCAGACTTGGGACCAGCTGCATAGTGCCTTCATTAAAGAATATTTCCCTACGTCAAAGGCCCTGAAGTTGAAGAAGCAACTACAAGAGTTCAAGCAGGGATCTCTGGAAACACTGGCTGAAGCATGGAAAAGATTAAAGGTGCTGAGGAGAGCTTGCCCTCAGGGCAATTTGACTGATTGTGAGGTTTTTTTCTACTTTTATAGCGGGCTCAGCAATGAATGGAAGATGATGCTCGATGCTTCGGGTGGTGGAGCCTTTCCTGATTTACCATCCGAGGTGGGGGAAGAACTAGTGGAGAAAATTGTTTCGAATAACGCATCCTGGTACAACGATAGGAGTACACCTTACCAGAAGGCCCCAGGTTTATATTAGATCAGTGATAATTCTGCCCTTTCTGCACGGGTAGATACATTGGCAAGCATGATGCAGAAGCTCACAACCAACATGGATGATCTAAGGAAAAAAGTGGAACTTGCTCACTCGGTGCCCAGTGTAAACATGGTAGCCCCCGGTCCTATGAGTCCTTCTTGTACTATGTGTGGGGGACTCCATTGGCCACATGGATGTAATATGATGGTACACTCGGCAGCCCCTAGAGTGGAGCAAGTAGATGCAATGTATTTTCAGAGGCAGGTCCATTACAACCAGCCCTACAACCAGCAACAGCAAGAGAATTACGGACAAGGAAATCAGCAGCAGCAGCATCAGTATAGAAACTATAATCAGCCTCAAGCATCTCAGGCCCCACAACAAGCACCTCAGCAAGGCCAAAGAAATTTTGAGAATGTGACTCAGCATAAACTTTCTAGCTTGGAGAAGTCACTAGAGCAGTTCATTCAAGTGACTGTGGCTATAGATCAATCAACGCAGTCAAGTATTCAAGAAACACAGTCAAGTATTCGGGACATAAAAATTCAGTTAGGGCAGCTCATGAAGTCCGTATCTAAGAGGCCTAAGGGATCCCTCCCGAGCAACACTGAAGCAAATCCAAGAGAACAAGTTCACGCAATCACACTGAGGAGTGGACGAGATCTGGAGCCTGCTGCCACAGAGAAGAAAGTTGAAGAAGTTGATCCAATTGCAGTTGTTCCTGAGGAAAAGAAGGAAGAAGAAAAGAAGAAGGAGGGGGACACAGTCCCAAAGCAACCCGTACCAGTCAAAGCTTACAATCCCCCCCTCCCATACCCGCAACGCTTAAAGGGGAAGAGTGACACTGAGGACTTCAACAAGTTTTTGAACCTCTTTAAACAGGTTCAAGTAAACATACCATTTATGGAGGCACTGCAACAAATGTCGAGGTACGCAAAATTTATGAAAGAACTCCTCTCTAACAAAAGAAAGTGGGGAGAACTGAAATCGGTGGTGCTGAATGAAGAGTGCTCGGCAGTGGTGCTAAAGGAGATGCTCAAAAAGCTCAAGGACCCAGGTAAGTTCACTATCCCTTGCTCCATAGGAAGTGAGATTTTTTATAATGCTTTAGCTGATTTGGGTGCAAGCATCAATTTGATGCCATATACCTTGTATGAGAAGCTTACACTCGGTCCGCTTAAACCAACACATATGTGCATACAGCTGGCTGACCGATCGGTCAAATATCCCCAGGGGATTGCTGAAGATGTGTTGGTTAAAGTGGACAAATTTGTGATTCCGGTCGATTTTGTTGTCCTAGATATGCCCCAAGATCTTGAGGTGCCCTTAATTCTTGGAAGGCCTTTTCTAGCCACTGTTCGGGCCCTCATAGATGTTGGGGAAGGGAAATTGATTTTGAGAGTTGGGGAGGAGAGAGTTACTTTTTGCATGGCCAAACTGGCAAAAAAGTCCTGTCAAGTTATAGATGAGTGCTATGTGTTAGATGTCATGGAACCACCCGGAGAAGAGGGAGGAAAACCCCCACCTCTCAAAGAGACCACTTTCGATCCATTCTTTGATAAGGGGCCTGATAAAGGCTTGGAACCGCCCTTTTGTTGTAGTTGTGATCCTCCATTAAATTTGTGGTTTCATGAATTCCAAGTTTTGCGCCATCTGAGGGCGTTTGTTGACAAGAGGTTTGATATGTGGAGGACAACTTTTCTAAATGGACGTGTATTTAATTGAGAATCCTGTGGGTTAGTTGCGTCGGGCAAACGACGTTAAAAATAGCGCTTCTCGGGAGGCAACCCGAGCTTACTTCAGCATTTGTTGTTGTTTTTTTTGTTTTGTGTGTTTTGTTTTCGCAGCTCAGGGTCTTGCTTTGGGGATGATGTACCGAGGATCACTTAGACTCAGTTTAGTTCTGCACCAACCAGTGCCCTAGGGAAGTTTCTGCGACTCTTCTAATCGCCTATTTGTAATGTTGACTTGAGTTAAGATTGAGCACGTGTGACCCTTTCCTCTTTACCCCCTTGTGCATAGTGCATATTTGGTCATCGAGGGCGATGCCAAAGTTTAAGTGTGGGGGAGCGAATTGGGCATTCAGGGAGTAGTTGTTACATGTGATTTTTAGAGTTAGCATGCGCAGTTGTTAGTTGTATATTCATAGGACATTCATGTCAAATTTTTGAAATTTTTTCTTTAAATTGTGTCTTTGTGAGCTGGCTAACGATTGACTGTGCTTTCAGGACACCCTTGAAGTGTTTAGGCTTAAATTGCTTGCAATATAATCTAATTGTTGAAAGGATGAAGACATTAGTCACCCATTTAGCGGAGAGCTCATCGTCATAAGGGTAGTACTCGTCGTCCAAATGTTTCATCATAACAACTAGCTAAGGCCTTAAGGGAATTACCTTGGATCTAAGGGTGATTCTTCACTAACACTAGATCAAGGCCCTAGGAAAGCAAAGTATACAATAAATCGAAAGAAAGTATGATGAACTGACCTTTGGAGATATGAAGTTTGGAAGAACACAAGGACAAGGCTCTCTCTCTCTAGAAAATTTGGCAGCACTTCGTTATCTCAGGAATGCAGTGAGGAGCCTCTTCGGAGGGAGGGGGGTATTTATAACCCCCCAACGGTCACTACACGTGGCACACACCCATTGGCCACATGAACGGCCACCGCCCTCCAGGCCCATTGGGCTAGAACCGGTTCAGGAGGCGGGTCAGGCCCACTTCTACAGTACCAGCCCATCGCCAACACGCCAGCAATCAACCACTCAACGGCCACACTAAAAAAGTGCCCCTACATCGGCCTCAACACAGAGATGACTTCAAAAGGGTAGGTCACACCTCAAGGTGTGTCCACAACAGCTTAAACAGAATGCCATCAGCATGGTCTTTTCAACGGCCACAACAGCAAAGCAAAAAGCAACCCCATGCCATCGGCCTTGTATAGAACCCTGATGATAATTTCTTGAAAGCGACCTGCGTCCAAGTGTTCTCCCACAGGGTTACCTTGGTCAGGAAATCGCCAAGGAATTGGATTCAGGGGAATGCAAGAATCCCGCTTCGGCCTAGGGAAATCCTTTACTCCTTCACCCCTCACTTACTCTTCGGCCTGAAGCAGTGGGGGACTGGGGGACTACAACGGCCTTTGGAAATCAAGAGGACAAAATCAAAGAAATCCAAAAATACACTAAGTCCACAACTACAACATCATATCATATATGCACTGCAGCGTCCATAACCTCGTGGTGCACCAATCGGCCGCAGCTATCGTCAGCAAACAAAGAATTCCCTCCAAAGATGCAACACCAAAGATCACAGGACACTCGATGGCTTCGAGACCTCATACTCCACTCTCGGCCAGAAATTAAGACATGTACTCATCGTCCTCAAAACATGGACACCAAGCTGCGAATACCACCACTCCTCAGCCAAAAACACAGAATGAGACCCACAACGGTCAAATAAAGCAAACAGCACCCTCACCTGTTACCCGGAGGAAGGAAACTCATCGTCCTCAAACAGGAAATGACCACAATGATCTCCTCGGCCATGAGCACGAAGTTCAACCATCATCGTCTTCATTGGCCACTCACGCAAGAGAACGCTCATCGTCTCCACCAAGCAAAGGCACTTGTCGTCCTTAAACCGAAAACACGCGTCATCCGCATGACTAGAGCCCTCTTCGTCTAAAGCGAAGGCCGCACAACGGCCAGAACGTAGGGTGCCCGTACGGCGAAGAACGAAGAACCAGAGCAAAGGGTTCCAATAACGGCCAGGAAAAAGTCAACACCAGGGACTCTACTCTCCTTCACTTCATCTATAACTCATCTCAGAGAGTGGGGGACTCCTGATGGAGTATATGGGTCTGGACCCCAGGGCCCACATACTCGGAAGAACAGAAGGTACCACGACCACCTGATGGGACCCTCGTCGGCCAGATGACCCCCATCGGCCAGAAAGAAGTCTATTCAGAATGTGATCCAGAAGCCAGGAAGAGCCGGGTGACCTCGTCGGCCATGCCCTCATCGACCAGAGATGGCCTCCAGAACAGGATTTACACTTAATCTTTTCTATGTAGTTTGTATCCGGCCCATTAGTGGCCCTATTGTAAATGGGCCTCCCAAGCCCAAGACTTGGGAGCCCAGCTCTAATTTTTCCTGTAAATACTCCCTCTGGAAGTAGTTGTAAGGGTTCACAAAAATCATTAATACAGAGCAATTATAGCACTTCTCTCTCTAGCTCTCACTTCTCTCTAGACTTATACTTTATCAACAGTAAAGTCAAATTTATTTCCTTAATTTGTGTAAAGTCAAACACTGAACTTTATTTAGGGCCGGAGGGAGTAGGTACTAACAATTGAGCAGAATAATCTTCCTTCATATGTTAGCACTAATTTGACTAATGAGTAACAAATTCTTATTTAACTAATATTTGTTAATTTTATTATTTATTGTATTCACTTAAACTTTATGTCACTCACATATTGTACTCACTTTTTAAGAATAATATTTAATTTTAAAATTAATTTACTCATAAAAATTAATAAGAAACAAATTCTAATGAGTGGTGTCAATTAATCTTTCCTAATATACTCTTCATTAAATATTAATTGTATGAGCTTATACTTTATGCCTTTATGGTATTAGCTTATTGTACTCTTCTATTTACATATAAGAAAATAGTTATTTTTCGAAAATTTAGAATCCTAAAAAGTTATTTTTATTTTAATATTTAATTAGATCATGAATAAAAATAAATGTGCCAACTGCTCATTCCCCATGGGTATGCATGGGTACTATATTAGTTGATGAATGGTATAGTAGATCTTGAGAGAAGTTAATGAGGAAAGCTAAAGTGAGAAAATGTGTGTTAAATTGGGCAAATTATAACGTGGTACCGACATACTATGAGCATGGTATGACCGTACCACATACGACACCGTTTTTCTTTCTATTAGGAGCACTACACATGTTTTTTGTTCTTTTCCCAAATTCCCTTAAGTCCACCCACTTTCTTTTCTCACAAGTCATCCAATGCTTCAGGTATGCTATTTCTTTCTCTTTACTTTTCTTTTATTTTCTTCAATTCTTTTCTCATCTCCATCAAAATACTAAAAAAATTAAATTGTGATTTTACTTATCTTTATTTTTAACAAATTTAATTATAACTGATCAATTAACTTCTTTTAAAAAAATTATTACAACATTTTATTAATCCACATAAAATATGTACAACGCATTAATAATCACATGCTACTTTTGCCAAAAAAAATAATCATACACTACTTTTTTACCTTTTTATTCAATTGAAATTACTACCGAATTTATAATTTTTTAGAGGTTTGTAAGACATTGAGTTTTTTTATTTTGATTCTTGAAGTTACATTTGATAATATATCATGAAATTACATCTTCTTATGCGCAAGTTACATTTTAATGTACGCGAGTTACATCTTATATACGCGAGTTACATCTTAATATACGCGAGTTACACCACGGAATAAACTCCAGCTATATCATTTTTATTGCCCTAATATTAAAAATAAAACATATTCACTATTTATAAAAAGAATCTATTAAGCTATTAGGATCATTTTTTCATCATTTACATTGAAATCAATGTTTATAATATATCTCAAACAAAAAAATAAGTATTCAATTTTCCAACAAGTTACATTCTGTATACACATAAGTTATATTTGCCATCAACGCGAGTTACATTTGTAATAACACAAGTTACATTAAAAAATCAACCCTTGCTATTGAAACAAAAAAATGATATTTTCTAAAAAAATATTTGTTATGGTCATGGTATTAAAAACAAAAAATATTCCCGTTTTACCTAAAGCAATTGTGCAATTAGACTCTCATTTTTCATAGTTCACATTGAAATCAATATTTTATTTCTTATACTATGTATTTGACAAGTTACATTTCTAATACATTACTTTGTCGGCACGCGGCCCTTTCTTATTATTCCATTTCATTCATAGTTCACACGAAACAACCCGTAGGTCTCGTTGTTTCTACGGGACTTGCTACCGCTGTCCGATGCCTCATAAGGTCATCGGTTCGGATTCCATCCTCCCGCCCCTGGACTCATACCCATCATCCCGTAGGAAGGTAAGGTCCTTCGGGGTCCTATCTTATGTGTTATCGCTGTCGAAGCCTAGTTAGGTCTCCGATTCGGATTCCACCCTACACGTGATCACGCTGCAAGTCCATGCTATCCAACCACGCTCTCTAGAGTCGGGAAGGGCCATGGTCCTTACTTATCATCATAATTCAACCGGATATCCTCAAGGACTACCGAGCACACCCGTAGACCAATCCTATATCTAGGATCAATTTATTATTCACTTTATCTTAGGCATCCCTTATAAAGATAATAAGGGGGAAACATGGAATATCATTTATATATGATATCACTCTATTTGAGGGTCTTAGAAATTAAAACATTGATTATATTCAGTGTAGTTGTCATTGTACTTTTCAAATGCTTCAAATTACTGATCTTCCCTTCACAGGGGAGGCCACCTCACAGTTTCAGGTAGAACGTAAAGGTTGCTACCGCCGCCCGTTGTTCCGGGCAGATCGAAGGAAGAAGACTTGGTCCGTGCTTCTTCCGTTCCTATTTTGAAAACAATTTAAATAATGTTCATGGATATTATGTTTGAACAATTATTTGGAGGTTTGTATGCCTAAGTTTGCCAAGTGTGGCTTGAACACTTCTACTAATGTTTACGCTGCTTTAAATGAATGTTTTACATTATGTTTGTTTATGGATGTACTATGTGTGAATGGTATTCAAGACGCCTTGTATAGTATGGATGAGTCGGACTGCGGTTGACTATTCGTACTGTACGGCGGATTGTTGGCGTGTCCGGGTAGGTCCGGGGCGTGACACCGACGAACTTCGTTGAGCTCTGGTTACAACTCCAGCAACCCTTTCAACTCCTTGAAAGCTCTAGGAACTTCTTAGACAAGTTCCTAACAAGGTTTTATCATCACAAAATTCATATCAACACAAATAACCTTTAAAAGATTATTTACCGGCGAACCGGTCACCTTGGCTTCGAAATCCATTCTTGGACTTAGAACTACCTTCCAACCCCTCTTTCTACACTTTTAAACATGTAGAACAATCCTAGGGGTTCCTCATATGATCTATAAGTCATATGGTAGATAAAACATAGAGGAAAAGTCATTATAAGGTCATTACCTTAATCCTTCACATTTTTCCTAATTTTTTCCTTCTTTGATATTCATACTTGGACCTTTATTTCTTGAGCTCGTATTTGGGCTATGGAAGATGAGTTTTGAAGAGTTTCTCCTCTAAAAATAGATGGCTTGGTCGAAAATGAGAGGGAGAGAAGAGTAGGGATGATCTTTTTGTCTCGTTGGACAAATGAGTGTGGATGGGAGGTCCACCTCATGTCCTTTAGATGCCTTTCCATTCAACTCAACCTCTCCCATCCTCCTCCTCTTATTTCAGCCGCCCAAATCCTTGATTCTTGTGACTAAAATCGTGGTTTGGCCCCCACACATGTGGGAGGTCACCCCTTTAAGTCAAGTGTACAACCGATCCTGAAATTTGTATTTCTCGCACAGTTTTAATTATATTTTATTTTATCGGGTCAAATAAAATATATCACACATTTACGATCACTGTGGGTCTTTAGAATGAATATACATTACCTGACTTTAATTTAGAAGTCTCCGGAATCAATTACGCGTAGTTATCTGATAAAATACTGATACTGGTACATGGGCTCTGTTTGACCACTTGGTCAACTATAGGCCTCTCTTATAGTCCAATTGGAATATCCACCACCATATACATATTATCTAGACCAAGATGAATGTCATATGTGGTATCGGAATATCGGGTGGTCCCCGCTCCCGGTGTGGGCCCCACGTGCAATTTACTATTCACACAAAAGAAATTACAAAAATTTACAACATCGTAAATTCATTGATCATTTCATAAGATTCAATACATTATTTACGTAAAAGTAAATATATTTGGGGACGATGTTACAGTAATAGGGACAGAACCTACCATCGTTTAACAATTGAATATACATCTACACGCCTTAAGAGTTTGATATTTGATTATTATTTCTTTGATTCTTTGTTCTTCTTTTGATCCTTGCACGATACCCAATTGATTTGTCGTTTCCAAGCGTTTAAATCAAATTTACGTAGTTTAGATAACGAAAAATAGCTTAAACATTATCTACCTTGGACAAAGAGAATGATACATTATCATGAAATGATGCATTAGTAGAAGCGAGACACAAATTTATATTTGGACAAAACCCTTACGAATTGGGGAGTAACATCAGTAAATAAACTATTTTGACTTGAGTATCATACTAAGGGTCTCTTTGTAATAGTTTCTCAAAAACACTTTTGAGCTTTTTTATCGAAAAAAGTCAAAATTTGTGTTTGCAAAACATAACTTCTACTTATCTTTAATTGCTTTTATCCGAAAAGTTAGAAGCACTTTAAATTAGGGTAATATAATTTGGTAATTGCCTCCAACTGGGAGGGCATTATACTTATATTTATAATGTGTTGATGGATCCCATTAATGCCCTTCTAACGTGGAAGGAAGATGAAACGATACGCTTC
This sequence comes from Cuscuta europaea, assembly GCA_945859875.1. NCBI lineage: Eukaryota > Viridiplantae > Streptophyta > Magnoliopsida > Solanales > Convolvulaceae > Cuscuta > Cuscuta europaea. Next base: position 8,359,854 of record CAMAPE010000006.1, read on the forward strand.
ATATATGAAGGTTTAATGAAAGGGGCATTTTTGTACATTAATAAAAAACTACATCAAGAATCACTTTTTTGTCAAACATTCCAATTTTAACACTTATTTGTATAGTCACTTTTATACCAAACATTATCAACTTTTATTATTAAGCTCTTTTTAAAAAATCACTAAAAATAATTTTTTAAGTAGAAACAGTCGCAAACATTATCTAAAACTCTGAATTCTATACCAAGAGGTTAATCTTATAGAAGGAACACTCAATAAAACATACTCCCTTTGTCCCAATTTGATTTGCAAAATTTCCTATTTTGGTTGTCCCAAAATAGTTTTCCACTTTCTATTTTAGGTATGTAAATAAGAATAAAGTATAAATTTACCCTTACTTTTACTTTTTTCCCATTAATTTAAAGACATCAACTTTTAGGAAGATGAACAAAAGTGTAAAAGCAAGCATCATTTATTGCAATTTCTTAATTCATGTCCCGGTCAAAGTTTGCAATTCAATTCGGAATTAAGACAGTATGTAGTACCATATTTAGTACTACATGTGTACTACGCCGTAACAAAGAAAGAAAAAAATGGAAGAACCACTGTTTATTTATTGAATGACTTAAGCAATGGAGGATTTAGGATTTACTCCCGTCCCAGAAAATTCTTCCCACTTTGACTTGGTACTGAGATTAAAAAAGTGAAATAAAGTGAAAATGTGTGATTGTAGTTGTGTAAGAAAAAGGTGAAATAAATGTGAACCACACAAATTGTTCAAATATGATAAGTGTGAAGAATTTTTGAGACAACCCAAAAAGAAAAGTGAGAGGAATTTTATGGGACTGAGAGTAGTTTTTAAGTGTCCAATTCAATGTTTATAGAGTTAAAATTTTAAAGAAGAATAAATATATTTAAATTAAATTTACATATAATTGCATTTTTTTAAACATTTGGGTGTTCATGTGAATACTTTAGAACAATACTAGCTCAGCTAGTGGACTTGTATGTACCTATGCAGCTATACGTACTGCATATTTGGTAAGCAAAAGTCTTTGTCTTCTAACTTTTGTACGGATTACTATTTAAAAAGAATCGGTGGGCGTAGTTCAACTAGTAGCGAGAGAGTGCCACAAAGGTTAGGTCTCGGGTTCGAATCTCGGCAAGTGCGACGAGAAGTTACTATGCTAAAAAATGTATAGGACATCTGCAAGTACCAGGGACAAAGCCCCACTCTCTATCTGTCAGATTGGAATTATAGTCCAACTTACATCCTCCCAACGTACCGTCCGGTCGGGATTGGGGGGCCCTCAAGGATGGGGTGTCATCCTTTTTTTTTACTATTTAAAAAGACTCTAAAAGCTTCTAGTTGAATGTTTGACATGACAATTTTTAAAAGATTTTTAAAAAATAAAAGATCTTTTTTGAGATGTTATAGTGAGTACCATCGAAGAAAAAGTTTGTAACTTTTAATATTAATTAGTCCCAACAGATTGTGTGTCAAACATAACTAATTCAAACAGTCAGTTTTTACCAAATAGCTACCGTCTTTTTCTTTTAATATCTTTTCAGTCATTAAAATCCAACAATTACAAAAAAGCTTATAAAAGTACATTTTCAGCTAATTGTATCAAACATTCCCGTAAACCACAAAGATAAATTACACACGCCTAGAGGAAATTAGTAAGTTTCTAAAGCATATTCTTAAAATATCCTAAAGAATGTTTATAACGGATATTACAATCTCGTGGGCAAGCCAATAGTTTGATATATGTCTATACCTATCAGGCTATCACCATATCATCTTAAATTCTATTCTACAATAACGAATGTTTTCAAACTGCCTAAATTTCAAACGTGGGCAAAAAAGGAAGCATAACAGATTATGTGGCTGGATGAGAAGTAAAAGATGGAAAGAGACGGTACTTTGGAATAAAATGAGCAATAAGTTTGTCGGCAAAGAATAACGATAAGGAGGATAATGAACACATAGCGGTAGTGTGAGAGTTTCATCTAATGTGATGATTCCTTGAACGCATCAGACTCTGAACCAACTCATTCAGAAATCATTTGAAATCATATCACCTTTTTGGATCGGGGCATGGAGATGCATGGATGGGCGATTTCACCTATTTGGATTAAGGAGGAATATGAAAGAAAAAATGGCGTGGAAATTACTAATGAGCTTTGCATTTCCAAAACTATGACCCATTTTATCTTTTCCAAAAAAGTGACAAATTTCCCTTGACCCCTGCGCAATCCGTCCGTTCTTGTCCCCTCCCCTGCGCAATCCACGTTTCTTCTCCCTCTCCCATGCGTATCTATTCACACCATTTCTTGCCAAACGGCCGGCCTCACCTCCACCTCGCCGCGCCTTAGACTCACCGCACATGGTGCCCCCGCCTCCGTCTCAGCCTCGTCGCGCCTCAGACTCTCCGCACATGCCGGCTCCGCCTCAGCCTTGCCACACAGGCTCCCTCCGCCTCAGTCTCGCCTAGCCTCGCCTCAACCTCATCGTACAGATGGCTCCACTCGCCTCGTTTCGCTTTACAAGCCGCCTTCGCCCCGCCTCGCCTCAGATGGATGGATGGTTAGATTTGAGATGTCGACTAGCAATGGCCAGATCTGGGGGATGGGGTGGTGGCTAGAGTTCAATTGCGGTGGTCAGGGTTGAGCTTGGCTGTCGAAGGTGGGCTGGGGAGGGGGAGGGGGAGGGGCCTAGGGGATGGGTTGGGATCTGGTGTGTAGAGCTAGGGTAGGGGAGGGGGTTGGGGATGCGGTGGCAGCTATGGACGGAGAATGGATGGCGACAGTGGACGGTGGAGCGGCGATGATTGGGGGACGGGAAAGGGTGGCGGTGGCAGCTTTGGCTAGGTAGTAAGATGGACAGAGTGTTGTTGTTGGTGGTAGGGTGACAGAAATTTTTTCCGACGACTGGTGGGCGGTGAATCACTATGGTCGGAGTCAGTCACTGTGGCTGGCGGCGGTCACTGACGAGGGGCAGTGGCAGTCACTAATCGAGGTGGCGGCAGTCACTTGACGGGATGGCGGCATTCACTGGACGGGACGACGACAGAGTCACTGTGGCGGCGGGTCACTATGGCGGTGGAGTCACTTTAACCGGAGTCACTGAGATAGTGACTGACGGCAGCGGCGGTGCCGGTGATGACGGCGACGGTGCTGGGGTCGGCGGCCACAGAGGTGTTGGTGGCTGCAAAAGAATATTACTGCGTATTAAAATAATAAATGTATGATAAATATAAGGAATAAAATGACTTTTAGTCATTTTTAAAAAAAATTAAAACAAATCACATTTTTATCTTTTACATTTATTTTAGTAATATTGGAATAAAAGGCCAATATGAAAACATTGACTTTCTTGTGCACCACGATACCAAGAATGGCACGTATCAGGACTTGTAAACGGTCTTTACCATCCTTTCCTTTGACCACTGCCCAATCGGTAAAAAAGAACTAATCAAAATTCAAAAAGAGAGAAGGGCAATTTCAGCATTATGCGGAGTATATATAGAGCGAAACAGAGCTGAGAGCTTCAAGTTTCAACTACCAACACGCCTCCGCCTCTCTCTACAAAATATCTGTCCTTTTTCAACGCAGTCTTCGATCTATGACGACCAGTAGCACTGACGATGGGTTCGCCGGCGACGTCAGGCGCCCGAAGACCAAGATTGTCTGCACTCTTGGACCGGCGTCCCGGTCTGTGCCCATGGTCGAAAAGCTTCTCCGTGCCGGGATGAACGTCGCGCGCTTCAACTTTTCTCACGGATCTCACGAGTACCACCAGGAAACCCTCAACAATCTCCGTCAGGCTATGGACAATACCGGTATTCTGTGCGCCGTTATGCTTGACACTAAGGTAGATTCCGATATGCTTACTCTGTAAATCTCAGTTTGATGGATCCATGGCTAGTTTTTGTCGGAATTGTTGTTGAGACTTGAGATGCCAATTTTTATGAGGGTTAGCTGTCTTACTTTCTGGTCTGCTTGTCTGTGCAGTTCATTCTAAGTGATTATTGATACCGTAACCGTGTTTTGTGTGTTGGGAGATTCTCTTTTTGAAACTTGCACTTTGATTAGTTGGGTATTTAGAGCACTCTCTGAGTTCTGAACAAGTTACATATGTCCTTTCTAGTATGCAAGTTCATTCACAATTAGGTTCAGATACTATCACGAAATTTAATTCACAGTTATTAACAGTTGGCCATCAGAGGTGGCTAACTGTCAGTCTTCATTAATGCCTTAATGGAGAGTTGCTTTGTCCCCATATCATTTAATCTTTTAGAAAAACTGATATCCTAGCCTCTTTCTGTTTGATGATTTCCTTTCTCTTGCAAATTCGCTTCTTCATGAAAGGAAAAAGTTTTTTACTCTTAGTGGAGAGAATTAATAAATTAACTTAGATTTATGATTTAGTAGTACAAGTTTCAATAGTTCGACCGTTTTTTAGATAGTTGTTCCGTATATTAATACCTATTTTAACCTGCTGGCACTTGTGCCTTTCCCACAGCGCCACGGCGGTTCCTTGTATTTTTTGCAACTCACGATAGAATTTCAGATTCCTTACATTTCTTACTTTTTTTTGTTATTAGATGTTGCACATGTTAATTTGATTAAAGCTGAATATTTACAGGAGCCGCTACTAAGATGCACCCATTGTGTTTTACTTTATATAGCTATACTGGTCATATGTATAGTAGTGAACCTTGCACATGAGATCGTTTTGACTAAAGATTAGAAATCTGAACTGGTGTTTTGTAGTACGGAAAGGCAGTTCACTAAAATTAATGGGTCTTTGTTATGAACCCTGTTTTTTCAGTTATTTTCTGAATTTAGATACACATCTCTTGCAAGTTGCAACCATGAAACTTAGCTGAATCTCAATTGTGCTAGTAATTAGATGTGACACCTGTTAATTTTATTTAATCTGAATGTGTTTAGGAGCTGTTTTTAATTTGCACCCATTGTTTTTAATTCTATATTGTTCAAATGAATAGCATTTTACCTTACATGTGAGATCCCTTTGACTAAGCTTTTGTGTTGTAAGGTCCATAATTCAAATTGCATTTTTGAAATATGGAAAGACAGATCATTAAACACAATTGGTCCTTCATATCATCCCTTTTTAAGTTATATTCTTATTTTAGATACTCCATCCCTAGGAACAATAAATTTTGTGGTGAGTTCCAAGTGTGCTTGTAATTAGATGCTGCTCATGTTAGTTCGATGATATCTGAATGTGTGATGGAGCTGTTACTAAGATGCAATGTGCGTCACAATTTTTTACTCTATATTGGTCATATGCATTGTGTATAACATTGGACCTTAATTATGTGAGCTTTTGTGTTGTAGGGTCCAGAAATTCGGACTGGGTTTTTGAAAGATGGAAAGCCAGTCCAATTGAAACAGGGCCAGGAGATTACAATTTCTACTGATTACAGCATCAAGGGGGATGAAAACATGATTTGCATGAGCTATAAAAAGTTGGCTGAAGATGTATATCCTCAAAGTGTTATACTATGCGCAGATGGTACCATATCTTTTACTGTCTTGTCATGTGACAAAGAGAAAGGTCTTGTGCGATGCCGCTGTGAAAACTCTGCTGTTATTGGCGAGAGAAAGAATGTCAATCTCCCGGGGGTTATTGTGGACCTGCCAACCTTAACAGATAAAGACAAGGATGATATCTTAAAGTGGGGGATACCTAACCAAATTGACATGATTGCTTTGTCTTTTGTTCGCAAGGGCTCAGATCTTGTAGAAGTCCGTAAGCTGCTGGGTCCACATGCAAAGAAAATCATTCTTATGTCAAAGGTTTGCTTCAATCATGTCTCCCAGTTGTTCTTCCAGACTTGTATATGAATTTTTGAAACGTAGATTTTAAACTTACCAAGATCATAATACTTACTTCTGTGTGTCTTTCGTGAAGAATAATTTATTAAAATTTCTGCCTCCTAGCTCTGATTTTTCATTTTTACTTAGTTTTGGTATAAAAGTGTTGATTTTGAATTTTAGGTTGAAAACCAAGAAGGTGTTGCAAACTTTGATGACATTCTTGCCAACTCTGATGCATTTATGGTGGCACGTGGTGATCTGGGAATGGAGATACCCATTGAGAAGATATTTTTAGCTCAGAAGGTAATGATCTACAAGTGCAACATCCAGGGGAAGCCTGTAGTGACCGCAACTCAGATGTTAGAATCTATGATCAAGTCCCCAAGGCCAACCCGTGCTGAAGCAACAGATGTTGCCAATGCCGTGCTTGACGGGACGGATTGTGTGATGCTCAGTGGGGAAACAGCTGCAGGAGCTTATCCCGAGCTTGCCGTGAGAACCATGGCCAAAATTTGTATAGAAGCAGAGAACACAATTGATTATGGAGACGTGTTCAAACGAGTGATGGCAAGTGCACCTGTTCCCATGAGCCCACTAGAGAGCCTTGCGTCTTCGGCAGTCCGAACAGCAAACTCTGCAAAGGCCTCTCTTATCCTTGTCCTGACCAGGGGAGGAAGTACGGCAAAGATGGTGGCCAAATACAGGCCAGGGATGCCAATATTGTCTGTTGTTGTCCCTGAGATAAAGACAGACTCCTTTGACTGGTCATGTAGCGATGAGTACCCCGCAAGGCATAGTCTTATTTTCAGGGGTCTGGTCCCTGTCCTGTGTGCAGGATCTGCCAGGGCGTCTGACGAAGAGTCAACAGAAGAAGCGCTTGAGTTCTCACTCCAACACGCGAAAGCTAAAGGGTTCTGCAAGGTTGGGGATGCCGTTGTGGCACTTCACCGTGTCGGGACTGCTTCTATCATCAAGATCGTTACTGTCAAGTGATTGATTGAGAAGGGGTTCCACATAAACTTTATTTTGTTATCTATTATTTTTTGCTCTTATTTTTGGAAAATTTTTCACAAGGGAAACATTGGCTTTTGCCCCACAACAAACAATCCTCCTATTCTAGACACTATGTTATTGTTACCAAGTACTGAAGTATTATTTATTATTCTGTCCAGCCAATTTTCCAACCTAGCAAAGCTGGATTATTGTTATATCCATTAGCTTCTTTTTGCTGATTGAACAGTGCAAGAATAATGTTGAGGTGAATGAAGTTGGCTTGTTTACTATCTCCGACATCTGAACATCTTTTGATGTGTTTGAATCAATATCCTTTGCAGTGAATTAGTAACGTAATTGGTGTGCATTAGCTGCTATACTATGGTAACCAATGCTGTACAACAGTAGAAGGTAGAGGCAACTGGGATGCCCCTCGAAGATTTTGAAACTTAAGCGAGATTAGGTCCAGCAGTGAAGTTTTTTGTATTTTTTAAATGTATTCTTTCATAAATGATACTCCGTAAATAACTTTGGAGTATCATAAATAAATGTTCAACAAATCTTATACTCCCTCCATCCCAAATTATTTTGCAAAGTCAACATTTTTGGTCAACCAATAATAAAACTCAATTCTCCATATCGATAATTAACTCAATTTTCAATAATTAAAATTTACATATTCAGAAACTACATTAAATTCTCTTCAAAGTTGCAAACTTCAAATTAGGATATAATTGAAGATTGACATCCTAATTAAGCAAATAAAATGAAATTGTTTGATCAAGAAAAGTCAAATTTGCAAATCAATTTGGGACGGAGGTAGTATTCCACAGTGATGTTGTTTGGATTTTTTAAAGGGAAAAAGTACAAATATACATCTGTAGTATGAGTGAGAAAAAATATATTTATGTTATATTTTTTGGAATAAGTATACCATTGAAGTTTATGTGGAGGTGCATATATATCTCTTAAGTTTTAAAAAGTGCAAAATACCCTTCATGTTCCTATAAAAGAGCAAATTTATGACTTTAAATAAATAAAATAAATTTTAAAAGCACTAAAAATAAATTACAAATTCGAAGTTGAAAAATAAAAAAAATAAAGAGTTACAATTTTTTTTTTTCTATGTTAAAATATTAAATCTTCAATTCTAAATTGAAAAATTATTATTTTTCCGTTGTAAATGAATCACATGAAATTCATAAATATTAATTTTAGGCTTGTTGCGAAATTTTGAACACATTGTTACATTGTTTAGCATTCTTGGACTACTTATCATCACACAAAATATCTAATTCTATAGTGCAAAGAATACAAAAATTTAAGATTTTTTTACATTGCAACACATATGTTAACACTTTTCCGAAAGAATCTTAAATATATAGTGATATATTTTATATTAAAAGTATTTAATTGTGATATAAAAATAATAAAAAGGAGAATTGGACACAAGTAGATTTTTTTCAATTTCAAAATTATAATTTATTTTTAGTGTTTTTTGAATTTTTTTTTCTATTTAAAGTCAATAAGAGAAGATTTGCTCCATTATAGAAACATTAGAGATATTTTTGCACCTAGAAGGGTATATATACACTCTCAGATAATCTTCAGAGGTATAATTATTCCAAAAAAAAAAAATAGAACATAAATATATTTGTTCTCACACTCATACTAGAAGGGTATATTTGTATCTTTTTCCCATTTTTAAATGTATTGTTTCATAGACTTAGGGTCAAATACGAATAGTCATTCCTATGAAAAATAGGAATAAATCTAGAGTATCGGATTTAGGATCTCTAAGAGTATGTTTGGCACAACTAGCTGAAAACATTCTTTTATAAACTCTTTAGTAACTGTTAGTTTTTAGTGAGCGAAAAGATCTTAAATGAAAAAGGTGTCAGTTGTTTTGTAAAAAGCTGACTATTTGATTTAGTTATGTTTGAGATACAAGCTGTTGGGACTAATTAATGATAAAAGTTACAAACGTTTTTCTCAAATGCTACTCAACGTAGCATCTCAAAAAAGATCTTTCTTGTTCTTAAAAAGCTCTTAAAAATTGTCATGTCAAACATTCAACTAAAAGTTTTTAGGAACTTTTTAAATAGTACAACAGGTAAAAGGTAGAGACTTATGTCTACCAAACATGCACTAAATATGTCAAAAATGCATTAAAATGGATGAAAAACGCAATGACAATTTCTTAATTAAATTAAAGTTTTTCTTCTTTGCAAAAAGAGGACTTCCAGCCGCATTAGTGTACCTATAAAGCATCAAAGTGGATGGTAAAATATTTCTCAATACAATAGTGGAAATCAGAGGCTCAAAAGTGGAGGCGTTCTCATTTTGTATTTTAAGACTACTTTTTATTTGAACCGAACTATTGTTTCATAAATGGTACTCCGTATATAATTATCATAAATAAATGTTTAACAAATCTTATATAAATCTAAACATTATATCTACCTTTCAAAAATATTTAATTAATAAAAGCTTACATAGCTACAAATACACGTGAACACGGTTTATAATCTCCTATTTAAGAGAACGATCTCATCGTGCGCCCGCCTCCATTTGAGGTGGTTCCGAGTTAAATTTTTTGAGCATGTTTGAATGCATTATAGACTTTGTCCACAAAATTTCAATTCAAAGTTCAATCGGAAAGTCAATTAAATAAATTATTGAAAAACAGTGCAGAGATATTAATATATTTCACTTTATTTACACGATGTTTTTCAATAACTTATTTAACTAACTTCCTAATTCAATTTTGAGCTAAAATTGATTATCAAAGCTCATTCTTTACATACAAGTGGACTGATGAGATAATTTGTCTCCTATTGACTTGAGCTAAGGTCAAGTGGACTGATGAGATAATTTGTCTCCTATTGACTTACATACTTCACATATTTATACAAGTGATTTTTTTTCAATAACAAAGCTCATTCTTTACATACAAAAAACAGATACACAAATAGTCGTGTACTTGAGCGTCTTTCAAGTTTAAACTTACCTATGTTCTACTTGCCGAATGTCTAGTACTCTCTCCGTCGTTGTACAAAATTCTTCTCACTTAACGTTTTGGGATGTCCCAAAAAAATCTTCCTGTTTTCCTTTTTGGAAAGTTTTGTGTGTGAATTATGCCCAGATTCCAACAGTCGAATAATCTAATAATAATTGGAAGAATTAAAATAGTAGAAGAGAAATTTCACCAATAACGTATACTGTGTGATAGTCCCTGTTTCTGTAACAGCAATGAATAACAATCTAACAAAGAAGATTAAACGTAAGGATGAACACAGATTGAATCAATGTAAAACCCTCTTTGATAGACCGTGAACTCGTACAACAGAAAGATATGCGCGTAAGGCTATAGTGAATAAGTACGACGTTAACCTAATCCTAAACCCTCAGCTCCCTTTTTATAGGCGAGGTTTAGGTTAGGCGAGAAGGCTTTTAGCCTGTTTATATGGGCCTAACACTTGGCCCAAGTTCTATCTAATTCATGCACTAATTTAATACAAGGAATAATAATAAAGCTAATCTATGACAAACTTGATTCACAATTAAAATATCTCCAACAATCTCCCCCTTTGTGATCAAGTGCCACTTTGTCATTGCTTCTGTGACTTGAAGTAGTGCTTCCTCATATTCAGTGCATGCTCGTATTGCCTCAGCATATTTCTCTTTTCTAGGCGATCGTCGATGGCCTTTAAAATTGTCTCTACTGTAGAGTGTTCCTTTTGAACATATGACGATGCCTCCTGAAGATTTTCCTCTAGCTGTGCCTTCATCTTTAGAAGCTGTTCTTTGATTATCTTCAGCGTTTCGTCACAGTACTTCTCAATTTCATTGACCACCATCAGACGTTTTTCGTTCTTGTGGTTGAGGTAAGTGACTGCTGGCGGTGTGAAGAAGATGTGGTAAGCTGGGAAGTCTTCGAGTTCTGGACCATACAGTCTTGGCTTTGTAAGGTTTGTCTTTGTCAAGTTGCACTCAATAGCCATCTGTAGGTCATGTGAAGAATGTACTCTGATATGTCTGAGCATGAATCTCTTGATTGCTGCAAGACCTTCGTTGTATGTTTTGCTCTGCCTGACTGGAAGGTATCGATAGGCCATGAACATTTGATAGATGTCGTCGGGTTTAAGCATGATGAAATCATTCTCTTAGCAAGTAAATTCACTCCCGTCAGTGCGTTGAAGCCTGTAAGTATAGAATGTCACTCCGTGATAATCCTCGGCCTTCACTTGTAGAATTTGATGAATCGGGAGAATATTGGACTTCAAGTCTTGTTCCATCAGCTCTCTCTGAGTACCGGTTGACCTTTGTAATAGCATATGCAGATGACCTCCAGCCTGCTTTCCTTTTAGATGAGTAAGGCCTCGTAGCTTCAGTTCATTCAAAGGTTTGACTTTGTCTGGTCTACGCCAGATATGCTCTCTGATTTCCTCTTGGAAGGGGGCTTTGATTCGAACGTTGTCCCAGGGTTTCTCTGTCTTGGGAAGTCTTCCCGCTGATTGTCTAACGACGGATTCAAGAGTTTTCTGAGATTCCTTATAATTTTCCCATTCCTTTCGTTCATCGTCCTCGAGCCTGATGATATATTCAACACATTTGTTGATTAGCTCTCGTAGCCACCAATTTCTCTGCATGTCATCTACTTCAGCCTCATTGCGGAGATCATCCCATTCTGTCCATTGTCTTGGCCATTTATCATGTATCACCGCCTCCTCCAGTGCATCGTGGATGTCCTTGCCTGGGGGAATGTATGGAACTCTTTGCTGCTGTTGGGGCGGTGATTGTTCCTGGGTAGCACAACCGGGTTCACTTGGATTGCCCGTTGACATCAGTTTAGAACTAGGTTCTAACTGATGGCCTGATGTAAAAGATGTACCAGTGGTAGCATCATCAGGACTTCCATCCCCTCCTCGGTTGCTATCTCTAGGAGATACGCCTCGGGATGTTGAGTCTAGCTCGACCAGGCTAGATGTTTTGGCTACGGGTGGTGGCTGTTGGTTTGTAGAGGTTTCGGGTTGGATGGGCTGTGAAGTTTGGCGAGGTAAAGCAGTTTGCTCAAGTGATCGTGGGCGCTTGTTCTCCCCCTCATGAGGATCCGAATCATCGGGGTCCTCATAGGAACGTTTGCGACCACGAGGACTCTCCTTGCACTTGCTCTTGGTTTCGGGGGAAGAAAGGAGGGCTTTGAGTATGGCTTGCTGGTGATGGGTAAGTTTGGCTTCGGGGATGTTTAGAAGGTTGTCCAGCAAAGCCGATGCAAGGGTGTCGAAGGATAGTGAGGAGAGATCGATGGAGGGTGTGGTCGGGTGTGGGGAGAATACTAGTTCTGTATCCTGGGTTCCCCGAGAGTGTGAAGGGACAGGTATTTGGTTGATGGATTGGTGAGATAGAGGGGTAGAGGATACGGGTTGTGTATGGGAAATGAAAGGTTCAGGTGAAGGTTGGGGTGGGGGTTGTTCAGACCGAACCGCTTGGGTGGTCCTAAAATCTTGTGCTAGTGCGGGCATTACATCTTGCACCCATGGTTTAATGGTGGAATATAGGAAGCGATTTAGTAGAACGTTGATGTCTTCGAATGTTGGGTGACCAGTTACGGGGGTTGTAACTGTTGTCACAGCATCAGTGAAGATTGCTGATGTGTGGCCTGCGTGCAATGATGGAATCATTGAGGGCGTAGCAGGGCTTCCAACCGTCATAGCTTGCGCTCTGGTTGTTGCTTTCAGGGTGTGTGCACCTGTATGTGTAGTGAATAGTGTAGGTGTCCTAGAAAAAGAAGAAAATGTAGGGAATGTGACACCTAGACTCAATGTGCTTGAAGAAGGGGTTTTGACCTCGGGCGATAGGTCAATTGTATGCTCAACTGATTCGAAAGGAACCAGTGAGGGGGTTGAGTCCCGTTCTTTTGAAACGATAACCTGTTGAAAGGCTATCGAGTGACTGGGTGAAGGCTGTGCTTGCGCAGTTGAGCCAGATGCTGCGACTTCTACCCGGGAACCGAAAAGATCGGCTCCTGTACTTAAGGATTCAGCTCGGCTTATCTGGATAAAGGTATCGCAGCCAGCGAAGATGTGCTCATCTGCCTTATCAATTAGGCTCTTTCTGACTCGGGGCTGGGGCTTTGACTTAGCTTTGTCATTCTTAATCTTGGCCCTTTTCTCCCGGATGACGATGTCCTTGGAATTCTTTATCGTATGTGCTGCTTCGTCGTAGTCATCCTTAGAGCAGTTTGTTTCGCTGGGATCGGCTCTTGGTTTAGCTATCTCCTTGATAGTGAAGACTTGGGGTCTGCCTGCTATTATCGGTGCTGCGTCTTCAGCAGTGATCCTCTTCTTTTGTGGAGATTCCACAGGCAGCTTTCCTTTTCTGATCAAAGCATATGTGTGCTCAACATCTTCACTGTCATTGTCGTCATCATCATTATCCGAGCCAGACTCGTCGCTATCCGTGCCCACGCTCTCGGATGCCTCATCGTCAGTGTTTGCTTGGGCATCACTTGACGATTCATTGGCAGTCTCCTCAGCGTCTGTTTTGGTGCCCTCAGCCGTCTGACTCGTCTCTAGAGAGTCGTCAGACTTTCCTTCATTGGGCGAACCGGCCACTGGTTTCTGTGGCTTTGAGGCTCTCTTAGGACTCTTACCTACACTCGGCTTCGTCCCCGGGGTAGGTCCAGCTGGGTTTTGCTGAACCATAGGGACGGTTCTCTCAGTGGCTTTCTTGTATTGTTGAACTGCTGGATTTGAAGATTTGACTAAGTTGAGCAGAAACCCAGGGATCCGCAGACCGAAGACAGGGTTCTTGTCTACTTTGAGGTATTGCAGCTTCGGTGCGGTGAAGTGTGGATCTGAGCTGCGTTTTGGTATTGAAGAGTGCTCTGCCATGCAGTCGTTGATGATTAGCCCGAGCCACCTTGCGTACGGGATGGTACCTGGCCTGTTCTTCTCTTTTGCTTTGACCAGGTCCATTAGCTCTGAGAAGAAGAGGTGTGCCAAGTCGTAGTTCTTATTGAATGCGATGCTATGAAAGACTAGCAGGATCTGCTTGTTGCACTTGTCGAATCCGGCATGCTTCGGCGACAGGCACTTGTTCACCAGCCCAAAGAGGTTCTTCCATGGATGATGAAGATATGCTTCGTTGAAGTTTGAGAGCTGTGGCAGTAAGGAGGTGTAGCCGAGGGATGCCATGTCTTTCAGTAGATCTGGGATGGACGGCAGCGCATCGTACTCGTCATGGATTGGCAGCGCTAGAGTAGCCCGTAGAGTGGATGGTGTCAGAATCACCCGCATGCCGTTCAATTTGGTCTTTATCTTGGAACGATCCTTCAGTGATTCCATATGCATGTGACCCCAGAACTGTTGTAGGTATATCTCTGACATTGGTTTTGCGTTGTGAAGTGCAGGCCAGAGATAGTGACCTTTCATGATTGCCGGAATCACTGGATTCTGGCACTTGAACACAGTAAGGTCTAGCTGGAAATTGTTGTCCAACACCTTGATCCATTTCCCTTTGGGGTAGATGGCATCGTCGATCTGCGTTTGAGTTGTTCCTGCCATTATAAACAGTAGAAGCAGGGGGTCAGCATATGAAATTCAACTGTTTGATTAGATTGAAAGAGTTTGATTTGTAGGTTTCAGACAAGTTTATGCAGGTGGAATTTTGAAAAAAATTGCAAAGTCCAAATCTCGAGATCATGATTTCGAGATTCAAATCTCGAGATCTTGATTTCGAGATTCAAATCTCTAGATCAAGATGTCGAGATGCAAATCTCGAGATCTTGATTTCGAGATTCAAATCTCGAGATCAAGATGTCGAGATGCACATCTCGAGATCTTGATTTCGAGAAGATGAATCGACGATCTCGAGATCTTGAAAAACAAGATCTCGAAATCATGATTTCGAAGAGATTAAACCACCTGCAAAAACATAAACATGATATATCAAAACGGTAACAAGTGATTTCGACCTGTATTAAACGAAAAACCCTAATTTGATTTTGATTTTTAGAAAAGTCGATCGTTCTGCGAGAAACGTTTTTCCGTTGAAGCGTTTTTATGGAATTCGAAAACGACGGAGGAACTACCTTAGAAGGTTGTTGAGAAAGAGAATCGGAGAAGGAGAAGGTTTTGCGAAAACAAAATTTTTGAGAAGTCGAGGAGCTCTGAGATGCGAAAGTTTCAAGCCTTTGCGAAAAGTTTAGAATAGGAAGTGAAGGGATTTTCCGAGGCTTATATACGCGAGAAAAAATTTGGACCTCCTTCGTAACAATTGATCCCGAATGATTGGGCTAGCACACAATGCCTTTTTTTTTTAAAGATTTTCGAGGCTCAATACCAGTAAAAATATAGAGCTCCCCCTCAATCAGTGAAAATTTTCTCCCCCCCCCAAAATGCAACAAACAATATGTACAAATGCAACGCACACACACTATTTTTGTTCTTTTTTATTTTTCTCCCCCTCAACACATGCAACACACGCACACTATTTTTTGTTCTTTTTGTGGTTTTCTCCCCCTCAACACATGCAACGCACACACACTATTTACAGATCACACTCACACACACTTTTTACAAGTCCCACACACACACACTTTTCAGACCAGTGGAGACAAAAATTAAACAGGCTCGAGGTTCAACATGCCCAACTTGGAGACCAGGAACTGGAATCTTTTTTCATCCAATGCCTTAGTAAACAAGTCAGCCAGTTGAAGCTCTGAGCTTACAAAGTACATATCTATGTCTCCTTTCTCCACGTGATCCTTGATAAAATGATAGCGCAGATCAATGTGTTTGGTGCAGGAGTGGTGAACAGGATTGCTTGTGATGGCGATGGCGCTTTGAAAGTCACTGTAGATCGGGATGTGGCGGAATGTGTAACCGTAGTCCTGGAGCCGAGTCTTCATCCATAATATTTGTGAACAACAACTAGCAGCCGCGGCGTATTTGGCCTCAGCTGTAGATGTTGACACACAGTTCTGCTTTTTGGAAGACCAGCAGACTAGCTTCTCGCCCAAGAATTGGACGACTCCCGATGTACTTTTGCGGTCCATACGGCAACCAGCAAAGTCAGCGTCCGAGTATCCGACTAGATCAAAGCCTGAATGCTTGGGATACCAAAGGCCTAGATTCACCGTGCCTTTGAGGTATCTTAAAATTCATCGTACAGCGGTCAGATGAGATTCCTTCGGATTGGCTTGAAAGCGAGCACATAAGCATGTGGAGAAGACAATGTCAGGCCTGCTTGACGTGAGATATAGCAAAGATCCAATGATGGCCCTGTAATTCGTAGCATCAACTGGCTTCCCGGAGGGGTCTGAGTCCAGTTTATTGTTTGGGGACATGGGGGTCGTCATGGAAGATTTGCCTTCAATGTTGAATCTCTTTAGCATATCCAGAATGTATTTGGACTGATTGATGAAAATGCCATCAGAGAGTTGTCTTACTTGCAGGCCTAAGAAGAAGTTTAGTTCACCCATCATGCTCATCTCGAACTTGGTTTTCATCAGTTTCTCAAAATGTTGGCACAGGCGCGGATTTGAAGAGGCAAAGATGATGTCATCAACATTGATCTGAATCAGAATGATGTCAGACTTCTGTCGCTTGATAAACAGAGTAGTATCAATCTTTCCTTTTGAGAAACCTGAATCGATCAAAAATTCGGTCAAGGCATCGTACCAAGCTCTGGGTGCCTGTTTCAACCCATAGAGAGCTTTCTTGAGCTTGTAGACCTGGTCTGGGAATTTTGGATCAACAAATCCTTCAGGTTGAGCAACATAGACTTCTTCTTCTAAAGTCCCATTTAGAAAAGCTGTTTTCACGTCCATCTGAAAGACGGTGAATTTTTTGTGCGCCGCGTACGCAAAAAAGAGGCGGATTGCTTCAATTCTAGCTACGGGCGCAAACGTTTCATCGTAGTCTATGCCTTCCTGTTGATTATATCCCTTTGCGACCAGCCTTGCCTTGTTCCTTACAACTGTTCCTTCTTCATCTCTTTTATTTTTGAATACCCACTTCGTGCCAATGATTGTCTTTCTCTGAGGCCTGGGTACCAGTTACCATACATCCAGTCTGTCAAACTGATTGAGTTCATCTTGCATAGCAATCACCCAATCTGGATCAAGTAGTGCTTCAGAGACCTTTGATGGTTCTGACTGGCTTAGGAAGCATGCGAAGTGGCATTCATTCATCGTTGCGGATCTTGTGCGCACACCTTGACTCGGATCACCTATTATCTGTTCAACGGGATGTGCTCTCGTCCACTTTCTCTCATGAGCTAGAGGAGTTGGAGTAATTATTGGTTGATCCGAGTCCTGATAGGAGGTTCAAGGCTCTGGAGCAGCTGTGGTGTGTAATGGAGATGATTCTGGACTCGTAGCAAAGCCGTGATCATCCACACCTCTGAGATTGGATTGAGGGGTTGAGGGTGTGGATGGTACATCGTCTGGTCCTGTGAGGAGCGGAATCTCTGCTGTTTGAGTTGATGTGGAAGCTGGAGTGCATGGTGGAGGTGGAGGTTGTGAATTCTCGTAGAAGTTTCTGAAAAGAGAGTCGAGAATCACATCTTCGTGTTCGGTGTTTGGTTCAGATTTATCAGAAGCTACTGGTACAGCATGTGATGGATCAGTCTGTAGATGTTCGATCGCGAAGTCTGCCATTTCATAGAATGTAACATTTACACTCTCGATGACAGTGCGCTTGTCTCTGAGATAGACTCTGTAAGCTCTGGACTGCAGTGAGTAGTCAATAAACACGCCTTCTCTGGCTTTGGGGTCCAGCTTACTTCTTTCTGTCCGATCATTTAGTATGAAGCACTTGCAGCCAAAAACCTTGAAGAAAGAGATATTGGGTGTTCTGTTGAAGAGAATTTCATATGGAGTCTTGTCGAAGCGTTTATGGATGGATGTTCTGTTCTGAGTGAAGCACGCAGTATTGATTGCCTCTGCCCACATGAAGTGAGGCAGTCTGGATTGGATTAACATGGTGTGTGCTGCTTCAACAAGGGTTCTGTTCTTTCTCTCAACAACTCCGTTCTGTTGGGGAGTTTTAGCTGCTGCAAATTGCTGAGTGATACCGAGTGATTCATAGAACTCAGTGAGAGTTTGATTTTTGAACTCGGTACTATTGTCAGTTCTTACAATTCGAACACTGTGTTGTAGCAGTTTCTGGATGGTCCTGATAAAGGTCATAATGTTTTCTGCAGCCTCGTCCTTTGAACGGAGAAATTTCGTCCATGTGTACCTAGAGAAGTCATCAACGATCACCAGAGTGTATTTGCGACCATTGATGCTTTGGACTCTCATAGGTCCACACAGATCCATGTGAATTAGCTGCAGTTGATGTGTAGATGATGGTTCGGTTTTCGACTTGTGGGAGCTTCACGTCATTTTTCCCATTTTGCAGGCACTACAATGATTTTCAGCGGAAGACTTTAGCAGAGGAAGCCCCTTGACAAGTTTCTTGGAGGACAAGGTTGATAGATGTTTGAAGTTCAGATGGGAGAGACGTCTGTGCCATAGGTTGTTCTGTTCAGTTGAAGCTTTGGACAGCAGACAGATGGAAGTGGTGGATTGGACGCTTTTCAGATCAATAGTGTACATATTTGATGTTCTGTAACACGTTAATAATGTATTCCCTGTGTTGTCAAGAACACAACATTGTTTTGCAAAGAACCTCACTTCCATCCCGCTGTCACAGAATTGTCCTATGCTTAGTAAGTTGTGTTTGAGCCCTTTGACAAATGAAACGTCTTTTATAGTGACACTGGCACAGACGACATCCCCATACCCAAGAATAGGAGATGAGGCGTCATTCCCGAATCTGACATTGCCTCCGTGGCAGTTGGTGTAGTTGCTCAATAGGTGCTTTATTCCGGTCATGTGGGTTGAGCATCCTGAGTCTAAGTGCCACACATGACCGTCCTGCAAAACAATCAAACAGGTTTAGGTACCCAACTTGGAGTGGGTCCTTCCTTAATATAAAAAAACACCTTTCTAAATCTTGCTTTTAGCTGTGATCCAAGGTCAGCAGCTCTTTCAACAAAAGATCTTTCTCTTGTGTGCTCTCCAATAGCCAGATCTGCTTTTGCAGTGGGTCTGGTTTTTGGAGCCCACTTAGCAGTTTCCATTTTGGTGGGTCTGATGTTGTGAACCCACCTTTCCGTTTTAGTTCTGGTGGGTCTGAATTTGGGGACCCACCTTTCTGTTTCAGTTTTGGTGGGTCTGCGATTGGGGACCCACCTGTCCGTTTCAGGTTTGGTAGGTCTCATCTTGGGGACCCACCTTTTCGTTTCAGTTTTGGTGGGTCTTATCTTGGGGACCCACCTTTCTGTTTTAGCTTTGGGAGGAGAGTAGACATGCGCTTTGTGATTGAATGGTTGTTTCTTAAGTTTGGTTTTGAAAATTTCCTCTTTAGAAAGCCGATTAAGATTTTTCCTTGAATGAACTCGAAGAGCATATTTCATATCAGGAATACAAAATGTTCCCTTAGAAGTTCTTTTCTTGGTTTCTCTCTCTGGTTTGAGCTTTGTGTGAGGTTTTGCTTTAACAACATTCACATCACATTCATAATTATGGGGGTCTGGAACAGAATAACCATAAGCAATACTTGTATTATGAATAGAACGATGTCTAGAAGATGTCTCAGAAATATTCAGCTTGGGACTCAAGACTGAACTACTAGAAGTTTGTTTTGTAGAGACAGAATTACAATTAACTTTAGAGTAAAAAATAGAACTACATCTAGGACTGGCACTATTCTCAAAAACTTTCTTTTTGCCTTCTGCGATTTCCTTCCTCTTTTTCCTCCACTCATTCTTCTCTTCTCCTTCCTTCTTCACTTCATTTCCTGTAAACAAAGGAGAAGAGAGATGAGTGGATGAACCTTTTAAAACATTGTTTTTCTCAGGTGAGGTGTGTGAGCTGTCAGTCTTAGACGTAGAGGGGTCTGATTTAGCATGATACTGCTTACTCAATTCATTGAACTTTTGAAGAAGTTCCTGCCAGTTGCGCTCAAAACCTTTCTTTTCAGTTTCAAATCTCTCTCTCGTTATCAAGAGTTTTCTGTAGGTTTTTGAGTTTTTGAGCCATGGGAAAAATACAAGGTTCCTCTCCAGTTTTAGAAATACCTACTCTTGGAGGTGGATCTAGAGCATGTCCTATGTGTGGAATATCTTTTGTATAAGGGTCAAGGCATTCACTAAAGCAGGAAGTAGATTTTTCTTGTGAAAGTTGTTTTTCATTTACAGAGGGATAATCACAAGAAATCACAGTTTTAGGGTTCTTTCTCTTTTCTTCTTCTGCTTCAGCGTTTTCTTCATCACTTCGAAAATACATTTTCTCACCAAACCCTAGTCCCATGTAATCTTTGTTATAGATTTGAAGACAGTTAACTTTCTTTAGATTACATGGGTTTTTTATGCCCAGTCCTATTTTAGGATTGTAGAATCGGTCATCCTTTATTTGATTAAGAAAAATTGTCTGTTCAGACTGACCTCTTCTAGCAGCTAGATCCTCTAGTTCTTTTACTTTGTTTAAAAGTGTTCTTCTCTCATTATGCAAAAAATCGCATTCAGCCTTTGCTGTGCTTTTTTCTCGTTCACTATCCTCAAATTTCCTAGTTAATTCAGCTATCTTATGTTCAAAGCTTTCAAAATCTGAGGACACCTTTTTGACCTGATCTTTTACAATTTCAAGTTGAACACTTAAAGAAGACTTTTGGTCTAGATTCTGTTTCAGTACCCTGTGATTATTGTCTAGTCTCTCCTTTAATTCTTTAATTAGATTGTCCTTCTCAAGTAAGGACTGCATTTGGTTATTTAAAGGAATATGAGAGGTACTTACAGAGCTTGTTGAGCATTCGCTTTCGGGGATCGCAGCATCACCCTTTCTTTCATCTTCCTCCACTCGTGCCATCAGGGCATAGTTATCTTCTTCTTCCTCCTCATCAGAAGAATCTTCTGCCCAGTTCTCATTCTCAGCAATCATTGCAGAAGTTTCTTCTTCTTTCTGCACCATCAGCATTTTCTGCTTATTCCACAGCATCTTCTGCTTGTAGAAATTAGCATCTTTCTTCTTTGAGAGGCGGCAGTCTTTGATGACATGTCCAGCCTTTCCACAATTGTAGCATTTGGGAGCATCTTCAGCAGATGGCGCCTTTCTAGAAGATTCTTGTTCATGGTTCTTCTGTTTGTAGTTAGATGAGGAGGTTATCAGCTTGTTGGAGGAGCTGTTCTTCTTTGCAAATCTCTTGGCAAGCAGTGCCATCTTTTTCTGTAAGTCTGCAAGCTCAGCCTCCAGATCAGATTTGTCATCATCACTTTCATCATCGTCTGATTCAACCACCACCTTCTTCTTCTTCTTCAGTGGTGTGGTTGTCCTTCTGGGCTGAGCTTCCATCACAAGAGCTAGAGGATTTGTGGTGTGATGATCCTCGGCACAAGCAACCTCATTGACAAATTGCTTTAGATGTTCATAGAGAGTGCAGAGGTCAATTTCGTCCAAGTCAATCCGAGATCTAACATCCTTTACTGTCTTTTCCCATGCAGGATGCAGGCTGGATAGAGATCTAATATTCAGTTCCAAGTTGGACCTGAATACTTTGATTTTTCTGAGTTCGTTGACCAGTTGAATGAGTCTGTTGTAAGTCTCGTTCAAAGGTTCTCCCGGGCCTGCTTTGAAGGAGTCATAAGCAATGAGAATTGTAGTCTTCTTTGTCTTAAGGCTAATGCTTGTGCCTTGGAGCAGTTTCTCTATCTCATCCCACATTTCCTTAGCTGTTTGCATGCTATCGATGAGAACGTATACTTCATTGGGGATTTCTTGAAGAAGGTATGTTTTGGCCATGAGATCACCACGAAGCCTGAGTTTGTCAGCTTCCGTGTATTCAGATGCCACTTTCCTCCTTATTTCTGGAAGAATAGGAGGGTTATTTTCTGGATCACCACCAACTAAAATCAAGAGTTCAGCTGGTCCTTCAAGCAAGGATTCAAGCATCGCAGCGGAGTTCTCTTGGTGCTCAAGGAAATTAAGGAATCGATTCCTCCACATTTGGTATTCTCCCTTCCTGAGACTAGGAGGGGTACTGCTGTTCCCTTGCGCATTGAATTCTGAGGCCATTGCTGTATAAAAACTGACTGTTCGAGATAATTGATCAAAAGATTTTCAGAGGCAGAATGTCGAAAAATCAGATGTCGAGATCTGAATATCGAGATCTGGGATTTCGATAAAGGAGGTCTGGTATCGAGATTTGAGCTCGAGATTAGAGATCTCGAGATTAAGGATCTCGAGATTTCAAATTTCGAGAAGAGGATCTCGAGATTTGAAATGTCGAGAAGTTAAAACTCGAAATCTTAATTTGAGAAATCAAATGTCGAGACCAGATGTCGAGACCTTATATTCGAAATCTTGATCTCGAAATCCTAGATGTCGAAATCCTCAATGTCGAAATCCTGCAAACTGTAAAAATCAGATAAGCAAAATCTGTAGGTAGTTTCCTGTAGAGTAGAATGTCGAGATCCTCAGGTAAAGTTTTCAGCTCGAAAAACGTAGCAGAACCTGTTAAAAAGCTAGATGTCGACAAGAGCTACTCGAAATATCTCAAGTACAGAATATGCGTAAAACGAAATCTGAAGTATACCCCTTGATCGCTTTGAAACGATGATTCTAAGGGTGTAACTTTTACAACTTTTGAACAAGAAACAAGATTACAGAGTAAAAATATCGACAGAAAGAACAACGTAAAGAAAAACAGAGTCTTCTGCAGGCGTTCTTCTGATCGGCTCTCGATCGGCTCTGATACCAATTGATAGTCCATGTTTCTGTAACAACAATGAATAACAATCTAACAAAGAAGATTAAACGTAAGGATGAACACAGATTGAATCAATGTAAAACCCTCTTTGATAGACCGTGAACTCATACAACAGAAAGATATGCGCGTAAGGCTATAGTGAATAAGTACGACGTTAACCTAATCCTAAACCCTCGGCTCCCTTTTTATAGGCGAGGTTTAGGTTAGGCGAGAAGGCTTTTAGCCTGTTTATATGGGCCTAACACTTGGCCCAAGTTCTATCTAATTCATGCACTAATTTAATACAAGGAATAATAATAAAGCTAATCTATGACAAACTTGATTCACAATTAAAATATCTCCAACACTGTGTATATAGAATGATGAATCCATGAAAAACAATTGCACGATACTCAAACGTATAAGCTAGAGAGAGAAATTCTAATCTACTGGCTCTACGGAGAATAATATGCGGAATGTAATGTGTAGAGACTTAGAGCTGATTTCGACCAACTCCTTCTGTATTTATAGGGAGTGGTTCGGCCAGCCCTATTACAATAAGGAAACAACAGCTTTAGGCGTGTGTGCTTAATTAGAGCTAGTATAAATGGGCTTAATTCTCTCTCAGCTAAACTAATTAAATACAAAGACTTATTAAATAAATTACAAATAAATTGAACACAATAAATAATTGTTCTAACATTCTCCCCCTTTGTGTTCAATCTTCGATGAAGCACGTATTGTCTCTGAGTCTTTGATAATGACTTCCGATAGCCAAGGATGACTTGATAATGTCTGAGAGTTCTTCTGAAATCAAGTCTGAGTCTTATGGCTTCGACAAAGTCTGTAATAAGAGCAATCTGGATCGGGTCATCTGGATTCTTGGAATTAAGTAGCTCGATTGCAGCTTCTCCAAGATGGTCTTCAATGATTCTAAGTGTTCCATCACAGTATATATGAATTTCTTCCTTGAGTAGGATTCTCTTGACGCCTTTGTAATCTCTGTAGATGAGTCCTATCTCTGGTTCTGTTGTGATGGATCCTTCTTCAAAATTTTCAATCCAGGGAGCTCTATTCCTTGGAGCAGACATATTCACTTTTGGAAGATTGTTTTCAATGGCCATTTGCAGATCAAAGAGAATAATATTTGACTTGTCCTATCATGAATCTCTTGAGTGCATTTAGGCCTAGTTCTCTGTATTCCTGAGGAAAATCTCTTAGTCTCACGTTCCTGTATTCGTAGTATAGCTGAATGAGATCTTCCGGAACAACATGATATAGATCAGCTTCGGAGACTCGTTGTACTATTCCATTTTGTCGTTCGAACTCGATCACTAGATAATTCACTAGTATGCAGCTATGAACTTCAATTGATTTGATCCCAATGATTAGAGAATCAGAATGTTTCTTCAGTCGCTCACGATGTCCATAAGGATCATTCTGATCTGCAGTCATATTTCTCAACATCCACATGTGACCGGAAGCGTCTGTTCCTTTCAAATGTTCTAGTCCCCTCAACTCAAGTTCTTCAATATTCTTGATTCCTTTCTCACTTCTCCAAATTCTTGGTGTCAGATCTTCTTGGTACGGCACAATTATCTTGACGTTCTCCCAAGGTGTCTCAAACTTGTCTTCTATATGGAATCATGTGGGCGTCTTTTGATTAGATCTTTGACTATGTGAAAATCAGGAAGTGGATCGTCGTAGAATTCTCCTTGAGCATACTCTTCAGGTTCAAGTCCCATTAGCTTTTCAGCAGCCATCTTCTTGACGTCTCGAATGAAATTCAGCTTCTTGAGAGCTTCTGCGTTGTTCAGCTTCTGAAGTTTATCTTTCTCATTGTCTTCTACTCATTCAAGAAATATCAGATCAGTAGCTTTCTCTTTGAGTTCTTTTTCCTTTTGCTTTGAAGCTTTCTTTCTTGATGATGAGGATGGTTAATCGATTGAGGGATTGCTGAAGTAGGAGCAGATCTAGGCTTTGCAACCTGTGGGACTTGTGAAGTGGAAATCGGAGGGACAGATGTGGGTAATGTAACACCGAAGTCACAGAGACTTACCGTTTTCATCATACTAGAGGTGAACTCATTCTGATGGCCTGAAAATAATGGTGATAGCGATGTTGCATTGTCAGGACTTCCTTCCAATCCTTGGTCAACATCCATGAAGGATGAGCCTATAGAAGTTCTCGAGAGGACACAAAGTCCTGGCTCAGTGTTAATAGGTTTATAAGGGTGAAAAACGGTTAAGGCTAGTGAGTCGTTGGGTGCGGTGGAGGATGAAGGTTCAGGCTGAGAAGATGTGGATGGTTCAGAGCTAATGGAGGATGGGATGATTGATTTTGAAGTTGTTTGTTCACAAGTACGTTGCCTTTTCTCCCCCTCATGATGATCCGAATCATCGGTGTCATCATGCTTACGCTTAGGCAAGCGTTCTTGATCACGGCAAGTGGTGGTAGGGATGAATGGTGAGGGCTAGGATGTTACGTACTTGAATGAGGTGAGGTTGAAGGATGGATTCAGATAGTAGTCTATCAAGGAAATACTCGGATAGATCAAGAATATTCATTTGGGTAGGGTCAGGGTGAGAGGTAGATGGAGTGGATGTGGGTATGATGGTATTAGGTGTAATGGAAGATGGATGAGTTCCTATGGAGGGAGTTGGGTGTGATCTTTGGTCTGCTACGCTTGTTGGGACTACAGGACATAGGTCTTGTAAAAGTGAAAGCTTGAAAGCTAGAAGTTCAGACCTCAGATCCTCCCTAGTTAAACTAGCAAAAGAAGAAAAACATGACCTAAAAGAAGTATCAGTTCTCACAACATCACTAAGAATAGCGGTGCCATGGCCTGCTGGGGAGTATAGTGTGACAAGACTTCCAACCGTCATTGACTTATCTCTGGTTGTTAAGACATGAGGTAATGAGCTTGTATCAGTGTGTGCATAAATAGAAGGTTGTGCCCTAGAAAATGATAAAAAATCTGGGATTGTGGACACGAGACCTAACGTGCATTGGCTTGCAGTGTGGGGCGGTTCACTGATGGGTTCCCCTTGTTGGGTTTAAACAACCATCTGTTGGGAGACGGTTGAGTGGTCTTGGTTTGGTTCACTTTGCGCTATTGTACTCGATGTAGTGACTTCTACCCGGGAACTGACAACGTCAGAACCTGTTCTTATGGGTTGAGTTCGGATTATTGTAGTGACTGGGGATGATGAAACAATAGTAGCACTAGAGGAGGAGACATCAGCTCTCTTGGATTGAGTCTCACCTGCCCTCTTCTTTGGTTTAGTCACTCTTGGACCCTTACTTCGACTCGGCTTTGAGTTCCCTTAGGTAGACACAGTGGGGTTTGACTGTGTCGTAGGGATAGAAGAGATACTAACCTTATATTCAGCAACATGAGGATCATTGGGAGCAGCAAGGTTGAGGAGTGCCTATGGGATAGGCATAGGTTGCGTTTGAACTTTGTCCTCCGTGTTCTTTAAGTATTTCATCATCGGAAGTTCTAGCAACTCCTTGTCAGGTCTTCTTGGAATGTTGGAGTCCTCCTTCATGAAATGATCGATGAGAATTGAGAACCAACGTACATATGGGATGTACTTGGTCTTGCTGTTGGATCTCCTTATTTTTAGCTGCTCGAGAAGCTCCATCCAGATTAGCTGGGCCCAATCATAATTTTTGGAAAATATCACTCCATGGACCAGCTTGAGAAAATGAATATTGCATCGATCATGACCAGATTGTTTGGGCGACATGCGCTTATTTAGTATGTAGAAAAGGGTTCTCCATGGTCGGGGTAGAAGGTTGCCATGGAATTCAGAGAATTGGGTTAAAGGAGATGGGTGGCCAACCTTCAGAATGTCGTTGAGTAGGTCCTTATCAGTGGGAAATGGGTCATATGATGAGGTTATGGGTAAATGTAGGAGGGCGCGGAGAGTATCATGGGTGACTTGGACAATGGTGTTGGCTATTTGGGCTTGAAAGGTGGAGTTGGTATTTTCGGTGGTGGTGAATGTGCCCCAAAATTGTCGCAAGTAGATCTTTGGCACTTTGGAAGATATGATGTGTGCTTGCCATAGTGGGTGCCCTTTGAGAATGGAGATCACCACTTTGTCTTGACACTTGAAAGTAGTGGGGTCAATCAGGAAATTATTGTCCTTGATCTCAATCCAACTGTCCCTTAGGTACACTTCCTCCTCAATTACGAAAGCCATTATGCCTGAATTGCACATATAAAAACACTTGTGATTAGAAAAATTGGTTTTGGGGTTGGATTTTATGATGAAAAGGTTTCAGGTTAATTGGGCTTTGGATTTGGTCAGATGGACTTGATTGTTGGGTAGTTTGGACTAAACGGGCTAAGGGTAGTTATTGGGCCATAGGATCCCGGGAAGGGGATTTCGGGAAAGGGAATTAGTTTTTTAGAATCTCGAGGGGGGGGGGGGGGGTTAAAACTCGGGTAATAGGATTTCGGGTAGGAGATTTAGGGAGAAAGATTTCGATAGTCCCACTTTCAAAATTTCGGGCTTCCACTCAGTAAAGGATTTCAGATCTCCAAATTTAGTAAGATTTCGAATGGAATTTGGGTTTTGGGCTCAAGGATTTCGAATTAGGTTTTCGGAGATGGGGATTTTGGGAGAGGATCTCGGGGGCCCGAATTTAAAGATCTCGAATAGATTTTATTGGGAAGGGATTTCGGCTGGGATGGTTTTCGAGAATGGGAATTCGAAAGGTTGTAAAGATGAAGATCTCAGGAGCCCTAAACTGAATGATTTCGGCTAGTTAGTGTTTGGCTATGGCGGATTCAATGTTCAAGGGAAGGTGAAAGTGCTTGGTGAAAAAGATATGGTGATGATGGAGGCGAGGGTGGTTTCCAGTGGTTGGAGCCGGCTCCCTCGTCGTCGTTTTCAAAGATGTACCTGCAAACACATATAAAGTAACGAATATACAAAGAATAACGACAACCTTAAGAGATTTATGGAGAAGATGTCCGGAGAAGATGAGACTTTGAAAGAAGAAACTCTTGAGTGTTTTTGAGCATAATTGTGAGAGAGAGAATGAGGAAGAAGATGGTTTCAACCGTTTCTGGACTTAAGTACCCGCAGGAAAGAAAGAATAAAATCTTTTTGGCTTTTTTTTATTTTTGGAAACTGAATCAATTTAACTGTCTGCGCTTCTTTGTTATGGAGCAGCAGTCAGTCCATGCAATTTTGGACGCGATTTTCACTATGGGTCATCCGGAAACAGTCTCTCTGTGCTTTTTAGTACAGGGGTAAGACTACGTACATCCGACCCCCCCTTACCCCACCGTAGGTGGGAGCCTTTGCGGCACTGGGGTAAATGAAAATGAAATGAAAATGAATCAATTTAACTGACTTAAAAATCCCAACTGACTCAAATAAAAAGAGAAAAATATTTTTGTGATTTTCTATTTTATGAAAAAAATTGCGGATACTAAATTAAAGTACTCCCCATCAATTACAGCACTGAGACCAGACTAATTTTGCTCCCCCTCAATGTTTGCACATTTTAGGGAAACTGACTGACTGACCAAGAAACTGACTCAATAAAAACTTACATAAAAAATAAATAAAATAAAATAAAATAAAATAAAACTCTCCCTATACTTGTGCACGGTATTAAAATTCCAAATTCAGCATTCCCAGTTTAGAGACCACGAACTAAAATATTTTCTCATCCAAAGCTTTTGTGAATAGATCAGCCAACTGTAGCTCAGTGCACACAAAGTATAGGTCCACATGACCTTTTTCAATATGATCTTTGATTAAATGGAATCTCAGGTCAATGTTCTTAGTGCGAGAATGATGAACCGGGTTGCATGAAATAGCAATCGCACTTTTTGAGTCACTGTAAATCGGAATGTGGTCAAAATAGAATCCAAAGTCGCGTAATTGAGTCCTCATCCATAATACTTGTGAACAACAACTAGCAACAACAATATATTCAGTCTCCGCTGTAGATGTGGACACACAATTTTGCTTCTTTGAGGACCAACAGACCAGCTTTTCTCCAAAAAATTGAGCATTACCAGAAGAACTCTTTCTGTCCATTTACATCCAGCGAAATCCGCATCAGTGAACGCAATCAGATCAAATGCATTCTCCTTAGGATACCAGAGTCCTATATTAGGAGTTCCTTCCAGATAACGAAGAATTCTTTTCACATCAAGCAGATGGGATTCCTTTGGATTTGCTTGAAAGCGAGCACATAGACAAGTAGCAAATATAATATCAGGTCGGCTCGAGGTCAGATACAACAATGAACCAATCGTTCCCCTATAAGTGGTAACATTCACAGACTTTCCCGATGGGTCAGTATCAAGCTTACACGCAGGAGTCATCGGGGTTTTCACAGGGGTGTTGTTCTCTTGACCATATCTCTTCAGCAAATCATGAATGTATTTGGACTGATGTATGAAAATTCCGTCAGGCAATTGTTTAGCTTGTAGTTCAAGAAAGAAATTCATTTCGCCCATCGTGCTCATTTCGAACTTAGATTGCATCAGACTTCCAAACACAGTGCACAGTGCTGGATTAGTGGAACCAAAAATGATGTCGTCAACATAGATCTGAACCAAGATGATGTCGGACTCATAACTCTTGATGAAGAGAGTAGTATCAATTGTTCCTTTTGAAAAGCCAGAATCAACCGGGAAATCAGATAATTCCTCATACCAAGCTCTCAGGGCTTGTTTGAGTCTGTACAAAGCTTTATCCAGACGATAAACGTGATCTGGATATTTCTCACTGAGGAAGCCTTCTGGTTGATCCACATAAACTTCTTCTTTCAAGATCCCTTCAAAAATGCTGTTTTGACGTCCATTTGATAGATGGTGAAGTTTTTGTGTGCGGCATAAGCCATGAACAGTCGAATGGCTTCAATGCGAGCAAATGGAGCGAACGTCTCATTGTAATCGATGCCTTCTTGTTGATTGTAGCCTTTCACAACTAATCAGGCCTTATTGCGAATCACGATCCCATCCCCATCCTTCTTGTTCTTGAATATCAACTTAGTGCCTATGATTGATTTTCCAGGGGGCCGAGGCACAAGTGACCACACTTTCAGTCTCTCAAATTGATTGATTTCTTCTTGCATGGCGATTATCCAATCAGGATCAGCTAACACTTTGGTGACATGAGTAGGCTCGGTTTGACTTAGGAAATAAGAAAACAGACATTCATTCTCGGTAGCAGATCGTGTGCACACTCCACTTGAAGGATTTCCAACTATGAGATCAGATGGATGAGCACGTGTCCATTTTCTAACATGAGGGAGCGGCTGAGCATTATTGTTGGGTTGTTGATCAACATAAGGGTTTTCAGTATGAGGAACAGATGAAGATGTAGGATCAGTGGATGGAGGTGTTGTAATTTCAATCTCAGCTGTGGTTGCAGGAGATGATGAAGTTGATGCGAGAGTAGGCGTTGCAGCTGTAGATGCAGTAGTGGGTGTAGGAGATGGATCGTGTGGTTTTGGATTCGCATATATTTGGTCAAACAGATGATCGAGATCCACTGTGTTGGAATCAGGTGAGATAGATGAGGCGGGTAGTTGTGCTAGAACACCAGTGATATCGGGTTCTGAACCGATGTGTCTAGAAGCTTGTTCTTCTTTCTTGTCAAAGGTCACATTGATGCTTTCAATGACCTTCTTTCTGTCTCTGTTGTATACTCGGTAAGCTTTAGACAAAGAGGAGTAGCCAATAAACACGCCTTCAAAAGCTTTCGGATCAAACTTGCTTCGATCTTCCCTGTCATTAGCCACGAAACACTTGCATCCAAAACTCTTAAAAAAGAAACACTGGGAATTCGGTGGTTGATCAGCTCATACAGTGTCTTTCCAAACCTTTTGTGAATTGAGGTCTTGTTCTAAGTGAAGCAAGCAATGTTGATAGCTTCAGCCCAGAGAGAATGTGGAAGTTTGGAATGGATCAGCATGGTTCTTGCAGCTTCCACACGAGTTCTTTTCTTTCATTCAACCAACCTGTTCTGCTGTGGGGTCTTTGCTGTAGAGAATTGCTGAATGATGCCAAGAGTCTCATAGAATTCGCCGAGTTTCTGGTTCTTGAACTCAGTGTCGTTGTCAGATCGTATGAAGAGGATGGTTGCCTGGAGTAGATTCTGAGTAGTACGGATGAAGGTGATGATGATGTCTTTTGTCTCGTCTTTGGATCGTAAGAACCGGGTCCAAGTGTATCTTGAGTAGTCATCTACTATAACCAGGACATATTTCTTCCCATTGATGCTTTGTGTACGCATGGGCCCACAAAGATCCATGTGAAGCAATTCAAGAGGACGTGTAGTAGATGATGTCATTTTCATCTTGTGAGAAGATCTTTTCATTTTTCCAAGTGTGCACGAATCGCACATATGATTACATTTGCTTTGCAGTGCTGGCAGACCAGTAACGAGCTTCTTTGATGAAAATGTATGTAGATCACGGTAGTTCAGATGAGACATCCTCTTATGCCACAGTTGATTTAGTTCATAGGAAGCTCTTGACAGCAGACTGACATCAGAATTGGGAAACACAGTTTTCAGCACAATGGTGTAGTGACTGGATTTGCATCTACACCTCAGAATGGTGTTCCCTTGATCATCCTTCACACAACACTTGTTAGCTCGAAATATGACTTTCATGCCCTTGTCGCAGAATTGTCTGATGCTAAACAAGTTGTGTGTTAATCCAGCAACATAAGAGACATCTTTGACTGTGACCCTGCTATTGCAGATATCTCCAAATCCAAGGATAGGAGCAGAGTCACTATTTCCAAATCTAACTTTCCCACCAAACTTGTCAACGTAGTTGCTCAACAGCTCTTTCTTCCCAGTCATGTGTGTGGAGCAACCTGAATCTAAGTACCACACATGACAGACGTGAAAAATTAAGTAGCCTTAGGTACCCATTTAAGGACGGGTCCATCCTTTTTATGTGAAGAAATATTTGAATCAGAAGTTGTGACACCTCAAAAAATTTAATAAAATAAAATAAATAAATTTTATTAGTTAGCAAAAGTATACTAACTAATAAAAGTGACATTTTTAGAGAATACAAATTAAAGATCGGAATTGAATTAAATCTACAATAAAAACTAACAAAAATATACTACCTCTACACAAATAATAACACCGACACACCCATATTCACATGGGAACTATACTTCCCCACATCTGCATAATAAAATGGGTGGATTAGCTTCACATTTATGGATAAATGGATAACCAACGTATGGAAGTTGGAGTACTTGATCCGATCCAAGATAAAAACAAGCTACCCTACGGTACATATATACATAGATATACACCTATATATATGTATGTATTGAACCTACGAAAACCACAACCCACAAAACCAGAAGCAAGAAAGAAAAGAAAAGAGAGTGAGAAATAGATAGGGGATTAGGGTGGGAGAATAGAGATACGAAGAGTCCAGCTGGAGCCGTTGCCGCCGCACAACACATCGTCACACCGGAGTGTCGTCGGACTGTTGGTCTATACGCAGGAGGAGAAGCCGACTGACGCCGGAGAGCCCTACCACCGTCGGAGTTGATGAGACGGAATCCCCTTGGTCTCGTTTACCGTCGGCAAGACCGGCGTTGCTAATTCCTTCTGTGGGATCAACGCACTGTAATCTTCCTTACTCTGCTGCTGCGTTTTTCTTGTTTCTTTTAGATGACTGGGCTGAGCATTAAAACATGGGATTGGGTTATAATAATAATATTAATAATCCAGTTAGCAGAATCTTAGTCAGACATAATTTGATATTATTCACTTTTATATAAGTGGTCATTTTCTTCGAATAATAATGTAAATTCTAATGCAGAAGAAAATTTTTTAGATTCGTTAACGGGCTGATTAATAATAATGTATGTGGTTTATTTCAATTAGTTTTGTAAGATTAATTAAAATATGACTCAACTAAATTAACTTAGTAAATTAAATAAAAGTAAAACCATTATAAGAATAAAGTAAAATGTGATTCATACGGTTTAATAATATTAAAATGGTATATTTATGATTTTGATTGTTTATAAAATTTAAGGTATGATATTTTAGGCTATTTTTATCAGGATTAATTGAAGTAATTATATGATTCCGATTTTTTTTTTATTTACATAAAATGAATTTATACTGAGTGGATGGAGTAAATTAGGTGAATTAATGACCTGGCTATTTTAAGATGAATAATATATCAGTTATCATAAGTATTATAGTAGATTAATAAAGAACAGATTTAATTAATGGCAAGTAATGAAATTAAAGTAATTATGAAATGAGAATATTTTAAACATATTTACATTATAATTCGAATATTTTGATGAAGTTTTAATATTAGATAAAGGCAAGGCTGAATTTAGAAATCGTAATAAGGTGGATTAAGAAATAAAGTGGTAAAATTAATAAAAGTAATGAATAAAAAACATCGAAAAGTAAAATAAAAAGGGGAAAATCGGGTAAAATTATTACAAATAGAATTAATGACTAATTATATCATCTTGATTAAAAAGGTGATTACTTAGAGATAAGAATAGAGGAAGAAATAGGAGCATCGGATTAGAGGTAAGTTTCTCTGCTGATAAGCGTTTTATTAACGTATTTTATACAATAATTTATAAACGCTTTTATACTTAAAAGAATAAAACTTTCACACATATATCTCGCTTTGCAAGAAATAATATAACCGACAATTGGATCAAATACGAGGATGAAAAGACACACGAAGAATCCCGACAAGTAAAGGTCAACCAAATGCATCCCGAAGAACAAAAGAAAAAGAGGAAAATACACCAAAGGGGTGAAAGCCGTCCGGCTTTCACCAAAACCGGTCGGTTTTCACCAACCAGTCATCCAGTTGCCTTCCGAAGATGAAGGAAAAGCATCCGGAGCAAAACAAGACGAAAGCCGCCCGGCTTTCATGAAAGGTGCCCGGCTTTGGGCGCCGTGGAATTTGTTCAATAAATCGAACCAAAAGCCGCCCGGCTTTCGGCCCTTGGAGCGGAGAAGCTTGTTTTAAACGCGCAAAAGCCGCCCGGCTTTTGCTAATGTCGCCCGCCTTTTGCCTGGAGCTGATTAAAACAAGCAACGGTCATCACAATCATTCGGGCAAAACACCAAATCCCATTAAGGAGCTTGCTTCCTTGTCCGAAAATGGCCGTTGAGAACTTCATATTTAAGAGGATTGAAGCCCTCTCAATACATATTCCATATTCTATACACTTTACTTCCACTTTGGCATCCCATGAGCAACCCCTTGGTCTTGGGAGAAGTTCTACACTTGGGGAAAGCTTTGTCCACCATAGCTTTGGAGTTGTGGTATCATTTTCTTATGTATTTTATTGTATTTTATCATTTCAATACTTGTAATTTCATTATGAATTGTTCTAGCTAATTTTCTATAGCCAAGGTTAGGGATGAAACTTTACGCACTCTAAGTGTTTGATGTATGTTCTCAATCAAATTATTATAATCTTTCCTTTATATTTTAATGTGTATGACTACGGTGTACAACGTATGATTATATCGTTGGGTTTATTTGAGCAATTAACATTGAGTTATAAACCGTGCACTTAAAGGTTAAACATATTCTAATTGTGGATAGAAATATACCTCAATTGAGTATGGTGGTTTTTATAATGTCCTAATCTTCAATGGGGTTAATTTTAGATGAATGTGAACCGTGACGGGATTCACACGTAGAATTAATCACAATCTCGCTGCCGTAACAGGAGTTAGAATACTTTAGTGACATTCCACTCATAAGAATTAGCGAAAGAACATATATTCATCACTAGGAGTCATTTAGGAGTAACCCCGAACCCTTGGTTGCTTTTATTATCTCTTAAAAAACCAAAAATCTTTACTCTCTTCTTAAGTCTTTTACTAAACCGCTTTCACTTTTGAATCATATAAGCAACGTTTCCTTGTGTTCGACCCGGTATTTTTACCGGAATTTATTACTACATTGGCACTTGTACACTTGCAAGTTTCAGTCGATCAAGTTTTTGGCGCCGTTGCCGGGGAAACGGTTTTGTTTTATACGATTCAACAAAAATTCCTAAATTTTCCCTTTACATTTCACTTGGTATTGTTTTAAATTTTGTTGTGTAGACAAGCTCTTAGTGCATGCTATTGAGAAGTCAAGGCTCTACAAACCTTGAACTTATCAATCTTGAAATCGAGAGAGCTTGTAGAAGGAATCGGAAGAAGGAAGCAAAAGCACCAACAATGCTTCCTACACTCAATGAAAGGAAGAGGCCCGTCATTGCAACAACTCCTTCTTGCATCGTACTCAGCGAGGCGGCACGAGACTATGATTTGCGGAAGAGCTACTTCAACGCTATGCCGCACTTTTATGGACAACCAAGGGAGAATCCATTAAATTTTATCACTGAGTTTATGGGTTCATTCAAGGTGTTCCAAGGAATGGCCTAAATGAAGGTGATCTTAGGCTCAAATGCTTCCCCTACACCTTGAAGGGAGCGGCAAGAGGGTGGTTTGTAGAGCAAGCACCGACATCCTATACTACTTGGGATGAAATATACAATGTTTTCATCTCCAAGTACTACACCCCAACAATGACGCAAGAGCTACGACAACGAATCTTCAACTTCAAACAACAAGTTGGAGAACTCTTTCAAGACGCATGGAGGCGTTTCAAGTCTTTGTTGAAGGAATGCCCCCATCATCGCATTCCTCTTGACCTTCAAATAGACACTTTTTACAATGGCTTGAACCCATCTTGTCAAGCTATTGTGGACAATCGAGCGGAGGGATACATCGGCAACAAAACCGAGACAGAAGCTTTTAGAATTCTTGAGTCCATTGCTTCAAATCCTCAACTTCAAGGAGGAGACATCAAGGTGGCGGGAGTGAATGAGATTTCTATCACTCATGAACTAGACAAAAGATTTGAAGAATTTCAAATCAAAGTCCAACAAAATGTGCAAACATCAATTCAAACGGCTTTGCAAGCCGTTATTGGAGGCGTTCAACAAGTAGCGAATGTGGAGAGTGTCTCCAATGTGGAAGGTAACTCATCTCAACATCTTGAAGATGTTAGTTAATTACATGAACTCTTACGAGCAACGAGGAAACCAAGGAGGAAATAATTTCTCCAACAATCAACAAAGGTACAATCAAGGGAATAATTA
The DNA here is from genome assembly GCA_945859875.1 of Cuscuta europaea. Classification (NCBI taxonomy): domain Eukaryota; kingdom Viridiplantae; phylum Streptophyta; class Magnoliopsida; order Solanales; family Convolvulaceae; genus Cuscuta; species Cuscuta europaea. Next base: position 8,395,644 of record CAMAPE010000006.1, read on the forward strand.
TAAGCCGCAAAGAAATTCTTCAACCCAACAATCCGGAGTTCCTACATTCGGACAATCCAAAGAACCTACTATGGAGGAGATGATGAAGCTTCTCACAAAGAATGTAGCTGCTATGAAAGTCCAAAATGAAGAAAACCATAGTAGAATGGAGGCATCCATTGGAAATCTCCACAATCAATTCACCAAACTTGACATGCGTTTTGAAGATCAAAATAGGAAGCTTAATCAACGCATGGACAGCCTTGAGCAACATACCAAATCGTCCATTCGCAATTTGGAAGTTCAAATTGGTCAACTTGCTCAAGAAAGGACCACTAGAGAGCATGAAAGATTTCCCACAACAACGGAGGTTAATCCAAGAGAAACGGCTATGGCAATCACTTTGAGAAGTGGTAAGGAAATGAAGGGGGCAGTTATTCAAGATGTACCCTTGGAGAAGCAAGGAGATGAAAAGCTAGATGAGCATGTCTCATTACCACCACCCATGGAAACATATGTTCCCCCTATTCCCTACCCTCAAAAGTTGAAGAAGAAGGATGAGAAAAAGCAATTCAAGAAGTTCCTAGACATTTTTACCAAGTTGAGCATCAACATCCCTTTCGCTGAGGCTATAGCGGAAATACCCTCATATGCGAAATTTCTGAAAAATATCCTCAATAACAAGAAGTTAGTGGATTTTGCAACCATACCACTCACGGAGGAGTGTAGTGCTATCATCCAAAACAAACTACCTCCAAAGTTGAAGGACCCCGGAAGTTTCACCATTCCTTGTTCTATTGGGAGTCTAGGAGAAGTAAGGTCCCTTTGTGATCTTGGAGCTAGCATCAACCTTATGCCCCTCTCCTTATTCAAGAAGCTAGGTGTGGGGGAACCTAAACCAACAACTATAGCTCTTCAATTAGCGGATAGAACAATCCGTTATCCCATCGGAGTGGTGGAAGATGTTCTTGTGAAGGTGGGCAAATTCTATCTCCCGGTTGACTTTCTTATTTTAGAGATGGATGAAATGGAGATTCCGGTTATTCTCGGGAGGTCATTTCTAGCCACAGCGGGCACTCTTATTGATGTCAAGAACGGAATAGTGAAATTCCGTATTGGAGAAGAGGAGCAAGAATTTCATGTTTGGGAGTCCCTAAAGAATCCTCCTAACGACTCCACATGTTTTAATATCAATGATTTTGATAATATACCTCAAGGTACTCCAAAGCGGGAAGTTCATGAGGATTCTCGTATCTACATGGAGAAGATTGAAGCATGGCATGACAAAACGAAAGGTGAAATAGAACTTCAAATTGGGCATAGAGTGCTTCTTCATGACTCAAAGTTCCGGTTGTACCTCGAAAAACAGAAATCTCCTTGGTCGGGACCGTTTACCATCACCGAGGTCCAGCCATTTGGAACAATGATGATCCAACAAGGAAGTAATCCACCTTTTGTTGCGAATAGCCATCATCTGAAGCTGGACAAAGAGTACTACACCACCTCCTACCCATCCAAGAAATGATCACGAAGAACGTCCGGCCAACGACGTTAAAGAAGGCGCTTATTGGGAGGCAACCCAATCTCATATCCTTTTTAATTACATGTTTTGTTTCTTTTGTGTTTTTATACTCCTATTGCTTGTGGACAATGCAATTCAAGTGTAGGGGGCGAGAAAAAGGCAAGAAGTTCGAAGTCTTTAAGCGAAAGTTCAACAAAAAAGGGCGAAATAGGTGAAAAAGGCGAAAGCCGCTCGGCCTCTACCAAAAGCCGCCCGGCTTCCTTATCAATTCCAGGTATTTTTCTCGCAACCGAAAGGCGCCCGGCTTTCGCCACAACCGCCCGGCTTTGGGCTCCGTAGCTTTATTCACATTTATTTAAATCGAAACCCGTCCGGGTTTCGTGTAAGTCGCCCGGCTTACGTGCGCAGGAATCCTACTGTAAAGCGAAAGCCGCCCGGCTTTCGCCAAAGCCGCCCGGCTTACGGGTTGCGAAATTGTTAAAACACTGCCTTTTAAACACAAACACACACACCCCTTGCAAACATCGGCCGGCGTTCGAACACACCAGCAGAGCCTAACATCGTTTTCTCTCATTTCTTCCTCTTCTTCAAGCTCAAATCAGGTATTTCTCAATCACTTTCACTTCTTAATCCTTATTTCACAACTTTTACATCATTTAATCGATAGTTTTGATTGCTCTTCCCAATTTCAAAATTTAGGGTTTATGCAAATTGATAGCTATTAGGCCAAATTCATTGCATGATATCTTTTTATTGTTGCCTATATTGCTTGTATGAACCATTATAACCTATTTTCAAGTTGTTATTTTCAAAAATTTTGAAATTTTTGCTACTTGATTAAAATTGGGGCTTAGGGTTCGAAATTCTTGTTTAAATTTGGGGATTTTCAATTGAATTATTGTGATTAATTGTTGATGAATGAGATTGTGAGTATGTTGTCCCTTGTTGTCCCATATTGTGATTATAGTCATTTTTTAGGGGAATCCATGTCAAAATGTTTTGAGAAATTGATTAGAAATTGTTTGAGTTTGTAGGTTGAAATGGCTTCAAAGGGCAAATCTGTGAGAAATGAGGCTGGCCCGAGCAACCCCAAGCAGGCTAGGAACAACAAGGCACCCGCGGCCTCCTCCACCATCTTGCCGGCTAGTCGGTTTGTCAACACCCAATGCTACGAGTGTTACCTAGAGTCCCGGGACAACGACTTTGTGATTGAAAAGACAGACTCACAACCTATTGATCACGAGTTCCAGCTCACCGCGGCCTTCGCTAATATCAATTGGGAGCCGGTGCTACATCTCCAAGACACTTTCTACCCGGAACTCGTCAAGGAGTTCTTCGCAAATGTTGACGGCAATTACGCCCAAAAGATGATTGAGAGCCGAGTGAAATGGGTCAAAATTACTATCACCAATGACCTTTTGAGCTCTCAATTTCACATCACGAAGTTTGGCACTCCTTTCGCCCCTTCCCAAGCCGGAACGATGAATAGCGACGGGAACTACAACCCCATGGATGCAATGCAATATTTTGGGTTGCAAGGACTTGATCTAATGACCAAGAACCTTGGCCAACCACACATCCGGACCCGGCTTTTGATGTACCTCTACTCGTTCAACGTCATGCCGAGAGCAAGTGGCTACAATATATTTCGAAGTGCCGACCTCTACTTTGCATATAGGATGCACACCGGGCTTGGTCGTCATGAGGGGATTCCTCTCTCGGGCATCATCATCAAACAATTATGGAGCGCGGTCTTAAGCAACAATCAAGATAAGGCCTTCATTTCCCCTATTTTGCTCTCTAAAATTTTTGAACATTTTGGTGTTAGTTTTAGAGGAGAAGAAGAACGGGAGATGCACGCCGTGCTTGATGATAGTGTCATGACACACCTTCGCTATTTCCAACCGCCGCATGGAGGACCATGGAGGTGCGTGGAGAAATTCCATAGAGTTGTACCGGAGGAGAATGAAGAAGAGATGATGGAAGGTGGGGAGCCCGCGGGAGGCCATGAGGAGTACCATGAAGAGGCAGCTCACGTACCCCAAGCCGGAGCTCATTACGACATGGACTACTTGACCGAGCAATTTGGTCAAATCCGCACGGAGCTTGCGGTACATAGACGGGACTTGAGAGATCAACGCCACACTATCCAAGGAATGGGGAGCCATTTGTGGAGCATGAACTACTATTGTCAAGAGCTGGGGAGACATTTCAACATACCACCACCGCCGCCCTACGATCCAAACTTCTTTTTTCCTTCCAGAGAAGATGGAAATGAGAATGATGAGTAAATTTGACAAAAAAAAAGGGAAGTGTACTAAACTTAAAACAATTCTTATCTAGTCTAGCTAAAACTCCTTTTTGTTGTTAATTTGACTCTAATGTATTTTTGTGCTATGTATGTATTACCTTGCATTGATTGCTCTTTGTGATCCACATTGAGACATTGTGGAACAAGTGTAGGGGTGGTCTTTAAACTTCTAAATTGCAGGATTTTTTCTCCTTAATTTGTTCACTTTTGGTCCATATGTTTTTCAAAAATATTTTAGCAAAACCCTTGTCCTCCAAAACGTTTTTCAAAAGAATTTTTCTTAAGGTTTTGACTTAATAATTCCACAAAAAAAAGTTTTAAAATTGCTTGAGGACAAGCAAAGCTCAAGTGTGGGGGTATTTGATAAGCGTTTTATTAACGTATTTTTTACAATAATTTATAAACGCTTTTATACTTAAAAGAATAAAACTCTCACACATATGTCTCGTTTTGCAAGAAATACTATAACCGAGAATTGGATCAAATACGAGGATGAAAAGACACATGAAGAATCCCGACAAGTAAAGGTCAACCAAATGCATCCCGAAGAACAAAAGAAAAAGAGGAAAATACACCAAAGGGGTGAAAGCCGCCTGACTTTCACCAAAACCGTCCGGTTTTCACCAACCAGTCATCCAGTTGCCGTCCGAAGATGAAGGAAAAGCATCCGGAGCAAAACAAGACGAAAGCCGCCCGACTTTCATGAAAGGTGCCCGACTTTGGGCGCCGTGGAATTTGTTCAATAAATCGAACCAAAAGCCGCCCGGCTTTTGGCATAAGCCGCCCGGCTTTCGGCCCCTGGAGCGGAGAAGCTTGTTTTAAACGCGCAAAAGCCGCCCGGCTTTTGCGAATGTCGCCCGCCTTTCGCCTGGAGCTGATTAAAACAAGCAATGGTCATCACTATCATTCGGGCAAAACACCAAATCCCATTAAGAAGCTTGCTTCCTTGTCCGAAAATGACCGTTGAGAACTCAATATTTAAGAGGATTGAAGCCCTCTCAATACATATTTCATATTCTACACACTTTACTTCTACTTTGGCATCCCAAGTGCAACCCCTTGGTCTTGGAAGAAGTTCTACACTTGGGGAAAGCTTTGTCCATCATAGCTTTGGAGTTGTGGTATCATTTTCTTATGTATTTCATTGTATTTTATCATTTCAATACTTGTAATTTCATTATGAATTGTTCTAGCTAATTTTCTATAGCCAAGGTTAGGGATGAAACTTTACGCACTCTAGGTGTTTGATGTATGTTCTCAACCAAATTATTATGATCTTTCCTTTATATTTTAATGTGTATGACTACGGTGTACAACGTATGATTATATCGTTGGGTTTATTTGAGCAATTAACATTGAGTTATAAACCGTGCACTTAAAGGTTAGACATATTCTAATTGTGGATAGAAATATACTTCAATGGGGTTAATTTTAGATGAATGTGAACCATGACGGGATTCACGCGTAGAATTAATCACAATCTCGCTGCCGTAACAGGAGTTAGAATACTTTAGTGACATTCCACTCATAAGAATTGGCGAAAGAACATATATTCATCACTAGGAGTCGTTTAGGAGTAACCCTGAACCCTTGGTTGCTTTTATTATCTCTTTAAAAACCAAAAATCTTTACTCTCTTCTTAAGTCTTTTACTAAACCGCTTTCACTTTTGAATCATATAAGCAACGTTTCCTTGTGTTCGACCCGGTATTTTTACCGGAATTTATTACTACATTGGCACTTGTACACTTGCAAGTTTCAGCTGATCATCTGCCAATCAAAAATTGTTTCCTCGTATTATATGCTTATTATGCATTATGTGATTAAGTTTGAATTGTGAATTTTGTGTATGTGAATTTGAGAAGATATTATATATATGGTAGTTGAGAAATATAAATTAAGTACTTTTGGGGTATTAAATATTTTTAAATACCTTCGAGACTTTTTAGAGAAATTCAGAAGTATTTTTGAAGTATTATTTAATTGAAGATAAAATTTACATTTTTATAAGAAGTGAGCATCTCGGGAGTAATCCGAGGTGTCAGTTTTCCACATCTGGATAAATGTGGAGGGTGATTAGGGATGCTACTACTAAGAAGTACAATTTGAATTTAAAGTGACTTCTGGATCTATGATCCCTTTTAAGAAGAAGTTATAGTAGTAGTTCTAATCATTCAAGAATTTTAAAGGTGGGGTGGTTGGGTTCCGACCACTCGGGATGACTTACTACTCGGAGGGCTTGGAATCCTTTTTAGGGGGTGTGCACACTTAAGGTAGTCGTTTCGTTTCCATTAGCAGTTGTGGTACCGGCAAAAGTCCCGGGGTGGTCGTACATAATAACGTAACCACCGGGCTCAACCAGAATGTTGAGCACCGCCCTTCTAAATTACTAGGAAAATAGAGAAGAAGTGAATTTTGAGAAATTCTAAGAGAATAGTTACTATAGTATTTTTGAAGAAAAGTTGAGGACTTTGATAAAGAAGTGATTTTGAGAAAAATCAAATAGAAGAGAATTTTGGCGGAGTGTGTTATTTTTATATAGTATTATATGAAAAACTATTTTTCGCCAAACCTGATTATTTTACGGGGTTGGGTAGTACTTACTTAGCTCTAAAGCTAATTTTTGTTTTCTTTTCTTTGTTTTGTTTTCTGCGCTTTATTTGTGCAGGTGATGATGGCTATGTTGATTGTTGATTGCATGCGTCTGAGAGCGGTTGCTAGATGCCTTAGTAAAACCTAGACATGAATGAACATTTTAGTTACGTTGAACATTTGTTTCTTCATATTACAATTAATTATAACTGTTTGGTCTTAGTTGCCTGTACATCCGGTTAAGAGATGACCGGATGTGGCGGTAACACCTGTTTCCCTATTTAAATTATTTCCGCTACAAGATTTTTATCAATTTCGAATGAATAAAGCAAGTTTATTATCAATAAATTATTATTTCAAGTATTATTTTTGGGTGGGAAATTGGGGGTGTTACAAATTGGTATCAAAGACTTTAGTTTTTCGAAGGGATTAGGACACGAGGTAATAGGTCGTAGGGAGAAATTCTGTCACAAAGACGACAACAGTCTAAGCTGGTTGGTGCATAATTGAGCCTTTGCGCTCGTCCAACTAACTGGGAATTTCTCTTTGTGCTGAAACATTGTTGTTCAAAATATTTGACGAAAACTATGGTCTCGAAGCGGGGATTTTCAAAATGTTTTCTAAAAAAAACTAGGAGAATGAACATACTAGGAAATTGGCGTTTCTAGGAACACGGTGAGAGGAGGAACCTTTGCGATACTATAGGATTATGAAATGCATGAGATTCATGCCTCTGTGAAGTATGTGGAATATGTGATATATGTGCTATCTGTTATAAGAATTTGAAGTTAGTAAAGAATTTGTATGATGTAGATGTTGGGTTTCGGGCAGAAAAACGAAGCGAAATAAACAAAAAAAATACTGCCCAAAAGTAAACAACCGGATCTGAGGTTCTTACTATAAACGAAATTACAAGATATAAGAGGGACTTACATAACAATCCTAATCAAGGATGTCTGACAGTCCGAGAAAACGATCCCGAGCTCTACCGGTATCCACACGCACGTGATTGGATCGGCCGCAAGGAACGTGCTAGCGTTCTCTTCTTTCTTCCTCTCTACTCTAGGTTTTAGAAGTGAATTTTAACTCTTAAAATTCGTGGGTCTATATAGTCCTATTTATAAGAGGATGAAAGAAGGAGTTTTATAGCTAATAAAACCCTCCAAGAGGCTCTAGCCCAATACCATTCGAAACCCTATTTCGAATTGGGCTAATCAGGCTATTTTAATGTTATTAACGAACATTAATGATCCAAATCACTTAGGTGTGTGACCCTGTAGGTTTATATATTATTGGCAATGGGCTAAAAAATTAATTCAAGCCTCACAAATCATAAGCGGTCTCTAACAAGGCATTATGACTATCCAAAATATATAAATGTCAATTAAATCTGACATAACCTTTTAATGATTAATTTGTGCTAATAATTCTCTTTTGTCAAACGATATCTTAATTGAGACAAGGTTAGGTCATGTCATCCTTGTTATTCTCAATTAATATTTCTTGATTACCAAGTAAGATTATTTTTGAACAAATGACACCTCATTTGAGCATGGCCATGCCAATTAATTTTACTTGTCAAGGGGCCCAATAGATATCTTTCTCTCGCTATACGAGAGTGACAAAAACTATCTTGATAATTCACTTACCACTACATGGTTCATAATATGTACAATCACCACCTTTATAATTACCCATTTAAAATAATATTTAATGGTGTTAATACATATTAATTCGCATGCAAGTAACCATGATTATCTCAAATATAAGAATATAGCACCTCATCATTATTGAGGACAACACTGATGACATATAACCTAGCAGTGTCCTCAAGTTGGGTCTGTCCAATGAACTTGTTCACTAACAAGCATATATGTTATTAACTTGATATCTCTATACCCATGACTAGTGGAATATAGCCATCAGTTAATCCACATAATGGTCTATTAATTATTAATGTCCCAGATTAATAATATTAGACCATGGACAATTAGAATATTATGCTTATTTTAAAGTGTAGCATTCCAAAATTAAGTCACGTACTTAATTAGCTACTAAACATAATATTCAGGGACTAAATATTAATAAAGAAAACTCACAATAATAGTTAACATAAAATGAGTTTGTGACTTTATTAATTAATGAGCATTAAATATTCATTGATAAATCATAAAGTATGATTGTCCTAGGGCATACTTCCAACAGTCTCCCACTTGCACTAGGACCAATCGTGAACAAAACGAATGCCTAATGCACTAGTATGACGTTCATGCTTTGCTTGTGGTAGTGGCTTGGTGAGCGGGTCAGCCACATTTGCATCTGTTGGTACTTTGCATATCTTGACGTCACCTCTATTGACTATCTCTCGAATGAGATGATATCGCCTGAGTACATGCTTTGATTTCTGATGTGATCTAGGTTCCTTGGATTGTGCAATGGCTCCATTGTTATCACAATATAAGTCCATTGGTCCAACAATACTAGGAACGACACCGAACTCAATAATGAATTTCCTTATCCATACTGCTTCTTTTGCTGCTTCTGAAGCAGCAATGTACTCAGCTTCTGTCGTAGAATCAGCCACCATGTCTTGTTTAGAACTCTTCCAGCTCACTGCTCCGCCATTGAGGCAAAACACCAATCCTGATTGCGATCTAAAATCATCCTTATCAGATTGGAACCCAGCATCTGTGTAACCATTTACAATGAGCTGATCTTCACCGCCATAGACCAAGAATACATCCTTAGTTCTTCTCAAGTACTTTAGAATATTCTTGACCGCTATCCAGTGATTATCACCTGGATCTGACTGGTATCTACTAGTCATGCTTAGAGTGCAAGCTACATCAGGGCGAGTACATAACATAGCATACATGATAGAACCTATAGCAGAAGCATAAGGGACTCTATTCATTCGATCTCGCTCATCTTGTGTTTGTGGACACTAAGTCTTGCTGAGATGTGTGACATGTGACATAGGCAAGAACCCTCTCTTGGAATCTTGCATATTGAACCTATGTAGGACCTTGTCAATGTAGTTACTTTGACTTAGTCCTATTAGCTTTCTAGATCTATCTCTATAGATCTTGATCTCTAACACATAGGATGCATCACCCAAGTCTTTCATTGAGAAACACTTTCCAAGCCAAGTCTTTACAGACGAAAGCATCGGAACATCATTCCCAATGAGAAGTATGTCAACTACATATAGGACTAGGAAAGTGATTGCACTTCCACTTAATTTCTTGTAAACACAAGGTTCCTCTTCGTTTTGATTGAAACCAAACTCTTTGATTGCAGCATCAAAACGAAGATTCCAACTCCGAGATGCTTGCTTCAGACCATATATTGATCTTTTGAGCTTGCATACCTTCCCAGCATTGATTGGATGTTCAAAACCCTCAGGTTGTATCATATACACGTCCTCATCTAGATTTCCATTTAGGAAAGCAGTTTTGACATCCATTTGCCAAATCTCATAATCAAAATGAGCGGCAATTGCTAAGAGAATCCGAATTGATTTAAGCATGGCAACTGGCGAGAATGTTTCATCATAGTCTATACCATGAATTTGTTTGTAACCTTTCGCCACTAAACGTGCTTTATAGACATCTACATTGCCATCTTTGTCTAATTTCTTTTTGTAGATCCATTTGCACTCAATGGTTCTACAACCATCAGGTAGATCAACTAAGTCCCAGACTTGATTGTCGACCATGGATCTCATTTCGGATTTCATGGCTTCTAGCCATTTATCGGAGCGAGGGCTCGATATTGCTTCTTGGTAGGTCAAAGGTTCATCTTCGTCTATTAATAATACGTCACGATGCTCAATTAAGATAAACATGTATCTAAATGGCTCATTACGTACCCTAGATGACCTCCTTGGAGCGAGTGCTACCTCAGATGTATCCACAACAACTTGTGGCTGAGATTGTGGGACTGCTTGCATAGTCTGACTATCTAGAACTTCTTGAATTTCTTCAAGCTGTATTTTACTCCCACTGATTCTTTCAGAAAGAAATTCTCTTTCTAAGAAAATACCATTACGAGCAACAAACACTTTGTTCTCTGATGGGTTGTAAAAGTAATATCCTTTTGTTTCCTTAGGATAACCCACAAATAAACACTTATCTGGTTTGGGTTCAAGCTTATTTGAAAGTAAATGTTTTACATAAACTTGACACCCCCAAATCTTCACAAAGGTTAGACTAGGAACTTTTCCTGTCCATATCTCATATGGTGTCCTTTTTGTAGCCTTTGTTGGAGCCCTATTGAGTATGAATGCAGCGGTTTCAAGAGCATAAGCCCAGAAAGAGATTTGTAGTTCAGCGAGACTCATCATGGAACGAACCATGTCTAACAAGGTCCGATTTCTCCGTTCGGACACACCATTCCATTGTGGTGTACCTGGCGGAGTGAGTTGTGAAACAATTCCACAACCTCTTAGATGATCACTAAATTCCTGACTCAAATATTCACCACCTCGATCTGATCGAATGGCCTTTATTGTTTTGCCAAGTTGATTCTGAACTTCATTCTGGAATTCTTTGAACTTTTGAAAAGCTTCATGTTTATGCTTCATTAGGTACACATAACCAAACCTACTGAAGTCATCAGTGAATGTTATGAAGTACTGAAAACCTCCCCTGGCCATTGTTGACATTGGGCCACATACATCCGAGTGTATGAGGTCCAATAAACCGTGAGCTCTTTCACCTTTACCAGTAAATGGTGACTTGGCCATTTTACCTAATAAACAAGATTCACACTCCTCGATTGATTCAAAATCAAAAGAGTCAAGAAATCCACTAGAATGGAGTCTTTTAATGCGCTTCTCATTTATATGGCCTAGTCTACAATGCCAAAGGTATGTTGGGTTTGAGTCGTTAGATTTAAACCTTTTTGTATTTATGTGATAGATGGGCATTTCAAGGTCTAGAACATAAAGTCCATTTATAAGACTAGCACTACCATAAAAGATCTCATTAAAATAAATAGAACAAGTGTTGTCCTTTAGTATAAAATGAAATCCTTTCTTGTCCAAACAAGAAACAGAAATTATATTCCTACTAATGGCAGGTACATGATAACAATTATCAAGTTCTAAAACTAAGCCCGTGGGCAAACTTAAAGTAAATGTTCCTATTTCTAATGCTGCAACTTTTGCACCGTTGCCTACTCGTAAGTCAACTTCACCTTTAGCCATCCTTCTACTCCTTGTCAGCCCCTGCACATTTGAACAAATGTGAGAACCACAACCGGTATCTAATACCCATGAAGTAGTAGTACTAACATTTACTTCTATCACATAGATACCTGAATTGGAAGCATCACCATGTCCCTTTCTTTTCAGTTCTTCCAAATACGCCTTGCAATTCCGCTTCCAATGACCGGTTTTGTTGCAGTGGAAACATTTTTGCTCTTCTTTAGAAGTAGAGCTGGCAACAGATTTGCCTTTACCCGAGTTCTTAACCAGAGTTTTGGATTTCTTGTTTCCACCAACCTTGCCTTTTCCAGGCTTCTTGAACCCCTTTCCCTTTTTGATCATCAAAACGTCACTCCGATTTTTCTTGATGTTTTGCTCAGCGGAGTTGAGCATTCCATGCAATTCGGTTAAGGTCTTCTCAAGACCATGCATATTATAGTTCAGAATGAACTGGTCATATGCCCGGGTGAGTGATGCGAGAATCACATCAGTAGCCAACTCTTGACTAATTGGAGATCCAAGTCTTTCCAAGTGGTCCCTATACCCAATCATCTTGAGTACGTGAGGTCCAACTGGGCTCCCATCAGTAAGCCTTGTGTTAAACAAAGCCTTGGTTGTCTCAAACCTTTCGATCCGTGCTTGTTTCTGAAACAAGTTCTTGAGTTCATTAGAGATGTCATGTGCACGATGATTCAGAAACTGTTTCTGAAGATTAGCTTCCATGATGGTTAACATCAGACAAGTGACATCAACTTCATCACGGACATGCCTTTCATAAGTATCTCTAGTGGCTCTAGGAGCATTGGCCGCTGGTTCAACAGGAATTGGTTGGTCAAGGACATATTCTTTACGCTCTTGCCTGAGAACAATTCTCAGATTCCTATCCCAGTCCATGTAATTTGTTCCATTAAGTTTTTCCTTCTCAAGGATTGATCGCAGTGAAAAAGTTGTGTTGGTGGCCATATTAACTACAACAAATAATGCAAAGAATTTTAAATAATGCTCAAAATAACTCCCACTATATTAAATAGAAAGTCCCAAATATTGTGGTCCAAGATCCATATTTCACTAAAATTTAAGTAAGCTTTGGCTTATCACTTAAACATTAGTTATTTAGGTAAACAACTCTTGTTAATCATATCCTATATGACTCTTGGTTTGTTTGGTCACCATCATATGATTATCCAAACATTCCTTGCTTCCAGGCCCAAAACCATTTTGATGGCCTTGTAAGTCCAAACCAATATTAAGACCCGAGAATGACGATCATTCAAAACATCTTCCTAAGATAGTGTGAAATGCTCTGCTTTGGAAGACACATAACACGACTAGCATAGTATAAATGGTGGTCATATTGGGAAAGCAATTTAGACTTATAATTAATAGGGACTAATTATTAAACACATGCAGCAATCATAGATTTTAATAAATAATTTAAAACTAGTGTAGTGATATAGCATGACCCCTAATACTTCATATCTCCTTGGCATCTTCAACCTGTGCAGTAGACTACTAAATATCTACGGGGTTGAAAACATTACAGGGGATATTCGGAATAACGACACGCAGGCCGTAAAATAACATAATATAAAACATACATTCGGATCATGCTATATCACCAATTCAATCTGTCCTGTGACGAAACAAAATAATTGAGCATGCACGGATTGAAAATTAATTTTTAAAATCCGCAAGTAATATGTAATTAATTTGGATCTCATCCGAAAAATAAACATACATATTAATGAATTCTAAAATAATTCGTATTATATATACACATGTACAGATCATATCCGTAATATAGATCAGGGCACATATATAAATACGAATAAAATATAATGAACTTAAATTCGAATTTGGCAGAACACTTGATCAAATCATTCGAATTATAATATGGGAGATTTGTCACGGCTTTGCCTTGATTTGTGTAGAGCTTGTCTTCCCGTTTCCGAAAAGTACTTATGGGTCGGAAACGGATTAACGAGTCAAAAGTTACGGCCAAAACAAGATTGTTCGATCCACAAAAACAGCTCATTAGCCGGCGGTTGCCAAAATAATTCGGATCTCATCCGAAAAATTAGAAACCAAATCTCCTAAAACTACAATAATATTCTGAACCAGATCTGATTAAAAAAAACTGAATTTTTTATATCCACTCAGATCTGTTCCGAATAATTAGGCAGTAGGATTTTATCCAATTCCTAATTCCATTCAGATCTGATCCGAAAAATAATAAATAATATCATAAAATATTCTTAACATAAATTATGAGTATCAATTCGGATCCAATTCAAACTATTGAACTTTCATGTCCATTCAGATCTCTTCCGAATAATTAGGCTGTAGGATTTTATCCAATTCCTAATTACATTCAGATCTGATCCGAAAAATAATAAATAATATCATAAAATTTCTTAACATAAATTATGAGTATCAATTCGGATCCAATTCAAACTATTGAACTTTCATGTCCATTCAGATCTCTTCCGAATAATTAGGCTGTAGGATTTTATCCAATTCCTAATTCCATTCAGATTTGATCCGAAAAATAATAAATAATAATATCATAAAATTTCTTAACATAAATTATGAGTGTATATTGGATCAAATTCGAAATATTCGAATATCACATCCTTACCAAAAAAACGGAATATAAATACACATAAATTCCGAAATTAATAAAAAAAAACTAATTCCGAAATTAAAAAAAAAATCCGAAAAATCCCAAAATAATCAAATTACTGATTATATATTAAATCAGGTAACCCGAATATAATAAAGAACCGTAGTCTCTGATACCACTGTTGGGTTTCGGGCAGTAAAACGCAGCGGAATAAACAAAAAAAATACTGCCCAAAAGTAAACAACCGGATCTGAGGTTCTTACTATAAACGAAATTACAAGATATAAGAGGGACTTACATAACAATCCTAATCAAGGATGTCTGACAGTCCGAGAAAACGATCCCGAGCTCTACCGGTATCCACACGCACGTGATTGGATCGGCCGCAGGGAACGTGCTAGCGTTCTCTTCTTCCTCTCTACTCTAGGTTTTAGAAGTGAATTTTAACTCTTAAAATTCGTGGGTCTATATAGCCCTATTTATAAGAGGAGGAAAGAAGGAGTTTTATAGCTAATAAAACCCTCCAAGAGGCCCTAGCCCAATACCATTCGAAACCTTATTTCAAATTGGGCTAATCAGGCTATTTTGATGTTATTAACAAACATTAATGATCCAAATCACTTAGGTGTGTGACCCTGTAGGTTTATATATTATTGACAGTGGGTTAAAAAATTAATTCAAGTCTCACAAATCATAAGCGGCCTCTAACAAGGCATTATGACTATCCAAAATATATAAATGTCAATTAAATCTGACATAACCTTTTAATGATTAATTTGTGCTAATAATTCTCTTTTGTCAAACGATATCTTAATTGAGACAAGGTTAGGTCATGTCATCCTTGTTATTCTCAATTAATATTTCTTGATTACCAAGTAAGATTAATTTTGAACAAATGACACCTCATTTGAGCATGGCCATGCTAATTAATCTTACTTGTCAAGGGGCCCAATAGATATCTTTCTCTCGCTATACGAGAGTGACAAAAACTATCTTGATAATTCACTTACCACTACACGGTTCATAATATGTACAATCACCACCTTTATAATTACCCATTTAAAATAATATTTAATGGTGTTAATACATATTAATTTGCATGCAAGTAACCATGATTATCTCAAGTATAAGAATATAGCACCTCATCATTATTGAGGACAACATTGATGACATATAACCTAGCAGTGTCCTCAAGTTGGGTCTGTCCAATGAACTTGTTCACTAACAAGCATCTATGTTATTAACTTGATATCTCTATACCCATGACTAGTGGAATATAGCCATCAGTTAATCCACATAATGGTCTATTAATTATTAATGTCCCAGATTAATAATATTAGACCATGGACAATTAGAATATTATGCTTATTTTAAAGTGTAGCATTCCAAAATTAAGTCACGTACTTAATTAGCTACTAAACATAATATTCAGGGACTAAATATTAATAAAGAAAACTCACAATAATAATTAACATAAAATGAATTTGTGACTTTATTAATTAATGAGCATTAAATATTCATTGATAAATCATAAAGTATGATTGTCCTAGGGCATACTTCCAACAGTAGAAGCCTTATGTATGCCTTAGTACTTAGTATTGGTTTTCTTTATTAAGAATCATGCCGCCAAGAAGAAACCCCCCTACAACCCCAACCGTTGAGGAGTTGGCCCAAACTATTCAACAAATGGCACGACATATCGGAGCGGCTCAACCCCAGAACAATGGGATTGACTACGCTACAAGGGTAGCCGGGCGTAACCCCCCGAAATATCTGGGCGAGGAGGACCATCTTATTCTGGAGGACTGGGCTCGTACCTTTGACAAACTCTTTGACTCCCTCAACTGTCCGTGGGAGCAACGAGTAAATATTGCGGTGTATTACCTACACTAGGAAGCTGACCATTGGTGGGCCGCCAATGGACCAACACTTCTCGAGCAACCGGGCTTTTGCTGGGAGGACTTCAAAGTAGCACTACGTGACCGCTTCTACCCCGATCACGTGAAAGAGGCAAATTATGACGAATTCGTCGATTTCAAGCAAGGTGACCTGACTGTTCAGGAGTACCACACGAAGTTCGTCCAATTGGCTTGTTTCGCCAAAGATCTAGTGTCAACCAAGGGCAGTATGACACGCAGATTTGTTAACGGGCTTAACTACGGTGCCCAAAAGTTTGTGACTGTAGCAGAGCCACGAAATCTGAATGAGGCATATAGGAAGGCTGGTAAGTACTACATGGTACACCAGAAGGAGAGGGAGGCACATAAGAGGGATCGAAAGAATGGTGAGGTGGAGCAGCAGCACAAGAAGGCCAGAACTGACCGCCCTGAGCCCTGGCAAAACAATTAAGGCGGGAGAATATTCCAAGGCCAGGGTCAGGGGAGAAACCAGCCTAACCAGACACGGTATTACAAGTGCAAACTCTGCCCGAACAACCACCCTGGAGCAGATTGCGCAGGTAATCCGGTGAAGTGCTACAACTGCAACCTCATGGGGCATAGGGCATATGAGTGCCGGAAGGAGAAGAGGCCCCAAACCCAGGGCCAAAACCAAGGGGTGCACAATCAGGGGAATGGCCAAGCCGGGGGTGGGGGTAATCATGTTAACAGTAACCGTGGTAACCCCGGCAACCGTCCAGCGGAAGGCAACCGTAACCAGGGCCAGGGAGGGAAGAACAATAACCAAGGCCGAATCTATGTCATGAACCAAGCTCAGGCAAATGCCAACAACGTGGTGTCAGGTACATTCCTTGTAAATTCCACACCTGCTCATGTACTGTTTGATTCGGGTGCATCCCACAGTTTTATATCCTCAAAACTTGTGGAAAAGTTAAAGTTAGAACCTACCGCTACACTCAATCTTAATGTAAAAACAGCATCTAATAAAGTTGTAGCTTGCGGGAGTGTTTTCTCCAATGTTTCTATAGTCATATCCGATACCGAACTACCCGGAGATCTAATCCAATTTGACTCGGAGGATATTGACGTGGTGTTGGGAATGGACTGACTAGGAAAATATAAGGTGAGGATTCTTTGTGATGAACAAAAGGTGGTCTTGAGAGGACCCCACAAGAAGCGTGTATCCTACAAAATGGTTACATCTCAGCCGAGCGTGAAGCTGGCAACCATGCAACAAGTCAAACGATATGTCCGGAAGGGGTATGAAGTTTACTTATACATGATCCAAGACTTAACATCTGAATAGCCGACCATTGACCAAATCCCTGTGGTCAATGAATTTCCGGATGTATTTCCGGAAGAAATTCCAGGGATGCCGCCGGAGAGGGAAGTCGAGTTTTCAATTGATCTGGTGCCGGGCACCGCACCCATTTCGAAGGCACCATATCGAATGGCACCAAAAGAAATGCAAGAGCTAAAGGAACAACTCGAAAAACTGTTGGAGAAGGGCTACATCAAACCAAGTGTCTCACCTTGGGGCACTCCGGTCTTGTTTGTAAAGAAGAAGGATGGGAGCTTGAGACTCTGCATCGATTATAGGGAGTTGAACAAAGCAACCGTCAAAAACAAATATATGTTGCCTCGCATTGATGACCTCTTTGATCAACTGAAGGGGGCTAGCACGTTCTCCAAAGTTGACCTGAGATCCGGGTACCATCAAGTGAGGATTGCTGAGAAAGACACTCCGAAGACAGCTTTTCGAACGAGGTACGGACACTATGAGTTCACCGTGATGCCGTTCGGACTAACAAATGCGCCTACGGTATTTATGGACCTCATGAACCGTGTGTTCCGACCCTACCTCTGTCACGCCCCGGACCTAGCCGAACACGTCAACAACCCGCCGTACAGTACGAATAGTCAACCGCAGCCCAACTCATCCAAACTATACAAGGCGTCATGAATATCATTCACACATAGTACATCCATAAACAAACATAATGTAAAACATTCAATTAAAACAGCGGAAGCATTTAATAAAAGTGTCTTAGCCACACTTTGGCATACATGGGCATGCAAGCCCCCAAATAGTTATTCAAAATAATATCCATGAGCATTATTATAATTGTTTTTGAAATCAGAAAAACAGAAGAAGCACGAACCACGTCTTCTCCTCTGAATATCCCGAGCAATGGGCACCGGTAGCAACCTTCAAGACCTACCTGAAACTGTGAGGTGGCCTCCCCCGTGAAGGGGAGGTCAGTACTTGGAAATATTTGACAAGTACAATAGCAACTATACTAAGTATAATCAACGTTTTAATTTCCAAGACCCTCAAAATAGGGTGATATCATAATATAAATAATAATTTATATTTCCCACTTATTATCCTTATAATAAGTAAATTTATTTATTCGTCGGCACACGGCCCTTCTTATATATCCCTTTTTATTTATCATTTTGCACAACCCAACCCTTGGGTCCTATTATTTCTACGGGACTTGCTACCGCTGTCCGAGACCTCATGAGGCTCCCGGTTCGGACTCCAACATCCCGCCCCTGGACTCGTACCCATCATCCCGTAGGAAGGTAAGGCCCTTCGGGGTCCTATCTTATGTGTTACCGCTACCGGAACCTAGTTAGGTCTCCGATTCGGATTCCACCCTAACCCGTGATCACGATGTAAGTCCATGCTATCCAACCCCGCTCTCTAGAGTCAGGGAGGGCCATGGTCCTTACTTATTTTCATAATTCAACCGGTTATCCACAAGGACTACCGAGCACACCCGTAGGCCAATCCTATATCTAGGATCAATTTAATATTTACATTATCTTGGGTATCCCTTAAGGCCTACCCCTAGTATAACTTAAAGTTCATACTTTCCTACCTTAAAGCATCTCTTAAGACTACTTAAGGCATAACATTTCACAATCCAACCTTAGGATCAATCTTAACAACATTTCATTTTAATGTCCAACTAGTATCTTAATACTTGTCAAATTAATATCAACAAACCAAGTTCTCGACTCATAGTCATATAGACAATTCCAACTGATTTTCCTTTGAAAATATCATTTATCTCAATATTCAAAATATCACTTTTAATCACTCATATATTCTAATATGAAGAAAAAAGTATATTTCAACATATGTTTCATAATAAATTCCACTTTCAAGTCAACATACTCATAACACATGAACATACACAATTTACTCTTAAATTTGTATATCATGCTCCTTTTCTTTAGACATTTAGTCTTTTCATTTTTAGGCATTATTAATCATTAATAATCCATAAAAACACATTTAATTACCTTCGGTAATCTCATGAAATTAACTCACTAATTATAAGCAATATAGTCAGACATCCTCACCTTATGAAGTGCTGAAATAGTTGCCTTTGCTAAGCCCCTCGATCAATCCCCGTTCTAGGCCGATTGAAGGTGTAGAACTGAACTGCTGGGCAAAAGCCGGGCGGCTTTCGTGGTCTGCCACTACGACTAGCTCCTTTGAAGTGGCGGTTTCCGGCGGTTTCGACTCCTATCAATTGGCCAACCCTCCTAAGTTAATTACCACCACTTCATATCAATATTAAACTTTTAAACGTGTAGAACTCATGATTTAATCCACCATATGATTTCTTAAAAATCATGCACAATAAAACTAGTTAAAAGAGTAAAAATTGTGTTCTTACCCTCTTCTTCTAGCTTTTCTTCTTGGATCCTTCTCTCCTCTTGGTTTCTTCAGCTCCAGAACTTTGAGAGCCTTTTCCCTGGACCTTATCTCCCTTGTGCTGGCCGAATGGATTGAAGAGAGGGTAGGGGAGAGGTCCTTTTCAACCAACACAATGATTTGTGTGGGATAGGACCCTAGCATGGGTTTTTGTCTCAAAGGAGACTTCCTCCCTCTCCCTTGTGCGTACCAGCACGTTTAGCTGCTCCCCTCCCCCATTATTTGATCAATCAGCACCCATAAAAACGTGGGGTGGCCCCCACTTATGTGGGAGGTCATCCCATTACGTCCCGGTGTGTACAATCGGCCCCGAAAGTTGTATTTCTCGGTCCGTTTTAATCATATTTTATTTTATCGGGCCAAATAAAATATATCACGTGTTCCTAATAATTATGGGCCTTTAGAATAGATGTATATTCCCCAACATTAATTTAGGAGTCTCCGAAACTCATTTCGGGCTGTTATCCGTTAAATTGCCAATATCGGTAATTGGGCCCCGTTTGACCAACCGGTCAACTCCATGCCTTTCTTATGGCCCAAATAAAATATCCACCCCCATATAGGTGTCATCTAGACCAAGATGAATATAATATGTGGTTCCGGAATTATCGGGCGGTCCACGTTCCCGCTGTGGGCCCCACATGCAATTTACTATTCACGTAAAAGAAATGATGAAATTTAACAATTACGCAAATTCATAAATCATCTTTCAAGGTTTATTACATAATTTACTAAAAGTAAATATGCTCGGGGTCGGTGTTACAAGTTCACCCCCCTTTAACGGGAATTTCGTCCCCGAAATTCACAATGCTCATTCAAACAAAAACGTGTATTGCTCTTTCATCAAAGCTTCCGTCTCCCAATTTCCACCTCAACTCGGTCACTTTTCCAAAGGATTTTAACCATTGGAACTTTCTTGCTTCTCAATTTCTTGACTTGCCTGTCAAGTATCTTCATCGGTTGCACGGCATAATTCAAGTCTTCCCGTATTTCCACGGGTGGTTTTTCTAATACATGAGATGGATCCGGCATATACTTCTTAAGCATGGACACGTGGAATACATTATGTATCTTCTCCAACTCTGGAGTCAACTGTAATCGGTATGCCACGGCCCCAATCCTCTCAAGAACCACGAATGGCCCTATGTATCGTGGGTTAAGTTTCCCTCGACTCTGAAATCGGATGATTCCCTTCCAAGGGGAAACTTTCAGAAATACTTCATCTCCCACCTTAAACTCCAAGGCTCTTCGGCGCTTATCGGCATAACTTTTCTGTTTATCCTGGGCCGCCTTAAGTCTCGCATGAATCATCTTCACCTTAGACTTGGTGATCTCCACCAATTCCGTGCTCTCGAGTTTGGCCATGCCAACCTCATCCCAACACAATGGTGTACGACATCTCCTCCCATACAATGCCTCGTATGGAGGCATGCCTATACTTGCCTGATAACTGTTGTTATAGGCAAACTCCACAAGTGACAAATGGTTGTCCCAACTCCCTTGGAACTCCAATGCACAGGCTCTCAGCATATCCTCTAATATCTGTATAACCCGCTCAGATTGCCCATCCGTTTGTGGATGAAAAGCTGTACTGAATTTCAACTTTGTCCCCATAGATTCTTGGAATTTCGGCCAAAATCGTGATGTGAATCGCGGATCTCTATCGGATACAATGGTTATAGGAACCCCATGTAGCCTCACGATCTCATCCACATACAACTTGGCTAACATCTCCAGTGCATAGGTGGTGTTGATAGGTAGAAAGTGTGCACTCTTTGTGAGCCTATCGACCACAACCCATACAGCATCATAGTTCTTAATCGTCCGTGGCAGCCCCACCACGAAATCCATAGTCACGTGCTCTCACTTCCATTCAGGAATGGAAAGTGGCTGTAGTAACCCAGCCAGATGCTGATGTTCTGCCTTAGCTTGCTGACAAGTAAGACACCTACCGATGTACTCGGCTATTTCCCTCTTCATACCCGACCACCAGTAACTTTCCTTCAAATCACGGTACATCTTCGTGCCTCCCGGGTGCATGGCATACGCTGATGAATGAGCCTCCTCTAAGATGGACTTTCGGAGCTCATCATCCAACGGTACACACACTCGGTCACGAAATAATAAGAGACCATCGTCTCTCTCCCTGAAATCCTCAACCGGTCCCGCTAGCATGCGTTCACGGATCTTCATAAGTTCTTCGTCGGTTTCTTGACCCTTCTTGATTTCATCAAGTAATGTAGGTCTCACCTCGAATCTAGCTAACAAGGCACCATCGCTAGATACCTCCAATTGGGCTCTCAATGCCCTCAAGCTAGTCAATAATGCCCCAGATGAATTCTTTCGGCTCAAGGCATCCGCTACCACGTTGGCTTTACCGGGGTGGTACTCGATAACTAGATGGTAGTCTTTTATCAACTCCATCCACCGTCTCTGTCTCATGTTTAACTCTTTCTGAGTAAACACGTACTTCAGGCTTTTGTGGTCGGTGTATATATGACATGTTTCCCCGTAGAGATAATGTCTCCAAAACTTCAATGCGAACACCACCGCCCCCAGCTCTAAGTCATGAGTGGGATAATTTACCTCATGCTTCTTCAACTGTCGTGAAGCATAGGCAATCACCCTCCCATTCTGCATCAAGACACATCCAAGCCCTTGGATGCTTGCGTCACTGTAGACATCGTACCCCACACCCTGTTTGGGTAGTGCGAGTACCGGTGCCTCGGTCAATCTCTTCTTCAGTTCAAGGAATCCCTTCTCACATCGGTCATCCCATACAAACTTGGCCCCCTTTCGAGTGAGCTTTGTCAATGGAGATGCCAAAACTGAGAACTTCTCCACAAATTTTCGGTAGTACCCTACCAATCCAAGGAAGCTACGAATTTCCTTGACGTTCTTTGGCCTCTCCCATTCAGTAATGGCCTCAATCTTCTTGTTATCTACGGCAATCCCTGATCCCGAAACCACATGCCCGAGAAAGCCAATCTCTCTTAGCCAAAATTCACATTTGGAAAACTTAGCATAGAGTTGCTTCTCCCGTAGTGTCTCAAGAACAAGTATCAAGTGCTCTTCATGCTCTTCTTCACTCTTCGAGTAAATCAAGATATCATCTATGAACACAATCACAAACCGGTCCAAGTATTTATGAAATACTCGGTTCATCAAGTCCATAAATGCCGCCGGGGCGTTAGTTAACCCGAACGACATAACTAGGAACTCGAAATGACCATACCTTGTGCGGAATGCACTCTTCGGTATGTCATCCTCTTTTATCTTCAGTTGTTGGTACCCCGACCTCAAGTCAATCTTCGAAAATACCATCGCCCCTCGGAGCTGATCAAACAAGTCATCAATCCTAGGCAACGGATACCTATTCTTGATTGTGACCTTGTTAAGTTGACGATAGTCAATGCACATTCGAAGTGTTCCGTCTTTCTTTTTCACGAAAAGGACCGGTGCTCCCCACGGGGAGTGACTCGGCCTTATGAAACCGTTGTCCAATAGCTCTTGCAATTGGGTTTTCAACTCGTTAAGTTCAGCGGGTGCCATTCTGTATGGCGGTATAGAGATTGGTTTGGAGTCGGGTTCAACCTCGATCACGAACTCAATCTCCCTATCGGGTGGAAGCCCCGACAAGTCTTTTGGGAAGACATCCGGATACTTGCACACAACTCTCACATCGTTGATGTCTACGTCTTCTTTGGTTTTGTCCACCACATAAGCTAGATATGCGTGGCATCCTTTTCTCATCATATTCCTCGCTCTCACGGCGGATATGATACAACTGTTTGATTTGCCTCTATCACCCTCGAAGCGTAAGGTCCAACCTTCACCGCTTTCGAGTTCGAGAACCTTCGTATAACAATCAACCCTAGCATGATGCTTCTCTAGCCAATCCATCCCGAGGATCGCGTCGAACTCGATCATGCTCAGCGGTACGAAGTCACACGTCAAGTTATGTCCCTCCACCTCCACCTCACACGATGGATAGTGGCTATCCCTTTCGATATCATCCCCTAGAGGCGTGGATACCAATAGGGTTTGAGTCATCGGTACAAGTGGTCCGTTGAATCCGTTGGCGAACGCCTCACTCACAAATGATCGTTGCGCCCCGGTATCAATAAGGATCCTTGCGTCTCTCCCGTTTATCTTTAGTGTTCCTACATTCATAAGTAATGTAAGACACACTATCTAATCAATAGGCTTGTTTCTTAAGTCGTAGAGTATGTTGGTCGTGTTTCGGGTGGAGTCCGTTCGATACCCTTCCGAAATTTCCCGGTTTCTAGCCTTTAGGGCTGTTCTAGGACCCAACTAGGTGAAAGTCGGCCGCTTTTCACGAAAGCCGGCCGGTTTTCATCTGCGAGAAAAATCCCTGTATGAGAATCACGAAAGTCGGGCGGCTTTCACGAAAGCCGGCCGGTTTTCGTCGCCGTAGTTTTACTCAGGGAATGGATTTCAGGGTCGGCCGGTTTCTACGAAACCCGGTCGGGTTTCAGCAGCGCAGGAATCCCCAGGCCTAGCGAAAATCGGGCGGCTTTCACCAAAGCCGGGCGCCTTTGAGCGCCGCAGGTTATTCCGGAATAAATGTTCCAAATGCCGGACGGTTTCTGTGAAAGCCGACCGGTTTTCGTTTGCGAGGAAAATTGCTGATTTAATATATATGAAAGCCGGGCGGCTCTTGGTGGAAGCCGTCCGGCATTCGTTGCCGTAGTTTTTGTTCCAATAAATCAAGACGAAAGCCGGGCGGCTTTCGTCAATGCCGGGCGGCATCCGCCCAGGGCGAGGATTCTCCTCCCCTTTTCCCCCTCAAACCCGACCAAACTCGTCGGGGTTATAATTTTACAAGTTCCACACTCCTATTGTTTATGAAAATTAATACGTGAGTTTAAGGAATTACCCGCAACGGAGTCCGGGTTGGCACGAGCATCCGCCTCCGTCATAGCATAGACCCAAGCTTGGGTCCTTCCTTGATTTACGGATGGCGCGTTGCTGGCACTCGCCCCACCGTGCCCACCGTTAGCATTTGGTGCTCCGGTTCGGTTCCTGCTCACCGTCGTTCCACTGCTTGGTCCGGCCCCCATGGCTCGCCCAAGTTGTGGGCAACTCACCTTCAAA
Source organism: Cuscuta europaea (assembly GCA_945859875.1). Taxonomy (NCBI): domain Eukaryota; kingdom Viridiplantae; phylum Streptophyta; class Magnoliopsida; order Solanales; family Convolvulaceae; genus Cuscuta; species Cuscuta europaea. The sequence goes on from CAMAPE010000006.1 coordinate 8,420,628, forward strand.
TGCCCGACCTCCCCGCATTGATAGCACCTCGGGGGATCGCGGCACTTGCCAAAGTGGTTCTTCTTGCAGTTGCTGCACTTCTTTACGCCTGAGCCTTGTGACACAGAGCTTTGCCCGCTCGGGCATTGATTTCCCCTTACCGGTGGTGCAGGGGTTATGAAGGATCCGCCTCCCCCGTGGTTCCCCTTCTTGTTGGAACCTTGAGGGCCATGGTTCTCCCATTTTCTTTTCTTTGCCTCCTCGGCATTCCTTCGTTTCCTTTCCTCCCACTCTTTCTCCCCCTTCAAGCCTTGTTCAACCACTTGACTAAACGTCATATTAGGCAATTGTGTTGCCCTCTCGCGTATGTCAAGGTCCAAGGCATCCCAGAAGTGGTTCACCATCCGGTTTTCATCACAAATGTACTCCGGTATGAACTCAGCAAGCTTTCTGAATTTGTGCTCAAGTTCCTTCACCGTACATTCACCTCCTTGGGTCAGATTCGTGTACTCCCTCTTCAAGTTCACCTCGAAGTCGGAGTAGTATTGACTGAAGAACTCCTGTCTGAAATTCTCCCAAGTGACGGCCTCGCCGTACTTTCCTTTTGTTCCATCCCACCACGTGGACGCCATGCCTTCTAGTAGCCTCGTGGCTACTCTCAACTTCATGTGGGGTGGTAGTTACATGTCGAGGGCCGCCTCGTTGAATCTTTTGATCCACTCGGCTGCCACGGAGATGTCCCCCATTCCATCAAACGGTTTACATCCTAAGTCTCTTGCCTCTTTGAGGTACTTTGAGATCCTTATTATAGGGACCTCAGCACCTCCCCCTCCTCGGGGTTCTATGATCTCCCTAGGAGTCACACGGCTTCCTCTTCTTGAAGCCCTTTCCAAAGCACGCCTTGCCCGGCGCCTTTGGCGATCTTGGTGGTACTGTCGGAGTAGTTCCTCTATTCTTTCAAGAGTGTCATTATCGTCGCTCTCTTCGCTCACATCATCTTCCCCGTCATATGGGGTTTCCACCGGTTCGGTTCCCGGTTGGTAAGTTGAATCCTCCTCGGACTCATATTGCTCACCATACGTCTCCACATGACCGTCACTCACCGTCAGTGAGTGGCCTGCACGGCCCTGTCCCCGAGACACCCTCGACCCTCCCCGGCTGCCACGTTGGGATCCTCCCGGTGCCTGGCCAGTCGGGTTTCGTCGAGTAACTTTCCCGGCACGTTCCATTTCTGAAAGAAATTTAGAATGAGTCATTAGACTCATATCAAATGTCAATTGACGGACAGGCACTTAAAGATATCCTTTGGCTCAAATCACCGCCATACCAATTGTTAAGGGTACCATCTTAACAATTAGAGACATTGCAACTCAAGTACCAAAAGTTCTATAAGTACAAAACTTTATGCTCATGGTTTTCAATTTCATTTTCAAAAAGCATTTTGAAACTTCATTATGATGTTTACGGACTAAGGCTCTGATACCAATTAAATTGTCACGCCCCGGATCTAGCCGGACACGTCAACAACCCGCCGTACAGTACGAATAGTCAACCGCAGCCCAACTCATCCATACTATACAAGGCGTCATGAATATCATTCACACATAGTACATCCATAAACAAACATAATGTAAAACATTCATTTAAAACAGCGGAAGCATTTAATAAAAGTGTCTTAGCCACACTTTGGCATACATGGGCATGCAAGCCCCCAAATAGTTATTCAAAATAATATCCATGAGCATTATTATAATTGTTTTTGAAATCAGAAAAACAGAAGAAGCACGAACCACGTCTTCTCCTCTGAATATCCCGAGCAACGGGCACCGGTAGCAACCTTCAAGACCTACCTGAAACTGTGAGGTGACCTCCCCCGTGAAGGGGAGGTCAGTACTTGGAAATATTTGACAAGTACAATAGCAACTATACTAAGTATAATCAACGTTTTAATTTCCAAGACCCTCAAAATAGGGTGATATCATAATATAAATAATAATTTATATTTCCCACTTATTATTCTTATAATAAGTAAATTTATTTATTCGTCGGCACACGGCCCTTCTTATATATCCCTTTTTATTTATCATTTTGCACAACCCAACCCTTGGGTCCTACTATTTCTACGGGACTTGTTACCGCTGTCCGAGACCTCATGAGGCTCCCGGTTCGGACTCCAACATCCCGCCCCTGGACTCGTACCCATCATCCCGTAGGAAGGTAAGGCCCTTCGGGATCCTATCTTATGTGTTACCGCTACCGGAACCTAGTTAGGTCTCCGATTCGGATTCCACCCTAACCTAGTTATCTCATGGGGCATAGGGCATATGAGTGCCGGAAGGAGAAGAGGCCCCAAACCCAGGGCCAAAACCAAGGGGTGCACAATCAGGGGAATGGCCAAGCCGGGGGTGGGGGTAATCACGTTAACAGTAACCGTGGTAACCCCGGCAACCGTCCAGCGGAACGCAACCGTAACCAGGGCCAGGGAGGGCAGAACAATAACCAAGGCCGAATCTATGTCATGAACCAAGCTCAGGCAAATGCCAACAACGTGGTGTCAGGTACATTCCTTGTAAATTCCACACCTGCTCATGTACTGTTTGATTCGGGTGCATCCCACAGTTTTATATCCTCAAAACTTGTGGAAAAGTTAAAGTTAGAACCTACCGCTACACTCAATCTTAATGTAAAAACAGCATCTAATAAAGTTGTAGCTTGCGGGAGTGTTTTCTCCAATGTTTCTATAGTCATATCCGATACCGAACTACCCGGAGATCTAATCCAATTTGACTTGGAGGATATTGACGTGGTGTTGGGAATGGACTGACTAGGAAAATATAAGGTGAGGATTCTTTGTGATGAACAAAAGGTGGTCTTGAGAGGACCCCACAAGAAGCGTGTATCCTACAAAATGGTTACATCTCAGCCGAGCGTGAAGCTGGCAACCATGCAACAAGTCAAACGATATGTCCGGAAGGGGTATGAAGTTTACTTATACATGATCCAAGACTTAACATCTGAAAAACCGACCATTGACCAAATCCCTGTGGTCAATGAATTTCCGGATGTATTTTCGGAAGAAATTCCAGGGATGCCGCCGGAGAGGGAAGTCGAGTTTTCAATTGATCTGGTGTCGGGCACCGCACCCATTTCGAAGGCACCATATCGAATGGCACCAAAAGAAATGCAAGAGCTAAAGGAACAACTCGAAAAACTGTTGGAGAAGGGCTACATCAAACCAAGTGTCTCACCTTGGGGCGCTCCGGTCTTGTTTGTAAAGAAGAAGGATGGGAGCTTGAGACTCTGCATCGATTATAGGGAGTTGAACAAAGCAACCGTCAAAAACAAATATATGTTGCCTCGCATTGATGACCTCTTTGATCAACTGAAGGGGGCTAGCACGTTCTCCAAAGTTGACCTGAGATCCGGGTACCATCAAGTGAGGATTGCTGAGAAAGACACTCCGAAGACAGCTTTTCGAACGAGGTACGGACACTATGAGTTCACCGTGATGCCGTTCGGACTAACAAATGCGCCTGCGGTATTTATGGACCTCATGAACCGTGTGTTCCGACCCAACCTCTGTCACGCCCCGGACCTAGCCGAACACGTCAACAACCCGCTGTACAGTACGAATAGTCAGCCGCAGCCCAACTCATCCAAACTATACAAGGCGTCATGAATATCATTCACACATAGTACATCCATAAACAAACATAATGTAAAACATTCATTTAAAACAGCGGAAGCATTTAATAAAAGTGTCTTAGCCACACTTTGGCATACATGGGCATGCAAGCCCCCAAATAGTTATTCAAAATAATATCCATGAGCATTATTATAATTGTTTTTGAAATCAGAAAAACAGAAGAAGCACGAACCACGTCTTCTCCTCTGAATATCCCGAGCAACGGGCACCGGTAGCAACCTTCAAGACCTACCTGAAACTGTGAGGTGGCCTCCCCCGTGAAGGGGAGGTCATTACTTGGAAATATTTGACAAGTACAATAGCAACTATACTAAGTATAATCAGTGTTTTAATTTCCAAGACCCTCAAAATAGGATGATATCATAATATAAATAATAATTTATATTTCCCACTTATTATCCTTATAATAAGTAAATTTATTTATTCGTCGGCACACGGCCCTTCTTATTCTACGGGACTTGCTACCGCTGTCCGAGACCTCATGAGGCTCCCGGTTCGGACTCCAACATCCCGCCCCTGGACTCGTACCCATCATCCCGTAGGAAGGTAAGGCCCTTCGGGGTCCTATCTTATGTGTTACCGCTACCGGAACCTAGTTAGGTCTCCGATTCGGATTCCACCCTAACCCGTGATCACGATGTAAGTCCATGCTATCCAACCCCACTCTCTAGAGTCAGGGAGGGCCATGGTCCTTACTTATTTTCATAATTCAACCGGTTATCCACAAGGACTACCGAGCACACCCGTAGGCCAATCCTATATCTAGGATCAATTTAATATTTACATTATCTTGGGTATCCCTTAAGGCCTACCCCTAGTATAACTTAAAGTTCATACTTTCCTACCTTAAAGCATCTCTTAAGACTACTTAAGGCATAACATTTCACAATCCAACCTTAGGATCAATCTTAACAACATTTCATTTTAATGTCCAACTAGTATCTTAATACTTGTCAAATTAATATCAACAAACCAAGTTCTCGACTCATAGTCATATAGACAATTCCAACTGATTTTCCTTTGAAAATATCATTTATCTCAATATTCAAAATATCACTTTTAATCACTCATATATTCTAATATGAAGAAAAAAGTATATTTCAACATATGTTTCATAATAAATTCCACTTTCAAGTCAACATACTCATAACACATGAACATACACAATTTACTCTTAAATTTGTATATCATGCTCCTTTTCTTTAGACATTTAGTCTTTTCATTTTTAGGCATTATTAATCATTAATAATCCATAAAAATACATTTAATTACCTTCGGTAATCTCATGAAATTAACTCACTAATTATAAGCAATATAGTCAGCCATCCTCACCTTATGAAGTGCTGAAATAGTTGCCTTTGCTAAGCTCCTCGATCAATCCCCGTTCTAGGCCGATTGAAGGTGTAGAACTGAACTGCTGGACAAAAGCCGGGCGGCTTTCACGAAAGCCGGGCGGCTTTCGTGGTCTGCAACTATGACTAGCTCCTTTGAATTGGCGGTTTCCGGCGGTTTCGACTCCTATCGATTGGCCAACCCTCCTAAGTTAATTACCACCACTTTATATCAATATTCTACACTTTTAAACGTGTAGAACTCATGATTTAATCCACCATATGATTTCTTTAAAATCATGCACAATAAAACTAGTTAAAAGAGTAGAAATTGTGTTCTTACCCTCTTCTTCTAGCTTTTCTTCTTGGATCCTTCTCTCCTCTTGGTTTCTTCAGCTCCAGAACTTTGAGAGCCTTTTCCCTGGACCTTATCTCCCTTGTGCTGGCCGAATGGATTGAAGAGAGGGTAGGGGAGAGGTCCTTTTCAACCAACACAATGATTTGTGTGGGATAGGACCCTAGCATAGGTTTTTGTCTCAAAGGAGACTTCCTCCCTCTCCCTTGTGCGTACCAGCACGTTTAGCTGCTCCCCTCCCCCATTATTTGATCAATCAGCACCCATAAAAACGTGGGGTGGCCCCCACTTATGTGGGAGGTCATCCCATTACGTCCCGGTGTGTACAATCGGCCCCGAAAGTTGTATTTCTCGGTCCGTTTTAATCATATTTTATTTTATCGGGCCAAATAAAATATATCACGTGTTCCTAATAATTATGGGCCTTTAGAATAGATGTATATTCCCCAACATTAATTTAGGAGTCTCCGAAATTCATTTCGGGCTGTTATCCGTTAAATTGCCAATACCGGTAATTGGGCCCCGTTTGACCAACCGGTCAACTCCATGCCTTTCTTATGGCCCAAATAGAATATCCACCCCCATATAGGTGTCATCTAGACCAAGATGAATATAATATGTGATTCGGGAATTATCGGGCGGTCCACGTTCCCGCTGTGGGCCCCACGTGCAATTTACTATTCACGTAAAAGAAATGATGAAATTTAACAATTACGCAAATTCATAAATCATCTTTCAAGGTTTATTACATAATTTACTTAAAGTAAATATGCTCGGGGTCGGTGTTACAACCTCGACTTGTTTACTATTGTATTCATCGACGACATCCTGGTGTACTCTAAGACACCAAAAGAGCACGAAGAACATTAGAGGGTAGCACTGCAAACTTTGAGAGAGAATCGGCTCTATGCCGAACTCTCAAAGTGTGAATTTTGGAAGGATCGGGTAGCATTCTTGGGCCACATCATCACCCAAGAAGGTGTATCCGTTGGTCCATCAAAGATCGAAGCATTGTTAGACTGACCTACACCCACAACCGTGACGGAGGTCCGGAGCTTTCTAGGCTTGGCAGGCTATTATCGTAGATTCGTGAAGGATTTCTCAAAGATAGCAAAACCTTTGACTAACCTCACGAAGAAGACCACAAAATTCAAATGGGGTGAGGAATGTTGTGACGCCCCCAAATTTCCCACCCAAAATAATACTTGGAAATAGAGATGGACTTTTATTTAATAATTAAACCTTCAAAAGTTTGCAGCGGAAATTAATAAAAACTAAGGAAAAGGGGCATGTCACCGCCACATCCAACCTTTGAATGGTTGAATGCTAAGGCTATCTACCCAAATGTAATTTAACAAAAATCTAGATGTTCGAATCATAAGCAAGTATCAAAGTTTAATCTAGTGAACTACATAGCGATCTTCTAGTTTGCGCTCTCAAACATTCCAGCATCAAAATCAACATGATCACCTCCTGTTAAATACGAGCACAAGAAAATAAAAAGAAAACAAACATTAGCAATAATGCTAAGTAAGTTCCACCTAACCTTTTAAAATAATAATAAATAATATATATAAAATCCGTACAACCTTTTAACATAAAATATTCTTCAAAACACTTTATAAATCATAAGTACATGATACCTATACAAAATCCCAATAACATAACCCATAATACCATAATAATTCCAAGATATATGAAACACCAAAATTCTCCTCTAATGAATTTCTCCCAAAAATCACTTTGTATCTAGCTTCCTAGTAATTTAGAAGGGCGGTGCTCAACACTTTGGTTGAGCCCGGTGGTCCGTTGTTATGTACGGCCACCCCGGGACTATCGCCGGTACCACAACTGCTCAATGGAAACGGAAACAACTACTTTAAGTGTGCACACCCCCTAAAGGTATTTCAAACCCTCCGGGTTAGTAAGTCGATCCGGGTAGCCGGGATGTTTTCTACCAACTACCCCACCTCAAAAACTAAATAATTAGGAGCTACTACTACCACTACTACTCAAAAGTCGGGATGTTTTCTACCGACCGTCAATTCACCTCAAACCAAAACCAATAACAATTGAGTAGTAGTAGACCTAACCACCCTCCACATTTTAAGGGACGTGGAAAACCAACACCACGGATTTCTCCCATGATGCTCACCCTTTATGAAAATATTTATTTTTCTGTGTTTTCTCAAAATCAATCGAAGTTTATACTTCAAAAATTTCCTTTTCATTAAACTCCCACAAAGATAACAAATTATGTACTATTACAAAACCTTCCAAATCATATACAATAACTCATATCAACAAAACAATATATCAACTAATATCTCAACTACAACCCTTTCATATAATAATATTCACTCAAATTCAGCACACATAAATTCAATTCTCAAATATGCACACAAAAATATTTAAAAGAAATCACGAAGAAAAAGAACTAATTTCGGTTGACGTGAAACTTACCTTAAATCCCGATGCTCCTAACTCTCTTCCTCAATTCCGGTCTCTAAATATTTACCTTTTTAATTAAGATGACATAGTTAGTCATTTTTTTTCTATTTTAATAGTTTATCTGATTTCCAAATTTTTATTTTTATGGCGTTTCATTATTATTCATTAATTAATTAATAACCTTTATTAATCTTGTCACTTTATTTCTTATTTCACTTTCTTCATTACTGTTTTTAATGGAATCTAATATTCGAATTATTAAAAGAAATAATACGGATCAATATTTTTATTATTAAACTATCCGAATCATTATGTTAATAATATTAGTTCGTACGAATTATAATTACATGCCAGAAACTTCAATTTCAGTTTATCCTATTCAAAAAAAAAAAATCATAAGGTTTTAATTCAACTAGTTATGATAATAATAGATTTAAAATATTGATTAACTCGTTTATTATTTTGAATTACTTGATTAGTCCATTAACCTTATTATGGAATTATCTTAAAGTAATAAATTTATCCAAGTGATTACTTATCAATTAATCAAGCCAATTTCATCATTAATATTTCTCATCTCTAATAAATTCAATTTTCAGATTATTAATATTATTATAAATATTATTATTATTATTACTATGGTTATTATTATTATTATTATTATTATTATTATTATTATTATTATTATTATTATAACAGATTTTCGGCCCAGTCTATAACTTCTATTGGCCTAGGAGTAAAAACACAACCCACTCAACAACAGGCCAAAAAAATAATAATAAGAAGAAGACTGTTGTCTTCTTCCTCGTGAGGTTGCCGGACGGAAAAACGTAGGGAGAGGCTTACCTCGACGGGTGCGGTCAACGAAGGTGGTAGCAGAATCCTTATGGGTCGATGATGGACAGGGATGGACTGGCGGCTTCCACAGCTCTCCTTTTTCCTCCGTTCTTTGACGTCAAAACTCAAATCGGCGAAACTCCGGCGACTGATATCTCTCTCCTCCGATGATCGTTTTCTACGTTTCTTTCGCCGTTGGATTCCTCTCACAAAGGGGAAGGTTTCTAGAGTATTTTTAAGGCTCGGTTTTTAGTGTAATGTTGTGTTGGATTTTCACCTATATATATACTACGTATATATTTATGTATATATGTATATGTTTAATGTTTTGCAGCTTTTGGGAATGAAAAAAAAACGCAGGCGAAGGGTGCTATTTATAGGTGTAGGTTGAGGGTAGTCAGGTTAGAGTTTGTGTTTAACTTGAACAAATTCTTCCGCAGCTTCGTTCTTATCTCCAACTTTGTACGTAGTTTATCTCCGTAGGAAGCTTATTATCGGCCAGTTGAGATAGTACTGAAGGAGTTTTAACTCAATTATGACTCTAAATGTAGCTCGTTTTAATTTAAAAATTCATTCTTATCTATATACTTGTATACTAGTCTTTAACCCGTGCGATGCACGAGATAACAAATTAATTAATACTCCGTATATATGTGACACGAAGTTACTCTTTATAAATTACATGATATTTATTAGGTTTACCAATAATTACTCAAGTGTATTCATATGAAGAGACTAACTCAATAAATTATAGTGTTGTAATGTATACCAAATTCAGACATTCATTTTTGTACTTTTAGGGCGATTTGCATTATTGAAAAATTGATTCACATAAATCATTTTTTCAAAATTTTGAATAGAGCGATTGCACCCACTATAAATTTCATATTAAACATTAAGGAAGCTAGGAGGAGGCAAATGTTAGATCCGTAATGGGCTTTAAAACACCAATATTCACAATTCATATTAATTAACTTTAAAGTTCAACATGATCTTCAATTCTAACCCGTAAAACTTCAACACTTAAGTTCTACACATAAAATCCGCAACTTTAGCAGGATTATGCGTTACTTGATGTGCTGATCGCTTCACACGATTAAAGGATTTAGTTAACTCTCGAATGTAATCCACCAGCGCTCGAAAAGAAGAATTGTTCATCCCACCCTTGATTAAATTAATTACTTAGGGAAACAAACCCCTGCACTCGACCTCGCCATCTAGCTCAGACCGAATCTACCCTCTTGCGGCTTAACCCAACCGCAAGCTGGCTGCAGCTGCCCACACGACATACTCGTTTATCTGGTAGTTGTCCGTCACTCCGCCATGAATTAAGTTCCCCTATTACAATGTTCCTAGCTGGTGTTGAGTTATCCTGCCATAGTATGTCATTTCTAGCCTTCCATAGGCCCCAAATCAACATTATAACCTTGTTGCAACACTCCTCCCTAAAGTTAATAAAGGTACTCTCAATCCACTCCATAAAAGACTGTCTCCTCATCTATGTGGAAATTACATTTCGTTCATAAAACCTTACACATGTTGTGCTACTGGACATAAACCAACCTAATGAATAAGGTTCTCCTTGCCGACTGACAGAAAAGGCATACTTGATAGGACTTGGCCATGTTGTGCCCACCGGTGGAAGGCAGGCTGTACAAACTTGCTTAAAGAAAGTTTACATGTTTCGAGATTGGAATCGCAAAATAAAGTGAACATTAATTATCAAGAGTTGTCACGGGATATCAAATTAAAAGTTGTTAATGTATTCAAAATATACTCTAATACAATGCACCAGTATTATGACCTGATAAACACATAGTAGGTGTTATTACTTAAATACAAATTTTTTTATCATCAGAAACATAAAAGTTATCTATTAAAAACATTCTCAATATAATTTAGAAAACCATAATCGTAGCATAGACAAAACAATAGGTAAGCTATCGTCCATATGATTCTTTGTCTCAATAGCCTTTCCTCATTAATAAAGGGTGAAAAAATATGAACTCTTTACTTTTCTCTCATTGTTAATCCACTCAGAGATCTAAGTGAATGGAGAGATCACGAATTCTATCCAACATTGTTTATATTTTTCATTGGTATTTTCAGTAAATTTTCATAAGGTGTTATGTGGACAATGTACTACTCAGTAAAAATGCACAAGAGTACAGAAAATAGTCTTAAATAAACCAGACCTAAACAAACCAAATGAGAAGAGAAACTATATTAAAAATCATAAACTATCTCCAAATCTCCAATATGATTTTTAACATAGTTCATCAATGGGTCTTCCGCTAGCATGCCACTGATCACACAGACCCCACTTATAAAAGATGTCATTGGACATGGACACACAAACTCCTAAAGGTGGTATAGGCGAATGACAATTGGCGTAAACAATGTCAATTTTCATACTCCGTATTAGAAGTATTTTAATAGTTTTCTTCTATCATTAGATATCTTGACCGTTGGTAGTTAGAAATATAAATGTAGAATATAAGTCAACTACAAATATTGCATTCAATACTGGTACATTTAGCTCCATTAATTAAATGTAACTATATTGAAAATATTCCGCTTCACAAAAAATTACGCCCATTTAATTATTTAATAGGGAAAAATAATTAAAATACCCCAAACTTTGATGGGCGTGAGATAAGCACCCCAAACTTGTATATGTAATTTAAATACCCCAAATTTTATATAAAAAATATTTTAGCACCATGGTCATGTATTATTTCTTTCAAAAATATTAGTTTTTGATGTTTATTTCATAATTTGATAATTTTTAGCATTCATAAAGATACAATTAACATTCTAAGCTTCCATTGTAAAATAAATAGTATTACCCACCACTATATATAATTCTAATGTTTTCAATTTGCTATTTTAAGTTATGTATTTAATACCATAAGTTTACATTTTTGAAAGAAATAATACATAACCATGGTGTTAAAATAACTTTTTATATAAAGTTTGGGATATTTGAATAACATATGAATGGTCAGGGTGTTTATCTCACACCCCTTCAAAGTTTGGGGTATTTTATTTATTTTCCCCTATTTAATATAGTATAGAAATAACAATTCACTTAGACAATGTTTCATTTAAGATATATGTAAAAATGATACAAATGGTAAATATTTAAGAAAACCTAAGGACCCATTTGCTAGTATATATTTTCGCCTTATTTGAATGGTGAAAGAGATGTTGGGGGCTTAGGTTGGTCAAGCAGGTCAGCGGTGAAGCAGGTGAGCGAAGAAGCGGCTAATTTGAATAGTGGACGTTTGAAGAGGAAGGACCGAAGGAGGGTTAAGTCTCATTAGACATGTACTTATAAATCAACACATATTACCCATAACCAATTAATTCTTTACTTTCATTAGCAACTGAATTTTATCTTTTAGGAATTTTTACGAACATGTCACCTTCATACTGGATGCATTCAAAGTTACCTAATATGTTGCAGAATTGCAGCATCTAATTTCAAAGCAATCTATCACAAATTGCACCATTTGCTTTTTTAGTTTCTTATCTTTATTGCTTTTTAACATTTGAGTATGACATAATCTTTAATAGAGCAACCACCATGATGTTATGTAAGAAAATTAAGAAACAATACAAAATCTATATATTAAAAAGTCTACCTTTTCAAGAAAAATAAATTTTCTTCTGACAAATCATCACCCTGCGCATATCTCGAAGAAGATTCGAGATTTAAGGAACTTCTCAATAATCGGCTGAATGTGTGAAGAATTCTGGTTAGTACTTTGAAGGATTGTCTAGTACAATTGGGTGTCAGAGATTCCAGTAAACTTCATCAAATGTTTCATATCTGGAAGAGGTAAAATAGATTTAATAATTTGGCTCCTTTTTAGACCAAGACTTTTAAACACACCCAAGATACGACCAAATTCATTGGTTGAGAACGTTGAGTTTTATCAATAATATACATCATCAATTTATTAAATCAGAATCAATCCTTAAGGCTTCAAAGATATCCATTAGAAACCTTGAGTTTTGTATCTAATATTTTTTTAATTGTAGCATGAGGTGGTTCTGTTTGTGACATTTTTACAAACACCTTATAGGCACTCTACAACTGAGAATCTTAGAACTAAATATTTTCACACTCAATGTCAAAGTAAAGAAAACATGCATAAATTTCCCATGGTTTATTTGAAATGCTTTCTTAATTTTTGAATCATTTACTTGGGGGTGAAGTATGTCCTACTTGATATTCTACCAAAATCAGCTCAATAGAAAAAATAAAACTAAATAAACAAATAAAAAAAGCTACTGTGAGTCCAGAATCACCAATAAGTTAAAGTAAAGGAAGTTAGCATCGTTATTGTAGAGTTCTAAAATAATATGCCATAACATTGTATTCCAAAAGTCACAAGAAATTAGAAACGGTCGTTTAAGTTTCATAAAGGAGCCATATACAATCAGAGAATTGATGAATTCCGGTATAAATCAAAGTCTAAATCCTGAATTTTAGACGAAAATTCAGATCAAATTCTGAGATAGTAGAAACGACATTTCAATAATTTAATGAAAAAATAAATATAAAGAGTGAGATTTGGGAGATAATACTAACTAATAATGAGAAGGCGGACTGAGATGAGCTCTCCGAGCTAGAAATAGAAATCGCTGAAGTCAATAAATCAAAAAACAGACCAAAAGCAAGTTAAAATTCGTGTGGCATAGCAGGGAGAAGAGCGTGTTGCTTAGTATTAAACCCTAATGCTCCAGAAGTCCAGATCGAATAGGGAGGCGCTCGGATGAGTCGATGGTTGCTAGGCATAGAATATACCCCAAGAACAAAACCCCAGATGCGTTAACTTAAGAACACGCTTGGAGTTACCTAAATACCCCTACGTGTGAGCGGGAAACTTAAGGAGAGACTTAGTTCACTTAATAAATACTCCCTCCGTTTCTGAAACAAGTTCCACCTTTCCTTTTCGGGCAGATTCAAAATTAAGTTCCACTTTCGAACATTTCCTTATTATCTATATCCAAACAGTGCCAAACAGTGCCAAACAGTGTTCAAACAGTGACAAACAGTGCACTCCACAGTAAAGTCAATTTTATTTTCTTAATATGTGTGAAGTCAAATGTGGAACTTGTTTAGGAATCGGAGGGAGTATATAGATATCAGTTTGGTTTACCGTAGGAAAAAAAATATTTTCTTTTCTTTTTGCACTTGGTAGATTAGGTAGGTTTAAATCTTTCTTTTCTTTTTGTTGTGTACTTCGTAGGTTTAGTGGTAGGTTTTGTATCAACTATTAGTTTTATTAATACTATAAAGTGTACACATGTGTTAGTTATTATGGTTTTAGAAAAGTCAAGTTTGTATTTTGTGTATTTTATACACAAGTTAAAATAGTTATATAAAAATTAATTTTATACTAAAACGTTACTTCTATTATCGGACCATTTTTATCTGATTAGAATGTCACAACTGTTAAATTTTTGTTTGACTCACTTAATAATTAAAATGTTATTTCCGTAACATTTTATCTGACTAATAATTTTTTTTTAATTTTTTTTTTTGGAGTGTCACATTCTACCCTCCTTAAAAGAATGATTCGTCCCCGAAGCATAAGCTAATATCATTATGATAGCACTTTTAAGTATTACATTCTACCTTCCTTAAAGAAAGGTTACGTCCTCGTAACTTAAATATTACCTTGTTCGAATAACTCGGGATAACGGCTTCGCATGTCATCCTCAGTCTCCCAAGTGGCGTTTTCGGCCAAATGGTTTGACCATAAAACTTTCACCATTTTAATTGTCTTTCTTCTTGTCTCACGTGTCTTGCTATCAATAATCTTGACAGGCCTCTCCTCATAAGTCAAAGTTTCATCCAACTCGATCACCTAATAGAGTACATCTTAATTGTAAAGTCTAATTTTTGGGATCTCGAGAGTTCTAAAGTTGAGGTTCTTACCTCCGGATTGATAACATGAGACTCGTCACGGACGTACTTCTTTAACTGAGATATGTGGAAGACGTTGTGTACCTAATATATCGCGCATTAGTATTTTTTTTAGATTGACAATAATGTTAAAGAGTTTGAACGCTTCATACCTTATCTAACTCGGTGGGTAGAGCCAGATGGTAGGCTACACTTCCCACCCTATCCAATATCTCATAAGGTCCGATGAATCGAGGACTCAGCTTGCCTTTCTTCCCAAATCTCATTACTCCCTTTGTCGGGGAGACTCTGAGTAGGACTTTTTCTCCCACCTCGAATTCGGCTACTTTTCTTCTTAGGTCCGCATATGACTTCTGCCTGTCTTGTGTTGCTTTCATCCTTGCTTGAATCATCTTCACTTTCTCCATGGTGTCTTGGAGGTAGTCCGGTCCGAGTACCACTTTATCCACCATATCGTTCCAGCATAATGGGCTTCTACACTTCTGACCGTATAAAGCCTCGTACGGAGCCATCTTGATGCTTGCATGGTAACTGTTGTTGTACGAGAACTCTATCAAGTCTAGGTGTTCATCCCATGAACCTTACAAGTCTAGTATGCAAGCTCTCAGCATATCTTCAACTGTCTGGATAGTTCTCTCTGTCTGTCCGTCCGTCATAGGATGAAATGCAGTGCTTAGCTTTAGTTTGGTCCCCATAGCCGCTTTCAATTCCCTCCAGAATTGTGATAAGAAACGGGAGTCTCGGTCAGAAACAATATCTCGGGGCACACCATGATATTTGACCATGTGTTGGATGTATGCTCTAGCCAGCTTATCCATACTCCAAGTTTCATTCATGTGAATGAATCTCGCAGTTTTGGTAAGTCTATCGACGATCACCCAAATTTTGTCCTTCCCAGACTTTGTTAGGGGTAACCCTCTGACAAAGTCCATCGAGATCGAGTCCCATTTCCACGTTGGTACTTCTAAGGGTTGCATGAGCCCCTTGGGCTTGCATCTTTCAGCCTTGACTTTCTGGCAGTTAAGGCATCTGGCTACAAATTCCGCCACTTCTTTCTTCATTCTCGGCCACCAGAAATTCTTCTTTAAGTCTTTGTATAATTTATCTCCACGTGGGTGTACCGAATAAGGCATGTTGTGTCCTTCTTCCATGATTTGCTTTTTGACGTGCTCACATTTCATTGGAACACACCACCTGCCTTTATAACGAATACTACCGTCATCATGCATCCTGAATGGTCCATTGATTCCGTCTATCATTCCGGACTTGACTCGCTCCAACTTCACGTCTCCAGGTTGTCCCGCTTTGATTTCTTCATAGAGTGATGGGGTAACGGTCATAGAACATAATCGTACCTCATTATCCACCTCCCCGAATTCTCTCACTTCCAAATTTAGCTTTTGGAAGTCTCGCCATAGCTCGTTGGATAGAATCCATGTTGCTCTCCAAGAATGCATTGACTTACAGCTTAGAGCATCTGCCACAACATTAGCTTTTCCTTCATAATATTGAATCTCTAAGTCGTAATCCTTGACAAGTTCTAGCCATCGCCGTTGCCTCATATTGAGCTACTTTTGCGTGAATATGTATTTGAGGCTCTTATGATCAGTGTAAACTTTGCATTGTGCCCCGTACAAGTAATGCCTCCAAAGTTTCAAGGCGAAAACCACCGCAGCTAGCTCCAGATCATGCGTAGGGTAGTTGACTTCATGAGTCTTCAGTTGCCTTGATGCGTAGGCCACCACCTTCCCATTTTGCATCAGCACACAACCTAACCCTTTCAATGAAGCATCGCTGTAAATCTCAAACCCTTCTGTTCCGGATGGTAGGGTCAAGACTGGTGCGGTTGTCAACCTCCACTTCAGCTCCTGGAAAGCTTCTTCACACTCGCTACTCCACAGGAACTTCGTGGTCTTCTTTGTGAGATTGGTTAAAGGCCTTGCTACCTTCGAGAAATCTTTCACAAATCTTCGATAATACCCCGCCAAGCCTAGGAAGCTTCGGACTTCCGTCACAGTGGTGGGTGCAGGCCAATTTATCACTGCTTCAATTTTTGATGGATCAACCGAGACACCTTCTTGGGTGATGATGTGGCCCAAGAATGCTACCTGATCCCTCCAGAAGTCACACTTTGAAAGCTTGGCGTAGAGCTGATTGTCTCTCAAAGTCTGAAGTACGGTTCTGAGATGCTCCTCGTGATCATTCAGTGTCCTTGAATACACCAAAATGTCATCAATGAACACTACCACGAACAAGTCGAGGTAGGGTCGGAACACACGGTTCATTAGGTCCATAAATACCGCAGGCGCATTAATTAAGCCGAACGGCATTACGGTGAACTCATAATGTCCGTACCTCGTTCGAAATGCCGTTTTTGGAATGTCCCTCTCGGCAATCCTTACTTGATGATAACCGGATCTCAAGTCGATCTTGGAAAACGTACTTGCTCCTTTCAGCTGATCAAACAGATCGTCAATGCGCGGAAGTGGATATTTGTTTTTGATAGTTGCTTGATTCAGTTCCCGGTAATCAACACACAGCCTCAAGCTTCCATCTTTCTTCTTGACAAATAACACCAGAGCGCCCCAGGGTGAGACACTCAGTTTGATATAACCCTTTTCCAGCAGATCTTGAAGTTGTTCCTTCAGTTCTTGCATCTCCTTCGGTGCCATTCGATAGGGTGCCTTCGAGATTGGTGCAGTTCCGGGCATCAAATCAATGGAGAACTCCACTTCTCTTTCTGGAGGCATCCCCGGAATCTCTTCAGGAAACACGTCTGGGAATTCATTGACCACGGGAATTTGGTCAATGGTCTTCTCTTCCACCGTTGAGTCTTTGACTACGCACAAGTATGCTTCACATCCCTTCCGAATGTAGTGCTTTATTTGTTGTATGGTTGTCAGCTTTACTCTCGGGGTGGTGGTCACAGCTTTGTAGGATACTCACTTCCCATTTGGGCCCTTCATGACTACCTTCTGCTCGCCACATAGAATTTTTGCTTTGTATCTTTCGAGCCAGTCCATGCCAAGCACCACGTACGTCTATGTCTTCTAGATCGAATTGAATCAAGTCTCCAGGGAGATTGGTGTCACTTATGAGTATGGGTACATTTGAGTACACATTCCCATAAGCCACAACTTTTTCAGCTGTCGTTTTTACATTCAATTCTATTCTAGTAGTGGGTTCTATTCCCAGTTTCTTAACAAAGCTTGAAGATATAAAACTATGAGAAGCACCAGAATCAAAAAGAACATAAGCAGGCATGGAGTTCACTTGAAAGGTACCTGAAACTACGCCACATGCATTAGCTTGAGCTTGATTCATCACGTATATCTTGCCTTGGTTAGGGGTGTTGTTGTTGCCTTGTGGTTTCCCCCATTCCCACGAGCGTTGTGGTTAGGATTCTCTGCGCCTCCTGGCCTATTTCCTCCAAGATTGCCTCTATTGTTGATTTGGCCTTGGTTCTGGGGGACCCTCCCTTTTCCCATGTGACACTCATATGCTTTATGGCCCATCCGGCCACAATCATAACATTTCACTTCATTGCCCGCACAATCGCGTCCAGGATGATTCTTTTGGCATAACTTGCAATGATAATATCGTTCACCCGTCGGACCTTTCCCTTGGAAGTTCCTTCCTCCTTGATTGCGATTGCGATCATCTCCCCGCCATTGTGTTCGCTGTTCAGGGGGATTGGGTCTACCTCTCTTCTCCCTTGGTGGTTGGTCATCGTCGTCACCTCTTTTGTTCCTTTTGTAAGCATCACGTTGAAGTCGTTGAACCCTATAGTGAAGAGCAGCCTTCGTATAGGCTTCGTTCAACGTCTGGCATCCTAGCACACTTACAGCCTTCTGAGTGTCGAAATTCAGGCCATGGATGAATTTTCGGGCCTTGATGTTCTCGTCCGGCACTAGAGCACGTGCGAACCGAGCTAACGCCACAAACTTGGCGTAATAGTCTTGGACCGACATATCTCCTTGTTTGAGATACAAAAACTCCTCATATTTCTCCGCTTTGACATGTTCGGGATAAAATCTTTCCCTCATAGCCTCCTTAAATGCCTCCCAAGAAAGATTTGGCTGCTGACGTAAGGCCGGTCCATCAGTGGCCCACCAGTTGTCAGCCTCCTGATGCAAGTAGTAGGCGGTGATGTCAACTCGTTGTTCCGCCGGGCAGTTAACTGCCTCGAACAACTTATCAAAGGAGCGTATCCAATCTTCAAGGATGAATGGATCCTCCTGACCCTGGTAGCTCGGGGGATTCCGAGCTGCTACCCTCTTAGAAGCGTCATTGCTGGTTTGCTGGTTTTGGAGAAACGTGGTGCTTAACGTTTGAGCAAATTGTTGCATGGTCAGCGCCAGCTCAGCATTAGTTGGTGCTGTGGGGACTTCTCTCCTAGGCGGCATACTCTAAAAGAAAAGTACTTAGGTGCTAAGGTATTGTCTAGTAATCAAGCTACTAAGCACATTAAATCATAACATAATCCAGCATACAAAAGATCACATAGGCGTCAAGAATTTTGTTCAACATATAAAAGCAATACAAAATCTCACAATCCTCACTGCGTCCCTAGAAAGGTCTTTTCCTTAATCCTTTTCGTTTCCTAAATTTGATGAGAATATTTTGAAAAGATCTTCACTTGAAGGTAAGATTCCCACGGTTTTCGTCTAAGATTTCGAACAATGAAGTTTCAGCACAAGGAGAAATTCCCAGTTAGTTGAACGAGCGCAAAGGCTCAATTATGCACCAATCAGCTTAGACTGTTATCGTCTTTGTGACAGAATTTCTCCCTACGACCTATTACTTCGTGTTCTAGTCTCTTCAGAAAACCTAAGGCTCTGATACCAACTTGTGACACCCCCAAATTTCCCACCCAAAATAATACTTGGAAATAAAGATGGACTTTTATTTAATAATTAAACCTTCAAAAGTTTGCAGCGGAAATTAATAAAAACTAAGGAAAAGGGGCATGTCACCGCCACATCCAACCTTTGAATGGTTGAATGCTAAGGCTATCTACCCAAATGTAATTTAACAAAAATCTAGATGTTCGAATCATAAGCAAGTATCAAAGTTTAATCTAGTGAACTACATAGCGATCTTCTAATTTGCGCTCTCAAACATTCCAGCATCAAAATCAACATGATCACCTCCTGTTAAATATGAGCACAAGAAAATAAAAAGAAAACAAACATTAGCAATAATGCTAAGTAAGTTCCACCTAACCTTTTAAAATAATAATAAATAATATATATATAATCCGTACAACCTTTTAACATAAAATATTCTTCAAAACACTTTATAATCATAAGTACATGATACCAATACAAAATCCCAATAACATAACCCGTAATACCATAATAATTCCAGGATATATGAAACACCAAAATTCTCCTCTATTGAATTTCTCCCAAAAATCACTTTGTATCTAGCTTCCTAGTAATTTAGAAGGGTGGTGCTCAACACTTTGGTTGAGCCCGGTGGTTCGTTGTTATGTACGGCCACCTCGGGACTATCGCTGGTACCACAACTGCTCAATGGAAATGGAAACAACTACTTTAAGTGTGTGCACCCCCTAAAGGTATTCCAAGCCCCCCGGGTTAGTAAGTCGATCCGGGTAGCCGGGATGTTGTCTACCAACTACCCCACCTCAAAAACTGAATAATTAGGAGCTACTACTACCACTACTACTCAAAAGTCGGGATGTTTTCTACCGATCGTCAAGTCACCTCAAACCAAAACCAATAACAATTGAGTAGTAGTAGACCTAACCACCCTCCACATTTTAAGGGACGTGGAAAACCAACACCACGGATTTCTCCCATGATGCTCACCCTTTATGAAAATATTTATTTTTCTTTGTTTTCTCAAAATCAATCGAAGTTTATACTTCAAAAATGTCCTTTTCATTAAACTCCCACAAAGATAACAAATTAAATACTATTACAAAACCTTCCAAATCATATACAATAACTCATATCAACAAAACAATATATCAACTAATATCTCAAATACAACCCTTTCATATAATAATATTCACTCAAATTCAGCACACATAAATTCAATTCTCAAATATGCACACAAAAATATTTAAAAGAAATCACGAAGAAAAAGAACTAATTTCGGTTGACATGAAACTTACCTTAAATCCCGATGCTCCTAACTCTCTTCCTCAATTCCGGTCTCTAAATATTTACCTTTTTAATTAAGATGACATAGTTAGTCATTTTTTTCCTATTTTTAATAGTTTATCCGATTTCCAAATTTTTATTTTTATGGCGTTTCATTATTATTCATTAATTAATTAATAACCTTTATTAATCTTGTCACTTTATTTCTTATACAATATTCGAATTATAAAAACAAATAATACGGATCAATATTTTTATTATTAAACTCTCTGAAACATTATGTTAATAATATTAGTTCGTACGAATTATAATTACATGCCAGAAACTTCAATTTCAGTTTATTCTATTCAAAAAAAATCATAAGGTTTTAATTCAACTAGTTATGATAATATTAGATTTAAAATATTGATTAACTCGTTTATTATTTCGAATTACTTGATTAGTCCATTAACCTTATTATGGAATTATCTTAAAGTAATAAATTTATCCAAGTGGTTACTTATCAATTAATCAAGCCAATTTCATCATTAATATTTCTCATCTCTAATAAATTCAATTTTCAGATTATTAATATTATTATAAATATTATTATTATTATTATTACTATGGTTATTATTATTATTATTATTATTATTATTATTATGATAACAGATTTTCGGCCCAGACTATAACTTCTATTGGCCTAGGAGTAAAAACTCAACCCACTCAACAACAGGCCAAAAAAAATAATAAGAAGAAGAAGACTGTTGTCTTCTTCCTCGTGAGGTCGCCGGACGGAAAAATGTAGGGAGGGGCTTACCTCGACGGGTGCGGTCAACGAAGGTGGTAGCGGAATCCTTATGGGTCGGTGATGGACAGTGATGGACTGGCGGCTTCCACAGCTCTCCTTTTTCCTCCGTTCTTTGACGTCAAAACTCAAATCGACGAAACTCCGGCGACTGATATCTCTCTCCTCCGACTATCGTTTTCTACGTTTCTTTCGCCGTTGGATTCCTCTCACAAAGGGGAAGGTTTCTAGAGTATTTTTAAGGCTCGGTTTTTAGTGTAATGCTGTGTTGGATTTTCACCTATATTTATACTACGTGTATATTTATGTATATATGTATATGTTTAATGTTTTGCAGCTTTTGGAAATGAAACAAAAAAACGCAGGCGAAGGGTGCTATTTATAGGTGTAGGTTGAGGGTAGTCAGGTTAGAGTTTGTGTTTAACTTGAACAAATTCTTCCGCAGCTTCGTTCTTATCTCCAACTTTGTACGTAGTTTATCTCCGTAGGAAGCTTATTATCGGCCAGTTGAGATAGTACTGAACGAGTTTTAACTCAATTATGACTCCAAATGTAGCTCGTTTTAATTTAAAAATTCATTCTTATCTATATACTTGTATATATCAGTTTGGTTTACCGTAGGAAAAATAATATTTTCTTTTCTTTTTGCACTTGGTAGATTAGGTAGGTTTAAATCTTTCTTTTCTTTTTGTTGTGTACTTCGTAGGTTTAGTGGTAGGTTTTGTATCAACTATTAGTTTTATTAATACTATAAAGTGTACACATGTGTTAGTTATTATGGTTTTAGAAAAGTCAAGTTTGTATTTTGTGTATTTTATACACAAGTTAAAATAGTTATATAAAAATTAATTTTATACTAAAACGTTACTTCTATTATCGGACCATTTTTATCTGATTAGAGTGTCACAACTGTTAAATTTTTGTTTGACTCACTTAATAATTAAAATGTTATTTCCGTAACATTTTATCTGACTAATAATTTTTTTTTTTGGAGTGTCACAAATGCAAGGAGGCTTTCCAGGAGCTTAAGCAAAGATTAACAACCGCACCTATCTTAACCCTACTATCCGGTACTGAGGGGTTCGAGGTTTACACTGATGCTTGCCTAAAAGGGTTGGGTTGCGTATTGATGCAAAATGGCAAAGTGGTGGCCTACGCATCAAGACAACTAAAGACCCATGAGGTCAACTACCCGACCCATGACTTGGAACTCGCAGCGGTTACCTTCGCCTTAAAACTATGGAGGCACTATCTATATGGGGTACAATGTAAAATTTACACCGATCACAAGAGCCTAAAGTACATCTTTACCCAAAAGGAGCTTAACATGAGACAAAGACGTTGGCTAGAACTCGTCAAAGACTACGAGTTGGAAACTCAATACCATGAAGGGAAAGCAAACGTAGTTGCCGATGCGTTGAGCCGAAAATCAACCCACTCCTACAGAGCAACATGGATACTACCTGATGAGCTATATCGGGACTTCCAAAAACTAGACATGGAGGTACAAAATTTCGGAGAGGTAGATCGGGAAATGCGATTACTCACCGTGACCGTTACCCCATCTATTTTCGACGAAATTAGAGAAGGGCAGCCTGGTGACATAAAGCTGGACAGAATCCGAGCAGGCATGACAAATGGTGTTAATGGACCGTTCGAACTGCACGAAGACAGGAGCATTCGACACAAAGGAAGGTGGTGTGTCCCGATGAAATGTGAAGAACTTAAGAAGAAAATTATGGAGGAAGGGCACAACACGCCTTACTCGGTGCACCCTGGAGGCGATAAACTCTACAAAGACATCAAAAAGAACTTTTGGTGGCCAACGATGAAGAAAGAGGTAGCTGAATTCGTTGCTCGATGCTTGAACTGCTAGAAGGTGAAAGCCGAACGTTGCAAACCCAAGGGACTAGTACAACCTTTGGAGGTGCCAAAATGGAAATGGGATTCTATCTCCATGGACTTTGTTGGGGGCTTACCCCTAACCAAGTCTGGCAAAGACAAGGTTTGGGTTATAGTTGATCGGTTAACAAAGACCGCTCGCTTTATCCCGATGAAAGAGACCTGGAGCATGGAGGAGTTAGCTCGAGCCTACATCAAACACGTAGTTAAATACCATGGAGTTCCACAAGATATTGTTTCTGACCGTGATTCTAGGTTTCTATCTCAATTCTGGAAGGAATTGCAAGCTGCTCTAGGGACGAAACTGAAGCTAAGTACAGCCTTTCACCCAACCACTGCTGGACAAACTGAGCGAACAATCCAAACCCTTGAGGACATGCTGAGAGCATGTACGTTAGATCTACAAGGGTCATGGGATGAGCACTTAGACTTAATAGAGTTTTCATACAACAATAGATACCATGTGAGTATCAAGATAGCCCCGTACGAAGCTTTATATGGTCAAAAGTGTAGAAGTCCATTGTGCTGGAGCGACTTGACAGACAAGGTGGTGCTAGGGCCTGAATACCTACATGACACCATGGAGAAGGTGAAGCTGATTCAAGACAGGATGAAAGCTGCACAAGATCATCAGAAGTCTTATGCAGACTTAGGGAGGAAGCCAGCTGAATTCGAAGTGGGAGAAAAAGTCCTACTCAAAGTCTCCCCGACGAAGGGAGTAATGAGATTCGGAAAGAAGGGAAAGCTAAGCCCGAGGTTCATCGGTCCGTATGATATCCTCGAACGAGTGGGACGATTAGCATACCGTTTAGCTTTACCCATGAAGTTGGCTAAGGTAACACACACCTTAAAACCTCTCGATGGTAAATATAATAGTAAGTGCCTCTCAAATACTAACGTGTGATGTACATAGGTACACAACGTTTTCCATATTTCACAATTGAAGAAGTATATTCGCGACGAATCACATATCCTTAACCCTGAGGTACAAATCGTAACCTCACGATTTTCAAAATCAAATTCAACATGTCTAACATTGACTCAATTAGGTGGTTGAATTGGACGAAACATTGACTTATGAGGAAAGGCCTATCCAGATCCTTGATACCAAAACTCGTGAGACTAGGAGAAAGTCAGTTAAAATGGTAAAGGTATTGTGGTCTAACCACTTGGCCGAAAATGCCACTTGGGAGTCCGAAGATGATATGCGCAGCTGCTATCCAGAGTTATTTGACTAAGGTAATGTTGTGATTACGGGGACGTAACCTGGTAATACCTTTTAAATTATAAGATATTTAACTAGCTTATGCTTCGGCATGAAGCATATTCTAAGGGGGGTAGAATGTGACACTCCTTAAATTTAATAAAAAAAGAATTTAATATTAACTAAGATGTGGTATTCACTTGTGGATAAAAATTTCTTTCGTTTATGTTTCGGGACGAAACATCTTTTAAGGAAGGTAGAATGTGACACCTCGAAAAATTTAATAAAATAAAATAAATAAATTTTATTAGTTAGCAAAATGTTACGAAAGTAATATTTTTGAATCAGATAAAATATTAACATAGGTGACATTTTTATTTCAAAAGTGACAATTCTTGGAGAATACAAATTAAAGATCGGAATTGAATTAAATTTACAATAGAAACTAACAAAAATATACTACCTCTACACAAATAATAACACCGACACACCCATATTCACATGGGAACTATACTTCCCCACGTCTGCATAATAAAATGGGTGGATTAGCTTCACATTTATGGATAAATGGATACCCAACGTATGGAAGTTGGAGTACTTGATCTAATCCAAGATAAAAACAAGCTACCCTACGGTACATATATACATAGATATACACCTATATATATGTATGTATTGAACCTACGAAAACCACAACCCACAAAACCAGAAGCAAGAAAGAAAAGAAAAGAGAGTGAGAAATAGATAGAGGATTAGGGTGGGAGAATAGAGATACGAAGAGTCCAGCTGGAGCTGTTGCCGCCGCACAACACATCATCACACCGGAGTGTCGTCGGACTGTTGGTCTATACGCAGGAGGAGAAGCTGACTGACGCCGGAGAGCTCTATCACCGTCGGAGTTGATGAGACGGAATCCCCTTGGTCTCGTTTACCGTCGGCAAGAGCGGTGTTGCTAATTCCTTCTGTGGGATCAACGCACTGTAATCTTCCTTACTCTGCTGCCGCGTTTTTCTTGTTTCTTTTAGATGACTGGGCTGAGCATTAAAACAACATGGGATTGGGTTATAATAATATTAATAATCCAGTTAGCAGAATCTTAGTAAGACATAATTTGATATTATTCACTTTTATATGAGTTGTCATTTTCTTCGAATAATAATGTAAATTCTAATGCAGAAGAAATTTTTTTAGATTCGTTAACGGGCTGATTAATAATAATGTATGTGGTTTATTTCAATTAGTTTTGTAAGATTAATTAAAATGAACTGGACCGGTTAAATTAAAATATGACTCAACTAAATTAACTTAGTAAATTAAATTAAAGTAAAACCATTATAAGAATAAAGTAAAATGTGATTCATACGGTTTAATAATATTAAAATGGTATATTTATGATTCTGATTGTTTATAAAATTTAAGGTATGATATTTTAGGCTATTTTTATCGGGATTAATTGAAGTAATTATATGTTTCCGGTTTTTTTTTACATAAAATGAATTTATACTGAGTGGATGGAGTAAATTAGGTGAATTAATGACCTGGCTATTTTAAGATGAATAATATATCAGTTATCATAAGTTTTATAGTAGATTAATAAAGAACAGATTTAATTAATGGCAAGTAATGAAATTAAAGTAATTATGAAATGAGAATATTTTAATAATATTTACATTATAATTCGAATGTTTTGATGAAGTTTTATATTAGATAAAGGCAAGGCTGAATTTAGAAATCGTAATAAGGTGGATTAAGAAATACAGTGGTAAAATTAATAAAAGTAATGAATAAAAAACATCGAAAAGTAAAATAAAAAGGGGAAAATCGGGTAAAATTATTACAAATAGAATTAATGACTAATTATATCATCTTGATTAAAAAGGTGATTACTTAGAGACAAGAATAGAGGAAGAAATAGGAGAATCGGATTAGAGGTAAGTTTCTCTGCCAATCAAAAATTGTTTCCTCGTATTATATGCTTATTATGCATTATGTGATTAAGTGTGAATTGTGAATTTTGTGTATGTGAATTTGAGAAGATATTATATATATGGTAGTTGAGAAATATAAATTAAGTACTTTTGGGGTATTAAATATTTTTAAATACCTTCGAGACTTTTTAGAGAAATTGAGAAGTATTTTTGAAGTATTATTTAATTGAAGATAAAATTTACATTTTTATAAGAAGTGAGCATCTCGGGAGTAATCCGAGGTGTTGGTTTTCCACGTCTGGATAAATGTGGAGGGTGATTAGGGATGCTACTACTAAGAAGTACAATTTGAATTTAAAGTGACATCTGGATCTATGATCCCTTTTAAGAAGAAGTTGTAGTAGTCCTAATCATTCAAGAATTTTAAAGTTTGGGTTCCGACCACTCGGGATGACTTACTACTCGGAGGGCTTGGAATCCTTTTTAGGGGGTGTGCACACTTAAGGTAGTCGCTTCGTTTCCATTAGCAGTTGGGGTACCGGCAAAAGTCCCGGGGTGGTCATACATAATAACGTAACCACCGGGCTCAACCAGAATGTTGAGCACCGCCCTTCTAAATTACTAGGAAGATAGAGAAGAAGTGAATTTTGAGAAATTCTAAGAGAAGAGTTATTATAGTATTTTTGATGAAAAGTTGAGGACTTTAATAAAGAAGTGATTTTGAGAAAAATCAAATAGAAGAGAATTTTGGCGGAGTGTGTTATTTTTATATAGTATTATATGAAAAACTATTTTTCGCCAAACCTGATTATTTTACGGGGTTGGGTAGTACTTACTTAGCTCTAAAGCTAATTTTTGTTTTCTTTTCTTTGTTTTGTTTTCTGCGCTTTATTTGTGCAGGTGATGATGGCTATGTTGATTGTTGATTGCATGCGTCTGAGAGCGGTTGCTAGATGCCTTAGTAAAACCTAGACATGAATGAACATTTTAGTTACGTTGAACATTTGTTTCTTCATATTACAATTAATTATGACTATTTTGTCTTAGTTGCCTGTACATCCGGTTAAGAGATGACCGGATGTGGCGGTAACACCCGTTTTCCTATTTAAATTATTTCCGCTGCAAGATTTTTAACAATTTCAAATGAATAAAGCAAGTTTATTATCAATAAATTATTATTTCAAGTATTATTTTTGGGCGGGAAATTGGGGGTGTTACAGAAGTGATTAGTTTTTGTTTAGGAACCAGGTCTTGTTTGATCTTTTGGAATTTTTCACTTGAGTTCTGAAACTGTGATTGAAATTTTTTATGACTTGTGAAAACTTTCTCTCTTGTCAATCTTTTGAAGTGTTTAACAGAATGAACCTTTAAAGGATAGTTTAAATAAGCACCTCCACAAGAAGAGAAAGTAACACATCCACTTGAACATTCATATCACACACATCACGTTTGGAGAAAGGAGAATTTAAATTTTCACGCTTAAAAATATTACTTGAATTAGAATCAAAACTAGAATGAGAAGAAGAAGCAAACTTAGAAGAATTGTCTGAAACACAACTAGTGGAACTGACATAAGAACTAGAACGAAAACAATTTATAAATCTATTACAAGATTTTTCCACAAAATTAAAGATTTTGGAGATCTTCTTTGAATGCTTATGTCTTGTTTCCTTCTTCACTGTTGTCTTGGGGATCCAGGTCTCTCTTCATGCACTTGATTCAGAAAACGCTTTTCCTGTGTTTGAAGCAGATGATGAGTTTCTTTTCTTTTCAAAATGATTTTTCTTTCTAATCTCATCAGAAGAAGAAGTTTCAGGAGTTTTCATGCCTTGAGAGGAATCATTTGTCAGCTCAGCAATTTTCTTTAAAAGATCTTATTTTTCAATTTTAAAATTTTCTCTTTCTTTTTCAAAAGCAGTGTGAAGATCAGCAATTTTCTTAATCAATGGTGATATGTGTGGAACAGAAACATTTGAAGTAGATGCTTCTTCCTTCTTTGATTCAGATTGATTCTCAGGAGGGAAGAAAGTTTTGTAGTCATCAAATAAAGGAATTTCTATAGTAGCATAGCTGTCATTTAATGCAGTGTAATCGTAATTAATTTCAGCTCTAGCCCTAGTTTTCCTTTTCTCTTCCTCTTACTCAATTGTTTCAGCCTCACCAGTAAATTTCATGAGTTTGGTTAGCCTTAGATTCATATACTTGATGTCATACAAATGAGGGCAATCGACCTTTTTCAAAATTTTCAGGGTTATTAAAACCTAGACCTGCTTTTGGATTATAAAACTTTGTGTCTCTAGGATTATTGTTGAGCAAAAATACAGTTTGTTCAGATTGTCCTCTCTTAGCCTGAGTGTCTTCTAACTCCTTAATTTTAGCATAAAGATGACCTCGTTCATTGTTAATCATGTTAAATATAGTAATAGCATCAGAACGTTCTCGTTTATAGTCATCGCGTTCCTTAGTTAGGTCGGAGACAGATTGCTTGAGTTTACTAACTTCTAATTCTAGGCTTGAGACCCTATCACGTGAATCTTTTAAGCGAACGTTTTGATGTGCTCTTTCTACCATGAGTTGTTCCAAAACTTTAGTGTTATTTATTTGTCTGTCCTCAAGTTCCTTAACTTTGTTTTTCTCTTTTCAGAGCAGATATGAGTTCATTTATCTTTTCGCATTGTTTGGAAATAATAGAGTTCAAATTACTTACCTCGTTGTCAGCAGATGGAGAGGCATTGTTTTCTTCTTCAGAGTTGTCATTATCGCTTTCAGAGTGTGTCACTTTCACCATTAGTGCCAAGTTCTCTGGCTCACTTTCATCAGTGTCCTCTAGCCAGCTGTCATGTTCAGCCATGAGGACCACTCCTTGCTCTCTTTGATTGGCCGATTGAGCTTTTTGCATGTAGTAGTTGAAGTCCTTTTTCTTGGCAGATCGGCACTCCTTAGCAATGTGACCAGGCTTCCCACATTTGAAGCACTTCATTGAATCACCACTTACAACTTTATCTGAAGGCATGCTAGCTTTGTCAGAATAGTTTGATGAAGAAGTTCTTTGTTTGTTGTTAGTTCCGGGGTTTCTGAATCTTGTGAACTTCTTGTTTATCTTTCTTGTCATGGTTGTTAGCAAAGCTAGCTCCTTCTTCAGTTCATTGATCTCTAGATCAGAATCAAACATATTCTTCTCGTCATCGGATGAATCATCTTCAAATGAAATTTTGGAAATTTTATCTTTCTTTTCCTTTTCAGTTGATAGGAGGGAAAGTGTATCAACAATGTTCTTTCCTTTTGAAGAATTGACTTTTTCGCGTATGTTCTCGGAGAATTCTTCTAGACAGTCGTAGAGATTGTGGATGGTCAGCTCATCCAGATCTTTATTTTGTCTGATTCGTTTGGCTGTTTTCGTCCATTCGGGTTTGAGAGACCTCGGGAAGCGAAGGTTAACTTCCATGTTGGTTTTCTGAACGTTGATCTTTTTCATCTCGTTAACGACTGTCAGAAAACGTTGATATGTATCTCCAGCTCCTCATCAGATCTAGCGGCAAAGGAGTCGTACGCAGTCAAGGTGTGAGCTCTTTTTTATTTGATTCCAACATCTTTGCCTTGCATGATCTGATGGATTTCATCACATAAGTCTTTAGCAGTGGTAAGACTATCAAATTGCATAAACAGATCATTGGGGATAGCTTGGAGCAGGTAAGTGGCAGCTAGAAGATCAGCTTTGGCTCTGAGTTTTTCGGCTTCAGTGTAGTCTTCTTCACTTTTCAGATTCCTTTGAGCAAGTGTGGGAGGATTAAATGTAGTGTTTTCAGGAACTACAACCCATACCTCGATAGGTCCTTCTTCCAGAGATTTGAGAATATTTTTTCCGTTTTCCCTGCTTTTAATGAAGTTCAAGAATCTGACTTTCCATACTACAAATTCTCCTCTCCTGAGCAGAGGAGGTCTTGAATCACTTTCAAGAGTATATGCTTCCACGACTGTTGATGATCTTAAAAGCGAGAACTGTTCGTGTAGAAGATAAATTTTCGGAACTGCTTTAAATAAGATTTCGGATGAGATTTTGGAAGAAGATTTCGGGTGTCCGAAATTAGAAACATGGAGATGATTTCGGGCTTCTGAGATTATGAATTCGGAAGGCTGATTTTGGAACTAAATCTCGAATCCTGATTTCGGGTTTCCGAAATTAGAAACTCGGGTCAGCTGACAATTTCGGATGGGGTCTGAATTTTGAGATCTCGGGGGTAAGCTGGGATGGTTTTCGAATTCAGATTTCGGGCCTACGAGATTTGAGATCTCGGATGATGAGGAGGATTTTGGACCTTCGAAAAAACAAGGATCTCGGGTATGCGAGATTATGGTTACTCAAATCGTACTGGGATTCTTCTTCTGTAGTTTTCCTTGTAGCAGTAACCTTCTAAAACAGTAAGTTTCCAAGAGCAGATCTAAAAATTAACCTGACCAAAAATTATGATTTTTGATCAAATTAATTCCAGAAAAATTCAAGGAATCTCAAGAACAGAATTACGCCGAGGCTCTCATACCAATTGTGTGAATTATGCCCAAATTCCAACAGTCGAATAATCTAATAATAATTGGAAGAATTAAAACAGTAGAAGAGAAAATTCACCAATAACATATACCGTGTATATAGAATGATGAATCTATGAAGAATAATTACACGATACTCAAACGTATAAGCTAAAGAGAGAAATTCTAATCTATGCGGAATGTAATGTGTAGAGACTTAGACCTGATTTCGACCAACTCCTTCTGTATTTATAGGGAGTGGTTCGGCCAGCCCTATTACAATAAGGAAACAACAGCTTTAGGCGTGTGGGCTTAATTAGAGCTAGATTAAATGAGCCTACTTCTCTCTCAGCTAAACTAATTAAATACAAAGACTTATTAAATAAATTACAAATAAATTGAACACAATAAATAATTATTCTAACATTTTGTGTGGCTAACATTTGTTTACTTTTTTCTTACTCAATCACAACCATACATTTCCACTTTATTCTCTCTTTCTTAATAAGCATGCCAAATCCAACCGGAAAGTATTTTTTGGTACAGAGGGAGTGTCTTTTTGAACACTAGTTGTAACATGCAGTAATGTTTGTTTTAAATAATCGATTGGGATTAAGATAAGAATATTACCCTAAGAAAATTGACTTTTATTAATTCAATTTATCATTCGCCAACTGGAGTACAACACATTCGGGAGGATAATCAAGAAAAAAGCAACCATCTGACATAGAAAGTGCACCCCTTGCAATTGCATGACCTACCATATGCACATATCGTTTACGGTGAATGACTTCTAAACTAGCTTCATTATGATGAGTGTGTCTAATATCATCAATGATAGTGTCAAAATAAGACTCGCCTTCTCTATCCATGATACTTGAGACCACAACAAGCGAATCTGTCTCAAGCTTCACCCTTGACCAGCCTTGCAATTTGATCCATGCAAGTGTCTCTCGCATGCCTATAGCTTCCAATACCCCCCGTTGTCCAGTCCGTTATGACCATCGACTTCCACACGCAACGAAATCTCCATTTGCACCCATGGCTATGCACGACATGCTCGCTTGCCCTGCCTATCATCCAAAGCCGTATCCGCATTCACCTTGATATGTCACGCCACCGGCCTCTTCCATCCTCAAGGTCCCTCCTCTTTTTGTTGTGTTTCCTTTTTTCTTGTGCTTTCCTCCAATTATTCAGCATAGCAGCCTCGCTCGCTATCACCTGCCGCCACCATGTGTCTTTGTTTTTCCAAGTCTTCTCATTGTGTGCCTTCCATAGACTCCAAAAAATATAGCTACTAACGCCCCCCTGCTACAGATTATCAAAAAAATTGTGAACAAACTAAAGCCATCACCTTCCCTGACAAAATTGGAACCCAACTGCTTCCATACAGCCTTAGCCACTCGGCACCCCTGAAACAAGTGTGTTGCGGTTTCCGGCTCCTCCTCACACAATTTGCATTTGCTGTCAATATCCACTCGCTTTTTCCGTAGGTCGGAACCCTTCGCTTTTTCCGATGTTGGTAGAATCCCTGACATCAATTTCCAAAAGAAGCATTTTATTTTAGGTGGAATCTCCAAACCCCACATTTTTGTCCAACCCACCCAATCATTGACATTAAACTCAACATTCTATACCCACTCTTTACCGTATAGGTACCTCTAGGGTCAAGAGTATGATCTTCCTTTCTTTCGCTGAGAATAGTGCTATTAATTTTTGAACGTTCCAACTTTCCCCGTTTTTAGTCATTAATGTTGCCACATTAATAACAACTACCCTTGGTGGCGAGGTTGAATGAATCATGCCATCACTCCTCCCCCGACAACCACCTCTCCTTCCACACCAATATTGTTTGACTATTGCCAATCTTTCTACGTGTGCCTCTTGCCATCATCTCCTGAACCTGAAGAATGCTGCTCCACACAAATGAGGGATTACTCCCTGGTTTTGCCTGCAAAATGTAGAATTAGGAAACTATTTAGCTTTAAAAAATTCCCATTAGTGACTTCGGGTATTTAATTAGCCTCCAAGCTTGCTTTCCTAGCATTGCTATATTGAACTCCCTTAGCGAGCGATACCCCAAACATCCCTTCTGCTTGGGGTTGCACAAAGCTCCCAAATTCTTCCAACGGTACCCCTCCTAGACTTGTCTGAGCCTCTCCACCAGTACTCGTTCATGATTGTCTCATCTCCGAGCACATCTCCTTGGCAATAAAAAGACATTCATGGCATATATTGGCATAGCCTGAATGATCATTTTTAGCATGATTTCTCGTCCCACATTGGACAAAAATATACAATTCCAAGTGTTAATTATGTTGATTATGTGTTCCTTCAAATACCTCAGGATATCCATTTTCTTTTGGCCAATAAAAGCAGGTAGGCCTGAATACCTTGGTTTGTTGCCTTCCCCACTAACCCCCCCCCCCCCCCCCCCAAAACAAAATTGCATATACTATCGCACTTATCTTCGTTAATATTCATACTAAACATCACCAACGAATTCTGATAGTTAACTTGTTATCCCGAATACTCCTCATTTTGTTGAAGAATAATTTTAACCTTTTGGCATTCCCCTTATCACTAAACTATCTATGCTTCTTTGATATGAAGCAGCAGTCAGTCCATGCAATTTTTGATGCGGTTTTCACTATGGGTCATCGGGAAACACTCTTTGTACTTTAGTACAAGGGTAAGACTGGGTACACCGTACATCTGACCCCCTTACCCCACTGTATGTGGGAGCCTTTGTGGCATTGGGGTAATGATAATGATGATGATGATGATGATGATGATGATGACATTCCCCTTCTCGAGCCCTGAAAAGAGATAGCTATCATCGGCAGAAAATAAATGTGATACTCTAGGTGCTCGTCTAGGCACCGCAATGCCTAAAATGTTGCCAATGTTCTCTTTAGTGTACTCATCCCTTTCGATACCAGGATGAATAAATAGGGGGACCGAGGGTCTACTTGCCATAATCCTCTCTTAGGTGTGGTTTGAGCCACCATGACACCATCAAAAGGAATGTAATACTCCACGGAAGAGCACCATGCCTTTATTAAACTGACTCATTTGTGGTCCAAATTCATAATTTCCATGATTCGCTCAAGATACCACCATTCAACTCGGTCATACGCTTTACTCATATCTAGTTTGAGGGCCACAAATCCACCCCTACCATTTTTTTTTTGTTTTAAGTGATGGATAGTCTCAAAAGCAACCATTACATTGTCCACTATCGATCTACGAGGCACAAATGCACTTTGGTTCTTAGCAATTAAATGGTTAAATATACCTTTTAATCTGTTAGCCAAAACCTTAGTAAAAATCTTGACTAACACATTACAAAGAGCAATAGGCCTCCAATCTCCTAAACTCTCAGGCCTATCCTTTTCCGGCTCATGCTCCAAGGATTGAGCAGGCAAACAGCGCACCAGGAGACGTACGTCAGGAGACGTACGTCAGGAGACGTAGGGCTCGGCAACTTGGAAGGCATCATGGGACACCAAACAGCCAATGCCTGGGGACGATCGTCTCCACCCATTGGCGGGAAACCATGCCAAGGAAGCCACCATCACGACAGGAACGTCGGCTACAGGCAATACGAACGTCTCCAAGGACTTGGGGCAACTGGAGATGCTCTCCCACTACTTCAGGGGACGTACGTCCCCAGCACGCCATCGAGACCCAAATGGCCCCTGGGTACGTACGGCCTTCCGCACATACAGCCTTCGGCTCATACATAGCCTTCGGCACATGCAGCCCCCGGGTGCATATAGTCGAGTGCACTCTCGTCGACAGGATCTCCTCTCCACATGCTCTGGATCGCCGCATTAAATGCGGTGTCAGCCGCATTAAATACGGTGTCACGTGATTGTTGACACGTGAACCCGCTTTAATTGCATCAATCATTTATGGCTTCTATAAATAGCAGCTAATTCTCCATTGTAACGATCAGGCAACTCGAGCTCATTTAATATACACCTACTCTCTCTCTTACTTGTTCCGACTACTCTCTACATACCCCTCAGCGGTACCCCCCGGATATACTATCCGTCATTTGGTTCTCTCGTTGAGAGGTCGAACAATCAAGTAAAACCTCCTCCCCTCCGAAAAAATAAAAAACACTCATCAGAAAGGGGATGCTCGTCCCCGACCTTGGGGACGCTCATCCTCAACATTTGGCGGGGACCAAGGAGTGGGGGACT
This sequence comes from Cuscuta europaea, assembly GCA_945859875.1. Classification (NCBI taxonomy): domain Eukaryota; kingdom Viridiplantae; phylum Streptophyta; class Magnoliopsida; order Solanales; family Convolvulaceae; genus Cuscuta; species Cuscuta europaea. Next base: position 8,455,915 of record CAMAPE010000006.1, read on the forward strand.
TCCTTGTGTTGGTGGGATGACCCAGACAGGATCGACCCATTAACCCCTAGGGCTCATCGAACGGACATCCCAAAGGCCCAACAACCTGGGGGCAATTACGACGTCCGGCTCCTATGCCCAAATGGCAGTAAGCAGTGACGACGTACGACCTCCTTACATGGGACATCTTAACGGACATACCTGGTCCGACATGAAGCAGAGGGTATAGGCGGGGACGAACGTCCCCACCCTTATTATTATTATTATTATTATTATTATTATTGTTATTATTATTATTATTATTATTATTTAATGTTACTATTATTATTATTATATTATATTATCGCCACCGTCATCAGGGGGCAAAGTCCTCCAACGTGGTGCGAGCCAAGCTCTTGGCCTCACGACCAATTCCGGACATTTTATTAAATGATCCGAGCTTGCTTTGGGTCCCTTGACCTGGCCTCTGGTGATCTTTAATTTATTTGGACATAAGAGCACCTCCAAGAAGTCGTCGCCCCAATGACGCAATCTATCAGCTGAAGTTTGCCCTCGGCCAACTGACGGCACCAAGTGCTAGGCTGACGGTCAAGCCCACCATCGACTACGTCATAGCACCAAGTGTTCTATCCACGGGGACTTATAATTCTCATTCAAGCCGTCCTCCTTGAGGGCGCTCTAATTCAAGACGATACCAAGTATCACACCGAGGGGTACCAAGTACCCCCCCCCCCCCCGGCCATTTTGTGCCAAGTACACAAACAAAATCATCCCCCAACGACCCTTTCCGCGCCATCCCCCAAGGGGAGGCAGGCTCCGGTTTTGATCCCGGCCCGAGGAAATGAACGCATTGCACCATTGCCTCTAAAGGGACCAAGTCCCTCAAGGCTCCGCCGTCCCTCATCTTCAGACGAGCGTCCAAATGCCGTCCTTCATTTTCAGACGGCCTCATCAGCACCATCCTCATCATCAAACGAGCGCCCAATGCCGTCCTTCTTTTTCAGATGGGCGACAAACGCCTCTGTCCTTCATCAAAGGACCGGCCTCATCAGCGTTGTCATCATCAAAGGACAGGTGCTCAACATCGTCCTTCATCTTTATGACGAACGGCCTCTCAGTGCCATCCGTCCTCAGATCACGAATGGCTCCTCAGCCTCGGCGTGATCCTGCATCTTAAGACCGGCTTCCTCAGCGCCGAACGTCTTTAGGTAATGATAGGGCTCTCCACCCCTTCTAGGATGGGGACCATCGCCTTTACAACGAACAGCCTCTCAGCGCCATTGTCCTCAGAATCACGAACGGCTCCTCAGCCTCAGCGTGATCCTGTATCTCAAGATCGACTTCCTCAGCGCCGGACATCTTGAGCTAGTGATAGGGCTCTCCATCCCTTCCAGGATGGGGACTGTCGCCTTTACGAAGAACGTCCTCTCAGTGTCGTCTTCCTCAGAAACACGAATGGTCTCTCAGCCTCCCCAGCATTATGCTAAGAACAAAGCCGTTCCCCTTGAGGACGCCCCTACACACACATCGCCTTTCATTAAAAAAACCGAAGGCATCACCTATCGGTTCCGGAAGGCACCAAGTGCCTCCGGACATTTGCGTCTAACATGCAAATAGAACGCTTCCCTGAAACGCTTTCCGGGAATGGCAGGCAACAGACGATGTCCCGGGCCCAGGATTCGACTTTCAAAAACGAAATGCTTCCCGCGCTATCCCCCATGGGAAAGCAGGCAACAGACAATGTCTCGGGCTAAGGGAACGACTTTCAAAAACGAGACGCATTCCACGCCATCCTCCAAGGGGAGGCAGGCAACAGACGATATCTCGGGTCGAGGAAATGACTCTCACACCCCTCGAAAACCGGAAGGTTAAACACCAAGGAGGGAGCCAGCGGTTCATACCGTTGCCTCCCAAACAGACCAAGTCTTCCCAAGAAAGCAAGTTTCTTGAAGCCTCCCCCCATCTTCCAAAAAAAGGAGTGAGGGGGAGTAGACTCAGCGAGCAATCAATGAGGAAATTTTTGAGGAAATTTTACAAAATCCACACTTCATAACTCTTCGGCAGAAAAACCGGGGATTATCCAACAGAAGGCGTGAAAATCAACGTGGAAAGAAATAAAGCATGGGAAATTTGGTCGTACGTCGGCACTCTGTGCCTCCTGACGTATGTTCCCTGACGGTTGTCCTTGGGAAGCAGCCATCTCCTTTCCGGTTTTGATACCTTAAAGACGGACGTCTCCTATGGGGACGAAAGGAAGAATTGTTGAATCCGACGTACGTCCCCAGATAATACAATGGGGACCTTCCAAGTCGATGAGCCACTTTGTGCCTCCTAACGTACGTCCCCTGACGATTATCCTTGGAATGCATTTATCTCCTTTCCGGGTTTGGTACCATGGGGGTGCACATTGCCTACGTATCAAACGTATGCCATCAGCTAATACCATTGGCGACACCATGGGGCCGGGCGCCCCCTATGCGGTTGTAACCTCTTCTCTTGGGTTGTTTCAAGAGACGTTCGTAGGATGGTTACCCCCAACACAATTGGCAAAGCCCACATTTTTAGAGCCCCCGTCACATTAACCCGACAAAGGAGGTTTGTGGTTACTTGTTTGTTTTGAAAAAAACGGCCAAATCCACAGTTGAAGAGCTAATGCACATCAGCCAGCACCGGTAACTAACATCACGGCAGACCCCTCGGTCTCAACGTTATCCTTTATCTCAAGACCTGCCTCCTCTGCGCCGAGCGTCTTGAGCTAGCGAGCGGGCTCGCCATTCCCTTCCTGGATGGCGACCCTCACCTTCATGTGACGAATGGCTTCATCAGCGCAGACGTCCTCAGATCACGGCAGACCCCTCGGTCTCAACGTGATCCTTTATCTCAATACCGACCTCCTCAGTGCCGAGCGTCTTGAGCTAGCGAGCACGCTCGTCATTCCCTTCTTGGATGGCGACCCTCGCCTTCATGTGACGAACGGCTTCATCAACGCCGACGTCCTCAGATCACGGTAGACCCCTCGGTCTTAACGTGATCCTTTATCTCAAGACTGGCCTCCTCAGTGCCGAACGTCTTGAGCTAGCGAGCACGCTCGCCATTCCCTTCCTGGATGGCGACCCTCACCTTCATGTGACGGACGGCCTCATCACCGTCGTACGTCCTCAGATCACGGCAGACCCCTCGGTCTCAATGTGATCCGTTATCTCAAGACCGGCCTCCTCAGCGCCGAGCGTCTTGATCTAGCGAGCAGGCTTGCCATTCCCTTCCTGGATAGCAACCCCCGCCTTCATGTGACATACAGCCTCATCATCGTCATACGTCCTCAGATCACGGTAGACCCCTTGATCTCAACGTGATCCTTTATCTTAAGACCGGCTTCCTCAATGCTGAGCGTCTTGAGATAGCGAGCGGGTTCGCAATTCCTTTCCTGGATGGCGACCCTCGCCTTTAGGTGACGGACGGCTTCATTAGCGCCGACGTCCTCAGATCACGGTAGACTCCCCGGTCTCAACGTTATCCTTTATCTCAAGACCGGCTTCCTCAGCATCGAAAGTCTTGAGCTTATATGATGGTCAGTTTCATCATCGCCTCGTCATCATATTATGGGACCGGGTCCTCATCGCCGTACGTGCTCAGATCACGAACGGCCTCTCAGCCTCATCGTGATTCTATATCTCAAGACCAGCTTCCTCAGCGCCGAGAGTCTTGAGCTTATATGACGGCCGACTTCATCATCGCTTCGTCATCATATTATAGGACCGACTCCTCATCGTCGTACGTCCTCATATCATGAACGGTCTCTCAGCCTCATCGTGATTCTATATCTCAAGACCGGCTTCCTCAGCGCCGAGAGTCTTGAACTTATATGATGACTAGCTTCATCATCGCCTCGTCATCATATTATGCGACCAGCTCCTCATCGTCGTACGTCCTCAGATCACGAATAGCCTCTCAGCCTCATTGTGATTCTATATCTCAAGACCGGCTTCCTCAACACCGAGAGTCTTGAACTTACATGACGACCAACTTTATCATCGCCTCTTCATCATATTATAGGACCGACTCCTCATCATCGTACGTCCTCAGATCACGAACGGTATCTCACCCTCATCGTGATTCTGTATCTCAAGATCGGCTCCCTCAGCGCCGAGAGTCTTGAGTTTATATTGTGACACCGTCTCCAAGCATGTTTACTTTTAGTAATTATGTAATAAACCTTGAAGGATGAGTTATGAATTTACGTAATTGTTAAATTTTATTATTTCTTTTACGTGAATAGTAAATTGCATATGGGGCCCACAGCGGGAACGGGGACCGCCCGATAATTCCAGAATCACATATTATATTCATTTGGGTCTAGATGACATCTATATGGTGGTGGATATTTTATTTGGGCCATAGGAAAGGCATGGAGTTGACCGGTTGGTCAAACGGGGCCCAATTACCGGTATTGGTAATTTAGCGGATAACAGCCTGAAGTGAGTTTCGGAGACTCCTAAATCAATGTTGGGGAATGTACATCTATTCTAAAGGCCCATATTTATTGGGAACGCGTGATATATTTTATTCGGCCCGATAAAATAAAATATGACTTAAATAGTCCGAAAAATACAACTTTCGGGGCCGATTGTACACATCGGGACATAATGGGATGACCTCCCACATAAGTGGGGGCCACCCCACGTTCTTATGTGTTACAAACGACCAGGAAGGCAGCTGGGGGGCGTACATAGTAGGTGGGAAGTCTCCAAGAGACAAATCCCACACCCCATGTCTCTATCCCACTTTTGGATAGGAGGTGATTGAGTAGAGCACTCCCCCACCCCTCTCTTGCATTATTTCGAACCAACCAAATAGGAAGGAGTTCCAGGAAACTCTCTCATCTAATCCATAGTGTGGAGGAAGCAACAACAAGGGAAATCCAAGGAAAAAAGGGTTGTTCTTGAGGTAAGAACTCAACAAACCATCTTTAACTAGTTTATGTTGTATGATTTTTAAGAAATCATATGGTGGATTAAAACATGATGTTCTACACGTTTAAAAGTGTAGAATATTGATATAAAGAGGTGGTAATTAACTTAGAAGGGTTGGCAAATCGATAGGAGTCGAAATCGCCGGAAACCGCCACTCCAAAGGAGCTGTTCGTAGTTGCAGACTACGAAAGCCGCCCGGCTTTTGCCCAGCAGTCCAGTTTTCCACTTTCAATCGGACTAGAACGGGGATTGATCGAGGAGCTTAACAAAGGCAACTATTTCAGCGCTTCATAAGGTGAGGATGGCTGACTATATTGCTTATAATTAGTGAGTTAATTTCATAAGTTTTCTTAAGGTATTAAAAGTGATTTTCATGGGTTATTAATGAGTAATAATGCTTAAATGAAAATACTATTGGTATGAGTAAAAGAAGCATGATATACAAATTTAGAATAAATTGTGTATGATTATGTGGCATGAAAGGAATGACATGATAATGGAATTAACTATGTAAATATTGTGATAAAATATACTTTTACTTCATGTATGAAATTCATGGATGGATAAAAGTGATATTTTTTATATTGGGATCAAATTATATTTGGATTGGAAAATCAATTGAAAAGAAATGTCAATTTGAATTAAGAACTTGATATGTTCTAAGACTAACCTACTAGTATTAAAAATATTAGTCGGGAGAATAATATAATGGAATAAATCCTAAGGGATAGGATGGTGAATAGATTTGCCTTAAGTAGTCTTAAGAGATACTTTAAGGTTGAATTGTATGAACACTAAGGTGTGTTAGGGGTAAGCCTAAAGGCTACTCAATGGGATTGATTCTAGGCATAGTATTTGCTTGAGAATTGGACTATTGAAAATGAATTAGAGTCGGACTCTAGGATTGCATGGAAATGTAGTTGGGCCGAGCCCTTGCCATGTAATGTGATTAGCATGGAAACGTAGTTGGGCCGAGCCCTTGCCATGTATTTGTGATCTTCGTGGAAACGTAGTTGGGCTGAGCCCTGGCCACGAAGTTGTGGTTAGTATGGAAACGTAGTTGGGCCGAGCCCTTGCCATACAATTTTAATGTGTTAAACTGAGTTGAAGGGTTGTATAGAAATGTAGTCGGGCCGAGCCCTTGCTATACAATCGGGACTCGAAGGAACCCTATGGGGTTGGCGTGACTAGTGGTCACGGGGAATTAAAAATGGTGAATTCTAAATGAATATGTGCCCTCGGGTCGGTTACTTGACTGTATATAAAGTAAGTACATTTTTGTAGAAAGGGCAACCGAGGGTTATGGCCTATAATATAATATCACCCTAGATCGAGGGTCCTTGAAATTGAAACATTGATTATACGTAGTATACTTGTCATTGTACTTGTCAAATGCTTCCAAGTACTGACATCCCCTTCACGGGGGAGGCCACCTCACACTTTCAGGTAGGAGCTGAGCTTGCTACCATCGCCTGTGGCTACGGGGAGATTCTAGGAGAGAAGACGTGGTTCGTGCTTCCTCCGTTTCTGTTTCAAAACAATTATAACAGTGCTCATGGATATATTTTTTGAATAATTATTTGGGGGCTTGTATGCCCATGTTTGCCAAAGTGTGGCATAAACTCTTATATTAAATGTTTCCGCTGCTTTAAATAAATGTTTTACATTATGTTTGTTTATGGATGTACTACGTGTGAATGGTATTCAAGACGCCTTGTATAGTATGGATGAGTTGGACTGCGGTTGACTATTCGTACTGTATGGTGGGTTGTTGACGTGTCCGGCTAGGTCCAGAGCGTGACATATATGATGGCCGACTTCATCATCGCCTCATCATCATATTATAGGACCGGCTCCTCATCGCCGTACGTCCCCAGATCACGAACGGCCTCTCAGCCACATTGTGATTCTATATCTCAAGACAGTCTTCCTCAGCGCCGAGAGTCTTGAGCTTATATGACGATCAACTTCATCATCGCCTCGTCACCATATTATAGGACCGGCTCCTCATCACCGTCCTTCCTCACATCGCGGCAGACCCTTCGGTCTCAACGTGATCTTCTGCATCGACACGGCACACCCCTCAGTCTCAATGTGATCTTGTAACTCCAGACGTGGCAGACCCCTCGTTCTCAACGTGATCTTCTGCATCGACATGGCAGACCTTTCGGTCTCAACGTGATCTTGCATTTCCAGACGCGGCAGACCCCTCAGTCTCAACGTGATCTTCTGTAGACCCCTCATCCTCTCACTTTATGGATAAAGACCGCTGCTTGGACTTTGGCTCGGCCTCCCAGTGCCGACATCCATACATCACGAACGGCCCCAGGCCTCGACGTGATCCTGCATCTCAAGACCGGCTTCCCCAACGCCGAGCGTCTTGAGCTGGCGATCAGGCTCGTCATCCCTTCCTGGATGGTGACCGTCACCTTTAAATGACGGTCAGCTTCATCAGAGCCAACGTCCCCAGGCCTCGCCGTGATCCTGCATCTCAAGACTGGCTTCCCCAGCGCCGAGCGTCTTGAGCTAGCGATTGGACTTGCCATCCCTTCCTGGATGGTGCCCATCACCTTTAAATGAGGATCAGTTTCCTCTGCGCCGACGTCCTCAGATCACGAACAGCCCCCAGGCCTCGATGTGATCCTGTATCTCAAAACCGGCTTCCCAGCGCCGAGCATCTTGAGCTAGCGATTGGGCTCGCCATCCCTTCCTGGATGATGACCATCACCTTTATGCGACGACCGGCTTCCTCATTGCCTTGTCATCATTTATAGGACCGACTCCTCATCACCGTTCATCCTCACATCACGACCGGCCCTCGGCCTCGGCGTGATTATATATCTCAATATCGGCTTCTCCAGCACCAAGCATCTTGAGCTAACGACTGGGCTCGCCATTTCCTTCCTGAATAACAACCGTCACCTTCATATGACACAGGTCTCATCACCACCGTCATCCCCATATTCAGGCAGGCATCCACCGCCTCATCCCCAAGTTCAAACAGGCGTCCATCGCCTCATCCTCATATTCGGACCGGCTCATCAGTGTCGTCGTCCTCACATTCAGACGGGCATCCCCTCAGCAGACCGACACCTCTACAGCTCCACGACCAGACCGAAGGGTTTACCCCTCTTGCTTCATTTTGGGGACATCTGGTGTACTGTTTTTCCCTCATTAGGATTGTTGGTCCCGTTTGTACTAGGAACAGTCTAGAAGGGGGGTGAATAGACTGTTCAGGATTTTTGAACTTTTCTCAAAGTCACAAGTGACTCAACAGAGAAGGTCTCGATAGGTGACAGAGAAGGTCGAGTTCTGTTGACACAACTGGACCTGGCAGCGAATAGGAGTTCTGTCCAGGTAGCCTCAGAAAAACACTAAGGCAAATGCCTTTGTGTTAACTCTTAAAGAGGATCTGCTGAACACAGAGTCCAACTTTTTGAGTTAATCAGTTAGAATCTTAAATGCAGAAAGTAAATGCGTAAAGTAAATGACACCGGGGTTTTTATAGTGGTTCAAGGAACAACTTGTTCCTCTAGTCCACTGTTCCACTAAGCTTGCAAAAACTACAGTTTACAACGTCTTAGTCCCTAGCACTTAAGAAGCACTCCACGTCTTCTTCAAACCTAGTTGCCACCCGGGATGCAGTCTTTGCCTCCTGATGGCTGGTCTCGTTTCACTGAGTCTCTAGAGGTATCCCCACTTCACTACTCCAGCTAGTTTGAGACGTCCCTTCTTTCTCAAGAAGTGTTTGATTGAAAATCAGTTTTCTCCAACGTAGGTTCTTCACAAAGGATGTGTAGATGAGGTTTTCGAAGTGTTGAAGAAACGGAGGAACTTTGCTCTTGTTGGAAGAAAGGATATGTAGATGAAATCTTTCCAACGTAAGCTTTTCTTGCTAAGGAAGATGAAGTTGTGATCTCAAGAAAGCTTGTAGGTTTAAATGTTGTGAAAACAAGGGTTGAGCAAAGTTATCTTGTAGTTCTTCGAAGTGTATCTTACATACTGGGAGCGGTCTTCCCGTTGAAGTGTAGAAGACGGCTTCATTAATTGCTTGTACTGTTGATTTGACCAGTTGGTTCTTCGACTTGCTATTTTGGGGGCAAAAGGATATCTGCATGGTCAATCATCAGCTTTAAATATCTCTACGTACGTACCACATTAATTGAGCATTTAATGCGTGCACATTACCATGTTTCGTCAAGGAGGCTCCTAGCCGTAAGGTTATTTCCCGTTAGTTTCACGGCCGTTGGAGGTTCCTTCAAGTTTCTTCTAAGTAAGGAGCATTTCTGGTAGATGAAGTAGAGAGCAACTCTGTTGATATCCTGATCTTCTGTCTTTGTTGCGTCTCTGGTCTAACAGAGATCCTGAGGTTCTCTGTCCCGTCGAATATGCTACTACTTTACACTTAGAGAAATTTCTAATACAAAAGTTCTAATGGGGTACTTTAACATTCTAATTAACCTAGCATCATCAAAATCTAAATACAATTATTCCTTACAAGGATTTTTCCCACAGGGTTTTTTCCTAATGAGGTTTTTAACGAGGCATCTCCCAATTGTGGATCAAAAGGTGTCGACCCTCGGCCCCCTGTTGAAGACGTGCATTGCTCTACTCCTTTTCACCTCATTACATGTGCCTCAAGGAGTGGGGGACTGGGGAACTCCCTCGGGAAATCACGAAAGACAAAAGTTTTTTCAAGGCATCAACAAAAGCACGCCATACTTCACCAAAACCGGAGAAACAGCCACGACTACCATCAAAATCCTCCAGTCTCATAATGTGGGGGGCTGGGGGACTCCTTTCGGCAAAACACGCAAACACAAAGTTTTCACTACTTCACAGCAAGGCAGCCACCGGCGACTTCACAATACTTACTCCTATTTCCCTTGAGAAGCTCTCGGCAAAAGGAGTGGGGGACTCCTGATAGAGTATATGGCCCAAGAACCCCCGACCCACATACTTCCACTACTATAAACAGGCCCAACTGGCCCAAATAGGATCGGCCCATTAACCCCTGAGGCTCACCAGACGAATGTCCCCAAAGCCAAACAGTCTGGGGACAAATACCCAGAGGCTCACCGGACGAACGTCCCCAAAGCCCAACAGTCTGAGGACAAATACCCCAAGGCTCACCAGACGAACGTCCTCAATGGCATTGATGACGTCCAGCTCATGCACCAAGGATTGAGCAGGAAAATAGCGCACCAGGAGGCGTACGTTAGGAGACGTACGGCTCGGCAACTTGGAAGGCATCATGGGACACCATGCAGCCAATGCATAGGGATGATCGTCTCCACCCATTGGCGGGAAACCATGCCAAGGAAGCCATCGTCACGACAGGAATGTCGGCTACAGGCAATACGGACGTCTCCAAGGACTTGGGGCAACTGGAGATGCTCTCCCACTACTTTAGGGGACGTACGTCCCCAGCACGCCAGCAAGACCCAAATGGCCCCTGGGTACGTACGGCCTTCGGCACATACAACCTTCGGCACATGCAACCCCCGAGTGCATGTAGCCTAGGGCACTCTCCTCGTCAGGATCTCCTCTCCACATGCTCTGAATCACCGCATTAAATGCGGTGTTAGTCGCATTAAATGCGGTGTCATGTGATTGTTGACACGTGAACCCGCATTACTTGCACCAATCATTTATGGCTGCTATAAATAGCAGCCAATTCTTCATTGTAATGATAAGGCAACTCGAGATCATTTAATATACACCTACTCTCTCTCTTACTTGTTCCGACTTCTCTCTACGTACCCCTCAGTGGTACCCCCGAATATACTATCTGTCACCATCGTTGTTGAAGATCTGGAGCATCTAGGAGGCATCATTCGTCCTCTTAGATTGTTGATGTTGTGGTCGATTTTCTCTATTATTTTAACAATCGCCATCACAAAATTAGCCAACGGCGATGGCAGAGGTTAGAGTGCGGAGGAGTTACGATTTGTTTACATAGGGTTGCAGGGGACCGTTGAAGTCACTGAATTAGTGACTGGTGTTGGTGGAAGTCACTGGATTTGTGACTGGTGTTGGGTGTAAGTTATTGAGTTAGTGACAGGTGAATGGGGTGATGATCACTGAGTGGCAAAGTTGGTGATGACGGTGCTAGTGGCGCCGACAGTGCTATTGGCGATGGCGGGGCTAGTGGCGGCGTGAGTGGTGGCGTTTGTGGTTGCTCGAGAACATTGACAAATTGTTATTATATAAAAGGAATAATATAATAATAAATGTAATGATAATATAAAAAAATATCAAATAAAGAGAATAAATGAATGTTTAGTCAGTTTTTTGGAAAAAAAATAAAAACATTTCATATTTTTGTCTTTTGTATTTATTTTAGTAATATTGATAAAATAAGGCCTTATATATGTCATTATTCCCTATTATTTTTCTGTTAAATTAATAAGGGTATATCAAATAATCCCCTAAGCGGACATAATAATGTATTGTCTAGGGATTACTGTGTAATTTCAATAACTATATTTTATTATAAATATGATGCTAAGACACCCAAGAGGGTAAGCCATTACTTTCCAAATTCTATCATTTTGTATATGGTATCGGTCGATAGGGTTCTCAAACCTACTGAAATCATCATGGCCGGCCTCACCCCTTCTACCGCCGCTATCAACACAGTTTCGGCGCCCGCAAATCAGGAGCCGCCGTCGACACGGCCAAACTTGCCGCCGGCATCTGTCGGTCTTGAATAGTAAGTCCGGTTCGAGCAACACGACTCGCACGCTGCCGTTTTCTTCTTCCCCTGTGTTGTCATCGTTCAATGTTGTGCAAATATGATCTCCGCTTGAAGCATCATTATCTCAGCGAATCACCTCCATTCCGCCTCTGGATTCCTACAGATTATTCAACATGCTAGAGCCCTTTACCTGGACACCAACAACAACCACAACACCGTAGTCACTCGCTCCAGCTCTCCGGAAATTGGAGGCCCGTCCATGGACTTTTCTGGACCGACCTTCTCTAGTCACCACGGCGTTGCTCCCCTGCCGCAGGTCAACCAGTCTCCTATGTCAGGTTTTACGCAAGCTCTGAGTTTTTTATCTTCTCTGGCATACTAGCTTTTTCTACACCAAATGTCAATAATATTGTTTCTACTCGGTTATCCGTTGTTGAGGACTATTTGTCGTGGCGGACCCAGTTTGAGTCCCTTTTAGTATCCCACACTCTTTTAGGGATATTAGATGGGTTCATTTAGGTTCTGCCACCTACTATACCGGACTTGGCTAGGAGGGAGAGCCCGAATCCTGATTATCATCATTGGTTAAAAATTTACCAAACTATGTGATATTGGCTTTTTGATACCCTTGCTAGAGATGTTTTAATGGAGGTTTATGATCTTAAATATTCTCATCTTATTTGGGATCGACTACAACAATGTTTTATGTCTGCCTGTTTTTCACGATCCATAGAACTTAAACGTTTACTATCTCATGTGAAAAAGAAAGTATCACAGACTATGGATCAATATTTGTTAGAAATTAAGCTTATGGCAAATTCTCTAGCAGCTATCAACTCTCCGGTGAACAATAAGGATTTGATTGAATATGTTATACCTGGTTTGGGTCGTGATTATGAATCACTTATCACGACCATTACTTATTTCCCGGGGAATGTTGCATTGGAAACTCCGTTACCTATTCTTCAAGCACAGGAGCAAAGGAATGCCTTTTTATAGGCACATGACCCGACCCCAGTGCACCAGGCATTTGCGGCAGCCAACTCCAACGCATCGACAGCTCCTGGCCGTGGGGGTGCTCCTTGTGGTGGCGGTGCTCCTCGCGGACCCGGTGGCCATGGCAACCGAGGTGGTAGACCTCATGGCGGTCGAGTTCGTGGTGGACGCGGATATCATAAGTATTATCCCCCACCGCAGTATGGTGGCCAGCCGCATCAGTATGTGGATTTTCTTGGACAACATCCTACTCACCCTCGTGGACCTGCATATCCTGATGGCCCAGGTTCGTTATTGTGTAATCTCACTTCTGGTAGTAATTGTACTGATTATATTCCTTCTTCTATTACTCACAACATTAGTGTAGGTTTTCCATCTGTGGACTATTCCTACCAGTCTCCTCCCCCTCTAGTTGTCTGTCAGTTATGTTTTTCTCCAGGTCACCCAACTCTACATTGTTCGCGCTTTACTGCTTCCGGTACTCTAGCTCTAGCTGCTCTTCCTACTGGTGAGACGCATGATTTGGTCTGGTACCCTTACTCTGGGGCTTCCGCTCACATGACTCCTTATGAAGGTATTTTTACGTATAAAACTCCTTACACTGGCCCGAATCAAGTATGTGGTGCTAATGGTACTAAATTACGTATTTCTCATGTTGGTCACTTAAAGCTAGTCACTAATGGTCGCCCGCTACATCTTAACTCTGTTTATCATGTCCCACACATTAAGTACAATTTATTGTCTATTCAAAAATTGCGTGCGGATAATGCTTGTCAAGTGATTTTTAGTAAAAAATCTTTTTCTGTTAAGAACAATCAAACGGGGGAGCTTCTTCTCCAGGCACCTAATAAAGACAATGTTTACACTTTTAATGCCTTTCAAGCCCGAGTTGTTCCTGGTCTGATATAGCACAAGTGTTTGGGGCATTGTGGTGATAGAGTTCTTTGTAATCTTAAGCAAAATAAATTAATTTCTAGTTCTTCATTTAATCATGATTGTGTTTATTGTAAGCTGGGTAAATCCCACAGACATCCTTTTAGTGATGCTACTCATAACACTCTTGCTCCTTTACAAATAATTCATTATGATATTTGACAATAACCTATTTTGTCTAAACTTGGTTATAAATATTATTTGTCTTTTATTGATGACTTTTTAGGTATACCTGGATCTATCCTATGCGTAGCAAATCTGAGGTTTGTACTTATTTTTCTAATTTTCAAAAACTAGTTGAAAATCTTTTAAACCTAAAAATTAAGATTTTTCAGAGTAATGTGATAACCGTTCTATTTACTTGTGTTTAACATAAGTATTTATAAGTATTTATTGAAAGAGATGAAGAGAAATTGGGAAAATACCTTCAAAATGAGAGTTAAAGCATAAAACATTGTGATGAACGGCTTTTGGGACCAAAAGAATGACGTTCTGCCCATAATTTGAGTATAACTTATTGTAGAGAACTCAAAATCACTCGACTAGAATTTCATGTGAATGCTAACTCAATAAGGTACGAATTTTATGAAGACGTCATGTCCGGAATATGAAAGGATCAAGACTCAATCAACCAATAAAGTCAGATGTTGCTGGTGGGATTTCAGGATGCATACCTCTCAGTGTTTTATTCATATCTTTTGATTGGATGACTAAAAACACGTCATTCAAGTTTTGGTGGATAGAAGACTTCATTTTCTACAATGTTGGTGATGGAATCATGACCAAATTCGTAGCGGAACATCCCCAAAATCCCAGAACAAAACCGGAGCCAGTCTGCTCTTATAAGCGGCGCCGATCCTTTGATTTTTCGCACATATACACAAACCAGTAGCTTAGCCGGCGCCGGGTTACCCCTATAACCGGCGCCGGTGATGTCAAAATTCCATATTTTACCTGCGTTCAAAGAAGAACCGGCGCTGGTTAAGCCTGAAACCGGCGCAGGTTAAGCCCGATTCTGCTAAAACACAGCAACGTGCAAGCTTATTCTTGATGGGAAAACCTCATCTTCCTCATTGTTGATAAAATATTGCCTCCATACCTGATTGTTGGGCTCGAATAGACTAAAAGATGACATTCTTTAGCCTATATAAAACCCTTAATTAATCAAACAAAGACATTCCATTCCATAGATTAATTCCTAGTTTTTATATTTGTTCTTGCTATTTTTCTTCAAGTTCTTTCGGAGAAGAAGCTATTTCTCTCCTCTACAATTGGTTCTAGGTAATTTTTCTTGTAAGTTATTTTATTTCCTTGTACTTAGTTACACGTTTGTAATTAATATGAGCATTAGTAGTTAATTTCTTAGCTAAGGCTAGGGATGAACTTCTATGCCCATTAGGCGTTTGATAAAAGTTCTAAACCAATAAATTGTTATTTATCCTTTATATATTGATTGTTTATGACTATGGTGTACAAGATAGCAGTATGTTAAATTTAGTTTATACTTACAATTAACGTTGAAGTATAACTATGAACATTAAAGGATAAACATATATAGTACCGAGAATAGAAATATATCCGGTCTTATATGATACGGGTGTGATGTCTCTATATTCAATGAGGTTTTCGGTAGATGACTGTGAGCTGTAACGGGACTTACACGTAACGAAAACCACATTCTCGCTGCCTTAACCGGAGTTGAGAATATAATAAGGACATCGTATTCATAATTATTGGTAAAGAACTAATATTCAACCCTATTAAAACATTTAAGTGATTACCAAAGCCTTGGTTGTTTTTATCAATCACTTTAAACTCAAATTAATTTAAGTTATATCCCTGAAAATTAAAGAGAAGAATCAAGTTGTTGTTTACACAACAACACACAAATCAAAATCCATGCACTTTACTCATTTGTTTATTTAAAGTTATCTACTCTCGGACTTGAATTAAACAATATTTCGATGTGGATTCGACCTGGTATTTTACCGGAATTTATTACTATATCGTCACTTGTACACTTGCAAGTTTAGCCCGGTCATGATGGTGGTGGCGAGTTTGATAACTCTATTTTCAGCAGCACTTTTTAAGCAGCACCTGCCACAACCCCAATCCGGAGCACCTAATTTTGGGCAACCTAAGGAGACCACCATGGAGGATATGACGCAATTCATATCCAAGAGCATGGAAAGCGTGAAGGCCCAAAATGAAGAGAATTGTAGTAAAGTGGAGGCATCCATCGGGAATCTCCATTCTCAATTCACCAAGTTCGATCTTCGCTTTGAAGATCAAAATATGAAGCTCAACCAACGCATTGACACCATCGAGCAATATATCAAGACATCCATCCGGAATCTTGAAGTTTAAATGGGGCAACTCACCCAAAAAGTGAGTTCTAGAGAGCAAGGTAAATTCCCTACAACAATGGAAATCAACCCTAGGGAGAGCGTCATGGCCATTACCACAAGAAGTGGGAGGCAAACGGAGGACCCCAAAATGCCGGAAAAGAGAAAGACACCGGAGGAACAAGAAGTGGTTGCCCACACACCGCTACCACCTATTATGGCTCAATATGTTCCTCCCATCCCCTATCCACAAAAGTTGAAGAAAAAAAGGAGATGACAAGAAATACAAGAAATTTCTTGATATTTTCAAGAAATTGAGCATCAACATACCTTATGCGGAGGCCATTATGGAGATTCCATCATATGCAAAAATTCTTAAAGGCATCATCTTCAACAAAAAGTGGTTAGAGGAATTCACAACTGTGGCACTAACTGAGGAGTGTAGTGCCATTATTCAAAACAAACTTCCTCCAAAACTAAAAGACCCCAGAAGCTTCACTATTCCATGCTCTATTAGAAAAATCGGGGAGGTAAGGTCTCTTTGTGACCTTGATTGTTAGTCCCTGTTTCTGTAACAGCAATGAATAATCGATCTAACAAGGAAGATTAAACGTAAATATGAACACAGAATGAATCACCGTAAAACCTTCTTTGATAAACCGTGGAACGTACAACAGAATGATAAGCGTAAGGCTATGAATAATAAGTACGACGTTCAGCCTTTTCCTAAACCTCGGCTCCCTTTTTATAGGCGAGGTTTAGGTTAAGCGTACCAGGCTTTTGGCCTGTTTAAATGGGCCTAACACTTGGCCTGATTTCTATCTAATTTATGCACTATTTAAATACAAGGATTAAATATAAAGCTAATTTATGACCAACTTGATTCACAATTAAATATCTCCAACAATCTCCCCCTTTGTGATCAAGTGTCATTCTCTTTATTGCTTCTGTGATTTGAAGTAGTGCTTCCTCAAACCAAGTGCATGTTCATACTGCCTTAGCATATTTCTCTTTTCGAGGCGATCGTCAATGGCCTTTAAAATTGTCTCTACAGTATAGTGTTCCTTTTGAACATAAGACGATGCCTCTTGAAGATTTTCCTCTAGCTTTGCCTTCATCTGTAGAATCTGCTCTCTGATTATCTTCAGTGTTCCGTCACAGTACTTCTCGATTTCACTGACTACCATCAGACGCTTTTCGTTCTTGTGGTTCAGATAGGTGACTGCTGGCGGTTTGAAGAAGATGTGGTAGGCTGGGAAATCTTCAAGTTCTGGACCATACAGTTTTGGCTTTGTCAGATTTGTCTTCTTCAGATTGCATTCAATAGCCATCTGTAGGTCATGTGAAGAGTGTACTCGGTTCTGTCTAAGCATGAATCTCTTGATAGCTGCGAGGCCTTCGCTGTATACTATGCTCTGCCTGACTGGAAGGTATCTGTAGGCCATGAGCATTTGGTAGATGTCATCCGGTTTCAGCATGATGAAGTCGTTCTCTTGACAAGTGAATTCGCTCCCATCGGTGCGTTGAAGTCTGTAAGTGTAGAATGTTACTCCATGATAGTCTTCAGCCTTCACTTGTAGAATTTGATGAATCGGGAGAATATTCGACTTCAGATCTTGTTCCATTAGTTCTCTCTGTGTACCGGTTGACCTTTGCAGCAACATATGCAGATGACCTCCAGCCTGCTTTCCTTTCAAGTGAGTAAGGCCTCTTAGCTTCAGTTCGTTCAGTGGCTTGACTTTGTCTGGTCTACGCCAGATATGCTCTCTGATTTCTTCTTGGAAGGGGGCTTTGATACGAACATTATCCCAGGGTTTCTCTGTCTTGGGAAGTCTTCCCGCTGTTTGTCTTATGACTAATTCAAGAGTCTTCTGGGATTCCTTATAATTCTCCCCTTCCTTGCGTTCATCGTCCTCGAGCCGTATAATATCTTCAGAGCATTTGTTGATCAGCTCTCGTAGCCACCAGTTTCTTTGCATGTCCTCTTGCTCGGCTTCAACCCGGAGATCATCCCATTCTGTCCATTTTCTTGGCCATTTGTCGTATATCACCGCCTCTTCCAGTGCATCATGAATGTCTTTGCCTGGGGAAATATATGGAGTTCTTTGTTCAGGCGGTGATTGTTCCTGTGTAGCACTACCGGGTTCACTAGGATTGCCCGTTGACATCAGCTTAGAACTGGGTTCCAACTGATGGCCTGATGGAGAAGATGTACCAGTGGTAACATCATCAGGACTTCCATCCCCTCCTCGGTTGGTATCTCTGGGAGATACGCCTCGGGATGTTATTTCTAGCTCGACCATGCTAGATAGTTTGGTTGTGGATGGTGGCTGTTGGTTTGTTGAGTTTTCAGGTTGAATTGGCTGTGGAGTTTGGCTTGGGAGAGTAGTTTGCTCAAGTGATCGAGGTCGCTTGTTCTCCCCCTCATGAGGATCCGAATCATCGGGGTCCTCATGGGAACGTTTGCGACCACGAAGACTCTCCTTGCAAGTACTCTTGGTTTCGGGTGAGGAAAGAAGAGCTTCTAGTATGGCTTGCTGATGAAGAGTGAGGTTGTCTTCTGGGTTATTTAAAAGATTGTTCAGCAAAGCCGAAGCTAGTGTGTCAAAGGATAGGGAGGAGAGATCGATGGAGGGTGTGGTCGGGTGTGGGGAGAATACTGGTTCAGTATTCTGGGTTCCCCGAGAAATAGAAGGGATGGGAATTTGGTTTATGGATTGGTGGGATAGAGGGGTGGAGGATATGGGTTGTGTATGGGAGATGAATGGTTCAGGGAAAGGTTGGGGTGGTGTCTGTTCAGACCGAACCGCTTGGGTGGTCCTAAATTCCTGTGCTAGAGCGGTCATTGCATCTTTCACCCATGGCTTAATGGTGGAATCTAGGAAGCGATTGAGTAGAACGTTTACGTCTTCAAAGGTAGGGTGACCAGTTACGGGGGTTGTAACTGTTGACACATCATCAGTGAAGATTGCTGATGTGTGGCCTGCATTTAATGATGGAATCATTATGGGTGTAGCAGGGCTTCCAACCGTCATAGCTTGCGCTCTGGTTGTTGCGTTCAGGGTGAGTGCACCTGTATGTGCAGTGAATAGTGTAGGTGTCCTAGAAAATGAAGAAAATGTGGGAAATGTGACACCTAGACTCGATGTGAGAGAAGAAGGGGTTTTGACCTCGGGAGATAGGTCAATTGTATGCTCAACTGATTCAGAAGGAACCAGCGAGGGGGTTGAGTCCCGTTCTTTTGAAACAATAGCTTTTTGAGAGGCTATCGAGTGGCTGGGAGAGGGCTGTGCATGCGCAGTTGAGCCAGATGCTGCGACTTCTACTCGGGAACCGAAAAGATCGGCTCCTGTGCTTAAGGATTCAGCTCGGCTTATCTGGATAAAGGAATCGCAGCCCGAGAAGATGTGCTCGTCTGCCTTATCAAACAGGCTTTTTCTGGCTTGGGGCTGGGTCTTAGCCTTGGTAGCCTTGTCATTTTTGACCTTAGCCCTGGTCTCTCGGATGACAACTTCTTCCTGGTTGATTGATGTCTTGATGGAGTGAGCTGCCTCGTCGTAATCATCCTTGGAGCAATTAGTCTCGCTCGGATCAGCTCTTGGTTTAGCTTTTTCTTTTATGGTGAAGACTTGAGGTCTGCGAGCTATGATTGGTGCTGCGTCTTCAGCAGTGATTCTTCTCTTCTTCGGAGATTCGACGGGCAGCGTCCCTTTTCTGATCAGTGCATATGTGAGCTCCACATCATCACTATCGTTGTCATCACCGTCATCATCCGAGTCAGATTTTTCACTCTCCGTGCCCACGCTCTCGGAAGCCTCGTCGTCAGTATTCGTTTGGGCTTCACTCGACGATTCATTGGCCGTATCCTCAGCGTCTTTTTCGGTGCCCTCAGCCGCCTGACTCGTCTCTAGAGAGTCGTCTGACTTCCCTTCATTGGGCAAACCGGCCACTGGTTTCTGTGGCTTTTGGGCTCTCTTAGGACCCTTACCAACACTCAGCTTTGTCCCTTGGGTAGGTCCAGCTGGGTTTTGCTGAACCATAGGGACGGTTTTCTCGGTGGCTTCTTTGTATTGTTGGACTGCTGGATTTGAAGATTTTACCAGCTTTAGCAGAAATCCAGGTATCTTCAGACCATAAGAAGGATTCTTGTCTGCTTTGAAGTACTGTAGCTTCGGTGCTGTGAAGTGAGGATCTGTACTGCGTCTTGGTATGGAGGCGTGCTCTGCCATGCAGTCGTGTATGATCAGCCCGAGCCATCTTGCGTACGGAATGGTACCTGGCCTATTTTTCTCCTTTGCTTTGACCAGGTCCATGAGCTCTGAGAAGAAGAGCTGTGCCAGATCGTAGTTCTTGTTGAACGCGATGCCATGAAAGACCAGCAATATTTGCTTGTTGCACTTGTCGAAGCCGGCATGCTTAGGCGACAGGCACTTGTTCACCAGCCCAAATAGATTTTTCCACGGATGGTGAAGATATGCTCCGTTAAAGTTGGAGAGCTGTGGCAGTAATGAGGTGTAGCCTAGGGACGCCACGTCTTTCAATAGATATGGGATGGACGGCAGTGCATCGTATTCGTCATGTATCGGCAGCGATAGAGTAGTCCGTAGAGTGGATGGTGTCAGAATCACCCGCATGCCGTTCAACTTGGTCTTGATCTTGGAACGATCCTTCAATGAATCCGTGTGCATGTGACCCCAAAATTGTTGTAGGTATATCTTTGGCACTGGTTTGGCGTTGTGAAGTGCAGGCCAGAGATAGTGACCTTTCATTATGGCCGGAATGATCGGGTTCTGGCACTTGAAGACGGTGAGGTCTAGCTGGAAGTTGTTGTCCAGCACCTTGATCCACTTGCCCTTAGGGTAGATGGCGTCGTCAATCTGTGTTTGAGTGTTTCCTGCCATTTTAAACTGTAGAAGCAGGGGTCAGCACATGAAGTTCAACTGTTTGATTTGATTGAAAGAGTTGGATTTGCAGTTGTCAGATAAGTTTATGCAGGTGGAGTTTTGAAAAAAAAAATTGCTAAGTTCAAATCTTGAAATCTGAATCTCGAGATTATGATTTCGAGATCCAAATCTCGAGATCTTGATTTCGAGATTCAAATCTCGAGATCTTGATTTCGAGATTCAAATCTCGAGATCAAGATGTCGAGA
Organism: Cuscuta europaea; assembly: GCA_945859875.1. NCBI lineage: Eukaryota > Viridiplantae > Streptophyta > Magnoliopsida > Solanales > Convolvulaceae > Cuscuta > Cuscuta europaea. Next base: position 8,476,988 of record CAMAPE010000006.1, read on the forward strand.
TGCAGATCTCGAGATCTTGATTTCGAGATTCAAATCTCGAGATCAAGATGTCGAGATGCAGATCTCGAGATCTTGATTTCGAGAAGATGAACCGACGATTTCGAAGAGATTTAAACCACCTGCAAAAGCATAAACAGATATAGTAAACATGAAAACAATAAGATTGCGACATACATTCAAACAAAAACAAACTATTTTGATTTTGATTTTGAGAAGTTACAAGGTTTTGCGAGAAAAAACGTTCGTTTTTGGATTTCGAACACGAACAAATTTCAACTGGTTTTTCGAGATCGAACGTTCGTTTTCGAGATGGGTGATTGCTATTGAACGTTAACTACCTTCGAAGAGAAGTCGAAAAAGAGAGAAGGAGATTGCGAGATTGTAAGGTTGGGAGGAAGAAGAAAGGTCTGAGAGCTCTGCCTTTGCGAAAAATTTGAATGGAAGAAGAGAAGGGTTTTTGCGAGGCTTATATACGCGAGAAATTTTGGTCCTCTTTCCGTAACATTTGAGCCCGAATTATTGGGCTGGTACACAATGCTCTTTTAACATTTTCGAGGCCCAAAACCAGTAAAAATAGAGAACTCCCCCTTAAACAGTGAAAAATAGCTCCCCCTCAAACAGTGAAAATTTTCTCCCCCCCAAACAGTGAAAATGTTCTCCCCCTCAAAAAATGCAGCGAACAAATATGTACAAATGCAACGCACACACACTATTTTTTTGTTCTTTTTCATTTTTCACACCCACTCAACACATGCAACACACGCACACTATTTTTTGTTATTTTTCTGGTTTTCTCCCCCTCAACACATGCAACGCACGCACACTATTTTTTGTTATTTTTCTGGTTTTCTCCCCCTCAACACATGCAACGCACACACACTATTTACAAATCACACTCACACACACTTTTCAGACCAGTGGAGACAAAAATTAAATGGGCTCGAGGTTCAACATGCCCAACTTGGAAACTAGGAACTGGAATCGTTTTTCATCCAATGCCTTAGTGAACAAGTCAGCCAGTTGAAGCTCTGAGCTTACAAAATACATGTCAATGTCTCCTTTTTCCACATGATCCTTGATGAAATGATAGCGCAGGTCGATGTGTTTGGTGCGGGAGTGATGAACCGGGTTGCTGGTGATGGCTATGGCGCTTTGAGAGTCACTGTAGATCGGGATATGGCGAAGAGTGTAACCGTAGTCCTTTAGCTGGGTCTTCATCCATAATATTTGTGAACAACAGCTAGCAGCCGCGACGTATTCAGCCTCGGCCGTAGATGTTGACACACAGTTCTGTTTCTTGGAAGACCAGCAGACTAACTTATCGCCCAAGAATTGGACTGCTCCCGATGTGCTTTTGCGGTCCATCCGGCAACCAGCAAAGTCAGCATCCGAATATCCGACTAGGTCAAAACCTGAGTGCTTGGGATACCAAAGGCCTAGATTCACAGTGCCTTTGAGATATCTCAGAATTCTTCGAACAGCGGTCAGATGGGATTCCTTCGGATTTGCCTGAAAGCGTGCACATAAGCATGTGGAGAAAACAATGTCAGGCCTGCTTGATGTGAGATATAGCAAAGATCCAATGATGGCCCTGTAGTTTGTAGCATCAACTGGCTTCCCGGAGGGGTCTGAGTCCAGTTTGTTGTTTGGAGACATGGGGGTCGTCATGGAAGATTTGCCATCAATGTTGAATCTCTTAAGCATTTCCAGAATATACTTTGACTGATTGATGGAAATGCCGTCAGAGAGTTGTCTTACTTGCAGGCCTAGGAAGAAATTCAGTTCTCCCATCATGCTCATTTCGAACTTGGTTTTCATCAGTTTCTCAAAGTGTTTGCACAGGCGTGGATTTGAGGAGGCGAAGATAATGTCATCAACATAGATCTGAATCAGGATGATGTCAGACTTCTGTCGCTTGATGAAAAGTGTGGTATCAATCTTCCCTTTTGAGAAACCTGAATCAACCAGAAATTCGATTAAGGCATCATACCAAGCTCTTGGAGCCTGTTTTAACCCATACAGAGCTTTCTTCAGCTTGTACACATGGTCGGGATATCTGGGATCTATGAATCCTTTGGGCTGAGCGACATAGACTTCTTCTTCCAAAACTCCATTCAGAAAGGCAGTCTTGACGTCCATTTGAAAGACAGTAAAGTTCTTGTGGGCCGCGTACGCAAGAAAAAGGCGGATTGCTTCAATTCTTGCTACGGGTGCAAATGTTTCATCATAGTCTATGCCCTCTTGCTGATTATATCCTTTAGCGACCAGTCGTGCCTTGTTGCGTATCACTATGCCTTCTTCGTCTTTCTTGTTCTTGAACACCCATTTAGTGCCAATGATGGTTTTCTGAGGGGGTTTAGGCACGAGTGTCCATACATCTAGTCTGTCAAACTGATTGAGCTCATCTTGCATGGCAATCACCCAATCTGGATCAGCGAGTCCCTCTGAGACTTTGGACGGTTCATTCTTGCTTAGAAAGCATGCATAGTGACATTCATTTGTTGTTGCTGATCTTGTTCGCACACCTTGACTTGGATCACCTATTATCTGTTCAACAGGATGTGCTCTCGTCCACTTCCTCTCATGAGCTAGAGGAGTTGGAGTTATTACTGGTTGATCTGAGTCCTGATATGAGTTTGAAGGCTCTGGGGCAGCTGTGGTGTGTAGTGGAGATGATTCCGGACTTATGGCAAAGCCGTGATCATCCACACCTCTGGGATTGGTTTGAGGGGTTGAGGGTGTGGATGGTACGTCATCTGGTCCTGTGAGGAGCGGAATCTCTGCTGTTGGAGTTGATGTTGACTCTGGAATGTATGCAGGAGGTGGAGATTGTGAGTTCTCGTAAAAGTTTCTGAAGAGAGAGTCGAGAATCACATCGTCATGTTCGGTGTTTGGTTCAGCTTTATCAGAAGCTACTGGTACAGCAGTGGATGGATCGGTCTGGAGATGTTCAATAGCAAAGTCTGCCATTTCATAGAATGTAACGTTTACACTCTCGATGACAGTCCGCTTGTCTCTGAGATAGACTCGGTAAGCTTTGGATTGCAGTGAGTAGCCAATGAACACGCCTTCCCTGGCTTTGGGATCCAGCTTACTTCTCTCTGTCCGATCATTGAGTATGAAGCACTTGCAGCCAAAAACCTTGAGGAAAGAAATATCAGGAGTTTTGTTGAATAGGATCTCATATGGAGTCTTGTCGAAGCGCTTGTGGATGAAGGTTCTGTTCTGAGTGAAGCACGCAGTATTGATTGCCTCTGCCCACATGAAGTGAGGCAGTCTTGATTGAATTAACATGGTGCGTGCTGCTTCAACAAGGGTTCTGTTCTTTCTCTCAACAACTCCGTTCTGCTGGGGAGTTTTAGCTGCTGCAAATTGCTGAGTGATACCGAGTGATTCATAGAACTCAGTGAGAGTCTGATTTTTAAACTCGGTGCCATTGTCAGTTCTCACAATTCGAACACTGTGCTGTAGCAGTTTCTGGATCGTTCTGATAAAGGTCATAATGTTTTCCGTAGCTTCGTCTTTTGATCGGAGAAATTTTGTCCATGTATACCTAGAGAAGTCATCAACGATCACCAGAGTGTATTTGCGACCGTTGATGCTTTGTACTCTCATAGGTCCACACAGATCCATGTATATTAGCTGCAACTGATGAGTAGATGAAAGTTCGGTTTTTGACTTGTGGGAGCTTCGCGTCATTTTGCCCATTTTGCAGGCACTTCAATGATTTTCAGCGGAAGACTTTAGCAGAGGAAGCCCCTTGACAAGTTTCTTGGAGGACAAGGTTGATAGATGTTTGAAGTTCAGATGGGAGAGACGTCTGTGCCATAGGTTGTTCTGTTCAGTTGAAGCTTTGGACAGCAGACAGATGGAAGTGGTGGATTGGACGCTTTTCAGATCAATAGTGTACAGATTTGATGTTCTGTAACACATTAATAATGTATTCCCTGTGCTGTCAAGAACACAGCATTGTTTTGCAAAGAACCTTACTTCCATCCCGCTGTCACAGAATTGTCCAATGCTCAGTAAGTTGTGTTTGAGCCCTTTGACGAATGAAACATCTTTTATTGTGACGTTAGCACAGATGACGTCCCCATACCCAAGGATAGGAGATGAGGCGTCATTCCCGAATCTGACATTTCCTCCGTAGCAGTTGGTGTAGTTGCTCAAAAGGTGCTTTATTCCGGTCATGTGGGTTGAGCATCCTGAGTCTAAGTGCCACACATGACCGTCCTGCAAAACAATCAAATAGGATTAGGTACCCAACTTGGAGTGGGTCCTTCCTTATTATCAAGAAACACCTTTTTAAATCTTGCTTTGAGCAGTGATCCAAGGTCAGCTGCTCTTTCAACAAAAGATCTATCTTTGATGGGCTTTCCAATAGCCAGATCTGCTTTTGCAGTGTGTCTGGTTTTTGGAGTCCACCTAGAACTTTCCATTTTGGTGGGTCTGATGTTGTGAACCCACCTTTCCATTTTAGTCCTTGTGGGTCTAAGTTTGGGGACCCACCTTTCAGTTGCAGTTATGATGGGTCTTCGATTTGGACCCCACCTTTCAGTTTCAGTTATGATGGGTCTACAATTTGGAACCCACCTTTCAGTTTTAGTTTGGATGGGTCTTCGTTTGGGGACCCACCTATTCGATTCAGGTTTGGTAGATCTCATCTTGGGGACCCACCTTTCCATTTTAGGTTCAGGAGGAGAGTAGACAGGTGCTTTGTGATTGAACGGTTGTTTCTTGAGTTTGGTTTTGAAAATCTCCTCCTTAGAAAGCCGATTAACATGTTTCCTAGAATGAACTCTAAGGGCATATTTCATATCTGGAATACAAAACGTTCCCTTAGAAGTTCCTTTCTTGGTTTCTTTTTCAGGTTTAAGCTTTTTGGAAGGCTTAGATTTAACAACATTCATATCACATTCATAATTATGGGGATCTGGAACAGAATAACCATAAGCAACACTTGTATTAAAAATAGAACTTTGTCTAGAAGATGTCTCAGAAATATTCAGCTTGGGACTCAAGACTGAACTACTAGAAGTTTGCTTTGTAGAGACAGAATTACAATTAACTTTTGAGTAAAAAATTGAACTAGATCTAGGGCTGGCACTTTTCTCAAAAACTTTCTTTTTGCCATCTGCGATTTCCTTCCTCTTTTTCCTCCACTCATTCTTCTCTTCTCCTTCCTTATTCACTTCATTCCCTGTAAACAAAGGAGAAGAGAGATGAGTGGACGAACCTTTAAAAGCATTGTTTTTCTCATGTGAGGTGTGTGAGCTGTCAGGCTTGGTCGTAGAAGGGTCTGTTTTAGCATGAAACTGCTCACTCAAATCATTAAATTTTTGAAGAAGTTCCTGCCAGTTGCGCTCAAAACCTTTCTTTTCAGTTTCAAATCTCTCTCTCTCGTTATCAAGAGTTTTTTGTAGGTTTTTGAGCTTTTGAGCCATGGGAAAAATACATGGTTCCTCGCCAGTTTTAGCAATACCAACTCTTGGGGGAGGGTCTAGAGGGTGTCCTATGTGAGGAATATCTTTAGCATAAGGGTCTAGGCATTCACTAAAGCAGGAAGTAGGTTTTTCTTCTGAAAGTTGTTTTTCATTTACAGAGGGATAATCACAAGAAATCGCAGGTTTTGGTTTCTTTCTCTTTTCTTCTTCTGCTTCAGCATAATCTTCATCACTTCGAAAATACATTTTCTCGCCAAACCCTAGTCCCATGTAATCTTTGTTATAGAATTGAAGGCAATTTACTTTCTTAAGATTACGTGGGTTGGTTATACCCAGTCCTGTTTTAGCATTGTAGAATCGGTCATCCTTTTGTTTGCTGTTAAGCAGAAAAACAGTTTGTTCAGATTGACCTCTTCTAGCAGCTAGATCTTCTAGTTCTTTTACTTTATTTAAAAGCGTTCTTCTTTTGTTATGCAAAAAATCGCATTCAGCCTTTGCTGTGCTTTTTTCCCGTTCACTGTCCTCAAATTTCTTAGTTAATTCAGCTATCTTAAGTTCAAAGCTTTCAAAATCTGAGGACACCTTTTTGACTTGATCTTTTGCAATTTCAAGTTGAATACTTAAGGAAGACTTTTGGTCTAGATTCTGTTTCAGAACTCTATGATTATTGTCTAGTCTCTCCTTTAGTTCTTTGATTAGATTGTCCTTTTAAAGTAAGGACTGCAGTTGATTATTTAAAGAAGTATGTGAGGTACTTACAGAGCTTGTTGAGCAGTTGCTTTCGGGGATCGCAGCATCACCCTTTATTTCATCTCCCTCCACACGTGCCATAAGGGCATAGTTGTCTTCCTCTTCCTCCTCCTCAGAAGAATCTTCTGCCCAGTTCTCATTCTCAGCAATCATGGCAGAGGTTTCTTCTTCTTTCTACACCATCAGCATTTTCTGCTTATTCCACAGCATCTTCTGCTTGTAGAAGTTAGCATCTTTCTTCTTTGGGAGGCGGCAATCTTTGATCACATGTCCAGGCTTGCCGCAATTATAGCATTTAGGAGCTTCTTCTGCTGATGATGCCTTCCTAGAAGATCCTTGATCATGGTTCTTCTGCTTGTAGTTTGAGGAGGAAGTTCTTAGCCTGTTGGAGGAGGTGTTCTTCTTAGCAAATCTTTTGGCCAGCAGTGTCATCTTCTTCTGTAAGTCAGCTAGCTCAGCCTCTAGATCAGATTTGTCATCATCACTCTCATCATCATCTGATTCAACCACCACCTTCTTCTTTTTCTTCTTTAGTGAAGTGGTTGTTCTTCTTGGCTGAGCCTCCATTACTAGAGCTAAGGGGTTTGTGGTGTGATGATCCTCAGCACAGGCAACCTCGTTGACAAATTGTTTCAGATGTTCATAGAGTGTGCAGAGGTCAATTTCATCCAAATCTATCCGAGATCTGACATCCTTCACTGTCTTTTCCCATGCAGGATGCAGGCTGGATAAAAATCTAATATTCAGTTCCAGATTGGACCTGAATACTTTGATCTTTCTGAGTTCATTTACCAGTTGAAAAAGTCTGTTGTAAGTCTCATTCAATGGTTCTCCTGGACCTGCTTTGAAAGAGTCATAAGCGATGAGAATCGTAGTCTTCTTTGTTTTGAGGGTGATGCTTGTGCCTTGGAGCAGCTTTTCTATCTCATCCCACATTTCCTTAGCTGTTTGCATGTTGTCTATGAGAACATATACTTCATTTGGGATTGCTTGAAGAAGGTATGTTTTGGCCATGAGGTCACCACGAAGTCTGAGCTTGTCAGCTTCTGTGTATTCAGATGGCACTTTCCTCCTTATTTCTGGAAAAATAGGAGGATTATTTTCTGGATCTCCACCAACTGAAATCAAGAGTTCAGCTGGTCCTTCAAGCAATGATTCAAGCATCGCAGCGGAGTTCTCTTTGTGCTCGAGGAAATTAAGGAATGTGTTCCTCCACATCTGATATTCTCCCTTCCTGAGACTAGGAGGGGTACTGCTGTTCCCTTGTGCATTGTATTCTGAAGCCATTGCTGTACTAAACTGACCGTTCGAGAAAATTGATCAAAAGATTTTCAGAGGCAGAAAGTCGAAAAATCAGATGTCGAGATCTGAATATCGAAATCTCAGATTTCGATAAAGGAGGCCCGGTATCGAGATTTGAGCTCGAGATTAAGGATCTCGAGATTAGGGATCTCGAGATTTCAAATTTCGAGAAACTGATCTCGAGATTTGAAATGTCGAGAAGTTTAAAACTCGAAACCTTAATTCTGAGAAGTCAAATGTCGAGACCAGATGTCGAAACCTTAACTCGAAATCAAGATCTCGAAATTCTAGATGTCGAAATCCTCAATGTCGAAATCCTGCAAATTGTAAAAATCAGATAAACAAAATCTGAAGGTAGTTTCCTGTAGAGTAGAATGTCGAGATCCTCGGGTAAAGTTTTCAGCTCGAAAAACGTAGCAGAACCTGTAGAAAATCAAGATGTCGACAACCCCTACTCGAGATATCTCGAATACAGAATATGCGAAAAACAAAATCTGAAGTATACCCCTTGATCGCTTTGCAAAGACGATTCTAAGGGTGTAACTTTTACAAAATCTGAAGTATACACCTTGATCTTTCTGAGTTCATTTACCAGTTGAACAAGTCTGTTGTAAGTCTCATTCAATGGTTCTCCTGGACCTGCTTTGAAGGAGTCATAAGCGATGAGAATCGTAGTCTTCTTTGTTTTGAGGCTGATGCTTGTGCCTTGTAGCAGCTTCTCTATTTCATCCCACATTTCCTTAGCTGTCTGCATGCTATCAATGAGAACATAAACTTCATTTGGTATTGCTTGAAGGAGATACGTTTTGGCCATAAGGTCACCACGAAGTCTAAGCTTGTCAGCTTCTGTGTATTCAGACGGCACTTTTCTCCTTATTTCTGGAAAAATAGGAGGATTGTTCTCTGGATCTCCACCAACTGAAATCAAGAGTTCAGCTGGTCCTTCAAGCAAAGATTCGAGCATTGCAGAAGAGTTCTCTTTGTGCTCGAGGAAGTTTAGAAATTTGTTCCTCCACATTTGATATTCTCCCTTCCTGAGGCTAGGAGGGGTACTGCTGTTCCCTTGTGCATTGTATTCTGAACCCATTGCTGTCCTAAACTGACCGTTCGAGAAAATTGATCAAAAGATTTTCAGAGGCAGAATCTCGAAAAATCAGATGTCGAGATCTGAATATCGAAATCTCAGATTTCGATAAAGGAGGCCCGGTATCGAGATTTGGGCTCGAGATTAAGGATCTCGAGATTAGGGATCTCGAGATTTCAAATTTCGAGATGCAGATCTCGAGATTTGAAATGTCGAGAAGTTAATCTCTCGAAATCTTAATCTGATGAGTCAAATGTTGAGACCAGATGTCGAATCCTTTTCTCGAAATCAAGATTTCGAAATCCTAGATGTCGAAATCCTCGGTGTCGAAATCCTTCAACCTGTAAAAATCAGATAAACAAAATCTGAAGGTAGTTTCCTGTAGAGTTGAATGTCGAGATCTTCTGGTAAAGTTTTCAGTTCGAAAAACGTAGCAGAACCTGTGAAGAAGTAGGATGTCGAGATGCCTAGCTCGAGATATCTCGAAATCTAAAATTGCGTAAAGCACAAACTGAAGTATACCCTTTGATCACTTTGAAAAGGCGATTCCAAAGGTGTAACTTTTACAACTTTTGAACAAGAAAGCGTGGAAAGCGTGAAGGCCCAAAACCCTTTGATACTCTATTTTCAGCAGCACTTTTTAAGCAGCACCTGCCACAACCCCAATCCGGAGCACCTAATTTTGGGCAACCTAAGGAGACCACCATGGAGGATATGACGCAATTCATATCCAAGAGCATGGAAAGCGTGAAGGCCCAAAATGAAGAGAATTGTAGTAAAGTGGAGGCAGCCATCGGGAATCTCCATTCTCAATTCACCAAGTTCGATCTTCGCTTTGAAGATCAAAATATGAAGCTCAACCAACGCATTGACACCATCGAGCAATATATCAAGACATCCATCCGGAATCTTGAAGTTTAAATGGGGCAACTCGCCCAAAAAGTGAGTTCTAGAGAGCAAGGTAAATTCCCTACAACAACGGAAATCAACCCTAGGGAGAGCGTCATGGCCATTACCACAAGAAGTGGGAGGCAAACGGAGGACCCCAAAATGCCGGAAAAGAGAAAGACACCGGAGGAACAAGAAGTGGTTGCCCACACACCGCTACCACCTATTATGGCTCAATATGTTCCTCCCATCCCCTATCCACAAAAGTTGAAGAAAAAAAGGAGATGACAAGAAATACAAGAAATTTCTTGATATTTTCAAGAAATTGAGCATCAACATACCTTATGCGGAGGCCATTATGGAGATTCCATCATATGCAAAAATTCTTAAAGGCATCATCTTCAACAAAAAGTGGTTAGAGGAATTCACAACTGTGGCACTAACGGAGGAGTGTAGTGCCATTATTCAAAACAAACTTCCTCCAAAACTAAAAGACCCCAGAAGCTTCACTATTCCATGCTCTATTGGAAAAATCGGGGAGGTAAGGTCTCTTTGTGACCTTGATTGTTAGTCCCTGTTTCTGTAACAGCAATGAATAATCGATCTAACAAGGAAGATTAAACGTAAATATGAACACAGAATGAATCACCGTAAAACCTTCTTTGATAAACCGTGGAACGTACAGCAGAATGATAAGCGTAAGGCTATGAATAATAAGTACGACGTTCAGCCTTTTCCTAAACCTCGGCTCCCTTTTTATAGGCGAGGTTTAGGTTAGGCGTACCAGGCTTTTGGCCTGTTTAAATGGGCCTAACACTTGGCCTGATTTCTATCTAATTTATGCACTATTTAAATACAAGGATTAAATATAAAGCTAATCTATGACCAACTTGATTCACAATTAAATATCTCCAACATTGATGCTAGCATAAATCTTATGCCCTACTCTCTATTTAAAAAGCTAAGTGTGGGGGGACTCCAACCAACAACGACCGCCTTACAATTAGCGGATAAAATAATCCGCTATCCAATAGGCATCATGGAGGATGTTCTTGTCAAAGTAGGAAAATTCTACTTTCCGGTAAATTTTCTTGTTTTAGACATGGAAGAGATGGAGGTTCCCATCATCCTTGGGAGATCATTTTTGGTCACTTCTGCAGCCGTCATTGATGTGCAAGCGGGCACCGTAAAGCTAAGAGTGGGAGGAGACCATGAAACATTCCATGTATGAAAAACACAATCCATACCAACTCAAAACATGGAGGTCAACAAAAATCCTTTCATCCCTCCCAAGGCCATAAACATCATGAAGGCACAAATATTGAGGCCCGAGTGTCCTCCAACACACCACGGGAATGAAAAGAATGAACGAACAACTCCATGGCCTCCCCACGATCTCAAAAAGGTAACATTCATCCAACGTCTTCAACAGCTCAATCACACGTGAAAAGGTACGTTGCGTTCGTCCTATGACGTTAAACTGAGCGCTAATTGGGAGGCAACCCAACAAAAAAAATCAATTATAAATAAATATGTTAGTTATACACATAATCATTTTTATTTATAATTGAACAAGAATCGATTATGAATAAATATGCTTATTTACAAAAAATATATTCGTCTTTATTTATAATTGATGAAAAAAATCAAAAGAAAAAATCAAAAAAAAATCAAAAAATAAAATCAAAAAATAAATAAATAAAAAATCATCATCTCAGCTCAGGTATCATGGATTTCCTACTCTAAAGAACACCTCATTCCACTATCGAGGATTTCATCTTTCATTACATTCTCCAACTTACATTGAGGACAATGTATCTCAAGTGTGGGGGGTGCATCTCATGGTTAGTTAAAAAAAAATTGTGTACAAAATTATTTTTTTTGGAAGGTAAAGGTTGTGAGAATTCTCTTTTTACTGGGTATTTGGTTGAGAAAGTTGTGATTATTCACAAAAAAAACTACCCTTTTTTAGATTTATTACATTACTCTTTACTCTTGAAAACCATTCTCAAAATAAACCTTGTGACTAGGAAACACCATCTTCTTCCATTTCCAAAAATGGTTTAAGTACATCTCAAATTTTCAAGAACCATTTTGGAAAACAAGCCACCCTCATATCTCATCAAATAATTTGGGATGATCAAAATGACTTTCAGTAAATGCGTGTTGAGAACCAATTCAAATGAGTTATAAAAAAACTCATGGTCTCTTTCAATAATTTCAACTGATCCACTTCTATACTGAAAAGTCAAACACACCTAAAACCATCCTACACACCCAAAAAGTCCTAGTCACAATCCATTCATCTACTTTCAACGGTATAAGTAAATTTTCTAAATCTAAGGATAGTTTTCTGTGTCTAATAGAAATTTGGTTTTGGACCGAAAATGATAAAAGAGTTTACATAATTTTTTACCTATCTTAAAATTAAAATTATTTTTGTTCATATATTTTTGTTGAAACTAACCAAGACATCCAAAAAGTGATAACATTGCTCGAGGACTGGCAACGCTCAAGTGTGGGGGGGTTTGATAGCCGTTATATTTACTTGTGTTTAACATAAGTATTTATAAGTATTTCTTGAATAGAAGAAGAGAAATTGGAAAAATACCTTCAAAATGAGAGCTAAAGCATAAAACATTGTGATGAACGGCTTTTGGGACCAAAAGGATGACGTTCTGTCCATAATTTGAGTATAACTTATTGTAGAGAACTCAAAATCACTCGACTCGAACATCATGTGAATGTTAACTCAATAAGGTACAAATGTTATGAAGAAGTCATTGCCGGAATATGAAAGGATCAAGACTCAATGAACCAATAAAGTCAGATTTTGCTGGTGGGATTTCAGGATGCATACCTCTCAGTGTTTTATTCATATCTTTTGATTGGATGACTAAAAACACGTCATTTAAGTTTTGGTGGATAGAAGACTTCATTTTATACAACGTTGGTGAAGGAATCATGACCAAATTCATAGCGGAACATCTCCAAAATCCCAGAACAAAACTGGCGCCAGTCTGCTCTTATAACCGGCGCCGGTCCTTTGATTTTTCGCACATATACACAAACCAGTAGCTTAACCGACGCCGAGTTACCCCTATAACCGGCGCCGGTGATGTCAAAATTCCAGATTTTACCTGCATTCAAAGAAGAACCGGCGCCAGTTAAGCCTGAAATTGGCGCCGGTTAAGCCCGATTCTGCTAAAACACAGCAACGTGCAAGCTTATTCTTGATGGAAAACCTTATCTTTCTCATTGTTGATCAAATATTGCCTCCATACCTGGTTGTTGGGCTCGAATAGACTAAAATATGTCATTCTTTAGCCTAAATAAAGCCCTTAATTCATTAAACAAAGACATTCCATTCCATAGATTAATTAATTCCTAGTTTTTATATTTGTTCTTGCTATTTTTCTTCAAGTTCTTTTGGAGAAGAAGCTATTTCTCTCCTCTACAATTGGTTCTAGGTAATTTTTCTTGTATGTTATTTTATTTCCTTGTTCTTGGTTACACTTTTGTAATTAATATGAGCATTAATAGCTAATTTCTTAGCTAAGGCTAGGGATGAACTTCTATGCCCATCAGATGTTTGATAAAAGTTCTAAACCAATAAATTATGATTTATCCTTTGTATATTGATTGTTTATGACTATGGTGTACAACATAGAAGTATGTTAAATTTAGATTATACTTGCAATTAACGTTGAAGTCTAAACTATGAACATTAAAGGATAAACATATATAGTACCCAGAAAAGAAATATATCCGATCTTATATGATACGGGTGTGATGTGTTGGAAATACTCAGAGTATTTCAAATGAACATATTTTTTTAATCAATTTTATAAACTAGATATTTTTCTATATTCCGTTAAAAATATTTTTAATGTAATAAAATTATTAAGGGTCATTATGAATCTTTAAACAAATAAGGATGTTGATATGTGAGTAAATGGGCCATAACGTTTTCAAACGTTTACACTATTAAATTTCCTAATAATGAACGAGGGGAGTGGAGTAAATCAAGTGCTCATCAACGTATATGCATGGGAATTACTAACGTTAATATTACTTATTATTTATGAACGTTTGTCTAACGTTTCAACCTGAGTAACAACGTTTTTACATGCATATATATACATGTGAGTTCGGCTTGGAGCTGCTAAGCGAAATAGCAAATAATTTTTGAGCTAAAACATCCCTTCTATTTTTACTCTGCTGGATTAATAATTTTCTACTCTCGTTGTTCTGTTACCGGCTTACGCCGAAGAGCTCGTTTCATCTTGGGGAAAGGTTTTCACTAGTCGGAAATACTTTCTTGAGGACAGCGTTTACGCGACTCGAGCTATATTATTTTCTAACGTTTTTTGCAGGTTTATCCGGCCAATTTCCACCAGCAATCTCAAGAAAGTATTTAGCGTCGGATATGCCTGCACGCATGATCTCACAAAGTGTTGTCGTCGCACTCATCGTGGCTATGCTATTTTTGCATGTGTGGTGCGATTTATACTGGTATTTGGATATATCTCTACGTATAATGCTTACTATCTTTATTTTCCTACTTACAATAAGCCATACTTTAACACCACTTTTTAAAGAAAAATGTTATTCTTTTATTTAGTGGTAAAATGACAACTAGGGAAAACAACAACCCACTCAAATCAAGTTTAAACTTGGTTTGTAGTGATGATAATATTATTGCGGTTGTTTCTCAAAGTTGTGAAACTAATGATGTGAATGAGTGGGTGGTAGACTCCGGGGCTACCAAGCATATTTGTAAAAACAAAAATGCTTTTACCTCTTATACTATTATAGGAGATGGTGAAGAGCTCATGTACCTAGCGGACTCTAAAACCGTTAAGGTGCATGGAAAAGGGAAAGTTCTTCTGAAGCTCACATCAGGGAAAACTTTATCACTAAATGATGTGCTGCATGTGCCCGAGATTCGGACTAATTTGGTTTCCGTTTCTCTCTTGGGAAAAGTTGGGGTTAAAGTTTCTTTTGGTTGTGACAATTTTGTTATGACAAAAAATGACATTCTTGTGGGAAATGGCCATTGTAAGAATGGACTTTTTGTGCTTAGTATTTCTGAAATATTGCATTATAATGCTTCTGTTTATTTAATTGATTCTTACAATGTGTGGCATGCTAGACTAGGACATGCAAGTAATTCTTATATTAAAATGCTAAATGATTGTGGTTTGATTTCTAATAAAAATAAAATGACACTAGAAAAATGTGATGTTTGTGTTCAATCTAAACTAACCAAAAAACCTTGTCCCTCCACGTATAGGGAATCCGAATTGCTTAGTTTAATTCACACGGATTTAGGTGATTTAAAAACTACCATCACTAGAGGTGGCAAAAAATATTATGTCACCTTTGTTGGAGATATTTAATTGTGAATCAAGTTTGTCATAGATTAGCTTTATATTTAATCCTTGTATTTAATTAGTGCATGAATTAGATAGAAATCGGGCCAAGTGTTAGGCCCATATAAACAGGCTAAAAGCCTTGTACGCCTAACCTAAACCTCGCCTATAAAAAGGGAGCCGAAGGTTTAGGAATAGAAAAAACGTCGTACTTATTCTTCATAGCCTTACGCGCATACTTTTGTGTTGTACGAGTTCACGGTCTATCAAAGAAGGTTTTACGTTGATTCATTCTGTGTTCATCCTTACGCTTAATCTTCGTTGTTAGATCGTTATTCATTGCTGTTACAGAAACAGGGACTAACAATTGGTATCAGAGCCGATCGATAACCGATCAGAAGAACGCCTGCAGAATACTCTGTTTTTCTTTACGTTGTTCTTACTGTCGATTTTTCACTCTGTAATCTTGTTTCTTGTTCAAAAATTGTAAAAGTTACACCCTTAGAATCGTCTTTGCAAAGCGATCAAGGGGTATACTTCAGATTTTGTTTTTCGCATATTCTGTATTCGAGATATCTCGAGTAGGGGTTGTCGACATCTTGATTTTCTACAGGTTCTGCTACGTTTTTCGAGCTGAAAACTTTACCCGAGGATCTCGACATTCTACTCTATAGGAAACTACCTTCAGATTTTGTTTATCTGATTTTTACAGTTTGCAGGATTTCGACATTGAGGATTTCGACATCTAGAATTTCGAGATCTTGATTTCGAGTTAAGGTTTCGACATCTGGTCTCGACATTTGACTTCTCAGAATTAAGGTTTCGAGTTTTAAACTTCTCGACATTTCAAATCTCGAGATCAGCTTCTCGAAATTTGAAATCTCGAGATCCCTAATCTCGAGATCCTTAATCTCGAGCTCAAATCTCGATACCGGGCCTCCTTTATCGAAATCTGAGATTTCGATATTCAGATCTCGACATCTGATTTTTCGACTTTCTGCCTCTGAAAATCTTTTGATCAATTTTCTCGAACGGTCAGTTTAGTACAGCAATGGCTTCAGAATACAATGCACAAGGGAACAGCAGTACCCCTCCTAGTCTCAGGAAGGGAGAATATCAGATGTGGAGGAACAGATTCCTTAATTTCCTCGAGCACAAAGAGAACTCCGCTGCGATGCTTGAATCATTGCTTGAAGGACCAGCTGAACTCTTGATTTCAGTTGGTGGAGATCCAGAAAATAATCCTCCTATTTTTCCAGAAATAAGGAGGAAAGTGCCATCTGAATACACAGAAGCTGACAAGCTCAGACTTCGTGGTGACCTCATGGCCAAAACATACCTTCTTCAAGCAATCCCAAATGAAGTATATGTTCTCATAGACAGCATGCAAACAGCTAAGGAAATGTGGGATGAGATAGAAAAGCTGCTCCAAGGCACAAGCATCAGCCTCAAAACCAAGAAGACTACGATTCTTATCGCTTATGACTCCTTCAAAGCAGGTCCAGGAGAACCATTGAATGAGACTTACAACAGACTCGTTCAACTGGTAAATGAACTCAGAAAAATCAAAGTATTCAGGTCCAATCTGGAACTGAATATTAGATTTTTATCCATCCTGCATCCTGCATGGGAAAAGACAGTGAAGGATGTCAGATCTCGGATAGATTTGGACGAAATTGACCTCTGCACACTCTATGAACATCTGAAGCAATTCGTCAACGAGGTTGCCTGTGCTGAGGATCATCACACCACAAACCCTTTAGCTCTTGTAATGGAGGCTCAGCCAAGAAGGACAACAACTTCACTAAAGAAGAAAAAGAAGAAGGTGGTGGTTGAATCACATGATGATGATAGTGATGATGACAAATCTGATCTAGAGGCTGAGCTAGCAGACTTACAGAAGAAGATGGCACTGCTTGCCAAAAGATTTGCTAAGAAGAACAGCTCCTCCAACAAGCTGAGAACTTCCTCCTCAAACTACAAGCAGAAGAACCATGATCAAGGATCGTCCAGAAAGGCGCCATCAGCTGAAGACGCCCCCAAATGCTACAACTGTGATAAGGCTGGACATGTCATCAAAGACTGCCGCCTCCCAAAGAAGAAAGATGCTAATTTCTACAAACAGAAGATGTTGTGGAATAAGCAAAAAATGCTGATGGTGCAGAAAGAAGAAGAAACTTCTGCTATGATTGCTGAGAATGAGAACTGTGTAGAAGATTCTTCTGAGGAGGAGGAGGAGGAAGAAAACTATGCTCTTATGGCACGAGTGGAGGAAGATGAAAGAAAGGGTGATGCTGCGATCCCCGAAAGCGAGTGCTCAACAAGCTCTGTAAGTACCTCACATACTCCTTTAAATAATCAAATGCAGTCCTTACTTGAGAAGGACAATCTAATCAAAGAACTAAAGGAGAGACTAGACAATAATCACAGGGTACTAAAATAGAACCTAGACCAAAAGTCTTCCTTAAGATAGCTGAATTAACTAGGAAATTTGAGGATAGTGAACGGGAAAAAAGCACAGCAAAGGCTGAATACGATTTTTTGCATAACAAGAGAAGAACACTTTTAAATAAAGTAAAAGAACTAGAGGATCTAGCTGCCAGAAGAGGTCAATCAGAACAAACAGTTTTTCTGCTTAACAGCAAACAAAAGGATGACCGATTTTACAATGCTAAAACAGGACTGGGCATAACCAACCCACGTAATCTAAAGAAAGTTAACTGTCTTCAAATCTATAACAAAGATTACATGGGACTAGGGTTTGGCGAGAAAATGTATTTTCGAAGTAATGAAGAAAACGCTAAAGCAGAAGAAGAAAAGAGAGAATCCAAAATCTGCGATTTCTTGTGATTATCCCTCTGTAAATGAAAAACAACTTTCACAAGAAAAACCTACTTCCTGCTTTAGTGAATGCCTTGACCCTTATGCTAAAGATATTCCTCACATAGGACACCCTCTAGACCCTCCCCCAAGAGTAGGTATTGCTAAAACTGGTGAGGAACCGTGTATATTTCCCATGGCTCAAAAGCTCAAAAACCTACAGAAAACTCTTGATAACGAGAGAGAGAGAGAGAGAGAGATTTGAAACTGAAAAGAAAGGTTTTGAGCGCAACTAGCAGGAACTTCTTCAAAAATTTAATGATTTGAGTGAGCAGTATCATGCTAAAACAGACCCTTCTACGACTAAGCCTGACAGCTCACACACCTCACATGAGAAAAACAATGCTTTAAAAGGTTCGTCCACTCATCTCACTTCTCCTTTGTTTATAGGAAATGAAGTGAAGAAGGAAGGAGAAGAGAAGAATGAGTGGAGGAAAAAGAGGAAGGAAATCGCAGATGGCAAAAAGAAAGTTTTTGAGAATAATGCCAGACCTAGATCTAGTTCTATTTTTTACTCCAAAATCAATTGTAATTCTGTCTCTACAAAACAAACTTCTAGTAGTTCAGTCTTGAGTCCCAAGCTGAATATTTCTGAGACATCTTCTAGACAACGTTCTATTTATAATACAAGTGTTGCTTATGGTTATTCTGTTCCAGATCCCCATAATTATGAATGTGATGTGAATGTTGTTAAATCAAAGCCTCTCAGAAAGCTCAAACCTGAAAAAGAAACCAAGAAAGGAACTTCTAAGGGAACGTTTTGTATTCCTGATATGAAATATGCCCTTAGAGTTCATTCTAGGAAACATCTTAATCGGCTTTCTAAGGAGGAGATTTTCAAAACCAAACTTAAGAAACAACCGTTCAATCACAAAGCACCTGTCTACTCTCCTCCTAAACCTAAAACGGAAAGGTGGGTCCCCAAAATGAGACCTACCAAAACTGAAACTGAAAGGTGGGTCCCCAAGATGAGACCTACCAAAACTGAAACTGAAAGGTGGGTCCCCAAGATGAGACCTACCAAAACTGAAACTGAAAGATGGGTCCCCAATCAAAGACCCATCAAAACTGAAACTGAAAGGTGGGTCCCCAAATACAGACCCACCAGAACTAAAATGGAAAGGTGGGTTCACAACATCAGACCCACCAAAATGGAAACTGCTAAGTGGACTCCAAAAACCAGACACACTGCAAAAGCAGATCTGGCTATTGGAAAGCCCACAAAAGATAGATCTTTTGTTGAAAGAGCTGCTGACCTTGGATCACAGCTCAAAGCAAGATTTAAAAAGGTGTTTCTTGATAATAAGGAAGGACCCACTCCAAGTTGGGTACCTAAACCTGTTTGATTGTTTTGCAGGACGGTCATGTGTGGCACTTAGACTCAGGATGCTCAACCCACATGACCGGAATAAAACACCTTTTGAGCAACTACACCAACTGCTACGGAGGCAATGTCAGATTCGAGAATGACGCCTCATCTCCTATCCTTGGGTATGGGGACGTCGTCTGTGCCAGTGTCACAATAAAAGATGTTTCATTTGTCAAAGGACTCAAACACAACTTACTGAGCATTGGACAATTCTGTGACAGCGGGATGGAAGTGAGGTTCTTTGCAAAACATTGCTGTGTTCTTGACAGCACAGGAAATACATTATTAACGTGTTACAGAACATCAAATCTGTACACTATTGATCTGAAAAGCGTCCAATCCACCACTTCCATCTGTCTGCTGTCCAAAGCTTCAACTGAACAGAACAACCTATGGCACAAACGTCTCTCCCATCTGAACTTCAAACATCTATCAACTTTGTCCTCCAAGAAACTTGTCAAGGGGCTTCCTCTGCTAAAGTCTTCCGCAGAAAATCATTGTAGTGCCTGCAAAATGGGCAAAATGACGCGAAGCTCCCACAAGTCAAAAACCGAACCATCATCTACACAACAGTTGCAGCTAATTCACATGGATCTGTGTGGACCTATGAGAGTACAAAGCATCAACGGTCGCAAATACACTCTGGTGATCGTTGATGACTTCTCTAGGTATACATGGACAAAATTTCTCCGTTCAAAAGACGAGGCTGCAGAAAACATTATGACCTTTATCAGAACTATCCAGAAACTGCTACAACACAGTGTTCGAATTGTTAGAACTGACAATGGTACCGAGTTCAAAAATCAGACTCTCACTGAGTTCTATGAATCACTCGGTATCACTCAGCAATTTGCAGCAGCTAAAACTCCCCAACAGAACGGAGTTGTTGAGAGAAAGAACAGAACCCTTGTTGAAGCAGCACGCACCATGTTAATCCAATCCAGACTGCCTCACTTCATGTGGGCAGAGGCAATCAATACTGCGTGCTTCACTCAGAACAGAACATCCATCCATAAACGCTTTGACAAGACTCCATATGAAATCCTATTCAACAAAACTCCTGACATCTCTTTCTTCAAGGGTTTTGGCTGCAAGTGCTGCATACTCAATGATCGGACAGAGAGAAGTAAGCTGGATCCCAAAGCCAGAGATGGCGTGTTTATTGGCTACTCACTGCAATCCAAAGCTTACAGAGTCTATCTCAGAGACAAGCGCACTATCATCGAGAGTGTAAATGTTACATTCTATGAAATGGCAGACTTTGCGATCGAACATCTACAGACTGATCCATCAACTGCTGTACCAGTAGCTTCTGATAAAGCTGAACCAAACACCGACCACGACGATGTGATTCTCGACTCCCTCTTCAGAAACTTCTACGAGAACTCACAACCTCCACCTCCTGCATACACTCCAGAGTCAACATCAACTCCAACAGCAGAGATTCCGCTCCTCACAGGACCAGACGATATACCATCCACACCCTCAACCCCTCAAACCAATCCCAGAGGTGTGGATGATCACGGCTTTGCTACGAGTCCAGAATCATCTCCACTACACACCACAGCTGCTCCAGAGCCTTCAACCTCATATCAGGACTCAGATCAACCAATAATAACTCCAACTCCTCTAGCTCATGAGAGGAAGTGGACGAGAGCACATCCTGTTGAACAAATAATAGGTGATCCGAGTCAAGGTGTGCGAACAAGATCAGCAACAATGAATGAATGCCACTTCGCATGCTTCTTAAGCCAGTCAGAACCATCCAAAGTCTCAGATGCACTACTTGATCCAGATTGGGTGATTGCGATGCAAGATGAACTCAATCAGTTTGACGGACTGGATGTATGGTCACTGGTACCCAGGCCTCAGAGAAAGACAATCATTGGTACGAAGTGGGTATTCAAAAATAAAAGGGATGAAGAAGGCACAGTCGTTAGGAACAAGGCAAGGCTGGTCGCAAAGGGATATAATCAACAGGAAGGCATAGACTACGATGAAACGTTTGCACCCGTATCTAGAATTGAAGCAATTCGCCTCTTTCTTGCATACGCGGCGCACAAAAACTTTACTGTCTTTCAGATGGACGTGAAAACAGCATTTCTGAATGGGACTTTAGAAGAAGAAGTCTATGTAGCTCAACCTGAAGGATTTGTAGATCCGAAATTCCCAGACCATGTATATAAACTCAAGAAAGCTCTTTATGGGTTGAAACAGGCACCCAGAGCTTGGTACAATGCCTTGACTGAATTTTTGATCGATTCAGGTTTCTCAAAAGGAAAGATCGATACTACTTTGTTTATCAAGCGACAGAAGTCTGACATCATCCTGATTCAGATCTATGTTGATGACATCATCTTTGCCTCTTCAAATCCGCGCCTGTGCCAACACTTTGAGAAACTAATGAAAACCAAGTTCGAGATGAGCATGATGGGCGAACTTAACTTCTTCTTAGGCCTGCAACTAAGACAACTCTCTGATGGCATTTTCATCAATCAGTCCAAATACATTCTGGATATGCTAAACAGATTCAACATAGAAGGCAAATCTTCCATGACGACCCCCATGTCCCCAAACAACAAACTGGACTCAGACCCCTCCGGGAAGCCAGTTGATGCTACAAATTACAGGGCCATCATTGGATCTTTGCTATATCTCACGTCAAGCAGGCCTGACATTGTCTTCTCCACATGCTTATGTGCTCGCCTTCAATCAAATCCGAAGGAATCCCATCTGACAGCTGTACGACGAATTTTAAGATACCTCAAAGGCACGGTAAATCTAGGCCTTTGGTATCCCAAGCATTCAGGCTTCGATCTAGTCGGATACTCGGATGCTGACTTTGCTGGTTGCCGGATGGACCGCAAAAGTACATCGGGAGCCGTCCAATTCTTGGGCGAGAAGCTAGTTTGCTGGTCTTCCAAAAAGCAAAACTGTGTGTCAACATCTACAACTGAGGCTGAATACGTCGCGGCTGCTAGTTGTTGTTCACAAATATTATGGATGAAGACTCAACTACAGGACTACGGTTACAGATTCTGCCACATCCCGATCTACCGTGACTCTCAAAGCGCCATCGCCATCACAAGCAATCCGGTTCACCACTCCCGCACCAAACACATTGATCTGCGCTATCATTTCATCAAGGATCACGTGGAGAAAGGAGATATAGATATGTATTTTGTAAGCTCAGAGCTTCAACTGGCTGATTTGTTCACTAAGGCATTGGATGAAAAAAGATTCTAGTTCCTGGTCTCCAAGTTGGGCATGTTGAACCTCGAGCCTGTTTTATTTTTGTCTTCACTGATCTAAAAAGTGTGTGTGTGTGTGGGACTTGTAAAAAGTGTGTGTGAGTGTGATCTGTAAATAGTGTGTGTGTGTTGCATGTTTTGAGGGGGAGAAAATCAGAAAAAGAACAAAAAATAGTGTGTGTGCGTTGCATGTGTTGAGGGGGAGAAAATCAGAAAAAGAACAAAAAATAGTGTGTGTGCGTTGCATGTGTTGAGGGGGAGAAAATCAGAAAAAGAACAAAAAATAGTGTGTGTGCGTTGCATTTGTACATATTTTTTGTTACATTCTGTTTGGGGGAAAGGGACAAATTTTTTACTATCTGAAGGGGAGCTCATATTTTTACTGACTGTGGGCCTCTAAAACTCTTTGCCAGCCCATAAATTCGGGCTTAACTATTAAGGCCCAACCTTTCTCGCTTATTTAAACCCTCCGTAAACCTTTACCTTCCCATTCTCACAGTTTTTGCAAACCAGGCACGGAACGAGAGCTTCCCAAAAACCTTCATCTTCTCCAAAACACCTTTGACTTTTCTCCATCTTTCTTCTCACTCCGTTTTTCTCTCTTCGAAGGTAGTTAAACGGGACATCTCTTTCTTCCCATCAACATCGTTCGAAATCGAAATCCTTAAAATCGAATTCATTTGAAATATCGTTCTCACAAAAACGATTCGAAATTTCTCAAAATCAAAAAGGAAAAAGGGTTTAAGTTTAATTTCAGGTCGAAATCATATTGTATATTGTTTTTCGCATCTTTTGCTTTCGTTTTTGCAGGTGGTTAATCTCTTCGATTTCGTCGATTCATCTTCTCGAAATCAAGATCTCGAGATGGGCATCTCGACATCTTGATCTCGAGATTTGAATCTCGAAATCAAGATCTCGAGATCTGCATCTCGACATCTTGATCTCGAGATTTGAATCTCGAAATCAAGATCTCGAGATCTGTATCTCGACATCTTGATCTCGAGATTTGAATCTCGAAATCAAGATCTCGAGATTAGGTTCTCGAAATCATGATCTCGAGATTCGGATCTCGAGATTTTGACTTAACAAATTTTTTGAAAATTTCCACCTGCATATACTCATCTGATAACTGCAAATCAAACTCTTTCAATCAAATCAAATAGTTGAACTTCATGTGCTGACCCCCTGCTTCTACAGTTTAAAATGGCAGGAAACACTAAAACGCAGATCGATGATGCCATCTACTCCCAAGGAAAATGGATCAAGGTGATGGACAACAATTTCCAGTTAGACCTTGCAGTCTTCAAGTGCCAGAACCCGATCATTCCGGCCATAATGAAAGGTCACTATCTCTGGCCTACACTTCACAACGCCAAACCAGTGCCAGAGATATACCTACAACAATTTTGGGGCCACATGCATACTGAATCAGCGAAGGATCGCTCCAAAATCAAGACTAAACTGAATGGCATGCGTGTAATCCTGACACCATCAACTCTGCAATCTACACTAGCGCTGCCAGTTCACGACATCCATCCCTGATCTGCTCAAAGACGTGGCATCTCTCGGCTACACCTCACTGATGCCACAACTGTCAAACTTCAACGGAGCCTATCTCCATCACCCGTGGAAGAGTCTATTTGGACTGGTGAATAAATGCTTGTCGCCAAAGCATGCTGGCTTCGACAAGTGCAACAAGCAAATACTGCTAGTCTTCCATGGGATCGCCTTCAACAAAAATTATGACTTGGCACAGCTCTTCTTCTCAGAGCTAATGGACCTGGTCAAGGCCAAAGAAAAGAATAGGCCAGGTACCATTCCGTACGCAAGATGGCTCGGGCTGATCATACACGACTGCATGGCTGAGCACGTTTCCATACCAAAACGCAGTACGGATCCTCACTTCACAGCACCGAAGCTACAGTATTTTAAAGCAGACAAGAATCCTACCTTTGGTTTGAAGATACCTGGATTTCTGCTCAAGCTGGTAAAATCTTCAAATCCAGCAGTCCAGCAATACAAGGAAGCCACAGAGATAACTGTCCCTATGGTTCAGCAAAACCCAGCTGGACCTACCCCAGGGGCAAAGCCGAGTGTTGGTAAGGGTCCCAAGAGAGCCCAAAAGCCAAAGAAACCAGTGGCCGGTTCGCCCAATGAAGGAAAGTCTGACGACTCTATTGAGACGAGTCAGGCGGATGAGGGCACCGAAACAGACGCTGAGGAAACAGCCAATGAATCGTCAAGTGAAGCCCAAACAAACACTGATGACGAGGCTTCCGAGAGCGTGGGCACGGAGAGCGGGGAATCTGGCTCGGATGATGACGACGATGACAATGACAGTGATGACGTGGAGCTTACATATGCCCTGATCAGAAAAGGGAAGCTGCCAGTCGAATCTCCGAAGAAGAAAAGAATTACTGCTGAAGACGCAGCACCAATAATCGCTGGCAGACCTCAAGTCTTCACAATCAAAGAAAAAGCTAAATCGAGAGCCGATCCCAGCGAGACAAATTGCTCCAAGGACGATTATGACGAGGCGGCTCATTCAATTAAGAATTCAGAGGAAGTCGTCATCCGAGAGAAAAGGGCAAAGGTCAAGAATGACAAGGCTGCCAAGGCAAAGCCCCAGCCCCGAGCCAGAAAGAGCCTGATTGATAAGGCAGACGAGCATATCTTCGCGGGCTGCGACACCTTTATCCAGATAAGCCGAGCTGAATCCCTAAGCACAGGAGCCGATCTTTTCGGTTCCCGGGTAGAAGTCGCAGCATCTGGCTCAACTGCGCAAGCACAGCCCTCTCCCAGCCACTCGATAGCCTCTCAACAGGCTATTGTTTCAAAAGAACGGGACTCCACCCCTCGCTGGTTCCTTCTGAATCAGTTGAGCATACAATTGACCTATCTCCCGAGGTCAAAACCCCTTCTTCTCACACATCGAGTCTAGGTGTCACATTCCCCACATTTTCTTCATTTTCTAGGACACCTACACTATTCACTGCACATACAGGTGCACACACCCTGAACGCAACAACCAGAGCGCAAGCTATGACGGTTGGAAGCCATGCTACGCCCATAATGATTCCATCATTAAATGCAGGCCACACATAAGCAATATTCACTGATGTTGTGTCAACAGTTACAACCCCCGTAACTGGTCACCTTACCTTTGAAGACGTAAACGTTCTACTCAATCGCTTCCTAGATTCCACCATTAAACCATGGGTGCAAGATGCAATGACCGCTCTAGCACAGGAATTTAGGACCACCCATGCGGTTCGGTCTGAACAAACCCCACCTCAACCTTCACCTGAACCATTCATCTCCCATACACAACCCGTATCCTCCACCCCTCTATCCCACCAATCCATAAACCAAATTCCCATTCCTTCTCTTTCTCGGGGAACCCAGGATACAGAACCAGTATTCTCCCCACACCCGACCACACCCTCCATCGATCTCTCCTCACTATCCTTCGACACTCTAGCATCGGCTTTGCTGAACAATCTCCTTAACATCCCTGAAGACAAACTTACTCTTCATCAGCAAGCCATACTTGAAGCCCTTCTTTCTTCACCTGAAACCAAGAGCACTTGCAAGGAGAGTCCTCGTGGTCGCAAACATTCCCATGAGGACCCCGATGATTCGGATCCTCATGAGGGGGAGAACAAGCGACCTCGATCACTTGAGCAAACTGCCCTACCAAGCCAAACTCCACAGCCCATTCAACCCGAAACCTCGACAAACCAACAGCCACCATCCACAGCCAACTTATCTAGCATGGTCGAGCTAGAAATAACATCCTGAGGCGTATCTCCAAGAGATACCAACTGAGGAGGGGATGGAAGTCCTGATGATGTTACCACTGGTACATCTTCTGCATCAGGCCATCAGTTGGAACCTAGTTCTAAACTGATGTCAACGGGCAATCCTAGTGAACCCGGTAGTGCTACTCAGGAACAATCACCGCCTCAAAGGCAACAAAGAGTTCCATACATATCCCCAGGCAAAGACACCCATGATGCACTGGAGGAGGCGGTGATATATGACAAATGGCCGAGACAATGGACAGAATGGGATGATCTTCGGAATGAGGCCGAACAAGAAGACATGCAAAGAAATTGGTGGCTACGAGAGCTAATTAACAGATGCTCTGAAGATATCATAAGGCTCGAGGACGATGAACGCAAGGAAGGGGAGAATTACAAAGAATACCAGAAGACTCTTGAATCGGTCGTAAGACAATCAGCGGGAAGACTTCCCAAGACAGAGAAACCCTGGGATAACATTCGCATCAAAGCCCCCTTCCAAGAAGAAATCAGAGAGCATATCTGGCGTAGACCAGACAGAGTCAAGCCGCTGAATGAACTGAAGCTAAGAGGCCTTACTCATTTAAAAGGAAAGCAGGCTGGAGGTCATCTGCATATGCTGCTACAAAGGTCAACCGGTACACAGAGAGAACTGATGGAACAAGATCTGAAGTCGAATATTCTCCCGATTCATCAAATTCTACAAGTGAAGGCTGAAGATTATCATGGAGTAACATTCTACACTTACAGACTTCAACGCACTGACGGGAGCGAATTTACTTGCCAAGAGAACGACTTCATCATGCTGAAACCGGACGACATCTATCAAATGTTCATGGCCTACAGATACCTTCCAGTCAGGCAGAGCATAATATACAGCGAAGGCCTCGCAGCTATCAAGAGATTCATGCTTAGACAGATCCGAGTACACTCTTCACATGACCTACAGATGGCTATTGAGTGCAATCTGAAAAAGACAAATCTAACAAAGCCAAGACTGTATGGTCCAGAACTTGAAGATTTCCCAGCCTATCACATCTTCTTCACACCGCCAGCAGTCACCTATCTGAACCACAAGAACGAAAAACGTCTGATGGTAGTCAGTGAAATTGAGAAGTACTGTGACGGAACACTGAAGATAATCAAAGAACAGATTCTAAAGATGAAGGCAGAGCTAGAGGAAAATCTTCAAGAGGCATCGTCTTATGTTCAAAAGGAACACTCTACAGCAGAGACAATTTTAAAGGCCATCGACGATCGCCTCGAAAAGAGAAATACGCTGAGACAATATGAACATGCACTTGGTATGAGGAAGCACTACTTCAAGTCTCAGAAGCAATAAGAGAATGGCACTTGATCACAAAGGGGGAGATTGTTGGAGATATTTAATTGTGAATCAAGTTTGTCATAGATTAGCTTTATATTTAATCCTTGTATTTAATTAGTGCATGAATTAGATAGAAATCGGGTCAAGTGTTAGGCCCATATAAACAGGCTAAAAGCCTTGTACGCCTAACCTAAACCTCGCCTATAAAAAGGGAGCCGAAGGTTTAGGAATAGAAAAAATGTCGTACTTATTCTTCATAGCCTTACGCGCATACTTTTGTGTTGTACGAGTTCACGGTCTATCAAAGAAGGTTTTACGTTGATTCATTCTGTGTTCATCCTTACGCTTAATCTTCGTTGTTAGATCGTTATTCATTGCTGTTACAGAAACAGGGACTAACAACCTTTATAGATGATTTTTCTAGATACACTAAAGTTTATTTGCTTAGAAATAAAGATGAGGCTTTTGATAAATTTTTGGTGTATAAATCCGAGGTAGAAAATCAATTAAATAAAAAGATTAAGAGAGTTAGATCGGATAGAGGGGGTGAATATATTTTATTTAATGAATTTTGTGAAAAAGAGGGGATAATTCATGAGGTCACTCCGCCATATTCACCCGAATCTAATGGAATAGCTGAAAGAAAAAATAGGACACTAAAAGAGATGATGAATGCTCTTTTAATTAGTTCCGGTGCATCTGATAATCTTTGGAGGAGGCTATTCTTTCTTCTTGTCACTTACAAAATAGGATTCCTCGTAAGCACAATAAGAAAACCCCTTATGAATTGTGGAAAGGGTTTGCACCTAATTTGAAATATTTGAAAGTGTGGGGGTGTTTAGCTAAGGTCTTATTGCCTGATCCTAAGAAGAGGAAAATTGGTTCTAAGACTTCTGATTGCATGTTTATTGGTTATGCTGAATCTAGTGCTGCCTATAGATTCTTTGTTTTGCAAAGTGATGTGCTTGAATGTGATACAATTGTTGAAACAAAAAATGCTGAATTTTTTGAAAATGTGTTTCCTTTGAAACGTGAACACAAGACCATTGCACCATATAGTGAGTATGATCCATTACAAGGAAATGAAACCTTTAATGATGATTCCTCTAGTGATTGTGATCCATTAAAAGAAAATGATACTTTTAATGATGAACCTTCTCTTTTGAGAAGAAGTAAGAGGCCAAGGATAGAAAAATCTTTTGGAAATGATTTTTATACATATCTTGTTAACGATGAGCCTTTAACTTATTCACAAGCTATTTCTTCAAAAGAAGCTCCATTTTGGCTTGAGGCCATACAAAACGAAATTGAGTCAATCAAACAAAATAAAACTTGGGTTTTAACCGATTTACCAAAAGGTTGTAAACCAATCGGATGCAAATGGATTTTTAAAAAGGAAATTAAATCCGGATGGTTCAATTGATAAATATAAGGCGAGGCTTGTGGCGAAAGGTTTTTCTCAAAAACAAGATGTTGATTATTTTGATACATTTGCACCGGTAACACGTATTTCTTCCATTCGAACTTTAATTGCCTTGGCTTCTATTCACAAACTTTTTGTCCATCAAATGGATGTCAAAACTGCGTTTTTAAATGGTGAGCTAGAGGAAGAAATTTATATGGAGCAACCGGAGGGTCATGTAGTTATTGGTCAGGAACACAAAGTGTGTAAGTTGATCAAATCTTTATATGGTTTGAAACAAGCTCCAAAACAATGGAATGAAAATTTTGATGAAGTATTATTTGCTCATGGTTTTACCTCACTAGAAGTAGATAAGTGTGTATACACTAAATGTGAAAATGGTGTGTGCATTATTATTTGCTTATATGTGGATGATATGTTAATTTTTAGTAGCAACCTTGAGCTAATAAATGAGAAAAAATCCTTTCTTGCTTCAAAATTTGTTATGAAAGACTTGGGGGAAGCAAAAGTGATTTTGGGTATGAAAGTCATAAGGAAGGATGATGGTATTATACTGTCTCAAGAGCATTATGCTGAAAAACTTCTAAAGAGGTTTGGACATTTCGATGTCAGCCCCGTGAGCACCCCTTATGACTCTCATATACAATTGAAAAAACATAAAGGTGATCCCGAGGCTCAATATGAGTATTCCCAAATTATTGGAAGTCTATTACACTTGATGAATTATACGAGGCCCGACATAGCTTATGTTGTCGGAAGATTGAGTCGATATACTCATAATCCAAGTGGGGATCATTGGACCGCGTTGAGGTGGTTACTTAGATATTTGAGAGGTACCATTAATTATGGTATATTTTATAGTGGGTTACCCGCTGTACTAGAGGGATACAACGATGCTAATTGGGTCTCTGACTCAGATGAGATAATCTCAATACTGGATATATATTCACCCTTGGAGGTGGTGCCATTACATGGAAATCAACCAAATAAACTATAATTTCTAGATCTACTATGGAGTCCGAGCTTATTGCTTTGGAAGTGGCTAGTAGTGAAGCGGAGTGGTTGAAAAATTTCTTAGCAGAAATTCCGGTTGGTACAAAACCAACATCATCTGTGTCTATTCATTGTGATTGCAGAAGTGCAATAGATACTGCTAAGAAAATGTGTTATAATGGGAAGAATAGACACATTCGTTTAAGACATAAAGTCATTAAACGGTTATTGAAGAATGGAATTGTGTCCATTAATTTTGTGAGGTCACAAGGAAATTTAGCGGATCCTTTGACAAAAGACCTAGGACGAAAATTGATAACCGAAACATCTAAGGAAATGGGACTTGTGTGACTTTGAAACAAATGGGGATGGGAACCCAACTTGTGTGATTGGAGATCCCATGAAGCAAGTTCAAATGGGTAATAACAAGTCTTTCATTTAGTTCTGCTAGCCTAACTAAAATTGCCCATTTCCATGATGTGAAATATAGGCTAGAATCCGCATTCTTTGAGAGGGTGAGCTAAAAGCTCTTAATGATTATCATAGCCCTTAATTTTAGGGTGGTGTGCAAAAGCGGTTCACACTTGATGATATCACCTATATGAGTGTGAGGTGCGGCCGCCTCCATGGAGCATGACAAAACTTCTAGAGCACTCATGAAAACCAAGCACGTGCATGGCCTTACGGCGCACAACGGCGTAATAACGAGAAATTGTGTGGGGTGAGACACGACCGTTAAGACCCTGATTTACCAATAGTAGCTGTTTGGTTTCAAGAAACTATATGTTTCACCAAAAGCTCGGTTCATTAAGACTTAATCGTCTAGGTTGGGTTTCAAGTCTACGGACACCAAACTTAAAGTCTCATTCCTTTAATCCAGCAGAAATTCTCTAAACTATTTTCAAAATCTAAAAACATTCATTTGAAATATGTGGGGGATTGTTGGAAATACTCAGAGTATTTCAAATGAACATATTTTTTTAATCAATTTTATAAACTAGATATTTTTCTATATTCCGTTAAAAATATTTTTAATGTAATAAAATTATTAAGGGTCATTATGAATCTTTAAACAAATAAGGATGTTGATATGTGAGTAAATGGGCCATAACATTTTCAAACGTTTACACTATTAAATTTCCTAATAATGAACAAGAGCAGTGGAGTAAATCAAGTGCTCATCAACGTATATGCATGGGAATTACTAACGTTAATATTACTTATTATTTATGAACGTTTGTCTAACGTTTCAACCTGAGTAACAACATTTTTACATGCATATATATACATGTGAGTTCGGCCAGGAGCTGCTAAGCGAAATAGCAAATAATTTTTGAGCTAAAATATCCCTTCTATTTTTACTCTGCTGGATTGATAATTTTCTACTCTCGTTGTTCTGTTACCGGCTTACGCCGAAGAGCTCGTTTCATCTTGGGGAAAGGTTTTCGCTAGTCGGAAATACTTTCTTGAGGACAGCGTTTACGCGACTCGAGCTATATTATTTTCTAACGTTTTTTGCAGGTTTATCCGGCCAATTTCCACCAACATGATATCTTGATATTCAATGGGGTTTTCGGTAGATGAATGTAAGCCGTAACGGGACTTACACATAACGAAAACCATGCTCTCGCTGCCTTAACCGGAGTTGAGAATATATCAGCGACATCGTATTCGTAATTATTGGTAAAGAACTAATATTCAACCCTATTATAGCATTTAAGTGATTCCCGAAGCCTTAGTTGTTGTTATCAATCACTTTAAACTCAAATTAATTTAAGTTATATCCCTAAAAATTAAAGAGAAGAACCAAATTGTTGTTTTCACAACAACACACAAATCAAAATCTATGCACTTTACTCATTTGTTTATTTAAAGTTATCTACTCTTAGACTTGAATTAAACAACGTTCCCCTGTGAATTCGACCCGGTATTTTACCGGAATTTAATACTATATCGGCATTTGTACACTTGCATGTTTGAACAGGTCATGATGGAGGTGGCGAGTTTGATAACTCTATTTTCAGCAGCACTTTTTAAAATCTGGAATTTTATTTCGTAAATCTTGCCCAGACACTCCTGCTCAAAATGGTGTAGCTGAGCGTAAGCACAAACATCTACTTGAATTAACTAGGACTATGTTGATGGACTCTTCTATTTCTAGTTAATTCTGGGTTGATGGTCTTTATACTGCTACCTTTATTGTTAATCACTTACTTACACCTATTTTGAATGGCCTCACACTGTATGATTTTTTTTAATAAAATTCCAGACTATAATTTTTTGCATGAGTTTGGTTGTTCTTGTTTTCCCAATTTTAGTGTGTCCTCTCACAATAAGCTCTCACCACGCTCTACACATTGTGTCTTTATTGGTTATGCTCCGGGGTACAAGGGTTACCGTTGTATTTCCCCTTCCAATGGTCATGTTTATGTTAGTAGGGATGTTATCTTCCATGAAAATGTTTTCCCCTATCCTATGTTAGCCGCATCACCCACCACCCTGTCCACAACTCTCTCTCCATCTTGGATGTCCTCATTGGCTATCTCCACAACATCTCCACTGCCTGACAACACCCAACCCTCCTCCAGACCGTCCCTTCCAGGGTCCCAGCCCATGGTCTAGTTGACTTCTCCCCCACCCTCACCTCCACAACAATCTTCGGCCACCTCATCACCGAAATCACCTCCCACCGCATCCCCTACATCTCCCCGCATACTCGTAGGTAGTGTAGATGCAGCACCGGTAGATTTATCCCTTACTCCACTGACCCTTGTCAGCGACAATTTGAATTCCCCACTGTCGCATATGTCCTCTTGGCCCTCGCCTGATAGCTCACCCTCACCACCGGCTCCCGTTAATATTCATCCTATGCGTACTCGTGCCAAGGATTCGATGGAATTTTTAAACCCAAATCCATTTTTGATTTAGGTGTGTTTTCTCCCCCCGGATGATCCAACTTGTTTTACACAGGCTAATAAGAGTGATATTTGGCGGGCATCCATGACTAATGAATTTAATGCTTTAATTGCTAACCGGACTTGGGATTTGGTACCTTGGGAGCATACTAAAAATGTGGTTGGTTGTAAGTGAGTTTATAAGACAAAATATTTTCCTGATGGGGTCTGTGGAGCGTCACAAAGCTCAGTTAGTTGCTCAGGGGTTCAAACAACACGCTGATATTGATTTTACTGGAACTTTTAGCCCTGTAGTTAAGATTACTACGGTTCGTCTTATTTTATCTATTGATGTGTCTTTGGGATGGTCTGTTCACCAACTTGATGTCAAAATGCCTTTTTACATGCTATTTAACTTAGGAAGTCTATATGCGTCAGCCTCAGGGCTTCATTCACCCCTCTTTTCCTAATCATGTTCGTTGCCCCCGTAAGACACTTTATGGACTTAAACAAACTCCTCGAGCCTGGTTTCACCATTTCAGTGGTTTTCTTTCGAGTCATGGTTTCACACAAAGTAAGTTTGATTCATCCATGTTTGTTTATCGTCCTCACTCACAGGTTGTCTATATTCTTTTATACGTGGATGATATCTTAATTACAGGCTCTTCCTTGTCCTTTGTTAAGTCTGTTATACATACTTTATCTCTTGAGTTTGCTATGAAGGATTTGGAGGACGTTCATTATTTCTTGGGTATTCAGGTCAGCCGCACATCTAAGGGTCTTTTTCTCTCACAGGCTAAATATATAAATGATTTATTACGCGGTTTTCATCTTCACACAGTCAAACCTGTGCATACCCCCTTTCCTTCTCGCACCACTCTCTCTCATATGGGGAACTTTTATCTGATGCTACTGAGTATCGCAGTATGATAGGTGCTCTTCAATACTTGATTATAACTAGACCCGACATTACATATATTGTTCATCTAGTGTCTAAGTTTATGCATGCTTCACGTACTGCTCACTTATTAGCTATCAAGAGAATTTACAGGTGCCTGCAGGGCACATCATCCCATGGTTTGTGGTTACGGTCTGATAGAAATATTTATGTTATTATGGCTTATTCTGATGCAGATTAGGCAGGTTGCCCGGACAACTCTCGTTCTACTACTGGCTATGCGGTTTTTCTGGGTTCGAATTTAGTTTCGTGGAGGTCCAAGAAGCAGCCTACAATGTCCAAGTCCTCCACTGAAGCTGAATACAGGGCCATTGCTTATACTGTTCAGGACACACTATTTATTCATTCTCTATTGACCGTAGCAAGCACATCATAATTGATTACCACTTTGTTCGAGAACGCGTGGCTCATGGGGATCTTGTTGTCAAATATATTCCCACACGTGCAGTTGCAGTTAGCTGATATATTTACTAAAAAATTATCTAGTCAGCATTTTGAATTTCTACGTTCCAATCTGCGCGTTGTTTCCCCTGCACAGATTGAGGGGGTGTAATAATGTATTTTCTAGGGATTACGGTGTAATTTCCGTAACTCTGTTTATTATAAATATGATGCTAAGGCACCCAAGAGGGCAAACCATTATTTCCCGAAATTCTATTATTTTGTATAGGACATACACCTAGATAATCAACAAACATGAATCGCTCTTAGGACATGTACCCGCCGTGGTGAATTTATGCATAGCTGATGAGTGAGAGCAGGCCCAAGGGAAACCCTAGGAGGCTAGCTTCTGGTATGATTTTATAGTCTTCTCTTCTCATATGCCATCAATGAAGACGTCATTATCTGAGAAGTAACGAATTAAAAGTTTTATCATGTTTCCCCTCTTTTCTCAACTTTCTAAGGTTATGGTTTTGATCTGACTCCTTCTTCGGTCAAAAGTTTTGTCCGCTTCAGGTAAGCATGAAATATGTTCCTCGTCGGTGCAACCGATAGAGTGATGGATTTTCATCATTCATGGTTGACATGACTTGTTCAACCAAATTCTTCTAAGGCATCAACTACTCGACCTTCTCCTGAACCACCGTCTCACTTTGAAAAAAGATAGCGCTCAACTGGATCTCCTTTTTGGTGGCTGGTCAAATCGATGATTCAGTCATATTTTGCTCGGTTGAGTTTCCTCCGTTCGTTGTTGGTTCATGAGATTCATGAAGCTGTATTTTTTATTGTATTTTTTTATATTTCTTTGGAGTAGCAAGTTCACAGGCTATTAAACTAGGCTACATTATTGCAGAGTTAGCGATTTAGAAAAATTTGTGAGATTTCTTACGTTGTATGTTTCATCCCATTGTAGTCATAGATCATTCATTCATTTGTTTCTTTGCTATTAGTTAATGTATAATGATGGAGTATTAACTCCTAGAGAGAAGTGAGAGCTAGAGAGAGAAGTGCAATAATTCCTCGCAATAAATGATTTGTGAACCCCTTACAACAACCCGGATTTGGGCATGCCTACCGTAGCCGATGGTAATGCCTTCCCAAAGTACTTGATCCCATTTTCTTTTGTGTGCTTTGCTAATGTGTTTTTCCTTCTGTGCAGACTTTGTCATGGATCATCGATCTGTCATGATCAGGGGCGAAGGCGAAGGTGGCCGCCGAGCAGGCCGCCAAGGATGCTGCGAAGCAGGCAGCCGAGGCTGGAGCACAGTCGAGCGTTGCTCAGGCATCGAAGCCACCCACCCAGCCGAAGAAGAAATGACAGGTCGACGAAGGCCAGAAGAAGCTGACGGAGGCCGGCATGCAGCCTGCCAAGAAGTCAAAGAGGGCTTCTCCTTCGGCCGAGGCTGATGCCGTGGCTGCGACCATACCGGCCGGAGATGCTGGAGGTTCCAATGTTGTCGCTGTAGTCGACATGGTATCTGCTCCTGCATCCGTTGTTGTCTCCTAGCCCCTCCCTGTCGTGCAGGACTCCCGGAGGAGGAGGGCCGAGAAGGAGCTGCACGCAGGGACCTACAAACTGGAAGTGGAGTACCCTGTAAAGGGAAGCGTCTTCAATGATGCCGTCGACGGCCATGATGTGCTTGCACAAGGTGTCCCTGTCGAAGACCGGGCCTATCTCAAGAAGCTTGGCCCCGTCAGAATTTATGACGGTGAAATGGACCTCGTCGTCCAAGTAAGATCCTTGCATTATTTTTTCCGTCTTTTTCTTTTTTATCGTCATAAGTGTTTATATCGTCCTAACCCTTCCATTTTTGCAGGGGGGCCTTATGCTGATGGAGAGCCACAAGAGGCAGCAACAAGAGATTGCTCGGCTGAAAGAGGTCGAGCAGAAGGCTGCCTCGGCTGAGGAGGCCACGAGCTGCCTAGACTGGCTGCGGACCGAGGTTGAGGTCCTGAAGAAGAGAACTGATTAGGCCGATGCGACCTACCGCCAAGTGGCTGCTGACAGGGATGATGCCCTGGCCAAGTTCACTGATGAGAAGGAGGCCCGTGAGGCTGAACGCCACCGGGCTGATGAGGCCGAGAATGCCAAAACTGAGGCCAAGAGAGCCGCCAATGCTGCCGTTGACAAATTCTTGGCTGAAGGATGGCAAGCAGAGGAGCGCCGGCCCTGGTGTTATGAGGTTGTGGCGGTCAGGCTCAAGGTTTGGGGCTAGAACTCTCCTGCCGGCCGGGAGTACTTCAAGAGGGAGATGTCGGTCTATTACGACATGGGTCGGCAGCGGATGCAGCGGCTTATCTACAGGAGGCTGCGCCGAAGGTGCCAAGAGCTGAAGCTGAACAAGAAGTTCGCTCACAAGCTGAAGCTGCCCCCTAAGATGAAGGATCTTGAGAGGAGGCCAAGCTTCCGATGGAGGAGAGGCAAGCCCCAATCCTTTGCTCCAGCGTCGGCGAGGAGGATTGGGATGATGAGGAGGTGTTCCTGGACTCAGCTTCCTCCCAGGCCGATGATGCCATTAGTGTGCATGTTCCTGATGTCGGCGGAGGAGAAACCTGAACTCCCTTCTTTTTTTCCTTTTGTTGACAATATGTAACGGCCGTAGTGCCTGTATGTGTAATGGCCGTTGTGCCCTCCTCTTGTAATAAAGTAAAATGAATGGAAGTGTTTAGCCGCTGCTTCCAGCTTTTATGTCATCTCCGTCTTGTGTCAATCCCCCTCTCTTTACTTTTTGTTTTTACTTTCAAATTCTTCTAAGTGTCAAACAAAAAACTCAAGTAGTTGTTTCCTGTGGTCATGGCCGATGAAGGGTCTCACCCATTGCTTGGCTGAGGGAGAGATGTCCTCCTCGTCCTCGCAGTGCTTGTTGGCTTTCTCATACTTTTGGAAATATTTCTAAGTGTTTAGATTAGAGTATGCAATTGCTTCACCCCGGTGTAGACGATGAGGGTTGTTGGTCCTTTGTTCGGCCGCTGGGAGTTTTTCCCACCTTCGGCTAAAGGAAACTAGGTGGTTGTTTCAGTTTAGGCCTCGGGGCTCTTGTCGACCGCTCTCGATGCCACTTGGGAATTTTCTCCAAGTACTTTGAAATTTTTCTAAGTGTTCAGACTTAGGTAGTTATTTCCTTTGGGAGTGGGCTGATGAAAGGTTTCGCCCTTTGGTCGGCTGAGGGAGTTTCCCATGAACCACTTGATTTCCTGCCGGCTATCTCGTGTCCTCATCGGCCAAAAGAGTTTGCTTTGGAATTTTTGTCCAAGTTTTTTTGGTAGCATGTGCATGAATGCTTCGTCCATACTGCAATTGTTTAACTGATATGTACTTAGAGGCCGTTTGGCAACCCTCATTTTCGGGTTATCAGGCTTATCAGCCAACTTTTTTACCAAACACGTAAATTTTACTTTCGCGCGCTGAATTGTGTAATAAGCCGAAAAAGTAAGGTTGAAGTTATTTTTCTGGCTGTATTGGCTGAAGTTAATGTAGATGATCATTTTAGCTATTTTTACATATAATTTTTTCTTTATTTTATTAATAAAATATATTTAAAAAATATTTTTTTCTTGTATCAGCAGAATCGACCCGGATTATTGCTAGAATTTCACCAAGTGAAGTACATTCCACGTTCGTTGTACATTAGACCCATTTGGGTGTATTAGCTTGTAGGTGTCGGGCTTGACTATGACACTGACGATGTAGGGGCCTTCGTACTTGAGTGCCAGCTTGCCACCTTCCGTCGGCTTGCTCGCCTCCCTTCGGCGAAGGACAAAGTCCCCCACTTGGAATTCCTGGGAACGTACCTTGACGTCATAGTATGATTTTACTTGACGCCAGTAGTTCTTTGCCTGGATGAAGGTCTGCTCTCGTCTTTCTTCGATCAGGTGGAGGTCAATCTTCATGCTTTCTTCGTTGGCCTCAGGCTCATATTGCTCAACCCGTCGGCTGGGTATGGTGACCTCTGTGGGCGCCTTTGCCTCAAAACCATAGAAAAGGGCAAAAGGTGTTTCGTTCGTCGCCCTCCTCAGCGTCGTACGGTAGCACCACATGATATTGGGGAGCTCATCGGCCCAACTGCCTCTTGCGTCTTGGAGCTTCTTCTTAAAGCCCTCCAGGATGGTTCTGTTGGCATTCTCAACTTGCCCGTTACCTTGAGGATAGGCAACGGAGGAGAAACGATCTTGCCTGTTACCTTGAGGATAGGCAACGGAGGAGAAACGATGTTTAATTCCCCATTCATGGAGGAGCTCTTGGAGAGATGTGGCCTCGAATTGAGTGCCGTTATCGGATATGATCTCCTAGGGAACGCCGAAGCGGGTGAGGATATTCTTGTGGGTGAACCTCTGGCATATGGCCCATGTGATGCTGGCCAAAGGTTCTGCTTCGACCCACTTGGTGAAGTAATCGATAGCGACGATGATGTAGCGGTTGTTACCGGTGGCTCTGGGCAGGGGGGCCGACCAGGTCAATTCCCCATCTTGAGAATGGGATTGCAGTGCTGACCGGGGTGTAGTTGACGGCTGGCCGACAAGGGGCCTTCTGAAGTACCTGGCACGCGTTACACTTCCTGGTCAGATCAACACAATCTCGTGCCCTCGTTGGCCAGAAATAGCCCTGGACGACGAGACGACGGGACATGCTGAAAGGGCCCTGGTGTGAGGAGCAGATGCCACAGTGGACTTTCCTCCATGGCCATTTCGACCTCATCCGGGTGTAGGCATCGGAGGAGGGTGCCGCTATAAGATCTCTTGTAGAGCTTTCCATCCTCGATGGAGTAGCTTGGGGCCCTGAGTTTGGCTAGCTTGGCTCTCTCCTCATCCTGGTGTAGCTCTCCCGAAGTAATGAAGGTTATGATATCGGTGATCTAGTCCTCCGACCGATGTTGGATGCACATGACCAGGCTGGCATGGATGCTAGACATGCTGAGTTCCTCGATCTTGGCTATCTTGGAGATGTGCTCCGGAGTGTCTGTGCTGAGTTTGGAGAGGATGTCAGCCTCAACATTCTCCGCCCTTGGGATCTGTGTGATCTCATGGGTTTCAAATGCCTTGAGCAACTCCTCGGCCGCTTGTTTATATTGCCTCATCCACCCTTCCTTGGCCTCGTATGAGCCCTCGACCTGGCCCACCACCAGCTTGGAGTCGCATCTGATTCTGATGTGTCGTGATTTGAGGCCGGCGGCGAGTCTGAGGTTGCTGAGGAGGGTCTCATACTCGGCTTCTTTGTTTGATACCCTGAAGTTTAAGCGGATGGCACAGTAAAATCTGAATCCTTCAAAGGAGATGAGGACGCCACCGCCCCCGCATGCTTTGGCGGCTGAGGAACCATTAGTGAAAAGGGTCCATGCTTCATCTGGCTCCGGCCCGGGTATGGCAGCGACCGTCTCCCTTGCCGTGCACTCGGTGACAAAGTCGGCCAAGGCCTACCCCTCTATAGATGGTCTTGGCTCGATTTCAATCTGGAATTGGCTGAGGAAGATCGCCCACTTCACCGTCCTGGAGGAACTGGTGGGGCTCCGCATGAGTGCGCAGAGGGGCTGCTGGGTCAAGATGTGGACGACATGGGACTAGAAGTAGTGCCCTAGCTTTTTCACTGTGTGGATGATGGACAATACCATCTTCTCGATGGGGGAGTACCTGAGCTCGGCCTCCCGTAGCGTCTTGCTGACGTAGAAAATTGCCTTTTGCACCTCTTCATCCTCGCGGATGAGCACAGAATTGATGGCCGACGTGCTCACCCCCAAGTAAAAGAAGAGGGTTTCACCGGCTTTGGGCTTGGAGAGCATGGGAGGGGACGATGGGTACTGCTTCATCTCTTCAAATGCTTGTTGGCACTCTGTCGTCCACTTGAAGCTGTTTGCCTTTTGCATGATTTGGAGAAAAGGGAGAGACCTTTCAGCCGATTTCGAGAGGAAACGGTTCAGGGCCGCGAGGCGTCCCATCAGCCGTTGTACCTCCTTCACATTTCGTGGCGGCTCCGTGTTAACAATGGCCTAGATCTTCTCCGGATTTATTTCAATGCCCCTTCAGTTGACCATGTAGCCGAGGAACTTGCCCCTTTGGGGTTCAGGCGTAGCTGGAATTTCTTCATGATTTCAAAAATTTCCCCGAGGTCGTCAGCATGAGTGGTAGATTGTTTGTAATTGCGTATTGGAGAGTGGAGACCTCTGAAACCCTTCCAGTCCTTCGCAGACCACACGGCCACGTTGGGCTTTAGAGACTCACAGTTCGCAGACTTTGGTTGGATTTAGGCCGAACTAGGATAATATTCGGCCAAGTTGGGCGAACTTTGGATTGGGGTAGTGGGCTGTTTTTGGCCCAAGGGACAAAATTTATAACTAAATGAAAATATATATGTATATGGTATTACGGTATTTCGGCATACCGAAAATTTAATACGGTATATACCGATACCGTACCGAAATAGTTCGGTACGGTAACATACCTTACCAAAATGTATGGTAAGGAAAAATTTTCGGTAAAATCGATATCTTACAGTACGGTAAGAGCGGTATTTCGGCCGTTTCAATATTTTTCCCCAACCCTAATTTGGAGCATATCGTGGTGGTCTCAAATTTGAGAATAGAAAGTACCGGTCTACAGGAATATCAAAATATCTTCGATCTAATACTTTTGTAACCGATTATGAGCAGAAAGTTATGAAGGCAAAGGTTTGGCAAAATGGAAGAAATTTCACAAGTAAAAGATAAGTGTAAAATTAAAGAGGATGATCTGGCGAAGGCTTATAAAAGCGAGAGAAATTCCACCGGTGAAAGATAAGCCTAACATTAAAGAGGAAGATTCGGCAAAGTCGAATAAGGAGCAGACAATTAAATTAATGTACTCCGACATCAAGCCAACCCAGTTTTACCAGTTTCCATTCTAAGTTTGAACTAGTTTGGCGATGTTCTGTCATGTTCTCGGTTTGAAGTTTGGACCTAATTGGTTATACTCTATTGTGTTTGACTATTTTCATTCGATTGAGTTTTAACACATTTGAACATGTTTGGCCAAGTTCGATCATTAATAGTTAAAATACTTATTTATGATTTATTTTGTTCAGATTTCATTGCGGAAATTTACAGCGGAAATTTATTGCGGAAATTTATTCCTAACATGTAAACTATGAAGGAAAAAATCCATTGCGGAAATTTATAAGGTGATTGATTAATGCTTTGCACATATTCTAATATATTTGCTTTGGTTAATTTAACAAAATAGTAATGCCTTGCACCTTTGATTAATGCTTTGCACATGATCTAATATGTCTCATTTGGTTAATTCAATTGATGCCTTTTAATTTATGACAATTTTAATAGGCTTTTTGGTGTATTGGATTTTGAAACGTTATATTTTGCATATTTACTTTCCTTTTAGTTAGTGCTCACACATTTCTTGAACAAACCAAATTCACAAAATAATATGAATTCATAATGTTGAGATTGATTTTTCATATATAAAAAGTATTAACTGTGAGATTAATTTTTAATTTCAAAACACCACTAAGAAAAGTATAATTATAAAATTATTCAGTTTGAATATTTTTATAAAAAGAAAATAATAAGATAAATTTTGAATTTGATGATTGTTGAAGATATATTAAATTAATAATCCAATTTATAAAACAAATAACATCGTGCTTAATTATATATATATATATATAGGGTGTGGTTCAAGTGAGAATGGTGGCTTAGGAGAGAAATAAGAACAAATCACTCTCATCCAAAATAGTTGATCTATGGTAGCAATTGAGTTTTAAACGGTGGTGTAAATGTAATTAGTCAAAAGTTTAGACAACTAACGGGACACTTAACGTTAACGTAACTGAAAAATCGGTAGGAATGATCTAGTTACTAGCAATACCCGACTCTCTCTCCTTTAATTTACATGTGGTTAAATGAATATAAAAACCAACAACTTATGAAACAATTATACGGAATAATTATTACTTGTGAAGTACTACGTGTTATACATAGTGCTCTTTTAGTTTTAACCAACTCTTGTTACTTTTTCATAGTTCCCTCAATAGATAAATGCTATGTTTGTTTTTAGTTTTATTTTTAATCAATTAATGCACATAAATTCTTTTCGTAACATTTATTCACACTATGCAATGTTTTATCCAAAATATGCAAATATATAATTTTAGTTATGCACTCATATTGCAAAATTATGCACTTTTATCTTTAACTAAGCAACCGTGCACTTACATAACTAAATCAAATAAATATACACTTTTAAACATTATTTTGTTCACTTTTATGATTTGTATCTTCATATTTATTCATAAACAAAGTATTATGCACTTTATGATATATATGTTTTAACAATAAATGTGCATTTTGGTGAACCCTAAAGTGCATTGTTTTGGAGCGTTCTCATTTCTCACGGTAAGGAGTATTCTCACCGGAACTGCACCTAATATTGTTTTTGTTTTTTTTTTCAAAAAATATTGCACATTAACTTGAGAACACTCCTTAACGTAAGAAATGGGAATGCTCCAAAACCATGCACTTTATTGTTCACGAAAATGCACATCTATAGTTAAAGTAACGCAAAATTCAAATGTGCACATTTTCCAATTTTTATATGCACATTGCTGTTATATATGATGCATGATACCCAAATCCAACGTCCATGATCTAGTTTAGTTCCTTAAAAAAACTTTATATTTTCAATCTTTATATGAAAATGAATAATAGACAACTTAAGTAGTGCACTCATATCAACACAATTATGCACTTTTATCATTAACTATGCTACACTAAAACTACATCTCAAGAAGTACTACATATGCACTTTTAGAAATATTATTATGCTTTATAATTTGTGATGGTCCCGGATAGGGTAAAAGTCTAGAGGGGGGGTGAATAGACTTTTAAATCTTTTTCGACTTTTGGAAGTTTTCCCTCTAAGAGAGTTAATCTATAAACTTTTGAGAGTTTTATAGATGCACAGCGGAAGTCTTTACCCTTTGAGTAATGAGTGTTTAGCCACTTTCTAATTTGGAGAGTGTTTGATGGAGGTAGAGATAGTTGTTTGATGAGTATGGTGTGGCCTTTTGGTAAGTATGCTTAAATGAGGGGAGACTAGCTTTTAGCTGAAGTAGTGGACTCGGCAGTTGGGTGAATATGAGGGAACTGCTGAGGCACCTGCTCGGGTCAAAAGCTTATTGGGTTAAGCAAACTTCTTGATGAGGTATTGACAATCTGGTGATGTTTGAGACAGTGACTTGAAACAAGTATATATGAGCAGAGGGCTCAGCAGTTGGGTGGATTCCAGGGAACTGTTGAGGCACCTGCTGTACTTAGAAAATGAATTTCAGAGAACTGAAAGAGTGATCCTTTTAGATGTTGTTGGTGCACGTTATAGGTATGAATCCGGTCTCAAAGAAAGTGAGTAATTAAGCAGTAGGATAAGCAGTTGGGTCAGTTAAGACAACTGCTTAGGATTCTGCCGGCAGACTACAATCTTTATGTGAGAAGTGTTTGGTGTGTGCTTTGTTGACTGAAATGAATTCAACACACGATATATCCTGGTTCAGAGGTGGTGTAATCCTCCTACGTCCAGTCCCACCCTCTTTCAGATGGATTTCACTAAAGTATTAAGCCCAATACACTTAGTGTCAATCTAGCCTTTACAACACTTAGGCCTAGATTGATGGTTTTTCACGATGAGTATAGCACCACTCAAAGTTACTCAGTCCTTAGACTTTTCTCTAATGAACCAGTGGGGATCAAAAGGTACTCTATCTATCTACTTACACTGTAGGATCCGAACAACTGTTCTCCTAAGTGTTTACAACAATATGTGATTTGTTACAAGAAAGTTCTAACCTCCAACTAGGAACTAAACTTCTATGATTTAGCAATGAAAAGCTTTGTAAACTGGAAGTTTAGTGAAGCATGAGTCCAAGCAGAGAGTAAAGTTTAGAATAGCACTTTCTCTTTTGCTAGATATCTCGTAAAAGCTCGTGATAGAAATTTTCTCTTTGGATGCTCAAACGCTTGGTTAGAAACTTTCGTTTCAGTCTATATTTATAGGCATCTCCTTTGAATTAATCTCATCCGTTGGTTAGGATGGATTAATCTCTGACGTTAAAACTCTGGCAAGGACAAATTATACATTCGTCTTCTTGTGCTGGAGCTTTAATGCGGGCTCATCTCCTTGTCTCGTACTACCTCCGTTCCCATTTTAACTTCCAAATGGGTTTGGCACAAAGTTTAAGATAGTGGATATTGTGTGGTGGAGAGTTGTGCAGAGGAGAGAGAAATGTGTAAGAAATATTCTGATCCACAAATTCTTTACCAAAAAGGGAAAGTGGAAGTTTTAATTGGAACAGACGAAAAAGGAAAGTTGGAAATTTATTTAGGAACGGAGGGAGTATTATTTAGCCGCTGGAGCTTCACTTCAAACTGCAGTCCCATGTGTATGTACATGACTCCGGAACTAGTACGTATTTGGCATTAAATTGCCGATCAATGTTTGTCTTTAATCATTCATTTGATACTTCTAGTTTCTTTTATCTAAAAATGTGTCATACGAATAATCTTTGAGTCAAATAGTATTTCTACTTAAGGTAAAGAAAATTTACCATATTGCATTTTTACTTTTCCGGTAATATTTCTTAGACTCAAAAGTTGTACATTTAATTTGTCACGTAAATACTAGAACAAAATGAGACACAATGTACACGTGCTTAGTAGAGTAGCATCATCAAAATCTTATCAAAATTGGGTACTAACAATTTCCCCCTTTTTGATTATGCCAAAAC
The DNA here is from genome assembly GCA_945859875.1 of Cuscuta europaea. NCBI lineage: Eukaryota > Viridiplantae > Streptophyta > Magnoliopsida > Solanales > Convolvulaceae > Cuscuta > Cuscuta europaea. Next base: position 8,521,932 of record CAMAPE010000006.1, read on the forward strand.
TATACAACACAAGTAACAAACATTTTTATTGATTTTCTTTGAAATTTTTGTACATTGTTCTACTTTCTAGAGTACAATAGTTTATAGTCTTTTTCGGACTTTAAGATCTAGCCTACTCTTGCTTGTCTTCTTCTTGTTTCTTCTTGGCTTCTTCCTTGGCTTTGGCCTCTTCTGCTTTTCTTCTTCTGATTTCTGCTTCTTCCTTGTAGAGCTTGTTCTTTTTCCTAGTTTCCGCTGCTTTCTTGACTGCTAGAGACCTTGTGGATGAGGGGCCTGCTTGTGGTGTTCTTTCCCCTTTTTTGGCATCAACAGGGGTCTCACTTTCTTTGAATAGTGCCTCTATCTCTGGGTCAGAGTCAACCTCAATTTGTCTTCTTCTGGTTGGATGGAGGTCGTTGACTTCGATGGCAAGTGAAGTGACTAAGTTTCGAAGATCAGTGACATCTACCTTGACCTCTTCTTTGATTTCCTGGTCAAGCTTGTGAAGTTGTTGAGTTGTCGCTTGTTGGTGTTGGCCCAGTTTCTTGAGTTCATCTCCTTTCTTTTGAAGATCTTCTTGAGTAGCTGCGTGTAACCTACCTAGATGATCAGCAACATCTGCTCTAGTCTTCCCTATAGCTTCTGAGTGCTCCACTTGTTTGGCGACCAACTTCTTGGAGAGATTTAGGATGGTTGGCAGCTCCTTGGTCTTGAGATAGTCCAGGAACCTCTCATGCACCTGGATTGTTTGAAGGGCATGCTCCAGGGTAGTTGGTAAGGTAGAGTTAGAAAGTACATGGGCAGAGGGCTCTGCTTCTACTTGGGCAGATGGCTGGATTGCACTTGTTGGTTGCTGGAGTGCTTGAAGCTGACCTTGTAGCTCTAAGCATAGAGCTTGACGGTCCTGAAGGCCTCTCTGGATTGCTTCTGCCTGACCTTGTTGATTATTGATGTAGGCTTCATGTGCATTGACTTGTTGGAGAGCCTTTTCGATGTTAGGTGGCAGAGAATGTAGAGGTGCTCCTGCTTGCTCTTGATCGTGTAGTTGCTTGAGTAGAGTCTGAATCTGTAGCTCAAGTTCCCAGTCCTTAGCTCTTTGAGTTGCTAGTTCGTTGTGGATGTCTTCTAGTTGGGCAGGCTGCTGGGAAATCTGCATCTTTAGCTGGGCCTTTTGTTCTGAGTTGAACACTTGTTGGATCATGAGATTGCTCTTGATGTGGCAGTGAACTTCTGCAAATCTGGCTTCCAAAAGTTTGACAGCTTCCATGATCTTCATGCCTTGACTCTGGCAAAATCTTCATCCAATTGCTCCAATGGAGTTAGATAACGTGAGGCCACTGCTGGAGATGGAGGGGCCTGCTCAGCTTCAGAGGGAGCCACCTGCTCATTGGGTTGAGTGATCTGCTCTGTTGCTTGGAGAGCCAACTTCTCCTCTTGCTGATCCCTTTTTGTGATTTTGGGAAGAAGTGTAGAGAGAGGAATTTGAGAATCATTACTTGCGTTTGAGGAAGCAGCAGACATTTCTGCTTCTTCTTCTTGAATGATTGCTAAAGGGGTGACCACTGCTTCTTCGTTAACCAGGGCAAGAAGGGAGGCCACTTCTTCTTCTTGACTTGTGTGAAAGGAAGAAGCAGCTTCTTCCATTTCGGCCTGTAGATTTCTTGTTGCTGTTCTTGGTTTCTTTGATTTTTCTTCTTGGCATCCTGATATGATTCTCTTCGCAGTCTTGGTTTTGATCCTGTCAAGGGTGATTTGAAGGGGCTCGTTGGAGATGAAGGAGTCCTCTATTCTCTGAGTTTGTGGAGCCCCTGCCTTTGAAGTTTGATAAAGAAATTTTCTCCTGGTTCTTTCTTCCTTGATAGATCCTACAATTCCTTTCCTCTTGAGCAGTTCCCCTATCATAAACCCGTATCCCAGTAGTGGTAGGGTACCATCTTCTCCCTTTCCTGTGTGAACTTTCTTTATGTATTTTAGGAGTTCATTGTGGACGTACCGTGACCAGTTGAATGGTACTCCTGAGATGATTGTCGTCAATGGCTTGGCTCTTTGTGCATTGACTTCATCCAGGGCTATAGTTCTTGTGTCGACACACTTGTAGAGAATGTCTAGGAGGATGGTGTATTCTGGAACCATCATCTTCTTTTTTACTTTCAATGTGTTTAGGTGTTGAGCCCTTGGGATGAAGACTGTTTCTTTAAAGTTTTCTTCATTGAGGTTGAGGTCTTCTACAGTTGGAGCCTCTTCTCCAGGTAGAGAGAGCAGATTTCTGATGTCTTCTTCCGTTATTTCGACCTCGAATCCCATCACCACGGACTTCAGTGTCCAAGGAGTGCAGTTGATGTAGTACTCTGCCACTACCTCGGGGTAGAAGCAAGGATATGCGTAGGTGGCCATCTTTAGCAGTCCGGTGGTCTCAAGTTTCGTGAGCAGTTCCCTCATTAGGTCCTTGTTGTCAGCTCTTTCAAGGACTTTAGGAATGTTGAGGATTGATCTAGTAAAGATGGACTTGGCTATTTGGATGAGTGAGGCCATTTCTGTGTATGTGGGGAAATGAAGGATTTGCGTTGGTGGTGTATGAGAGAGAGCTTTTAAGAGTGTGAACAGAGAGTTTGAGAGCTTTAGAATAGGTAAAAAGAGATTGTAAAGTGAAAAGTGTGAAGGGTTTGTACGGAGGGAGTATTTATAGGCTATCAGAAACTAGCCGTTGGAATATAGCCGTTGGAGAATACGACTGGCCTTTCAGCATTAACTGCGTTCACACTAGTAGCAGGGGGCTCGTTTTTGAGTAGATTTCTGATGAGTTTTTAGAACAAGAGGTACCTTTTTGAAATCCTTAATATGAGGTGATCAAGATGATATAAGTCATGAGCTGAGATTCCATGTACATTTGTCAGAAATTGAGCCAACTGCTGGCCTGACGCAGTGCCCTGCTCCAGAGGCAGTCACCTGCTGGCAGTTACCTGTACGAAATATTGAGCCAGGATTTTTACCACCATTCATTTTCCTTCCCTTTCTAGCTGTTTTCCTCCTTGTTGAGAGAGTGTGCATTTTCTTTCCTTTTTACAAGTAGCAGTGGGCTAGTCGCCAGTCGCCTGCTGAGCCCACTGCTTGCTATGATGCAGTCAACTGCTGAGTCAATTTTGTGAATTTTGACTCCTTTTGATCTTGATATCCTGATAGTGACTTATTTGGACCTTGATGCTTCATTCCTTTGATGTTTTGAGTAGCCTACCTCTAGCAGGTGCCTACTCCAGAGTACTTCACAGAAATTCCCCCTCAGCAGGTGGCTAGGAATTCCCCCTTGATTATGGAGTTATGTTCCCCCTGAATGGGTGTAGGGCTATTCCTTCACTTGATCTAGATCATCTAGCATTCCAAGGTCCTGTCTTAGTTCATTGAATCTAGCTTCATTCAATGGCTTGGTGAATATGTCAGCCAACTGCTTCTCAGTGGGAATGTACTCTAGCTTGATGGTCTTCTTTTCAACATGTTCTCGGATAAAGTGATGCCTGATCTCAATGTGTTTGGTTCTTGAGTGAAATACTGGATTATGAGTGATAGCTATAGCACTTGTATTATCACACAAGATGTTGATTTCCTTTGTTTCTTCTCCATAATCCTTCAATTGCTGTTTCATCCATAGGATTTGAGCACAGCAACTGCCTGCAGCTATGTATTCAGCTTCAGCAGTGCTAGTAGCAATTGAATTTTGTTTCTTGCTGAACCAAGAGACAAGTCTTCCACCAATTAATTGACAGGTACCTGATGTACTTTTTCTATCAATTTTGCACCCGGCAAAGTCAGAGTCTGAATATCCATAGAGGTCAAAACCTCCATTTGTTGGGTACCATAATCCAGAGTTAGGATTGCCCTTTAGATACCTCAGTATCTTCTTTGCAGCTAGGAGATGACTTTCTTTAGGCTTTGATTGAAACCTTGCCCATACACCAACTGAATAGGATATGTCTGGCCTACTAGTGGTGAGATATAACAATGAGCCAATTAACCCTCTATAGAGTGTAGGATCAATATCTTTGCCATCTTCATCCTGACTCAAACCTTGGGATGTATTCATGGGTATCTTTACTGTAGACTTGTTCTCAACTTTGAACTTTTTCATGAGATCTCTTATGTATTTGGCTTGGTTGATGAAGATCCTATGTGGAGTCTGCTTTACTTGTAGTCCCAGAAAATAGTTCAACTCTCCCATCATGCTCATTTCAAATTTGCTTTGCATGAGAGTTGAGAATTTTTCACATAGTGCTTGATTTGAACTTCCAAAAATTATGTCATCAACATAGATTTGAACAAGCAGTATGTGGGGACCTTCTTCTATTTTGAAAGAGTTTTGTCTACTTTTCCCTTAGTGAATCCATTATTCACTAAGTATTCGGAGAGAGTGTCATACCATGCTCTTGGGGCTTGCTTGAGTCCATAAAGAGCCTTGTGTAATTTGTAGACCTGATCCTACTCTCTATTGATTTCAAAACCAGGAGGTTGCTCCACATAGACCTCCTCTTCTAGTAGACCATTCAGGAAGGCACTTTTCACATCCATTTGATAGACTGTGAATTTCTTATGTGCAACATAGGCCAAGAATATTCTTATAGCTTCCAATCTGGCTACAGGAGCAAAGGTTTCATCAAAATCTATACCTTCTTCCTGGCAGTAGCCTTTGGCTACCAATCTTGCCTTATTCTTGATTATGGTGCCTTCCTCATCCATTTTGTTTCTGAACACCCATTTAGTTCCTCTCACATGTTGATGATAGGGTCTGGGTATAAGCTCTCATACATTGTTTCTCTCAGATTGATTGAGTTCCTCTTGCATGGCTTGTATCCAGTCTGAGTCGAGTAGGGCTTCTTCAACTTTCTTGGGTTCAATTTGAGAGATGAAGCATGAGAATAGTGCTTCTCTCTGAATTGCTGATCTGGTACGAACCCCTGTATTGATATTTCAAATGATTTGGTGAGGAGGATGTTTGCTCAACCATCTAACATCAGATGTTGTTGTTTTGGATTGAATTTGTTGTTCATTATCCTCCTCTTCTTCCTCTTCACTATTATCTGGTAGAGTAGGAAGATTGAAAATGTCATGAGTGCTTGGAAGGTTGTCTTTTGGTGAGAAATCTGCTGGCAGTGGTCTGTCAGTTGAGTCAACTGCTGGCAGTTGGTTGCCATTTGAGTTATCTGCTGGCAGTCGGCTGCCTTTTGAGTCAATAGCATTTTCATCCTTTTTAACACTATTATTTGGAAGGCAGTTTGGAGCCTTTTCAGTGTCCCTTGATTTTGATGACTCACCTTTATCTTTTACTTGAGCAGTGGGTGGTTTTCAAATACCACATGGATTGATTCTTCTACCACCAGAGTTCTTTTGTTGAGAATTCGGAATGCCTTGCTAGTTGTTGAGTAGCCCAGGAAGATCTCTTCATCAGATTTGGGATCAAATGGCTTGAGATAGTCTTTTCCATTGTTTAAGATAAAGCATTTGGATCCAAACACGTGGAAATGACTGACATTAGGCTTCCTTTCTTTCCATAGCTCATATGGTGTCTTCTTGTGAATCTTATGAATAAGACTTCTATTTAGAGTGTAGCAAACAGTGTTGATTGCTTCTGCCCAAAATCTTTTGGGTAATACAGCTGCTTCTAGGATTGTGTTTCCTGCTTCCTTGAGAGTTCGGTTTCTTCTTTCAGCAACACCATTTTGTTGAGGTGTTCTTGCTGCTGAGGTTTGATGATGGATTCCATTTTCTTCACAGTACTGAATTATGATTGAGTTGAGAAATTCAGTACCTCTATCTGACCTGATCTTCTGGATTGAGAGACTTTTCTCATTTTGAATTAGCCTCATCAATTCAGGCAGTTTCTTCTCTGTTTCATTCTTCTTCTTTACAAATATGGTCCAAGTGTATCTAGAATAATCATCAACTACAACCAGGGTGTACCTTCTACCACTTAAGTTTGTTGGTTCAACTGGTCCAAACAAGTCAAGGTGTAGAAGGCTTAAGGGCCTAGTTGATGATTCAACTTCTTTTGATTTGAATGATACCTTGGTTTGTTTCCCTTTTTGACAAGCATCACAGAGGTGGTCCTTTTTGAAGTTGATTTCAGGGAGTCCCTTTACCAAACCTTTTCTGGACAATTTGTTGATTGTTTTGAAGTTTAGATGGCTAAATTTGTTGTGTCATTCCCAACTTAAGTTTGAATCTGCCTTTGTTACTAAGCAGATTCCTTCCTTTGCAGAACTCCAATCAACAATGTACATGTCCTTCTTCCTTCTACCAGTGAGCACAAATTTGTCATTTTTGACATCTCTGATCGAGCAGATGTCTTTGGAGAATGTAACGTTGTAGCCATTGTCACGGAGCTGGCTTGTGCTTATGAGATTGAACTTTAAACCCTTAACATATGATATGTTTTGGATTGTAAGTCCATTAATTGATAGGTCTTCTACTCCTTTGGTTTCTCCTTGTTTTTCCATATTCCCAAATGTTACCTTGAGTCCTTCCCTTGCTGTATAGTTTGACGAAGCCGCCTGCTGCCCGTCATGTGCCTGGAGCAGCCTGAATCTATGTACCATGTTTGTGTTTCAGCTGCTCCGGCACCTTCCTGTATAAATTAATGTTGAGCAGTAGCCCACAGGTTAGTGGGCGACTTCCCTTGTACAAGTTTAGGCATCCATGCCCATCTAGAACCATTGAGTTCTAAGCAGATTGGTCTATAGCCATTTGAGGTGTTGTAATCAAAAGGGATGGCTATATACTTGTTAATCCTTTTCCTCCTTGAGGTGGGAAGTGGATTATTTATTTGAGGAGTCTGCTTGGTATTTTTGCTGTGGTTGGTCTTATTGATTGGTTGCCAACATGTTCTTTGGTTTAGATGGTGAGGAGGTGTTGATTTATACATGTGTTTGGATTTTGGTTTGGGAACAGGTTGGTTCCTTCTTTTGGGAACATGTGTTTGGATGGTGAGGAGGTGTTGATTTATACATGTGTTTAGATGTACTGTTTTGAGTGAGTCTAATGGGGGATGAGTAACCAAGACCTCTTTTCTTCCTTTTTAGAGTAACTTCAGCAGTAGGGTGAGAGTCTTTACTATTTGTGCTGGAGTTTTTCAGCTCTTTGTTCTCTTTTTCTAAGACATCATTTTTCCTTAAGGCATCTAGTAATTTGGAATGAATGGCCTTAATGTCTTGTTTCAGTCTATCATTTTCAACATTCAAGAGAACGTGGTGATTTTGGACTTTCTAGAAATCTTGTAATAAAGATTCCCGTGTTATATTGTTTGGTCCAGAATCACTAGAGCTATAGGAGGAGCAGGATGTTACCTCGACATCGTTGTGGTGGTCCTTGGCCATTAAGCATTTGGGAGAGCTGCTTTCATTATTTTCACTTGAGCCGGTGGAAGATTCACTGAGCCACCTGCTGCTCTCTGCAGTGAGACAACTGCTGCCATCTTCACCCACCTGCCAGGATCCCAGGCATAGAAGTGCTTCCTCTGAGCTCTCAGATGAAGAGCTTTCATCACTTGAGCTGCTTTCATCTTCAGATTGGGGTTCCTCCTTTTTCTTTTCACTAACAAAGGCTTGTCTTTTGCCTTTGAAGTCCTTCTTGTAACCAGCTTTGTAACCAGTCCCCTGCTGCCCTTGATATTTCTGGGCTAAGGGCAGAGGGCATTCATTTTTGTAATGTCCTGGTTGTCTACAGTTGTAGCACATGACAGTTTCCTCGCTGGTTTGAGGTCTCCCTTGTCTCCTGGGTGACAGATTGTATGGTCTTTTTGGAGCAGTTCTCTCCTTCTTCATGAACCTTTTAAACTTCCTTACAAACATGGCAAACTGGTCGTCAGTAAGGAGGTTGTTGAGGGATTTTTCACTGGATCTTGAAGGGCCAGGCTCAGACATTAGAGCTAGTGTCTTGGATTCATCTTCCTTTTCTTCTTTTATTTCCTTCATCTCAAATTCATAGGCTTTGAGATCACTGAAGAGCTTATCAGTTGATAAGATTCTTAGATCTCTGTTATCTCTCATAGCAGTCACCTTCATGTCCCATTTAAAGGGCATGCCCCTCAAGACTTTAAGGGAAATCTCTTTTTGAGGTAGATCTTTCCCTAGGTCTGAGACCTCTGCTGTGATCTTTAGGAACCTGGATTCCATCTCATGGATGGACTCATTTTGCAGCATTTTGAAGTCCTCAAATTTCTTGAGGGCCATGGTTAGTTTATTGTCCTTCTCATGTTCATCACCAGCTCCAATTTTTATGAGCTCATCCCAAACGTCCTTTGCAGTTTCACATTTCCTAATCCTGGGAAATATGGATTCATCAACAGATTTGAAGAGAATATCTTTGGCAATGTTATCAAGGTTATTTCTCTTTCTGTCCTCAGTTGTCCATTCTAGTTTGGGCTTGAGAATGTACACATCCTCCTGGTCATCAGTTTTGGATGTGCTGACCTTCATTATCCTGATAGGTCCAGTAGTGATCACTTCCAGCATCTCATCATGTCATGCACTGAGATGTGCCTTCATCCCGATTCTCCAATCATCAAATTTGTTTAAGTTGAATAGGAAAATTTTGGCTAGTTGACTGTCCATTGTTTAGAAAGTGTTTTGGAGGGGAAGTGGCTTTGGATCTTTAGTTCAAAATAGTCAATAAATGACTCTAGGAACACTCCGCTCCGATACCACTTGATGGTCCCGGATAGGGTAAAAGTCTATAGGGGGGTGAATAGACTTTTAAATCTTTTTCAACTTTTGGAAGTTTTCCCTCTAAGAGAGTTAATCTATAAACTTTTGAGAGTTTTATAGATGCACAGCGGAAGTCTTTACCCTTTGAGTAATGTGTGTTTAGCCACTTTCTAATTTGGAGAGTGTTTGATGGAGGTAGAGATAGTTGTTTGATGAGTATGGTGTGGCCTTTTGGTAAGTATGCTTAAATGAGGGGAGACTAGCTTTTAGCTGAAGTAGTGGACTCGGCAGTTGGGTGAATATGAGGGAACTGCTGAGGCACCTGCTCGGGTCAAAAGCTTATTGGGTTAAGCAAACTTCTTGATGAGGTATTGACAATCTGGTGATGTTTGAGACAGTGACTTGAAACAAGTATATATGAGCAGAGGGCTCAGCAGTTGGGTGGATTCCAGGGAACTGCTGAGGCACCTGCTGTACTTAGAAAATGAATTTCAGAGAACTGAAAGAGTGATCCTTTTAGATGTTGTTGGTGCACGTTATAGGTATGAACCCGGTCTCAAAGAAAGTGAGTAATTAAGCAGTAGGATAAGCAGTTGGGTCAGTTAAGACAACTGCTTAGGATTCTGCCGGCAGACTACAATCTTTATGTGAGAAGTGTTTGGTGTGTGCTTTGTTGACTGAAATGAATTCAACACACGATATATCCTGGTTCAGAGGTGGTGTAATCCTCCTACGTCCAGTCCCACCCTCTTTCAGATGGATTTCACTAAAGTATTAAGCCCAATACACTTAGTGTCAATCTAGCCTTTACAACACTTAGGCCTAGATTGATGGTTTTTCACGATGAGTATAGCACCACTCAAAGTTACTCAGTCCTTAGACTTTTCTCTAATGAACCAGTGGGGATCAAAAGGTACTCTATCTATCTACTTACACTGTAGGATCCGAACAACTGTTCTCCTAAGTGTTTACAGCAATATGTGATTTGTTACAAGAAAGTTCTAACCTCCAACTAGGAACTAAACTTCTATGATTTAGCAATGAAAAGCTTTGTAAACTGGAAGTTTAGTGAAGCACGAGTCCAAGCAGAGAGTAAAGTTTAGAATAGCACTTTCTCTTTTGCTAGATATCTCGTAAAAGCTCGTGATAGAAAATTTGTCTTTGGATGCTCAAACGCTTGGTTAGAAACTTTCGTTTCAGCCTATATTTATAGGCATCTCCTTTGAATTAATCTCATCCGTTGGTTAGGATGGATTAATCTCTGACGTTGAAACTCTGGCAAGGACAAATTGTACATTCGTCTTCTTGTGCTGGAGCTTTAATGCGGGCTCATCTCCTTGTCTCGTATTATTTAGCCGCTGGAGCTTCACTTCAAACTGTAGTCCCATGTGTATGTACATGACTCCGGACCCAGTACGTATTTGGCATTAAATTGCCGGTCAATGTTTGTCTCTAATCATTCATTTGATACTTCTAGTTTCTTTTATCTAAAAATGTTACATACGAATAATCTTTGAGTCAAATAGTATTTGCCGATAGAATTCAAATATCCTATTAAGGTAAAGAAAATTTACCTTATTGCATTTTTACTTTTCCGGTAATATTTCTTAGACTCAAAAGTTGTACATTTAATTTGTCACGTAAATACTAGAACAAAATGAGACACAATGTACACGTGCTTAGTATAGTGGCATCATCAAAATCTTATCAAAATTGGGTACTAACAATTTGTATGTTTACATTTATTTTTAAACCCCGATTTTACACTATGATATAACTATTTTCAAAGATATATGTGACTTTCTTAACTTCATGATCAAAGAATAACTTATGCTAAGAGGGGTCATAATATATTTTGTCATTCAAATGAAAATCAATGTGCAACTTTATTATTCTAGTGGTGCTTTTTTATCACAAAGTTATGCACTTGAGCTCTTCTTATATCAACTAATTCAGAATGCTCTTGCATACCTGAAAATAAATATGCACTTTTAGGAACATTATTGTGCACGTGTATCATTTACATTTGCATAACTATTCTTAAACAAACTATTTTGAACATTAATAATAATAATATAACAATACTAATAATTATAATTTTAATAAAAATAATAAACACAATGCACCACCAAGTAACAAAAAGTACATCCAAATTATATTTGTAAGAGAAATTCAACACTCGAAGTAAATATTACTTTAGACGTGCCTAAATAAATTTAGTAAATCTAGATTCCCAAGTGGATAGAACCTATCAAACTTCTCTGAAATTTAAATGAATTTAGACAAAAAAGTACAATAATGGATTTATTAGGAATCAAGAAATATGGGAGTAGAAGTTAAGAACTTGAAAAAGAAACAAAAGTTACGTTGTTAATCCCAGAATACTAACAATCATACAACCATAACAGTGATAAAGAAGCAGATAGGAAGAAATCGACAAGATTGAACGCAAATCTGATATACCGTATGAATCTGCCGCTACTCTCCCTGGAGAAGGAGAGCAGCGGCAACCCTAATATCTCTCTATCTCGCCTCTGCGTCTCTAAGCCTCTTTGTGATCAGTTTTGGTTCCCGTAAGTTAGCCTCCTTTTATAGGAGAAGTTGGCTAACTTACGGGTTACAAGGAAGCCCACGGGCTGATATACATTTGTGGCCCGTATTACACGTTTAATTAATAACTACACAAATACAAAGATAACTAACTAGATTGAACACCATAAAATATTCCCAACAATCTCCCCCTTGGTGATCAATCGTGTTGAATTAGCATTGCAGCGCCGATATCTTTGTCTTTGTTGTTATTGAGCTTCCTTTGTCTTTGAACTTGACTTCTGAGGAAGGCTATCTGAAGAAATCCTTGCAATCTCCCCTTTGATGTCTTCTTGAAAATTTGATCTTTGATGCCGGGGGTTGAGGGACCTTCTGTATCTTGCATGTAGTCCTTGCCTTCCAGAAGTTGCTCTTGATCAGCTTGGATGAAGTCTGGTGACGCCTCTAGAATGAATATTCTTTGTGGAATAGGAGACGTCCATGGAATTCATCTTCAGGACACGAGTATTTGACCTCTGTCTCCTCCACAATGTAGTCTTTTTGACTATTTAGAATGAATGCATTTGAGGAGAACTTGTCGGTGGCACAGCGGAACATAATGATGGTTGATTTGTGAGTGTAGCTGACCATTTGATTTGAGTTGCGAAGATAGTAGAGAGGGTGTTGAATTTTGTGATGGAGGAGTGAGGTGTCCCAGAATGATTTGTTCAGTGTTAACAGCACATGGACCACTCTCCCCCTCATGACGATCCGATGAATCGGGACGTCATGCTTTTATTCTTTTATTCTGCGGAAATAAAAACATGAAAAACAAGCAGAATCTAAAAAAGATAACGTAGCCCCCCGGGGTCGTGAAGACGCCCGTTATCATCACTATAGAGATAAACTCTAAAGCAATGGCCTGAAAATGTTGGTGATTCTTATGTTGCAACAGCAGGACTTCCTTCCAATTATTGGTCTTCATCTGTAATAGATGAGCCCTATGGAAGTTCTCGCAAGTCTTGAAGACTAGCAACTGACTCTAAAATGTGTCTGTGTCCTAGAAAATTTCAAAACATTTGGGAAGTGAGTAACTAGACACGACGAGATCAATGAAAATTCAGTGGCATGGGGCTGAGGCCACTGTAGTCAGTATTACTTGCCTCGGAAGGAGACAGTAATGAGAGATGCGGTTCCCCGTGAACTATGATTAAACACCTGTCTGTTGGGAGACAAGTGAGTGGTCTAGGGTAGGGTTGTGCATGCGCCGTTTGGACAAAATGCAGCGACTTCTACCCGGGATCTGAATAAATTCAGTCCTGAACCTATGGGGATAGTCCAGAGTATTTTAGTGGCTAGGAGCAAATGTTCAATTCATAACAGGCAATTGAGGTAGCAGACTCATCATTGATAATTGTTTTTCTTCTCACTTGAGCCTTCTGCTTCCTAATGCTCATAATGTTCACTCACTCACTCGCTCACTCACGCACTTACGCTCGGCTTTGTCCCTTGGGTAGGCTTAGTTGGGTTTACTAAGCCATAGGGACATGTTCTCTCATTACTTTCTTCATTTTCTCTCTGTACTCCCCCTCAACTGGAGCACTCGGTATGCTTTGTCATTGTTAGGCACCGGGGAGGATAACATTGAACACTCCCCCTAAAATGTTGCATCCTTTGAGAGATTCCTTGCTTTGTCGGTGTAAGGCGCCAGGAGGAGAAAACTGAAACTCCCCCTCAGAATGTGCAAGGTTTGATTGCTCACAGCTTGTCATACCCGCCATGTGTGTGGGGCAATCTAAACATGTACCACACATGACGGTTTCCTGAGCTCACCATGTAGAATTTCAGCATATTGATGATCACATAATGTTGACGAGTCAGGGGAGGCTTCAGCAGTTGATTGTTGATTTGTTGTAAGGTGACCGTTGACGCGAGGTTGATTGAATTATCTACGATTTTCAGACCTTTACATTGAAGTTTAGAAAAGCTTTGACCTCAGGGTTGACATTGAAAGAATTTGAACAGATTTGCCTAAGTTTTGACCTGGACATCGGTGATTTACAATGTTTGTCGGAAAAATAACGTTTTGACCCTCAAAGACAGCGAGTGAGGGCGCGTGAGAATGGGTTATGGGGCGTAGCCCGAGAATTAACGTAGATCTTCTCGTTAGCTTTCCAACAAAAAAAAGTTTGCTCAAATCGGATCACCGAGTCAAAAGTTATGGCCAAAACAGTGCGGTGTCGCAGAAAATCTCTAATTTTGAGTTTTTGAGGAATTTGTTCGAAGATGAGGTGCTCGATGTTGAATGTCGAGAGAAGGTGGATTTTAAACAAAATTCTAGAGATTGCCTCGAAGAATAATGGCCAAATCCACCTGCAAAACAAACCTCAGAATATCGAAATCTGCAGAATTTCAAAATGTTTGAACATCGAAAACTTTGGAGTTTCGAAAACCTCATAATCTCGAAAACTTGCTGTTTGAAAAACATCAGAACATCGAAAACTCATGAAACATATATAAGCAGGGAATCATTTAGAGATCCTTATAATGTAAAGCTTCGATGAACTGCAAAGGATGTCAAGATTCGAATTATGAGTTCCAAGAAACTGCAAACTTTGAAAGATTCAAAACATCGAGAAATTTTGAAAATCTCGAAATCTTCAGAATGTCGAGATCCAAAACATCGAGATCCCAAATGTCGAAATCCCAAAACTCGAAATTCCTAAATTCGAAATTCCAAATCTCGAGATCACAAATCTCGAGATCTTGATTTCGAGATTCGAATCTCGAGATCTTGATTTCGAGATTCGAATCTCGAGATCATGATTTTGAGATTCGAATCTCGAGATCATGATTTTGAGATTTGAATCTCGAGATCATGATTTTGAGATTCGAATCTCGAGATCTTGATTTCGAGATTCCAATCTCGAGATCAAGATGTCGAGATGCAAATCTCGAGATCAAGATTTCGAGATGCAAATCTCGAGATCAAGATGTCGAGATGCAAATCTCGAGATCAAGATGTCGAGATGCAAATCTCGAGATCTCAAATGTCGAGAAGAAGAAATCGAGTCCCTAAATGTCGAGATCCTGCAAAACGAAAACATTGATTTTTGAAAATCTGAAACCTGTTTTGAATAGCCCTGAGAGTTGAGATTCTCCTGTATCAGTTTCAAGCCAAAAACGTTTCTGCAGCAGTGAAAAATAAGGATTTCGAGATCTCAAAGTAGAGATCTTCGAAATATAAAATTTGCAGAAAACGTAAAAAGAGGTATGCTGCTGGATCGGTTTTGAAAGGCGAATCCAACAGTATGATTTTTACAAAATTTCGTTCACAAACGAGATTACAGGAGCAAATCTCTACATATAGAAAAACTGAAGAAAAAACAGAGCAGTTCTTCGTTAAATCCAAAAATCGCAGACAGATCCAACCTGTTTCACGCCTCGGCTCTGATACCAAATGTTAATCCCAGAATACTAACAATCATACAACCATAACAGTGATAAAGAAGCAGATAGGAAGAAATCGACAAGATTGAACGCAAATCTGATATACCGTATGAATCTGCCGCTACTCTCCCTGGAGAAGGAGAGCAGCGGCAACCCTAATATCTCTCTATCTCGCCTCTGCGTCTCTAAGCCTCTTTGTGATCAGTTTTGGTTCCCGTAAGTTAGCCTCCTTTTATAGGAGAAGTTGGCTAACTTACGGGTTACAAGGAAGCCCACGGGTTGATATACATTTGTGGCCCGTATTACACGTTTAATTAATAACTACACAAATACAAAGATAACTAACTAGATTGAACACCATAAAATATTCCCAACATACGTGATATGACTTGCCAAGAAGAAAGTTACGTCATATGTACCAGATGCGAAATATGTGGGATGAGTGGAAATTCATTAAAGCTCTAACGGTGTAGTTCTAACTTCTAAAGCGTTAGTCCGTCCGTTAACACATTTGGTCAATTAAAGGTGGAGATCGATTTTTATTTCTCTCCTAAGATGGTATTCCCATTTGATCTCTACTATATATATATATATATATATATATATATATATATATATATATATATATATATATATATATATATATATATATATATATATATATATATATATATATATATATATGTGTGTGTATGTATGTATATGTATATAGAGGGAGGTTCAAATACAAAGTACTCCTCATGTAAAAAATGAGAAGTAATCTTAGCCGTTAAAAATGAGAAAATGAGCGGATCAGATCAAATTTTAAGGGTGAAATTCAGTGCTAAAAGTGCAATTATCAAAAAATATTTTTGAAAAATAACGGCACAAATGTGCATCACTACGGAGGAAAAGTGCATTAGAATAACAAAAAAGTGAATCACTCTTCGGGAAAAACATAACAAGTATAAAAATCGTTCCTGATATTTTTTTCGAAGGTGAATGTGCACCATTACATAGTGCATATGCACTTTTTCTATTATGTATTACACATTTTTGTTGACCGTGAGTTTTGATCTATACCATCCATTTTAAGTAATCAAGGGCTTAGATCACTTTTCACTTTTCATGGAAGACCTTTTTGTATTAGAACTCATCCCTGAAAAAACATACTTAACATATTTATACATCTGAATTTTTTTATAACAAAACCTAGTTTTAAAACATGAAAAAACTTAGCCACACAAAAAATTGTGTATTGGCACATCTTTTGTGTTTAAGCTTATTATGTTCTAGCTATTCAGTGTGCAAAGTTGAAGTGTGATGAGAGATTATTATATAAAAATGTATAAAGTTTCTAGAAGTATTTGGGTCAGAGTCTCAGCTCACGCGCTATTTGTCTGCGTATTATTTAAGTTCAATTTATATCATCTTAGTTAACCACTCCCTCCATCCCGAAAATGTTCGCCAAATTGACTTTTTTGGTCAATGTCAATCAACTTTGACTAATGATATTTTTTAATACAAAATTATTTAGAGTATGAAAATTATATCAAAATGTTCCTTATGAAAATAGTTTCATAAAAGTATAAAATTTAAAAATTCTATACAAATATAATAATTAAAATCATAGTTCATAGTTCGCCATCATTGACCAAGAAAAGTCGACGAATCTTTTTATGACGGAGGTAGTATTTGATTGTTGTTGGCGGCAGAGATTCCTCAACAAGGATTGATTGGAGGGGCAGGGGCCTTGGAAGTGCAAGTTTTTGTTATTAGTACTAATATACTACCACCGTTCTCTTTTAATTGTAATATTGGACTTTTTGCACTAATCACATATTCTGCTTTGACTATATTTTATTAATTAATTTATTATAATTTTTTTATTTTAAATATTGTTAAATTCTTCCCATTCTAAATTATCAAAATATGATTTTTTAATTTTTTTTACTAATAAGGAATGAAAGATATTAATGGTGAAACTTATGCGTTGACAAACGTTAAATGTTGACTGTTGCAATTAAAAAGGAACATAGGAAGTATTCAATATACAGTCCTTTTAATTTGTTTTATAAATATATATACATAGTCACTTTTTTGTAAACGATAAATGATAAGATAAATTTTGATTTTGTTGAGTGTTGAAGATATATTAAATTAAAAATCAAATTTAGGAAACAAGTAACATCATGCTTGGATATATATTACACCGTATATTAATAATAATAAGCCAATAATTGTACAACAAAATATTGGATATCGATTAAATTTGGCTTATTAATTTAATATATATATATATATATATGTGTGTGTGTGTGTGTGTGTGTGTGTGTGTGTGTGTGAGTTCTAATACAAAGAGGTCTTCCCATGAAAAGTGAGAATTGATCTAAGCCATTGATTACTTAAAAATGGATGGTATAGATCAAAACTAACGGTCAACCAAAATGTGTAATACATAATAGAAAAAGTGCATATGCACTATGTAATAGTGCACATTCACCTTCGAAAAATATATCAGGAACGATTTTTATACTTGTATGTTTTTCCCGAAAAGTGATGCACTTTTTTGTTATTCTAATGCACTTTTCCTCCGTAGTGATGCACATTTGTCCCGTTATTTTTCAAAAATGTTTTTGATAATTACACTTTTGACACCGAATTTCACCCTTAAAATTTGATCTGATCCGCTCATTTTCTCATTTTAACGGCTAAGATTACTTCTCATTTTTCACATGAGGAGTACTTTGTATTTGAACCTCCCTACATATATAATTAAGCACGATGTTATTTATTTTATAAATTGGATTATTAATTTAATATATCTTCAACAATCATCAAATTCAAAATTTATCTTATTATTTTCTTTTTATAAAAATATTCAAACTGAATATTTTTATAATTATACTTTTCTTAGTGGTGTTTTGAAATTAAAATTTAATCTCACAATTAATACTTTTTATATATGAAAAATCAATCTCAACATTAAGAATTCATATTATTTTGTGAATTTGGTTTGTTCAAGAAATGTGTGAGCACTAACTAAAAGGAAAGTAAATATGCAAAATATAAAGTTTCAAAATCCAATACACGAAAAAGCCTATTAAAATTGTCATAAATTAAAAGGCATCAATTGAATTAACCAAATGAGACATATTAGATCATGTGCAAAGCATTAATCAAAGGTGCAAGGCATTACTATTTTGTTAAATTAACCAAAGCAAATATATTAGAATATGTGCAAAGCATTAATCAATCACCTTATAAATTTCCGCAATGGATTTTTTCCTTCATGGTTTACATGTGATGGGGTTATGGGACTAGGTCCAGAGCCTAATCGGCTCAGGCCCCGGACTTGGACCAGCAGGCCCAAGCCCAGTGATCCAGAGCTCATTCCGACCCAACCGATCAGGCCCATCAAAGAGTGAAAGCCCAGGGCGACCTGTCGTCCAGCCCAGCAGGGAGTCTGCCTACCAGCCCAGTCAGCAGCCTGCCTTCCAGCCTACCCGGGAGCCTACCTTCCAGCCTATCCGGGAGCCTGCCTTCCAGCCCAGTGGGGAGTCTGCCATCCAACCCAGCAGGGAGCCTGCCTACCAGCCCAGTCAGCAGCCTGCCTTCCAGCCTACCCGGGAGCCTGCCTTCCAGCCTACCCGGGAGCCTGCCTTCCAGCCTAGCCAGGAGCCTGCCGACCACCAGCCCAGCTGGGGGCCTGCGGTCCAGCCCAGCTGGGAGCCTGTGGTCCAGCCCAGGTGGGAGCCTGCCTCCAGCCCAACGGGGAGCCTGCCTTCCAGCCTACCCGGGAGCCTGCCTCCAGCCCGGTCAGAAGCCTTCCTCCAGCCTAGCGGGAAGCCCACCGTCCAGGCCAGCAGGGGGGAGCTCAAGCGTCCAGCCTGCCAGCCAGGCTGACCTGCCAGCCAGTAAGAGTAACGGCCAACAATCAATGCGCGACTTAATTATGTGTTTAATTCCGTATTAATGTTGTAATTAATTTAGTCATTATTATGTTCGGCAGTTACCATTTGTAATCGCCTATAAAAGGCAATTCGAATTTCAAATACAGAGATGCTATTTCTGGCTAACTTTCCATATTCGTACTTTCCTGATTCCTGCTTGAGTGTCGTACGTAGCTTTCCTAAAAGCCTACGAGCGTCCTATTTTGGACCAACATTGGTGCTTTCATTGAGAGCCTCTATTGTCTCTCACATAACTTGAGTAGGAATCACACAGGAAGATGGCTGGAATCTCGTCTCGACGTGACCATGTCTCAGTCCACACCGAGGAGTCCGCCCGGTCTGGCCGCCAGCGTGCCCTCGACAACCGTGCACAGGGAAGGAGGGCGGCGCGCCAAGGCGACCTTCGGAACCAATTATCAGGCCACGACGACCTAAGGGCGACACTCAACCACACCCAAGGTGAGCGCTCGGTCCGCAGCCGGCGGGGGGGAGGCCGACGTCATGCTCCGCGTATGGACCCGACTCGACTCAATGCCGGGGTGGAAGCCCTGCAGGAGGCAACTCGGGTTCTGGGGACCTTGGCTCAAAATTTCCAACAGATGGTGTCTGGCGGAAATGTGGATGAGCCTGCCCGTCAACAGATGCCAGCGGATGTGGAGGTGTCCTCCAGGCGGCGTGATGAGCGACGCTCTGGATCCAACCAAAACAGGGGGGAAAAGTCTCCCATCGGCGGGAGGAAGAAGTCTCCCAGCAGCCTAGCCGACCCCATCGGCAGACGGGGAGGGGCGCCCAGCAGGGGCGCCCAACGCAGATGGAAGGAGGCGAGCCCTCTCGCCACTCTCACCGGGCGAGCAGTCGGACTGGCTCCACGGAGAGGCAAAACGTGGGGCCCCGACCTCACGTGCATGGACGACTTGGAGGTGCCGCCGGACATGCCCAGCCCCGCGCTGGAGCTGTCCGGGGGAACCCACCGCCGGCCGAGGTGGAAGATCTACGACAGCGCCTTGACGAGTTGAGAAGGAGGGTCGTCGGGGGGGAGCCTTACACGGCCGACCTCCGGATACCCGAACCCTTCACCCGGGCGGTCATGGATGCGCCGTTGCCGAGGGGCCACAAGCCCTGCGCCATTGAAGCATACAAGGGCGCTTCTGACCCCCAGCATCATGTATCTCGGTACCTTTCCTACATGGTCATGATGGGGTACGAGGACGCCATCCGATGTCGCGGTTTCTCCGCCACTTTGGATGGCCCGGCTCGTGAATGGTATGACTCTCTACCCGACGGGAGTATCATGAATTTCCGTGAGTTGGCTCAGCGCTTTCTCTTGAGGTTCGCGAGCTCCCGAGACGTCAAGAAAAACTTCAGCCACCTGTTCGGCCTAAAACAGGGGAAGAAGGAATCATTGTCGACCTTCCTAGCGAGGTGGAGGGCCGAGTCAGTCAAGGTTCAGGGCCTTGATGACAGGACCGGGGTGGCCATGCTCACAAACTCTATCCGATCGGGCGAGCTTTACAAAGATTTCGTCAGAAGTCCCCCCACCTCGTACGAGGAGGCGCTCGGCCGTGCCGACCGGTAAGCCGAGGCGGAGGACGCCTTGCAGAGGAAAAGAAATGAGGAAGAAGGTGAAAAAGAAGAAAAGAAGAAGGAAGCCGGTTCGGGTCCTGAGAAAGCTGACGGCAAAGCTAGCAACAAAAACAACAAGTACAAAGGTAACAAAAGTAGAGGCAAGGGCAAGGCGGACGTCCCGAGCGGACCGCTACAGCCCGTCAAGCAATTGACTCCACTTGCTCAACCGGTCGGGGCCATCCTCGAGTACGCGGAGGAGCAAGGTTTAGTCAACTTTCCGGAGGAGTGTGATGTGGTGACTGCCAAGCGCAACCACGACCAATATTGTCGATTCCATCGGAGAGCAGGGCATGATACAGATGATTGCGTCATTCTCCGGCGGCAAATTGAAGAACTCATCCAGAAAGGGTACCTGGGCCAATTCGTTGGCAAACAAGGAGGCATCCCGCAGAAGAGGAGCCTGACGTGGCAGCGGTCCGACCAAGCTACCACGTCAAAGGAGACACCGCCTGCCAAGAAGCGGGAGCTCGGCGCCTTCTCCGAGGAAGACAATGCCGACCTAGGGAACGGCCCCCGGAAGTACCATCGATGTTCATTCATATTCGGGGGACCCCAGGGGGGCGACACCTCTGGAGAGCGGAAGCAGTGGGCCCGAGCCCCATACGTGGGGGAGATAACCAGGGCTCCCGCCGACAAGAGGGTGAAGAGGGACCCCATCTTCTTCACCGACGCAGATTTGCCACCGATGCCTCCGCCGCACATGGATGCCTTGGTCATCAAGGTCGAAATCAACGACACGATCGTCCACCGAGTCCTGGTGGACAATGGGAGCTTCGTTAACATCATGTACTATGACACCTTCCAAGGTCTCGGGCTGGACCGAAAAGACTTGATCCCGGTGAGAACCCCACTCTAGGGCTTCACCGAGGACTCCATTGAGTCGGAGGGCAGCATAGTCCTCCCCGTGATGGTGGGCTCCGAGCCCTGCGTATCCAAGTTAGACGTCGAGTTTATCATCGTACGCCTAACTTGTGTGCATAAGATCATCATGCGAAGGCCGGACCTGGAAGACCTCAGATGTGTGATATCCCAGGAGCACCTATGCATGAAGTTTCCCACTCCGAATGGCGTCGGAGTTGCCAGGGGAGATCAGCGAATGGCGAGGAGCTGCTATCTGAAAGCTTGTAAACAAATCGGTCAAAAAGACTTGAGGGTCCACACTATCAACAACAAAGCCATGAAGTATGAGGAGGGTCAGCTCCGCGCTGAACCCACCTCAGAAGTGGAGGAGATCCAGATTGACCCCGAGAGGCCGGAGCGGAAGGTCAAGATCGGGACCGGGCTCCCGGCCGGCTTGAGGGAGAAGATTATCCAAGTACTTGTCCTTTTTAGCGTTGTCTTCGCGTGGGGACCGAAGGACATGCCTGGCCTTGACCAAAGCATCGCTGTCCATCGGCTGGCGGTCAATCCAACGGCGAAGCCCATCCAGCAGAAAAGAAGACACCTCTCAACCGAGAGGAGGGAATTCGTGAAAAAGGAGGTCAACATGCTCCTGAGTATCAAGCATATCCGGGAGGTCTTGTACCCGGTCTGGCTGGCAAACGTGGTCCTGGCCCCGAAGCCGCCAACCTGGAGGATGTGTGTTGATTACACCGATCTCAACAAGGCATGTCCGATGGATCCATTCCCATTGCCTAACATCGACCAACTAGTCGATGGGACGGCCGGATGTGAGCTCCTTAGCTTCATGGACGCTTTTCGAGGATACCATCAGATTTTCATGCATGAAGAAGATGCGGAGAAGACCTCATTCGTCACCCCAGAGGGGATTTTTTGTTATCTTGTCATGGCCTTCGGGCTGAAGAACTCTGGGGCGACGTACACGAGGATGGTGGCCAAGGTATTCCGGAAGGTGCTCGGAAGGAACATGGAGGCGTATGTTGACGAAATGATCGTCAAGAGCACCCGGGCATCCGATCATGCAGATGATTTGGCAGAGATCTTCGGGATCATGAAGGCCGTCTGCGCCTAAACCCGAAGAAATGTACCTTTGCCGTCCAAGGAGGCAAGTTCCTGGGGTACATGGTCACACGGAGGGGGATTGAGCCAAATCCTGAGAAGGTGAGGGCAATACTTGACATGGAACCCCCGAGGTCGGTGAAAGAAGTCCAGATTCTCACCGGCCGGCTAGCAACCCTTGGACGCTTCATGTCCAAGTCCGCCGAGAAGTCCCTACCCTTCTTCCAGGTCCTAAAGAAACAAAATGGTTTCGTCTGGAATGATGAGTGTCAGCGAGCCTTCGACGACCTGAAGAAGTACCTCCTCTCTGAGCCTTTACTCAGCAAGCCGGAGAGGGGGGGAGACGTTAATCCTTTATCTTGGGGTTTCCCAAGGCGCAATCAGTTCCGTGCTGGTTCGCGAGGAGGAAGGCGTTCAGCGTCCCGTCTACTATGTGAGCAAGACCCTCCACAATGCTGAGCTCCGGTACACCCCGCTCGAGAAGACAATCTATGCCGCCTACATAACCGCCAAGAAGTTGACACACTACTTCCAAGCGCACCCGATCAGAATCCTGTCGGACCAACCCCTAGGTGCCGCTCTGAGGGCGCCCGGCACAACCCGGGTAGTGAAGTAGTCGATGCTCCTCAACCAATATGAGGTTGACTTCCAGCCTCGGACGTCCATCAAAGGCCAGGCTCTGGCTGATTTCATTGTGGAATGCACGACCCGAGAAGTGGCAGATAGGCAACAAGAGAGCAATGAACAATGGTGGACTCTAGCGACTGATGGGTCGGCAGGAGCCAAGGGATGCGGGGGCGGAATCGTCCTCATCTCACCCGAGGGATTCCGAGCCTACTATGCCTACCTCTATCTTTTCAAAGTCTCCAACAATGAAGTGGAGTACGAGGCCCTACTGTCTGGGCTACGATTGGCAGCCGCCATGGGAGCAGAGTGGATAACGGTGAAATGTGACTCCCGCCTGGTGGTTTCCCAGGTCAAAGGTGAGTTCGAAGCAAAGGAAGAAAGAATGATGAAGTATCGAGATGTTGTTCGGGAGTTGCTCGGGTTGTTCAAGCGAGCAGAGTTGATCTGCATCCCGAGAAATCAAAACTCCGATGCAGACCTCCTCTCAAAGCTATCCCAAGGGTTACCTGAACATATATCGAGAATTGCACGCATTGAGGAGATGACGACCTCAAGCATATCAGCCTCACCGTCCATTGACGTCCTTCCCTTGCAACCAGTCGCCTGGTGTTGGGTGGATGACCTCCTGCGCTACATAGCCGACGGGACGCTCCCCGATAAAGAAGAGGAGGCAAGGTTAGTCCGGCGACGAGCTCCGGGCTACGTCGTCTTGGATGGGAAGCTGTACAAGAGGTCCTACAATGGGACCTTGCTAAAGTGTTTACGCCCACATGAGGCGGAAATGATCGTCTCTGAACTCCATGGGGGCGTATGCTCCGCCCATCAGGGGGCAGGCACGTTAGCTAGGAAGGTCGTCCTCCAGGGGTACTTTTGGCCAACAATAATGAAGGATTGCGCTGACTATGCAAGGAAATGCGAGACATGCCAGAAGTTCCAGAAGAGCCCCGGCCGACCAGCAACGATGTACACACCGATCAGCACCGCCCTTCCATTCACAAGATGGGGTGTCGACCTGGTCGGTCCCTTACCAACCGGGTCGGGAAACCGGAAGTTTGTCATCGTCGCAGTGGACTACTTTACGAAGTGGGTTGAGGCCGATCCGCTTGCCAGCATCACACATCTCCAATGTAAGAAGTTCATATGGAAGAATATTTTCTGCCGGTTTGGGGTTCCCCTCCAAATAATCTCTGACAACGGAAGGCAGTTTGACTGCGAAGCCTTCCGACAATTCTGTGCAGAGTGGGGCGTAGAATCCAGCCGAGTTGCGGTCTGCTACCCCCAGGCAAATTGACAGGTGGACAACACCAACCGGACGATCGCCGATGGACTGCAAAAGAAGTTGGAGGCCCTCGGGACTGCCTGGGTGGAGGAGTTGAACAATATACTCTGGACCTTCAGAACAACCCCAAGGAAGGCAACAGGAGAGACCCCCTTTGCCTTGTGTTATGGCTTTGAGGCGAGGGCACCGTTCGAGGCCGTGGTTCCCAGCCGGCGAGTAGAAGAGTTCGAACCAGCCAGCAATGAGGAGAGGCTCTGAGCCGAGCTCCACCTCATTGAGGAAAGAAGAGACCGTGCCTTCATCAAAACGGAAAACTATCGACGACAAGTCAAGGCGTACCAAGACAGCCGAGCCCGACCCCGGAGTTTTGACGTCGGTGATTATGTCCTAAGACGTAGGAAGGCCAGCAGGCCGACAGAGGGAGGTAAGCTTTCCGTCAAGTGGGAAGGCCCTTACGTGGTTGACGCAGTGATCGGCCCTGGGACATACAAGTTGAAGACAACAACAGGCCGGTTGGTAGACCGCGTCTGGAATGCCGAGCACCTGATGAAGTTTTACCAGTAGAAAATCGAAGTTTCACTTTTCTTTGTAAACTCCTGTGCTCCAAGCACGGGATTACAATTTGTAATTCTTCATGTGGTCCGCCCACATCATGAATTCAATATACTTTGCTAGCGATATTTTGTCATCAAAAGAGGTCCGACCTCACTTAGCAATAAAGGGCGGCGGCAAAAAAAAAAAAGGTACTATGCCCCCCTCGGTGTTTGGCCGACCTCGGCCAGGCTCTTTAACCGAAAATAGCCAAGCGATTTTCAAGAATCCGGGCAATTTTCTAAAGTAAAGAGCTAGCCGCGACAGTCGAGGCGATGATAGGGCCGACCTCCGGGTCGAGGGTACTCAGGATGCTGACCTCCGGGTCTTTTCGAGTGCTCACCGCCTAACATCGCTGGCCAAGCAGCTCGCACTCTCGTCATCCCTGAGTTGGCGGTGCAGGTTCGTTCTGGTGGATCATGCAGGGTCCGCCCCTGTTGTTTGGCTATCCATGCGGGAGTAACCAGATTATTCCCCAAGTCCGGGCAAACTGGATGGGTTAAAGTGACAGTAGGACTGACCCCCGGGTCATGAACGTTCAGGATACCGACCTAAGGGTCTTCCTCGTCGGTTCAATGTCCGACCTCGCTGGCCAAACAAGTCGCTTATTTGTTGATTCCATATCAATAGCGAACAGATCACTTCTATCCAACTAGGAGGGGCACGGATAGGCTCGGCCACGCCAGCCTAACCGCCCCCCAGGAGGTTAGAGAAGCCAGATCCCCGAATAAATTGCTAAGTATTCGTAATGCAAAGTATAGAAAAGGAAACATATGAATTAAAAGGTAATATTCATTCGAATTTTACATATGGTGGCTACAAGCTACAAAAAAAAAGGTGCAACAGTCATGGCCGGATGTTCCCATGGCCATCAAGTACAATGATCCAGACACGGGAATTACTAGAAAGCTTAAGGAACTCTCCCAGAATCTGAAAGTCAACTTAGTCATCACCATGGTCAGTCCACTCTTGGCCGTCTCTCAGGTACTACGCCACCATCAACTGGCGACTGACGCCCAAGTACTATGTCGCAATCAACTTACATTGTTGGGCACTCCTGAGGGAAAGCCTTGACCGCCGTTTCCGCGATAGGGGCGCTTGCCGCCTTACATGCTTCGAAGTCCGAACTGGAAGGAAGGCTCCCCGCCGTGGGGCTCTCTCGTCCTCATGATCCTTCACACGTTCGGGGATCTCCGTGAGGGCATGAGAACCAGCAATTGCCTTGGTGCTTGCTGCCGTGAACAAAATCTTCAGCAGGTCATCCCGAGCGTTGAGACCCTACAGACAACATAAAGTTATCATCAGAATATTAAAAAAAAAACGAAAGTGAATCGGTAAGGGTGAGGTCAGCCTCTCTCTTTTCGATTCCCCTTTTCACGAAGCTCCCATATGGAGTACATGGGAGGTAGGGTTTTCACCATTATCGATCAATGTTCCCGGCGCGTCCAACCCACACAAGACGATGGCATCGGACCACAACCAGCAAGGCACAATCACCCGACCTACAGGCTACAGAAAGGAAATTATGGGTTGTAAGGGAGCCTCCAACCTTTTCCTACAAAAAAGAATATTCAAGTGGGAAACAAAGGAAATACAAAATACAAGGTCGTAGCCAAGCGGACCCAGCACCATCATGTCCAATGGTCTAAACACGGGAGCGGCTAGGAACCTCAAAGAGGTCTCTTGGAATCCAGACTCTAGTGCCATCCCCTCCACGGTTGTTCTCACCATAATGATTCTTTAAGCACTTGGGAAGACCTAGCCGAGGCATGGAATTGTCTCGCTGCCTGTCTGAGCGTCCTTCACCTTGTCAGACCCCGGCATTGAGTCATGCCGATCTTGGATGCCGTCC
The DNA here is from genome assembly GCA_945859875.1 of Cuscuta europaea. Lineage (NCBI taxonomy): Eukaryota > Viridiplantae > Streptophyta > Magnoliopsida > Solanales > Convolvulaceae > Cuscuta > Cuscuta europaea. The sequence continues at coordinate 8,548,443 of CAMAPE010000006.1, forward strand.
GCCCGAGCGCCGTCATCCTGGACGGTGGCGCTGGACCCCTGCGCTTGCGTGATCTCTGTCACTGCCAAGCAAATTTTGGCGGCAACAACCCTGCCACCCAGAGGAAGAAGAGCATCAGGGCGATCGCCGGACAACGCGAAACCCCAAGGAATAGAGACTTCAGCCTGGTCGCCTGACCGCCTGACCGCCAGGTCGCCTGGCCGATTTGCCGCCCGAACGTCTGACTGCTTGGCCGCCCGGCCGCTTTGCCGCCTGGCCGCGTTGCCGCCCGACCATCTGGCCGCCTGGCCGCCTGGCCGCCTGGCCGCCCAGCCGCTTTGCCGCCCGGCCGCTCGGCCGCCTGCTTCCAGGGAGGTGACGATGCCATCCAACCCGGGGGGCACCCAGCCGCCTGGCCGCCTAGGGCTGGATGCACACACACATGCAGGAAGTCGAGGAAAGAAAAACGAAAGAAAGCAAAGTATAGAAAAAGAAACGTATGATACAGGATTTAATGTTGAATTAAAGGTTACATCTGCCACGCAGCAAACTATTCAAAAATAAAGTAAATTACAAGGTTGATGGACATTGTTCATGGGAGTTGCTGGGAATCTCAAGGAACACTCCTGGAATCTGAATTTGGCATGGTCTTCATCATGGTTGTTCGCCTCTCGGTAGGTGGTCACCGAATTCAGTGGAGATCTCTCGTCATCGGAACCTTGGCCGCTAGGGACATCACTCCTTAGGAGCCAGGGTAGCCACGGAGTCCTCAAATTCTGAAAACAATCCAGCCAGACGAGAAGCAACACCCAAAACCTGGAGTTCAGCTGGCCTCGAATTAACATCCGCGATTAGCTGGCCAGGAATCCGCCATCACCGCCTGGAGGCCGTCGCCTACCCCTGTCGCTCAACGATCATAAGTGGACGCAACAAAGATAGCTATCACCGACCTAGAGAAAGACATGCAAGAATAACGGTTAATCACCCGAACCAAAAGCTACATTGCCGCCATAGGAGCTGCACTTCTGACTCCCTCAAAGACCCGGCTGCCGGCACTGTAGTCCGGGTGTCCCACAGGCTGGGAATCAACGCCGGATTCCAGAGATTAGCACGGGATGGCCACCGGATATCGGGGACAACAGTTGACAGCAGAAGCGCGCGGCGGCAGCTCACCGGACAACCTGAACACCGGAAGGAGGGTCAACTCCATCTGGCCTGGGGGGCGCCTGACCACCTGGCCGCCAGTTTCCTGGGCGACGCTGGCCGGCAGGGCGTGGCCGCCGACCCCTGTGTGATTTGCGCCAGCCGAACATATGAGCCCAGACGCACCGACCAGATTTGCCGAACTGCAGGGGGGAAGTCAGCCGCTGGCGGGTGGTGCGGAACAGCCGTTGGGCGCAGCAGGGACCGGCCCTGTGGAGCCGCTGGGTCACAGACGGCAGCCGCCCTTGGAGGCAATCGGTCAGTTGCGGCACTGGGGCTACGCGAGGGAGACGCTCGCAGGTCGCAGGAGAGAGAGGAAAGAGAAGAAAGGAAAGAAAAAAAGAAGGAAAGAAAAGAAAAGGAAAGAAAAAAGAAAAGGAAAGAAAAAAGAAGGAAAGAAAAGAAAGGAAAGAAAAGAAAGGAAAGAAAAGAAAAGGAAAGGAATTTTCGGGAGCTGACCTGGATTCTGATGTCCGGAAGAAAATTGACGGCTGGAGTGCTAGGATGCTGAAGAAATTTATTTGGAGCCTTTTTTGGGAGCCTGATTTAATTTGGGAATTTCCATAAACTCCGGGATTCACATAATCCGCAATTATGGTTCCTTGATATGTGAATATTTTTAAATCGGCAGCTGACTTAAACTACTCCCTCTTAGCCGAGTCTACTACTCGACTAAGGGAGTGGGGGACTCGTGATGGGGTTATGGGACTAGGTCCAGAGCCTAATCGGCTCATGCCCCGGACTTGGACCAGCAGGCCCAAACCCAGTGATCCAGAGCTCATTCCGACCCAACCGATCAGGCCCATCAAAGAGTGAAAGCCCAGGGCGACCTGTCGTCTAGCCCAACAGGGAGCCTGCCTACCAGCCCAGTCAGCAGCCTGCCTTCCAGCCTACCCGAGAGCCTGCCTTCCAGCCTACCCGGGAGCCTGCCTTCCAGCCCAGTGGGGAGTCTGCCGTCCAACCCAGCAGGGAGCCTGCCTACCAGCCCAGTCAGCAGCCTGCCTTCCAGCCTACCCGGGAGCCTGCCTTCCAGCCTACCCGGGAGCCTGCCTTCCAGCCTAGCCAGGAGCCTGCTGACCACCAGCCCAGCTGGGGGCCTGCGGTCCAGCCCAGCTGGGGGCCTGCGGTCCAGCCCAGCTGGGAGCCTGTGGTCCAGCCCAGGTGGGAGCCTGCCTCCAGCCCAACGGGGAGCCTGCCTTCCAGCCTACCCGGGAGCCTGCCTCCAGCCCGGTCAGAAGCCTTCCTCCAGCCTAGCGGGAAGCCCACCGTCCAGGCCAGCAGGGGGGAGCTCAAGCGTCCAGCCTGCCAGCCAGGCTGACCTGCCAGCCAGTAAGAGTAACGGCCAACAATCAATGCGCGACTTAATTATGTGTTTAATTCCGTATTAATGTTGTAATTAATTTAGTCATTATTATGTTCGACAGTTACCATTTGTAATCGCCTATAAAAGGCAATTCGAATTTCAAATACAGAGATGCTATTTCTGGCTAACTTTCCATATTCGTACTTTCCCAGTTCTTGCTTGAGTGTCGTACGTAGCTTTCCTAAAAGCCTACGAGCGTCCTATTTTGGACCAACAACATGTTAGGAATAATTTTCCGCAGTAAATTTCCGCAATGAAATCTGAACAAAATAAATCATAAATAAGTATTTTAACTATTAATGATCGAACTTGGTCAAACATGTTCAAATGTGTTAAAACTCAATCGAATGAAAGTAGTCAAACGCAATAGAGTATAACCAATTAGGTCCAAACTTCAAACTGAGCACATGACAGAACATCGTCAAACTAGTTCAAACTTAGAATGGAAATTGGTAAAACTGGGTTGGCTTGATGTCGGAGTACATTAATTTAATTGTCTGCTCTTTATTCGACTTTGCCGAATCTTCCTCTTTAATGTTAGGCTTATCTTTCACCGGTGGAATTTCACTCGCTTTTATAAGCCTTCACCAGGTCATCCTCTTTAATTTTACACTTATCTTTTACTTGTGAAATTTCTTCCATTTTGCGAAACCTTTGCCTTCATAACTTTCTACTCATAATCGATTACAAAAGTATTAGATCGAAGATCTTTCGATATTCCAGTAGACTGGTACTTTCTATTCTCAAATTTGAGACCACCACGATATGCTCCAAATTAGGGTTGGGGAAAAATACCGAAACGGCCGAAATACCGCTCTTACCGTGGTGTAAGATATCAATTTTACCGAAATTTTTCCTTACCGTAAATTTTGGTAAGGTATGTTACTGTACCGAACTATTTCGGTACGGTATCAGTATATACCGTATTAAATTTTCGGTATACCGAAATACCGTAATACCATATATATATATATATTTATTTATTTAGTTATAAATTTTGTCTCTTGGGCCAAAAACAGCCCACTGCCCCAATCCAAAGTTCGGCCAACTAGGCCGAATATTAGCCTAGTTCGGCCTAAATCCAACCAAAGTCTGCGAACTGTGAGTCTCTAAAGTCCAACGTGGCCGTGTGGTCTGCGAAGGACTGGAAGGGTTTCAGAGGTCTCCACTCTCCAATACGCAATTGAGCTCGCGGTGGCGAGTATTCGTCGAAGAGCTCCCGACGGCGAGTAGGCGTCGAAGAGTGGAAGCATAGGAGAGGCAGCGGCCGGGCGTGGAAGCATCTGTTTACTCTTCTTCAAAACCATTTACCCCTTCCCATACGAAAAGGTATAACGTCCTAACTCACTGTCTTTTGATTTGGTAGAATATACATTTTGTTTCTCCATGATAGTCTTCATCGAATCTATGAGTGAGTGAGTGACACCATGAAGATGTACTAGCTTGTTACTAGTACGGAGTAGTTTTTAATGAAGAATGCACTTGAAAAACTGTTTTTTGAAGTTTGCTACCTCGTATTTTCTGAGGGTTGCTGCCTCGTATTTTAATTGTGAGGCAGGCCGCATGCAGTACTTGTTATGTATGACAGACGACAGTTAAAATTTTGTCTATTTATTCCCAAACTTGTGGTGGGTTTCCTATTTCTTGCAAGCCCAGATGACCCAAAGGTGGAACTGGGAATGTCTTTTGCCAAGTTCAAATGATGTGTGGTATTTTCAGTTGTGTCATTTTACTTATCCAGATTTCTGAATTTAGCAGAAGAAAACAAAGTCTGGGATATCACACGCTTCCACTAAAAGATATACTCCTCTTTCACTTGCGTGATGATGACCAAGCTAAGCCATTTTACATGTAATTTGGTCCTTGATATACCAAATCTCCCTGATCATGACCCTGACTATAATGGGTCACACTTATATACCAAATCCATTTTATATGTATTAATTAATGTATAGTTTTATTATAATAGGTTATCATATTATTGCACATATTGTTGAAAAAGTCATCTCACACACATATTACTAGCTTGTCTGAGGGTTGCTACCTCGTATTTTCTCTCTTTGTTTCTAGGTTGTTTCCACTTTCTAAATTGTTTGCAGTTTGCTTTCTGATAGGTTCTTTCCACTTTCTAAATTGTTTGCAGTTTGCAGTTTGCAGTTCAGCATGAATGCAGGTCATGTCAATTTTATACGTATAATATCAGTTGTTTTTTTACTTATATTATATATACTTATGTTTTTTTACTTGTCTGGATGAATGGAGGACGTTCAGTAATCTTTAGCTCTACATATCCCCTTAATTGTCCATGGTATATATTATCACTAATTTAGTTAATAAAGGATGGGCGAAGTATTCTATGTATCTGTCTTCCTAAATCACCATTTCACATAAATTTGACTTATTTGCTCTTTTTACTATTTGAACAATTGTATTAGCTTTCATCTTTCTAAATAATTTCATGTTACATTTCACCTTTTTTGTTGTCCTAGTCTATGCCATTGGATTGGTAGAACATTTTTCTCTCTTATTGTCATCCTGTCATTCTTCTATAAGCTTTTTCAACAATGGAATCTGGTTTTCCTGCATACAATCAAAACCAGGATAATTCGTGTGCGATGCTTCAGTCTTTCACATGGATTATTAGGTTTTGGTTTTATGCCGGATCTGCTGATTCCCTTTTTGGAAAATGGCAAGTCTAAATTCTGTGCCGGCCCACTAACTGTGCAACTATAATGACAATGCAACTACAAAACATATATACTTTGCAAATACCAAAATGGCAAAATGCATCATAGAAGTAAATTGCATATTTATTGTCCAGTTCATGTTTAGGGCATGTTTTCAATTTCATTTCTACCTATGTATTGTTAACAATATGTTATAGCCCAAACAAAACCAAAAGTAATAAATAAGTAAAAAGATAGAAAATTAAAAATGGGATTGCCTGTAGCCAATTGTTCTCAATCAACATAACAAAGAAACATCCCAGTTATAAGCAATCTTCCATTCATTACTAACAAGATAAAATCAGTACATTTTATCTTTCCAGCTTGTACTTTAGTCACTCCGAGATCACAAACATAACATGTTACCATCTAATATATAATGCCCTAGACTGACAACTGACAGATAAAATCAATTTTTTTTTTTGAAAAAATCACCCAAAGCTAGGACAAGGAAATAAAAACAGAAATATCTTGAAATAATTCACCAAAAGCGAAAACGAAGAACCCAAGGATGTAATAAAATGTCCTTAATACAAGCTTTACTTGCTTCTAATAATTCAATTGCATTTTCAAAACTATTTTCATTTTTCTATTAAACTACCAACTTTGTGTAACATCATATTGCTAAAATTGAGTAACTACTATGCATTGCAGCCTTTTCTTGTGTGTAAGGACATTTCATCATCTTATTACTCTGTATAACATTGTCAAAAGGATGTTCTAGTGTGACTCTATATCCTACACTTGAGCCCTTTGTGCGCTACATTGAAATGGATCTCTCAAAATTGTGCTCTTTTTCTAACTTGTCTTGCTACTGTGTCTAGTAGGAGCAAAAAAGAAACAAAAAAGACGAGATCCAGTATCTAAGAAGGCAGCAGCAACCGACTCAAAGGGAAAGAAGCGGCAGGTTTCTCAGAATGGTGAGGAACCCACTGGTTCACGCAAAATGCCAAAACGCGCAGCTGCTTGTTCTAATTTTAAAGAGAAAGCTGTTAAAATATCGGAAAAGTCTTCCATGATAGAAGTAAAGAAGGATCAATGCATTGAGGAAGAGGTTGTAGCCATTCGGTTGACAGAAGGAAAAGATGTTGGTCGACCATGTAGAAGGCTTACAGAATTTGTTTTTCATAATAAGGATGGAATTCCACAACCTTTTGAAATGTTGGAAGTTGATGACCTCTTTATATCGGGTCTTATTTTGCCACTTGAGGACATCGTTGATAAAGAAAAAGCTAGAGGAATCAGGTGTGAAGGATTTGGCCGCATTGAAGAATGGGCTATCTCTGGATATGAAGATGGATCCCCAGTTATATGGGTATCAACAGAAGAAGCTGATTATGATTGTATCAAACCTTCAGGTAGTTATAGAAAACATTATGACCACTTCTTGGCCAAGGCTACTGCTTGCACTGAGGTTTATAAAAAATTGTCAAAGTTATCTGGTGGAAATCCTGACTTAAGTTTGGATGAGTTAGTAGCTGGAGTTGTCCGCTCTATGAGCAGTATGAGGTGTTTTTCTGGTGGTTTCTCGATAAGAGATTTCATTGTTTCTCAGGGTGAGTTCATTTACAATCAGCTAGTAGGGCTGGATGACACTTCCAAGACTGATCAGCTTTTCGTTGAGATCCCTGTTCTTGCTGCGCTTAGGGATGAGAGAAACAAGCAAGAAAATGTTGCTCAAGTACATCGAGTGAACACGGGGGGAACTTTAAGAATAAGTGAAGCAGCAATAATCAGTGAAGAAGATACTACAATTCAATCTGTTGTATCTTCATCTCTAGCAGAGGATGGAGAAGATCTAAAGTTGGCAAGGGTGTTACAGGAAGAAGAGTGTTGGCGTTCAATGAAGCAGAACAGCCGGGGTTCATCTTCTCTATCTAATAAATTTTACATAAAGATCAATGAAGATGAAATTGCAAATGATTATCCCTTACCTGCCTACTACAAAACTTCATATCAAGAGACAGATGAATATGTAGTCTTTGACAGTGGGATGGATACATTTTATATTGATGATCTGCCTCGTAGTATGCTTCATAACTGGGCACTGTACAACTCTGACTCGAGGCTAATCTCATTAGAGCTCCTGCCAATGAAACCGTGTGCAGACATTGATGTGTCCATCTTTGGATCTGGATTAATGACTGCTGATGATGGGTCTGGATACAATTTTGACACCGATGCTGGTCATTCTTCTTCTAATGGTTCAGGGGCATCTGTAGTTGATGGCTTTCCAATTTACTTGAGTGCAATAAAGGAATGGGTGATAGAGTTTGGGTCTTCAATGGTTTTTATATCTATTCGGACTGATATGGCCTGGTATATCATTTCCCTTCCATAAAATTATATGCTTATATATTATGCTCCATTTTAGTTGAACTATATTACTTTTAGGAATGTTTATTAATATTTGCTCCACTTCCATACATTTTATCATCTACTACTTACTTTTTGTATTCTCCTTCCTACCTTTTCACCTTCTTCTTCCTACTTTTTCTACATTTTCATGTGCTCATCCAATTTTTCCATTTTCTCTACGCTATTCACTACTTCAATTTACTCATAAATTCCATGAAAAGTCTGTTGGTACAACTAAAAACATGGAGGGATAATGTATTATGTTGTGTTACATTTCATCATGTTTCATTACATTTTGTTCTTTATTTTCTCTAACTTTGTATTACAGTATTCTTCTGCTGTCATTTTCAGTCCATTGTAATGGCCGACCATATGTTTATTTGATAATATGTCACCTGTTGAGCATTATGCTTTTTATTCTTTAATCATAAGTGTGTGTCACTGGCGTTAACTTATAGTCCTATTATCTTATTTTATGACTTAGGGAAATGAACCTGCTTGTTTTCCTAAGATGGTTGATGGAAGTGTCTTAGCTTCTTTCAGGTACAGGCTTGGAAAACCATCGAAGCAATATGCACCTTGGTATCAACCAGTTCTTAAAACTGCTAAGCTAGCTGTCAGTATAATCACTATGTTGAAGGAACAGAGCCGGGCAGCAAAACTTTCATTTGCAGATGTGGTTAAAAAGGTCTCAGAGTTTGAAAGAAAAAACCCTGCGTATTTATCGTCAAATCCAGCTATCGTAGAAAGATACCTAGTTGTGCATGGGCAAATAATTTTGCAGCAGTTTTCTGAATTCCCAGATGAACACATCAGAAAGTGTGCGTTTGTTGTCACTCTAAGCAGTAAAATGAATGAGAGGCACCACACCAAGTGGCTGGTTAAGAAAAAGAAGCTTGTGCAACGGAATGAGCTAAACTTGAATCCCAGAGCAGGAATGGCACCTGTTGTATCTAAGAGGAAGGCCATGCAAGCGACTACGACTAGATTGATTAACAGAATATGGGGAGAATTTTATTCAAATTATTCAGCAGAAGAGTCAAAAGAGGTGATTGTTGGTGAAGTTAAAGACGACGATGAAGTTGAAGAGCAAGAGGAAGTTGAAGAGCAAGATGAAATTGAAGATGATGAAGCTCCAGAGGGGGATAATTCAAAAGTTCTAGACAAAACTGGTAAGCCTTGCCCTGCTAGTAGGCCAACTAAACCTTGCTCTGCTACCAGGCCAACTAAACCTTGCCCTACTAGCAAAGAGATAGAATGGGATGGTGAGTCAATAGGTAAAACTGCTTCTGGTGAACATTTGTATGGAAGGGCTAAGGTTCACGACAATGAGATTGCAATCGGGGGTGCAGTTCTGGTCGAGGATGATGAAGTAGATATGCTTTCGACCATTTGCTTTGTGGAATACATGCTTGAGAAGTTGAATGGCAGAAAAATGTTGCATGGCCGTATATTGCAACGTGGATCTGAAACTGTACTGGGGAACACAGCTAATGAGAGGGAACTTTTCCTTACCAATGATTGCATGGATTTAGAACTAGAAGATATCAAGCAAACAGTAGTTGTTGATGTACGGGTGATTCCTTGGGGACATCAGCATAGGAAAGCTAATGCTGATGCTGATAAGGAAGATAGAGAAAAAGCAGAAGAACGGGTGAGGAAAGGATTGCCTACTGAGTATTACTGCAAGAGCTTGTATTGGCCAGAAAAAGGTGCTTTCTTTAAGCTCCCTTATGAGACTATGGGCCTTGGTTCTGGTTTATGCCATTCTTGCAAGGTGCAGAGCTGTGATGAGCACAAGGACATTTTCAAATTGAATGCATCCAAGACCTGTTTTGCATACCAGGGAGTTGAATATTCAATTCATGATTTTGTGTATGTCAGTCCTCTTCAATTTCCTGCAGAGAAGGTTGAGACTGGAACGTTCAAGGGTGGGAAAAATGTAGGCTTGAGGGCTTATGCTATATGTCAATTGATTGAACTTCTTGGTCAGAAGGGGTCTAAAGAAGTTAAAATTGATTCAACTGAAGTTAAGATCAGAAGGTTTTTCAGGCCAGAGGATATTTCCGCAGAGAAAGCTTATTCTTCTGATATTCGTGAGGTATTTCTGAATTTTATTTTTGTAAAGTTGGTTTGTTAGAACTAAAGAATAAATGTTTCGTTCTTACTCTGCATTTCATTTTAATATGCAAATATTGCTGGTGATCTTTACAGATTTATTATAGCGAGGAAACACATGTTATTCCTATATGCATGATTAAGGGCAAGTGTGAAGTAAGGATGAAACAAGATCTCCCACCTGTTGATTTATCTCCAATCTTCGACCATATTTTCTTCTGTGAGTGCCTCTATGATCCATCCAATGGTTCACTTAAGCAGGTATCATTTCTTTGCATGTCTAGTAACACTTCTGGTTCTGTCTACAACTGTTTGATTTTCATGATGCAGATGTGTAGTTCAGTTATCTACAATTCTATAAATGATGCTAGACAATTTTATTGGTTTCTAGTTCGTTAAAGTTAGTGTTTACAGAGGTCTGCGCTCTTTAATCAAAAGTGATATTTATCTTTATGTGAACAGTTGCCATCTAATGTAAGAATAAGGTACTCAGAACCGAAGCTGGATGATAAAGCTATGTCTAGGAAGAGAAAGGGAAAAGGCAAAGCAGTGCAAAATGATATCTTGGAAGAGAAACAAGAAACATCTCAGGAAAACCGCCTAGTTACATTAGATATCTTCGCGGGATGTGGAGGCCTCTCTGAGGGGCTGCAGCAATCAGGCAAATTTTCTCCCCTTGTTGTCACTCAACAATATCACAGTATCTTCCTTCTGATAGTTATCTCAGTGCTTACCTTATTTCCTTCTACAGGTGCCTCACTTACTAAATGGGCAATCGAGTATGAAGAGCCTGCTGCAGAAGCCTTTAAGCTCAACCATCCGGAGGCACAAGTGTTTGTGCATAACTGCAACGTGATTCTTAGGTCAGCCCCCATAGAGTCTTTCTATATTTATTATATATTCATATGCAAGTCATTCATTCATTTCTATGTATGACTAGCAGACTCATGCCAAGCTGACATCACTAACCAAGTAAATTGCTTTAATGCCAGGGCAATAATGAAAAGATGCGGTGATGATGATGATTGTGTGTCAACAAAAGAGGCCTCAGATCTAGCTGCAGTCATGGATGAGAATGAAGTTAACAGTTTGCCTCTGCCAGGACAAGTGGATTTCATCAATGGTGGGCCTCCTTGTCAGGTGGGTTTAACCAATCTGGCTTGCAGCCCTTGTATTGTTTTTAACTCTTATAAACTAAGAATATCTCTTTTGCAGGGTTTTTCTGGAATGAATAGATTCAATCAGAGCACCTGGAGTAAAGTGCAGTGTGAGATGATTCTAGCATTCTTATCCTTTGCCGATTACTATAGGCCTAAGTACTTTCTCCTGGAGAATGTAAGAAATTTTGTGTCTTTCAATCAAGGGCAGACATTTCGCTTGGCTGTAGCTTCACTGCTTGCGATGGGCTATCAAGTAAGATAGATGTTTTTCTAAAACATTGGGAATATGTGTGTGTGTGTACTATGATGTTTCTACATAAAATATCTGATGCTATATGTACTTCTGGTCAGGTGAGGTTTGGTATACTGGAAGCTGGTACGTATGGAGTTCCACAGGCTAGGAAGAGAGCATTTATATGGGCTGCGTCCCCAGAAGCGGTTCTCCCTGATTGGCCTGAACCCATGCATGTTTTTGGTGTCACAGAGTTAAAAATCAACCTGTCAAAGAATGTACAATATGCTGCTGCACGGAGTACTTCTAATGGAGCACCATTCCGTTCTCTCACCGTTAGAGATACTATTGGAGATCTCCCTGCTGTTGTCAATGGGGCATCGGTACCCAATATGGAGGTCAGTGTAACAACATAGGTAGTATTGTGCTTGCTTTTGCTTTTGAGAAGTGATTTACTTTATAGATTATAGAGAAAGGCTTAATTTTATAAGTTGTTACTTGTTACTTGTTAGTGCTTGAAAGTAAAAGTTAAATCTAAGTTGGAGTGATTGCCAAAAATGTGTTTTTGGGTGTACAAGATAAAATATTATAAAGAAAAAGTGAAAAGCATTTTTAAATGCCCTTTCTCCTCATAGATTTTTAGTTTTTGTAGTATTTGAATTTATTTGAAAGTGAAAAGCATTTTTAAATGTCCTTGTGCTGGCAGTATCGAGGTGATCCTGTCTCATGGTTCCAAAAGAAAATCCGTGGGAATGCAATTGTGTTATCTGATCATATTTCTAAAGAGATGAATGAGCTTAATCTGATTAGATGTCAACGGATCCCCAAGCGTCCTGGATCTGATTGGCGTGACCTTCCAGATGAAAAGGTATTATCAGCATAACCAAATAGGGTTCTCGTGCCATTATTTTTTGGATTTAAACTAATAATTCTCTGGGGTTGTTTGAAGGTGAAACTGTCAACTGGAGAAATGGTTGATTTAATACCTTGGTGCCTGCCCAATACAGCTAAGAGGCACAACCAGTGGAAGGGGCTGTTTGGAAGATTGGACTGGGAAGGAAACTTCCCTACTTCCATAACTGACCCACAGCCAATGGGTAAAGTAGGAATGTGCTTTCACCCAGATCAAGACCGTATTGTCACTGTTCGTGAATGTGCTCGTTCTCAAGTAAGTCCTTTTTTAATGGGAACTACTGAAGGACTCAACTCAGTCACCCACTCACCCTTGTGGTCTAACAAAATAGTATTTTACTCAGCTAGATGTCATATGTGTTTGGATTCCACATGGAACCTCAACAGGGCTTTTGGATTTTCAAAAGTGATTTTGATTTTCAATTGCTTATTGTTAATTGTGTAGCCCAGTAAGCAATTTCATAAAGCTTCAAAGGTCTTGATTGATTGGTTTAAGAAATTGGAAGGGGAATGATGGTAGGATTAATTTGTGTTGTTAACCAAACAAGCCCTACAAGTTGGTTTTGCAAAAGCTAATCTGAGTCGTTCTTTGAATGTAACTTTAACTTTTGAATGTGCTCTAAATTCATTCATTCTTAAAGCTATGTTGAGTTGCATCCCAAACAACTTTCACTTTATCGCCCTTCTATCTTTCAAGAACTTCAAGAATGTGTCCAAACACTAATTGTATTAAAATATTTTTGCTCAAATGGTATTGAAAAATGAAATTCCAATAAACTAACTTTTCCACAACTGAAATCCAAAATTGCATTCTATGTTCAGTTTGATTCTTGGTAAAGTTTGTCAACCAATGTGCTGTGTTTTGTTTACTGAGTTGCTATAATTATAATTGCAGGGTTTCCCAGATACCTATCAGTTTGCTGGTAACATTTTGCACAAGCACAGGCAAATTGGAAATGCAGTTCCTCCACCTATGGCATATGCTTTGGGGAAAAAGCTGAAGGAAGCCATTGATGGTAGAAATTAGAACACGGCTTAGGTCTTATTTTACTGGTTTCTGAGATTGCATTTCCCATCTGTCAAACCAGAGAACTTAAATCTACGTGCTTTGTAAATTCTCTTAGTTAGAGGTTATTTATATTTCCTCTGATTTTTTGTACTAAGAGATGAACCTTGAGGCCAATGCTTTTGAGTTAGTGGTAAATATGTATAAGCAAAAAATGCATGTGGTACTGTGGTAGCTTCTGGGGGCACAGCTGGTAGCTTGTTCGGCTAAGGGGTGGATTCGGGCCGGGTCCGGGTCCTGGTCGGGCCTAGGTAGGCATGGACTCGGCCTGGGTCAGGCCCGGGCCTAGGCCTGTCCGGGCCGCCGGTCTGTAAGTGATGGGCCAAGGACCGGCCTGAGGTTTGGACGGTTCCAGTTCAGGCTGGGCCACCCGCCTAGGAGTGGACTCGGGCCGGGCCAACCGGCCCGGGCCCGGCCCGGCCCGCTACTGTGCGGCCCGGCCCGGTGAACCGGTATGTGCCTGGTTCGGGTCACCCCTTTCATGAACTGAGGCCCGGCCGGGCCCAGGCCCGAACTGAGCCTGAACCGGAACCGGTCCACCCCTACACCTGCCCCGGGTCACGGGTCGGGCCGGTTAAATCCATTTTTTTAATAATTTATACTTTATAGTTTTATACAAGTATTAAAAACAAACTTCAAGTGCATTTATTTGAAATGAAATAGAAACTATATTTGACCAATTACAATTGAGAATTGAAGGTAAAATTAAAACATGAAATACTAATCAATTAGAATCTCCGTAATAGGTAGAACTATTCTCGGTTGTAGATTCATCCATAAAGTGTTGTGATTAGAGTTGGACTCGGGTTGGGCCACCCGGCCCGTGGACCGGCTTGGCCCGCTACTGTGCGGGACCGGGACCGGCCTGGTTCTCGGGTCCGGGTCCGGGTCCGTGTCGGGCCTAGGCCCGGGGGGTAGGGCGGTTTGGGCTCGTGTCTCACATTTGGCGAACCGGCCCGGCTGTGACGGGCCTGGTCCAAATTGATTTTTTTTTTTCATTTTTGGGGTTCCACCCGGGTTGGGCTTGATGGTTAGGATGGGTTTGAGGGGGTTTGGGAGGGTGGGGTGGGGGGGGGGGGGATGAGGGGGGGTTAGGAAAGCAAAAAAAAAAATACCCAAACCGGTGGCTTGGCCTGGCCCGGACTGGACCTGGTTGCTACCCGGGCCGGTCCCGGGTCCACCATTCTTGAATCGTTGGCCTGCCCGGGCCTAGGCCTGACCTGGACCCGGCTTGGACTCGAGTCCACCCCTAGTTGGGATTGGGTGATGTCAATTTCTTGAGATCTATGAGCTGCCTTCAACCAATCGTGATAGCATATAAGCATCTCAAGAGATTCTGCGCTCAACCTCTTCTACATGGTGTTAGGACATTGCCGGCCGAACTAGATAACTATTTAACTAGTTTTTAAACTAGTTTTTTGTACTACCTATTTTTTTAACTAACAATCAAATTATTATAGTTTAACTAGTTTAATGAAAAACTAATTATTTAACTAGTTTTTAAACTACTTTTTTGTACTACCTATTTTTTAACTAACAATCAAATTATTATAGTTTAACTACTTTAATGAAAAATTAACTATTGAATTAGTTTTTAAACTACTTTTTTGTACTACTTATTTTTTTAACTAACAATCAAATTATTATAGTTTAACTACTTTAATGAAAAATTAACTATTTAACTAATTTTTAAACTACTTTTTTGTACTACCTATTTTTTTAACTAACAATCAAATTATTATAGTTTAACTAGTTTAATGAGAATTAACTAGTTTTTTAAACTAGAGTCAAAGGTAGCAATTAATAAAAAATTGTAATAAAGTAATTAACTACTTTAATGAAAAATTAAACAATTCGTGTGAAAAGTAATTAACTAATCAAGTAATGTTAATACAAAATTAAACAAGTATAAATAATAGAATGATTTCATACCTGTTTCGGTCTTTCGGATGGGAGTAATAGAATGACTTCGAATTAATTAGATATAATTCCAACTATATTAATAGATATAATAAATGTATAAGTAATATATAATTAGATAAGAAATATAAGTAATATAATGTATGTATTTATAAGTAGATAATTAATATAAAGTAGATATATAAATATAATATATTGAAGAATAAGAGAATTTGAGAAGATGAAGATAATTAGAGAGTAGAGAGTTAAGAGTATGATTTAGGAAGAGTTGGGGAAGAGATATGGAAAAATGTTTAAGATTAGAAGTATTTATAAGTGTTTTTTACCACACCCCCACCCCACCCCCCAAACCGCCCGGACCCCCCATGCAGCCCACCCCCAACGGTCAATTGGCCCAAATATTTTTTTTAAATAGAGCCGTTGTGACCCGGACCCGGGCCCGACCTGGCCGGGTCGGGTCACGTTACATAGGAATCGAGCTCGCAACCGCTTAGCCCGGTAGCGGTTCCGGGCCTGCACAGTAGCGGGCCGGTCCGGGTGGCCCGAACCGAATCCATCCCTAGGCCTAGGCCCGGACGGGCCGTCGGGTCTGAATAGGTGGACCCGGGACCGGCCCGGGCCGGGCATCGGGCTTGTTTTTTTGCTTACCTACCTATCCCTGACCCCCACCCCCCAAACCCCGAAACCCCTCTTAAACATCAAGCCCAACCGGGGTGGAGTCCAAAAAATGAAAAAAAAAATTCAATTTGGCCCGAACCGTGTCGGGCCTTGTTTTGGGTGACCTGAGCCCGGACCGGAAACCCCTCGGGTTGGGCCTACCCCGACGGTCACTGACTGGGCCACCGGTTCGGGCCGGGCCGGAACAGTGCTGATCCCGGACCAGTTCCGGGTCGGACCACCCCGCCCGAGTCCACCCCTAGTTCGGTATGGAATGGCTACACAGCTGTTGGAGGCGGAATCACTTTTCTGTTATAAAATTTGCCCCATTTCATTCGTGATCTTTCACTATTTCTATAATTTCAAATTCTCAAATTCTTCATCTTTCGTTCCTCCTCCATTTCTACACATTCTCAAATTCTTATTCTTCATTTCTGAGATTAAGTATTACAATTGCATATTTACATTACTCTAATTACCATTTTCATATACTCCCTCCGTTCTTTATTAACTGTCTCGTATTCCTTTTGGGACGTTTTTAATTATTTGTTCCTCTTTCCTTTTATTGGTATGTTTTTTCAATCAAAATACCCTTTTACCCTCACTTTTATTATCCTTACCCCTTTTTTCTTTCCCACTTTATCATTTAAACACAAACCACTACACCTTTTACATTACCCCTATTATTTTCCTCTTAAAACCCGTGCCAAAGCCTAAGGGGACAATTAATAGAGAACGGAGGGAGTATATATTTATAATATTAGAACAACGACTAGTGTAATACTTTAAAAGACTATTTGTACTAATATTGTACTAAATTTAGTCATCACATTTTATATTGTTATTATTTAAATGATCACAATTCACAATATCACATTATCACTTATGATTGCTAGTTGCTACTATCTCCGTCCCTTAAAACTTTGCCAAATTTGACCGGCACGGAGAATAATAAAGTAAAAACTGTGTGGTTGCGGTTTGTGCAGAGGAGAGAGAAATAACAGAAACCACAAAATAATTGATTAAAAGGGAAAGTGACAAAGTTTTTTGGAACATCCCAAAAAGGAAAGATTTCAAATTTTTTTTAAGGGACGGAGGGAGTATGTCATTTTCATGTCATAATAATAGAGGGTAGTGTAATATGCACAGCTTGTTTCTGTGCTAAAGTTAACATTGTACGGTTGTACTAGTCATTCATATCCTTGTTCACGCGTCTTTATATTTCATTCATACTTTTTTATTAGTATTGCTCTAAAAATTGCTCTAGGGATTGGATTAGTCTTTCTATGTGCTAGCATGGCACCTAGGGGTGGATTCGGGTCGGGCCGGGCCGGGTCCGGGTCGGGCCTAGGCCCGGGCGGGCTTGTGGGTCTGAATAGGTGGACCCGGGACCGGCCCGGGTAGCCACCGGGTCCGGTCTGAGTCCGGGCCGGGCCTCGGGCTTGGTTATTTTTGTTTTTGTTTATCTACCTATCCCCGACCCCCCCTCACCCCACCCGCCAAACCCCCCAAACCCCTCTTAAACATCAAGCCCAACCCGGGTGGAGCCCAAAACAAATGAAAAAAACAAAAAAAAAATCAATTTGGTCTGAACCGTGTCGGGCCTTGCTTTGGGTGACCTGAGCTCGGACCGGAAACCCCTCAGGTCGGGCCTACCCGGACTGGTCACTGACCGGGTCACCGGTTTGGGCCGGGCCGGAACAGTGCCGGTCCGGGGCCGGTTCCGAGTCGGGCCACCAGGCCTGAGTCCACCCCTAATGGCACCCAAGTTTAGTTTAAGCGTCCAAATAATTGGTTTGATGCATAGTTGAATGAATTATTCAGCCTCTTAGGGCGTCTATATTTGCTGAATATTTCTTCTTCTCAAAAAAATATATTCTAATATATATTTTTAACTTTAATGAAGAAAGTTATTTGTCATAAAAACTATATATATTTTAGACATAGTATTTATTATGTAATGAAGTTAAATGATTAGTTAAAGAATTGATCTCAATCAACACAAATTAGTAACTTGAAAAAGTAAGTTCACAAACTGCCCACTCTACTCCATGAAGTCATCAAGAATGGTGGATTTTTTAACAATGGAGAATCACAGCGGACATGAATTTACTCATACTTCTTGTAAATTTTATTCGTCATATGTACCTCAATAGTTTCTTCTTGACATTAATTAAGTTCACTTTTATAATGTTTTTTAGTGAAACAAATTTTAAGTATTCACTTAAATGATAATATATGAGAATATTGAGTACAATATCTAAATATGAATCATCTGATTCTTCACTTGCAATTTGAAATAAATATAATTAAAAAATTTAATTCAAAATTAAATCGTTAATTCTTCAAAAATTCGAACGTTCTTCGGATCTTCGAATCTTCGTTCTTGAGATCTTCGAATCTTCGTTCTTCGGATATTCAAATCTTCTTGTGTGCAGAATTCAGCTTGAAGGGCCTCCGGTTTTCAAGTAGCTTGATTTTCAACAAAAGGACCGTTTTATGGTTTGATCTTTTGTTTAAGGGCTTCCCGAGATATATGGTTTGATCTTCAATTGAATTTTGATTCAGTTTTTATATGAATATCTTTAAATCTTCAAAGATTCGTTCTTCATATCTCTGAATCTTCAAAACATTGTTCTTCAGATCTTCGAATCTTTGAGCTTCATTCTTCAAATCTTCGAACGTTCTTCAACTTTTGGATTTATTTTATCAAGAATGAATGAAATCACAAAGGATTATTCTTATATTCTTAATAAAACTCGTAGCTTGATTTCTTCCTTTTCTTTGGAATCGTTCAGAGCCTTTCAGAAGTTCTTCACAACTTTTCTGATGCGTTTATTCGTCTGAAAGTTCTCTCCAGTCTCCTCTTTCTCTCAATTGAGACCCCTATTTATAGGTGTGGAAAGGAGGACAATATGCCTTGAGGTTTAGCAAATTCATCCATACCCCTTGGACCTCAAATAAAATGGGCTTTGGGCTCTATTTGCTTGAATTTTAATTGCTAGAAAAATCAGCACATATTCAATGTATTTGGAATGCTTTCTTAACAAGGTTCACAGTCATTTTTCATGCATGCAGTCAGATTTCTCAACCAGATTCATTGCTCTCTTTATCAATTGGATCATGTCTCCTATTTATTGGGCCATTATTTAATAATGGGCTCAAAGTAAAGAGATTAAAAGGACCGGTCCATTCTTTTAAAGACTTAATTTATAATTAAATTAATTGGATATTTTAAATGACCAAACTAATTTAATAACTAAATTTATCCGAATGGACCTATATTAATATTTTCCTTTAGATAAGGCCCAACAACTGTCACGAGCAGTCAAGTAGAAACCGATGTCGGTCCAATAACGTTTAAAAGAGTCCAAGAAGGTCAATATTAGCCCGATACCATTTGAAGAGGCCTGATGACCATCAGAAGCGGCCCATTAAGTTTTAAATGTTCACAACCATTTAACAAAGCAAATGAGTATTATGACATCAAGTATAACTTTTGAGATAAAAAAGAAGAATAACCAACATTGATTGATTGACAATATTGATCAACAAAGATATTTTTGTAAGGAGAAATGTATTATTCACAAGTTCTTAAGAGATTTTACATTAATACACAATATCGACATAGTCTTAGGGTTGAACCAGTTCCAGGTAGACCGGCTCGTGACCCGGCCCGGACCGGTACTGTTTAGTACCCGGGGGCTGGGAAGGCGTGCTCAGGGTCTGCAAAAACAAGGACCGGTTCGGGCCGATAACGACTATTTTTTTTACTTTTTTTTAAATAATTAGAGTTGTTGGCTCTATAGCCGTTGGAGCATCATGGGGGGCCGGTCCTGGAAACAAACCCAGGAGGGACACGTGGCGAAAGCTTAATGGACTACCTCGTAGGTCGCAGAAACCTGCCGAACGACCGAACGTGTGATTCATCTGGATAATTCCGAACGATGTAAGGGCCAGAAAGAGATTGGAAGGGCAACTTTACAAATCCCAATGTCCCGAACGGCTGTATGATGCCGGGAAAAAGTACCAAGTCCAAAGGATTCAGAAGCTCATTAACATATTTTTATACAGAATCTTTGTTCGATGATATAGCCAGGGACCCTGAACGGATTAAGCTTGACGGTGAGGACATCCAACCTTAAACATTTCCTCATGTAGGATCAATATCCCGACCTAGTTCCATAAATATGGGAAAACAGATGAAACATAATGATAATCCCGAACGGGGTATCACCAAATGATAAGTTACGGTATATGAATCTTGCTCGAGTCATATGCGGTTGGGGAGCCCCGAACGGGACGAAGTTGGTATGAAAAATTGCTAAGTCCAAAAGGCTATGTGGGGGAGTTCGAATGGCCAAATGAAAGATAAAGGGAAAGAACGGGAATGAATCATGCAAGAAAATAAGGAAAAATTGACAAAAAAGTATTTTACTCCTCGACACTGCTGGTCGGAATGTACATTAGAGATCAAAAGAGAAAAGGAAATAGGTGAGTACACAAAAATATCAAAATAAAACTACTGACCGGCATATCTACTCTTCGGCCTCGTCGTCCTCTTATTCATCGGCCTCATCGTCAGTTGGAGGTGCAGGCTCCCTACCCGTGGCCCAATCGCCGACCCGCTGTTGATTGCGACGGAACTTCTCAAGCTGATTCAGGAGGACCTTATCCTCAGAAAAATCATTGGTTTCAATCGGCCGGCCAATGAACTGCTCCAGGATCGGCACCACGCCCTCCATGACCTGCTGACAACCTTCAGCATAGGTATTCTTGGCCAAAGCCTCAACCTATTCCTTGCCAACCGTAATCTCATTGGCCATATTTACCCCCTCTTCATGACGGGTCGGGCCTTGAGGGAGTTGTTCTAAGCTCTTCCCGAACAGGGTGCCTGCATGAGCCAGCCCATGCTCTTCAGCAGCTTTTGTGAACTCCTCAGAGGATCGGAATTCATCCTGTGCTGATGCCCAAACGACAGACAAATCAACAAATATTTCCCGAGGACCATCCAGGATCTGAGGATCGCTTTCTTTAAAGACAACCTGAGCGGCCTCAACAACATGAACCTTAGACCTAGCAGTGGTCAGGCCCACCCGGAATTGACCAAGCTTAGCCTCAAACTTATTTTGCTCCCGATCGGCAGCCTGAAGCACTTCAGCAGTAGCCTGCTCAATAGACATCCGAGCCTTGATCAGCTCCTCCTCTCTTTCCAATCGAGCAAGCTGGAGCTAAACACTATAGTATTTACCGAGCAAGGCAAAACAGTTATTTACCGAACAACATGTAGGACGAACAAAGAAACGAACGGTGAGAATTTACCTTAAGAGTGGCAAGGGCGACCCCTGTCTCAGCCTGCTCGACTGTAAGCTTAGGAAGGCGGTAATCATTCATCATGGCGGAGGTACTCAAAACCCGACCAGGATGGCATCCGCCTTGTTCTATGATCGCATGGAGCGGGTCCTCCAGCAAAATTGGCTCCACGGGCTTGGAAGCAGAGGCATGTCCGGCCCCAACGTCGACAACACCGAACAAACCCAAGGCATCATTAAAAAGAGGGTCGGTTTGCAGATCCCTGAACTACTGATCTACCGCCATATCAACAAAGTTTACCTCCTCAAGAGGCACTTGTCGAAGTGGCTGAGGCTGCTGAACCTCAGGTTGGGCAGCCGATAGGGCGGTCTCATGGGCTGAGGTCCTGACCTTCTTCTTGGTCGGCTTCTTTTTCTTAGCTGCACCCATTTCTTCAAGACGATTCCTGTTCATGACTGCTTCGGTATTGGGAGCTGAAAAAAAGAAAGGAAAATGTTAGTACCGAACGGTCTTAGCGTGTGTGAAACAAGCATGGCATGTAAGTTTCTCGCATGGTAGGACCGCCTGGGCCATGGCACTTGGTTTTCAGTCAAGAAGTCGAGGAATTCGGGCGGTACCTATCCGAGCTCCCACAAGTTGAGCGGGAGTTAAATAGTCCATAATGTCCAGCATCCTGGCCCTCTCCACAACGATGATCTTCTCTTCTAGCTCCTTAGAAAGGAAGGGCTCGGTGGATTTGTGCGGATACACGTTCCACCTCCGTGGGGTAAGGCCGTCCGGGACGGAAACAAAAAAGAATCGATCTTTCCACCCCTTGATGGAGGTAAGGTTCCCCTTGAAGAGAATCAACCTCGTTCGGGCACTCACTACCAAGAATCCGTCGGTTTGTTGGGGAGCGACATTGAAGAAATGATGGAAGACGTCCAGACCGGGTACCAGATCAACATCCAAGCAACGACAAATAAACCTAGCAATGACCTGATAGGAATTTGCCATTATTTGGGCCGGAACTACTTGGTAATGATTAAAGAGAGCCACAAAGAAAGGGTGCAACGGGAACCTTAACCCGGCCTTGATGGAATCGAGATGCACCACCACCATTCCAGGGCGGTGGCGCAGGGGACGGAGGCCAGCATGAAGGCGAAAATCAACCGGGTCAGGAATTAGGGCAGGAATCTGGGCTCTGAGTTTGGGCGAGAGTTTTTGCCTCTGATTTTTAATGGGCCTCAAGTCCAGGTGGTGACGAGGGGTATCATCAGGAGGGCCTTCCTTCACCACCGCTATATCATCGCCGGATTCCGCACTGTCGGAACCACCACCCGAAGTCTCACTAGAAGATTCACCGAGGTGGGCGTCTCCAGAATCGCTAGTAGAAGGGGCATCCTCGGCCACATTCTATACAACAGCACTAGTGCCCACGGTATCATCCAAAGTGGCATTCATCTCAGAGTCCCGACCCCGCTTAATAATTGAGGGGTCAGAAGAACCAGAACTCTTTGACATTTGTGTCGAACCGGAAGAGAAAACATAAAGAAGAAGGTTGGTGATTACCTAAGCGAGCCTGGGAAAATTAGGGATTTGGAGAGAAGGCAGAGCGCTTGGACGAAGATGCAAAATTCGAAAACCCGGGTCCAAGGGCCCAAAGTCATACTTATAACAAAAGGCGCCGATTCGCGGACCAATCCCATGCGAACACGTAGCAAGGGACACTCCAAGGGACACATGTCGAATGAAGGCGAAACGTCAAGTAATCATGACGATTACAAGGGGAATACAAACGACAACCACCACAGAGATTCAAACCGTCATGTCATGAGCAGGCAAGCACTACTAAAGAGCACAAACGGGATCACACCAAATGGTGGAAAGATCACTTTTTCTACTTCCTTATGTCCCGAGCACACTCGGAACATCAGAAGTGAGGGACTTATGATGAGATATTAAGGTCCGGCCCAATACGGCGGCCCAAAATATCCCTGAAGCCCAGGTGCAAGGAAAGGCCTAGGGAGAATCATGAGGCCCGAACGGCAGGCCCCGTTTGGCACATCCCGAACGGGATATAATTACTACTTGGGTAATTAGCTTATTCCTGATTGATGGCTTAGCTGGACTTAATCCCGAACAAACATTGCTCGAGTAACCGACTGCAGTTAATGCTGGATCATGGGGGGCATCAAGTGGCATGGGAGGCAACCAATCATATTAGAGCACCCCATACCCCTATCTAGTACAAATATCAACATTTAATTCATTGTAAGGGTTAGAATTTGTTTACTCTCAAGCTTATATTGCATTCTAGCTCTTGTATTAGCCTCTGAACCGTAACTACCGTTCGACCATTTCCGTGTAATCACTATTTCTGTGTTAATACAAGCAAGACTATTTGAGTGAATCTATCGGTTTTTATATTTCTTTTATACACATTATTGTAGCAACTTTACCCTAGATCCAAGGTTGGTGTTGGGCCTTCGGGTCATTCGGTACTTAACCTCAACAAGGCCCAATGACCATCAGAAGCGGCCCATTAAGTTTTAAATGTTCACAACCATTTAACAAAGCAAATGAGTATTATGACATCAAGTATAACTTTTGAGATAAAAAGAAGAATAACCAACATTGATTGATTGACAATATTGATCAACAAAGATATTTTTGTAAGGAGAAATGTATTATTTACAAGTTCTTAAGAGATTTTACATTAATACACAATATCGACATAGTCTTAGGGTTGGACCGGTTCCGGGTAGACTGACCCGTGACCCGGACCAGACCGGTACTGTTTAGTACCAGTCGGGTCCAAGCTCGGTCCACTAGGCCCAAACCGGGGGGCAGGGAAGGCGGGCTCCGGGTCTGCAAAAACAGGGACCGGTTCAGGCTGGTAACGACTATTGTTTTTATATATTTTTAAATAATTAGAGCTGTTGGCTCTATAGCCATTGGAGCATCCTGGGGGCCGGGTAAGGGTGGGGGGTTTGGGAGGTGGGGGTGGGGAGTAAAAAAAAACTATAAATACTCCTAATTTCTAAACATTTTTCTACATCTATTCTACAATTCTTCCTACTCTCTAATACTCTTTAATGATCTCCAATTCTCGCATTATCTCTACGCCTATTAATATATATCATATTATTCATATCTATTTAAATTAGTTATACAATTATATCTACTTATATATTTATTATCTACTTATAAATACATATATTATATCTACTTATATTTATTATCTACTTATTATCTACTTAACATATACTTATTACATTTACTTATATTTACATATTATATCTAATTAATATATTAAGTATATATATTAAAGTATTAAATATTTTAGGATTGTTTAATATTTGTTACATTTTAAGATGGAACGTGGTAGACATTCTGTAGATATGGGTAACCTCCAACGCAAAGGTAAAGGACATATCAGGTCTTCTTCTCAAAGCCGAGATGATTTTGACACAAATTATGACCAGAGAGATGCGTTTTACGAGGAAACACCCAAAGAGGTACAAGGCCATCACCAAACCCCCGACAAGGAAACACCCGACGACGACGGAAACGATAAGAAAGGTCAATCTCTCCTTATGAAAAACAATTACACAGAATGGAAGGAAACGATAAGTAAAATGTGGTGGGCAACTTGCTACCATTGTAATGAGAAAATTTGCTCTGGAATTTCGCATGGATACGGAGGCGCGGATAGGCATTTGAAGGCAAACCACCCCGAGTAGTATGCTAATTTAAAAGCCAAAGGGATGCGAAGTACTTTTTCCCGCTTTTTAAAAACAGGCTACTAACTCTATTTTTTGAAAGGAAAATAACTTATATTAAATCAAACGATCCAAACCAATAACAAATCCCAAGAACTGAATCCCCTCTATCCAACCAAAACCAAAGCCCATCGGCCTCCTCACATCATGACCAGACATAGAATAGTCCACCCTAAAAACAGCGAGACTAATCGCTGAAGCTGTGAGAGCATAGAGGTTATTAGCGACTGAATCAACCTGATTGCCTCCAACTAGTAATCTATCAACTAAAGCAAAACAGAACACCCACCTACCCCGCTTATTGTTTATCATAGTAGAAACAAAATAGAAATGATAAAACAGACTTGACTGAAAGTAAAAGACTAGAAATAGTAAAAAAGTCTTCCAAACCCTAGTCGCACAGCTCCTCCATGGCGGCGGTTCCGGAGGGGGAGGAATTTCCATCACTTCATATTCTTCCTTCTTCGCTTGGATCTGCCCATGAGTCGCCTCCATCTCTTGACCAAAAGATTGCACGAACACAATCAATCAGAAATCGAGCCGCCTCCACATCCCTATCCACATCAATCTTCTGCGTCCTCGTTCCTCCATGGCCTCCATCTCCCCCTTCCAACTTTGACCAAACGGAACCGCTCTCCTGCGCAGACGAAGCAGCCCACCAACGAAGCAGAAAACTAGCCAGAAATCGATCGAATAACCTGAAGAGAAGCTGGCCATCGATCAGCCAATCGTCGCTTAGGCCCGACGAAATCGTCGAGCTGAAAACTCCGCTGCACCTATTCCAAATCGCCGAGCGAAAACAACTCGCTGGACCCAAAACTTCCGCAAACGAGGGCGAGAGAAACCCTAGCTGCACCGATCAATTCCCACTTAACTTGGATATTTAATAATCTTTGACGACTAAATTTTCAAAACCCGGAAATACATGTGCAATTACATAATGTAGGCTATTAACTATATTATCAATTGTACTTCATATTTCAATATATTTCATGTTTTAATTTTTTCCCAATTGATTATTATTTATTAGAAAATGTATTTCATGTTTTAATTTTTTCTCAATTCTCAATTGTACTTCATATTTCGAAATCAGCCTAAACAACTAACCTAACCCTGAACATCCCCGTGTTAAGTAAAACCCTAATTCCGATGGCGCAGCGCCAGAGCATTACTGAACGTTGCAACTTCATCGGAATTCTACATGGCTCTCCCTAATCCGGTCAACGTCACTGGCGGTGGCCTAGGAGGGTTAGAGGTGAGTCGTATTTACGTTAGCTTTATTGGCACAATATTTCTTATTGATTGTCCCGGAGGCATTCCGGAGGTTTTGGTCTCCCTCTTCTGTGGGGAAGGTTGTTTCTCCTCGCCGGTGTATAACTTAGTCGAGAGGTTTTCCTTACTTTTTTACTTGCAAACATGGGGTGTGTCAGTTAGAATTGCCGGGGGTTAGGGAACTTGGCCACTGTTCAGGTTTTGGCAGACATTGTCTTGACTTATCATCAGAGAATGGGTGGGAGTAGCACCTATTGAAGACAAGATGTGGGAGTCACGCCTACAGTGGTTTGGTCATGTGCGTAGAAGACCAAGTGATGCACCTGTCAGACGAGTTGCGATGTGTGGAGAAGAGGAAGGAAACTTGGCCACTGTTCAGGTTTTGGCAGACATTGTCTCGACTTATCATCCCTCTATGGTGTTCTTGATGGAGACATTGGCTGAGGGCTCATAGGTGGAAGCTATTCGGAAATCTCTTGGGATGTTTTTACTCTTGGAAGGTGTTCAGGTTTTCATCCCTCTATGGTGTTCTTGTTAGGGAACTTGGCCACTTTTCAGGTTTTAGCAGACGTTGTCTCAACTTATCATCATCCCTCTATGGTGTTCTTGATGGAGACATTGGCTGAGGGCTCAAAGGTGGAAGCTGTTCAGAAATCACTTGGTTTTCAAAATGTTTTTACTGTGGGATGTAGGGCTGGATTCGGTTCGGGAACCGAACCGGGAATTATCCGAACCGATATTTCGGTTTCTTATATTCCATAACCCGAAACCGAACCAAACTTTATTGGGACCCAATTTTTCGAAAACCGAATTTTCGGTCCAGTTTTTCGGTTTTTGTGAAAAAACCGAATGACTTTCAATATTTGTATATTAAGAGAATTTCCTAAATAGGAGTAAAAAAGTTTTGAAATTCCAAAATAGGAGTATCATGTTTTTATTCCTTAAATAAGAGTAAATTTCTGCCAAGTTTGGCACTACTAGGCTTTAAAACATGGCATTTTTTTTCCAAATTTAGCAGATTGCTCCTATTCAGGTAATAAAAAACATGATACTCCTATTTTGGAATTTCAAAACATTTTTGCTCCTATTTAGAGCAATTTCTATTGTATATTCGGTAGCTAGTACTCACCCTAAAGCTTTACTAGCCACTTAATCTTCAGTAGCCACGAATGAGAGCTTATATAGGTTGATGATAGGAGGAGTAAATCCTCTACTAAATCCGGTGTGGGATGAATTATATGCGGAAGAAAAACCAAATGGAGAGTTGGGACTGAAGGAAAGCAAAAATTTCAAAGGAATATTGGCGTTGAGGGGATTCGAACTTGTGTGAGGCAGCAGGGACGCGTAACTGGATACCGCTCAGCTACTTCGGAGTATTTATACATACGCACGCTGAACTTATAATATACATTAAAGCTATACAAATTAAATAAAATAATTTAAAACTATTATTTAATAATAAAATTGGTTCGGTTTGAACCGATTTTCAATCGCTAAGAACCGATTCCGAATCGATTTTTATTCGGGTCCCAACTTTCAGGTCCCATTAAAGTCGGTTCGGTTTCGGGTCGGGTTTTTTATCGGGTTCGGTTTTTTTCGGTTCGGTTTTCGGTTAAAAATTCCAGCCCTAGTGGGATGTGAAGGCCGAAATGGGGGACTTGCTTTATTTTGGAAGGATGATATTGATGTTACAATTGAAAGCTCCTCACATAACCATATTGACACAACAGTAGCAGGAGGTATGACCCATGCTGCTTGGAGATTTACTGGTTTCTATGGATTCCCAGAACATCATCGAAAGAAGGAATCATGGGAATGGCTCAAGAGGTTAACAGGCTACAATGATTTACCGTGGTTGGTAATGGGGGACTTTAACGATATTATGCATCCTTATGAGATGAAAGGACGTTGTCCCCAATCATCATGGATGATGTCGGGCTTTCGTGATGCGGTCTGGGGCAGTGGTTTATTAAATTTCCCGTTTGATGGTTACCAATATACATGGGAGAGAGGTCGAGGCACACCGGCGTGGGTGGAGGAGAAGCTAGACCGTGTTCTGGTTTCAGATGGGTGGACCGATTTATATGGAGATGCATGGGCTACGTCTTTGGTGGGCAGTAATAGTGATCACCTGCCGCTGTACGTGAAGTTCTCCAGACTTGAAACCAAGCGTAAGAAGAGGGGTTTCAAATTTGAAAATTTATGATTGAGGGAAAACGAATGGCGCAGTATAGTGGAGAAAGCTAGGGGCAGCTGTGACTATCAGCCTCTACATGATAGACTGCGTTTTTGTGGAGAGGAGCTGGATAAATGGGGAAGACACCTACTTAGGGGCTTTCAAAGACGTATAGAGGGCTGTAAGAGGAAAATGGAGGAAATGAGAGGGCGCATGGATGCAGCAGGTTTGGCTATTTTCGCTAAAACAAAAGAGTGCTATTTGATGTTGTTGGAAAAACAAAATGATTTTTGGAAACAACGGGCTAAGGAGTTTTGGCTACAACAAGGGGATATAAATACGAACTTTTTTCACAACTCCGTAAAACAAAGACGAAGTCAGAACTTGATGAAGGGACTGCGGTCAGACTCCAGAGAGTGGATTACCGAGCAAGGTGCTTTACAGAAGCTAGTTATGGATTATTTTGAGAGGCTTTTCACAAAAGGGGAGGATGGTCCGCTACAGTAGGTTGGCAGTTTTCGTAGCATGGTAACGGATAGGCAGAATGTTTTAGGAATTTTATCAATTCAGGATCCGAAAGATAGATGAATTATCAATTCGGGACCTGAAAGATGAGATCTATCGGTATAGGACCCGAATGATTAAAAATGTAGGTTTGAAGAATTAATCTTCCTTGTTTTATTGAGCCATCCGGCAATGATATATATACAAGATTACAGATAAACTAAGGTTTGTTACAGATCCTAAATATTAGGATCTATCTATTCTTATCTACACTGCGAGCTAATCTAAGAGTTAGAGTCCTAAATCAACTCTAATTCCTATCTATACAGTTCCGGATGTACACATAATAAAATAACATGTATATGCTACATTTTTCTACACTCCCCCTCAAGTTGGTAAGTATATATCATACATTCCCAACTTGCTTATAAGAAATTCAAATACTGGTTTAAACAGCCCCTTTGTAAAGATATCAGCTGTCTGCTCTTTAGTAGATATGAATGGTGTGCACACAATTCCAGCTTCAATCTTCTCTTTGATAAAATGCCTGTCCACCTCAATGTGTTTAGTACGATCATGTAGCACAGGATTGTGAGCAATATTAATGGCTGCTTTATTGTCACAATATAACTTCATAGGTAGGTCCATTTCCATATTCAACTCTGTCATCATTCTCTTGATCCAAAGTAGTTCACAGATTCCATTAGCCATAGATCTAAATTCAGATTCTGCACTACTTCTGGCAACAACATATTGCTTCTTACTCCTCCAAGTCACTAGATTCCCCCATACATAAGTACAATACCCAGATGTAGACCTTCTATCAGTTATTGAACCAAAATAATCTGCATCTGTAAAGGCTTCTACACCTCTATTGTCACTTCTTTTAAAAAATAATCCTTTCCCTGGACAGCTTTTCAAATATCTTAGGATCCTGTAGGTAGCATCTAGATGTTCTTGGAATGGATTATGCATGAACTGACTAACCATACTGACTGCAAAGGCAATATCTGGCCTTGTATGTGCCAGATAAATCAACCTTCCCACCAATCTTTGATATTGGTGAATATTAACTGGTACTCCTTCCTTGACATTTCCTAACTTTTGATTAGGGTCAATTGGAGTATCTATTGGTCTGCAGGCACTCATACCTGTTTCATGAAGTAGGTCTAGTACATACTTCCTTTGGGATACCACAATTCCCTTCTTTGATCTGGCTATCTCCATGCCAAGAAAATACTTCAATTCTCCCAAGTCTTTGATTTCAAATTCCTGAGCAAGCTTCTTCTTCAGGTCTTCAATCTCTTCACAATAGTTTCCTGTAAGAATTATATCATCCACATAAACAATTAGTACTGCAATTTCTCCCTTAATGGAGAATTTCATGAATAGTGTATGGTCTGCTTGAGCTTGCTTGAATCCCTGCTTCTTTATGAATTGAGTAAACCTTTCAAACCAAGCCCTTGGGGACTGTTTAAGCCCATATAAGGCTTTCTCTAGCTTGCACACCTTTGAGCCATATTGTTCCTCAAACCCAGGAAGGGGGCTCATGTATACTTCCTTTTCAAGCTTCCCATTTAGGAAAGCATTCTTCACATCTAACTGTTGAAGAGGCCAGTCTAGGTTAGTAGCTAGAGATAGTAGGATCCTTATAGTATTTAATTTTGCAACTGGTGCAAAAGTCTCTGTAT
This sequence comes from Cuscuta europaea, assembly GCA_945859875.1. NCBI lineage: Eukaryota > Viridiplantae > Streptophyta > Magnoliopsida > Solanales > Convolvulaceae > Cuscuta > Cuscuta europaea. The sequence continues at coordinate 8,578,857 of CAMAPE010000006.1, forward strand.
AATCTATGCCATAGGTTTGTGTGTATCCTTTGGCAACCAATCTGGCTTTATATCTTTCAAGTGTACCATCTGCCTTGAATTTAGGGGTAAACACCCATTTGCATCCAACCCTTGGTTTGTTTTTGGGTACCTCTACAGTCTGCCATGTCTGATTCTTTTCAAGGGCATTCATTTCTTCTAAAACAGCCTTCTTCCACTCAGGTATAGATAGGGCTTCCTGTATGGTTAAGGGAATAGAAACAGTGGAAAGGCTAGAGGTAAAGGCTGCAAATGATGTAGATAACTGAGAATAGGACAGATAGTTTGAGATAGGGTATTTAACACATGACCTTTTTTCTTTTCTGAGAGCAATTGGTAGATTTAGATCACTGAAATTATTACCTTTGTCATTTTCTGGCATTGAGTCAGATTCATGGACAGTGGCAGGATCAGGGATGTCCTCTATTCTGTGATTTGGAACTCTCCTTTCATAAACCTTGCCAAAAAACTTACTTGTCTGCTGTTCATCATCTTTCCTTGTTTCAGAATTTTTTTTTTCATTTTCTTTTGACTCTTGACTATTTTCTAGTGCATCTAACTGTCTATTATACTGTGCATCTAGATTAATGTCAAGAGGTTCTAGTTTTTCATGGATATGTGATACATTATTACCATCTTCATTAGGAATCTCCCCCTGAAGATGAGTACCAAAAAAGGTTGATCTTCTACAAAAACAGTGTTCATAGTTATAAACATCTTTTTTGTTATAGGGTCAAAACATTTATAGCCTTTCTGAGTTGAAGAGAGTCCTAAGAAAACACATTTTTTTCCTCTAGGGTCAAATTTACTTGCAGTTCTGTCAGGATTGGTAATAAAAACTGTGCACCCAAAAATTTTTATGGGAAGAGAATTAATTAGTCTAGTTTCAGGAAAACAATCTTGAAGAGTATCAATAGGAGTTTTGAATCATAGAGTTTTTGATGGCATCCTATTAATTAGATAGGTAGCATGTAAAACAGCTTCTCCCCATAAATATTTTGGAATTTTAGCAGAAAACATAATTGCACGAGTGACTTCAAGTAAATGTCTATTTTTCCTCTCAGCTATTCCATTCTGAGCAGGTGTATTTACACAGGAACTTTGATGAATAATCCCTTTTTCAGCAAAAAAAGTATTTAACTTCTTAGAAAAGTACTCAAGTCCATTATCACTTCTCACAATTTTGATATTAGTGTTGAATTGAGTTTGGATCATTGAGTAAAATTGTTTGAACACCTCTTCAATCTCAGATTTTTCTTTAAGTAAAAACACCCATGTGACCCTTGTGTGATCATCTATGATAGTTACAAACCACCTTTTTCCTTTCAGAGTCGAAACTCTAGATGCACCCCAGATATCAGTGTGTACAATAGTGAAAGGACTAGTTGGTTTGTAACTATGAGGGATGTAAGAACTCCTATGATGTTTGGCAAGTGCACACATATCACAATGAAATGATGAAGGATTTTTATTAAGAAATAACTTAGGAAACAACATTTTCAGATAGGAAAAACTTGGGTGACCTAATCTATAGTGCATTAAATACACTTCATTATTACAAGGAAAGAAAACAGTTTGCAAACAAGTTTTTTCTTGACCTTGTTTATTCAATTGTGTTCCTTCATCAAAAGTATAGAGGCCATCCTCCTCTCTAGCACTGCCAATCATCTTCCCTGATGCCAGATCCTGAAAAATGCAATAAGAGGGAAAAATTTTTACACAACACTGAAGATCTTTAGTAATTTTGCTAATAGAGATAAGATTACAGGAAAGTTTAGGAACATGTAAGACTTTGGAAAGGTTAATGGATGAGGAAATTTTAATATTTCCCATCCCTGCTATGGCTGAAAAAGAGCCATCTGCAACTCTAACTTTCTTATCTCCTGCACAAGGTTGATAAGAAGAAAAAAACTTTGGAATGTAGGTCATGTGGTCTGTTGCACCTGAGTCAATGACCCATGTGTTTTTAGGTTTTTCAGAACAAAAATATGATGTTATTTTACCATTTTGGGCAAAAGAACAGGTAGGGTTTTCTTGGTTAGAGATTTTCTGGGTGGGTATGAATTTGAGTAGGTACTCTATCTGTTCCTGAGTGAATGGTAGCTGTTTAGGTTCAACTACTGCCTCTTGTTGAATCTCAGTCACAGTAGTTTGTAGGGCCCTTTCTACTTTCTTCTTCCCAGCTCCTGGTGGTTTTCCATGGAGTTTCCAGCATGTATCCCTTGTGTGCCACAGTTTTTTGCAGTGATCACACCAAGGTTTTTTCTTGTTGTCATCACTTCTGGCCACCAAAGCTGAAGATTCCCCAGGTTCCTCATTAGGTACTGGGGTGTTGTACATGACCTTCTTCCTGCTATCCTCCATCCTGATTTCAGAAAATACCTCCCTGATAGAGGGTAGATGTTTTTTTCCAAGTATCCTCCCCTTAACTTCATCTAGATCCCTATTGATTCCTGCTAGAAACATATAGACCCTATCATTCTCTTCTTTTTTCTTATGTCTGGCCAGATCCTTAGCACTCTCCCACTCTTCATCATCATAGCATTGATCTAATTCTTGCCACAGAGATACCATTTCATTGTAGTATGAAATAATATCCCTATTTCCTTGTTTAGATTGCCACAGTTTGGTTTTGAGTTCAAAAATTTGAGAAGAGTTCTCAAGATCTGAATAAGTTTCCTTAATAGAATCCCATACCTCCTTTGCAGTTTTCATAAACATATGAGGTTTGGCAATTAAGGGCTCCATGGAGTTGAGAAGCCAAGCTGTTATGAGTGAATTCTCTGACCTCCATGTACTGTACCCTTCTTCTGCAGGTAGTTTTGGTTGGATTTCTCCTGTGATGTAACCCAGCTTTCCCCTCCCATCAATTGCAAGTCTGACAGATTGAGACCACTCCAGATAGTTTGTTCCATTCAATCTATGACTAGTGATTATCATAGATGAATGAATAGGAGACTGGTAATTTGTCATAGAGCTAATTTGGGAGTTAGGGTTGATAGTGTGTGAGGAATCAGCTTCACTGGTTTCTACCATTGTTTAAACCGAATCTCTGATACCATGTAGGTTTGAAGAATTAATCTTCCTTGTTTTATTGAGCCATCCGGCAATGATATATATACAAGATTACAGATAAACTAAGGTTTGTTACAGATCCTAAATATTAGGATCTATCTATTCTTATCTACACTGCGAGCTAATCTAAGAGTTAGAGTCCTAAATCAACTCTAATTCCTATCTATACAGTTCCGGATGTACACATAATAAAATAACATGTATATGCTACATTTTTCTACAAAAAACTTTCAATCTAGGACCTAAAATTTCATAGGTTTTGATTTATTTAATTTTTTATGATAGAACACTGGTATTTGATTCACAGAACAATACCGAATCCAATAACAAAAGTAGATGACAGATAGAAAACAATCTATTGAGAAGAGAATGTCGTAAAAGGTGTACAGGGGTGGGACAGTTCGAGATGCCCAATCTCCAAGCTACCAGCAAATAACAAAATAACAGCCTGCCTTATTTAGTTCTCCCCTTACTATTTATAGCTAATTATCCACGCAGGGACAAACCGAACTAGCTATTAGTTAGTTAAGTAACAATGACTACTTATTTCTCCTATTGTACACCCTATTGAAATATTTAATAGGCTGTTGCTGCACCACATGCCTATCATTACCCCCCCCCCCCCCCCCCGAAATTTCACCTTGTCCTCGAGGTGAAGGTCTGGAAACTGTTATGTCAATGATTGCAATAATTCCCAAGAATCTTCAAACTGAGGCAAGTCCTTCCAGTGTACCAGGACCTCCATCTTTCCCTCCTTGTTAACCCTTGATTCCAACACTTCTTCAGGTATCACCTGTAACTCCCATTCTTCACTCAAACATTTAGGTAGGGGCTGAAATGCAGTTGTAGAAGATATAGCCTTCTTAAAAAGTGAAACATGAAACACTGGGTGCACTTTGCTGTCTTCTGGCAGTTTTAGTTTAAAGGCTACAGGACTTAATTTTCCAATTATCTCAAATGGGCCATAGTATCTAGGGCTTAATTTCTGGTTGATTCTTCTGGCCAGACTCCTCAGCTTGTAAGGTTGGATTTTCAAATAAACCATGTCCCCCACTGCCAACAATACTTCTCTCCTATGCTTGTTGGCCTGCTGCTTCATTTGATTTTGAGCTATTTCCAGATTTTCTTTCAATTCTTTGAGCATTAAGTTTCTCTGGGCAGTCATTCTGGAAACTTCTTCCACCGCTGTAAGATTAGCATCCTCTCTAATCACAGTAGGAGGATCCTGACCATAAAGAGCCTTGTAAGATGTCATTTTCAGTGATGTATGATAATTTGTATTGTACCAGAATTCTGCCCAAGCTAACCAATTAACCCATTGCTTGGGTCTCAACTTAAATACACCTCAAATAAGTTTCTTAAATACACCTCAAATAAGTTTCTAGGCACCTGTTGACTACTTCAGTTTGACCATCCGTTTGAGGATGATAGGCTGTGCTGTATTTAAGTTGAGTCCTAGCTAGTTTGAAGAGTTCAGACCAAAAAGTACTCAGAAATATGCTATCTCTTTCACTCACAATCGTTTTAAGGAATCCATGCAACTTGACTATCTCCCTGGTAAACAATTCAGTCACTTCTTTAGCATTAAAGGGGTGGGATAAAGCTAAGAAGTGAGCTGATTTTGTCAATCTATCCACAATGACCATGATTGTATCCTTTCCCTGTGATTTTGGCAAACCTCCCACAAAATCCATGGAAATGTCAGTCCAAATATTCTGAGGAATAGGCAGGGGTTGTAATAACCCAACTGGTTTTAACATGTAGGACACTCATCAACATACTTCTTTATGTCCTTCCTCATACCATGTCAATAAAACAAATTAGATATCCTCTTCATAGTCCTGAAATAGCCAGAATGACCCCCCATTGCAGAATCATGACACTCCTTCATGATTTTGGTAACTCTAGGAGATTTACTAGGTAAAACTAGCCTCCCCTTGTAGTATAGCAACCCTTTAATATTTTGAAACTCCTGGTACTGATCTGGTTGTGATATGATATGCTGAAGTAATGATTGACATTTAGGATCTGTAAGCAGCTCTTCTTCTAGCCCTTCCCATTCCTGACAAGTGACTATGGACAATGCATTGAAGGATGGTCTTGTGGATAATGAATCTGCAGCTGTATTTTCCATACCAGGTTTTTATTTGATACTAAAATTATAACCCAGTAACTTGGAAGTCCATTTTTGTTGTTCTTCACCCATCAGCCTTTGTTCTGCCAAAAATCTTAAGCTCTTTTGATCTGTATGAACTTCAAAAGTTCTCCCCAACAAGTAGGGTCTCCATTTTTGGACTTCCAGAACAATAGCCATTAATTCCCTCTCATAAACATATCTGTTCTGATTCCTTTTAGACAATTCTTTTCCCATGTATGCAATAGGCCTGCCATTTTGCATCAAAACAGCCCCCAAACTTGTCCCCGAAGCATCAGTTTCTACTATGAACATCTTGTTGAAATCTGGGACTGCCAGAACTGGTAAGGTGTTCATTCTTCTTTTCAATTCTTCAAAGGACTTGGTAGCATCTGCCCCCCATTGAAAACTGTTCTTCTTCAACAGCTGAGTCAAAGGTAAAGCAATCTTGCTATACCCTTGTACAAATCTTCTGTAATAGCTAGTGAGTCCCCAAAATCCCCTTAGTCCCTTCAAATCTTTGGGTTCTGGCCATAGAACCATGGCTTCTATCTTGGCAGGATCTGCAGCAACTCCACTACCAGATATGATATGACCCAAATAGACCAGCTCTGATTGCCCAAAAGAACATTTTTTGGATTTATAACTAGCTGGTTCTCCTTCAAAGCTTTTAATACCATCCTCAAGTGTTCTTGATGTTCTTCCTTTGATTTACTGTATATAAGAATGTCATCAAAGAAAACCAGTGCAAACTTTCTGAGAAATGGTCTTAAGACTTGATTCATGAGTGCTTGAAAAGTAGATGGTGCATTTGTCAGACCAAAGGGCATTACCAAATATTCTTAGTGTCCCTCATGAGTCCTAAATGCAGTTTTATAGCCTATCTTCCTCCTTCATTCTAATCTGGTGGTAACCAGATTTCAGATCCAACTTAGAAAAAATCTGAGCCCCACCCAATTCATCCAGTAATTCTTCAATGACAGGTATAGGAAATTTATCAGGTATAGTAATCTTATTTAAAGCCCTATAGTCTCCACAAAATCGCTAGCCCTAATAGAGAGAAGAGAACAAATGTTTTGAATATATTTCTGTGTGTATAAAACTGATTTACAAGGCTGCTATTTATACATCTCTTAATCATGTATATAAGGTAAATAATAATACTATAGTAAATGCCAAAGATATGTAACTGCTGACTACAATATTGTGTTTTAAAGAATCCTGAAACTGAATTATTTCTTTCCTTCAATACGCCCCCGCAAGCTAGGTATTCTGTCACTGCCAAGAATCCTGAGCTTGTCTCTAAGAAGAATGAAGCGTTGCCGGGGGAGCGGTTTGGTGAGGGCATCAACTATCTGATCAGAGGATGGAATGTGATGAACTTGAAGAAGGCCACCGTGAACCCGCTGCCGAACAAAATGAAAGTCAATTGCCACATGTTTCATGCGAGTGTGGAAGACAGGATTTGCTGAAGACGTAGTGGCACCTTTGTTATCACAAAGGAGGAGTGGAGGAGAAGGGAGCGGGTGCCGCAACTCACGCAACAGAGATTCAATCCAAATAATTTCAGAGGCAGCGGTGGAAAGAGCTCGATATTCAGCTTCCGTGGAAGACTTAGCAATGGTACGTTGCTTAACTGATTTCCAAGATATAAGAGATTCCCAGAGAAAAATGGCATATGCGCTAGTAGAAGAACGGTCATCAGGGTTCCCTGCCCAGTCAGCATCAGCAAAGGCACGGAGAGAGGGGGATGTGCTAGGACAGAGAAACAAGCCATGAGAAGCAGTTCCCTGTAGATAGCGCAAAAGACGTTTGAGAAGTTGCCAATGATTGACCGTAGGTTTATGCATGAATTGAGCCAGTTTGTTAATAGCAAAGGCAGCATCTGGACGGGTAAGATTCAAATATTGAAGTGACCCGAGGACCTGGCGATAGAGAGTGTCATCACATGTACCTGAACTGTCAAACAGGGTTAATGAAGCAGAGGGAGCTAACGGCGTAGCTACCGGATTGACCTCATCCATTTTTAACATTTTTAATAAGTCCATATTGTATTTATGTTGATCAAGGAAGAGTCCGCCCTGTGTAGGAGTAACCTGCATGCCCAAGAAATAGTGTAGGGAGCCAAGATCCTTGATAGAAAATCGGTGGGCCAATGAGTCAATAGTCTGACGTATCAAGTCGGGTGTAGAGCCAGTAACAATAATATCATCCACATAGACCAAAACATAGATGTAAGATGGATGGGAGGAAAAGATGAACAGACTGGCATCAGCAACCGATTGAGAAAACCCAAGTGACAGAAGAAAGCCACTAAGAGATTGATACCACACACGAGGTGCCTGTTTAAGGCCATAAATAGATTTCCGAAGACGACAAACAAACCCAGAACCATCATTAAAGCCCGGAGGTTGCTTCATGTAAACTTCCTCCTGAAGAGTCCCATGTAGGAATGCATTATTGACATCTAACTGATGTACTGGCCAACCATGAGAAAGAGCAATAGTCAGAACAATACGAATGGTGACCGGTTTGATGACCGGACTAAAGGTGTCGGAATAATCAATCCTGGGGCGCTGATGGAAGCCCTTAGCCACTAGCCGAGCCTTATAGTGATCCAAGGAGCCATCCGGTTTATACTTCACTGTATATACCCATTTACAACCCACAATATTCTGACCAGGCTGAGCCGGAACAAGATCCCAAGTGCCCTGTCGAACCAAGGCATCAAATTCTACTGTCATAGCACTCCGCCATTGTGGTACCTGCATAGCTTGAGAAGCACAAGTGGGAATTATATGGTGAGGTAAAGGATCAACAGTGGCAACATTGGCTTGTTTACGGGGTCGAAGGGTCATCGGATGGGTACGTTTGGGAGGTGGAGTATCGAGGGGTGGATTTGAGGTGGTGAGATCAGTGGCGGGTAAACAAGGGGGGGGGGGATAGGAGAATTGGGTTTGGGTCGGCGTTGGTATACTTGGTAAGTAATAATTTGTGGTGGTGTGGGTTTAGGGAGAGGAGAAAGCGGGATATCAGTTTGAGTAGAGGTAGTGGGTGACGTGTCAAGAGTCAATTGTTGAGCCGAGGTATGAGGAGACGCCCCCGCAGCCAGAGTACCTGAAATGGGAATATAAGACATAGAAGGCGGAAGCCAGTGATCAACTTCAGAAGTGATATTTGAGACGGGTGGTGAGGATGTAGAAAAAGGGAAGACTGACTCATCAAACACAACATGTCCGCTGACAAAGATACAGTTGGTGGTAAGATCAAGACAACGATAGGCACTTTGTTGGTCACAATATCCCAGGAAGACACATGGTTTGGAGCGTGGTTCTAATTTATGAGTGGTATAGGGACGTAACCACGGAAAACATTGGCACCCAAAAACAGCAAGTTTAGTGTAATTAGGAGGTTGTTGGAAGAGTTTTTCATATGGAGTGCAGAAGTTAAGAGAGAGAGAGAGCAGGTTGTCTATTAATGAGATAAACTGCGGTAAGAAAAGCATAAGACCAATATTTAAGAGGCATAGATGCATGGTGAAGTAGGGTGATACCAGTTTCCACAATATGACGATGCCGACGTTCAGCAAAGCCATTGTGCTCTGGAGTGTAAGGAGGTGTAAGTAAATGAGAAATCCCACATGTGCTTAAGAATTTCCCTAAGGTTATGTATTCGCCTCCCCCATCAGAATAAACTGTTTTAATTGTGCGTTGAAAAAAGTTTTCAACAATCTTTTTAAACTTTTGAAAGAGTGGAGTGACCTCACTTTTATGAGTTATAGGATAAAACCAAATATACTTGGTATAATGATCAACAAAGATAACATAGTAACGAAAGCCATCAATAGAATTAACACGAGCGGGACCCCAGACATCTGTATAGATTAAATCTAGAGGTCCAAAGCTCGAAAGAGATGATTTTGCAAAGGGCAGCTTATGGCTTTTATTACTAGCACACGAGACACACAAAGAGTTATTCGAAGTAACATCGGAAAAGGAAATACCTAAGGACGACAAAATTTTTTTAGTAATAGGGAGGGCTGGATGTCCTAAGCGACAGTGCCAATTATTAAGGGAATATTTTTGTGTGTTGTGAGCAGACGGAGATGGTGGAGGGGGTACATCTGGCAAGCTGTAGACGTCTCCTTTATTCATACCCCGTAACAAAATTGCTCCCGTTCGCCGGTCCTTAACAAGACAAAATGAAGAATGAAATTCAATTAGTACATCATTATCACGACATAATTTGGCGACAGAAATTAAATTGGTATGAATAGAAGGGACGAAAAGGGTATTAGGTAGAGAAAGAGAGTGAAGGGTCATATGCCCAACTTGTGCTATCGCAAGACCTTTACCGTTACCAATAACGAGAGAATCAGTGCCAGTATAATCAGATGTCAAGGTAAGATTATTCAGGTTGTTGGTGACATGATTGGTTGCTCCAGAATCAAGTAACCATCCATTATGATTAGTGACAGCCGTGTTGACCTGAGTAGGATAAGCCTGTTGTTCAAACCGATGCCAACAATTGAGAGCGGAGTGGTTTGGTTTCCCACAAATTTGGCACATAATATTTGCTCCGAAATTGGGATTACTATTCCCGGAGATGTTGCGGGTTGTCATATTGTTGGTGGTACCCCGAAAAGTATTCTGGCCACGTCGGTTTGAATTTTGAGAAAAATTGGGCCGCTTGTTTCTGGGCTGACTCCCGGTAGAACCCCGGGCTGAGTTGTTTGTGCGGCTGGGCTGATAATGAGATGGGCCAGGGCCTAATAAAGAAGGTGTATTAGACTGCCCTGGAGTTCTGCGGGTAGTAAATGTATTCGCCTCCCCCATCGCCACGTTATTCGCCGTCACCACGCCAACGGTCGTATCCAGAGCCTCCTTCCGCCGCAGAGTAGCTTCGAACCCGGTGAGCAAGGCGTAGATGTTGCCGAAACTGTTATCTCCACACGTGCGAATGGAGTTTGTGAAGGATTCAAACTCAGGTCGGAGGCCCTCCATGGCTTGAAGGACGAAGTCGTCGTCGTCAACAGTGCGGCCAGCCTTAGCTAATTCATCGGCGAGGGTACGGAGATGATGAAGGTACTCACCCACTGCCTTAGATCCCTGTCGAGTGTGGCGGAAAACATCCTTCATATTCCGGATTTGAGCTGCTGAACGGGTGCTGTAAAGCTGCTCTAGGGTCTTCCACACCGCAGCAGAGGTACGTGCGGATCCAACCAATGGTTTGCACGCCGAGCTCAGGGAGGAGACAAGGGCATGTCGGAGGAGACGGTCTTGACGATTCCACCGGAGATGGCCTGCAGCTTCACTGGCAGGTGGCGGAACAACACCATCACTGATGTATAGGTCGAGATGAGAGCCAACCAAGAGGTCAAGCACTTGGTCACGCCATATGAGGTAATTCGTTCCTTCAAGTTTTTCTGGGAAGTGGTTGGGGTTGAGGATGATTAACCCATCTGGAGTGAGGGGGTTGATGACTGCAGTAGAGGAATTTGTAGAAGAAATGGTAGGCTGCCCGTTTGGGGAATTTCTGAGATCCCCTTGCTGAGGGGGGTCGTCTGCCTCCATAGGGAGAGGGAGATGGCTGGTTAGAGCTCGTGTGGCTCTGATACCATAATAGAGAGAAGAGAACAAATGTTTTGAATATATTTCTGTGTGTATAAAACTAATTTACAAGGCTGCTATTTATACATCTCTTAATCATGTATATAAGGTAAATAATAATACTATAGTAAATGCCAAAGATATGTAACTGCTGACTACAATATTGTGTTTTAAAGAATCCTGAAACTGAATTATTTCTTTCCTTCAATAAGCCCCCATCCTTCTTCTTAGCTAGTAAAATAGGGCTGCTATAAGGGCTATTACTATGCTGAATTATACCTTCATTGAGCATCTCCTTTATGATTCTTTCAATTTCAGTCTTCTGATACTGAGGATACCTGTAGGGCCTTATGTTTGGGATTTCTGCTCCTTGTTGAATATTAATTGCATGATCACAGGTTCTTCTTGGGGGTAATTTCTTCAGAGGTGCAGAAACTTCTGGAAATTCAGCCAAAATATGTTTCCAGGTTCCATCTGTTTCATCCCCTTCCTTCAATTCCACATATTGACCCTCACAGTAAACCAAATATCCATCCCCTGTATCATGTAAGATTTGAGTCATCGTTTTCAAAGAAATCTCAAGAGAATTTAAATATGGATCCCCTTGTATCATCTGCTTATTCCCTTGTTCCTGCCATCTTATAATCTGCTTCTGGAAATTGACCTCAACATCTCCTAAAGTGGCCAACCATTCCATCGCCAGCACCACATCAGTACCCCCTAGCTCAAGGATGTAAAATTCCTGCTGAACTACTGCTTCCTGCACACTTAACTTCAATGCTTCACACCTCCCATTATTAGCTAATTTTCCCCCATTCCTAATCTGCACTTTGTACCCTGTAATGGTGTCATAGGGAATTCCAAGCTGATTTACCATCCCCTGAGATATAAAGTTATGAGTAGCTCCACTGTCAATGAGTATCTCCACTTCCTTTTCACCCAAACTCCATTTTAAACACCCCTTCACTTTGAAAGCTCTCATGGAAGGGATCCCTTCCTTGCTCATAAGTGAAAGCTGCATGGACTTGGATTCCATGACAACTTCTTCTTCTTCAGGAATTTCTCCAACTTCATTTTCAGATTCTTCCTCTTCTGCAGAATCTTCTACCAGAATGAGCTTATAGTTCTTTAGTTTACAGGTATGTTCCCTATTCCATTTATCACCACATTTAAAACAAAGCCCCTTCCTGCTTCTCTCCTGGTACTCTTCTTGTGACAGTTGAGGTCCCACATTTCTATATCCAGAGGGATGTATTTCAGTGATCTTCCTTGCTAATTTATCAAACCATGACTGGTTACTCTTGTTTTCAGCCCCATTTTTACTCTGATGTGACCAGGAATTGCCAAATCTGCTCTTGTATCCTTCACCCCAATTCTGAGTCTTCATAGGTACAGGTCCTCTCTCCTTTCTAGATAACTTGTCCTCCTCTTTTCTCTTCAAATATTTTGCCTCATTCTTCTGCTCAATTAGGATGGCTTTATCCATAATTTCAGTCAACGATCTGGAAGCAAACAATTTCAACTCAGATTTGATCTCCTCCTTCAGGCCTGTCATGAAAATTCCTCTCAGCAACTCTGTATCCATATTCTGTTGTGGCGCTATCACCATTTCAAACTCCGCCCTGTATTCCTCCACTGTTCCAGTTTGTTTCAAACTGAGTATAGGCCCATACGGATTCTGAAGTAACTCTGGTTGAAATCTACGGATAACAGATTTTTTCAGCACCTCCCAACTTGTTTCTTCCGTCTGATTTTCCCATAAGTGAAACCAGTTCAAAGCTCTATCTTCCATTGCGCCCATAGAAGCTTCCACCTTCTCCTCATCTGCAATCTGATTCAATCTAAAATATCCCTCCATTCGTATAATCCAATTATAAGCTCCCTCCCCATTAAACAAGGGTAGATAAATTTTTCTACCAGTACGTACAAGTAATCTCACATGTTCCTCAGTACGACGATGATTATTGACATTAGAGTATACTGAATTACCTCTGGAAGTCGCAGGGCTGTTCGAAGTTTGTCTATGATGACGTTGGCGAGATCGCGACCTCCTACTCGCGCGGAATTCCTTGCTCATCGCATCCATTCTTACATTCATGTTATCCATCATCGTTCTCATGTGTAACAGTGTTTCCTCAGTCGCTATCCAGCTACGTTCCATCTCTTCCCTTAGATTTTCCATTTTGCCTCTCGTTCGCACCATTCACAATTCCGATCGAGAGAAAAAAAATTCTGGTGATGTTTCAACCAATTTCCGATTCACCAGAACTGTTGCTCTGATACCGATGATAGAACACTGGTATTTGATTCACAGAACAATACCGTATCCAATAGCAAAAGTAGATGACAGATAGAAAACAGTTTATTGAAAAGAGAATGTCGTAAAAGGTGTACAGGGGGTGGGACAGTTCGAGATGCCCAATCTCCAAGCTACCAGCCAATAACAAAATAACGGTGTGCCTTATTTAGTTCTCCCCTTACTATTTATAGCTAATTATCCACGCAGGGACAAACCGAACTAGCTATTAGTTAGTTAAGTAACAATGACTACTTATTTCTCCTCTTGTACACCCTATTGAAATATTTAATAGGCTGTTGCTGCACCACATGCCTATCATTTTATTAATTCCATTGCTAATTTTTGCTAAACTTTTCTTCACAAAAGTTTATTAGTTTCATAAAATAAATAATATTTAAAAATTTTAAGAGAAAAAAATTAATAAAATTTCGGACAGCTTAGGTCCTAAATTGATAATATCCAATCATTCAAGTCCTAAACTGATAGTTTTCCATCATTCAGGTCCTATATCGATACATTTCATCTTTCAGGTCCCGAATTGATAATTCGTCTATCTTTCGGGTCCTGAATTGATAAAATTCCAATGTTTTATTATGGGAGAGCGTGTCTGCGGAAGAGGTTAAAAGGGCAGCTTTAGCATGCACCCCGACAAAGCACCAGGACCGGACGGTTTGAATCCGGGATTTTTTCAATATTTTTGGGATGTGGTGGGGCCGGCGGTAGTAGAGTTTTGCATTCACGCTTTTAACACAGGTCAGTTGCCGGAGGGGTGTAATGATACTACCATAGTTCTAATTCCGAAGAAGGAAAAGCCTCAATCTATTGGGGATTGGAGACCGATAGCCCTATGTAATGTTGCTTAAAAGATTTTTGCTAAGCTGTTGGCTAATCGTATGAAGAAACTACTTGACTCAATTATTGCAGAAGCTCAAAGTGCTTTCATCCCAGGTAGATCGATTGTGGATAATATTATTATTGCTTTTGAGGTCCAACATTTTCTAAAGAGGAAAACTCAAGGCAAAGAAGGGTATGTGGCTCTGAAACTTGATATGAGCAAGGCTTATGATAGAGTAGAATGGAGGTTTTTGGAGGTTATTATGCAAAGGTTGGATTTTCATAGCAGATGGATTAATCTAATTCTGCAATGTGTGGCAACGGCCCGTTATAATGTTCAAGTTAATAATGAGGTTGTAGGTCCTATCATACCTACTCGAGGAATATCAGACAGGGAGACCCACTCTTGCCATATTTGTTCATTCTAATTGCGGAGGGATTGAGTGCCCTCATTCGTCAGGGTGAAGCAGATAGGCATTTGCATGGGATTCAGATAGCTAAGAGTGCGCCGGCTTTAACCCATCTTTTATTTGGAGATGATAGTTTTATGTTTTTCAGGGCAAAAGAAGTGGAGTGTATTTTCATAAAGGAGATGTTAGATACATATTCTAGAGGCTCCGGACAGCTGGTAAATTATGATAAGTCGAGTGTCAAATTCAGTGCTAATGTAGCGTAGGATGACAAAGATTATCTGTGCAATCTTCTTGGAGTCAAAGAGGATAGAGGCAGAGGCAAATATCTGGGCTTACCATGACTGGTGGGGCGAAACAAGAAGGGAATCTTTGGCGTAATCAAGGAGAAAGTTATTCAAAGAATCCAAAGCTGGAACAGTCGGTTCTTATCTAAAGCGGGGAGGGAGATATTGTTGAAAACAGTACTGCAAGCAATGCCTCAATATGCTATGAATGTGTTTCTTATACCGGCTGAATTATGTGAGGAGATAGAGCGGGTTATGAACGCGTTTTAGTGGCGGGGACATGCGTTCAAAGGAAAAGGCATAAGGTGGCGTAACTGGGCTGATTTATGTATGCCGAAGAGCTCAGGAGGGATGGGTTTTCGGAAGCTTAAGGATTTTAATATTGCTATGTTGGGTAAACAGGTTTGGAGGCTCCTTAAACAACCGGGAACACTTGTAAGCAGGGTTCTGAAGGCTCGGTATTACCCAAAGGGAGGAGTGCTTGAGGCGGGGCTGGGAAGTAATCCTTCCCTGATTTGGAGGAGTATAGTCGCGGCAATCCCTGCAGTTCGGGAGGGAGTTCTATACCGGGTGGGGGATGGTTCCTCTATTCGTGTGTGGAAAGATAAGTGGATTTCCAAGGCAATGGGGGGGAGACCAGCCAGGGAGATCGTTAGCGATTTAGAGGATATCACCGTTAATTCTCTAATGATGATGGATGGCAGCAGCTGGGACTGGGATATTTTGCGGGATTTGCTAAATGTTGAGGATCGAGAAGCTCTCTACTATCCCGTTAAAAGGTTTCCGAGGAATGGATGAATTGATATGGGCCGATGATAAGAAAGGAAGATACTCGGTTCGGAGTTGCTATAAAATATTATCAAAAAGAACCTTGAACACTCGAGCTTGGACGCGTGTGTGGAAGCTGGAAGTGCCACCCAAAATGAAGGCCTTTTTTTGGCAAGTCTGCACGCACTGCTTACCATCCAAGGAGAAACTTTTGCAGCGGCGTGTTCCGGTTTGGCCAATATGTAGTACCTGCGGCGTGGAAAGAGAAGATACTTTGCATGTTCTGCGCGATTGCCCCTTAGCGAAAGAAGTTTGGCGTAGTCAAAGAAATATTTTTGTTTAAGTGGGGGCTCCAACTTTTGCGGAATGGGCTGATGCTATTAGTAGCAGTTGTTCCAGTTCGGATTTCAGTCATTTTGTGGCATTATGTTGGAGCCTATGGAAGGCTAGGAACGATAAGGTTTGGAGGAATAGCTTATCCACCTAGAGGGGAGTTGTGGCTTGTGCCGAAACCATGCTCTCAGGATGGCGGGAGGCCCGTTCTCAACTTCAGGCGAGGACAACAGAAGTTGCTGCAGACAGGTGGGAAGCGCCGAGGGAGGGAGTCATTAAAATAAATGTAGATGCTGCAGTGCAAGTGAATGATATGGGGAGTGGCGGGGGCTTGGGATGGTTGCTAGGGACTATGAGGGTTGGTTTATTGCTGGCAGGAGAATTAAAGAACAGGGAAGATATGCAGTGAGTGTAACAGAAGCGCTTGCGGTTCGTGAAGCTATGTTATGGGCAGCGCAAAGCGGATGACGACAACTTATTGTGGAATCAGATGCTCTTTCGGTTGTCAACGGGATCAAATACTCTGGTGGTATCTCTTATGAGGACAGCCTTTACATAGATATTAGAGATATAATGGCAGGTTTTGCTAATATAGATGTTCATTTTGTGAAGCGATCAGCGAATAGGGTTGCCCATGCTTTGGCTAGGCAAGCTATTTCAGAGTCTGATCGTACATGGGTGGGAGTTCCACCTGATAATATTATTCTGTTGTTGGAAAACGATTTACATTAATATAGTTATCTTTTCTCAAAAAAAAATTGTACTTCATATTTCAAATAAATATACTTTAACTTTTTTATATCTAGCAATTCTTGAATTAATTTGTAAACAACATAAAAAAAACTCGGACACGTCCCGACCTGACCCGGTACCCGGCCGGGTAGACTGCCCCGACCCGGACCCGGTAGCTATCCGGGCCGGTTCCGGGACTAATTTAAAAAAAATCCCGCCCAAGCCCGACCCCGAGGCCCGACCCGGGCCCGGTCCATCCCTACATAGTCTTTGAATAAAATAGGGAAAGAACAAAAGTAAAGTCACTAGATCATTGATGACTAGACGACATACGGAGACCAAATGGACTAATTTTAGATGGAGACTAATATATTTAATGAGAGACTGTTTTTAGAATTTTAATTCCAACTAAATCATCAGGACCAATGACATGAGATTTAGGATCAAAATAAATTATATTAAAGTAAATGAGGAACACAGAATAAACTCATACAAAAAAACAGATTACAGACTATACAAAAAAAGCGCAGTTTGCAACTCTAACAAGGTAAACATACCCTTCTTATAATTACACAGGTGGGCAAAAGTAAATTCTGGAAAATAACAGGCAGAGCTCATAACCGCTCTATGTACACGTGATAACAGGCAAAAGGCATTCAAACAATAAACAATACACAGAGAGATGGGAATGTGGTTGTGAATGAATTTAATCCTCATGTGTATGAGCCCCTGGGCCACCAGCATTTGCTGAGTTGGAAGATGATTGTGACCCCGCTGCAGAAGTTGAGGGCGAAAACAAACTACTGAATGGCCATGGTATCGGCACTGAAAACTGGCGTCCAGAAATTCCATCTCTGTCGTTTCCACTGCCGCCCCCATCAATGACGGTGGTGTTGATCTCTGCAGCGTTGTTGTTGTTGTTGTTGATGTTCTGGGCGGGCCCATTAGGGTCATCATCAAAAGGTAGCTGGTACCTACAGACAGGACATGAGCTATGGAGATCCAGCCATGGAATGATGCACTCACTGTGGAACTTATGCTTACATGGCATCTCCTTGGCTTCCGATCCGATTTCAAAGTCATCCAAACACACCGCACACTGCAAGGAATCCTCTACTTTGACCACGGGCATTGCCACGACGGCCTCTTTTCGGGCAGGTGGGGTTCCATACCTGCTTGGATCATTGTCGGCCAGCTGCTGCAGTAGCATGTCCAAACCGGGTCCAATGAAGTAATCACCCAAGGAGCCGATATGACGTGGTGGGTCTCCTAAAGAAGAATGGTCATTATTGTTGTTGCTGTTGCTGCTGTTTGAGCCGTGAACGATGATGGACTGATTAAACGGGTTTATCAAAATTACCCGCTCCCTATCCCTATCGTCACCTTCAGAATTTTCGGTTTCGGATAACATTCCGGCTCGGATGCCTTGGAGGAGATGGAGGATCGTGGCCGAGCTCCTTCTCCGCCGCCTACGGATGATGGTGTCCAGTTCACGGTCTAGTTCGGTCTGGTCGCGGTTATGCTCACTAGTAGTATGATCGTCCAACTCCTCATCATCATGATCTTCTTCTAGAAGTTCTATACGATGTCTGAGCCTACTACTAGTACCATGTCTACGGTCACGACGTGGATTGTTGCTCATCATGCCGAGCAAGATGGGTGCCCAAAGGGAAAGAGCTGCACGTTCTGAATCAAACGGGTACTCACTTGTAATACTGCCGCTATCTGCTTGGCCCGTTGCAGTTTCCATTTCCTCCAAAAAACCGCCTTCACAGATGGGGCAATTTAACGGCCCAATTTCCCTCAATGGGTTCACCGCCCGAGAACACCTGTAACACCAATATCGCAATGACTGGGCCTCCTCCTCCATCTTCCCTACTTGATCTCTGATCTTGTTCCTTGGTCTTTTCCTATCAAATGCACATTTAGGAATTTTAATATTACTATTATATGTGCAAAACATGCTTGAAATGATAAATGCAACATTTCATATCAAGGACCACTAGGACTTGTTCTCTTCGATTGGGTTCACTATCAGACCAAAACAAAAAAGATACGTAGTAATAGATTAGTTTGAACTAGAACACTTGCACAATTTATATAAATGTGAGATATGTTAGCTTCAATTGTTTGATTGCAGTTGGCCTGGTTTGGTACAGTGTGGTATTGTTGGGCATGGTATGGTAGTAAAATAGGGTGAGGAGAACATGTCATCTTCATCACCATTATTGCTACCAATTAAATTAATTATTTTGAAAATCTAAAAAAAGGAATTCAAATGGTTGATGATACTTTACCAGTTTGAAATGCTTGTATGGTCTAACACTCTAGCCTGGTTCGTTCTGATACACTGATCAAGTTCTAATTAGCTCTAGTTAGACTAGTCTAGACTGTGTCTAACCAGAATTGGTCTTAAGTGAATATATTATTACAAATATATTCATTAAAAAATAATGATACTATTAATGAAAGTAATAATATGTATTATTATTTTAATAGTACAAAATACAAATAAAAAATATAATAATTGTGGTGGTACTAATAATATATACCTCAAACCAAAACTGAACTGAACCAAAACTAACCGAAATAACTAACATTAGTTATTTGGTATGGTTTTTGGATTTTCATTTTCATAACCTAACTAATGGAGGAACACCCCTACATCCAACCATAAAATTGGTTGGAGAATAAGACTCTTGGTTTGGTAGCTAAACACTTTCTTTTACAACCATTTAAAGCAAATAACCATAAAAACCGGCCTAAGATATCAAAGTATCAAACCCTGTAAAAAGCAACACGCCAAGGGTTGGTGGGGTGGGGAAGAAACAAAAAAAACATGATTTTAATTGGCAGAATATCGATGAGTCCATTGAACAAAATAAAGTAATCTGAAAATCCTTTTTCAAAATAAGATGTTAAAAAGATCTAGGTTTGTGTAAAAAGGAAGGGCATTTTCTTGAGAACAATAGTCTGGAAAATGAAAAAAAAAACATTAAAAAAAGCATTAGAAAATAGTAAAAATAAATAAATCTCATAAAAGATCCTATTTGACTTTGAATCTTTGACACATTTATACTCGTATAAAAAACAATGAAATGAAATTGTGAGATCGAAATGTAGCACAAAAGAGGGCATCTTTTTAGGAGGATCAAGTAGTAATGATAATAATATGCTAGTATAATAATAGTAATAATAATAACACCAACAACAAAAACAACAACAATAAAAGTTGTTAATAACAACAATAATAGAAAATTGTTCAATTATCAAAAGTAGAAAATAATACTACGCAAGTTACAGGCAGATTTATACATAGAGTACATCGAGATTATACTAAAAGAATGGAGGACATTTTACAGATCGGAGTGAAAGGAAAAGAAAGAGACGTAAAAGGAAGCGCCCATATACAATAACATCATTATTATTCATTAAAAAAGTAAACAAGTTTGCTTTCCTGATTTGTTCTTTGAACTGATCAAGCAAGCAATCAAAGCATCCAGCAGCAAAAAGCGTGATCTTAGATGAAGCAAAACGAGAAATTAGAGGTAAAAGAGAGAAGGAATTGAAGGTTACCGGGCAGCAGCTTCAATTCCGGCCGGGCCTTGAATGAGGCCGGAGAGGGAGGGGGAGATGGTTGAATCTCCCGGCCTCCAGAACCTTTTTCTTCTGATCGGATTGGTTTTTCGAGGCCTGGAATTCTGGACTGTGTTGATGAGAATGGTTGAAAATGGGGAAAGGGCAGAGAAGAAAAGAACGAATGGAAATGAGTGGGAAAGGGTGGAAGGAGGCTCAAGTCTCTTCTCAGTCATTCATTTCCTGGCCAGCCATTCGATTTTTTATTTTATTTTATATTCCGTATTTATTTGTATCTGCTCGTCGTATACAACTTGCATAGCTGCCTGGCCCCACCAACAAACTGTATTGTCCGCCGTTACTATACCGTATGAATTACTCCGTACATCATACCGTATTAATTACAGAAATTCGTAAGAATAAGGTGGTTTTTTTATGGGTAATGACTAACTATTATCATTTTAATAAGGTGGTATTTAAATGATTTAAATACCCCCAATTTTTGAATGATACGAGGCAAGTAACCCAAATTTGTATAACTAATATAAGTACTCCGAACTTTATGTAAGAAGTTGTCTTAAAATTATGATCATATGTTTTTCTTTCACCAATGTAAGTCTACAGTGTCAAGTAATTAATTTAAATGTTCTAAACATTTTTGAGTGTGCAATTAACATTATAAAGTTAATTATTAATGTTATTGATTTAAAATATTGAAGCTTAGATAATAATTTCATCTTTATAAATGCCCAAAACATATTAAATTTTATATTTTAACATTGTTAATTTAAAATTGTGAAATAAAAAACATATTTTGATGGTGCTAAGATAAATTTTATATAAAATTTGAGGTATTTTTTTGCATGTATAAATTTGGAGTGCTTAGAGCATTTGCAATGCTACAATGTGCACGGTGCACATGTGGAATGAGAGAGATAGACACAAAAGATTGATTTTATGACATTTCTCTCACCGTCTTTCCACGGTCTTATGTGTTTTTGGTAAGTTTTTCCCTGCAATGTCAACCACAATGTCTACATCTAGACATTGTGTTTGACATTGTGAAGAAAAACTTACCAAAATGATATAAGATCCTTCAAATAAGGAGAGAAATATTCTATTTATTGTTTTTTTATTGGCTATCTCTCATGCCACGTATGCACCGTTAACGTTTTAGCATTGAAGATGCTCTTAGCTTATCTCACACCCTTAAAAGTTTAGGGTATTAAAAATACCTAACTTTCCTTTTTAATAATTATAGTTATGTACTACTCCCATTAAAATGATGATAATAATGATGATAATATGCAATCTAATATCAAAAAGTCTCTACCTTGCCATCATTTACGATATTTTTTCCCTTTTTTTATAAAAATTACGTAGTATCTAATTTTTAATTGTATCTCACAAAAACTTCCCATTAATCATTTTTTCTTCATCATGCTTCTTAGTCCTTATTAGTCACATAGTTTCTTGAATCCTTCTTGTTGTACCCACTTTTGTATACACATATGTACCCACACCCTTATTTTGTCTGTGTACACAGACAAGCACAAATAAAATGCTGCCTTCTTCTTAATGAATTGTCTGTGTGCACAGACAAAATAGGGGTGGATACAAAAGTGGGTACAAACAGATTTTTTGTACGTTTCTTAGTATTCTCGTAGTAATATTAATAGCGTATTTTAATATGTATTAATATTTTGGAACTCATATTGTAATTATGACTCATATTTATTATATATACATCTCAGGGCTACCACATTGGTTAAGCTTGATAATTATTGTCACATGTATCAAGAGTCATAGGCCCATACTCACCTAGACCATATTTTTTTCCCGACCATGACAACCTATACGTCCGCAGCCGCCTCCTCAATGTTGGTCTCTACGGCCACCGTCGATAGTGCATCAGAAAAGCACACAACTGCCGTGTCTTCTTCCTCCATGAAAGCAGCTTCCTAGAAAGTTAGGAGTGGGCAAACTTACCGAACCGGCATGGTACCGAACCGGATCGGTATGGTACTGGACCGGAAAACGGGGTTTCAAACGGTTCTCAAATATTTTGTCCCGAACCGGACCGTACCAGTTCCAAACCATGCCATGACCGGTTCTCATAAAATGAGAACCGGTATCGGACCGAACCGAACCGAATTATAATTTTATTAATTTATATAATTTTATAATTGTATATACATGTATACCATATTACCATCACTTTGATTACTCATTTGCACTTTGCTAATTGCTAGTTCACTGCAAGCTGCTTGCAAGAGCACTATTACATCCATTAGTGATTTTAATCTATTACATCCATAATGGTGATTTTGGATGTAATAGATTATAATCTATTACATCCATAATTGTTACTATCCTCTGTATCTCATTAATTGCAACATTGGAATATATACACTATTCATGTACTTTACTTTGACTACATTTTATTTATTAATGTATGTGAATTATTTTTTTTGAAAAATGTTATTAAATTCGTCTCATTACTAAGTTTAATAATCTAATTTTTATTTTATTTTACTAAGACAGAATTAAATATAATGACAGTCAAAATTGTGCGTTGGCAAATGTGAAATATTGACTGTTGCAACTAAAAAGAGACGAAGGAAGTATTAGTTATTACATTTTGTACTATTATAGATTATAGATTATAAGAAATTCATTAACTATGTAACGTGAAAATTGATAATTGTATGGATTTTTGGATGATGACTAATTTTTAATTTGTCGAAAAAGTGGCATTGTTTGGTATTGGTATGTCATGGTACCGGACCGTTTGAAAACGGAACCGTACCGAACGGGTTTAGGTCTAAGACCGAACCGAACCGTTTTAATAGTAACGGTCCGGGTACGGGTTCGGTAAAATATTGGACCGGACCGGACCGCGCCCACCCCTACAGAAAGTGCCACATCATCTGTGTTGCCGCTGCCCTTCTCCGAGAATGCTCTGTCAATTTTCTCCACTCCTGATGCGGCGGCGTGGGTTCCACCCATCTTTATGTGGACTCCAACGCCGCCTGCCCCTCGTCCTCAGGCGGCCGCATCTCTGTTTTCTGGTGGTCCGAGCAGCTATCGTCCGTTTTTCCAAGGCGGTCCGAGTGGTTCCTCGACCGAGGCTTCCAGCTTTGCCGGACCCACTTTTGTTGGTTCTCCTGGCGTTGCTTCGTTGTTCACTCCAGGTATTATTGGTTCTCACAGCTCGGACCCGACAATCCCAGGTTCTTCTCTGGCTGATTTAGTCAAAAGTATTGGTTTTTTGCACTCAATATCACAAATATTGTTACTATCAAATTAGCTGTCATAGAAGATTGCTTGTCCTGGAGAATTCAGTTTGAGTCTTTTCTGGTGTCTCAAGGTTTTTTGTGGGCTCTTAGATGGGTCGATTCCTGCCCCCCCATAAGTGTTTGATGCTTATCGTCGCGAGGTTATTAATCCTGAATATTGTCATTGGCTAAAACTTGATCAACTGTTCGTTCTTGGTTGTTTGCGACTTTATCTCGTGATATGTTAATTAATGTTCATGAATTGAAGAATTCCTTTGCTATTTGGGATCGGTTGCAGTCCCACTTTATGTCCGCTAGTCTTTCACTTTCCATGGAGCTGAAAACGAAGCTTTCTCACTCTAAAAACAGTCCTACTCAGCCCATGGAACATTATCTCCATGACATTAAAATTATTGCTGATAATCTTGTTGCCATTAATGCCCATGTGTCTCACAATGAGTTATTACGTATTATAGTATACTTTACTTGGTCTTGGACGAGATTATTAGTCCCTCATCACTTTGGTTGGTTTGTTTCCGGAAAGCTTTACCTTTGAATCACTCCGGACCAAGATATTTGAACAGGAGCACAATTACAGTACATGTTGGCTCAGGAGGAGTCGGCACCAGCTCCAGCGTTTGCTGGCCAAGCTCCAGCACTTGCAGCCCAGCTCACCCGAATGGTGGCCAGCCGAACCGAGGGCGTGGTCGTGGCCCAGGCGATCACGGGCAGCGCGGTCTTGGGGGAGGGGGGGGGGGGGGGGTCAACGTGGGTGAGGCTACGGTCATCAGCAACATGGAAAAGACTATGATCCACCGCATGGCTATGGATATCCTCCACCCGGTTACTTTCCAGGGGGTGCACCGCACGCTGGAATTATTGGGGCTCCAAGCTCAGCAGGTATGTTTATTCAGTCATGTTTTTATACGCATGCCTTATCTACTTTTGTTACTAATCATGGTTATGCAGGCCCTTCTTTGGGTGAAGGGAACTCAGTCTCTCCTTCTATAGTCTATCAAATTTGCTATGCTCTAGGTCATTCTGCTGCTTCATGCTCGTCTCGTTTCATTTCACCGACTGCGCCTGCTCTTGCTGCTTAGACTCGTGAAGCTTATGACATAATTTGGTATCCTGACTCAGGTACCTCTTCCCACATGACTCCTCATTCAGGTATTTTATCTCATTAATCTATTTCTTCTGAATCCTATTCTGTAATAGTGGCGAATGGTACTACTCTTCCTGTTATGCATACTGGTCAGGCTACATTATTTTCTCCTTCTGAATCCCATTTTCCATGCTGATGACGCCAGACACCAAATCAACCAAGCTCACTCAGACTGCGCACAGTCACGGGGGGGGGGGGGGGGGGGGGGGGGGGGCAGAACCACTCCCGAAGGATCACCGGGATGACATCATTGAGGCCCTCCAGCGCCGACTTGATGAAATGGGGGCCCGCCAAGCGCACACAACCGCTTCCACCTCCCATGTGGATCCCAAATATGAGGCCATGCTGGCCAAAATGGAGGAGATGCAAAGGAATATTGTTGAGGGCTCCGGGGAACCTGTTGTCCAGCTTCGCACGAAGACGCCTTTCACCCCAAGGGTATTGAAAGCTCAGATCCCCGGTAAGTATCAGTGACAACCCATAAAGCTTTATGAGGGGAAGACGGATCCCCAGGAACACTATAGCAAGTACCAAAACAACATGATGATGATGGGAGCGTCGGATGAATATTTATGTCATTGGTTCCTTTCCACCTTGGAAGGACCGCCGTACGAATGGTTCAACCGAATGCCTGAAGGAAGCATTGACTCGTGGCAAGAACTCGCCCAACGTTTCTTGACACAATTTGCGGGAAGGCACCAGTCAAGGAAACACTTCTCCCACTTACTAACGGTGAGGCAATGTAAGGAGTAAACCCTCCGGGATTTCCTGGAACGCTGGAGGCTGGAGACGGATAAGGTTGACGGCGTCGACGACGGGACCCTTATGGCTCTCCTACAGACGGTCCTCCGCACCGGGAACTTTTTAAGGAGCCTCATCATCGAACCCCCTCGCGACTAGATAATGGCCCTCCAACAGAGAGACCGGTACACAGAGGTCGAGGAGGTGGAAAAGTGCCACCAAAACCTCGAGCAGCAACGTCCTAGGGCAGATGACAAGAACCACCGGGGACCGGGAGCTCTATTCCACCAATCCAAAGGTCCAGCCCCCTCGGGTGATCGCCCCCGGCATGACCAATCCATGTCCGAGGGAGGTTACAAGAACAACCCGAAGGCCTGGGCACAGCCCGTCCTTCTGGAGCACCCTCAGACACCTCTGACACAACCCATCAACATCATTTTGGACTATGCCGAGGAAATGGGGGTGGTAAAGCGAGATTCCAGGGCACCTCAGGAGGTATACACCATCAACCCCGAGGAACCCTACTGCCGTTTCCACTAGCACCCAGGCCACCGAACCGATTACTACCATCAACTGAAGGAAGCCGTCGAGAAATTGATAGAGAGGGGTCAGCTGTCCCAATTTGTAAGGCGATACGCTCATCAAGGCCCCCCTGTGAAAGCAAGCACCTGGGTTAACCCAAAACCACCCCCCTCGGCGACTCGAAGGGTAAGAAAAGGGAGATCGGGAACCTCAGCAAGGAAGAAGGGTACAGCCAGTGCCAAGAAAAGAAGCGCCACATCCACATGATCACCGGTGGTAACACGGGGGGAGACTCCAACAGTCAGAGGAAGAATTGGGCACAATCCCATTACGTGGGGGAAGTAACTCATATGCCCCCCAATAAAGCGCTTGAGGGAGGAGCCCATTGTATTCACTAACGCCGATCCCCCCCGGGTTCTTTTCCTCATAGGGACGTGCTAGTGATCCAAAGTGAGATTAAAAACACCATTATCCACAGAACTTACGTTGACACGGGCAGCTCCATCAACGTAATGTACCTCAACACGTTCAAGGAGCTGCATTTGGAGAGGGAATCCCTTCGGCCCATCCGGACCCCTCTGCCCGGCTTCACCGAAGACACCATAGATTCCGAGGGGGTAATATCCCTCTCGGTACTCTTCGGTGATGGGCTCCATAGAGCCAAGATCAAAGTGGAGTTCGTCGTCGTCAACATCGACTGCGCCCACAACATCATCCTCGGCCGGCTTGCCCTCGAGGACTTGGAGGCAATCATCTCCATGAAGCACCTATGCCTTAAGTTCCCAGCCAAAAGGGAATCGCGTACTCGAAGGGAAACCAGAAGCTCTCACGCGCCTGCTACCTCCAAATAACAAAAAAGGTTAGTAAGGATGAGTTCCGTGTAGACACCATCACTGGAACAGTAGAAGAAGAAGAGAAGAGGCCTAGGGCGGAACCAGCTGAAGAAGTGGAAGACTTTGCGCTTGACCCTGCCAAGCCAGAGAGAGTCATAAAGATTGGAGCCAAGCTCCCCGAAGACTTGAAACTGGCATCACGGTGGCCCTCCGCGCCTACTCCATTGTTTTTGCATGGGGGCCGGAGGACATGCCTGGAATCAGCCGAGGGGTAATCACTCATCGCCTGGCGGTGGACCCTTCCTCGAAACCTGTGCAACAAAGAAGAAGATCCCTCTCGACTGAAATGAGGGACTTCATAAAGAAAGATGTCACTATGCTCCTCTCAATCAAACACATCCGGGAGGTAAAATGCCTTTCGTGGTTAGCTAACGTGGTCCTTGCACAAAAACCACCCACCTTCCGCATGTGCATGGATTACACAGACTTGAATAAGGCATGGCCTATGGACCCCTTCCCTCTACCTAACATTGACCAGCTGGTAGATGAAACGGCGGGTTGTGAAATCATGTCATTCCTCGACGCCTTCCGTGGATACCACCAGATCTTCATGCACGAGGAGGACGCCAAGAAAACGGTCTTCATGACTCCCGAAGGCATCTTCTGTTATCTTGTGATGGCTTTCGGCCTAAAGAATTCGGGCAACACTTACTCCCGAATGGTGGCAGAGTCTTTCCAGCCGTCCTAGGGTGCACAATGGAGGCGTACTCCGACGACATGATCGTCAAAAGAAAACGATCAACCAGCCACCCCGAGGACCTCATGGAAATTTTCGCCATCATGCAAAAGTTCAACCTTCAGTTGAACCCGAAGAAATGCACCTTCGGCGTACAAGGAGACAAGTTTTTGGGCTACATGGTTAGCCGAAGGGGTATTGAGGCCAACCCTGAGAAAATCCAGGCCATCATTAACATGGAGCCTCCACGCAATGTGAAGGAAGTACAGAGGCTGACAGGCCGATTGGCGGCCCTCAATCGCTTCCTGTCAAAATCAGCGGAAAAGTCCCTCCCCTTCTTCCAGATTATGAGGAAGACCGCCGGCTTCCAATGGACAAAGGAGTGTCAGGTAGCCTTCGACGAGTTGAAGGAGTATTTACAATCTCCCCCGGTGCTCTCCAAGCCCAAGGCTGGAGAGACATTATATCTCTACCTGGGCGTCAGTCCCGCGACCATCAGCTCAGTCTGATTCGGGAGGAAGACAGCATTCAACATGCCATCTTCTATGTCAGCAAGACCTTCAAGGAGGTGGAACTCGGGCATTCTCCTATGGAGAAGACAGTACTAGATATCGTTTGGACCTTCAAGAAGCTAAAACATTACTTCCAAGCCCATCCGGTCCAGGTCCTCACGCACCAACCCCTCGGCGCATTGATGTGGATTCCCACCAGCTCCCCCCAAATGGTGAAATGGGCCATATTCCTAAGCCAATACAACATTGAAATCCGTGTGAGGCCTGCCATAAAAGGCCAAGTCCTGGCAGATTTCGTGACGGAATGCACCGTGAGGTCAGCTGAGCTAGAAGAGCCCTCAGCACAGGGGGATGAATGGTGGATTCTCTACGCAGACGGGTCCTCGGCAACAAAAGCATGTGGAGGGGGCGTGATCCTCATCACGCCCGAAGGCTTCCGTGCCTACTACGCCATCCAAAGTTTCCAACAACGAAGCAGAGTATGAGGCCCTCCTCTGTGGCCTTCGGCTGACGGCCAACCTCAAAGCAAGGATGATCCACGTAAAGTGTGATTCTAAGCTAGTAGTTGGCAAGATCTCGGCGAGTATGAGGCAAAGGAAGGAAGAATGAAGCAGTACAGGGAAGTGGCCAAAGAATTGCTCAAGGTATTTGAGGCTCACTCCATCACTCAAATACTGAGGGCTCAAAATTCTGAGGCCGACGTCTTATCCAAACTCTCAGATGAGTCTCCGAAACACCTCTCCAAGATTGCAAGAATAGAGGAACTCAACCTCTCAAGCATACACGCCAGCCCTGTCATGGACATACAACAGAGACCGGAAGACTGGATCTCGGACATCGCCAATTACATCACTACCGGGCAATTACCCGATGATGAAGACCGCCAAAAATTAGCCAAGCTGAGGGCTCCCAGCTACACCCTAAAAAACAGAAGGCTTTACAAACGATCCTACAATGGCACGTTACTCCGATGCCTTCATTAGGATGAAGCCGAAGTTGCGATGGAGGAAGTGCACAGTGGCACTTGCTCAGCTCACCACGGACTCTTCTCAATGTCCCGAAGGCTTATAGTCCAGGGCTACTTCTAGCCTACGATGGCCCGAGATTGTGCAAATCTTGCCCGAAGGTGCGCCGCCTGTCAACACTTTCAGAAGGCTCCTGGAAGGCCAGCGATTAACTACGCCCCAATCAGCAGAGGGGTACTTCTAACAACAGGTACATCATCGTGGCAATACACTACTTCACCAAATGGGTGGAGGCGGAGCCCCTCGCCAGCATTACTAAGGCTAGGTGCCGCCATTTTGTTCTCAAAAACATCCTCACAAGGTTCGGTGTCCCCCAACAAATCATCTCCGACAATGGTACTCAATTTGAGGCAGTCCCCTTCTGCGCCCTCCTGGAGGCATGGGGCATCAAACACGCCTTCTCATCAGTTGCCTACCCTCAAGGCAACGGCCAAGTTGAGAACGCCAACCGCACAATACTAGAAGGCTTAAAGAAAAAGTTCGTTCCTGAGAGTTTCAAGTGGGGGACTACGTCCTGCAAAGTAGGGAAGCCAGCCAACCAACCGAAGGAGGAAAACAGGCTCCTAAGTTTGAAGGCCCCTACATTGTGACAGCCATCATCAAGCCGGGGACTTACAAATTACAACGCCCCGACGGGACTGAGGTCCCCAGGCACTGGAACTTGCACCACTTAGTAAAGTTTTATCAGTAATACAATGTAGGAGAGGCCAAGCCCTCAGATGATCCCCTCGGCCCAAGGCCACTGTTTTAATGAACACAAGTTTGCTCTATCTCGTGTACAAAACCCCCGGTACCAAGTACTAGGGAATTGCCTACAGGACAACCATACCCACGAACAAGAAACACCAAGTGTTTTCAGCTAAAAAGTAATGACGCCCTCGGTACCAAGTACCGGCGAGCCTTCGTCGATTATAACGCCAAGCGTTTTTCGACACATATCGAACCCCTCGGTACCAAGTACCAGTAATGACCTCGTCGGTTAAAACACCAAGCGCTTTACGCTACTCCACACTTCATACTCCTTCTCTTTAAAAAAATGAAGGCGTCACCTATCGGTCCCGGAGGTACCAAGTGCCCCGGCCATTTGCGACTAATATGCAAATAAAATCCTACCTTGAAACGCTTTCTGAGCCATTACCCCAAGGAAATGGCAGGCAACAGACTATGTCTCGGGCCCAGGATTAGACTTTCATGAACCAAACGCTTCCCGTGCTATCTCCTAAGGGGAAGCAGGCAATGTCTCGGGCTGAGGGAATGACTTTCAAAACCGAGACGCTTTCCGCGCCATCCCCCAAGGGGAGGCAGGCAACAGACTATGTCTCGGGCCGAGGAAACAACTCTCAAACCCCTCAAAACCCAGAAGGTTAAAACCAAGGGGGAGCCAACAACTTATATCGTTGCCTCCCGCACAGACCAAGTCTCCCCAAGAAACCAAGTGTCTTGAAGCCTCCCCTCACCCTTTAAAAAAAGGGGGTGAAGGAGAGTAGATTCAACGAGCAATCAATGAATACAAGTTTCACAGTCTACAACGGAACACCCTTCAGCAACAAACCAGAAGGTTTCTTACAAGCAAACCGTAAGTTCGCCTTTGATCATTGGTCCTTATCCCGAAGGCTCCGATTCAACAGGTGTTCCTAAAATTCTACCAAGTCCACACTTTGGAAGCCCTCGGCACATAAGTCCACATCCCTACAGCCTCCGGAAATACTATCAACATCATGAGGTCCTATTCTGCAGGAGACTACTGACTTGAAAACTCAATGGAAATTTTTCTATGTCCACCACTTAAGGCCCCCCGGCATCAACGGAGGGGGCTCACAACTCAAAGGAACTCTATATACCGAAGGCTTGGGGGCAATTTTTCTTCAAGCCCCTTATTGCCCGACGGCCCTACCATATTTTGCTAAAGGGAAATTGCCTGAAAACTGCTATAAGACGAGGGCAAGTTCATGACACCTCCCAGAAAATTTACTAAGTCCACCACCCCAGATACCCCGACGGGAAGGTAAAAGGATGTCTGTTTCACACAACTAAAGGAAGACTTTAATTAAGGGCCCAATGCTGAACATTACTGAGAAAATTTCCTAAGTCCTAAACAATTGGCCATCGGTCAACTCACGATACAGACATACATTCATAAAACTGTGAAGAAAGCACAAAGGAAAGCGAAAGCAATCATTCAAGAACATTCTAAGCGAATTCACACATCAAGAGCCCAGAGGCATTCGGTCAAAGTCATTCAAAACAAAAGTGCTACATTGTTTACAAACACAGCTGAAGCCGAGGGACAACTAAGATATTACAAAATGCAACACTAAGGAAAAATTCCTAAGTATCTACTACTTGAACACCCTCTTAAGGCTTCAGAGTAGCATCCCCTACGGCCTCATCATCGTCGTCCTGTCCTTCTTTCATCAACACGGAGTCCTCAAGGTCCGGCCTCTCGACATCCGAAGGGAGGGGGATTCTAACGTCTGGCTGAAGGGGGGGAGGCCATAGGCTGCCGGGTCAAACTCCTTCAGACCTACCCCAACATGCCGGGCAAGCCTCCGATAGACGAGGGCTTGAGTAAAGAACTCACCCCCTGTGCGAGATATGCCCAGATATAACAGTCGAATAATCTAAGAATATTGATAAGAATTTAAACAGTAGAAGAGAAATTCAACATCAACTTACACCGTGTATTCATAATGATGATTCGATGAAGAACAATACATGGTACTCAAACGTATAAGCTAGAGAGAGAAATTCTAGTCTACTGGCTCTACAGAGAATAATATGCGGAATAGAATGTGTAGAGATATAGAGAGCAGATTCGGCCATCCCTACCTGTATTTATAGGAGAGATGCTCGAACTGCCTATTACAATTAGGAAACAATATGGGCCGTGTGTGGGCTATGTAGAGCATTTAAATCAGGCCTAATTCTCTCTCAGCTAATCTAATTAAATACAAAGACTCATTAATTAAATTACAATTAATTTGAACACAATAAAATAATATTCTAACATTCTCCCCCTTTGTGTTCAAATGTCGATGAAGCGTGGATTATCTTTGAGTCTTGTACAATGACTTCCGATAGCCAAGAATGACTTCATAATGTCTGAGATGACTTCTGAATTGTAGTCTGAATCTTATGGCTTCGACAAAGTCTGTAATGAGAGCAGCTTGGATCGGGTCATCTGGATTCTTGGATTTTAGTAGCTTGATCGCAGCTTCTCCCAGATGGTCTTCAATTATTCTAAGTGTTCCATCGCAGTACTTGTGAATTTCGCTCATGAGTAGACCTCGCTTGATGCCCTTGTAGTCTTTGTAGATGAGTCCTATCTCGGGTTCTGTTACGATGGTGCCTTCTTCAAGACTTTCAATCCATTTAGCTCTATTCCTTGGAGCACTCATGTTAACTTTTGGAAGATTGTTCTCTATGGACATTTGCAAATCAAAGAGACAATAATATTTGACTTGTTGCATCATGAATCTCTTGAGTGCATTTAGTCCTAGGTCGTTTTCCTTTTGAGATAAATATGGAAAATTGACAAATCTGTAATAGTAGAATAGCTGAATGAGATCTTCTTCAACAACGTAGTACAGATCAACTTCGGATGCTCTTTGAATCATTCCATTTTGTCGTTCAAACTCAAAGATCGGATAGAATGTTTTGCCAATGTTGTGATCTCTATTGCTTTAATCCCTATGATAGGTGAATCAGCGTGCTTAGTCAATCTCTTTCGGTGTCCATATGGATCATTCTGATCAGCAGACATATTTCCCAGCATCCAAATGTGACCGGAGGCATCTGTTCCTTTCAAATGTTCTAGTCCTCATAGCTCAAGCTCGTCAATATTCTTGATTCCTTTCTCACTTCTCCAAATTCGTGGTCTCAGGTCTTCTTGGTATGGAACAATGATCTTGACGTTTTCCCAAGGTGTTTCAAACCAGTTTTCTATATTGGAATCACCTGGGCATATCTTGATTAGATCTTTGACAATGTGAAAATCAGGAAGTGGATCATCGTAGAATTCTCCTTGAGCATACTCTTCAGGTCAAAGTCCCATTAACTTTTCTGCAGTAGTTTTCTTGATTTCTCGAATGAAATTTAGCTTCTTAAGAGCATCTGCGTTGTTCAGCTTCTGAAGTTTATCTTTCTCATTGTCTTCAATCCATTCTAGCAATATCAGATCAACAGCTTTCTCTTTGAGTTCATTTTCCTTTGGCTTTGAAGACGATGGTTGATAGGATTGAGGTTGATGAGATTGAGGACTCGCTGAAGTGGCAGTAGATCTAGGCTTTGCAACCTGTGGGATTTGTGTAGTTGTAACCGGAGGGACAAATGTGGGTAATGTAACACCGGAGTCACAAAGACTTACCGTTTTCATCATACTAGAGATGAACTCGTTCTGATGGCCTGAAAACAAAGGTGATTCATATGTTGCATTGTCAGGTCTTCCTTCCAATCCTTGGTCAACATCCATGTAAGATGAGCCTATAGAACTTCTCGAGAGGACACAAAGTCCTGGCTCAGTGTTAATGGGCTCGGAAAGGTAATAAACGATTAAGGCTAGTGAGTCGTTTGGTGCGGTGGCGGGTGAGGGTTCAGGTTGAGAAGATGTAGATGGAATGATAGATGGAGATGTGGTTTGCTCACAAGCACGTTGCCTTTTCTCCCCCTCATGATGATCCGAATCATCGGTGTCATCATGTTTACGCTTAGGCAAGCGTTCTTGATCACGGAAAGAGGCGGTATGAATGAATGGAGGGATGAGGGCTAAGATGTTACGTACTTGGATAAGGTGAGATGGGAGATTGGGTTCGTCTAGGAGTCTGTTAAGGAAGTACTCAGATAATTCAATGATGTTCATTTGGGTATGGTCAGGGTTTGAGGTAGATGGTGTGAATGTGGGTATGATGGAGGTGGGTGTGATGGCAGATGAAAGAGTTCCTATGGAGGGAGTTGGGTGTGATCCTTGGTCTGCTACGCCTGTTGGGACTACAGGACGTAGGTCTTGTAAAAGTGAAAGTTTGAAGGCTAGAAGTTCAGACCTTAGATCCTCCCTAGTTAAACTAGCAAAAGAAGAAAAACCTGATCTAAATGATGTATCAGTTCTCACAGCATCACTAAGAATAGCGGTGCTATGGCCTGCTGGGGAGCGTAGTGTGACAGGACTTCCAACCATCATTGGCGTACCTCTGGTTGTTAAGACAGGTGGTAATGAGCCTGTATCAGTGTGTGCAGAAGTAGAAGGTTGTGCCCTAAAAAATGATAAAAAATCTGGGAATGTGGACACATGACCTAACGTGCATTGGGTAGCAGTGTGGGGCGGTTCACCGATGGGTTCCCCTTGTTGGATTGAAACAACCATCTGTTGGGAGATGGTTGACTGGTCTTGGCTTGGCTCACTTTGCGCTATTGAACTCAATGTAGCGACTTCTACCCGGGAACTGACAACGTCAGAACCTGTACCTATGGGCTGAGTTCGGATTATTTCAGTGACTGGGGATGATGAAACAATAATAGCACTAGAGCAGGAGACATCAGCTCTCTTGGACTGAGTCTCACCTGCCCTCTTTTTGGTCTTAGTCACTCTCGGACCCTTACTTCCACTCGGTTTTGATTTCCCTTGGGTAGACACGGTGGGATTTGACTGCGTCGTAGGGACAAAAGAGATACTAACCTTGTATTCAGTAACATATGGATCATTGGGAGCGGCTAGATTGAGTAGAGCATCAGGATTTTGCATTGGCCGCATCTCAGGAGTATTGTCAACATTCTTGAAGTGAATTAGCTGAGGAATTTCTTGCAGCTCTATTGGTGGCCTTGGTGGAATGTTGGCATCTTCTTTCATGAAGCGGTCGATCATAATTGAGAACCAACGTACATATGAGATGTACTTGGTCTTCTTGTTTGATGCCCTTGTGTTCAGTTGCTCTAAGATTTTGAGCCAGACCAGCTGCGCCCAATCATAATTCTTTGAAAACATCACTCTGTGGACAAGCTTTAGAATGTGAATGTTGCATTGGTCATGGCCTGCTTGCTTGGATGAGAGGCACTTGTTTAGAATGGCAAAGAGAGTTTTCCACGGCCAGAGCAGCTTGTTGATTATGAATTGAGAAGATGAGGTTAGAGGTGGAAGATGGCCTGTTTTGAGCATGTCAGAGAAGATTGTGGGCGGATCAGGGAACGGGTCGTATTCAGATGATATGGGTAGGTGAAGTAGGGTACGGAATGTATTTTGGGTGATGGTGATGGTGGAATTGACTAGTGTGGCTTGGAGAGTGGGTGTGGGATTGTTAGTGGTATGCATGGTTCCCCAGAGCTGTCAGAGATAGATCTTTGGAGCTTTGACAGAAAGGGTGAGTGCGGGCCACAATGGGTGTCATTTGAGTATAGAAACCATCACCTTATCTTGACACTTGAGCACAGTTGGATCCAACAAATAGTTATTGTCTTTAATGTCGATCCAACTTTCCATTGGGTACACTTCCTCCTCGAATTGAAAGACCATTATGCCTGAATTACACAGATGAAAACACTTAACGTTAGAAAGCAGTTGGTTTTGGGCTTGGTCAATTGGGCTTGGTTGATTTGGTTTAGGATAAATGGGCTTTAAGAATTCGAGTGAGTTTATTTGAGTAAGGCTTGAAAGAACTCGGGGGAAAGGCTTTTAAGACTTCGGGTAAAGGGATTTCGGGTAAAGGGATATGGG
This sequence comes from Cuscuta europaea, assembly GCA_945859875.1. Lineage (NCBI taxonomy): Eukaryota > Viridiplantae > Streptophyta > Magnoliopsida > Solanales > Convolvulaceae > Cuscuta > Cuscuta europaea. Next base: position 8,614,447 of record CAMAPE010000006.1, read on the forward strand.
TTAAAGGGATTTCAGGAGAGGAATTTCGGGAGAGGGATTTCGGAATTATGTTTTTCGGATGGGATCTCGGTAGCCCTTAAATGACAAGGTTCCGGGTAAAAAAAAAATTCCGGCATAGGATCTCGGAGGCCCGGTTTTAGGAATTTCGGGTAATGAATTCGGGACAGGGGAATCTGGGTTGAAGATTTTGGGTAACGGTTTCGGATCTCAGGTAAGGGATATTTCGGGAAGAGGATTTCGGCTGTGGTTCGATTTCCGAGATTGGGATGGTGGTTGAGATTTCGAATGGGAATTCGGCTTAAGAAACTTAAAGTTTCAAAATTAACGTTTTAGACCTTCCGAATTCTTGGTTATAGAGAATGAACTTTGGCTAAAGGTTGAGAATGGAAGATTATTAGCAACCGAAGGTCGCTGGTTAAGAAGATGATTATGACGATGGCGAGGGGGTTGCGTGGTGGTTTTCCGGTTTTCTCGTCGTCGTTTTACTGAGTACCTGCAACACACAATGATCATATATACACATGCAAATAAATAAAACAAAAATAATAACCTTGAAGAGAGCCGAACGAAGAAGAAACGAAGAAGATGAAGAATGATGGAGAGCTTGAGTGCAATGAAAATTTTAAGAAGTGGAGAGGGAGAAAAAAATCGTTTAAAGGGCTTTAAGTACCCGCGGAAAAGAGGAAAAAAATCTCTTTGGGTTTTCTGAATTTGGAAACTAACTCGATTTAACTGACTCAAAGATCCTAAACTGACTTAAATTAAAAAAATAATTTTGGGATATTCTATAATTTAAGAAAAAAATTGCGGATACTAAAAGAAATTAAATTACCCCCCCCCCCCCCCCCCCCTCAATTATAGCACTCTGACCAGACTAATTTTGTTCCCGCTCAATGTTTGCACACTTTAGGGAAACAGACTGACAGACCAAGAAACTGACTCACTAAAAATAAAAACTGACACGACACACACAAAAAAAATAAAAAAATAAAATAAAATAAAAGCTCCCCCTATACTTGTGCATGGCTTTAAAACTCCAAATTCAGCATTCCCAGTTTAGAGACCAGGAACTGAAATCTTTTCTCGTCCAGAGCTTTTGTGAACAGATCAGCCAATTGAAGCTCAGTGCACACAAAGTATAGGTCAACATGACCTTTTTCAATATGATCTTTGATGAAATGGAATCTCAGGTCAATGTGCTTAGTGCGAGAATGATGAACTGGGTTGCATGAGATAGCAATCGCACTTTTTGAGTCACTGTAAATTGGAATGTGGTCAAAGTAGAATCCAAAGTCACGTAGTTGAGTCCTCATCCATAGTACTTGTGAACAACAACTAGCAGCAACAACATATTCAGCCTCTGCCGTAGATGTGGACACATAATTTTGCTTCTTTGAGGACCAACAGACCAGCTTTTCTCCAAGAAATTGAGGACTACCAGAAGTACTCTTTCTGTCCATTTTACATCCCGCGAAAACCATGTAAGTGAATGCTATCTGATCAAATGCAGTCTCCTTAGGATACCAGAGTCCTAGATTAGGAGTTCCATTCAGATAACGAAGAATTCTTTTCACAGCAAGCAGATGGGATTCCTTTAGATTTGCTTGAAAGCGAGCAGAAAGACAAGTAGCAAACATAATATCAGGTCGGCTTGAGGTCAGATACAACAATGAACCAATCATTCCCCTATAAGAGGTAACATCAACAGGCTTTTCCGATGGATCAGTATCAAGTTTACAAGCAGGAGTCATCGGGTTTTTCACAGGGGTGCTGTTCTCTTGACTGTATCTCTTTAGCAAATCATGAATGTACTTGGACTGATGAATGAAAATTCCGTCAGGCAATTGTTTAACTTGTAGTCCAAGAAAGAAATTCATTTCACCCATCATGCTCATTTCGAACTTAGATTGCATCAGACTTCCAAATGCAGTGCATTGTGCCGGATCAGTGGAACCAAAACTGATGTCGTCAACATAGATCTGAACCAAGATGATGTCAGACCCATGACGCTTGATAAAGAGAGTAGTATCAATTGTTCCTTTTGAAAAGCCAAAATCAACCAGGAAATCAGACAGTTCCTCATACCAAGCTCTTGGGGCTTGTTTGAGTCCATACAAAGCTTTATCCAGACGATAAACGTGATCTGGATATTTCTTACAGATGAAGCCTTCTGGTTGATCCACATAAACTTCTTCTTTCAAGATCCCATTCAATAATGCTGTTTTGACGTTCATTTGATAGATGGTGAAGTTTTTTTGTGTGCCGCATAAGCCATGAACAGTCGAATGGCTTCAATGCGTGCAACTGGAGTGAACGTCTCATTGTAATCAATACCTTCTTGTTGATTGTACCCTTTCGCAACTAATCAGGCCTTATTGCGAATCACAATCCCGTCTTCATCCTTCTTGTTCTTGAATATCCACTTAGTGCCTATGATTGATTTTCCAGGGGACCGAGGCACAAGTGACCAGACTTTCAGTCTTTCAAACTGATTGATTTCTTCTTGCATGGCAATTATCCAATTAGGATCAGCTAACGCTTCGGTGACATGAGTAGGCTCAGTTTGACTTAGAAAATAAGAAAACATACATTTATTCTCGGTAGCAGATCGTGTGCACACTCCACTTGAAGGATTTCCAAGTATGAGATCAGGTGGATGAGCACGTGTCCATTTTCTAACACGAGGGAGCGTTTGAGCATTATTATTGGGTTGCTGATCAACATAAGGGTTATCAGCATGAGGAACAGATGAGGATGTAGGATCAGTGGGCGGAGGTGATGAAGTTTCAATTTCAACAATGGTTGCAGAAGATGATGGAATTGATACGGGAGAAGGAGTTGCAGATGTAGATGTAGTAGTGGGTGGAGGAGATGGATCATGTGATTGTGGATTCTCGTAAATTTGGTCAAATAGATGATCGAGATCCACTGAGTCGGAATCGGGTGAGGGAGATGAGGCGGGTAGTTGTGCTAGAACACCAGTGATATCGGGTTCTGAACTGGTGTGTCCAGAAGCATGTTCTTCTCTCTCGTCAAAGGTCACATTGATGCTTTCAATGACCTTCTTTTTGTCTCTGATGTTCACTCGGTAAGCTTTAGAAGTGGAGGAGTAGCCAATAAATACGCCTTCAAAAGCTTTTGGATCAAATTTGCTTCGATCATCCCTTTTGTGAATAGAGGTCCTGTTCTGAGTGAAGCAAGCAGTGTTGATAGCTTCAGCCCAGAAAACATGTGGAAGTTTGGAATGGATCGACATGGTTCTTGCAGCTTCAACAAGAGTTCTGTTCTTTCTTTCTACCACCCCGTTCTGCTGTGGGGTCTTTGCTGCAGAGAATTGTTGAATGATGCCTTGAGTCTCATAGAATTCACTGAGTTTATGGTTCTTGAACTCCGTGCCGTTGTCAGATCGTATGAAGAGAATTGTTTCCTGCAGTAGATTATGTGTTGTTCGGATGAAGGTGATGATTATGTCTGTCGTCTCGTCTTTGGAGCGTAAGAACCGGATCCACGTGTATCTTGAGTAGTCATCTACTATTACCAGGACATATTTCTTCCCATTGATACTTTGTGTACGCATGGGCCCACAAAGATCCATGTGAAGCAATTCAAGAGGGCGAGTAGTAGATGCTGTCATTTTCTCCTTGTGAGAAGCTCTTTTCATTTTTCCAAGTGCGCAAGAATCACACAGATGATCACATTTACTCTACAATGCTGGCAGACCAATAACAAGCTTCTTCGATGACAATGTATGTAGATCACGGTAGTTCAGATGAGACATCATCTTATGCCACAGTTGATTGAGTTCAGAGGACGCTCTAGACAGCAGGCAGACGTCTATATTGGGAAAGAAAGTTTTCAGCACAATGGTGTAGAGACCAAATTTGCGTCTACACCTCAGAATGGTGTCCCCTGATCATCCTTCACACAACACTTGTTAGCTTGGAATATGACTTTCATTCCCTTGTCACAGAATTGACCAATGCTAAACAAGTTGTGTGTCAAACCGGCAACATAAGAAACGTCTTTGATAGTGACCCTGCTGTTGCAGATATCTCCAAATCCAAGGATAGGAGCAGAGTCACTGTTTCTAAATCTAACTTTCCCTCCAAACTTATCAACGTAGTTGCTCAACAACTCTTTCTTCCCAGTCATGTGTGTGGAGCAACCTGAATCTAAGTACCACACATGACTGACCTGCAAAATTAAGCAGCCTTAGGTACCCATTTAAGGATGGGTCCATCCTTTTGATGTGAAGAAAGATTCGAATTAGAAGTGGTTAGTTTTTGTTTAGGAACCCAGACTTGTTTGATCTTTTGAAATTTTTCACTTGAATTCTGGAACTGTGATTGAGATTGTTTATGACTTGTGAAAACTTTCTCTCTTGTCAATCTTTTGAAGTGTTTAACCGAATGCACCTTTAAAGGATAGTGTAAATAAGAACCTCCACAGAAAGAGAAAGTAACACATTCATTTAAACCATTCATATCACACATGTCACTTTTGGAGAAAGGAGAATTTAAATTTCCACGCTTAAAAACATCACTTGAATGGGAATAAATTTTAGAATAAGAAGTAGAAGCAAACTAAGAAGAATTGTCTGAAACACAACTAGAGGATATAGCAGAAGAACTAGAACGAAAACAATTTTTAAATCTATTACAAGACTTTTCCACAAAATTAAAGATTTTGGAGATCTTCTTTGAATGTTCATGTCTTGTATCCTTCTTCACTGCTATCTTGGGAATCCAGGTCATTCTTCCTGCACTTGATTTAGAAAACGCTTTCCCTGTGTTTGGAGCAGATGATGAGGTTCTTTTCTTTTCAAAATGATTTTTCTTATTAATCTCATCAGAAGAAGAAGTTTCAGGAGTTTTAGTGCCTTGAGAGGAATCATATGTTAGCTCAGCAATTTTCTTTAAAAGATCTTCCTTTTCAAGTTTAAAATTTTCTCGTTCTTTTTCAAAATCATTGTGAAGATCGGCAATTTTCTTAATTAATGGTGGTATGTGCGGAACAGAAACATTTGAAGTATATGCTTCTTTCTCCGTTGATTCAGATTGATTCTCGGGTGGAAAGAAAGTTTTGTAGTCATCATATAAAGGAATTTCTCTAGTAGCACAGCTGTCATTTATGTCACGCCCCGGACCTAGCCGGACACGTCAACAACCCGCCGTACAGTACGAATAGTCAACCGCAGTTCAACTCATCCATACTATACAAGGCGTCATGAATATCATTCACACATAGTACATCCATAAACAAACATAATGTAAAATATTCATTTAAAGCAGCGGAAACAATATTACAAGTGTTCAAGCCACACTTGGCATCATTAGACATACAAGCCCCCAAATAATTATTTAGGAAATAATATCCATGAGCATTATTATAATTGTTTTGAAACTGAAACGGAGGAAGCACGAACCACGTCTTCTCTCCTAGATCTTCCCGAAGCAACGGGCCCTGGTAGCAAGCTCAACTCCTACCCGAAACTGTGAGGTGGCCTCCCCCGTGAAGGGGAGGTCAGTACTTGGAAGCATTTGACAAGTACAATGACAACTATACTAAGTATAATCAATGTTTCAATTTCTAAGACCCTCAATCTAGGGTGGTATTATATTATAGGCCATAACCCTCGGTTACCCCTCTTTAAAAATATACTTACTTTATATAGAGTCAAGTAGTTGGCCCGTGGCCCATATTCGTTTTTGAAATGCCCACCCCTATTTCCCCGTGACTACTAGTCACGATTGTTATAACCTTCGGTAAATTATATTACCGTCATGGGGCATTTCTTAATTACATTATTTAGCCATCATGGAGCCTCACTCAATCTTATTATCATACCGTGCTAGAGCCTCGCCCTTAGCCATCTACATTTATGCTAGAGCCTCGCTCTTAGTCATCAACATTAGGCTAGAGCCCCGCTCTTAGTCAACCTACCTTCATACTAGAGCCTCGCTTTTAGTCATCTACATCTGGCTAGAGCCTCGCTCTTAGTCAATCTACATTTATGCTAGAACCTCGCTCTTAGTCATCTACATCTGGCTAGAGCCTCGCTCTTAGTCAAACTATATTTATGCTAGAGCCTCGCTCTTAGTCATCTACGTCTGGCTAGAGCCTCGCTCTTAGTCAATCTACATTTGTTAGAGCCTCGCTCTTAGTCAAGTTATTCGATTCCTAAGCCAATTCTATGCCTAGAATCATTTTACCTTGAGTAGCCTTTAAGGCCTACTCCTAACATATCTTAGAGCTCATACATTCCGACCCTTAAGTATCTCTTAGGACTACTTGAGGCATCTCTATTCACAATCCTATCTCTTAGGATTAATTTCATCATTTATTTATCTCAATCTCCCGACTAGTATTTCAATACTAGTCGGATAATCTTAGAACAACCAAGTTCTTAATTCATAACCAACATTTCATTCCAATTGATTTTCCAATCCAAATACAATTTAATCTCAATATCAAGAATATCACTTTTATCCATTCATGAATTCTATACATGAAGTAAAAGTATATTTTATCACAATATTTTCATAGTTAATTCCATTATCATGCCATCACTTTCATATCACATAATCATACACAATTTCTCCCAAATTTGTATATCATGCTTCATTTACTCATAAACAATAGTATTTTCATTTAGGCATTATTAATCATTAATAATCCATGAAAATCACATTTAACAACTTTAGGTAATCTTACGAAATTAACTCACTAATTATAAACAATATAGCCAGTCATCCTCACCTTATGATGTGCTCAACTAGCTGCCCTAGCAAAGCCCCTCGATCCGTCCTCGTTCTAGGCCGATCGGAGATGAAGAATCTGGACAGCAGGTGAAAGCGGCTTTCACGAAAGCCGGGCGGCTTTCGGGCTCTGCTACACGAGACAACCTCTTTTACTTGGCGGTTTCCAGCGATTTCAACTCCTATCGATTCAACGATTCTTCTAGGTTAAATACCAACACTTTATATCATTTTTCTACACATTTAAACGTGTAGAACATCCCCTAGAATCCATCATATGATTTCTATAAAATCATATACGAAAAATATATTAAACGCAAGAACAAGAACCGGGGCTATGAAATTCTTACCGCTAGGCTTTGTTTTCTAACGGATTCGCTTCTCTTCTTGGCCTCCCTTTCTCCCTGAGCTCTAGCTTGGTATGGAGCTCTCTAAGGAACTCTTCAATCTCCCGTATAGCCTCTCAAATGAGAGGATAAGAGACCCCCCCTCCCTTATCTTTCTATTTTTAGAAAGTTGGGCCAATTTAGTTGGGTCGGGTTCGCGGGCTGCTCTTTTTAATTTACTCCGACCCAAATGAATTTTATTCGTTTACTTATATTATTTTAGGCTAGTAGACCTCAATAGATCGATCCTAAAATGTGTTGGATATTCCTCTCCAATGTTACGGGCTTAAACCCCTTTACCTTTCTATTATTAGAAAGTGGCTCGAAAAGTCTCCTTATTTTATTCCTTCACCTTTTTCCCGGCCCAAACATTCGTATATAACTTATTTCCTTATCTTTGGGCTTTTAACTAATTTTAACGTGGTCCAAGAATATACTAGTTAGTCCCTTCCCGTTTTCTTTAGGGTCCGACACACAATATAATTAATCGGTATTAATTTAATCAATTAATCATTTCTCATATGATTAATATTTTTGTAACTAGTTTTCAAAATGAATAAATATTCACGAACTTAACTAGTCATCCTCATCGACATTGGTATTTGTAATTTCTATTAAATTTTAATATTAATGGATAAATTAATTCCAGTTCAAATTGGGAGCGGTGTCACAATTTAAAGCAGTGTAATTGTAATTAACTTCAGCTCTAGTTCTAGTTTTCCTTTTCTCTTCCTCTTCCTCAATTGTTTCAGCCTCACCAGTAAATTTCATAAGTTTGGTTAGCCCATATTCATATATTTGATGTCATACAAATGGGGGCAATTAACCTTTTTCAAATTTTCAGGGTTATTAAAACCAAGACCTGATTTTGGATTGTAAAACTTGGTGTCTCTAGGATTATTGTTGAGCAAAAAGACAGTTTGTTCAGATTGTCCTCTCTTAGCCTGAGTGTCTTCTAACTTCTTGATTTTAGCATAAAGATGACCGCGTTCATTGTTAATCATGTCAAATTTAGTAACAGCTTCAGAACGTTCTCGTTTAAGGTCATCTCATTCCTTAGTTAGGTCAGAGATAGATTTCTTAAGTTTACTTACTTCTAACTCTAAGTGTGAGACCCTATCGCGTGAATCTTTTAAGCGAACATTTTGATGTGCTCCTTCAACCATGAGTTATTCTAGAACTTTAGTGTTATTGATGTGTCTATCCTCAAGTTCCTTAACTTTGTTTTTCTCTCTTTAGAGAAGAGATGAGTTCAGTTATCTTTTCACATTGTTTGGAAATAATAGAGTTTAGATTACTTACCTCGTTCTCAGCAGATGAAGAGGCATTGAATTCTTCTTCTGAGTTGTCACTGTCACTTTCAGAGTTTGTCACTTTCACCATTAATGCCAAATTCTCTTGCTCACTTTCATTAGTTTCCTCAAGCCAGCTTTCGTGTTCAGCCATGAGGACCACTCCTTGCTCTCTTTGTTTGACCAATTGAGCTTTTTGCATGTAGTAGTTGAAATCCTTCTTCTTGGTAGATCGACATTCTTTGGCAAAGTGACAAGGTTTCCCGCATTTGAAGCACTTCATTGAATCACTACTCACAGCTTTATCTGATGGTCTGCTAGCCTTGTCCGGATAGTTTGAAGAAGTTCTTTGCTTGTTATTTGTGGCTGGATTTATGAATCTTGTGAACTTCTTGTTTATCTTTCTTATCATGGTTGTTAACAAAGCTAGCTCCTTCTTTAGTTCATTGATCTCAGGGTCAGAATCAGACATGTTCTTCTCATCATCGGATGAATCAACTTCAAAGGAAATTTTGGGAATTTTTTCTTTCTTTTTCTTTTCAGTTGATAGGAGAGCAAATGTATCAATGAAGTTCTTTCCTTTTGAAGAGTTGACTTTTTCGCGTATATCCTCAGAGAATTCTCCTAGACAGTCGTAAAGATTGTGAATGGTTAGCTCATCTAGGTCTTTATTTTGTCTGATTCGTTTGGCGGTTTTCTTCCATTCGGGTTTGAGAGATCTCAGGAAGCGAAAGTTGACTTCCATATTGGTTTTCCGAATGTTGATCTTTTTCATTTCGTTAAGGACCATCAGAAAGCGTTGATATGTGTCTTCCAGCTCTTCATCAGATCTAGCCTTAAAAGAGTCATATGCAGTCAAAGTGTGAGCTCTTTTGGGTTTGATTCCAACATCGGTGCCTTGCATGATCTTATGAATCTCATCCCATAAGTTTTTAGCAATGGTAAGACTATCGATTTGCATAAACAAATCATTTGGGATGGCTTGAAGCAGATAAGTGGCAGCTAGAAGATCGGCTTTGGCTCTGAGTTTTCTTCTTCAGTGTAGTTTTCCTCTCTTTTCAGATTTCTTTGTGCAGGAGTGGGAGGGTTAAATGTGGTATTTTCATGAACAACAACCCATACCTCGATGGGTCCTTCTTCTAGACATTTAAGAATATTCTTCCCGTTTTCCCTACTTCTGATGAAGTTCAAGAATCTGACTTTCCATACTGCGAATTCTCCTCTTCTGAGCAGAGGAGGTCTGGAGTCGCTTCCAAGAGTATATGCTTCCATGACTGTTGTTGATCTTAAGGTGAGAACTGTTCAGAGGAAATAAGATTTCGGAACTATTTTAATGAAAATTTCGGGTGTCCGAAATTATGAATTCGGAATGCTGATTTCGGAGCTAAATCTCGGATCCTGATTTCGGATTTCCAAAATTGTGGATAATCTCGGAAGATGAATTTCGGAACTGATGTCGGATAGTTATTACGGGTTTCCAAAATTAGAAACTCGGGTGACCTGCGGATTCTAAGATTTCGAAGCTTCGAAGTTCAAAATTTCGGACCAGCTTAAGATTTCGGATATGCGAAATCTTTAGGATTTCGGATCAGCGAGATTATGGTAACTTCAAATTGTACTGGGATTCTTCTTTTGTAGCTTTCCTTGTAGCAGTAACCTTCAAAAACAACAAGTTTCCAAGAACAAATCTGACAATTAATCTGACAAAAAATTATGTTTTTGATCAAATTAATTCCAGAAAAATTCGAGGATTCTCAAGAACAGAATTGCGCCGAGGCTCTGATACCAATTGTGTGAGATATGCCCAGATACAACAGTCGAATAATCTAAGAATATTAATAAGAATTTAAACAGTAGAAGAGAAATTCAACATCAACTTATACCGTGTATTCATAATGATGATTCGATGAAGAACAATACATGGTACTCGAACGTATAAGCTAGAGAGATAAATTCTAGTCTACTGGCTCTACAGAGAATAATATGCGGAATAGAATGTGTAGAGATATAGAGAGCAGATTCGGCCATCCCTACCTGTATTTATAGGAGAGATGCTCGAACTGCCTATTACAATTAGGAAACAATATGGGCCGTGTGTGGGCTATGTAGAGCATTTAAATCAGGCGTAATTCTCTCTCAGCTAATCTAATTAAATACAAAGACTCATTAATTAAATTACAATTAATTTGAACACATTAAAATAATATTCTAACACCCCCGTCATAATAAGCCTTACCCATTCCGAGCTAACCATTCTGCACCGGGGCCACCAATCCAATCATCAACGGTCGCCTCCACCACTGAAGCCAACCATTGCTTTTGGTCCTCGACTTTCCAACCATCAGAAATGAAGGCAGCAACAGCATCCCTCCGAGCCTGGGCGATGGCCTCTCCCTTGGATGCCTCGGCTTCCTCGGCAGCAGTCTTGGCAGCTTCGGCAACGGCCTTTTCAGCTTCGGCCTTGTCCTTGGACCTGGCCTCTCCTCTAGCAGCCTCCAGCTTCTGCTTCATCCCCTCGGTGGCCTGCCGGAGGGTTTCCCCCAATCTAGCCATCTCCCTCACGGCGGCAACATTGTCTACAACGAGCTTCTTTAAAGTATTGTCTTGTTCTGCCTTCTGGAGGCGCAAATCTTCCACCCTCTGGAGTTGCTCGCCGAGACCAATGCAAGCCTGTAAAAAAGCAACCAAACGATAAGAGTGAGACTACTATGCAAAGTAGGCTACGGCCAATTGACTAAAGAAAAAAATAAAAAAAATAATATGTGAAGATCTTACAGTAAGAGAAGCCCGGAGGATCTTGAAATCGAGGGCGTCATCCTCATATCGGCTGAAGGCTGCCTTATCCAGATGAGGGGTAGCGCCCCTCGGGAACTCCCTCGAGTCCAGGGTGCCATGCAAGATGGCTGTCCCCTTTACAATGGAGAACTGCACGGTCTCCCGAGGGAAGCCCCCCTCATCCACCTATGCCGAATGGGCGCTAGAAGAGGTCGCCGCCGTCACGACCGGGGGCTCAGCAGAGTGATCCTCAACAATCACTACGGGGGAGCCTTCTTCACGGCATCCCCTCCATCCCGTTTCTTGTCGGCGGGCACCACGGCTTTGCCCACCGCCTTCCTCTTGGTAGCCATGGCTTGGGTGCCTCCATCCACGGCATCAACAAAAACCAAAGGGTGCTCCCCATCCTTCTTGAAGAATTCATCGACGGGTTTTTGGGTCCCCGTCTCCTTCTTCTTTGGCTCCTTGGCCAACTTCTTCTTCAAACCGGCAAAGGACTTCACATCCATATCGGCACCTGCAATAAGGTCGAGGGGTCGAGACAACAACAGAAATGAATGTACAAAAAAGTTTTCTAAGTACAAAATGCTAGAGCCTTAAGGAATCACCTCTGGCGCTCTCAAATGCACGATCAAGGAGGGGATATTTCTCGTCCATCTCCTCTAAAAAACGGTAGCGCCGAAAGCCAAGACTATACAGATCCTCCAGGAGGGTCGAGTCCTTGATCGTCGCCAGCTTAGTGGACCCCTTCGGGAAAGCATATATCTTCTTCCCGTCTTTCTCGAGGGCGGAACTCTCCACCTTCGGATGACGCCTGAAGTGGTTCCGCAACTCCCTGGGGAATGGATTCCACGCCATCTTGATATAGCAAAACCGGTCCTTCCAGCCTTTGTGGGACGAAGGCACATCAGAAAAAAGCCTCCACTGAGGAATTTGCTGCAGATTGGCAAAGCCCTCGGCGTTGGTATGACCCCCCCCTAATGGGTATCCCAATGGGTTTCCCATGATCTGCTGCATTCTGCTTCTTCCCGGGAGCTGCTTTCACCTTCTTCTTCTTCTTCAAGGGGCAATGGCCGAAGGGATAACAATTGTTACTCAACAGTGTTCTTTCTCCTCCTCCTCCTCTGCAGTTTGAATGGCGAGGGCCAGCTCCTCATCCTCGTTCACTTGTTCAAACTCCTCGGCCGCGGCCATAAGATCGCTCTGGACCTCCGCTGCAACTGTAGAATCATTGTTGGACGAGGCCTCCTCACTCAATGACTTCTCATCTGACCACGTCTCGGATGCAGCCGAAGGCTCCCTGGAGATATCTTGCGAGTCGCTAGCAGACGACATCTTTCGGAGTTATGGAAGAAGGGAGTTGGAAGAAGAAGGAAAGAGTCTAAGGGACTAACACTATATTTAGAGGAGGCAAAGCAAAATGTGCAAGAATTACGAAGAATAGAGGAAGAACTGACCTCAGAAATGGGATTTTGATCGAACTAAAGGCTCTCTCTCTCTAGAAAATTTGGTAGAGCTTCGCTTCAAATCAAAATCACACAAGGCATATGGGGTCAAGCAAGGGGTATTTATAGCACCCCAACTGCGGTTTAGGCCCGAGTTTAGGCCTTGGGTTAAAAGCCCATTGCAACCGACACCTCAACCAACTGGTGACGCCCGCCCGAAGCGAGCCAACCAGGACACGTGATAGTCCCTGTTTCTGTAACAGCAATGATAAGCAGTCTAACAAAGAAGATTAAACTTAAAGATGAACACAGATTGAATCAATGTAAAACCCTCTTTGATAGACCGTGAACTCGTACACAGAAAGATATGTGCGTAAGGCTATAATGAACAAGTACGACGTTAACCTAATCCTGAACCCTCGGCTCCCTTTTTATAGGCGAGGTTCAGGTTAGGCGTTAAAGGCTTTTAGCCTGTTTATATGGGCCTAACACTTGGCCCACATTCTATCTAATACATGCACTTATTTAATACAAGGAATAATAATAAAGCTAATCTATGACAAACTTGATTCACAATTAAAATATCTTCAACAATCTCCCCCTTTGTGATCAAGTGCCACTTTGTTATTGCTTCTGTGACTTGAAATAGTGCTTCCTCATATTCAATGCATGCTCGTATTGCCTTAGCATATTTCTCTTTTCTAGGCGATCGTCGATGGCTTTTAAAATGGTCTCTACTGTAGAGTGTTCCTTTTGAACATATGACGATGCCTCCTGAAGATTTTCCTCTAGCTGTGCCTTCATCTTTAGAAGCTGTTCTTTGATTATCTTCAGCGTTCCATCACAGTATTTCTCAATTTCATTGACCACCATCAGGCGTTTTTCGTTCTTGTGGTTGAGATAAGTGATTGTTGGCGGTGTGAAGAAGATGTGGTAAGCTGGAAAGTCTTCGAGTTTTGGACCATACAATCTTGGCTTTGTAAGGTTTGTCTTTGTCAAGTTGCACTCAATAGCCATCTGTAGGTCGTGTGAAGAGTGCACTCTGATTTGTCTGAGCATGAATCTCTTGATTGCTGCAAGACCTTCGCTGTATGTTTTGCTTTGCCTGACTGGAAGGTATCGATAAGCCATGAACATTTGATAGATATCATCTGGTTTAAGCATGATGAAGTCATTTTCTTGACAAGTAAATTCACTCCCGTCAGTGCGTTGAAGCCTGTAAGAATAGAAAGTCACTCCGTGATAATCCTCGGCCTTCACTTGTAGAATTTGATGAATCGGGAGAATATTGGACTTCAAGTCTTGTTCCATCAGCTCTCTTTGAGTACCAGTTGACCTTTGCAACAACATATGTAGATGACCTCCAGCCTGCTTTCCTTTTAGATGGGTAAGGCCTCATAGCTTCAGTTCATTCAACGGTTTGACTTTGTCTGGTCTACGCCAAATACGCTCTCTGATTTCCTCTTGGAAGGGGGATTTGATTCGAACGTTGTCCCAAGGTTTCTCTGTCTTGGGAAGTCTTCCCGCTGATTGTCTGACGACAGATTCAAGAGTTTTTTGAGATTCCTTGTAGTTCTCCCCTTCCTTTCGTTCATCTTCCTCGATCCTGATGATATCTTCAACACATTTGTTGATTAGCTCTCATAGAAACCATTTCCTCTGCATATCTTCGCACTCTTCATCCTGCATTATTTGATCCATCTCCGTCCACTGTCTGGGCCATTTGTCGTGAATAATAATATCTTTAAGCTGATCATGCATTTCATCTGACGACAGAATGGTAGTGGCAGGTTGACCTTGTGGAGACGGAGGCCTTCTAATCGAAACACCGGGTTCACTGGGATTTCCCGTTGTCATCAGCTTTGAACTAAGTTCTAACTGATGGCCTGATGTAAAAGATGTACCAGTGGTAGCATCATCAGGACTTCCATCCCCTCCTCGGTTGGTATCTCTGGGAGATACGCCTCAGGATGTTACGTCTAGCTCGACCAGGCTAGATATTTTGGCTGTGGGTGGTGGCTGTTGGTTTGTAGAGGTTTCTGGTTGAATGGGCTGTGGAGTTTGGCTAGGTAAAGCAGTTTGCTCAAGTGATCGTGGACGCTTGTTCTCCCCCTCATGAGGATCCGAGTCATCGGGGTCCTCATGGGAACGTTTGCGACCACGAGGACTCTCCTTGCATTTGCTTTGGGTTTCGGGGGAAGAAAGGAGGGCTTCGAGAATGGCTTGCTGGTGAAGGGTAAGTTTGGCTTCAGGGATGTTTAGAAGGTTGTCCAGCAAAGCCGATGCCAGGGTTTCGAAGGGTAGTGAGGAGAGGTCGATTGAGGGTGTGGTCGGGCGTGGGGAGAATACTAGTTCTGTATCCTGGGTTCCCCGAGAATGTGAGGGAATGGGTATTTGGTTGATGGATTGGTGGGATAGAGGGGTTGAAGGTACTGGTTGTGTATGGGAGATGAAGGGTTCGGATGAGGGTTGGGGTGGGGGTTGTTCAGACCGAACCGCTTGGGTGGTCCTAAATTCCTGTGCTTGAGCGGTCATTGCATCTTGCACCCATGGTTTAATGGTGGAATCTAGGAAGCGATTTAGTAGAACGTTGACGTCTTCAAAGGTTGGGTGACCAGTTACGGGGGTTATAACTGTTGTCACAGCATCAGTGAAGATAGCTGATGTGTGGCCTGCGTGCATTGATGGGATCATTGAGGGCGTAGCAGGGCTTCCAACCGTCATAGCTTGCGCTCTGGTTGTTGCTTTCAGGGTGTGTGCACCTATATGTGCAGTGAATAGCGTAGGTGTCCTAGAAAAAGAAGAAAATGTAGGAAAAGTGACATCTAGACTCGATGTGATTGAAGAAAGGGTTTTGACCTCGAGCGATTGGTCAATAGTACGCTCAACTGATTCGGAAGGAACCAGTGAGGGGGTTGAGTCCCGTATTTTTGAAACAATAACCTGTTGAGAGGCTATCGAGTGGCTGGGTGAGGGCTGTGCTTGCGCAGTTGAGCCAGATGCTGCGACTTCTACCCGGGAACCGAAAAGATCGGCTCCTGTACTTAAGGATTCGGCTCGGCTTATCTGGATAAAGGTATCGCAGCCGGCGAATATGTGTTCGTCCGCCTTATCAATTAGGCTCTTTCTGACGCGGGGCTGAGGCTTTGACTTAGCAGCTTTGTCATTCTTAAGCTTGGCCCTTTTCTCCCGGATGACGACGTCTTTGGAATTCTTTATAGTATGAGCTGCTTCATCGTAGTCATCCTTGGAGCAGTTTGTTTCGCTGGGATCGGCTCTTGGTTTAGCCAGCTCTTTGATAGTGAAGACTTGGGGTCTGCCTGCGATTATCGGTGCTACGTCTTCAGCAGTGATCCTCTTCTTCTGTGGAGATTCGACAGGCAGCTTTCCTTTTCGGATCAGAGCATAGGTGTGCTCAACTGTCGTCATCATCATCATCTGAGCCAGACTCCTCGCTATCTGTGCCCACGCTCTCGGATGCCTCATCGTTAGTGTTGGTTTGGGCATCACTTGACGACTCATTGGCAGTTTCCTCAGCGTCTGTTTCGGTGCCCTCAGACGTCTGACTCGTCTCGAGAGAGTCGTCAGACTTTCCTTCATTGGGCAAACCGGCCACTGGTTTCTGTGGCTTTCGGGTTTTCTTTGGACCCTTACCTACACTCGGCTTTGTCCCCGGGGTAGGTCCAGCTGGGTTTTGCTGAACCATAGGGACAGTTCTCTCAATGGCTTCCTTGTACTGTTGAACTACTGGATTTGAAGATTTGACAAGGTTGAGCAGAAACCCAGGGATCCGCAGACCGAAGACAGGATTCTTGTCTGCTTTCAAGTACTGCAGCTTCGGTGCAGTGTAGTGTGGATCTGAGCTGCGTTTTGGGATTGAAGAGTGCTCTGCCATGCAGTCGTTGATGATCAGCCCTAGCCATCTTGCGTATGGGATGGTACCTGGCCTGTTTTTCTCTTTGGCTTTGACCAGGTCCATTAGCTCTGAGAAGAAGAGCTATGCCATGTCGTAGTTCTTGTTGAATGCTATGCCATGAAAGATGAGCAGGATCTGCTTGTTGCACTTGTCAAATCCGGCATGCTTCGGCGACAGGCACTTGTTCACCAGCCCGAATAGGCTCTTCCACGAATGATGGAGATATGCTCCGTTGAAGTTTGAGAGCTGTCGCAGTAAGGAGGTGTAGCCGAGAGATGCCACATCTTTGAGTAGATCGGGGATGGATGGCAGCGCATCATACGTGTCTCGGACTGGCAGCGCTAGTGTAGTACGCAGTGTTGATGGTGTCAGAATCACGCGCATGCCGTTCAGTTTGGTCTTTATCTTGGAACGATCCTTCGGTGATTCCGTATGCATGTGACCCCAAAACTGTTGAAGGTATATCTCTGGCACTGGTTTTGTGTTGTGAAGTGCAGGCCAGAGATAATGACCTTTCATTATTGCCGGAATCACTGGGTTCTGGCACTTGAAAACTGTAAGGTCTAGCTGGAAATTGTTGTCCAGCACCTTGATCCATTTCCCTTTGGGGTAGATGGCATCGTCGATCTGTGTTTGAGTTGTTCCTGCCATTATAAACTGTAAAAGCAGGGGGTCAGCATATGAAATTCAACGGTTTGATTTCCCTGTGATTAGATTGAAAAAGTTTGCAGGTTTCAGACAATTTATGCAGGTGGAATTTTGGAAATACAGTTTTAGTCCAAATCTCGAGATTCAAATCTCGAGATCATGATTTCGAGATTCAAATCTCGAGATCTTGATTTCGAGATTCAAATCTCGAGATCAAGATGTCGAGATGCAAATCTCGAGATCTTGATTTCGAGATTCAAATCTCGAGATCAAGATGTCGAGATGCAAATCTCGAGATCTTGATTTCGAGATTCAAATCTCGAGATCTTGATTTCGAGATTCAAATCTCGAGATCAAGATGTCGAGATGCAAATCTCGAGATCTTGCTCGAAGATGAATTGA
Organism: Cuscuta europaea; assembly: GCA_945859875.1. Classification (NCBI taxonomy): domain Eukaryota; kingdom Viridiplantae; phylum Streptophyta; class Magnoliopsida; order Solanales; family Convolvulaceae; genus Cuscuta; species Cuscuta europaea. The sequence continues at coordinate 8,632,069 of CAMAPE010000006.1, forward strand.
TGATCTTGAGATCTTGAAGAACAAAATCTCGAAATCCTAGATTTCGAAGAGATGAATCCAAAATGATAACAAACACGATTTCGACCTACATTCAAACGAAAACACCCTATCTTGATTTTGATTTTGAGAAAAAGCGATCGTTCTGCGAGAACGTTTTAGGATGTCGAACACGAACGTAGAACTACCTTGGTAAGGTTAGTCAAGAAGAAGCGTGAGATGGAGATTGCGAAAGCGGTCTGAGTAGATTGCGAAAACGGAAATTCGGGAAGAAGAAAGATCAGGGTACGGAGGAGCTCTGTTGCGAAAAAACTAAGACTGGGAAGTTGAAGGTTTTCGGAGGGTTTTAATCAGCGGAAAAATTTTGAGCCCTTCTCCGTATTAAATGAGCCCGAATGTATGGGCCAACACGTAATGCCTTTTTAAAAGATTTTCGAGGCCCAATACCAGTAAAAATTAGAGCTCCCCCTCAATCAGTGAAAATTTTTCTTTTTCTCCCCCTCAAAGAATGCAACAAACAATATGTACAAATGCAACGCACACACACTATTTTTTGTTCTTTTTGATTTTTCTCCCCCTCAACACATGCAACACACGCACACTATTTTTTGTTCTTTTTCTGGTTTTCTCCCCCTCAACACATGCAACGCACACACACTATTTACAGATCACACTCACACACACTTTTTACAAGTCCCACACACACACACTTTTTACAAGTCCCACACACACACACTTTTTACAAGTCCCACACACACACTTTTTCAGACCAGTGGAGACAAAAATTAAACAGGCTCGAGGTTCAACATGCCCAACTTGGAGACCAGGAACTGGAATCTTTTTTCATCCAATGCCTTAGTAAACAAGTCAGCCAGTTGAAGCTCTGAGCTTAAAAAGTACATATCTATGTCTCCTTTCTCCACGTGATCCTTGATGAAATGATAGCGCAGATCAATGTGTTTTGTGCGGGAGTGGTGAACAGGATTGCTTGTGATGGCGATGGCGCTTTGAGAGTCACTGTAGATCGGGATGTGGCTAAATGTGTAACCGTAGTCCTGGAGCTGAGTCTTCATCCATAATATTTGTGAACAACAACTAGCAGCCGCGACGTATTCGACCTCAGCTGTAGATGTTGACACACAGTTCTGCTTTTTGGAAGACCAGCAGACTAGCTTCTCGCCCAAGAATTGGACGGCTCCCGATGTACTTTTGCGGTCCATCCGGCAACCAGCAAAGTCAGCGTCCGAGTATCCGACTAGATCAAAGCCTGAATGCTTGGGATACCAAAGGCCTAGATTCACCGTGCCTTTGAGGTATCTTAAAATTCGTCGTACATCGGTCAGATGAGATTCCTTCGGATTGGCTTGAAAGCGAGCACATAAGCATGTGGAGAAGACAATGTCAGGCCTGCTTGACGTGAGATATAGCAAAGATCCAATGATGGCCCTGTAATTCGTAGCATCAACTGGCTTCCCGGAGGGATCTGAATCCAGTTTATTGTTTGGGGACATGGGGGTCGTCATGGAAGATTTGCCTTCAATGTTGAATCTCTTTAGCATATCCAGAATGTATTTGGACTGGTTGATGAAAATGCCGTCCGAGAGTTGTCTTACTTACAGGCCTAAGAAGAAGTTAAGTTCACCCATCATGCTCATCTCGAACTTGGTTTTCATCAGTTTCTCAAAATGTTGGCATAGGCGCGGATTTGAAGAGGCAAAGATGATGTCATCAACATAGATCTGAATCAGATTGATGTCAGATTTCTGTCGCTTGATAAACAGAGTAGTATCAATCTTTCCTTTGGAGAAACCTGAATCAATCAAAAATTCGGTCAAGGCATCGTACCAAGCTCTGGGTGCCTGTTTCAATCCATAGAGAGCTTTCTTGAGCTTGTATACATGGTCTGGGAATTTTGGATCTACAAATCCTTCTGGTTGAGCAACATAGACTTCTTCTTCCAAAGTTCCATTTAGAAAAGCTGTTTTCACGTCCATCTGAAAGACGGTGAAGTTTTTGAGCGCCGCGTACGCAAGAAAGAGGCGGATTGCTTCAATTCTAGCTACGGGCGCAAACGTTTCATCGTAGTCTATGCCTTCATGTTGATTATATCCCTTTGCGACCAGCCTTGTCTTGTTCCTTACAACTGTTCCTTCTTCATCTCTTTTATTTTTTAATACCCACTTCGTGTCAATGATAGTCTTTCTCTGAGGCTTGGGTACCAGTGACCATACATCCACTCTGTCAAACTGATTGAGTTCATCTTGCATTGCAATCACCCAATCTGGATCAAGTAGTGCATCGGAGACCTTTGATGGTTCTGACTGGCTTAGGAAGCACGCGAAGTGGCATTCATTCATTGTTGCGGATCTTGTGCGCACACCTTTACTCGGATCACCTATTATCTGATCAACGGGATGTGCTCTCGTCCATTTCCTCTCATTAGCTAGAGGAGTTGGAGTAATGATTGCTTGATCCGAGTCCTGATAAGAGGTTGAGGGCTCTGGAGCAGCTGTGGTGTGCAATGGAGATGATTCTGGACTTGTAGCAAAGCCGTGATCATCCACGCCTCTGAGATTGGATTGAGGGGTTGAGGGTGTGGATGGTACATCGTCTGGACCTGTGAGGAGGGGAATCTCTGCTGTTGGAGTTGATGTTGAAGCTGGAGTGCATGGTGGAGGTGGAGGTTGTGAGTTCTCGTAGAAGTTTCTGAAGAGAGAATCGAGAATCACATCTTCGTGTTCGGTGTTTGGTTCAGCTTTATCAGAAGCTAATGGTACAACATGTGATGGATCAGTCTGTAGATGTTCGATCGCGAAGTCTGCCATTTCATAGAATGTAACATTTACACTCTCGATGACAGTGCGTTTGTCTCTCAGATAGACTCTGTAAGCTTTGGACTGCAGTGAGTAGCCAATAAACACGCCTTCTCTGGCTTTGGGGTCCAGCTTACTTCTCTCTGTCCGATCATTTAGTATGAAGCACTTGCAGCCAAAAACCTTGAAGAAAGAGATGTCGGGAGTTCTGTTGAAGAGGATTTCATACGGAGTCTTGTCGAAGCGTTTATGGATGGATGTTCTGTTCTGAGTGAAGCACGCAGTATTGATTGCCTCTGCCCACATGAAGTGAGGCAGTCTGGATTGGATTAACATGGTGCGTGCTGCTTCAACTAGGGTTCTATTCTTTCTCTCAACAACTCCATTCTGTTGGGGAGTTTTAGCTGCTGCAAATTGCTGAGTGATACCGAGTGATTCATAGAACTCAGTGAGAGTTTGATTTTTGAACTCGGTACCATTGCCAGTTCTAACAATTCGAACACTGTGCTGTAGCAGTTTCTAGATGGTTCTGATAAAGGTCATAATGTTTTCTGCAGCCTCGTCCTTTGAACGGAGAAATTTCGTCCATGTGTACCTAGAGAAGTCATCAACGATCACCAGAGTGTATTTGCGGCCGTTGATGCTTTGGACTCTCATAGGTCCACACAGATCCATGTGAATTAACTGCAGCTGATGTGTAGATGATGGTACTATTTTCGACTTGTGGGAGCTTCGCGTCATTTTGCCCATTTTGCAGGCACTACAATGATTTTCAGCGGAAGACTTTAGGAGAGGAAGCCCCTTGACAAGTTTCTTGGAGGACAAGGTTGATAGATGTTTGAAGTTCAGATGGGAGAGACGTCTGTGCCATAGGTTGTTCTGTTCAGTTGAAGCTTTGGACAGCAGACAGATGGAAGTGGTGGATTGGACGCTTTTCAGATCAATAGTGTACAGATTTGATGTTCTGTAACACATTAATAATGTATTTCCTGTGCTGTCAAGTACACAACATTGTTTTGCAAAGAACCTCACTTCCATCCCGCTGTCACAGAATTGCCCTATGCTCAGTAAGTTGTGTTTGAGCCATTTGACAAATGACACATCTTTTATAGTGACACTGGCACAGATGACGTCCCCATACCCAAGAATAGGAGATGAGGCATCGTTCCCGAATCTGACATTTCCTCCGTAGCAGTTGGTGTAGTTGCTCAATAGGTGTTTTATTCCGGTCATGTGGGTTGAGCATCCTGAGTCTAAGTGCCACACATGACCGTCCTGCAAAACAATCAAACAGGTTTAGGTACCCATCTTGGAGTGGGTCCTTCCTTATTATCAAAAAACACCTTTCTAAATCTTGTTTTTAGCTGTGATCCAAGGTCAGCAGCTCTTTCAACAAAAGATCTTTCTCTTGTGGGCTCTCCAATAGCCAGATCTGCTTTTGCAGTGGGTCTGGTTTTTGGAGCTCACTTAGCAGTTTCCATTTTGGTGGGTCTGATTGTTGGTCCCGTTTGTAAAGGGAACAGTCTAGAGGGGGGGGGGGGTGAATAGACTGTTCAGGAATTTAAACTTTTCTCTAAGTCAAGTCTGACTTATCAGAGATGGTCGAAATCTGGTGACAGAGATGGTCAAGTTCTGATGGCAGAACTAGACCAGGAAGCGGATAAGTTTCTGTCCGGGTAGCCTCTAGAAGAAAGCTAAGGCAAAGTGCCTTTCTGATAACTCTGAAGGAAGATCTGCTGGACACAGAGTCCAACCTTAAGAGTTAGTCAGTAGAATCTTAAGTGCAGGAATTAAAAGCTTAAAGTAAATGACACCGGGTTTTTATAGTGGTTCAAGGAACAACTTGTTCCTCTAGTCCACTGTTCCACTAAGCTTGCAAAAACAACAGTTTACAACGCCTTAGTCCCTAGAGCTTAAGAAGCACTCCTCGTCTTCTTCAAGTCTAGTTGCCACCCGGGATGCAGTCCTGCTTCCTGATGGCTGGTCTCGTTTCACTGAGTCTCTTGAAGTATCCCCACTTCACTTACTCCAGCTAGTTTGAGACGTCCCTTCTTTTTCAAAAAGTGTTTGATATAAAATCAGTTTTCTCCAACGTTGCTTCTTCACAAAGGATAGGTATATGAAGCTTTCGAAGTGTTGAAAAACTGAGTAACTTTGCAGTTTGCTAGTTGGATAAAGGATAGGAAAGTATATCTTCCAACTGGAGCCTTTTCTTGTCTGAGAATGAAGTTTTAATCTCAAGAAGGTTGTTTTCGCAAATTTATCTTGGCAAAGTTGTTTTTCTTAGTTCTTCAGAGTGTATCTTTTTGTAATACCCGAGATTAATTTAAGAGGATCAATAGTACTACTCATACAAACAGAGGTGCATCTCCTTTTAAGGGAGCTCATCACCCAAGAACTCCAAAGTTAAGCGTGCTTGCACGAGAATAGTCTTGGGATGGGTGACCCCCTGAGAAGTTTCTCAGGGCGCGCATGAGTGAGGACAAAGTGCGCGGTAAAGGCTCGTGGTGGTTTGTGAGGACAATACTATTGGTCTAGAGTAGCTACCTCGGGTCCTGCGAGGTCGGGGTGTTACGAATGGTATCAGAGCAACCCTGCGACAGTGTGCTGACCTGTTGGATATCGGGCGGTCACTTAGCGGGGCAAGATTCTGGGGTTGATTGTGATTGGTTTAAGGGCGCAACGAGGACGTTGCGATCCTAAGTGGGGGTGATTGTAATACCCGAGATTAATTTAAGAGGATCAATAGTACTACTCATACAAATAGAGGTGCATCTCCTTTTAAGGGAGCTCATCACCCAAGAACTCCAAAGTTAAGCGTGCTTGCACGAGAGTAGTCTTGGGATGGGTGACCCCCTGGGAAGTTTCTCAGGGCGCGCATGAGTGAGGACAAAGTGCGCGGTAAAGGCTCGTGGTGGTTTGTGAGGACAATACTATTGGTCTAGAGTAGCTACCTCGGGTCCTGCGAGGCCGGGGTGTTACACTTTTATACTGGGAGCAGTCTTCCCGTTGGAGTGTAGAAGACAGCTTCATTAAATGCATGTACTGTTGACTTGACCGTTTGGTTCTTCGACTTGCTATTTTGGGGGCGTAAAGATACTCGCATGGTCAATCATCAGCTTTAAATATCTCTTCGTACGTGCAGCATTAAATGTGCATTTAATGCGTGTACAGTGCCATGCTTCCGTTGAAAGGTTCGTAACCGTTAGGGGATTTCTCGTTAGTTTAACGACCGTTGGAAGGGCTTTCGGAATCTGGTGGATTTAGCAGAGTCGGAAGAGATTCTCTGGTCCAATCTCTGAAGTCCGTCTCTGTTGCCAACTCTGGTATCTTTCTGATAACCAGTTTCTGATGGCTTCTCTGGTGAGCAACTCTGGGAGCAACTCTGGTAGAGGCAAGATGGAACTCTGGCAGACAGACTAAGCTAAAACTTACAAAAGAAATTCTAATACACAATTTCTAATGGGGTACTTTCAAATTCTAATAAACCTAGCATCATCAAAATCTAAATACATTTATTCCTTACAATTTCCCCCTTTTTGATGATGCCAAAACCCTTTAACTATTTCCAGAGAAGTGCCTTTCACCATAAAAAATTTAAAGTTAAAAACTTTTCATTAGAGTCTTGGTGGGCAACTTAGCATAGGAGAATAGTAAGAGTGCGATACAATCAGATAGCAATAATCAAATACGATTACACAAGAAAGTAAACAAGAACAGATATTTGAAAAAGCCAAGCAAAAAGAGAGGCAGAGTTGGTATCTTATTGATCTGATAGGAAAAGTAAAGCATTACAGAGTCAGAGATAGAGAGTTAGAGATCTTCTTCATCTACCTGTGGTTCTGCTCGGTCAATCCTCTCTAGTTCAGCATTTACCTTTGCTCTGATTGAGGCTAAATCCCTCGGATTCTGATAATCAGCCCAATGAGGTGCAAGTTTGCAGTCCAAGTAGTTTCTGACAGCTTCTGCAGAATTCTTGCCATTGAGAATCTTCATACCATACCACATTTCAGCTTCTTGAATGGAACCACCATGGTTGATCTGGACCAGTCCATCACTATCCATGAACAGATTCTCTCTTTGAAGAGGAGTCATCAGTTTCCTCATCTGTTCAAATTGGACTCTGTCTGGTCTTGACATACCACTCTTCATCCAGTCATTAAGTGAAAAGGATGAAGTCTTTTTCTTGGAGCTTCTTGGAGGAGGGGGTGGAGGTCTGGTGCCTGCAGCAGCTAGCCTTTTCTTTCTGGTAGCATCAAAATAAGGAGTAGGATCAACAGAGGAAGGTTCTCTGATAGAAAGAGCTCTGGTGCTGGGTCCTTCTTCTTCTCTGGTATCTTCCCCCTTTTTGGCATCACAAAGATCACCAAGGAGAAGTTCAATTTTTGAGAACTCAGAAGCTTGAGCATCTCTGATTTCATCAAGTGTCTCTGGCAGAGTCTGGGTGACAGAGGCAAGTCCTTCAATCAAACTCTGTTGCTTGTCCACTGCAGATTGAAGGTCCCTTGTGCTGACTTCTAGGAGCACCATTTTCTGGTATCTTTCCTTGTCAGATCTGAGGAGAGCCAGGCCTTGCTCTTGGTGTTCCTTGCAGAGAGATTGTAAGATATTGAGCTTCTGGGAGGAGTTATCAGCAGATTTTTGGAGATTGTGAACAGAATCTGAGATCTTGTTGATTGTCTGGTTCTGGGCAAGCAGAGCTTGAGAGTGCGAGTGAAGAACAGAGTTGAGTCCACTCACATCTCTGGAAACAGAATCAATCCTTAAAGTAGAAGAATGCATGAAGTTGTGCAGATTTTCTGTCAGTGCAGAAACTTTGTCTGTCAGATGTTGAAACCCTATTGTGATTTGCAGATTTGTATGGGTGAGCTCTTCATGTTGCTTATCATTCAACTCTATGATCTTGCTCAGATCTTGAACCAGTATTCCACCAAAAGCTTCAGCAGATTTCACAAACTGGTTGAAGGGTATTTGGGGTTCTTCAGGAGTAAATCCAGGCATTTCCAATCCTCTGCCTTTAGGTAAAGGAGGAACTCTGTTGGATGGAGGAGGGGAAGGAACTCTGGGAGGTGTCCTTCTCCTTTTGGAGGTTTCATCAGCAGCAATGGAGGATGTAAGAAATCCATCATTGTCACTGGAAGAAGAGGGGACTCTGAAGATAGGTTTCTTCTTAGGTGTGGAGGCTGCTGAGTGCTGAGGGGATCTCTGAGGTGAGGCAGATTTGGATGGGGATAAGGATTTCTGAGGGGGTGAGTTCTGAGGAATAGGAATTAGGGGTTGGGGAGTAGGTTGATGTGAGGGAGATGGTGGGGGTGAAGGTGACCGATTTCTGGTATAAGAGGGTTGTTTGCAGGGTGATGAGGGTATGGAGTTGGGTTTCTGGTGAGATGGGGTTCTGGTGAAGGTTGTGATTTTCTGGTTAGGTGAAGGGGTTTTCTGTTGAGGTGAGGGTGTTTTCTGGTGAGGTGGGGAAGAAGGTTTAGATGGAGATTTAGAAGGTGAAGGTTGAGGAATAGGAGATTTGGGAGGGGAAGGAGGAGGTGAAGGAATTACCTCAAGAACAATCTCAGAGTACACAGATTCTCTCCACTCCTTGATCAGCTTCTCCATGGTAATAGCAATGTTGTTTGCTGTTGATGGTTCTCCTTCCTCAAGAGCACTATGGCGGAACTTGATCATGGATTCTTTTCTTTTCTTCTCCATCAGCCAAGCATCAAACTCTTCCATTTCTTCTTCTTCCAAGGCTTTGACATGCCTTTCTGGAGATAGGTCAGATGTTGGAGTTTTACCTTGATATCTGTCTTTCTTCTTCTGTAGAACAGAGATCAGGAAGGTAAGGTTGAAGCATTTTGACACATCATCTGTGCCTACCCAGTGAAGAACAGCAGCTTCTTCTTCTTCATAAGCATCAAAATATTGAATGATTTGTTGAAGAGGTCCCATTCTCCATCTTCTCCAGGCTAGGACTCTGTCAAACTGCTTCTGCAGAATGGTGCTGAAGTCAGTTTCTTGGTCCATCTCTGGTGAGGCTTCACGCTCTGGTGAGAGAGCAGAGTTTGGCAACTCTGGTGCAGATTCTGGGTCAGCCTCTGGTAGAGTCCCAGATTCTGGTGCAGGTTCCCCCTGAAGTGTTGATTCCTTGGTAGGTGAGATGACTTTAGTCTTCCTCTTCTTCTTCTGCCTTGGTTGAGTGCTTGAGTTGTCAGAGTCACCACTCTGCACAACCATTTTCCTTCTTCTCTTCTGCTTCTGCTTTCTGGCAGGAGATTTCCTGGTTGCCTTTGGAGAGGGCAACTCTGGTGCAACCTCTTCTGTTGCTTCCTTCTCTGGTAGTGACAGATTGTCACTCTTCTTCTTCTGTCTGACTTCCCTTACAACCTGTGACTGCTCAGGTTGTTTGGGCTTTTTGGTAACTTTCTTGGAAGCAGGTTTGGCCTTAGCAGCCTGTTCTTCCCTTTTCTTCTCCAGCCTTTCCTCTCTCTTAAGCTCAGAGGAGATGGCAATGTTGAACTTTGGTGAGGCTGTGAGAAAGATAGTCTTGGAGTGATCAACTGGGATGGGATCCCTGAGTTGAACTCCTTTGGCAGCAAGAATGGCAGAGATGAGGAGCCCATGTCCCATCTTGGTTGAGAAAAGACCTGTTTCAGAGTCTTTCTTCTTGATGAACTCAGTTAGGGAGCCAAAAATTACCTCTCCCCAATTGATGTTCATGCCATGGTGAACTGCAAAGATTGCCTTTGCATTGTTCTTGTTCATCTCATCAGTTGAGGCAGTTTTGCACCACAAGCATCGGTGCAGAATGCTGACAAGCTTCTCAAAATCCTTCTTCAATAGGAATTTCTTCATGTACAGCTTGTCCAGTCCGGCAGCCTCCGGACGGCAGTATGTCTGAACAAATCCTTCAGTGGAGACTTCCACTGAGTCAAGAGCAGTGAGGTTGTTGGCTTCTGGGTCTTGGGAGTCAAGTTGAACTCCAAAGAATTCATTGAGTGCATCTGCATTCAGAAAAATGCGTTGACCTTGCACTGAGGAGTGAACTCCGGTCTTGGAGATGGTGGCGTTGAGGTAGAACTCAGCCACATCCTTGATGCTGAAGTGCTCATAAGGATGAGCAACAACTTTTGAAAGTTGCGAGTCAGTCATTCCTTGGATGATCTTGGTCATCCTTTTCTGGTTTTCTGCCAGTAGAGGTAGGGACGACATGTCAACCTTCATGCCGAAGACGACGTTGGCAATAAGGGTCTTAGCTTCTTCCTTAGACAGATCATTGATGCTGAGGAAGTTCATTCTGAGTGACGGTTAAGAAAAAGTTCTGGGGAATGAAAAGGTTTGGGATCTGAGAGCTTTGAATGCTGGACCAGTTTAAGAGAGATGAGGATGCAGTAGGGATTTAGATTGAAGACGGTGGATATAAAGGGGTTAGGAATAGTGGACGTTTGGTATATTGGCAGTTTCGAGGCAGCATTTAATGAAATGCGGGCGGAAAACGTTTCCGTTAGAAGAGTAACGATCAGGGGTATTTTGGTAAAAGACCGTTTCAGTTAATTAGGTCTTGCCTGTACCTCGAAATGTTGCTAAGTCCACATCCGTATCTGTTGTCTTTCTGTTGAGGAACTCTTGGTCAGAGATGGGGAGGTTCTCTGATGTGAGTTTCTGATGATCAGAGGTAGGGGTTCTCTGATCTGAGTTTCTGGTGCAGAAGAAAGCAGTCCTGGTTCAGTGAATCTCTGGTTCAGGCATCTCTGGGAAGGTCATCCATCATTCCCAGTTCTTCCCTTAGCTTGTTAAAACTTGCCTCAGGTAAAGGCTTGGTCAGAATGTCTGCAAGCTGGTCTTCTGTGGGTACATGCTCCATACAGATATGCTTCTTCTCAACATGATCTCTCATGAAGTGATGTCTGATTTCAATGTGCTTCGTCCTGGAGTGAAGAACTGGATTCTGAGTGATAGCAATGGCACTAGTGTTGTCACACAGCAGCTTGATCTCCTTTGCTTGAATTCCATAGTCCTTCAGTTGTTGCTTCATCCAGAGTAACTGAGCACAGCAACTCCCAGCTGCAATGTACTCAGCTTCAGCTGTACTTGTTGAGATGGAGTTCTGCTTCTTGCTAAACCAGGAAACAAGCCTTCCTCCTAGCAATTGGCAGTGACCAGAGGTGCTCTTTCTGTCTAGTCTGCAACCTACAAAATCTGAGTCAGAATAACCAATTAGTTCAAAGTTACCTCCTTTGGGATACCATAAGCCTGCATTTGGATTTCCTTTGATGTATCTGATGATTCTCTTTGCAGCACTTAGATGGCTTTCCTTGGGCTTTGATTGGTATCTGGCACAGATTCCAACAGAGAACGAGATGTCTGGTCTGCTTGCAGTTAGATACAACAGAGATCCTATGATCCCTCTGTATGTTGTTGCATCTACATCCTTTCCTTCATCATCTGGACCAATTCCTTGTGAAGTGTTCATGGGAATCTTTACTGATGATTTGCCTTCCACTCCAAACTTCTTGATCAGATCTCTGGTGTACTTCCCTTGATTGATAAAGATCCCTTCTGGAACTTGTTTGACTTGGAGTCCTAGGAAGTAAATGAGTTCTCCCATCATACTCATTTCAAATTGACTCTGCATCACTTGAGAAAATTTCTTGCACAGTTCTGAATTAGTACTACCAAATATAATGTCATCAACATATATTTGTACTAACAGAATATGATTAACAACAGAGATTTGAAATAGAGTTTTGTCAACCTTTCCTTTAGTAAACCCATGGTTCACTAGGAAAAGGGACAATGTGTCATACCAGGCTCTGGGAGCTTACTTAAGACCATAGAGGGCCTTTTTAAGCTTGTAGACACAAGAAGATTGAGTAGGAATGACAAAACCTGGTGGTTGTTCCACATAAACTTCCTCTTCAAGATCTCCATTCAGAAATGCACTCTTGACATCCATCTGGTAGACCTTGATGTTGTTGTAGGCAGCATATGCTAGAAAGATTCTGATGGCTTCAAGTCTGGCAACTGGTGCAAAGGTCTCATCAAAATCTATTCCTTCTTCTTGGCAGTATCCCTTGGCTACCAGCCTAGCTTTATTCCTTACAATGTTGCCGTCTTCATCTGTTTTGTTCTTGAATACCCATTTGGTTCCAATGACATTCTGGTGCTTTGGCCTAGGAACAAGTTCCCATACTTTATTCCTTTCAAACTGAGTAAGCTCTTCTTGCATTGCATTGATCCAGTCTGAGTCTGCAAGAGCTTCCTCCACAGTCATAGGTTCCATTTGAGATATGTAGCAGGTAAGCATTGCTTCTCTCCTTGATGTAGCAGATCTGGTCTGAACTCCACTTCTGATTTGTCCAATTACTTGATTAGGAGGATGATCTCTTAACCAAGTTAGGTCAGGTTCAGATAAGGGTTGTCTTGGATTCTCTTGTTCTCCTTCTGATTCTTCATCACTATCTTTGCCTTGTAGGATGGGATTCTGATGGTGAATTGGTATGGCAGAGTTAGTTAGCAACTCTGGTATATCCGTCTCTGGTGGATCCAGTTCTGGTGATTCTTCTAGATTTGCTTTCTCCAAGTTTTCAGTTATGCTTTCAACTGAGTTGAGATCATCAAATTTGACATGAATAGATTCTTCAACAAGTAGAGTTCTTTTGTTGAGTATTCTATAGGCTTTACTGGTGCTAGAGTAGCCTAAGAATGTTCCTTCATCAGCTTTTTCTTGAAATACCTTGAGGTGATCCTTCCCATTGTTGAGTATATAGCATTTTCATCCAAATGCATGAAAGTAGCTGATGTTGGGTTTTCGTCCTTTCCATAATTCATAACGAGTTTTCTGATGAGTCTTGTGAATCATGCTCCTGTTCTGGGTGTAGCATGCAGTATTGATTGCTTCAGCCCATTATCTGTAAGGTAGACCTGATTCAGCAATCATGGTCCTTGCAGCTTCCTTTAAGGTTCTATTTCTTCTTTCTGCAACTCCATTTTGTTGAGGGGTTCTGGCTGCAGAGAGCTGATGCATTGTACCATTCTGGTCACAGAAATCCTGTATGACCTTGTTGGCAAACTCTGTTCCTCTGTCTGATCTGATGGCTTTGACTTTCTGATTTTGCTCATTCTGTAATAGCTTTAGCAGAGATGGCAGTTTCTGCAGAGTTTCATTTTTCTTGGTCAGAAAGATAGTCCATGTGAATCTGGAGTAGTCATCCACCATGACTAAGGTGTATCTTTTGCCACCAACACTTGGAGTTTCCACTGGTCCAAATAAATCCATGTGGATTAGATTCAAAGGACCAGTAGAGAGGTTTCCAGCAATGGGTTTGAATGAGTTCTTCACTTGTTTTCCTTTCTGGCATGCACTGCACAAGTTCTCCTTTTTGTATACAAGGTTGGGTAGACCTTCAACAATGTGATCCCTTGCCAGTTTGTTGATTGTTTTGAAATTCAAGTGACTCAGTTTCTTGTGCCATTCCCAACTGAGTTTTGAATCTCCTTTAGCTATCAGATAGATTCCATCTTTTGCAGTTGACCAATCAACTACATAGATGTTCTTCTTCCTTGTTGCTGTTAGAACCACTTCCTTAGTTGTCTCATGCTTGACAGAACATCCTTCTTTGGAGAATTCAACTGTGTAGCCTTTGTCACAGAATTGGCTAGCACTCAGCAAGTTGAATTTCAATCCTTTGACATAGGAGACATCATCTATGATTATCTGGTTCTTTATCAGCTTCCCTCTTCCTTTTGTCTGGCCATCTTTATCATTACCTCCAAAGGTAACTCTAGGCCCTTTGACTTTCTGGAACTCTGTTAGGCAACTCTTGTCACCTGTCATGTGCCTGGAGCATCCACTATCAATGTACCAATCTTGCTCAGAGATGGCTCCAGCACACAGTTCCTACAAAATTAAAAGGAAGATTTAGGTACCCAAGCAATGTTGGGTCCTAGGGGGTTATGCAGTCTTGGCAGCCGGTACCACTTTGGTCTCATCAAGTGAAACCTTGGTGGGTGGTACCCATTGTCCACCTGGTAGTCATAGTAAACGGAAGTGTGATTCACTTTGGGCAGATGCTTGTGAGGATCATGCTTCCGGTTTACATACTTCTGCATAGCCTTTTTAGTTGGGTAGAAGTCCCATATGCTATCAAGATCAGAGGGACGATTAACTTTGGGCTTCTTAAGTTGACCAGCCAACCTTTTCTGCCTAAAGTTAACTTTCTCTTGATATCTGCCTTTCTGGTGATCATTTCTGACACGATTATCATGAGTTTGTCTGTTATGGGTTTGTCTTTGATTTTTGGTATTCTGAAAACCTTTCCTGTTGTTAGGTCTTCTGCCAGGTTCATTAACTTTTAAAATGGGTTTCTGTTGAACCTTTATCTTTTCCTTTTCTGGTCTGACATTCTCATGAATAACCTTGGTGCCAGATACACCAGCCTGACAAATGGGGCTAGAAATCAGTGGCACTATGACCTTGTCTGCCTTAGCAACTCTGGTGCTAGGCATTACAGAAGGCTCACCAGATTCTGTTGAGCCATAACCAAGACCAAAACCAGTGCCAATTTGTTGGTCAAGTACAATCTTTTCCATGGAAGACAGGGCCTTCTGGTAAGCTTTGTACTTAATCTCAAGAGGCTCTATCTCTCTTATTCTCTTTAGAAGAGAAACATTTTCAGCTTCCAGCTGATCTCTTTCCTTAATTAGAAGATTGATTTTGATCTCAACCTCCTTTCTTAAGTCAAGGATTTCAACCTTAAGCTTACTGTTTTCTTCTTTAACAGAAGTATAAGTGGTTTGAATGGCTTGAAACTCTTCCCAAAATTCTGACATTGAATCAGAATCAAAGGCTCTGCCTACCGAAGAAAAACTAGAGTTGGAAGTAGAAGATACCTCATCATCATATTGACGCATAAGGCATAGGTCTTCAGTTTCTGTGTCCAGGCAACAGAATGCTTCATCAGATTCTGATTCCGAGCTGGACTCTATCTCAGAGAGGGGGTCCTTCTCTGGTTGTTCAGTGATGAGTGCTTTCCTTCTTCGGTGCTCGCATTTCTTTTCTCCTTCCTGGCCTTGCCTTTTGGAGACTATGGGGTGTGGACAATTGACTTTGAAGTGCCCTGGTTGTCTGCAGTTGTAGCAGAGAAGCTCTCCACTACTTTCTGATGGTTTGGACTTCTGGTGTGGCTTTCTGCTAGAGTGTGGACTTCTGCTATCCTTCGGCTTCAAGAATTTCCTGAACTTCCTAGCAAAAGCCGCCATATATTCGTCAGTTAAAAGAATAGAAGGGTCAAAACTATTTACCTGGGAGGTGCTGGCAGTGAGGGCAGTAGTTGTTCTGTCCTCAATTTCTTCTTTCTCTTCTTCGTTCATCTCAAACTCATAAGATTTGAGATCAGAGATGAGTTTCTCAGTGCTGTAGGTTCTGAGATCCTTGCTATCTCTCATGGCAGTGACCTTCATCTTCCATGGTGAAGGTAGACCTCTGAGAACCTTCAAGTTGATCTACTTGGGAGTAAGTTCCTTCCCAAGTTCTGATATCTCAGTAGTGAGGGTGAGCAAACGTGCATACATCTCAGCTATGCATTCTTTGGGTAGAAGTTTGAAATCTTCAAACTTCTTCATGGCAATAGTAAGTTTGTTATCCTTTTCTTGCTCATCTCCAGCTCCTATCAGGGTGAGAGTATCCCATATTTCCTTGGCAGATTTGCACTTCTTGATCCTTGTGAAGTACTTGTCATCAATGGCCTTGTAGAGGATATCCTTGGCAATGTTGTCAAGGTTGTACTTCCTCGTCTCTTCATTGGACCATTCATGGCGTAGTTTGGTGATCATCTGGGGTTGACCACTACCAGTGATGTATTCAGGGTTGACCTTGGTGAACTCTGTGAAAGGTCCTGCATCAAGAACTTCCCACATTTCGTCATGGAGTGCGCAGAGGTGGGCTTTCATGCGGATCCTCCAGTCATCAAACTTTGTTACTGAGAACATAAGATTCTTTGAAAGAGTGTTATCCATAATATGAGATTAAAGAGGCTAAAACAAGTGGATCTCTTGTTTAGTAAGTAACCTAAAAGATTACAAGAACAAGGAGGCTCTGATACCACTTGTTGGTCCCGTTTGTAAAGGGAACAGTCTAGAGGGGGGCGTGAATAGACTGTTCAGGAATTTAAACTTTTCTCCAAGTCAAGTCTGACTTATCAGAGATGGTCGAAATCTGGTGACAGAGATGGTCAAGTTCTGATGGCAGAACTAGACCAGGCAGCGGATAAGTTTCTGTCCGGGTAGCCTCTAGAAGAAAGCTAAGGCAAAGTGCCTTTCTGATAACTCTGAAGGAAGATCTGCTGGACACAGAGTCCAACCTTAAGAGTTAGTCAGTAGAATCTTAAGTGCAGGAATTAAAAGCTTAAAGTAAATGACACCGGGTTTTTATAGTGGTTCAAGGAACAACTTGTTCCTCTAGTCCACTGTTCCACTAAGCTTGCAAAAACAACAGTTTACAACGCCTTAGTCCCTAGAGCTTAAGAAGCACTCCTCGTCTTCTTCAAGTCTAGTTGCCACCCGGGATGCAGTCCTGCTTCCTGATGGCTGGTCTCGTTTCACTGAGTCTCTTGAAGTATACCCACTTCACTTACTCCAGCTAGTTTGAGACGTCCCTTCTTTTTCAAGAAGTGTTTGATATAAAATCAGTTTTCTCCAACGTTGCTTCTTCACAAAGGATAGGTATATGAAGCTTTCGAAGTGTTGAAGAACTGAGTAACTTTGCAGTTTGCTAGTTGGATAAAGGATAGGAAAGTATATCTTCCAACTGGAGCCTTTTCTTGTCTGAGAATGAAGTTTTAATCTCAAGAAGGTTGTTTTCGCAAATTTATCTTGGCAAAGTTGTTTTTCTTAGTTCTTCAGAGTGTATCTTTTATACTGGGAGCAGTCTTCCCGTTGGAGTGTAGAAGACAGCTTCATTAAATGCATGTACTGTTGACTTGACCGTTTGGTTCTTCGACTTGCTATTTTGGGGGCGTAAAGATACTCGCATGGTCAATCATCAGCTTTAAATATCTCTTCGTACGTGCAGCATTAAATGTGCATTTAATGCGTGTACAGTGCCATGCTTCCGTTGAAAGGTTCGTAACCGTTAGGGGATTTCCCGTTAGTTTAACGACCGTTGGAAGGGCTTTCGGAATCTGGTGGATTTAGCAGAGTCGGAAGAGATTCTCTGGTCCAATCTCTGAAGTCCGTCTCTGTTGCCAACTCTGGTATCTTTCTGATAACCAGTTTCTGATGGCTTCTCTGGTGAGCAACTCTGGGAGCAACTCTGGTAGAGGCAAGATGGAACTCTGGCAGACAGACTAAGCTAAAACTTACAAAAGAAATTCTAATACACAATTTCTAATGGGGTACTTTCAAATTCTAATAAACCTAGCATCATCAAAATCTAAATACATTTATTCCTTACAATTTCCCCCTTTTTGATGATGCCAAAACCCTTTAACTATTTCCAGAGAAGTGCCTTTCACCATAAAAAATTTAAAGTTAAAAACTTTTCATTAGAGTCTTGGTGGGCAACTTAGCATAGGAGAATAGTAAGAGTGCGATACAATCAGATAGCAATAATCAAATACGATTACACAAGAAAGTAAACAAGAACAGATATTTGAAAAAGCCAAGCAAAAAGAGAGGCAGAGTTGGTATCTTATTGATCTGATAGGAAAAGTAAAGCATTACAGAGTCAGAGATAGAGAGTTAGAGATCTTCTTCATCTACCTGTGGTTCTGCTCGGTCAATCCTCTCTAGTTCAGCATTTACCTTTGCTCTGATTGAGGCTAAATCCCTCGGATTCTGATAATCAGCCCAATGAGGTGCAAGTTTGCAGTCCAAGTAGTTTCTGACAGCTTCTGCAGAATTCTTGCCATTGAGAATCTTCATACCATACCACATTTCAGCTTCTTGAATGGAACCACCATGGTTGATCTGGACCAGTCCATCACTATCCATGAACAGATTCTCTCTTTGAAGAGGAGTCATCAGTTTCCTCATCTGTTCAAATTGGACTCTGTCTGGTCTTGACATACCACTCTTCATCCAGTCATTAAGTGAAAAGGATGAAGTCTTTTTCTTGGAGCTTCTTGGAGGAGGGGGTGGAGGTCTGGTGCCTGCAGCAGCTAGCCTTTTCTTTCTGGTAGCATCAAAATAAGGAGTAGGATCAACAGAGGAAGGTTCTCTGATAGAAAGGGCCCTGGTGCTGGGTCCTTCTTCTTCTCTGGTATCTTCCCCCTTTTTGGCATCACAAAGATCACCAAGGAGAAGTTCAATTTTTGAGAACTCAGAAGCTTGAGCATCTCTGATTTCATCAAGTGTCTCTGGCAGAGTCTGGGTGACAGAGGCAAGTCCTTCAATCAAACTCTGTTGCTTGTCCACTGCAGATTGAAGGTCCCTTGTGCTGACTTCTAGGAGCACCATTTTCTGGTATCTTTCCTTGTCAGATCTGAGGAGAGCCAGGCCTTGCTCTTGGTGTTCCTTGCAGAGAGATTGTAAGATATTGAGCTTCTGGGAGGAGTTATCAGCAGATTTTGGAGATTGTGAACAGAATCTGAGATCTTGTTGATTGTCTGGTTCTGGGCAAGCAGAGCTTGAGAGTGCGAGTGAAGAACAGAGTTGAGTCCACTCACATCTCTGGAAACAGAATCAATCCTTAAAGTAGAAGAATGCATGAAGTTGTGCAGATTTTCTGTCAGTGCAGCAACTTTGTCTGTCAGATGTTGAAACCCTATTGTGATTTGCAGATTTGTATGGGTGAGCTCTTCATGTTGCTTATCATTCAACTCTATGATCTTGCTCAGATCTTGAACCAGTATTCCACCAAAAGCTTCAGCAGATTTCACAAACTGGTTGAAGGGTATTTGGGGTTCTTCAGGAGTAAATCCAGGCATTTCCAATCCTCTGCCTTTAGGTAAAGGAGGAACTCTGTTGGATGGAGGAGGGGAAGGAACTCTAGGAGGTGTCCTTCTCCTTTTGGAGGTTTCATCAGCAGCAATGGAGGATGTAAGAAATCCATCATTGTCACTGGAAGAAGAGGGGACTCTGAAGATAGGTTTCTTCTTAGGTGTGGAGGCTGCTGAGTGCTGAGGGGATCTCTGAGGTGAGGCAGATTTGGATGGGGATAAGGATTTCTGAGGGGGTGAGTTCTGAGGAATAGGAATTAGGGGTTGGGGAGTAGGTTGATGTGAGGGAGATGGTGGGGGTGAAGGTGACCGATTTCTGGTATAAGAGGGTTGTTTGCAGGGTGATGAGGGTCTGGAGTTGGGTTTCTGGTGAGATGGGGTTCTGGTGAAGGTTGTGATTTTCTGGTTAGGTGAAGGGGTTTTCTGTTGAGGTGAGGGTGTTTTCTGGTGAGGTGGGGAAGAAGGTTTAGATGGAGATTTAGAAGGTGAAGGTTGAGGAATAGGAGATTTGGGAGGGGAAGGAGGAGGTGAAGGAATTACCTCAAGAACAATCTCAGAGTACACAGATTCTCTCCACTCCTTGATCAGCTTCTCCATGGTAATAGCAATGTTGTTTGCTGTTGATGGTTCTCCTTCCTCAAGAGCACTATGGCGGAACTTGATCATGGATTCTTTTCTTTTCTTCTCCATCAGCCAAGCATCAAACTCTTCCATTTCTTCTTCTTCCAAGGCTTTGACATGCCTTTCTGGAGATAGGTCAGATGTTGGAGTTTTACCTTGATATCTGTCTTTCTTCTTCTGTAGAACAGAGATCAGGAAGGTAAGGTTGAAGCATTTTGACACATCATCTGTGCCTACCCAGTGAAGAACAACAGCTTCTTCTTCTTCATAAGCATCAAAATATTGAATGATTTGTTGAAGAGGTCTCATTCTCCATCTTCTCCAGGCTAGGACTCTGTCAAACTGCTTCTGCAGAATGGTGCTGAAGTCAGTTCCTTGGTCCATCTCTGGTGAGGCTTCACGCTCTGGAGAGAGAGCAGAGTTTGGCAACTCTGGTGCAGATTCTGGGTCAGCCTTGAATGAACTCGAAGAGCATATTTCATATCAGGAATACAAAATGTTCCCTTAGAATTTCTGTTCTTGGTTTCTCTTTCTGGTTTGAGCTTTCTGTGAGGCTTTGCTTTAACAACATTCACATCACATTCATAATTATGGGGGTCTGGAACAGAATAACCATAAGCAATACTTGAATTATGAATTGAACGATGTCTAGAAGAAGTCTCAGAAATATTCAGCTTGGGACTCAAGACTGAACTACTAGAAGTTTGTTTTGTAGAGACAGAATTACAATTAACTTTAGAATAAAAAATAGAACTAGATCTAGGACTACCACTATTCTCAAAAACTTTCTTTTTGCCTTCTGCGATTTCCTTCCTCTTTTTCCTCCACTCACTCTTCTCTTCTCCTTCCTTCTTCACTTCATTTCCTGTAAACAAAGGAGAAGAGAGATGAGTGGACGAACCTTTTAAAACCTTGTTTTTCTGAGGTGAGGTGTGTGAACTGTCAGTCTTAGAAGTAGAAGGGGCTGTTTTAGCATGATACTGCTCACTTAATTCATTGAACTTTTGAAGAAGTTCCTGCCAGTTGCTCTCAAAACCTTTCTTTTAAGTTTCAAATCTCTCTCTCTCTCGTTATCAAGAGTTTTCTGAAGGTTTTTGAGTTTTTGAGCCATAGGAAAAATACAAGGTTCCTCTCCAGTTTTAGAGATACCTACTCTTGGGGGAGGGTCTAGAGGATGTCCTATGTGAGGAATATCTTTGGCATAAGGGTCAAGACATTCACTAAAGCAGGAACTAGATTTTTCTTGTGAAAGTTGTTTTTCATTTACAGAGGGATAATCACAAGAAATCGCAGATTTAGGATTCTTTCTCTTTTCTTCTTCTGCTTCAGCGTTTTCTTCATCACTTCGAAAATACATTTTTTCACCAAACCCTAGTCCCATGTAATCTTTGTTATATTTTTTTTTTGGATAAAAGGTAATTATATATTATCCAAAGAGTTTATGTACAAGTACATCCACAAAAAGGGGGAGCAAAAATGGGGCTATCCCAACGAGGGATATGCCAAGACCTGTGGGCTATACTATCAATCCCAAATCAGACAAAAGGGCAAGGAGCCGTACTACACATTACAATTCAAAACATAATAAGTTCTTGAGGGTAGATACTATAAAGGATCTTATACACCATGTATTGGATCCTAGCAAAAACTTCCTCCTCATGAGCTTTGGCATCATCAAATCTGGTTGCATTCCGCACCCTCCATATCCAGTATATGGTGTAGATAAATGCAATATGGGCAGCTTTGGCTTTGACTCCGGAACCCGCATGGTCCTTCTTGATCCACTTCACCGAGCTATCCAGGGTGGTCATCTGCCTAGGCATCCCAATCCATGCTCTCACTTTGCTCCATACCTGTCCTGTAAATTGACAACCAAAGTATAGGTGTGCTACCGTCTCCGGTTCACCCTTACAAAACGGGCAGATGTTAATCACCTCAAGCCTACTAAGGTTATCATAAGTTGCTAGGCGATTGCGGAAGGCAAGCCAAGAAATAAATGAAAATTTAGGAGGTATATAGGCTTTCCAAATGAAAGGCATCCAAACCTGTGTGTTGCTCTTGATTCTAATGAGGTCATAAATTTTAGAGGAGCACAACTTCCCATTAATAACAAGCTTGGAGAGGGCATTAATTGTGCTCCCAATAGAGTCAAATTTAGAGACAAGAAGGTCTCGGATCTGCCCAAACTTCTTCATAAGTTGGGAGTCCCTAGTGTGTGGGGAGAATTCCCACACACTTCTACCCTTAAGGTATACCCCATGCACCCACTTTACCCACAAAGTATCACGCTTAAGATGAATGTCCCACAAGGTCTTTGAAAGAAGAGCATTATTCCATGTTTTGGTATGCCTAATGCCCAAGCCCCCCTCCTCTTTTGGAAGGCACATATCAGCCCAAGCAACCCTGGAAAAATTGCACCCCCAAAAGAAAATACGACAAAGTGAGACCACTCTGTCTAGGATGGCTTGTGGTATAGGGAACACCTGTAACCAAAAGGAATGTACCCCTGGATAACAGATTTGATTAGCTCAGTTCTACCTGCATAGGACAAGGTTTTAGTATTCCAAGCGTTTAAATAATTTGTAACCTTCTCCAAGAGTGGGGCATATTCGGCCACAGCCAGTTTTATGGGGGAGAGGGGAATCCCAAGGTATTTAACCGGAAAGGCTCCAACTTTGAAGTCCACCAAATCAAGTATAGCCGTGAGATCATGGTCCCTAACTCCCCCCAAAAAAATGTTTGATTTGTCAAAATTGACCCTTAATCCAGAGACATTTCCAAACTCATTTAGAGCATCTATCAAAACCTTAACAGAATAAGTATCCCCTCTACAAAATAACATGAGAGCATCAGCATATGCAAGGTGTGAAATCTTAAGGCTACCACATTTAGGGTGGTAGTTAAAATCCGAGGTGGTTTTCAAGTTCATTAATCTAGATAGGTATTCCAAGCATAGGAAAAAAAGGAGAGGGGACATAGGATCCCCCTGTCTTAATCCCCTCTTACCACGGAAGAATCCATGTAGTGTCCCATTGAGGGAGATTGAGAAAGACGCAGTTGAAACACATTCCATGATCCATTTAACAAATTGCAAAGGAAAACCAATGCTAAGGAGTACACTATTAAGGAAATCCCAAGAGATGGTGTCATAGGCTTTCCTAAGGTCCACCTTAATCATACACCTAGGTGAGAAATGCTTCCTAGTGTACCCCTTAACCAGTTCTTGCGCTAAAAACATGTTATCCATCATAAGTCTACCATTTACAAAAGCCCCCTGTGCATGGTCAACCAAACCGGGTAGACAAGGAATCATTCTATTAGCAATAATCTTTGTGATGACCTTGTAAAGAACATATGTGCAAGCAGTAGGTCTAAAATCAGCAGCCGTGGGGGAGTGTGATGTCTTAGGAATTAAAGCAATAATCGTGTGATTAATTTGCTTTAAAATCCTACCAGAATAAAAAAAAACCTTTCACAGCATCAATGACATCATCCCCAACAACCGACCAGTTTTCTTTGAAAAAGGCAGAAGTAAATCCATCTGGTCCCGGGGCCTTGTCATCCCCAATATCAAACAAGGCATTCTTAATCTCTATGTCTAAGATGGGGGAGAGCAGCCCTAAGGACTGGTCCCTACTTAGACATGCCCCGGATGTAATAATGCTAGGGTCAATTGGAGGACAACTTACCGGAGTTCCAAACAGATTAACATAAAAACTTTCAAGTTCATTAGCAACCTGATCAATAGAGGTAGTAAGCTCCCCATTAGGTAGTTTTAAAGCCGTAATGGAGTTCTTGGCAGCCCTCTTTTTCACAATTGAATGGAAATATTTGGTACATCTATCACCTTGAAACAAGTGAGTGGCCTTCGCTTTTTGCCTAAAGAAAGCATCCTCGGCCTTTTTAAGAAAGAGCACTCTCTTCTTAGCAAGTTGAACCTCATTCTTTAAGGTATCATCAAGAGGAGAGGTTAAGAGAAGATTGTGCACCCTCTTAAACTCTATTTTCGATTCCTTTACCTTAGAAGAAATATGTCCAAATGCAACCTTATTAAGTTCCTTGAGTGGTTTCTTAAGAGCTTGAAGTTTTTTAACCAATCTGAATTGAGCATTACCCATCACAAACTTAAACCAAATGTCATGAAGAATAGAGGGAAAAGATTCATGCTTAAGCCACATATTGAAAAATTTGAAAGGTTTTGACCCCAAGGGTGGGTTATGGCCGAAAGTAACCAAGGGGGCAACATGGTCAAACTCAGCCTCCATGGAATGGAAACGAGTCTTACATGTGATTCCATAAGCACTCCAAGCAGCATTCATCAAAACCCTATCCAACTTTGCCCAAAGTGAACCCCTATACCAAGTAAAGAACTCCCCAGTGGAGGGGGTGTCAACCAAGTTTGCATTAAGTTTAAGGTCAATAAGGTCTTGCATTAGGTAGGCCGAAGGTGGGGTGGGACGAATCCTCTCATTAGGGGAGCACACACAATTGAAATCACCCATTACTAGCCAAGGACTAACAATGTTTGACCCCAAGTTGGTAATATGCTCCCAAAGGGTTCTTCTTTCCCCCACCGTGTACAAGGCATATATAAATGTAACCAAGAAGTTCAGTTGGGTGGTCTTACATAAACATTTACAATGGATGTGTTGTTTCCCAATTTCAAGCACATCAATGTCAATAAAATTAGAATTCCACACAAGGGCCATACGGCCACCATCAATAACATCAAAGTTAGTAATGGAAGACCAATGGGGGCATCTAATCATCCTAAGTTTCTCAAAATTAGAAGAAGTCAACTTAGTTTCAAGCAAACAACACATATGTACATTATAAACACGAAGGAAATTAAAGATAGTAGTTTGTTTTGAGACCTTATTAAGGCCTCTAACGTTCCAAGCCGTAATTATCATAAAACGATTGGGGTGGTACCACCTTCCTCTCCTTGCCTCTTCTTTTTACCATTCCATGGCCTCTTCTTCCAAGTGTTTCCTTGTAGTACATGGTCACTAAAGTACCTTCCAAGGAAAAGGTGATGAATATTACGCATAAAAAAGAGTCAAAGGCATACCTGTCATCATGTATAATCACCCCGGGCATATTTTCAAGGCATTTTTTGGTGAAGGTTATCCCCGGTTTGTCCAAGTCGTCCGTAACGGAGAGACAATTATCAAGTCTAACTAGCTTTGCATTCGGCCCCAAGTCATTCCAATGAGTTGTGTGTAGGTTGGGTGGCTGCCCCTCTATAAAGTCCACTTTGATCACAACATCATCATAATAGCTCTCACGGATGTCATTAATGATTATGACATCCAAGTCATTAACTTCATCTTCCTCACCTTCCTTATCTTGGTCTATATCTTTGGGAGGTGTTTCATGGTCCGTGTGGTTAGGAGATGTGGGCTGCCTATCCTTCACAACCCCTTCCTCTAGCTCCTTATTCTCCCCAAGTGATTCATCTTGGTTGCTTGGAATGATAGCCACGGCAAGGGGGTTTTCATCAAGGATAGTGGTTTCCTCTTCAATGATTCCCCCCTCCTCTCTATCATTTGGTTTGTTTTGGACAGCTTGTTGTTGGTTGTTGGTAGCTTTGGGTCTATCATGGACTTCATCATAGCATCTATTCTTTGCTTTGATTGAGTATATTTGCCTTCTTTGCTCTTCTACTTGATACAAGGATAGTTTGTTCGGTTCCTTTGGGGGTTCTTTCTCTTCCTTTTCCTTTCTCTCAATTTCATGAAGGATTCTACATGTAAATGGGTGATGGCCGAAAGTTTTGCAATGAAAACAATAATTGGGATATGTTTCATATACAACACTTTGGCTATAGATCCTTCCCGAGGGGAGCTTCACATCAAATTGGAGTGGGGGAGGTTTGGACGCATCTACCTCAATCAAGACTCTAGCATAGGATGATCTAGCTTTGTCTTGAGTGACCTTGTCCGTGGCAAGAGGCTTACCCACTCTAGAGGCTACGGCACTAATGATGTCTTCTCTCCAAGCTCGCATTGGTAAACCATGAAACTTGACCCAAATTGGGACTTTAAGAAATTCATCACTTGTGGTAGAGAAGTCATCATCAAGGACTTTCAAATAGCACATCTTACCGTATATGGAGTGTGGTCCATCTAGGAGGACTTGATCTCTATCTGCTTCTCTTTGGAATTTAAAGATTATCCATTCTTTGCTATGGGGTCTAGCTTTGCAAGGAACTCCCCACTTATGTATCATGGCATTAACGGCTTTAGGCCCGGGGAAGGTTCCAACAAAGTACCCGACCAAACAATGTCCCCAAAGTTCCACCATTGAGGGGAGAGTGTAGTTAGAAAGATCAACCATGTCACTCGTGGGGGGATGTAAGTGAGTTTCATGCCTTGAGAGGGTTCACGGTTGTTTGCAAATAGGGATTTCCACGGTTTAATGGAAGTAGAAGCCTCCTCTACTTTGTCCTTTCCTTTGTTAGCACGGCCAAGAGCTTTGAGGTAGATCTCATTCACATCATCCTCCTTGTCCTTCTTGTTGTCCAATGCCGCGGCATCCCCTTTGATGTCCATTGCCGCGGCATCCGTCGGTTGCATTGACTCCAAGGTTGTCTCATTTTGCACTTCCATGGTTTGTAAAACCTCGGGTTCCTCCACTTGTACAGCTGCAGCCTCTATGTCTATTGTCTCAATGATCTCCATAGCTTGGTTCTCAATATTCTCCCCATTCAAAGTTTCCTCGTCTAGGTTCTCCTTTTGAGTTTCATTTGGTTCAACCGTAGGTTCCAACAATTCAGTCACCATAAGTTCCAAGGAGGAAGTAGCTCCAACAGTTTGGTCATTAATGATGTTGGTGTCATTAATGCCATGAGCCGAATCCTCTATAAGACCCCCCTCCATCCCTTGTGATTCAACCATCAAATTAGGAATTTCAACATTTACCTCTTTGTTGTTGTTAGCTTTTCTAGAAGTTCCTTACTTTTTCTTCACGGAAATTTCCAAAGGTGGGAAGTCCTCCTCCCCCTCAACAACATCTTCAACTTGGCCATCAATCTTGGTCTTACTCTTCCTAACCGTGGACGAAGTCCCCTCGTGAGAATCCTTTTTTGTCTTCGATTTTTCCCACCCCATCTTAGGTGAGCTTGGTGGAGCTTGGAGCAGATTCTTTCTAGTGGTAACCATGTTTTCCTCGCTCAAGGGGTGTAGGAAGAGTCTCGGGAGTGTTTTGAGAAGAGCGAGTCCCAAAACACTAAGTTAAGCCCAAAACAACACCCCCTCTCAAAATTGAGCTTCAAAATCCGTACCAATGGCGGAATGTCCGTACCAACGGTCACAAGGGACGTTGTACGGACACGGCTGATGATGATGAAACTACAGACGAAGGAGCGCAAGAGGACCACGAGCTTCACCCTATATCCAGATTTTCCATAGCACAAAAGGAGCTACAAGGATCTAGGAAAAGTTTTGCGAATGTGAATAGTGGATTTCGGAAACCAGTTCAGGAAATCCAGCTAAAACCGAGCTAAGAGCTAAGATATTTGGAGTATAACCCCTCTAGACAACGTAGAAGAAGTGATACAACTAATATCCAAGCTCAAAGATCAAGAATCAGCCAAGAAATCAAGAAGATGGTGAGGAAAACGGATTTGCGCACAAGGGGTGTACGGAAATCGTAGAGAGAAGGACGAGCGAAATTCTTCAGGCTCCTCAGGCTCTTCCTTCTATGTAATCTTTGTTATAAATTTGAAGACAGTTAACTTTCTTTAGATTACATGGGTTTTTTATGCCCAGTCCTATTCTAGGATTGTAGAATCGGTCATCCTTTATTCGATTAAGAAAAATTTGTCTGTTCAGACTGACCTCTTCTAGCAGCTAGGTCCTCTAGTTCTTTTATTTTGTTTAAAAGTGTTCTTCTCTTATTATGCAAAAAATCGCATTCAGCCTTTGCTGTGCTTTTTTCTCGTTCACTATCCTCAAATTTCCTAGTTAATTCAGCTATCTTAAGTTCAAAACTTTCAAAATCTGAGGACACCTTTTTGACCTGATCTTTCGCAATTTCAAGTTGAACACTTAGAGAAGACTTTTGGTCAGATTCTGTTTCAGTACCCTGTGATTATTGTCTAGTCTCTCCTTTAGTTCTTTAATTAGATTGTCCTTCTCAAGTAAGGACTGGATTTGATTATTTAAAGGAGTATGAGAGGTACTTACAGAGCTTGTTGAGCATTCACTTTCGGGGATCGCAGCATCACCCTTTCTTTCATCTTCCTCCACTCGTGCCATCAGGGCATAGTTTTCTTCTTCTTCCTCCTCATCAGAAGAATCTTCTGTCCAGTTATCATTCTCAGCAATCATTGCAGAAGTTTCTTCTTCTTTCTGCACCATCAGCATTTTCTGCTTATTCCACAGCATCTTCTGCTTGTAGAAGTTAGCATCCTTCTTCTTTGGGAGGCGGCAATCTTTGATGACATGTCCAGCCTTTCCACAATTGTAGCATTTGGGAGCATCTTCAGCTGATGGTGCCTTTCTAGAAGATCCTTGTTCATGGTTCTTCTGTTTGTAGTTAGATGAGGAGGTTCTCAGCTTGTTGGAGGAGCTGTTCTTCTTTGCAAATCTCTTGGCAAGCAGTGCCATCTTTTTCTGTAAGTCTGCAAGCTCAGCCTCCAGATCAGATTTGTCGTCATCACTTTCATCATCGTCTGATTCAACCACCACCTTCTTCTTCTTCAGTGGTGTGGTTGTCCTTCTGGGCTGAGCTTCCATCACGAGAGCTAGGGGATTTGTGGTGTGATGATCCTCGGCACAAGCAACCTCATTGACAAATTGCTTCAGATGTTCATATAGAGTGCAGAGGTCAATTTTATCCAAGTCAATGCAAGATCTAACATCCTTCACTGTCTTTTCCCATGCAGGATGCAGGCTGGATAGAAATCTAATATTCAGTTCCAAGTTGGACCTGAATACTTTGATTTTTCTAAGTTCATTGACCAGTTGGACAAGTCTGTTGTAAGTCTCGTTCAAAGGTTCTCCCGGGCCTGCTTTGAAGGAGTCATAAGCAATAAGAATTGTAGTCTTCTTAGTCTTAAGGCTAATGCTTGTGCCTTGGAGCAGTTTCTCTATCTCATCCCACATTTCCTTAGCTGTTTGCATGCTATCGATGAGAACGTATACTTCATTGGGGATTGCTTGAAGAAGGTATGTTTTGGCCATGAGATCACCACGAAGCCTGAGTCTGTCAGCTTCCGTGTATTCAGATGCCACTTTCCTCCTTATTTCTGGAAGAATAGGAGGGTTGTTTTCTGGATCACCACCAACTGAAATCATGAGTTCAGCTGGTCCTTCAAGCAAAGATTCAAGCATCACAGCGGAGTTCTCTTTGTGCTCAAGAAAATTAAGGAATCGATTCCTCCACATTTGGTAATCTCCTTTCCTGAGACTGGGAGGGGTACTGCTGTTCCCTTGCGCATTGAATTCTGAGGCCATTGCTGTATTAAACTGACCGTTCGAGATAATTGATCAAAAGATTTTCAGAGGCAGAATGTCGAAAAATCAGATGTCGAGATCTGAATATCGAGATCTGAGATTTCGATAAAGGAGGCCCGGTTTCGAGATTTGAGGTCGAGATTGGGATGTCGAGATTAAGGATCTCGAGATTTCAAATTTTGAGAAGAGGATCTCGAGATTTGGAATGTCGAGAAGTTAAAACTCGAAATCTTATTTCGAGAAGTCAAATGTCGAGACCAGATGTCGAAACCTTAAACTCGAAATCTTTGATCTCGA
Source organism: Cuscuta europaea (assembly GCA_945859875.1). NCBI lineage: Eukaryota > Viridiplantae > Streptophyta > Magnoliopsida > Solanales > Convolvulaceae > Cuscuta > Cuscuta europaea. The sequence goes on from CAMAPE010000006.1 coordinate 8,661,187, forward strand.
GATATAGATGTCGAAATCCTCAATGTCGAAATCCTGCAAACTGTAAAAATCAGATAAGCAAAATCTGGAGGTAGTTTCCTGTAGAGTAGGATATCGAGATCCTCAGGTAAAGTTTTCAGCTCGAAATACCTGGTAGAACGTGCTTAAAACCTAGATGTCGACAAGCCTATTCGAAATATCTCAAGTACAGAATATGCGTAAAACGAAATCTGAAGTATACCCCTTGATCGCTTTGAAACGACGATTCTAAGGGTGTAACTTTTACAACTTTTTAACAAGAAACAAAATTACAGAGTGAAAAATCGACAGAAAGAACAACATAAAGAAAAACAGAGTCTTCTGCAGGCGTTCTTCTGATCGGCTCTCGATCGGCTCTAATACCAATTGATAGTCCATGTTTCTGTAACAGCAATGATAAGCAGTCTAACAAAGAAGATTAAACTTAAAGATGAACACAGATTGAATCAATGTAAAACCCTCTTTGATAGACCGTGAACTCGTACACAGAAAGATATGCGCGTAAGGCTATAATGAACAAGTACGACGTTAACCTAATCCTGAACCCTCGGCTCCCTTTTTATAGGCGAGGTTCAGGTTAGGCGTTAAAGGCTTTTAGCCTGTTTATATGGGCCTAACACTTGGCCCACATTCTATCTAATACATGCACTTATTTAATACAAGGAATAATAATAAAGCTAATATATGACAAACTTGATTCACAATTAAAATATCTTCAACAACACACCACGTGGACACTCTCTCCAACGGCCATATCCCAACGGCTATTTTTGAAAGCCTGAGGTGCCCTCAGCTTACACCCTTCGAATAACAACTGAGCAAGCCCTCGGGTTATCACATTCAAAATACCCTCCTTCTAGATTTTACCCTCAGCATGGAGGTTGGGGAAAACTCTCAGGAGCCTTCAGCCCTCAATGGATGAAGGCCTGGGGAACTCCCCTCGACAATCACCGCCCTCAGATCATAAATAGCCCTCGTCCTCTCGGGGATACTTTCCACAGATCACGAATGGCCCTCGACCTCAGCGTTATCCTTCATCTCAGACCGAAGGGTTCACTTTCTTACTTCACTTTGGGGGGCATTCGATGTACTCTTTTTCCCTCATTAGGATTTTGTCCCACAGGTTTTTTCCTAATGAGGTTTTTAACGAGGCATCTCCCCAGAATGAAGCAAAACGCGTCAGCCCTCGGCTCTCTACTATATAGGCATTACTCTACTCCTTTCCACCCCATTACATGTGCCTCAAGGAGTGGGGGACTGGAGAGTCCCTTCGGGAAATCACAAAAAATTAAAAGTTTTCTCAAGGCATCAACAAAAGCCTCCAGAAATGGGGGACTGACAGCTCCCCTCGGCAGCACCAAAATGCAAATAACCAATGGAAGGAAACTCTCGCAACAAGGACGCCATCGGCAAGACAACCACAATTACTCCTTTTCCCTCAAGTACCTTTCGAGAAAAGGAGTGGGGGACTCCTGATGGAGTATATGGCCCAGAAACCCTGGCCCACAGACTCCTACTTCTCCTGCACAGGCCCATCAAGCCCGATTAGCGCATGAAGCCCAAACGTAGCGGCCCAGGCATGAAGAAGTCCATGGTGCATACGTGGGTGCCTTCGGCCCTATGGCCGAAGGCTCCAAATTCTAGGAGACAACGTGATGTAGACCTGCAAAGCATCCGGGAAGTTCTGGCAAAAATGTTAGCCTTTGGCTTAGGGGTGGGCATTTCGGTTCTCGGTTCGGTTTTCTTCGGTTTCGGTTCGGTTTCGGTTTAATCGGTTTGATAGAAAATGTACCAAATACAAACCGATTAAGTTTCGGTTTGGTTTCGATTTGGTATGGTTTGGTTCGGTTTGGAGTTCGGTTTACCTAAGTATTAAGGTTTTGATTGAAATAAAAAAAAAATAACTCAAAATAATAAACCAAGAAGCGATAGTAATGAACCAAATATAATGTTAGATATAAATTTGCAAACAGTAACAAAACACATATGAACCAAAAATATATAAGCATGACACATTTGTAAGCAACAACAATAACAGGAATGAATCAAATTATATGTAAAGCTGAAACAAAAACAAAACTGGTGCTTGTGAGTAATGAATCAAATATATAGATAGTAGTAGTAGATAATAAATTATAGTTAAATACTATCTACTTAAACCGCAATAATTGTTATAGTTGTGAATGTAATTCTTGTAGTAAACTCTAGTCCTTAACACTAAAATTAAAGAATTAAAGCTTCAAAAAGATTAACATCAATCAAATTAATGAGAGAAATCTTATATTTTGGTTTGGTTTAGTTTGGTGTAAGTTGGTTTTGATTTGTTATTTTAAAAAAATAAGAAATTATTTCATTTTTAGATTAGTTCGGTTTTATTCGGTTTTATGATTTCGGTTTGGTTCGGTTTAATACGGGTTGAGAGGAATACTACCAAACTCAAACCAAATTACAAATGATTCGGTTTCGGTTTGGTTTAATTCAATTTGGTACGGTTCGGTTCGGTCAAACCGAAGCGTTATGCCCACCCCTACTTCGGCTATTTCATGCCCTCGGCTACATGATCTCTTCAGCCATATGATGCCTTCGGCCACACCTAGGCCTTCGGCATACAGCAAACTCGACGAAGATTCCTTTTAGAGACAGGCAAACCACCGCATTTAATGTGGCGTCACGTCCAACCACCACATTTAATGCGGTGCACATGCAAATGCTGGTGCCACCCTGATTGAGATGACCCTCGTCTGCCAGATGTTTGACACGTGTCCTTGCCTAGCATTTATGGCTACTATAAATAGCGGCCGTTTTTCCATTGTAATCAACAACACAATTTCTATATCGAATGTACACTACTTCTCTCTTACTTGCTCTGACCTCTCTCTAAGTTATTCACTGTAATAACCCCTCGGATAAGCTACCCCTGGGTACACTATTCATAAATGTTAAGGACCTAGCAACGGATGTGGTTCTTCTTCAAGCATCCAGTGAAAACGGTGTCTATCATATTCGTGAGCCCACACCTCCACTTGTTGCTCTTTCGTCTGTTTCCAGATCTTTATGGCATAATAGATTAGGTCATTTTGGTACTCGTCTATTAGATCAGCTTAGAATGAATAACTTTATTTCTGGGACTTCTACTTCTATTACGGATTATGTTCCCCGTCGCTTAGGAAAATCTCAACGGTTGTCCTTTAATAAAGTTTTTCACAACAGTCGTTGTGCTCTTTATTTAATTCATTCTAATGTTTGGCAATCGCCTGTGCTTTCTCATCTCGGTTTTAAATATTATGCGGTGCAAGTAGGTTAGCACTCATTTTCATCATTTTAAATTAATGATTGAAAATCTTCTTGACTACAAAATTAAGATTTTTCAGAGTGACGAAGGGGGTGAATTTGATAATAATTTTAGTATGAGACATTGACATTGACTTGACAACAAAATAGTGTGGCTGAAAGAAAACACCGACATTGACTTGAATTAGCCCATACTATGCTTGTAACACCCCGGCCCCGTAGGCCCCGAGGTAGTTACTTCTGACCTCTATAGACCTCTAGTACTGTCCTCACAAACCGCCACTAGCCTTTTCCGCACACTTTGTCCTCACTCGTGTGCACCCCGAGATACTTCCCAGGAGGTCACCCATCCCAAGACTACTCCCGTGCAAGCACGCTTAACTTTGGAGTTCTTGGTGATGAGCTCCCTTAAAAGGAGATGCATCTTGTTTGTATGAGTAGTACTATTAATCCATTTAAATTAAATCTCAAGTATTACAATCACCCCCACTTAGGAACGTAACGTCCTCGTTGCGCCCATAAACCAATCTCAATCATATCACAGAATCTTTTCCCCTGCTAAGTGCCCGCCCGATATCCAACGGATCAGCACACTGTCGCAGGGTTTCTCTGATACCATTTGTAACACCCCGGCCCCGTAGGCCCCGAGGTAGTTACTTCTGACCTCTATAGACCTCTAATACTGTCCTCACAAACCGCCACTAGCCTTTTCCGCACACTTTGTCCTCACTCGTGTGCACCCCGAGATACTTCCCAGGGGGTCACCCATCCCAAGACTACTTCCGTGCAAGCACGCTTAACTTTGGAGTTCTTGGTGATGAGCTCCCTTAAAAGGAGATGCATCTTGTTTGTATGAGTAGTACTATTAATCCATTTAAATTAAATCTCAAGTATTACAATCACCCCCCACTTAGGAACGTAACGTCCTCGTTGCGCCCATAAACCAATCTCAATCATATCACAGAATCTTTTCCCCTGCTAAGTGCCCGCCCGATATCCAACGGATCAGCACACTGTCGCAGGGTTTCTCTGATACCATTTGTAACACCCCGGCCCCGTAGGCCCCGAGGTAGTTACTTCTGACCTCTATAGACCTCTAGTACTGTGCTCACAAACCGCCACTAGCCTTTTCCGCACACTTTGTCCTCACTCGTGTGCACCCTGAGATACTTCCCAGGGGGTCACCCATCCCAAGACTACTCCCGTGCAAGCACGCTTAACTTTGGAGTTCTTGGTGATGAGCTCCCTTAAAAGGAGATGCATCTTGTTTGTATGAGTAGTACTATTAATCCATTTAAATTAAATCTCAAGTATTACAATGCTTATTACCGCTCGCTTGCCGGCTACTTTTTGGGTTGATGTCATTCTTACTGTCACTATTATTATTAATAGACTACCCTCTCCTACTCTATATGGTGTGTATCCGTATGAAAAATTATTTCATGCCAAACCGGATTTTTGTATTATGTGTGTTTTCCCAATTTTAATGTTTCGTCTACTAATAAGTTACTCCCTCGTTCTGTTCTGTGTGTCTTCTTAGGCTATGTGTCTGAGTATAAGGGCTACCGTTGTTTTGATCCTATTTCTAGTTGAGTTTATATTAGTATAAATGTCAGATTTTTAGAAAATATTTTTCCCTACCCTAATTTCGGTACCTACCAGACACCTGCTACCTTCAGCCTGCACCCCGCCATCTCCTCACTCCACCACTATGAAGCCTCCACCCCGCCATCACCTGAAACCGGCTCACCACCACTTGACAACCTTCCGTCCTCTTCCACAACGCCCTCCAGCCTCCATAATGTCCTTCAGCAGTCCCCAGACCTCAGCCCATCGACTGATCATTCCAGTCTGACGATCGACCGCCCCCTGTCCCCTTTTGCCGGTGATGAATCGGGCACTATTCCTGTTGTGATGTCTTCCAATTGCTCCGCTCCACTTGTTAATGTGCATATGATGCAAACTAGGTCCAAATCAGGGATTTTTATACCCACAATTATTTTTAATTTGAATACAGTTGTCAGCACACCCGATCCCACTTATTTTTCTATTGCCAATAAACATATTAAGTGGACAGCCGTGATAGATGAAGAATTTAATGCTTTTATCTCTAATCATACATGGGCATGTGTATAGAAGATCGAGTGATGCACCTGTTAGACGACTTGAGGGGTGGGGAAAAGAGTCAGAGAAGAGAGGGAGAGGAAGACCCAAACAGACTTGGATTAGAGTAATCGAAACTGATATGCGTTTTCTTGGGTTGGATGAGAGTATGGCTTTGGAGAGAGCAAAGTGGAGGGCACACATCCATGTGGACGATTGATGTCTTGTCTACCTTTCCTCTCTTGTTTCTTTTATCGTTTATCTTCCTTATCTTTTTATATTCTTATGTTATTTTTATCTTCTAGCTTTTTTATGCTCTTTTATTTATTTTTCTTTTATCTTGGTTATATTCTTTTGTTATTGTTATCTTATATTTATGTATCTTTATTTTATTCATTTTATCTTACTTTTTTCCTTTTCTTGTCCGCCTTCTCTTTTTGGCATCGATGTCATAGATCGATTCATGTTAGCCAACCCCAAATTCTTTTGGGATTAAGGCTTGGATGTTGTTGTTGTTGTATCTCTAATCATACATGGGATTTAGTACCTTTTGATGCTAGAAAGAATGTGGTTGGGTCTAAATGGATTTATAAGACTAAGTATTTGTCTGATAGGTCTGACCGCTATGAAGCGCGTTTGGTTGCTCAGGGGTTTAATCAGCATGCAGATATTGATTTTACTGAACCATTTAGCCCAGTTGTCAAACCCACCATTGTTCATCTTGTTCTCACTCTTGTTGTATCGTTTGGTTGGTCCATTCACCAACTTGATGTTGAAATGAATTTCTTCATGGTAATCTTATTGAGGAAGTTTATATGCGTCAGCCTCCGAGTTTTATTCATCCTCAGTTTCCTCATTATTTGTGACGGCTTCGTAATGCCATTTATGGTCTCAAACAAGCCCCTCTTGCCTGGCTTCATAGATTTAATAGCTTTCTTCTTTCTCATGGTTTTGTTTGCAGCCAGTCGGATAATTCTTTATTTATTTTCCGCTGTAATTCTCATAATGTTTATTTGTTACTCTATGTTGATGTCATCATTGTCACAGGGAACTCTTCTTCCTTAGTCGCTCATTTTTTATCTTTTTTGGCCAAATGTTTTGCTATGAAGGACCTAGGTGAGTTACATTTTTTTTCTTGGTATTCATGCATCCCGCACTTCCTCTGGGTCTATTTCTTTCTTAGCATAGTATGTCTCGGATTTGCTTCATCGCTTTCATCTACATACTCTTAAACATGATCGCTCTCCCCTTCCTAGTCACATTAAACTTTTCCTTACTGATGGAGAGCTTCTTGTTGATACCACAGAGTACAGAAGTATGGTAGGTGCATTATAGTATTTAACATTGACTAGACCAGACATCACTTTTGTGGTACACTTGGTTTCTCAGTTCCTGCATGCCCCCCGTACTTCACATATGTTTTTTGTTAAGCGTATTTTCAGGTATCTTCATGGCACTTCCACACATGGAATACTTCTCCAGCACTCAAGGGAGCTGCGGGCAGTCATCAGTTATTCTGATGCTGATTGGGCCGGTTGCCCTGATACTGGTCGGTCTACCTCTGGTTATGCTATTTTTCTTGATCCGAATTTAATTTTTCGAAAGCCCAAGAAGCAGCCTACAGTCTTTTGGTCATCCACTAAAGCTGAATATCGGGCCGTGGCTTTCACTGTTCTGGATACTCTTCACATCCGGTCCATTTTGTTCGAGCTAGGCTTCCCTGTTCGAGAGCCTACTACACTGTTTTGTATTTTTGTGACAATGTGTCTGCCTCCCATCTCTCAGTTAATCCTATTCAGCATGTTGGGGTATGCATATTCATATTGATTATCATTTTTTTCGTGAGCGGGTGACGCATGGTGATTTGTGTGTCAAGTATGCTCCGACGTAGGTTCAACTGGCAGATATTTTTACAAAGTGTTTGTCTCCACAACGTTTTATTCTTCTTCGTGACAATCTGCACATTGTTTCCCCTGCACAGCTTGAGGGGGTGTAATGGCGTATTTTAATATTTATTAATATTGTGGGACTCCTATCGTAATTATGACTCTTATTTATTATATATACATCTGTCATGGCTACCACATTGGTTAAGCTTGATAATCATTCTCACAAATATTACTCGGGTAAAGTACATAAATAGTTTTTAGAATTTTTAATTCACCTTAACTTTTTATAGTTTATTTGATTTGGTTTAATACTAATTAAAAGAGATATTTTTTTGAAAGTAATTTGAAAGAGATATTACAAAATTTGAATAAAGTTCATATGATAATATTTATCAATTTTTTCTTTTGGACCATCTTTAATTAGTATATTCGGAATTCCTTTTATTACTCTAGTCATCTCACTGTTGTGTGGATGATATTATTGATTTTGTTCTTTAAACTATTTTCTTATAGATTTTTATTATTGTGGCAGACACAATTTTCATCCTTATTTTTGAAGATTATTGTAAAAGTAACACTTTAAATTAAACCCTTCAATTAGTCAATGATACATTTACTCATTCACTTGGGGCAAGATTCAAATTAGGAGTAACAAAAGTATGAGTTTTACAATAATACTACTTGGTGGTGCACACATTTCTTACCCACATTTTCTAAAAACAAAGTATATTTACCAAGATATATCTTGTCATTGACAACTAATATCTGCAAAAAATATTATTTTTCATGCATATATATATGCATATGTGTTCTTTACGTTGTATCAAATATGTGTGCGCGCATATGTGAAAAGTATTTAGACATGCACGTAAATTAATGTATATTTTAGATAGGGTTGGTATAAGAAGGGAGAAAGAAATGCATACGACTAAAACATATGGATGGTATTTAAATAGGAGTTGCAACTTTTTAACTCTCAAATAGGACTAATTCATATGAAGGGACAAAAATACCCCCACTATAATTAGTTGACTCGGCCTTCAGTGGTCAATCTATGGTGCGAGACCTAACGGGTTGGTGTTGTCGGCGAGGCACCGAATCACCAGCAGGGGACTACTGAGCTCGTGAGTCTGTTACGGCCAAAGTATCAGGTTCGAGTCGCTCGACTGCGGAGGAAATTCCATCAAACTTGGGGAAGGGAAGCCCCTAAATTGATTTCGCATGCTAACCTGATCCTGGGTAAATTGATAGTGGGAAGCTATCATCTACGCGCAGTGAAGTCGCTGAAGATAGGAGGCAAAGCCCAAACTCGGAATTTTAAAAGTAGACCGCTCAATCGGAAGAGAGGGAAGAAAAAGAAATCGTCTCTTTGAATTGCTCTGTTGGCGCTGGTTCTCGCCGGAATCGTATATTTTTGCTTGTTTACTTTTTTGTTTTGTTTTATTTTACATATTCATCCGATTAGATTGATTTTTAGAAAGTAGTCATTGTTTATTTTGACAAAAATATTCCTTCATACTAAAGTAATTTTAGAATGAAAAACAATGACATAAGAATGTCAATGAAAAACAATGTCACTCACAATGTCAATGACATTACAATGTCAATGCATAACAAAGTCAATGACATTACAATGTCAATGCATAACAAAGTCAATGACATTGTCATCTACATATCAAAATGATGTGATGTAATATGATATTTTAAGTCATTGCTGATCAAAATGCAATAAAGTCCAGAATGTCGAAAAAGTTGACAATGTCGGAAAAATATCAAAATGTCACAAAACTGTCACAATGTCAATGCTATAAATGATGACATTGTAATATTGCCAATGCCAATGTGTGTGACAATGTCATTTCCAAAGGTGTAGAAAAATGTTACAATGTCAGTGACAATGTCATAAGAATGTCAATGACAATGTCATAAGAATGTCAAGGACAATGTCATAAGAATGTTAATGACAATGTCATAAGAATAACAATGAAAGTGGAACCAAACATATATAACCAGTGTTCTAAAAGGCGCTAGGCGCTAGGCGGGCGGTGACATTGTCGTGAAATGTCACGTGACAATGTCAATGAAATTGTCATGACAATGTCAATGTTAGAAAAATGACATTGTCATGAAATGTCACGTGACAATGTCAATGTTAGAAAAATGACATTGCAGTAATCTCACTGTCATTACCAATGTTAATGAATTTGTGATATTGTCATGACAATGTCATTGGCAGACACAATTTAGAGAAATTTTATCATGTCAAAAATATATCACAATATGAAATAATAACAATGGACATTGAAAATAGCGTGAAAGATGGAGAATTATCATATATTCATATATCCTATCAATTTTTAGCCATTGTTTATTCCAGATAATTAGATATCAATATTAACAATGACTTTATCCACTACCGATGTAAGAGGATTGGATAGAAAGCACAGTGTAGATCTGGAAAATTGCCCATAATATAATATAGCAGCATATCCATCTTTACTTAGGCCGTTAGGTAACAGCGATATATATATGGGCCTTCTCCGCAAGTGAAGTAAGCTTGATAAGGTTTGAAACGCAGGTCGTGCTACTCCCACATGAGATTAGTGTGTTGTTGGGGTTCAGTTTTCCAACCCCGCCGCTGCATCACCTGGTGCAACCAGAGCCTTCCACCACCGCCACATCGCCGGATTGTCTCTGGCTCGCCACCATCGTGCAATCGTGTTTGACCATAGGAAAAAAGAAAAGCCGGAACTTGGTTGACACGGAGTATTTAAAATACGGAATAAAAGACTAAGGGCAAATCTGGAAGAAACGGGAAAGTAAGTCTTATTTAGGAGTTTAAAAAGTCAAGGTCTTATTTAATTACATATCAAAAGTTAAGCTCCTATTTAGGACCATTTCTCGTATAAGAACCGGAATCAAAAACCAAAAAATCTGTGATTTTTCCGGTTAATTGACCCATAGAAATATACCGTTCATAGTATGGTTACAATTTTAATTAGAAAACACTTCTTGTCGGTTAATAAAAAAACTGAAACATTAACTATTCTCCATTCATAATATAACTCAACAATTTTAAAATAATTTGCTTTTGTTTTTAGTAAAAAGCATTACAACATTCAATCAAAGCTAAAATCGCGGGTAGATAGTGTTATGAAGATTGTTAAATGAATATATTTTTATGATAAAAGATTGAAAGTAAAAAGATATATGTTGGTAGAAGAAATCTTGTCCATTTTTTTTGTTTGACCTAATTTTGAGTTGATACTATTTTATAGGATGAATATCTTTTAAAAAATGATGAATATGTTTTGGTAGAGCATTAATAATTTATTCGAGAGAGGAAATATAAATTATAGTTTGAAAATCAACATCTTACTAGAAATTTTACATTTTGCTCCACCCTTTTCATCGTTGTGTGAATTTTTATATACCATTAGGTTGTAATAAACAATAATTTATTTTTATTACTTTAATTAGACATTTATTAATCATCTTATTTTTCTATGATTTTTGGTTAACCAATTAGCGGTTAAACAAAATTTTGGATATCGATTAGCGCTTATTCAATGTTATGGTATGGTAAGTCGATAACGATATTGAAATTTCAATAACTGGAACCTCAGTTACAATGATTGTTTGTGATCAAAAGTCTTAAATGGAAAGTGTTCACATATAAACTAATGATGTGGGTAAAATGTGTATAAAAGTCATTTTCCTTGATGTTGATTTCAATTGAAAGTGTTCACATAAAAAGCTACCAATAAAAAAATTACTAGGTATGTTTTATTTAATTCTAAAAATATCCTATGCTTCTTACTTTGGATTTTAAAAAGGGAAATAAAGTGTCAAAATATACAAAATTAGTTTTCATTTGCGACTTTACTCAAGAAGTGTAAAAAATGGATTCTTTGTTTAAATTTAGGGAAAATGGTCAAATAGGCCCTCAAACTAACTAAAAAAGTGCAAATCACCCCTTATATAGGAGACTTTGTCCGGCTGTCGCCATTTGGGGCGGTTCCCGGTGGAATTTTTTGATGAAATTGTTTGAACATCTTCTTCATTAATTCTAGTTTACTCATATCAAATTTCAGCTAAAAATTTAATCGAGAAGACAGTCGAATGAATTTTTGAAGATAACTGCGCAGTTAAACAGCGCAGTACATCTCGAAAAATAATTTGAGTCTTCTCGGTTGAATTTTTATGTGAAATTTGATATGGGTAAACTAGACTTAATGAAAAAGATGCTCAAAAAATTTCATCAAAAAATTCCACCAAGAAACACCCCAAATGACGACGGCCGATAAGAGCTCCTATATAAGGGATGATTTACACTTTTTAAGTTAATTCGAGAACCTATTTGACCCTTTTTCCTTAAATTTATATTTACATTTAATTTTTAGTCCATATTGTACTTATCGTTTTCATGTATTTTAATTTTTTCTATCTAAATTTACTTTAATTTTATCGAGGTCATTCCTTAAATATTACTCGTACTATATTAGAGTACGATTTAAAACTATGACTATATTCCTGTATAGATAAAATGTTGAGGAAAAAGATAATAAAATTGAAAATTTGTGCATGACACTGCCAATTTATTATGTCACTTCTGTTTATTTGGCTACCATAAGTGCAAGTATGCAACGGTTGAGCATGTCAATGTGACCATCAATAGCAACTTCCGACGACTATTTCCAGCCAATTTTCGTGATTTTTTTACAAAAGAACAAGACAACAAAATTCCAGTGGTGGGGCGCCGACATCTAGTTTCTCCTTAAAAAAATTGACAACTTTTTCTGATCAATTTTTTAAACACTTTTCCGGCGATGGTAACCAGGTGATTTATATGTCCTCATCATACTTCTGCAAACCTCACCCTAGTTTTTTTTTCAACACTGCAATAATACTCTCTGCTACTCTCTATAAGCTTCAATGAGTATAATCTGTATGATCAGTATATATCTCTTCAAATCATATATGCAGAGTCACTGTACATTGTCACTACCATAAAAGAACCAGCCGAGAAATGAGTAAAGAATGAACCCTCCATGGGGAAAAAACCAGGTTCAAAGTTGCAGCATATTCCTAACAGCCGTCAGTTCCTGCAAATGAAGCAAATTCCAGATTAAATTGAAGATAAAAAAGAGAGAAGTTACTGAATAGCAACTGGAAATGTAGAACTCCTGATGTTGAAGATAAAAAAAAAAGTATAACTATGGAATATGATAAAATTCCTGGCAGCTTACATCTTTACCCTGAACAGAGTTACTGACAGGCTTCGGTGAAGCGGTTCTTTCAGGTGAAGGGGTTGAGCCAACAATACCCATGCCGTGATTTTGATTCAACTACAAAAATGGAGCAAACAATAAGGGTTTTGAGTATCATACTCATAGATAAAGAACATTTGACATGAACTAACTAATTAATCACAACTCACAAGTTTCATATTCAGCATATGCAATTGGATTTTTCTTTTGTCCCTTGATTGTGATTTATATAGTCATTCATTGTTCTCGACTATGTTTCAGCATTCAAAATATTGAATGAACCGACAGTTCATCAAAATTCAGAGAATCTATTATTAATGTACTTTCAGCTCTGCTCTACATTATCATTATTAAAACTATCTGCGGAAAATATACAAGCAGCATCAGGACGTCAGTTTCGGACACAAATTGTAGAGACATGATAATGCTTGGGTGATAATTATGATTTATGGCTTGTTATACAAACTAACATGATAACAAAATTCATCCTAACACATCTCCATGGCCCTACCTTCTAGGAAAAAGATAGAAGATGAGTAGATAACTGATGAATTTTCAGATACCAAATACAAACTGCCAGCCCCCCCCCCCCCCCCCCCCCCCCCCCAATTCTGAGCCTTATTCTCTACTCCACGTCTCCACTCACCAACTTACTAGATATAAAGAGACCTAGACATTTTCCATTTGGGTCTATAATGTACTGCTACCCATCTAAACAACTCTTCCCACATACATCATTCCAGAAAAAACAAGCAAGTTCTGAGCTCTTCCTATGGCAAGAAAAGATAGATGCAAGAAATTTGAGGGCAAGAATGCAAGATCATCTGCAATTCCAAGGAACATTAGAGTTATCTGGCAAAATTATATGTAAGAATATTTAGATATAGAGAATATGGAACATGGAGAGTCTATGCATATTAAGCTACCAAGAAGAAATCTAAGGAACTTGAGATAGGGTTCATATGAAATGAGAGAAGCGACATATTTCCAGGGCACCTCATGTTAATCTCAAAATGCCTATACAAGTGAATTTTAATGCCAAATCAAGAGGGCCTTCAGGGGCCTTGAAGAAGGAAATTAATGAACAGAGGTACTTGACAGATAGTGAGAGACAGACTGAGAGACAGCGATAGACAGAGATAAAAAGATTTTGTAGAAAAACCTTCTATGAAGAGAGAAACAAAGAGAATGAAACAGAACCAAGGTCACTTCACCGGCTTCCACTGAAGAATTGCTGAATTTCGGAGGTTTTTAAGCGTAAATGTTTTTGATAGTATGGATTTACTAATGGGTCATGTTTTTAAGATGTACTTCTTCCTGATATATTTAAAAAGAGCTTACAGGATGTATATTTCACAAAAGAATTAAGTCATGTTTCATTAGCTACCAAAAAGCATTGCTGAAATGCAAGGGTTTTTTAATGTTAAAAGGTTTAATGTAGTATGGTTTTACTTTTGCTAATGGGTCAATTTCTCAACAGAAAATAAATATATGGGTTGTGCACAGAAAAGTAATTGGAAATGAATATATGGGTTGAGGAACAGACACATATGCGTATTTTAATTTTATAATAACATTCTTGTATGTTGTAATGAAACGTGACTATAAGTCTGTTACAACTAACTCAACTCATTAAAGTTTCATTACATAGTAGCCCCTAAAGGAGTCAGTACTCCACCTGTAAAAATGTCAGTTAATATTTAATAATGAACCAACGGTACTTTTATCAGTTTCATGTCTCCAGATCTACCATAGTTGGATATTGGCATTTAGGTGTAAATTGAAAAGTAGTAATGATGAAAAAATATCACATTATTAGAATGAAGCTATCTAATCCCATGTGTATACACATGAACATATAGCTTTTCAATAGTTTTCAGTAAAAAAGGAGCATAACATTTTCAACATCAAACCCATATGGTTTCCACTTTATGCATGCAAACAGATCATTACTTAGAAGGCAGGCAGAAAAATGAAAGTGCGCAAAGGCAGTAGTTCTTTCTCTAGTCAGTACTATAACGATAGTATCATATGATATGATTCATATATATTACTTTCAAAAAAGTAAAGCAAAATAAACTTTCTGGTTTTCCGCTGTTGCATATCCCCGTTCGTTTTAAACAATCAAGTGTACCTTCTTAGATGGAATTTCATAACAAACAAACCCCTATTGGGGGCAAAGATACTACACAATTTCAAAAAAAAAATCCATCAATGATTTGATGCATAAACATAACATATTGAAGTGATATAGAAATGGTTAAGCATATGTAGTAGTTTAGTGTATAAAAACTCTGATGTTACATCTTAATTGTTTCCAATCACAAATTTGGTGAGGTTAAGTTTAACTCAGATTCTCAAAATGTCTCTCTTTTTCAAATTTTTAGATGATTTATCCACTTTACCATGTATACAATGAATATACAGAGCAACTTATTGTTTTGTTAATGAAGATGAATATTCATATTTATCTCAAAAGCAACAAAAGCATTAAAAAGAACAGCGGAACAGTCAAGTTGTTCAAAGTGGGTACTGGGTAGAAGAGAGAGTTGCATACCACAGACAAATAATTCTCATCTTTACCATCTTCTATCAAAGAGAAATAATATGCAGGGTCATATACAGATCCACCCAAAGCATCATCAGAACCGGAATGAGGTCGTGCAATAGAAGGATTTACAGGACTGAGAAAACTATTTTGCAAATCAGTATCTGTTTCATGAGGAACTGGAAGGTCTACATAAGAAGGTCCAAGCCTGTATATCTGAATCCACAATATTGATGATGACAACCTTACACAAAAACCAATTATTTGCATATACATACTAAGTTTCACTGAGAAGATGACAGAGGCTCCATAACTTTTGGACGAAATGTTCCTGCTTGCAAGGAAAATGGAATATTCAAATGCTCAGTACAAATTCTACATTTTCTCTTTAAATAATTGAAGTAGACTTTCTTTTTTTAATTTGAAAAGTGAAAATTCACAAGCATCACTAAAGATTTATGACACAGTCTAATGAATTTATAGTAAAGATTCATAAGGAACACTAAGAATAAGTAGTTCCTGTCTTCCTGGCAAGTTGAGCCAAATAATGTCTTAGGATTTATCCACTATTCTAATACACCATAAAATCGTGTGTCTCATTATGTGGGCGGACTACTATCTTTCCCACCTATAATTTCAACATGCATTGTAATATAATATCTTTACTGATATTGAAAGTGACTACTTAACTACGCCCTCTATTTTACAATTACAACTTCTCCGAATTAAAGAAAATTCTGTTTAATATCCATTATAAATGACAACTACGAAATGGAATGTAGGGTACCAGATTTCGGGGGAGAAGAGGATAAACCAGAGGACATCGAGCAAGACGGCGGAGAGGAGGAGGACGGCGTACGTTCTGCCGAGGCTCTGGCTGCTGCTTTCGATGGCGACAAGGGCGAACAACGAAATCCCAAGATGGACGAACAAAACACCACTGTAGAAGGCTCCAAGAGACCCGATCAGCGCGCAGGCAATCTGAAGGTAGATCAGAATCACAGCGGCGGATTGAATTCTGTCATAGTCGCGAAGCCAACTCCTTACCCGAGTTCTAAATGCACCGAAATGCATCATATGCATACACCTCGCCGAATTTCCAGCTTTATCAATGGCGAATACTCCTACCAAGATTAGATACACTTCCAACTGAACCAGCAAAAACTAAAAACGGGAATCGGAAACCGTACGAGTCTTGAAGCGTTCAAGAGGTGTTTGACTTGATCCCGATTTTGATTTTGTTTTTCTTCAGCCAGAATCAGAATCTATAGTTCTAAAAAATACGAACTACGGTGCTTTAAGAGTTGGACAATGGACATTGCTTTTCTCATTTCCTCTATTTTCAAAATAAAAACAATTTTTATTTTGTTTTTTAGAAAAGAACAAAAAAGAAAAAAATTGTGAGCTTTAACACATTTTTTAAATTAAGAACCGAAGAAATTAATGTTAGAGAGAGAGGATCTGGATCTGTCGTTCAAGTATTCGTCTAACATGTGTTGTAGTATTAAGGAGATTTTTCTCTCGCTTGTCGAGTTCTAGGTTTTTCTCTCACGTGTCGAGAGAGGTGCAATGCCGCATTTTTGCGAATCAAAATTTCTTTTGCATTTTGATCGAGTGCAGTTCAAGATGGGATAACAATGGCTTCTTTGGATGATCTAAAGCATCATTGTCCTATTCCAGCAATTGAGTAGGAGGTCGAAGGGTTGGTTTTTGGTGGTTCAACATGGGTGGAGGCAGGTGGCGGCAGTGGAGGCAGCACGGGCGACGAGTAGACGGAGAGCGGTGAAGGGCTGAGCAAGGAAGTGGGCAGATCGGCGGTCCCCTCCTCAACCGCCGCCTTGGAGCGATCGAGGGGCCAAGGTTCAAAAGATGATATCTCAAGAAAATCAGCAGGAAGGAGCTTGCAGTATTTATCAGTTATTTTGTTTTTATGGTCTTATTCTCGCGCTATGTTTGTTTATGTTGCTCTATTTTTAATTGATGTCTTTAGTTCTAGGTCAACAATAATGATTGATAGTTCTACTATATATTATGTCATTAGACGGATCTATATGACCTGTGATTGATGTGACACACATGTTTGGTGGTTAGCGATTCGTATTGCTCTATCAGGGGTGATCGTTTTTAAGTCTAGTTGTAGGATTGATAGTGCTAGTTGGTTACGGATAATTGTTGTCAGTGTTGGTATCTTTGAGTTTGTTGTAACGATCTGAATCCTAATGATACTAATATAAGCGATTTTTCCTTTCAAAAAAAAGAACCGCAGAAGTGAGCTCAACCTTGTACTAGGGTTTGGGTGCCGCATAGAAAGTCGGCGAGTGGTTTGGGATATTCTCAATTGGAAGATGATCAGTAGACTATCGATGCGAGGCAGGGTTGGCGATGGTCTGGTTTTGGCCGACAGTGAAGCGTCGATTGAAACTCAAGGCAAGAATGTTCTATCCATGGAGGAAGGTGAACCAAGAGATAGAATGTTGAAACGATAGTATTGGTAACCCAACCTCCTCTTGAACCACCGTCGTGGAATGAACGTGATGTTGGGGATTGGACGAAAAGATGGGTGGAAGATGAAGGTTCGAGAAATTTATCCTATTAATTACTTACTATTGTTTTCTATTCAATGTTAGTCTTTTCCATGTCGTGCTTAGTTTTGCTTTCAAAAAACATATCTTGTGGTTGGGTTTTATGTGGGTTGATAAGTTTGTTTATTTGTTTGGGAAGAAGTAATGTGGCTTTTAATGTCAATAATTGCTTCAAATATCTCGCATGTTCAGCGAAAAGTGTTGCTCAAGCATGGGTGAACCTTTGTATGTCTAATCAGAGAGTGATGGAGTCTTATGGTTCTTACGAGTCTGGAAGGAGAGATACTTTGGAGGGTGTGCTTGTTATAAAAGCTATGGTTTCTTTAAGTTAAAAGAGTTTGGCGATTTCCTTTAAAAACACACATGTAGGGAATAAATGTAATTAGACATTGATGATGCTATATTTATTAGGATTTTAGAGTATCCCTCTTTAGAAATTTGTATTAGAATTTTTCTATGTGTAAAGTTTTCTTAGTATAGTCGACTGACAGAAGACCTCATGACAGAAGACCTTATGTGTGCTTGTTAGACTTTGTCCAGACAGAAGACCATTTGGCTCTCTGTTACTTCGTGGACAGAGGACCTCCTGGTTCTCTGTTGGACTTCACTAGAACAGAAGCTGTCAAGACCTTCTGTTTGCTCCTACCTTGACAGAAGGACTAGCGACCCTCTGGTAGCTTTTATCCCAACAGAAGTGCTCGAGACCCTTTCTAGATAATTCTCTGCTAAAGATACCAGAAGGCCTGACACTTAGAGAATTTCCATGAATTTACCTCAGCCGGTGAAACCAACGAAAGATTCCTTCAACGGCTAGAAGACTTCAACGGAAAAGCTATAGTACGCACATTAAATGCTCATTTAATGCACCCCGTACGCTGAAGAGTAAAAGTTGATGATTGGCCGACATTTCATGATATCCTTATCCCAAAATAGCAACTCGCCAACTTTACCGGGTCTTACTGGTCAAGTCAATTGTTCACGCATTTAATGCAGTTGTCCTCCTCCTCCAATGGGAAGACAACCCCATTATAAAAGATACTACACGAAGAACAACCGGACAACTTCGCACAACTTTTGCTCAACATTTACTCGGACAAAAATTCAAACTCACAAGCTTTCTTGAGACCAGAACTTCATCATCTCAAACAAGAAAAGCTTCAGTTGGAAAGATAATATTTTCCTATCTTCATTTTCCAACAAAGAGCAAAGTTCCTTGTTCTTCAACACTTCAAGCACTTCATCAACATATCTTTTGTGACGAAGCAAGTGGGAAAACCCTTGTTCTTACAAGAACTCTTCTCTAACGAGAAGGACGTCTAAGTAACTGGAGTAGTGAAGTGGGAATACTTCAAGGAAGCTCAGTGAAAGGACCAGTCTTAAAGGAAGCCAGACAGTGCATCCCAGGGGACATGTAGACTTGAAGAAGACGTGGAGAGCTTCTTAAGTTCTAGGACTAAGGCGTTGTAAACCGTCGATTTTACAAGCTTAGTGGAACAGTGGATTAGAGGAACGAATTGCTCCTTGAACCACTATAAAAATCTCTGGTATCATTTACTTACTGCATTTATTTCTCGCATTTACTTTTAACTGTTTAACTCCAGAAACTTGGTCTCTGTGTTCAGCAGAACCCATCCTGTGAGTAAACAGAATGCCTATTGCCTTTGCTTCTCTGAGGCTGACCGGACAGAACCCCTACCAGAATACCATCCGCTGCCAGTCTGTTCTGCCAACCGAACAGGCCATTCTGATAAAAATCTGGTACTTACCTTGAAAAGGTTAAAAACCAGTACAGTCTATTCACCCCCCCCCCCCTAGACTGTACCCAGTATAACCGGGACCAACAAGTGGTATCAGAGCCTCCTTGTTCTTGTAATCTTTTAGGTTACTTGCTGAACAAAGATCCACTTGTTTTCTTTTTGCCTCTGTTTAATCTCCCATTATGGATCACTCTCTTTCCAAGAACCTTATGTTTTCAGATCTTAAGTTTGATGACTAGAGGATCCGAATGAAGGCACATCTTTGTGCTCTTCATGATGAGATGTGGGAAGTACTTAAGGCCATTCACCAACTTCCAGAAGGTGAATCCTGAGCATGCCATTGACAACACAAGACCACAGATGATCAACAAAGCCAAATCTGAGTGGACCACTTAAGAAAGAAAAAAATACAATCTTGACAACATAGCAAAGGACATTTTCTACAAGTCCATTGATGATAGATACTTCAATAGGATCAAGAAGTGCAAAACTGCCAAAGAAATTTGGGATACTCTTGAGCTCATTGGAGCTGGTGATGAGCAAGAAAAGGACAACAAGCTGACAATAGCCAACAAGAAGTTTGATGATTTCAAACTTCTCCCTGGTGAAAGCATCTCCAAGATGTATGACAGACTCCTTACTCTCACTGGAGAGATTTCTAAACTTGGCAAGGAACTCACCACCAAGGAGATCAACCTCAAAGTGTTGAGAGGTCTACCCTCAGCATGGAAGATGAAGGTGGTTGCGGTTCAAGCAAGCAAGGATGTGAAGACCTATCCTAGTGATAAGCTCATCTCAGACCTCAAAGCTCATGAGTTCGAGATGATTGAGAAAATGAAGATATACCAGAAGAGAGGACTATTACAGCTCTCACTGCCAGTACATCTAAGGTAAATGATTTTGATCCCTCTATATTATTGTCTGACGAATATATGGCTGCTTTTGCCAGAAGGTTCAAGAAATTCATGAAGAAACCAAAAGATGGAAGGAGTCCATCTACCAGCAGAAAACCATTCTAGAACACCAAGTCTTCAGACAGTAGTGGAGAGCTTCTCTGCTACAACTGTAGGCAACCTGGACATTTCAAGGCAAACTGTCCACACCCCAGAGTGTCCAAGAGATAAGGACAAGATGGAGAAAAGAAGTATGAAGATAACTCTAGAAGAAGGAAAGCACTTGTCACAGAACAGTTCGAGAAAGACCCCCTTTATGAGACAGAATCCAGTTCTGACTCTGACTCAGATGAGGCCTTCTGTTGCCTAGATGCTGAAACAGAAGACCTATGCCTCATGGCCCAATCTGATGATGAGGTAACCTCCTCTTCTAACTCTTGTTTTTCTTCGGTAGGCTAAGCTTTAAATGATGATGCAATCTCATCATTATAGGAAGAGTTTAGAACTATCCAAACCACTTATTCTTTAGTCAAAGAAGAAAACAGTAAGCTAAAAGTTGAAATCTCTAACTTAAGAAAAGAGATTGAGGTAAAAATCAATCTCTTAATTAAGGAAAGGGATGAACTTGAAGCTGAAAATGTTTCTCTTCTTGATAGAATAAGAGAAATTAAGCATTTTTAGTTTAGACTCAATGGTCTTATGAAAATGCAAACTTCTCTAAAGGCTGTTGATGTTGATCAAATGCTTTCCCCCGTTTCTAGTCTTGGATATGTTGCAATAGAATCCAGTGAGCTTTCTGTAAGGCCTAGCACCAGAGTTGTTAAGGTTGATAAGGTCATGGACCCCCGGATCTCTAGCCCCATTTGCCATGTTGGTGTATCTGGTACCAAGATTACTGATGGTCCCGGATAGAGGTAAAAGTCTAGAGGGGGGATGAATAGACTTTTAAAACTTTTTCAACTTTAAAAACTTTTCCCTTCTAGATGAGTTGATCTAAAATCTTTTGGGAGATTTATAGATGCACATCGGAAGTCTTTAGCCTCTTGATGATTAGTGTGAGACAACTTTCTAGTTTGAATGATGTTTGGACTTTAACCAGTGAGCAGTTGGCTTGGCAGTTGCCTGGATGGCAGGGGACTGCTGAGGCAACTGCTAGTGGAAAATAGGAGTTTGGGAGAGATGGTTCTATGGCCTTATATGGAATGATGAGAGCTTTCTGAATATGTACTGAGCTGTAGATGATAAGGGGTTTTGCATAAGCAGATGTCTAAGCAATTGGGTAGACCCAGGAAGCTGTTAAGCCACCTGCTGCGTATGAAAGAAGTATTTCTGAGAATAGGCAAAACAGACCTTTTAGTAGTGATGTTCCGAAGCTCTTTTGAAACAGTTGTCTCAAGGAAAAGTAAGTTATTAAGCAGTAGGATAAGCAGTAGAGTCAATTAGTTAATGCTGAGTGTGTGCTCTGTTGACTGAAAGAAAATCAACACACAGTATATCCTGGTTCAGAGGTGGTGTAATCCTCCTACATCCAGTCCCACCCAATTTCAGATGGATTTCACTAAAGTATTAAGCCCGATACACTTAGTGCCAATCTAGCCTTAACAACTCTGGCCTAGATTGAAGGTGTTTCACGAGGAGTACAACACCACTCCAAGCTACTCAATCCTTTAGGTTTTTCTCAATTGATCCAGTGGGGATCAAAAGGTACTCCTGACCTATCTAACCACACTTCAGGTCGGGAACAACTGTCCTCCTGAGTGTTTTACAACAATTTTTGATTTGTTACAAGAAAGTTCTAACCTCCAACTAGGAACTAAACTACTAGGATTTATCAATGATAACTTGTGACTTTGAAGTTTAGTGAAGCATGAGTCCAAGCAGAGAGTAAAGTATAGTTTCACACTTTCTCTTTTGCTAGATAGCTCGTGAATGCTCAATGTATTTCTCTACTTTTTGGATGCTCAAAGCTTGGTTAGAAACTTCCATTTCAGCCTATATTTATAGGCGTCTCCGGTTGATTAATCTCATCCGCTGGTTAGGATGAGTTTAATCATGTTCGTTGATTCCTTGTTTCGCAGAAGATAACATGTTGTTGTTTGTCTTCATTTGCTGGAGCCGTTATCTCTTTTGTTTTTGTTAGCCGCTGCAGACCTAGGTTGTATCCCATGCTTTGGGTCCCTGTACGTTTATCGAGCATTTAATTGTTTGTCACTTCTTGTCTTCAGTTATACATGTAGAGTATGTATTTTACCTACGTATGTGACTTTTTACTTGTGACAGTTAAACTTTTGAGATTTGATGAAATACATGTCGGTAGGATCTAAATATCCTAGTTAAGGTAAAAAAAATATTACCTTATTGCATTTTGAGTTTTCCGATAGTATTTTATTGGTCTAAAAAATTGTACATTTATTTTGTCACTTTTGAACACTGATACGCAAATAAATAAAACACAATGTACTAGTGCAATGTATAGTGGCATCATCAAAATCTATCAAAATTGGGTACTAACTATTTCCCCCTTTTTGATGATGCCAAAACTATACAACACAAAAAAGAAATATTTTTATTAATTTTCATAGAGATTTTTGTACATTGGTCTAAGATCTAAGGTACAATAGTTTTTAGTCATTTTCGGACTTTATGTCTAGCCTACTCTTGTTTGTCTTCTGACTTCTTCTTGGCTCCTTCTTTGGCTTTTGCTTCTTCTGCTTTTCTTTTTCTGATTTCACTCTCTTCTTGCAAGTGCTTGTTCTTCTTTCTTGTTTCGGCTCCTTTCTTGGCTGCTATGGACCTGCTGCTGGTTGAGGGTCCTGCTTGTGTTTCTCTTTCCCCCTTTTTGGCATCAGCAGGGGCCTGGCTTTCTCTGAATAGAGCCTCTATTTCTGGATCAGAGTCAACTTCAATTTGACGTCTCCGTGTTGGATGAAGGTCGGTGACTTCAATTGCTACTGCAGTGACAATGTTGCGAAGATCCATCACATCTATCTTGATATCTTCTTTGACTACTCGGTCCAAGTTCTGAAGATTTTGATTAGTTGCTTGCAGGTTTAGGCCAAGTTTTTGAAGTTCACCTCTTTGCTTTGGGAATGCTTCTTGAGTGGCTTTGTGCATTTTGGTGAGATGCTTAGCAACATCCTCCCTTGTTTTTGCAATTGCTTCTGAATGTTCTACCTGCTTTGAGATGACCTTCTGTGAGAGATGAAGGATGGCAGGTATCTCCTTGGTCTTGAGGTGTTGTATGAAGTCCTTATGCGCCTGAATGGTTGGGAGGGACTGCTCAAGGTGAGGACGTAAAGCAGAGATGGTGTTGACCTGAGCAGAGGGCTCTGCTTCCGGTTGGGAGGGCACTGCTGCTGCTTGTGCTTGTTGGAATGCTAGAATTTGATTTTCTAGCTCTACACTTAGAGCTCGAAGTTCTGCAAGCGCCTTGTGGATTGCTTCTGACTGAGCTGGCTGGTTCTTGAGCTGGATTTGAAGCTGAGCCTTTTTCTCAGAGTTGAAAACCTGTTGAATCATAAGGTTGCTTCTGATGTGCTTGTGAACTTCTTCAAACCGCAAGTCCAGTAGCCTATCAAAATGATTCGTCATTTTGATTAACCTCTTGTGTAGCCTTACCTCAGCATTGCTTATGAATTTTGTAATGGCCCTTCTTTCTTGGAGGAAGACCTCTGCCAGTGTGGGAGTGTCCTTTGCACCATCATTGAAAATTTGCTCCCTTATTTCATTTGATGTTGTAGGCTGCTGCTTTGGGGCCTCCTCTTGGTGGGGTTCCATGTTGAGATCTAGCAGTTGAGTCCCTTGCTGGATGGTGGTAGCCAACTGCCCTTGAGGGACCTTAGAGGATTCTCCTCCTCCTTGAGTTTCCATCCTGGATTTTTCCATGGCTCTTCTGGTTTCTTTATCACTAGAGGAGGAAGAATGGATGATTTGCTTACCTTTGTTGCTTGGAGGTCCTCTTGGTGCTCCATTATTATCATCATCATCATTGTCATCATCATCACTGGAATCTTCTATGGCTTCCTTTGCAATGAGCTCCTTTTTTTATGATGTAGACTTGGTTGATCTTGAGGAGCCTGGTAGCGTCTGCCATATCCTCAGTACGAAGCCACTCAATGGCAAAGTCTTCCTCATCTATGAAGTGTGTGAGAGTTTCAGCTTGATGACAGATTTTTGAAAGCTTCCATGATCTCCATGTTTTGACCCTAGCAAAGTCCGCATTTAACTACTCAAGGGGAGTCAGTATGGGTAATTCGTCTGTTGAGGATGGAGGAGGCACCTGCTCGTTGATTTGAGTGGCCTGCTCTGCTTTTTGGGGATCTGCCTGCTCTCCTTGTTGAGTCCCCTGCTCTCCTTGTTGAGTCCCCTGCTCTTGTGGTTGACCCACCTGCACCTCTATTTGAGCCAGCTGCTCTGCGTGATGTGTCAACCTTGGGATGAGTATTGAGAGAGGAATGGTAGAGCTATTACTTGCATTTGAAGAGTGTGAGGAGGACTCTGCTTCTTCTTGGATGATGGCGAGAGGGGAGGCCACTGCTTCATGTTCGTGAGTTAGTGGTTGATATGATGCTGCTTCTTCCAATTCTTCTTGCAAGTTCCTTGATGCTGTTCTTGGCCTTTTTGTTTTAGCCTCGTGACACCCGGATCGTAGTCTCTTTGCAATCTCTGTGTCAACTTTGAAAGAGACCAAGAGTAGGTCATTGGAGTCGAAGGAGTCATCTACTTTTGGAATTTGTGGAGCCCCTGTCTTGGAGGTTTGATGGAGAAATTTTCTCCAGTTGGTTGCTTCTTTAGTTGTCCCAGCTATTCCCTTCTTCTTGAGAATTTCTCCTATTAGGAACCCATATCCAAGTAGTGGCAGGGTACAATCTTCCCATCTATCTTTGTGAGATTTATTGACGTATCTCACCAGTTCTTTGTAAACATATCTGGACCAGTTGTGTGGGGTCCCTGAGATTATTGCGGCCAGTGGAGGTGCTCTTTATGCATTGATTTCATCTAGGGCCGTGGTTCTGTTATCAATGCACTTGTAGAGGATGTCTAGAAGAAGAGAGTATTCTGGAATCATCAGCTTCTTCACCTTGAGTGTGTTGAGGTGTTGAGCCCTTGGAAGGAAGACTTTTTCTTTGAACTCTTGCTCATCTAAAACAAGGTCATCTACAGATGGAGCTTCGTCGCCAGGAAGAGAGCAGTTCCTTGATGTCACTTTCTTGTATCTCCACCTTGATCCCCAGTAATACGGATTTCAGCGTTTTAGGAGTGGAGTTTGTGTAGAACTCTGCTACTGTTGTTTCAGGGTAGAAGGAGGAATAGGGGTAGGTTGCCATTCTCATGAGCCCCGTTGTTTCTAGTTTTCTCAGGAGTTCCCTCATGAGATTAATGTTGTTTGCTCTTTCAAGAATTTTAGGGTTGTTGAGGATGGAGCCAGTGAATATGGACTTAGAAATTTTGAAGAAAGGAGGTCATTTGTGTGTTTATGGGAAAGTTTAGTGATTTCGGAGGTGGTGTTTGAGAGCCTTTTTGAGAGCGTTGAGAGTGTTTGAGAGCTTTAGAATTAGTTTGAGAGAGATTGCAACGTAAAGGTGTGAAGGAGTTGTACGGAGGGAGTATTTATAGGCTGCCAGGAACTAGCCATTGGAATATAGCCGTTGAAGAATACAGTTGGTTCCTCTTTGCATTAACTGTGTTCACAACGATAGCAGGGGGCTCAAACTTGGGTAAGTTTTGATATTTTCTGAGAGCAAAAGTTACCTCTTTGGAATCCTTGATATTGGAGGATCAAGATGATGTATGCCACGTGCTAAGATTCCTTGTAGTTTTGCCAGAATTTGAGCCAACTGTTGTACTGATACAGGCCTCAACTCCTGAGGCAGGCACCTGCTATCAAGCACCTGCTTGATTTTTGTGAACCAGTGTCTTTGCCTCTATTGTTCCTTCCTTATTCATGCTTGTTCTCCACATGCTGAAAGTATTAACGCAATTCATTTCTTTGCTCAAGTAGCAGTGGGCTAGTTGATTTGCTAGAATGTAGTCACGTGCTGAGCCTACTGCTTGAATTTTGATTCCTTCATTTTTGAAAGTCTGAGATAGACTTTCTTGGACCTTGATGCTTCATTCCTTGTTGATTTTGGGTAGCTTATATTTAGCAGGTGGCTACTCCTTAGTACTTTATAATAGTTCCCCCCTCAACAGGTGGCTTGGAATTCCCCCTTGATTTCTGAATCAAGTTCCCCCTGAATTTAGTATGGGTTTATTCCTTCACTTGATCAAGATCATCTAACATACCAAGCTCTTGCCTCAGTTCATTGAATCTCGCTTCATTCAGTGGCTTGGTGAATATGTCAGCCAACTGCTTCTCTGTAGGGATGTACTCTAGCTTGATGGTCTTCTTCTCAACATGTTCTCTAATAAAGTGGTGCCTGATCTCAATATGCTTGGTTCTTGAGTGAAACACAGAATTGTGAGTGATTGCAATAGCACTTGTGTTATCACACAGGATGCTAATCTCCTTTGCCTCTTCTCCATAATCCTTCAATTGTTGTTTCATCCAAAATATTTGAGCACAACAGCTGCCTGCAGCTATGTATTCAGCTTCGGCAGTGCTTGTAGCAATTGAGTTTTGTTTCTTGCTGAACCATGAAACAAGTCTTCCACCAATAAATTGACAAGTACCTGAGGTACTTTTTCTATCAATTTTGCATCCAGCAAAGTCTGAGTCTGAATAGCCATAGAGTTCAAAACCTCCATTTGTTGGGTACCATAGTCCAGAGTTAGGATTACCTTTTAGATACCTCAATATTTTCTTTGCAGCTAGGAGATGGCTTTCTTTAGGCTTTGATTGAAACCTTGCACACACACCAACTGAGTAGGAAATATCTGGCCTACTGGTGGTAAGATATAACAAGGAACCAATCAAACCTCTATACAATGTAGGATCAACATCTTTGCCATCTTCATCTTGACTTAGACCTTGAGATGTATTCATGGGAATTTTCACAGTGGATTTGTTCTCAACCTTGAATTTCTTCATGAGATGTCATGTATATTTGGCTTGGTTGATGAAGATACCTTGTGGAATTTGCTTCACTTGTAGTCCCAAGAAGTAGTTCAACTCTCCCATCATGCTCATTTCAAATTTGCTTTGCATGAGAGTTGAAAATTTCTCACATAATGCTTGGTTTGAGCTTCCAAAGATTATGTCATCAACATAGATTTGAACAAGCAATATGTGGGGACCTTCTTCAATTTTGAATAGTGTCTTGTCTAGTTTACCTTTAGTGAACCCATTATTCACTAAATATTCAGAGAGAGTGTCATACCATGCTCTTGGGGCTTGTTTGAGTCCATAAAGAGCTTTATGTAGTTTGTAGACTAGATCCTTCTCTCTGTTGACTTCAAATTCATGAGACTGCTCCACATAGACCTCCTCTTGTAGTAGCCCGTTTAGGAAGGCACTTTTCATATCCATTTGATAGATAGTGAATTGCTTATGGGCAGCATAGGCTAAGAATATTCTTATAGCTTCGAGTCTGGAAACAGGAGCAAAGGTTTCATCAAAATCTATACCTTCTTCCTGACAGTAACCTTTGGCTACTAGTCTTGCCTTGATCTTGACAATTGTGCCTTCCTCATCCATTATGTTTCTGAACACTCATTTAGTTTCTATCACATGTTGATGATAGGGTCTGGACACAAACTCCCAAACATTGTTTCTTTCAAACTGGTTGAGTTCTTCTTACATAGCTTGTATCCAGTCAGAGTCAAGTAGGGCTTCTTCAATTTTCTTGGGATCAGTTTGTGAGATGAAGCATGATAATGGTGCTTCTCTCTGAAGTGCTGATCTTGTACGAACCCCTTCATGGATGTTTCCAATGATTTGGTGAGGAGGATGTTTATTTAACCATCTAATGTCAGATGTGGTTGTTTTAGTTTGAATTTGTTGGTCATCCTCCTCTTCTTCTTCTTCAGTATCATCTGGTAGAATAGGGTGATTAGGAACTTCATGAGTGTCTGGAAAGTTGTTCCTTGGTGAGTCACCTGCTGGCAGTGGCCTGTCTCTGGAGGCAACTGCTGGTAGTGGACTGCCGTTTGAGTCAACTGCTGGCAGTGGGCTTCCATACAAGTCAACTGCTGCTTCAAAAATCTTTCCATCTTTTTGGATATTATTGCTGGGAAGGCAACTTGGAGCCTCTCCAGTATCCTTCTTTGATTTAGATGGCTCACCTTCATTCTTTTCATGAGCAGTGGGGTGGTTTTCAAAAACCACATGGATTGATTCTTCTACCACCAGAGTTCTTTTGTTGAGGATCCGGAAGGCCTTGCTTGTTTCTGAGTAGCCCAGGAAGATCCCTTCATCAGATTTGGGATCAAATGGCTTGAGGTAGTCCTTTCCATTGTTTAGAATGAAACATTTGGATCCAAACACATGGAAATGACTAACATTTTGTTTCCTTTCTTTCCATAGCTCATAAGGTGTCTTTTTGTAAGTCTTATGAATAAGACTTCTATTCTGGTTGTAGCAAACTGTATTGATTGCTTCTGCCCAAAATCTTTTGGGCAATCCTGCTGCTTCTAGAATTGTCCTTCCATCTTCCTTGAGTGTCATATTCCTTCTTTCAGCAACATCATTTTGTTGAGGTGTTCTTGCTGCTGAAGTTTGGTGATGGATTCCATTTTCTTCACAGTACTGAATCACTATAGAGTTGAGGAATTCAGTACCTCTATCTGACCTGATTTTCTGGATTGAGAGACTTTTCTCACTCTGGATTAGTTTCATCAATTCAGGGAGCTTCTTCTTTGTCTCATTCTTCTTATTGAGGAATAAGGTCCATGTGAATCTAGAGTAATCATCAACTATAACCAAAGTGTACCTTTTGCCACTTAAGCTTGTTCGTTCAACTGGTCCAAACAAGTCAAGATGTAGTAGGCTTAAAGGTCTAGTTGATGATTCTGCTTCTTTGGATTTGAATGATACTTTGGTTTGTTTTCCTTTCTGGCAAGCATCACAGAGATGGTCCTTCTTGAAATTGATTTCTGGGAGTCCTTTCACCAATCCTTTTCTGGACAGTTTGTTGATGGTTTTGAAGTTGAGATGGCTGAGTTTGTTATGCCATTCCCAACTTAGATTTGAATCTTCCTTTGTCACCAAGCAGATCCCTTCCCTAGCTGAGCTCCAATCAATAACTTACATGTCCTTCTTCCTTCTACCAGTGAGCACAACTTTTTCATTTTTGACATCTTTGATCAAGCAGATATCTTTGGAGAATGTAATATTATAGCCCTTGTCACAGAGCTGGCTTGTGCTTATGAGATTGAACCTTAATCCTTTAACATAAGATATGTTTTGGATTGTAAGTCCATTGATTGATAGGTCTCCAGCTCCTTTAGTTTCTCCTCATTTCTCCACATTCCCAAACGTCACTTTGGGTCCTTCCCTTGCCATGTAGTTTGACAGGAGCCACCTGCTGCCTGTCATGTGCCTGGAGCAGACTGAGTCTATGTACCATATTTGTGGGTCAACTGCTCCAGCACCTTCCTGTATTCATCATTGTTGAGCAGTAGCCCACAAGTTAGTGGGCAACTTCCCTTGTATAAGTGTAGGCATCCATGCCCATGTAGAGCCATTTAACTCTAAGCAGATTGGTCTATAGCCATTTGAGGTGTTGTAATCATAGGGGATGGCTATGTATTTGTTAATCCTTTTCCTTCTTGATGTGGGAAATGGATTATTGGTTTTTGGAGGGGACTGCTTAGTGTTTTGGCTGTGGTTGGTCTTATTGGTTGGTTGCCAACGGGTTCTTGGGTTTTGATGGTTGGAAAGTTTTTGTTTATACAGGGATATGGATTTTGATTTGGGAGAAGGCAGGTTCCTTCTTGTGGGAATATTTTGGGAATGAGTCTTTTGGTAGATTAACTTTCTTGTATTTTGTTGATGGCTTGCGGAGGGTGAATTTTGAGTGAGTCTGGTGGGAGATACATAGCCGAGACCTCCTCTCTTCCTATTTAGAACAACTTCAGCAGTAGGGTCACTGGTTTTACTATCCATGCTGAAGTTATTCATTTTGTTTTTTAGCTCTTTGTCCTCTTCTTCTAAGACATTGTTTTTTGTTAAGGCATCTAATAACAACTTAGAATGAATAGCCTTAATGTCTTGTTTTAATCTATCATTTTCTTATCTTAAGAGAACATGGTGATCTTGGACTTTTTAGAAATCTTGTAGTAAAGATTCTAGTGTGACATTGGTTGGTCCAGAATCACTAGAGCTATAGGAAGAGCAGGATGTTACCTCAACATCATTGCAGTGGTCTTTGGCCATTAAGGATATGGGAGAGCAGCCTTCATCATTTTCACCTTTATTTGTGGAAGGCTCGTTGAGTCACCTGCTACTATCTTCAGTGAGCCAACTGTCATCTTCTTCAGCCATCTGCCAGGATCCTAGGCATAGAAGTGCTTCTTCTGAGCTTTCGGATGAGGAGCTTTCATCACTTGAGCTGCTCTCCTCATCACTTTGGGATTCCTCCTTACTCTTTTCGCTTACAAAGGCTTGTCTCTTGCCTTTGAAGTCTTTGTATCCAGCTTTTTGAGCAGTTCCCTGCTGCCCTTGATACTTTTGAACCAGTGGTAAAGGACACTCATTTTTGTAATGCTCTGGCTGTCTACAGTTGTAGCATAGGACAATGTCTTCACTTGATTGAGGTCTCCCTTGTCTTCTGGGTGGCATGTTGTAAGGCTTGTTTGGGGCAGTTCCCTCCTTTCTCATGAATCTTTTGAACTTTCTCACAAACATAGCAAACTGCTCATCAGCGAGGAGATTGATGGGTAATTTTTCATTTGATCTTGATGAGCTAGGCTCAGACACTAAAGCTAGTGTCTTGGATTCATCTTCCTTTTCATCTTTAATTTCCTTCATCTCAAACTCATAAGCTTTAAGATCACTAAAGAGTTTGTCAGTTGACAAAGTTCTGAGATCTCTGCTATCTCTCATAGCAGTCACCTTCATGTCCCATTTTGAGGGCAGGCCTCTCAAGACCTTGAGGGAGATCTCTTTTTGAGATAGTTCTTTCCTTAGGTCAGAGAGCTCTGTCACAATCTTTAGAAATCTGGACTCCATCTCAAATCTTTATTCATTTGGCAGCATCTTGAAATCCTCAAATTTCTTGAGGGCTATGGTCAGCTTATTGTCCTTTTCATGTTCATCACCTGCTCCAATCTTTGTGAGCTCATCCCAGACATCCTTGGCAGTTTCACATTTCCTGATTCTGGGAAATACGGATTCATCAACAGATTTGAAGAGAATGTTCTTAGCAATGTTGTCAAGATTGTTTCTCTTTCTGTCCTCAGTTGTCCATTCCAGTTTGGGTTTTGGAATGTACACATCCTCTTGATCATCAGTTTTAGATGAGCTGACCTTCATGATTTTGATAGGTCCAGCTGTAATCACTTCTAGCATTTCATCATGTAGGGCACTGAGATGTGCTTTCATCCTGATCTTCCAGTCATCAAATTTGTTCAAGTTGAACAAAAGATTCTTTGCTAACTGACTGTCCATTTTTAGAAAGTGTTTGGGAAGTTGAGTGGTTTTGGATCTTTAGTTCAAATTAGTCAAGAACTGACTGACTCTAGGAACACTCCGCTCTGATACCACTTGATGATGGTCCCGGATAGAGGTAAAAGTCTAGAGGGGGGGGGGGGGGTGAATAGACTTTTAAAGCTTTTTCAACTTTAAAAACTTTTCCCTTCTAGATGAGTTGATCTAAAATCTTTTGGGAGATTTATAGATGCACATCGGAAGTCTTTAGCCTCTTGATGATTAGCGTGAGACAACTTTCTAGTTTGAATGATGTTTGGACTTTAACCAGTGAGCAGTTGGCTTGACAGTTGCCTGGATGGCAGGGGACTGCTGAGGCTTGGTTAAAGTATAGTTTCACACTTTCTCTTTTGTTAGATAGCTCGTGAATGCTCAATGTATTTCTCTACTTTTTGGATGTTCAAAGGTTGGTTAAAACTTTCGTTTCAGCCTATATTTATAGGCGTCTCCCGTTGATCAATCTCATCTGTTGGTTAGGATGAGTTTAATCTTGTTCGTTGATTCCTTGTTTCGCAGAAGATAACATGTTGTTGTTTGTCTTCTTTTGCTGGAGCCGTTATCTCTTTTGTATTTGCCAGCCGCTGCAGACCTAGGCTGTATCCCATGCTTTGGGTCCCCGTACGTTTATCGAGCATTTAATTGCTCGTCACTTCTTGTCTTCAATTATACATGTAGAGTATGTATTTTACCTACGTATGTGACTTTTTACTTGTGACAGTTAAACTTTTGAGACTTAATGAAATACATGTCGGTAGGATCTAAATATCCTATTTAAGGTAAAAAATATTACCTTATTGCATTTTGAGTTTTCTGATAGTATTTTATTAATCTCAAAAATTGTACATTTATTTTGTCACTTTTGAACACTGATATGCGAATAAATAAGACACAATGTATAGTGGCATCATCAAAATCTATTAAAATCTATCTATATATAATAGCAAAAGATTTCTTGGAGAAGAAGTTCCCGCCAAAACCTTCCGTGAGATGTACGTAGTCCTAGAATATTATGTGATTATTACTTCACCAATTAAAATAAAAATAAAAGAAACCCCAAGCACAATGATTATCCTGATCTCCCATGAGCCTTTTCAACTTCCAAAGAAGGTTGGAAGATGGATTATTAAATGAATTCATTGCTCAATTAGGAGTGTCCCTGCCGTGCAACTTCTTATTGAAAAGCCTATGAATAGTTTACTAAGAAAGAGATTCACAATTAATACACCTAGGGCTCCGGACGAGTAAATACTTAATGGCCTGTCTATATTATACTACACTCTTTGGCAGCCTGGCTTAGTGGAGATTATTTTTTATAATTTTTCTACATTGCTTTAAGCTTAGCACTTTTGTAGAGTTCAAATTATCATAAATTTTATTGTCTGAATTTAAGTTGGTAGATTCTACGGTACCCTTAAGGTACCGTAACTTTGTCCACGTGGACCAATCAGAATGATGCAATTGAATTATTTAAATCTAAATTAAAAATGATGTAATGATTTGAACCAATCAAGTGAGTGATAGGTACGATACCTCATTTTTTAAATGGGTACCGGAGTTGTCACCATTTAAGTTTCGGTCTCTTTGATTGCAGCAATTTCATTTTAAAGGCCAATGTCATGAATCATTTTCAGGGTGAAGAGAAGTCTTAGATTGACAAAACCTTCAAAATAAGATCAACTAAGAAGTAAGGTACGCGATTTATTACATGATAAGATGGAAAGCGTGAATGTTTAAGAACACTTGGAATGCAAACCGCTGGGTAAAGAATCAAGGTACTTTCTTTAAAATTTATGGATCATTTTTATAGAATCTGTTATTAGTTACGTACTGTTTGAAAACAGAATATTATGTCATTCAAATCTTATCTTTGTAAGTTCATAAGTCATTGGCAAAGGGGAAAGGGCCTCTAATAGATACATGAAACATTTAATACATTATTAGTTATTACTACGTATTTTTTAGGTATATGTGTCCTATATACATATTTTCATCTATTTAAGCGTGTAGTAGTGTGTGTATAGTTATATACGTAGCATCTATTTAAGTTTCGTGTATAAAAAAGGATTATGTATAAATATCTCATAGCATGAGAAACAACCAACTATTTCACGATTATATTATTGAAGAGTATGACAATGGCAGATTTGAAATTTAAAACAAATTCTTATTTATTTCTTAATATACAAATACTTCGTTCGCATTAAATTTTTTAATTAATGAATATTTATACGGAGTATACATAGCAAAAGACTTAGATAAGGGATTCATTTAATTTTGTATGTCAACAATTTCTGAGCAAAGATTTTTGAGTAACAATTTCTAGAAACTAACAATGGGATGCACTCGAAAATATTAGTATGGCGAAAGGACCAGTTTGTGTCAAGGCTGCAGGTAGACGATGTAAGCAAAAATGACCAAGTGAAGGAAAACTGAAGAACGAGACCCAAGATAGTGAGAATTATTCACAGTAATTTGGCTAACTAAGAAAGAAGACTTTTGTCTAAGAGAAACCTATTGCCAACTGTCAAAAAAGGAAACTTATTGCTTGGATTATTGCTCATATATAATGCATATATTTGGTATTAATGGAAAAGAAAGTCTTAGTAATAAAAATATGGATGCATTACAACTATTTTATGCAATCTAAACTTTTGAGTGCAATGTGCAATGGAATGAGTTTTACCTAAAAATATTATTAAAAAAATGTGTTGGATAAAAATATGTGATTAAAGTTACTACTATATGTATAATTTTATGGTCACTACAATGTAAAATTATTGATCATCTTTTTTGGGTCACTATTTCCCAATGTAATCTTAATTTTAGGCTATTCTGTTTTTCACCCTTAGTTATCCAAAACTTATAAAAAAAAACAAATTCGGTCTATAATTACTTATAATTCTTTATATTTACTACATACTACCTCCGTCCCAAAAAATTTTGTCATTTTCAAAACTTTGACCGACTATATCTTTCTATCGAGAATTATTTATAATATAAAAATTATATGAAAATGTTCTTTGTTAAAAATACTTTCATAAAAGTATAAATTTTTTAACTTCCATAATATTATACATATCAAAATCAAGGTTCAAATTTTTTGAAATGACAAAGTTTTTTAGGACGGAGGTAGTATAATATTAGGAGAAGTCACCTAATCTTTCATGTTGAGCTCTAGCCTTATCGATCACTCCAAATAGAAAAGTTTCATACTTCTTGCATGGACAATCCAAAATATCTTGCCCCCAAGGTTTATTAAACTTTGCTGCCTTACAAAAATAATTTTAATATTTAGTTTTTACTTTTTTAGTTAGCATTTTGTACTCCTTTTAGCAAACTTCATACTACGTAATATTTTGTATGTTATCATAAGAACACATTAATTGTAATATTTCCCAGTAACTACTAATTACTTCTCTATTTCCTTTCAAAAAACACTTCTATGTTTATGCATGAGCGTTTTGTAATGTATTATGCATAACATTAACATTTTATTTTGTTATAATTATTTTTATGTATTCCTTTAAATTGCTCCTTTTTGCATAATATTTGTATATCATTGACACTGGATTGTTACAATTATTTTTATTTCCTTTTACGAACTTTTCATTTATATAAATATTTAAAGAAATTATTTCCCCGTGCATCGCACGGGTGGAATACTAGTTGGGTACTAACAGTTACTCGTGAGGTAGTCGGACCAGAAAATAAAAAGATAAAGGTTCAACAGAAACCCATTTTTAAAATTAATGAACCTGGCAGAAAACCTAACCACAGAAAAGGTTTTTCAGAAAAATCAAAGGCAAACCTTCAACAGGCAACCTCATGATAACCGTGTTAGAAATGATCACCAGAAAGGCAGGTATCAAGAGAAAGTTAACTTTAGGCAGAAGAGGTTGGTTGGTCAACTTCAGAAGCCCAAAGCTAATCACCCCTCTGCTCTTGATAGTATATGAGACTTCTTTCCTACCAAGAAAGCTATGCAAAAATATGTAAACACAAAGCATGATCCTCACAAGCATCTGCCCAAGGTTTCACCCACCAAGGTTTCACTTGATGTGATCTTTTACCTCTAGACACGGCAGACCCCTCGGTCTCAACGTGATCTTCGTATTGACACGCCAGACCCCTTGGTCTTAACGTGATCATCATGCTCTGAATGAAGACTAGCCTCATCCTCTCACTTGATGGATAAGGACCGCTCCTTGGACTTTGGATCGGCCTCTCAGTGTTGACGTCCATGCATCACGAACGGTCCCCGGCCTCGACGTGATCCTGTATCTCAAGACCAGCTTCTCCAGCGTCGAGCGTCTTAAGCTAGCGATTGGGCTCGTCATTCCCTTCCTGGATGGTGACCATCACATTTATATGACGATCAGCTTCATCATCGCCTCATCATCGTTTATAGGAACGGCTCCTCATCATCGTTCGTCCACACATCACGACCGACCCCTCGGTCTTGCCGTAATTCTATATCTCAAGACCGG
This sequence comes from Cuscuta europaea, assembly GCA_945859875.1. Taxonomy (NCBI): domain Eukaryota; kingdom Viridiplantae; phylum Streptophyta; class Magnoliopsida; order Solanales; family Convolvulaceae; genus Cuscuta; species Cuscuta europaea. Next base: position 8,697,612 of record CAMAPE010000006.1, read on the forward strand.
CTTTCTCAGCGTCGAGTGTCTTGAGCTAGCGATTGGACTCGCTACTCCCATCCCGGATAGTGACTGTCGCCTTTATATGACGACCGTCTCATCACCGCCTCATCATCATTTATAGGACCTCGACATCACGACCGGCCCCTCGGCCTCGATGTGATTCTATATCTCAAGACCGACTTCCTCAGCGCCGAGAGTCTTGAACTAGTGATCGGGCTCTCCATCCCTTCCTAGATGGTGACCAACGCCTTCATATGACGGTCGGCTCATCATCGCCTCATCATCATTTGTAGAACCGGCTCCTCATCGCCATTCGTCCTCACATCACGACCGCCCCCTCGGCCTCGACGTGATTATCTATCTCAAGACCGGTTTCCTCAACGCTGAGTCTTGAGCTAGCGATCGGGCTAGCCATCCTTTCCTGGATGGTGACCATCACCCTTATATGAAGATCGACTTCATCATCGCCTCATCCTCATATCCAGACGGGCGTCGATCGCCTCGTCCTCATATTTGGACCAACTTATCAGCGTCGTCGTCCTCATATTCAGACAAGCGCCCACCGCCTCATCCTCCTATTCAGACCGGCTCATCAGCGCTGTTGTCCTCATATTTAGACAGGCGTCCACCGCCTCATCCTCATCTTAGTCATCTTTATTTGATGGCTGGGATTACATATCATACCGAGCTACTCACATCTAGAGACTAATCTCGGCCAGGCCGAAGGGTTCGCCCCTTTTGCTTCATTTTGGGGGCATCCAATGTACTCTTTTTCCCTCATAGGGTTTTTCCCCACAGGGTTTTTCCTAATGAGGTTTTTAACAAGGCATCTCCCCATTGTGGATCAAACGAACCAATGAGGTTTAATGAGGTTTTTTCCCTGCCTCATCCCCATTGTGGTTTAAGTAGCCTATGTGTTGGGAAAGGTGGACGTACGTCCCAATGAGGATAAACGTGTTCTCCATCAAAGAACACTAACCAGTGCGGTACGGCCTCAGGGCTTAAGCTGCTGGTGCAGTGGGAAGGTGGACGAACGTTCCAATGAGGATAAACGTGTACTCCATCAAAGAACGCTACCCAGTGCGGTACGGCCTCAGGGCTTAAGCTGTCGGTGCGGTGGGAAGGTGGACGAACATCCCAAAGAGGATAAACCTGCTCTCCATCTAAGAACTCTAACTAGTGCGGTAAAGCTGCCGGTGCGGTGGGAAGGTGGAAGAACGTCCCAGAAGAGGATAAAACGTTCTCCATCTAAGAACACTAACCAATGCGGTAAAGCTGTCGGTGCGGTGGGAAGGTGGACGGACGTCCCCAAGAGGATAAAATGTTATCCATCTAAGAACACTGACCAGTGCAGTGGGAAGGTGGACGGACGTCCCCAAGAGGATTACACGTTCTCCATCCAAGAACACTAACCAGTGCGGTAAAGTTGCCGGTGAAGTGGAAGGTGGACGAACGTCCCCAAGAGGATAAAACGTTCTCCATCAAAGAACACTAACCAGCGTGGTACGAACTCAGGGCTTAAGTTGTCGGTGCGGTGGAAAGGTGGACGAATGTCCCAATGAGGATAAAAATGTTCTCCATAAAAGAACACTAACTAGTGCGGTACGACCTCAGGGCTTAAGCTGCCGGTGCGGTGGGAAAGGTGGACAACCGTCCCAATGAGGATAAACGTGTTCTCCATCAAAGAACACTAACCAGTGCGGTATGGCCTTAGGGCTTAAGCTGCTCGTGCGGTGGGAAGGTGGACGAACGTCCCAATGAGGATAAACGTGTTCTCCATCAAAGAATGCTAACCAGTGCGGTACGGCCTCAAGGCTTAACCTGCCGGTGCAGTGGGAAGGTGGACGAATATCCTAAAGAGGATAAACATGGTCTCCATCAAAGAACACTAACCAGCGCGGTACGGCCTCAGGGCTTAAGCTGCCGCTGCGGTGGGAAGGTGGACTAACGTCCCAATGAGGATAAACATGTTCTTCATCAAAGAACACTAATTAGTGCGGTACGGCCTCAGGGCTTAAGCTGCCGGTGCGGTGGGAAAGGTGGACGAACGTCCCAATGAGGATAAATGTGTTCTCCATCAAAGCGCACTAACAAGTGCGGTACAGCCTCGGGGCTTAACCTGCCGGTGCGGTGGGAAGGTGAACAAACGTCCCAAAGAGGATAAACTTGTTCTCCATCAAAGAACACTAACCAGTGCGGTAAGGCCTCATGGCTTAAGGTGCCGATGCGGTGGGGAGGTGGATGAACGAAATGAGGGAAACCCAAAAGCAGGAAACCCATTCATCGCCAAAGACCGACGAGAAGCCAAGGTAGAGGCCGGGGGTATGGAGACAAGCATCTCTATTTCAGAGGCCGAGGGTCTTGAGACAAGCATCATCCATGAAGAGGCCAGGGGCCACGAGATGAGCCTTACGGACGAGGGCCTTGAGATGCCCAGCATATCCACAGACTGAGCCTACCAAAGCTGAGCGTATCGAGATCATGACATCCCAAGGAGAACCAGCCTGGCATCCAGAGTACGGACGTTCCCAGAGACAAACAACAGAGAATACCCGCCCTCTAGACGGGAAGACGTACGTCCCCAACGGTTGTTTACATAGACGATCGGGTACGGAGATCCGGTGAATAATGAAAGCAAGACGTCAGGAGATCCAGAATACAACAGACAACTGTCGTGTCAAAGGCATCGGCTTAAAGCAGTACACCGGACGTCCATCCCCTAAGGCTGTATCTTCTAGCGAGACCCCCCAGAACTACTCAAAGGGGCGTCGTTTTCCTCTCAGGAAATTATGGCAGAGCGGAGTATACTCTTTTTCCTCTGTTAGGATTTTTTCCCACAGGGTTTTTTCCTTAGCGAAGTTTTTAATGAGGTACCCCTCTGCCTATGACTTGGGAGACGCCAAGGGTATTAGTTGGCGACGTACGTCGGATTCAATTCTACATCCTTATGTCCCATGCACGCTTGGAACATCAGAAGTGGGGGACTTATGTTGGGTTAATGGCCTAATGGGGTTGGATCATAAACCATAAGGCCCACCCTACTAACATCTCCAGAAAGACAACACCACAAGGATTGGGCCACACGACAAACGTCACCAGTAACGAAAGCCAGCTGGATCACCCCCCCCCCCCCCCCCGAATCGAGGCAAAGCTTGGCCTCAACAAAGCTAACCCAAGAGACGTACGTATCCAAAGGTACGTAGCCAATGGGGATGAACGTCCCCAGAAGGCCCAGGATAACGGGATACAATTGTGATTAACCCAGGGGACGTACGTATCCTAGCGTCAGCAGGTACCTTGGCCCAGGAGCAACACCAAGGCTAAGGGGACATACGTATCCTAGCGTCAGTGGGTACCTTGTCCCAGGAGCAACACCAAGGCTAAAGGGACATACGTATCCTAGCGTTATCAGGTACCTTAACCCTGGAGCAACACCAAGGCCAAAGGGACGTACGTATCCTAACGTCAACAGGTACCTTGGCCCAGGAGCAACACCAGGGTAAGGGGACGTACGTATCCCAGTGTCAACAGGTACCTTGGCCCAGGAACAGCATGAGACGCACGTCTCACAGGACTTCGGGCCCAGCAGGAAACAAGAGACAAGCCCATGTGGATGAGCGTGCCAAGATTCAGGTGGGATCCTGCATTTAATATAGAAGATTTGGTGGTTGTGCATTTAATGCAGAATATTCGGTGGTTGGGATCGATTCATCCACAGCTGGGTTCAATGCATCTAACTACCCATTGGCAGTATAAATAGTAGCATTTATTTCATTGTAAAAGGAGGCAACTTAGCACTCTTGCATTATAGCATTGTAGCAACTCGCAACATAGCGAGGGACGAACGTCTTCACTTTGTAGAATAGCACAGTATCTGTACGTACGGCCTCATGCTTTGTAGGTACGAACGGTAACCTACATCTAAGATGCCGAAGCACCAACACAAGAAATCACTGACGTGGCGAAGGGACGGTCGGCGGGAGGCGGAGGTCCTAGATGCTGACTATTGCCATGCCGATAAACAGCCCGAGAGGTCCAAGATGCCGAACCCTAGGGAAGACCTTCACTGTCCACCCTAAAGGCCGATGGCCTAGAGAAGAGGCCGAGGGCCTCGAGATGAACCTCTCCACCGTAGAGGCCAAGGGCCTGGAAAAAATGGCCTAAAAAGTGCATCAGGTCGAGGGACGTGGGACGATCATCTCCACTTCTGAGTGTCATTCCAAAGACGAGCATTTTGTTTGGCTCCATCAGAACTTGGCCCACGTATTATCTGGAAGAAGAATGTGCCGCAAATAAAAAAAAATTGAAAAAAAAATGAAAAAAAGAAAGTAAGACCAGGAGTACCGCCGAACGGCGAGAAGACATTCACCAAAAAGAAAGTAAGACCAGGAGTACCGCTGAACGACGGGAAGGCATTCAATGAAAAGAAAGTAAGAACAGGAGTACCGCCGAAGGACGGGTAGGCATTCAACAAAAAGAAAGTAAGACCAGGAGTATCGTCGAACAGCGGGAAGGCATTCATCCAAAAAGACAGTAAGACCAGGAGTACCACCGAACGGCGGGAAGGCATTCAACAAAAAGAAAGTAAGACCAGGAGTACCGCCGAACGACGGGAAGGCATTCAACGAAAAGAAAGTAAGACCAGGAGTACCGCCGAACGGTGGGAAGGCATTCAACAAAAAAGTAAGTAAGACCAGGAGTACCCCCGAACGGCGGGAAGGCATTCAACAAAAAAGAAATTAAGACCTGGAGTACCGCCGAACGGTGGGAAGGCATTCAACAAAAGGATAATCCGCTCGTCACCAAGGTGACATTTATTCTCCATCAAAGATCATCAGCCTCGCGTAGCATAAGACCCAGGGGAAGCACAGAGGACTGGTGAGATGATGGTTGAGTGAAAACCAACGAATCTTAGGGGTAAACCCGTTCTTCAGCAAGAACATCGGCCTCGTGTAGCACAAGACCCAAGGGCAGCATGGGGGACCGATGAGAGATGGGTGAGTTACGCTCAAAAAAATCGGAGAGTGAAGCTCAAAAACAGGAAATCCCCGCCAAATAACGAACATCCCCACAGTGGCAACATACAACTCCAAAGCTCGGGGCACCCAGGACAGCCAGCCAACGCATCTGAAACCATATGCCCGAGGACGTTCGTACCCACCACGAGATGAATGACGAGTACGAATGCATGAGAAGTCCGCCTCCACAAAGTGGCGGGAAACCAAGATCCCAGTGTGAGATGATCATCATTCGTAGTACGATCGACCCCTCAGCGCCATCGTATCCCAAACACGGACGGCTCGTCCATGCCTCCAAGGATGACGACCACCGTCTTATGCAGGACGATCGGCCCCTCAGCGCCATCATGTCCAGTTCACAGTCGGCTCGTCCATCCCTCCTAGGATGACGACCACCGTCTTATGGGGTACGACCGGCCCCTCAGCGCCATCGTGTCTAATGTACGGTCAGGCTCACTGTGCTGAGGCCGAGGATCCGGTGACAAACATCTCCACTTCAGAGGCTGAGGGTCTGGAGATAAGCATCTCCACTTCAGAGGCCGAGGGTCTGGAGACTAGCATCTCCACTTCAGAGGCCGAGGGTCTGGAGGCAAGCATCTCCATTTTAGAGGCCGAGGGTCTGAAGCACAAGCATCTCCAATTCAGAGGCCGAGGGTTTGGAGACTAGCATCTCCACTTCAGAGGCCGAGGGTCTGGAGACAAGCATCTCCACTTCAGTAACTGAGGGTATGAAGCAGAAACATCATCCACCTAGAGGCCCGGGGCCACAAGACGAACGACCCTACGACTTCGGGCTGAGGGTTGTCACTGAGTATGACGAGGTTGGGGCGTCCCCGGGTCGTGCATGATGAAGCTGGACAATCCTAGGCCAAGGTTCTAGGGGACGGTCGTCCAAAGGAAGCCAAGTCGGGCCTTTAGGGACCGATCCTCCCCAGCATGTCAAGCCGAATGTCTAAAAGAAGTTGAGTCGGGCATTCAGGGATCGAACGGCCCAAGCCCTCACACACATGCCAACGAAGACAGAGGACGAACGTGGACGAGAGTATACTTTCTCGAGCAGATTCACGAAAGTGTTGGGTTAATCACCCTACGGATGTCGCCAGAGGCAAACAACAGAGAGTACTCGTCCTCTAGACGGGAAGACGTACGTCCCCAACGACTGTTTACATAGACGGCCATGTACGACGATCCGGTGAATAAAGAAAGCAAGAAGTCTAGAGATCCAGGATACAGTAGACAACCGTCACGTCAGAGGCATCGACTAAAAGCAGTACACCGGACGTCCGTCCCCTAAGGTCGTATCTTCTGACGAGAGCCCCAGGAACTACTCACAGGAGCGTCACTTTCCTCCCCGGAATTCATGGCAGAGCAGAGTATACTCTTTTTCCTCCGTTAGGATTTTTTCCCATAGGGTTTTTTCCTCAGTGGAGTTTTTAATGATGTACCCCTCTGCCTATGACTTGGGAGGCGCCAAGGGTATTGGATGGCGACGTACATCAGAGTCAATTCTACTTCCTTATGTCCCGCGCACGCTCGGAACATCAGAAAGTGGGGGACTTGTGTTAGGTTAATGGCCCAATGAGGGTTGGCCCATAAACCCTTAAGGCTCACCCTACGAACGTCTCCAGAAACACAACGTCACAAGGATTGGTCCATGCGACGAACGCCACAAGGATTGGGCCATGCGACGAAACGAGGAAATGCTTGGCCTCAACAGAGCCAACCCAGGAGACGTACGTATCCAAAGGTACGTAGCCAATGGGGACGAACGTCCCGAGAAGGCCCAAGACAACGGGATACCATTCCGATTAACCCAAGGGACGTACGTATCCTAGCGTCAGCAGGTACCTTGGCCCAGGAGCAACACCAAGGATAAGGGGACGTACGTATCCTAGCGTCAACAGGTACCTTGACCTAGGAGCAACACCAAGGCTAAGGGGACGTACGTATTCTAGCGTCACCAGGTACATTGGCCCAAGAGCAACACCAAGGCTAAGGGGACATATGTATCCTAGCGTTAGCGAGTACCTTGGCCCAAGAACATCACGTGACGCACGTCTCGCAAGACTTCGAGCGCAGCAGGAAACAAGAGACAAGCCCATGTGGACGAACGTGCCAAGATTCTAGCGGGATCCTGCATTTAATACAGAAGATTTGGTGGTTGCGCATTTAATACAGAATATTCAATGCATCTAACTACCCATTGTCAGTATAAATAGTAGCATTTATTTCATTGTATAAGTTGGCAACTCGGTACTCTAGCATTGTAACTGCTAGTGTACTTGGTACGAATTTTGCGTTAATTGTTTCGTACTAAGAGCATCACCAATGGGTCACCGTTAACATGGAATTAATTATGACACATGCCAATTAATAAATGGAATTGTCATCCACATGGTGAACTGGCTTAGCTTGATGGTGAAGTCCAAAAACTTACTCCAATGCTTCGTGTTAACAGCCTTATAAAAATAAAACACTCTGTACATCATATTTGACCAACCCCCGCCTACACACATGCACCGACTTCACGCCAAACCTTCGAGATTTACATACCGTCTCCTACCTTCTATAGTAATATCATTTATCAATTCTCTTAAGATCAAAAGCCTTAAATTATATACGTAGTGACTGCTATAATTTAAACTATATAATTTAAGGCTTTTGATCTTCTAATTAAGCTATATAATTATTACTGTCTCAGAAGCCTTAATTATCAGCAAAATACACCCACATATATAGCTTATTATTACTTCTGAAATAAAAAAATCCCGTGCGTATACCGTTCAACGGGTGCATGGTGAGCACCATGCACCCATTGGATATTAACAAATGGTAATAACTTTTTTATTTTTGATCTGATTTTTATAAAATTTATATCAACATTTTTTATTTTTCATGATCTTTCAAATGAGACCAATATTGCCTATGTAATTTTAACATATTAACATTTGCGTGTAAAATATGTAACTTTACGTGTTACAATATGTAACTCACGTTCAGTCAGGCCAAATGCAACTCGTGTGTATAAATATGTATCTCTACGTGTAACAATATGTAACTTTACGAAGAAAAAAATATGTAACTCGCGTTCAGACAGGTCAAATGCAACTCGTGTGTATAAATATGTAACTCGCGTGTATAAATATTTAACTTTACGTGTAAAAATATGTAACTTTACGTGTAAATATATGTAAGCCGCGTTCAGACATGTCAAATGCAACTCGTGTGTATATATATGTAACTCGCTTATAAAAAAATGTAACTTGCTTATAAAAAGATGTAACTCGCTCATAAAAAGATGTAACTCAATGTATTATCAAATGTAACTGAGGCCACTAATCCACTCCCAAACAGATTCGATCTTCTATTTCACAAACTTATCATCTCCTAAACAGATTCAATTTTCCTTATAATCTAATACTCATTAATATAATAGTTCGATAATTTCTTAAAATTAATAAGCAATATTGGTCTCATTTGAAAGATCATGAAAAATAAAAAATGTTGACATAAATTTTATAAAAATCGGATCAAAAATAAAAAAATTATTATCATTTTTAATGACAAAAAATGATAATAACAGCAAAAAAAACAAACATGCTGCGCCCTATTGCAGGGTATAATTTGCCCAAAAAATCGAAAAGTGATGCGAAGGAGAAACAGATCTGCTTCTACAAAACTTATTTGAGGGAAGATGTGAATTTAACAAAGAAAATATAAGCACATGCGAAGAAGAGAAAGCTTGTAGTCTTCAACCTTGAATCGAACATCAGTGAAGCATATATGTGGTGAAACAATTTGTTTGACGGATATGTACTTTTCGTTTGCCGGATTTCGGATGAGTAATGCTGCTTACACGGCTGAGCTGCCGTCAGATTGCTCGCCGCCTGCCAGTATTGGAAAGTCATAAACTCCTACACCATAGCGCCTCCGTCTTTCCGCACGTAGAGCGATCTTTTGTGCTTGTTTTAAAGACATGTTCCAGTTCCGCTCATATTCGTCAAGTCCAATGCTATATGCTCGTTCGTGCTCTGGATTACGACAACATTCTTCTAAATCAATTCGTTGGCGCGGTCTCTGCTGCTGGGTTCTCCGGCTATGTGTATTGCTTGGTCTTCTTTGCTCCCAACCCGGACATGTACCTATTCAACACTGCCATTGAAGCTCTCGCTTCCAAGCCACGTTCAGCCAAACAGGCAATTGACCTCTACGGTAGAGCCCGAAACATAGGTTTGAAACTCGATACTTATTCAATTCCTTTTGCGTTAAACGCTGCTATCTTCGATTGTGGATTGAGATTCATCGGTGAACAGATTCACTGTGACGCCGTCAAGACAGGGCTGAACAATGATGTCCACGCAGGGGTGGCGCTTGTTCGTATGTACTCTGCCTACAGACTCGTTACTGATGCTCGGAAGGTGTTTGATGAAATGACGCAAAAAGATGAGGCCTTGTGGAATGCTATGATGGCAGGCTATGTCAAGGCTGGTGATATAGAAGCTGCAGCATTCTTATTCGAACATATGCCCTGGAGAAATGTTGTTTCTTGGACTACTATTATAGCTGGCTATGCTCAAAAGAATCAGTCTCGTGAGGCCATTTCCGTTTTCGGGAGAATGATGGCTGAGTCGAATGGAGTCAAGCCTGATGAGGTCATCTTGCTGGCTGCCCTTTCGGCTTGTGCAGATTTGGGTGACCTCAAGATGGGTGAGTGGATTCACACTTATATTGAGAAACATCAGTTGCCAAAAACTATACGTCTTAACAATGCCCTCATACATATGTATGCCAAATCAGGGAGCATACACAAGGCCATACAACTTTTTGAGAGTATGGCTGAAAAAAATGTGGTAACTTGGTCAACTCTGATTTCCGGCTTGGCTACTAATGGACTTGGAAGTGAAGCACTTGACATGTTTTCTCGTATGGAAAGGACCAGAGTGAAGCCCAATGATGTGACTTTACTTGCTGTACTTTCTGCCTGCAGTCATGCTGGTTTTGTTGAGTTAGGACACTGGTTTTTCCAAACAATGGAAGAACGGTATGGAATTAACCGCAGCATTAAGCACTATGGCTGTGTTATTGATCTCTTAGGGCGAGCCGGTCGCCTTCAAGAAGCTGAAAACTTAAGTAAAGCAATGCCCTTTGAGGCAAATGCAGCTATTTGGGGATCACTACTTGCTGCATCTAGGAACCAAGGCAATATTGAAATTGGGGAGCGAGCTCTACAGCATCTCCTCAAGGTAGAGCCTCATCATAGTGGGAATTATTCACTTCTGTCTGGCATATATGCTTCTAATGGTAGGTGGGTTGAAGCTAGGGACACAAGGGTAGTTATGAGGGAAATAGGTGTTAAAAAGAAGCCAGGTCAGAGCTCCATTGAGGTGGATAACAAAGCTTATGACTTCAATTGTGAGGATATATTCCATCCTCAGCTTGACCTAATACATAGAACTCTGCTGCAGTTAAATAGACACTTGAAGATGCCAAGTCATGCTGTAAGGGACTACGAGGATCTGCTTGATTCTGTTGGCTTGTGACATAATTTCCTCTCGTCCTATGTCATTTCATTTTCATTTCATTTTCATTTACCCCAGTGCTGCAAAGGCTCCCACCTACGGTGGGGTAAGGGGGGGTCGGATGTACGCAGTCTTACCCCTATACTAAAGCACAGAGAGATTGTTTCCGGATGACCCATAGTGAAAATCTCGTCCAAAATTGCATGGACTGACTGTTGTTCCATAACAAAGAAGCGCAGACAGTTTAGTGAGCCATTTTGCTTTATTCCATCATAATCTCAAGCCAAAAAATAATGAATCTTTGGCTTCATTGCAAATGATGGAAAATGTGATGGGCGGGATTACAAATGTGTGTTCTGATGTGAAGTTCCTGAAATCTCAATGATCTGATTTGGACTTCTGTCTGGTCAATCTTTTTGGTCTTGTTTTTTATTTTGGTATGGTCTTGAATTGACTCTCAAGGTTATTTGCGAGTGATGACACCTGAAAAGGACATTACTTTTTGCCCTTAAAAGGTAGGGAAAATCTATTTGAGAGTGTACATCCTCTATTTTGAGAGTTATAAAAAAATGCAGAAGTTTTGAGAGTTGTCTATGTACAGATATGTGTACAAACAAGTGTGAAACGTGTACAAAAAATATGTGCACCAAGCAAAACCCAAGAAGTGTTGGCTGCTACTTCATTGGTATAAGTGTATAATAATAATGAAAAAAAAGTATAATAATGAATATATTCTGACTCAACAACGAGCCTATAGTTACCATAAAATTACTCATATTTTATATGATGAGTGTGCAATTGTTCTACCCTGAGTCCCTGACTATACATTTGAACTTTAGAAAGTTATAAAGGCTGTTACAAGTGTAATACGGAGTATGGTCTTTTCATTAACTTTTATTATTATAACAACTTTTACTCTTACACAGAAAAAAATTAGAATATCAAAACCTACTATGGTGAACCTCCTGTAATATCACCTTTTGAATTTTGGCCTTGACCGTTCTCGTTAATTAATACGTAGTATCACTGACTCAAATACGGAGTATGTGTCTAATCTTTGCGTAGTCTTTTGCATTACCTTCTCATCTTGCTCATGATTTTCCCTCAAGTCATCTATATATCTCTGACTCAAAGTTTTGTACTTTTTTTAATTATATCATAGCAAAAACACCATCCTTTTAAATATTGCAATATTGTTATAAAATGGAAGGAAACGAGCAGAAGATCAGGGATAGAAAATATAGTATGAACGTTTACTGATAGAGGTTAGGGATGGATTCGGGCCGGGCCTAGGCCCGGTCGGGCCGCCGGTTCGTATCAGATGGGCCCGGGACCGGCCCGAGGGTTGGACGGGTCCGGTTCGGGCCGGGCCACCCGCCCAGGTCACAGGTCGGGCCACCCGCCGGGCCGGGCCGGGCCGGTTAAATATATTTTTTTTAATTTATATTTTATACTTTATAGTTTTATACAAGTATTAAAAAACAAACTTCAAGTGCATTTATTTGAAATGAAATAGGAACTACATTTGAAAATTAAATAGGAACTATAATTGTTTTTAATCGGAATCTCCGGCATAGGTAGAGCCACCCTCTGTAGATTCATCCATAAAGTGTTGGGATGGAGTGATGTCAATTTCTTGAGCTCTACGTGCTGCTTTCAACCAATCGTGGTAGCATATAAGCATCTCAAGAGATTCAGCGCTCAACCTCGTTCTGGTTTGTGTTAGAACATTGCCGGCCGAACTAAATTCTTGTTCCACGGCAACCGTTGAAACCGGCATTGATAGCACTTGCTTAGCCATCTTTGCTAAAACAAGGAACATTCTTTCTTTTCCCTTCCACCAGTTTAGTACGTCAAAATCATCATCTTCTTCAAAATCAACATCATAAGTTAAATACAAAGAAATCTCATTAATTGTGCTTTGTTGTGTAGCGGGAGTTGATTTTGTTTTTTTAATAAGATTGGCAAACGTAGATTTGAAAATTGATTTTCCTTTAGATGATGTTTGTGTCGGGGGAGGGGGCGCATTGCCATATTGTGCATGAAACTCATTGAATAATGCATAAAATATATCACTAACCTCGTTGTATTCTTTTTTCGGATCAATTGGGTTGTCCTCATACATTGGCAATGGACCAAAAAAAGCAGCATAATAATAATTCAAACATTCTTCTAAAGAACCAAGTCTAAAACGAGGATCGAGAACAAATGCAATACCATAAATATGCGGAATATGTGAATAATATTTTAAAAACTTTTCCTTCATAAAACCAGCAAAATAACTCACATAATCAGCATTCTCAAAATTTGAAAAAGCACCGGTGAGATTAACAGCTTCACGAATAAATTGGTTTGAGGTAGGTTTATAAACATGACTAAAAGTTTCAGTTGCATTATTAAAATATATCAAAGCATTACAAATTTTTTCACAGGTGTCGATCTCAGCCGAGTTTATAATATAGTTATCATATTGTTTCATAAAAGCAGGAAAATGTTGTTTATATCTAAGAAGAACTCCAATTAACTTATAGGTACTATTCCAACGAATAGACAAATCTTTTGGAAAAGCCACATATCTCTCACCTCTTTCTATCAAATAATCATGCCATTTTTTCCTAAGGTGTCCATTACCCCAAATACGTCTAATCCCCCCATTGACTACCTCCAACGATGCTCCCAACGCTTTTAGACCATCTTGCACACATAAATTTAGAACATGACATGCACATCGTTGATGAAAAAATCTACCCATCAAAGAAGTAGAACCACACAATTCACGCAATCTAGGAATAGCAGCAGTATTATTAGTAGCATTATCAAAACCAATAGCAAACACCTTATCAATTAAATTATACTCAATTAAAATACGTTCAATCAAAATATAAATATGTTCAGCGATGTGACGATCATTAAATTCACGGAAAACATGAACACGTTTATGCATATGCCAATCATTATCAATATAATGTACAATCAGACCCAAATAATGTAAATTATGATAAGTATCCTCCCATATGTCAGAACATACACTAACACATCCATCAAAGTTTGCAAAATAATTTTGTAACCTTACCTTTTCCGCACCATAAAGCCTTGAAATTTCTTTCTTAACCGTTTTGCGACTATAACCTCTATATTGCGGATTTAAACAAGTTTGTGCATAATCACGAAAAGCAAGACTTTCAGAAAACAAATAAGGCAAATTTTCTTCAACAAGTAAGTTAGCCATACCTGTCAAATTTTGTGCATCATTGTATGAGAAATTACCAAAAGCTTGTTGGTTATTTGCAAACCTCGATATTTGCGTTTGTTTCCCCGTTCCGCCGCCTAATTTTGCATACTCCACCGGGTGTTTGGACTTAAGGTGTCTTGTGGCGGATCCGTATCCACCGGAAATCCCCAAGCTATTGTTTTTCTTGCCCCAATTGCAAGTTGCGGTCCAATTCCCGGTGTTCGGGTCCTTCCACTTAGAAAAATTATTAGCCATTAATTCAGATTTACTTTTTTTTGTACCTGTTTGGGATGAGGCTGCTTGGTCGGCGTCATGGCTGCCGCCACCCTCCTCCTCCTCGTCGTCGTGGCTCTCCGGAATTGCTTCCTCCACATCGTCGTCCTCGTCCTCGAGCTCTTCTTCGTCAATGGTCCTCGGTTGGTCTTGAAAAAAGCGGGAATTATGTCGGTGCAATTCTTGTTCTAGTTGTTCGTCGGTCATCGCATCCCCATCTCTCCTTACGTAACCCGTATCAAAATCATCTTGACTTTGAGATGAAGAGCCGATATGTGATTTACCTTTGCGGGATCTCTTCCTCGCAAGCTCGTTCGTTCGGTTGCGCTCGAGGTTACCCATATCAACCGAATATCTAGGACGATCCATCTAAAAAATGTAGCGATTAATAAAAAATTGTAAAAAACTAATTAACTATTTATCTAACTATTAATTCGAGTTATAGCAAATTAAGTAGTGAATTAACTAGTTTTGTGTACAACATATTTTTTAAACTAGAGTCAAATGTAGCAATTAATAAAAAATTGTAAAAAACTAATTAACTATTTATCTAACTATTAATTCGAGTTATAGCAAATTAAGTAGTGAATTAACTAGTTTTGTGTACAACATATTTTTTAAACTAGAGTCAAATGTAGCAATTAATAAAAAATTATAAAAAACTAATTAACTATTTATCTAACTATTAATTCGAGTTATAGCAAATTAAGTAGTGAATTAACTAGTTTTGTGTACAACATATTTTTTAAACTAGAGTCAAATGTAGCAATTAATAAAAAATTGTAAAAAACTAATTAACTATTTATCTAACTATTAATTCGAGTTATAGCAAATTAAGTAGTGAATTAACTAGTTTTGTGTACAACATATTTTTTAAACTAGAGTCAAATGTAGCAATTAATAAAATATTGTAAAAAACTAATTAACTATTTATCTAACTATTAATTCGAGTTATAGCAAATTAAGTAGTGAATTAACTAGTTTTGTGTACAACATATTTTTTAAACTAGAGTCAAATGTAGCAATTAATAAAATATTGTAAAAAACTAATTAACTATTTATCTAACTATTAATTCGAGTTATAGCAAATTAAGTAGTGAATTAACTAGTTTTGTGTACAACATATTTTTTAAACTAGAGTCAAATGTAGCAATTAATAAAATATTGTAAAAAACTAATTAACTATTTATCTAACTATTAATTCGAGTTATAGCAAATTAAGTAGTGAATTAACTAGTTTTGTGTACAACATATTTTTTAAACTAGAGTCAAATGTAGCAATTAATAAAAAATTGTAAAAAACTAATTAACTATTTATCTAACTATTAAACAAGAGTCAAATGTAGCAAATTAACTAGTAATTAAACAAGTGTAAATAATAGAATAATTTCGTACCTCTTTCGGACTTTCGGTCTTTCGGATGGGAGTAATAGAATGACTTCAAATTAATTAGATATAATTCCAACTATATTAATAGATATAATAAATATATAAGTAATATATAATTAGATAACAAATATAAGTAATATAATACTATTTATATCTATTTATAGTTTATATAAGTAGATAATTAATATAAACTATAAATAATAAATATAATATATTGGAGAATGGAGAATAAGAGAATTAGAGAGTAGAGAGTTAAGAATAGGATTTAGGAAGAATTGGAGAAGAGATATGAAAAAATGTTTAAGATTAGGAGTATTTATAGGTTTTTTTACCCCCCACCCCCCCCCCCACCACCCCCACCAGCCCACCCCCCCGGACCCCCCCTTTACCCCACCCAACGGCTATATAGCCGTTTGGGTTGTCCCCAGCCCCACCCCCAACGGCTAGTAGGAGCCCAAACCAATTTTTTTTTTTAAATAGACCCGGACCCGGGCCCGACCCGGCTGGGCCGGGTCACAAAAAACCAGAACCGAGCCCGCCCCGCCCCTTCCCATCGGTTCGGATCCATACCCGGTCCCGGACCGCCCGACCGGGCCGGTCCCGGGCCCGCACAGTACCGGGCCGGGCCGGGTCACGGGCCGGGTGGCCCGAACCGAATCCATCCCTAATAGAGGTGTATTAGAGATGTTCTAATGGTGTAATCAATGTGTGTTTACAATGAAGCAAAGAGCCTCTATTTATAGGCTAAACAAGTGATTAGCTCAAGATGAGTGATTAATATTAGCCACATAATCATTATCTAGAAATCATAATTGTGATTTCTAGATTATCTTGATAATGATAATAATGACTCATTAATCATGAATAGTTAGGAGATGACTAATTCATTATATTTCAACACTCCCCCTTGAATGATCATCTTCCAATTATTCATGGGTATTAGTTTCATAGTATTATAATGTACTGTCTCGTTAAAAACCTTTGTCAGGAAAATCCCAGTGGGATAAAAACCCGACGAAGGGAAAAAGAGTACATTGCATTATATTACCCCCCCCCCCCTCAATTTAAGATATATCTCGAAGATGACACATTCCAATTTTGTGGACCAGTTCTTCAAATTTCTTTGGTGCCAATGACTTTGTGAATAAATCAGCAGGGTTGTCGCATGACTTGATTTGTTTGACATCAACTGTTCCTTCTTTCTCAAGATCATGTGTTGAGAAAAGTTTTGGTGTTATATTCTTTTTTCTATCCCCTTTTATTTAACCTCCTTTGTTCTGAGCTATACATGTTGTGTTATCTTCATAATCACAGTAGGATTACAAGTAAAAGATTTTATACCGCATTCATTTTGTATGTGCTCGATCTGATCTCAACCAGACACATTCTCGACCTGCTTCATAAAGAGCAATTAATTCTGCATGATTTGATGATGTGGCAGTTAATGTTTGCTTCATCGATCTCCATGAGATAGTGGTATCACCATAGATGAATACACATCCTGTTTGTGATTTTGCCTTTTGTGGATCAGACAAGTATCCTGCATCGGCATAGCCAATTAAAGTGGCATTTGCACCATTCTTGAAATACAATCCAAGATCGATTGTACCATTGAGATAGCAGAATATATGTTTGATGTCTTTCCAATGTCTTCTTGTCGTGGAAGAATGGTATCTGTCTAATAAATTTACAGAAAAAGCAATATCTGGTCGGGTATTATTAGCCAAATACATTAACGCTCCAATATCACTCAAATATGGTATTTCGGGACCAAGGATTTCTTCATCATCTTCACAAGGTTGAAAAGGATCATCATGCACATTGAGAAATCGAACCACCATCGGAGAATTGAGTGGATGAGCTTTTTCCATATAAAACCGCTTCGAAAGTTTCTCGGTATAATTTGATTGATGGATAAAAATACCATTTCTCAAATGTTCAATTTGAATGCCGAGACAAAATTTTGTTCTCCCAAGGTCTTTCATTTCAAATTCTTTCATGAGATATTTAGCAGTATTATCAATTTCATTGGGAGTTCCAATTATATTCAAATCATCAACATATAATGCAATTATGGCGAATCCTGATTCAGATCGCTGAATGAAAACACATAGACTAATAGGATCATTTTTGTATCCTTCTTTGATCAAATATTCACTTAGACGGTTATACCACATGCGCCCAGATTGTTTTAATCCATATATTGACTTTTGCAATTTTATGGAAAATAAATCTCGAGATTTCGAGCTATAAGCATCATATATTTTAAAGCCTCCAGGAATTCTCATATATATGTCTGTATCGAGTGAACCATATAAGTATGCGGTCACTACATCCATTAGCCGCATTTGCAGCCTTTCAAAAACAGACATGCCAATTAAAAATCGTAAAGTAGTAGCATCAACTACTGGAGAATACGTCTCATCATATATAATTGATTTCTGGCATTTGAGAAAAACCTTGAGCAACAAGTCGGGCTTTGTATCTAACGATTTCATTTTTCTCGTTGCGTTTACGCACAAACACCCATTTAAAATCTACAGGTTTTACACCTTTTGGCGTGTGGACAATTGGTCCAAAAACATTACGCTTTTTAGCGATTTTAGTTCTACCTGAATCGCTTCATTCCATTTTGGCCAATCGTTTCTACGACGACATTCGTCAATAGATTTAGGCTCATTGTCATCGTGTTCATTCATTATATCTGTGGCGATGGCATATGAAAATATATCATTAACATCGATATTTTTTCTATTCCATTGTATTCCATTAGAAACGTAATTGATTGAAATTTCAAAATTATCGACGTTTCTATCTTTATCTGGAATATTTACTTCTTCAAAGGTGATTGGATCCTCTTTTGAGGTATCATTATTATTGATGTTATCTTCAAAGCCGATATTTTCAAAATTTTCATTTTCTTCTTGAGAAGGTTGAACTTCTTTGGCATCACAAACTACATCTTGCTTTTTAAATTTTCTTGGTATCAAATCTCTTGAACCAAGTGGTCTATCACGTTTTTTAAGTATCATAGATTCATTAGCAAGATTTCTTTCACTAATCTCCGCAGGAATTTCTATTCGAGAAGGAGCATTCATAGTTGGAATATGTGACTTTGTCACTTTCTTTGAGTCCGTGAAAGCATCAGGCAATTGGTTTGCAACATTTTGTAAATAAACGACCTTTTGAATTTCTTGTTCACAAGCATTTGTGTGAGAATCAAGAAAAGATAAACTTATTGCATTCCAAGTAATATCTTTCGTACGTGGGTCCATTTCTCTATTATCTCCCCCTAAGGCTGGGAATACCTTCTCATCTAAATGACAGTCATCGAACCGTGCGGTGAATAAGTCACCAGTCATAGGTTCTAGATAATTAATAATTGAGGGAGATTTAAAACCAACATAAATTCCTAGCCTTCTTTGAGGATCCATTTTAATACGATAAGGTGGAGCAATTGGTACATACACAAAACAACCAAAAAATTTTATGTGTGATATATTTGGTTCTTTACGAGATATTAATTGCAATGGGGAAATTTTATGATATGCAGTTGGCCTAAGCCGAATTAAATTTGCAGCATGCATTATAGCATATCCCCATGCAGATGATGGTAATCTGAATTTCGTCAATAATGGTCTAGCAATTAATTGTAATCGCTTAATTAAGGATTCAACAAGACCATTTTGTGTATGCACATGTGGAACTGGATGTTCCACATCAATCCCAATTGACATGCAATAGTCATTAAAAGATTGGGATGTAAACTCTCCTGCATTATCAAGTCGGATTTTCTTTATTGAATAAACCAGAAATTGTGATCTCAAACGAATAATTTGAGAAAGGAGATTTGCAAATGCAAAATTTCTAGTCGATAAAAGACTGACGTGTGATCAACGTGTTGATGCATCAATGAGCACCATAAAGTATCGAAAACGTCCACACAGAGGGGCAATTGGCCCACAAATATCTCCTTGAATTCTTTCTAAGAATGCAGGAGATTCAACTCCAATTTTGTATAAAGATGGTCTGATAATTAATTTGCCAAGAGAACAGGCAGTGCACGAGAAATCACTTGATTGTGGAATTTTGACATTATTTAGTGAATGTCCAAGTGAATTTTGAATAATTTTATGCATCATAGTGCTGCCCGGATGACCTAACCGGTCATGCCACAAGATAAAGGAATTGTGGTCATTAATTTTAGATACCACATTTATCTCAATTGGACTGATATATGTATAATATAGTCTGGAGGATATGCTGGCATTTTTTCTGAAATGTATTTATTGCCAGATCTATTTGTCATTAGACATAAATATTCCTTTTGATTTTCAGACATCGTTTCAATGTGAAAACCATTTAGACGCATATCTTTGAAACTCAAAAGATTTCTCCGTGATTTACTGGAGTATAAAGCGTCTTTAATTATTAATTTTGTCCCTTTTGGGAGAATTACACAGGCTATTCCAGAACCTTGAATGAGTTTAGCAACACCTCAGATTGTATTGACATTAGCATCAACTAATGTCATATGAGAAAAATAATCTCTATGTCTCAAAATGGTGTGCGTTGTGGCACTGTCTATTAAACATTGTTCAAAGCCATTTGGAGAAATTTCAGTTAACTCCATATCTTTAAAAAGATAAAAATGAACAAATATTAGTTCAATATTGTAATATAAACAAGACTTTATTCATTAAAATGTACATAACTTTTACAATCGAAATAAGCACACCAAATAAAAAATTACAATACAACAAACTTTTATTGTAGAATATATTACATAACAAGATAATTTCATTTTATTATTATAATTTTTCACCCATGACGATGTCAGTGTTCATCTCATTATTATCCATATAGAAACCAGACATATTAAATGTGGGTATTGGTGGAATGTTTTCGTTAACGTAATTAGTTTCCACATTCTTTCCTTTTAGGGATGATTTATATAAGTCAACCAAATGTTTAGGTGTACGACACTTATTTGCCCAATGTCCCGATGTGCCACATTTAAAACAAGTGACTTTGGCCTTTTCTGAAGACTTCGTCGGGCCTTTTGTTTGATGGGGGGTTTGCTTTCCCTTGCCTTTGTAAAATGAGCTACTACTCTGTTTGTTTCCCCGGCTAGGTCCATTATAATGACCAATAACATGACCACATTTGAAATGTCCACGAGCATCACTATGGGTTGCATTTGATTCATGTTTTGAACCATGATTTTGTGGACCAAAACTAAAAGGACTACAACCCGTGGGTCTCATATTGTGGTTTCTCATCAAAATGTCATTATTCGTCTCAGCAAGTAGTAATACTGATATTAAATCAGAATACTTTTGAAAGTGCTTTTTTCTATATTCCTCTTGTAAAAGCATATGTGAAAGATGCATAGTGGACACAGTTTTTTCCAACATTTCAGCATCAATGACTTTTTGTCTGCATAACTTCAGTTTTGATGTTATTTGGAACATGGCAGAATTGTAGTCACTTATAGATTTGTAATCCTGGAATCGTAAATTGATCCAGTTTTTTGGTAAAAGGACCTTTTGTTGATGTCCATACCTTTCTTGGAGATTATCCCATAATTCTTTAGGGTCATCTACAAATAAATACTCAGACTTCAAACTTTCGTGAAGATGGTGACGAAGAAAGATAATGGCTTTTGCCTTATTTTGGGGAGTGGCTGAACTATTTTCAGCAATTGTGTTTTCAAAGGCATTTGCTTTGAAATGTGCCAAAGCGTCGACTTTCCATTCCAAGTACTTTTGACCAAATAAATCAAGGACGTCGAACTCTCTTTTGCTAATATTAGCCATGAATGAACTACACCATAATTAATTTAAAATTAATTAGTTAATGGTTTGTATAGATAATACGATTAGATATACATAATATGTTTATGTAATAAACACTATTAATAACTACTACGTACAATAACAATAATTATATGCATCACTTTTATTACGTAGTTCGTATGAGTAGATGTAGTAATATATACTCAGTATTGAATCTATTTCATTAATAACTACTAATATAGGTATGTACGTATATTAGTACTGAAATAGGTGAAAATTGTCTTTTTCACAAAGGTAGACATGAAAAATAAATGCTTTTATCTATTTGTATGGTCCGTAATTTACTATCATCTGAAAAAATCTGTATGATATCCACTTGTTATTTTATTTTATTTTTATTTTTATTTTAAAGCGTCTGTACATATCTTGATATGTGTGAACCGTGAATTTGGTGTTATATACTCGTATCTGCATCTAAAAATTTTAGGTGGTCCGTGACTTCTTATGTATTAAATGCATCTGTACATATCTCAATTGTTCACTTGCCCACTTGGTGTGAGAATAATGGAACATGATGCTCTCTAAGGAGCTCTGACAGATATATTTATAATATGAGAGTTTAATGTAAAGTACAATACTAATAGTCTAATAATTCTATTACACCCCCTCAAGTTGTGTGGGAGAAACAACGCGCAGGTTGTCTTTCAAAAAATGAAAACGCTGAGTAAGTAGACTCTTAGTAAAAATATCTGCCAACTATAGATGTGTAGGAACATGCTGAACGATCAGATCTACATGGGCAACACATTCACGAACAAAATGATAATCAATCTAAATACTCTTACTCTGAGCATGCTGGATGGGATTTGCAGTCAGATAGGAAGCTGAAATATTATCACATAATAGATGCACAGGTTCCGTGATGGGGTAGTCGAGCTCAAAGAGAACAGATCTGATGTGGAGTGTATCCTGAACGGTGTATGCAATATCACGATATTCTGCCTCTGTGGATGACTTTGAGACGGTGGGCTGCTTCTTGGACATCCAAGAAATTAAATTAGGACCCAAAAAGACAGTAAATCCAGTAGTAGACCGTGAGCTATCAGGACATCCAGCCCAGTCTTCATCAGAATAGGCAACAACACATGTGGGTCGAGTAGAACACTGTAGCCACAACCCATGATCACGTGTCCCTTGCAAATACCTGAAAATTCTTTTGACTGCAAGTAGATGAGTAGTACGGGGGGCATGCATGAACTGAGAAACTAAATGTACTGCATAAGTAATATCTGGCCTTGTCAAAGTTAAATATTGTAACGCACCTACCATGTTGCGATAGTCAGTAGAGTCCGCCAGTAACTCACCATCAGAAAGAGACAGAGTAGTACGAGAAGCTAATGGTGTGCGGACGGGTTTAACCGTATGGATATGAAAACGTGTTATTAGATCAGAGACATATTTGTGTTGAGAGAGAAACAGACCTTTAGGAGAACGAATTGCCTCAAGACCCAAGAAATAATGGAGATTACCCAAATCATTCATGGAAAAGTGTTTAGAAATAACTGATATAAACTGGGCAATGGTAGACTCAGAATTGCCAATAATAATATCATCTACATATAATAATAAATAAATGATAGAATTATTATGGCGAAAAATAAATAATGAATTATCAGATTTACTACAGGTAAAATTATGTTGTAGTAAAAAGCTACTAAACCGATGAAACCAAGCCCGTGGTGCTTGCTTCAGACCATAAATGGCCTTGCGCAAACGACATATATGATTAGGAAAGTGAGGATGAATAAACCCGTTGGTCTGACACATATAGACTTCTTCTGTCAGGTGACCATGTAAAAGGCATTTTTAACATCAAGTTGACGAATAACCCAATCAAAAGATACAGCTAATGTAAGAACAATACGAACAGTGGTGGGTTTAATGACAGGACTAAAAGTTTCAGAAAAATCAATACCAGTCTGTTGATTAAACCCCTGAGCAACTAATCTAGCTTTATGGCGCTCCACTGAGCCATCAGAATGATATTTGATTTTATAAATCCACTTACATCCAACAATATTCTTAGTATTGTTAAAGGGCACCAGATCCCAAGTATTATTGTTAATGAGTGCATTAAATTCATCAGTCATTGCTTCTCGCCATTTTAAATGTTTATTAGCTTCAGTAAAACAGGTGGGATCCGCAGGAATAACAATTGTACTTAAATTAAAGATGGTTTTAGGTTTAAAAATGTCTGCCTTGGCACGGGTCTGCATGGGGTGTTGATTAGAAACAGTTGTGGGCGCAAAAGAATTGGGTGGAGGGGAGACGGGGTCGGGCTGAGAAGTGTCACGGTGGGCAGACGGATTGGGAGGTGGAGACCTAGCGTCAGACTCTAAATGGAAAGAGGCGGTGGAGGACCGCTTGGACAGTGGCGTGGAGGTGGTCGACCGGGAGGAGGAAGGTGACGGCGAGGAGCTGGGTATTGTGGTTGTCCTAGTGGCAGGTTCTAAATGGGATAAAGGATAGCTGGCGTTGGGCGTGGCTGCAACAGAGAGCATGTGGGTGGCTGGAGGTTGAGCAGGGGGTTCAGCCGAGTAACTGGTGAGGGGCATGGAAAAGGTTGGCTGGTTCAGTGGAAGGGATGGTCTAGATGACTGAAGGGTTGTAAAGGGATAAGTATCCTCGTGGAACCTAACATGACGACTGACATAGACACGACCGGTAGTGGGATCAAAACAACGATAGCCCTTATATCCAGATGCATAGCCAAGAAAAACACATTGGACAGACCTAGGGGAGAGTTTGTTACCCGAAGTGGCTGAAAATTCGGATAACATGCGCAACCAAAAACACGCATAAATGAGTAGTCATGAACACGGTGAAAAAGTTTTTGATATGGAGAAATACCCTTTAGTGTAGGAGACGGTAATCTATTAATGATATATGCAGCAGTGAAAATCGCATCAACCCAATATTGACTAGAAACAGATGCCTCGAGAAGCATAGTCCGAGTTAATGCAAGAAGATGATGGTGCTTTCTTTCAGCAACCCCATTTTGTTGAGGTGTTTCAGGACAAGAATTTTGAAAATAAATGTCAATATCAAGAAAAAAAATTGCTGCATAGTATGATTAACAAAATGATTTTCAACCAAAGCTTTAAATTTTTTAAAATGCACATAAACTTCACTTTTGTGATACATGGGATATATCCAAGTAAACCGAGAAAAATCATCAATAAAACAGATATAATATTTAATCCCCAAATTAGAACGAACTGGAAATTGCCATACATCAGAATGAATAAGTTGTAAAGGAAGAGAAGAATTATGACAAGCATCCGTAAAGGGCAAACGTTGTGATTTTCCAAACCGGCACGCAATACACTCATGGGTAAAAGGAGTATGACTACAAAAAAATTGTTTTCATTTAAGAAACTGTAAAATAGTATCACCACAATGACCTAATCTATGGTGCCACACATGGCCAGATACTAAAACAAAGGCTAAAGCTACGGATGGAGAATCTGGCAAACAGAGAGGATATAGTGGCCCACTACTGGTAGCTCGTAGAAGGACCGTCCCCGAGGCTTTGTCCTTAATCAAAAAAGAATTTTTAACAAAAATGACAGTACAATTATTATCTGCGCAAAGCCGCTTAATAGAAATTAAATTATATTTTAACTGAGGCACATGATAAACAGATTTTAAGGTGAGAGAACAACCAGAAGACGGCAATGCAACATCACCAACATGACAGATGGGTAAATGGGCACCATTAGCAACACTAACAGAATTGTAGCCAGTGTAAGCAGATTTATTAAGCAAAATACCTTCAGATGCAGTCATGTGAGCAGAAGCTCCAGAATCAGGATACCATATAGCCGGATTAGATTCTCCAGGAGTAGTCAACAGAGCAGGAGCAGGAGGCTGAGTAAAGCGTGAGGGACAGGTAACAGCAGAATGGCCTGCAGAAAAGCAAATTTGACACACAACAGGATGGGGAACAGAACCAAGAATGCCCCCTTCTGATGGTAAGCCTGCAGAACTAGGATTAGTAACACCAACATGTAATGCATTAATATTTAAATGTGACATGACAGAATTAAAAATAACAGTACCCGTAGTTTGCACACCCCCTGGATGTGGAGCATACCCAGCTGGAACGGGGGATCCACCCCCTGCCGCGGTGTAACCCGCCTGAGGCTGTTGCGGGTACCAAAACCTGGGCTGCACCTGCTGTGCTCGGGCTCTGCCCCGACCACCACGCCCCCTGCCGTGACAACGTCCACGGCCTCGTTGCGGCTGACCGGAAGGACGCTGCTGCTGGCCACTTGGCGGATTAGAACACTGCATTTGTTGGCCCGACTGCGAACTAGCGGACTGCCCGGGAAAAGAAGTGGTGGCACCGAAAGCCTGATGGATGGATGAAGTGCCCTGGGAGCGGAGATAAAGAACTCGTTGCTCTTGTTCAAGAAGATGATTGCGAAGTTTCTCAAACGGAAAATTGTCAGGGAATAGCGAGACAGTAGTGAACATAGATTCATACTCGAAACCCAAACCCATAATAGTAGTCTTGTTAGGAATATTTTATGGTGTCCAATCTAATTAAATATCTTTGTATTTGTGTAGTTATTAATTAAACGTGTAATACGGGTCACAAATGTGTATCAGCCCGTTAGCTTCCTTGTAACCCGTAAGTTAGCCAACTTCTCCTATAAAAGGAGGCTAACTTACGGGAACCCTAACTAATGTTCGAGGCTTTAGAGAATAGAGGCAAGATAGAGAGAGAGTAGGGTTTCCGCTGCTCTCCTTCTCCAGGGAGAGCAGCGGGGTTTTATACGGTATACCAGATTTGGTTTTCATCTGCTATCTTTCTATCTGCTTCTTCTTTTAACTGTTAGATTGTTTGATTGTTAGTATTCTGGGTTTATCATTTGGTATCAGAGCCGAGGCGTGAAACAGGTTGAATCTATCTACGATTTTTCTGATCTTACGAAGAACTGCTCTACTTTTCTTCTCTTTTTCTTTAATATAGAGATTTGCTCCTGTAATCTTGTTTGTGAATGAAAATCTGTAAAAATTATACAGTTGGAATCGCCTTTCAAAACCGATCCAGCAACATATCTTGTTTTTCGTTTTCTGCAATTTTTCAGTTTCGAAGATCTCTCCATTGAGATCTCGAGATTCTTGTTTTTTCACTGCTGCAGAAACGATTTTGACTTGAAACTGGTACAAAAGAATCTCGACCTTCAGGGCTATTCAGAACAGTTTTCAGATTTTCAAAAATCGAAGTTTTCATTTTGCAGGATCTCGACATTTAGGGCCTCGAATTCCTCATCTCGAGTTTTGAAATTTCGAGTTTTGAAATCTCGAGGTTTGAAATCTCGAGTTTTGAAATCTCGAGTTTTGAAATCTCGAGTTTTGAAACTTTGAGTTTTGGAATTTCGAGTTTTGGGATTTCGACATTTGAGATCTCGATGTTTAGGATCTCGACATTCTGAAAGATTTCGAGATTTTAGGAATTTCTCGATGTTTTTGAATGTTTCAAAGTTTGGAGTTTCTTGAATCACTGATTTCTTCTAAACTTGATATCTTTCCTGTTCAGAACACTTCGAAGCTTTACATTATAGGATTTTTGGATGAATCTCTATTTTTCCTCGAAGAATTGACCGTCTTCTCAAGAATGGACTTTATTTCCCGGTTGGATACCTCCACTTGACCATTAGTTTGAGGATGGTAAGTGGCTCCGGTCTTGAACATGCATCCATACTTCTTTAAGAGGCCGGCGAAATGAGCATTTTTGAAATGAGTACCATTATCACTAATGATGCTTCTAGGAACCCCAAATCTTGAAAAGATATTCTTTTTCACAAACTCTACCACCGATTTAGCGGTGTTGTCCGGTAGAGCAATGGCCTCCCCCCACTTGGAGACATAATCAACCGCAACAAGGATGTATTCTTTGCCATGAAAGTTAGGAAAAGGACCCATGAAGTCGATTCCCCATACATCAAAGATTTCTGCCACAAGAATCATATTTTGTGGCATTTCATTCCTTCGGCTCAAGTTTCTTGTGCGTTGAAAACGGTCACAAGCCAAGACATAGCTTCTTGCATCCTTGAAGAGTGCCGGCCAGAAAAACCCACATTGTAGGATTTTAGTCGCGGTCCGGTCCGGGCCATGATGACCTCCACAAGGGAGATTATGGAAATGATCAAGGATAGATAACATCTCTTCATTTGGGACACACCGTCGTATGATTCCATTGGCACAATGCTTGAAAAGATATGGCTCATCCCAATAGTAGTGTTTGACATCATTTAGAAATTTCTTTCTTTGATGAAAAGTGAGCTCTTGAGGAAGAATTTCTTTGGCAAGGTAATTCACAAATCTGTGAACCAAGGTAAGGGAACTCCCTGCACCTCCATAATTTGCTCATATGGAAAATCGTCATGAATTACCTCCATATTAGTGGTGGTATTTGGCTCAAGGCGAGAGAGGTGATCCGCCACAAGATTTTCACTTCCTTTCTTGTCCCGAATTTCAACGTCAAACTCTTGAAGTAATAGCACCCACTAGATTAATCGTGGCTTTGCATCCTTCTTATTCATGAGGTACCGAATGGCGGAGTGATCGGTGTAAACAATCACTTTTTGGCCAATGAGATAAGACCGGAATTTGTCAAAGGCATAGATGACGGCTAGAAACTCCTTCTCCGTTGTTGCATAGTTGAGTTCCGCATCATGAAGTAACCTCGATGCATAGTATATGGCATGAAGTTTCTTTTCTCTTCTTTGACCAAGCACAACTCCAATGGCATGGTCACTAGCATCACACATCAACTCAAATGGTAGAGACCAATCCGATGAAATGATTATTGGGGCCGTAGTAAGAGCCTTCTTGAGAGTGATGAAGGCTATTAGGCAAGATTGAGAGAAGTCAAAAGTAGCATCCTTGGCAAGTAAATCGCAAAGCGGTTTTGCGATTTTTGAAAAATATTTTATGAATCGCCGGTAAAAACCGGCATGCCCCAAGAAGCTTCTAATGGCTTTTACCGAATGAGGAGGTGGAAATTTTTCAATAATGTCCACATTGGCTTGATCAACTTCAATGCCTTGAGGAGAGATTTTATGCCCCAAGACAATGCCTTCGGTCACCATAAAATGACATTTCTCCCAATTGAGAGCCAAGTCGGTTTCTTCACACCGGGTTAAAACTTTCTCAAGAGAATGTAAGCATGAATCAAAAGAGTTTCCAAATACGGAAAAGTCATCCATGAATGCCTCCATGAAGTCTCCAACCATGTCCGCAAATATTTCCATTACACATCTTTGAAATGTTCCGGGAGCATTGCATAAACCAAAGGGCATCCTTCTATAGGCAAATGTGCCGAAAGGACATGTAAATGTTGTCTTTTCTTGATCCTTGGGAGAGATAGCTATTTGAAAATAGCCGGAGAACCCATCCAAGAAACAAAAGAATTCGTTGCCCGCAACACGCTCCAACATCCCATCCATGAATGGAAGGGGAAAGTGGTCTTTCCTTGTGCCGGAGTTTAATTTCCGGTAATCTATGCACTTCCTCCAACCGGTGACCATTCTAGTAGGAATTAATTCATTCTTACTATTGGCCACCACCGTGATTCCTCCCTTCTTTAGCACGACTTGAACGGGGCTTACAAATTTACTATCCGAGATGGGGTAAATTATGCCATAGTCAAGGAGTTTGAGAACTTCCTCCTTAACTACCTCCTTCATGTTAGGGTTTAGCCGCCTTTGGTGCTCCATCGTAGGTTTGTGATTTTCCTCCATAAAAATCCGGTGCATTCAAAGAGAAGGGCTAATACCCTTAATATCCGCTAAGGACCATGCAATAGATGTTTTGTGCTCTTTCAATACCCGTAGTAATTTTGCTTCTTGTAGAGATGTGAGTGAAGAAGAAATTACTATCGGGAAAGTTGAGTTATCCCCAAGAAATGCATATTTGAGATGCCCTGGTAGAGTTTTCAAAGATGGTTTTGGTGGAACTTCAATAGATGGTTTTAATGTGGACTTACTTGTTCCAAGATCTTCAAATTCTTCTCGGAAATGTTTGAAAGGAGCTCCGACTTGCAAGTACATAACTTCTTCAAGAAGTTCATGGCTTTCTTCTTTTTCGTTGCATCCTAGCATGATGCAAGTCTCTAAGGGATCTTCATGAATCATTTTCCCAAAGCATTCTTGAGTTAATGTGTCAAGAATATCAATAATAAAACAAGAAGGGCCATCATGGTGTTTTTTCAAAGAGTCCCAAACATGAAACTCTTGTTCTTCATCTCCAACACGGAATTTGACAATTCCGCTTTTGACATCAATGAGGGCTGCTGCAGTGGCTAGAAATGCTCTTCCAAGAATAATCGGGATCTCCATTTCCTCCATTTGGACATGAATTGCATCATATCCTCCATGGTGGTTTCTTTGGATTGCCCAAAATTTGGTGCTCCGGATTGAGGTTGAGAGGAACTAGCTTGTGGCTTCCAATTATTCCCTTGGTTCCACCTTTGTTGATTAGAAAAATTGTTGTTCCCCCGATTCCCATAAGAGTTCATATAATTTACCTCTTCATGATGTTGAGATAAATCACCTTCCAAGTTTGGTATGCTTTCCACATTGGCTATTTGCTTGACTCCTCCCAATATGACTTGTAGAGCCGTTTGGAATTTTTGCTCAATCTTTGATTCCATTTCTTCAAACCTTTTGTTTATCTCCGTTGTGATGTAGATTTCATTAATCCCAACCACTTTGTAATCGCCTCCTTGAAATTGAGGATTCGAGGCAATGGATTCAATGCTTCAGAGTGCCTCAGTTTCGTTCTTGTACCCAATGTAGCCCTCGGCTCGGTTGTCTACAATGGCTTGACAAGGTGCATTCAAACCATTGTAGAACGTATCAATTTGAAGATCAAGAGGAATGCGATGGTGCGGGCATTCCCTTAGTAATGATTTGAAACGCTGCCATGCGTCTTGAAAGAGCTCACCATTTTGTTGTTTGAAATTGAAAATGCGTTGTCTAAGCTCTTGAGTCATGGTAGGCGTGTAATACTTGGACATGAAGGCATTGTAAATACCTTCCCATGTTGTGTAGCTTGCTGGAGCTTTCTCTAGGAATCATCCTCTTGCCGCCCCTTTTAGAGTATAGGGGAAACATTTGAGCTTGAGTTGATCCTCCGCCAAGCCATTTCTAGGGATTCCTTGAATGAATCCGTAGAATTCTGTGATGAAGTTGAGTGGGTTTTCCCCTACTGAACCATGAAACTGAGGCATAGCATTGAAATAGCTTTGCCTTAGTTCATAGTCCCTTGCTTCCTCGCTCAAGGTGATGCAAGATGGCATGGCGGCCACCACAGGTCTGTTCCTCTCGTTCAATGTTGGCAACATCTTTGTAGCTTTTTGTTCCTTCCGAATGTGTTTGCACGTTTTTTCTATTTCAAGATCAAGTGGTTCAAGAAATTTAGAACCTTGACTTCTCAAATGCATGCAACACAAGGGAATATCTTCACACACAAAAATAAACCCCTCCAAGATCAAGTGAAGTTTGTGAAGAGTAAAATAAATTCAAGATTTCGAGTGGGTTTTTTGGACTTTATTAAACAAGACCGTTTCCCCGGCAACGGCGCCAAAAACTAGACCGGGCTAAACTTGCAAGTGTACAAGTGCCGATATAGTAATAAATTCAGGTAAAATATCAGGTCGAATCCACAGTGAAACGTTGTTTAGTTTAGTCTGAGAGTAGATGATTTTAAATAAATAAATGAGTAAAGTGTAAGGATTTTGATTTGTGTTTTATATTCTTGGCTTTTCACTTTTTGTTCAAGAAGATAATCATTAACTAATTTTGAGTTTAAGATTAATGATAACAACTGTAATACCCGAGATTAATTTAAGAGGATTAATAGTACTACTCATACCAACAGAGGTGCATCTCCTTTTAAGGGAGCTCATCAACTAAGAACTCCAAAGTTAAGCGTGCTTGCACGGGAGTAGTCTTGGGATGGGTGACCCCCTGGGAAGTTTCTCAGGGCGCGCATGAGTGAGGACAAAGTGTGCGGTAAAGGCTCGTGGTGGTTTGTGGGGACAATATTAGAGGTCTAGAGTAACTTCCTCGGGTCCGTGTGGGGCCCCGGGGTGTTACAGGTGGTATCAGAGCAACCCTGCGACAGTGTGCTGACCCGTTATATATCGGGCGGGCACTTAGCGGGGCAAGATTCTGGGGTTTTATTGAGATTGGTTTAAGGGCGCAACGAGGACGTTGCGATCCTAAGTGGGGGTGATTGTAATACCCGAGATTAATTTAAGAGGATTAATAGTACTACTCATACCAACAGAGGTGCATCTCCTTTTAAGGGAGCTCATCAACTAAGAACTCCAAAGTTAAGCGTGCTTGCACGGGAGTAGTCTTGGGATGGGTGACCCCCTGGGAAGTTTCTCAGGGCGCGCATGAGTGAGGACAAAGTGTGCGGTAAAGGCTCGTGGTGGTTTGTGGGGACAGTATTAGAGGTCTAGAGTAACTTCCTCGGGTCCGTGTGGGGCCCCGGGGTGTTACAACAACAACTAAGGCTTCGGGAATCACTTAAATGCTTTAATAGGGTTGAATATTAGTTCTTTGCCAATAATTATAAATATGATGTCACTAATATATTCTCAACTCCGGTTAAGGCAGCGAGAGCGTGATTTTCGTTACGTGTAAGTCCCGTTACGGCTTACATTCATCTACCAAAATTGGCTAGCAGCTTTCCTTTGAAAATCCAACTGTGTAGCCTTTGTCACAGAATTGGCTAGCACTTCTTGATTCTGGTGAAATACTTGTCATCTATGGCTTTGTAGAAGATGTCCTTGGCAATGTTGTCAAGGTTGTATTTCCTCCTTTCTTCAGTTGACCACTCATGACGTCCTTTGATGATCATCTGAGGTTGATCACCACCAGCAAGATACTCTAGGTTCACCTTTTTGAACTGAGTGAAAGGACCTGCATCAAGAAATTCCCACATCTCATCATGCAGAGCACATAGGTGTGCTTTCATCCTGCTCCTCCAGTCATCAAACTTAGTAACTGAAAACATAAGATTCTTGGAAAGTGTGTTATCCATAATAAGAGATTTAAACTAAAGGCTACGAAACAAGTGGATCTTTGTTCAGCAAGTAACCTAAAAGATTACAATAACAGGGAGGCTTTGATACCACTTGTTGGTCCCGTTTAAGCTAGAAACAGTCTAGAGGGAGGGTGAATAGACTGTTCAAGAATTTTCAAACTTTTCTCAAAGTCACAAGTGACTTGTCAGAGATGGTCTGATTCTGGTGACATAGAGGGTCGAGTTCTGATGGCAGAACTGGACCTAGCAGCAGATAGTTCTCTAGTCGGGTAGCCTCAGGAAAACACTAAGGCAAATGCCTTTCTGTCAACCCTCAAGGAAGTTCTGTTGGACACAAAATCCAAACCTCTTGAGTTAAGCAGTAAGAATCTAAGTACAGAAAGTAAAAGCGTAAAGTAAATGCCACCAGAGATTTTTATAGTGCTTCAAGGAGTGTTCCTCTAGTCCACTGTTCCACTAAGCTTGTAAGTTAACTATTACAACGCCTTAGTCCCTAGAACTTAAGAAGCTCTCCATGTCTTCTTCAAGTCTAGTTGTCACCCGAGATGCTCTTCCTAGCTTCTTGATGACTCATCCTTTTCACTGAGTTTCTTGAAATATCCCCACTTCACTACTCCACTTACTTTGGACGTCCTTCTTTGAAAAGAAGATAGTTGTGTAAAGATAGAGGTTTCTCCAACTTTCTTCGTCACAAAAGATGTGTTGATGAAGTGCTTGAAGTGCTGAAGAACAGGAGGAACTTTGCTCTTCGTTGGAGTAGGAAGATATGATAATATTATCTTTCCAACGTAAGACTTTTCTTGTTTAAGGAGGTTGAAGTTGATATCTCAAGAAAGCTTTTTTGTAGAGAGAAAAAGTTATTACGTTGTTCTTCTTGAAGTATCATATATACTCGGAGCAGTCTTCCCGTTGGAGTGTAGAAGATAGCTTCATTTAATGCTTGTACTGTTGATTTGACCGGTTGGTTCTTTGACTTGTTATTTTGGGGGCGAAAGGGTATCCGCGTGGTCAATCATCAGCTTTAAATATCTCATCGTACGATCCGCCTTAAATGTGCATTTAATGCGTGAACAGTACCAAGTTCCGTTGAGAGACTCCTAGTCGTTAGGGAATTTCCCGTTAGTATCACGGCAGTTGGTAGTTCCTTCGAATTCTTCTAAGTGTCAGCAAGTCTGATGACCAACTCTGATGTCACTCTCTGATGGCAACTCTGATGGCTAGTTCTGATAGCATCTCTGATGAGCAGCTCTGGTAGCAACTCTGATGACTGACTCTGGTAGCAACTCTGATCAAGAGAGCCAATGAGGGTTTCTGGCTAGTCGACTATGCTAATACTTACACAGAAAATTCTAATACAAGATTTCTAAAGGGGGTACTCTAATGTTCTAATCTACTTAGCATCATCAAAATCTAAATATATTTATTCCTTACAGTGCGCAGGGGATAAAAGCATTACAGGGACGAGGAAGATGCAACAAGACAACATGACGAAAAAGTAAAGATGGACGAAGGAGATAAACCGAATTCTTTCATTGAAATTCATTCAAGTGCAAAAAAGGGGGCACAACAACCATTACATATCAAGCACAAAAACTAGAAAAGGATCAATATATCAGCAGTGTCCACCAATATATCATCGTCGCTCCACTCGTCCTCGCTGATGTCGGAGCTTAGGATGGGGACCTGCCTCTCCTCCTCAGGAAGCTTGATCTCGATCTTCGGATCCTTCATCTTCCGGGGCAGCTTTAGGCCAGCGGCAAATGACTTCGTGAAGAGCTATATTCCCCCCAAATTCTCATTCATTACTTGGCTAGCCTTTCGAGGTAGATTAGCCATGTATGATAGGTTGGGGTTTTTGGATATAAATAATGTTTGTCCTTTTTGTAAGGGTGGCCCGGAGACGGTGTCACACCTATATTTTGAATGCCCATTTACAGGACAGGTGTGGGATTTGATAAGAAGCTGGCTTAGACTTTCAAGGCAGATGTCTACATTACTAAGTGCAATAAAATGGATCAAGAAAGAGCATTATGGAGCACATGCTAAAGCCAAAGCCGTGAGAATTGCGTTTTGCTATACAGTCTATTGGACTTGGCGAATTAGAAACACAATTTGTTTTGAGAAGACGAAGCCCGTAGTGGGAGACATGGTCAAGCAGATAAAGTTTATGGTGTATAAAGTTTTGTATGCTATGTATCCAATTAATAGGATAACATTCTGATTTTTTGCGGTTTGTCACCAATC
Organism: Cuscuta europaea; assembly: GCA_945859875.1. NCBI lineage: Eukaryota > Viridiplantae > Streptophyta > Magnoliopsida > Solanales > Convolvulaceae > Cuscuta > Cuscuta europaea. The sequence continues at coordinate 8,732,209 of CAMAPE010000006.1, forward strand.
TTTTGTGATGGCTAGCGTACAAGTGTAGCTAGATAGATGCATTTTTGGTGGTGATTGGGTATCCTTGCTTGGGATGACCCCGTTTTGTTGATGTTTTGCCACAAACCACATGTACATATACACTTTGGATATATATATATATTTACAGTTTATCCAAAAAAAATGACTTCGTGAACTTCAGCTCCTGGAAACGCCGGCGCAGCCTCCGGTAGATGAGCCCTTGCATCCGCTGCTAGCTAATATCATAAAATACCTTCATCTCCTTCTCCCAGTACTCTTGGCCAGCAGGGCTTTGCTGGGCCCAGTCCTCAAGCCTGACCGCCACGACCTCGAAGCACCAAGATCGGCGCTCCTCAACTTTCCAGCCATCGTCCTGGAACTTCTCGATGGCGGCCTCGGCAGCCCTTTCTCCAGCAACCTCAGCAGCTTGCTCGACCTCGGCCTTGGCCTTTTCAGCCTCATCACCATGGTGAAGGGCCTCCTCATGAGCCTTCTTCTCATCGGCGAGCTTCTTGAGGGCATCATCCCTTTCAGTGATATACTGACGGGTGGCCGCATCAGCATCATCAGCCCTCTTCTTCAGAGCCTCCATATCGGCCCGCAGTAGGTCCAGACAGCTCAGGGCCTCATCGGCCGAAGCCGCCTTTTGCTTGATATGCCTCAGCCGAGCAATCTCCTCCTGCTACCTTTTGTGTCTCTCCGTCAACATAAAGGCCGCCTGCACGAAACAAAAACGTTAGGACGATGGTGACAACATCAGAAACAAATGAAAGAAGGGCAAAATGTGAGGGAAAACTTACTTGAACTAGGTTTTCCATCCCGCCTTCGTAGATCCGGATGTCACCAAACCCGTTGAGGTACGCCCGGTCTTCATCTGGAACAACCTGGGAGATCACCTTGTGGCCATTGACGATCTCATTGAATACGCCGCCTTTCACGGGATGTTCAACTTCACATTTGTACGTCCCCTTGACCAGCTCTCGGCCGGACCCATCCTTCCAGGAGCCCTGAGCATCAGGGGTGGCTGGGAAACAGCAGCAGATGAAGGACTCGAAGTGAGGTCCACCACGACGTCGGTGCTGGAGCCCCCATCATCTCCGGCTGGAACAGTCAAAGCCCTGACACCACCAACGGAAGGAAGAGAAGCCCTCTTTGACTTTTTGGAAGGTCGCATGCCAGCCTCAGTCAGCTTCTTCTGCCCCTCAGAGCTTGGCTGGGCCCCGCCGGCCGATACTTGCTTAGTGGCATGTTTGGCTGCCAACTCCTCGGCTGCCTTCATAGAAGCCTTCTTCATAAACGATATGTGGTCCATGACAAAGTCTGCATGACAAAAATAAACAATGTTAGTGAGCAAGGAAATAAAGTGAGACCAAGGATGCTAGGAGGGTATTACCATCGGCCTCAGCAGGCACACCCAAGTATGGGCCATCGGCCTCCTCAAATGTCGTGGTCATCCTCGGCCACAAGTCATCGTCCTCTGCATCTCCGTAAACAAAGTACCTGATGAAGCCGAGAGCAGCCATTTTGTACTCTGTGATATATTCTTTCACGCTCCTCGGTCTGTCCTTCAAGAACTCTTCCACCTAGATGTCGATGAACGCACTTTTCGGAGGCTCATGTAGGTTGAAGGACCTAGAGTGGCGCACTGAAGGAAAATCACATCCCTCGCCCAAAGTCACAAAAACGAACTTGGACTTCCACCCATGGATGGATGAGGGGAGATCAGTGAAGGACCTCCTGTTTTTCACCTGCTGAAGATTGGCGTAGCCGGCACAGTTCTGGTGGCTTCCTTGGCCTATCTGGTACAAGTTCATAAATAGATCCGTTGTCGGCACAATGCCAAGCTTAGAGCACCAAAGCAGGAACCCGACGATCAGTGAGTAGCTGTTTGGGGTTAGCCAGGCCAGAGGAAGATCCACCATATCTAGATATTCCGTGATGAATGGATGAAGGTGGAACCTGAGCCCCTTAGCAAAACTCATCGGGTACACCCCAAAGTACCCCGCTGGAGGATTGAGTACGTGATTTATCGGCCTGGGTGCCATGACCTAGCCGTACGGTCCAACATACATCTGGGCAACGTAGTACTCACCTGCATTGCTCTGCGACTTAATGATGTGCAGATTTGTAAGATCCAAGTAGGAGAGGCCCAGACCTTTTTTCAGCCGACGCCTCCTCTTCGGCGGAGCGCCTACTGCAGGAGATTTCGCTTTGACGGCAGAAAAGGGAACAGGGCACGAAATGGTGGCCGATGTAGAGGCTCCGTCCACCGCACAAGAGATCCTAACGTCCTCACCCTCTGACGACGAGGCGACATCCTCATCCATACTTTCTGATGGTCCCGGATAGGGTAAAAGTCTAGAGGGGGGGTGAATAGACTTTTAAATCTTTTCGACTTTTACAGAGATTTCCCTCTAGAGGAAATGATCTATAATCTTTTGAGAGATTAATAGATGCACAGCGGAAGTCTTTACCCTTTATATAATGAATGTTTTAATCACTTTCTGATCTGGAGAAGATTGGACTTAGATGACTAACAGTTGGCTTGGCAGTTTGCTTGGCAGTTAGCTAGGTAGCAGGGAACTGCTGAGGCAACTGCTCAGATTTTGATCTGACTTTCAGGGATTGAATGTACTTTTTGACAATGATATTTATGGGAGGCTGATGAAACTGAGATGGTCACAGGAAGTGACTTTTATGTGAGCAGAGGGCTCAACAGTTGGGTGGTCTCAGGGAACTGCTGAGGCACCTGCTATACTTAGAAAGCGAATTACTGGGAGATGATAGAGCAGACCTTTTAGAGATGGTGAGGTGCGTCTCAGGTGTGAAAATGGTCTCAAAGAAAGCAAGTGATTAAGCAGTTGGGTCAGTTAAGACAACTGCTTAAGATTCTACTGGCAAACTTCAATCCTTTTTGTGAGAAGTGCTAAGTGTGTGCTTTGTTTACTGAATGTAAATCAACACACAGTATATCCTGGTTCAGAGGTGGTGTAATCCTCCTACGTCCAGTCCCACCCTCTTTCATATGGATTTCACTAAAGTATTAAGCCCAATACACTTAGTGTCAATCTAGCCTTTACAACACTTAGGCCTAGATTAAAGGTTTTTCACAGTGAGTATAGCACCACTCAAAGTTACTCAGTCCTTAGACTTTTCTCTAATGACCCAGTGGGGATCAAAAGGTAGTCTATCTATCTACTTACATTGTAGGATCCGAACAACTGTTCTCCTAAGTGTTTACAATAATATGTGATTTGTTTCAAGAAAGTTCTAACCCCCAACTAGGAACTAAACTTCTATAATATGACAATGAAAATTTAATATACTGGAAGTTTAGTGAAGCATAAGTCCAAGCAGAGAGTAAAGTTTTAGAATAGCACTTTCTCTTTTGCTAGATCTTTCGTAAATGCTCTTGATAGAAATTCTCTCTTTGGATGCTTAAATGCTTGGTTAGAAACCTTCGTTTCAGCCTCTATTTATAGGCTCTTTGGCTGATCAATCTTTATCCGTTGGTTAGGATAAATTGATTTCTACCGTTGATCTTTTGGCGAGGACGAATTGTACATTCGTCTTTTTGTGCTGGAGCATTTATTGCGGCTGATCTCTTTGTCTTGCATTATTCAGCCGCTGAAGCATCTTCGTTGTAGACCCCTGTACTTGATTCGGTATTTAATACCGGTCAAGTTTTTGTCTCCAATCATATACATTCATTGTATATTTATTTACGAACGTGGTCTCAGTTTAGTGACGGTTTAATTTATGTGGTCTAATAAGATATACCGGTAGGATATAAATATCCTATTAAGGTAAATAAAATTACCTTATTGCATTTTTACTTTTTCCGGTAACATTTTATTAGTCACAAAAATTGTACATTATTTTTGTCACATAATTCAAATAAAATTGAGACGCGTTATGTATAGTGGCATCATCAAAATCTTTATCAAAATTGGGTACTAACACTTTCCTCGTCCTCCTGCTCCCCTGATTTGAAGGAGCTCGTCTCATCGATCTCCTCACAACACTCCTCCACTATTCCGTAATCAAGCGATTTGGCGGAGGCTCCATCGTCGTATGGGTAGTACTCTTCGTCCAACGACTTCACCATAACAACTATTCGAATCCTAAGGAGAGTGATAGAGTATTAACTCCTAGATTCTAGAGAGAAGTGAGAGCTAGAGAGGGAAGTGCAATAATATGCTTCAATAGAATGAATTTGTCACCCCTATAACTACTCCCAAGGGGAGTATTTATAGAGAAAATTAGGGTTGGGCTCCCAAGCCTTGGGCTTGGGAGGCCCATTTACAACTGGACCGCTACTGGGCCGAATACAAAGCCTCTAATGGGCTGTACAAATGAGTAAGTATAGAATCCGTTTCTGGGAGGTCTTCGTGGCCGACGAGGGCGTGGCCGACGAGGGCACCCGGGTTCCTTGGGCTCGGGACCATGATCCGAGTTGGCTTCTTCTCGGCCGACGGGGCCTGTCTCGGCCGACGAGGGCGCCACTCTATTGTCTTGTGCTTTCTGTTCTTCCGAGTATGTGGGTCCTGGGGCTCAGACCCATATACTCCATCAGGAGTCCCCCACTCTCTAAGCTGAGACGTAGACGAAGTGAAGGAGAGTAGATTTCTGTGCTTTGTTGCTTTTGGCCGACGCGGGCATTTCCAGGCCGTTAGCCGTTGCGGTGTTGGCGTTGTTTCCTCTTTGGTGATCCTGTTCCTCGCTGTGGGCGGGGAGGCCGTTGTTTCCTTAATTTTTTTTGGGACGATGAGTGTCCTCTTTTCAATGGTGGCCGTTGAAGGCGTGCTTTCCCTTTCCTGGCCGTTGGTGGTTGAAGTTTATGTTTGGGCCGGTGAAGCCGTTGAGGTTGTTCCTTGCTTTGAGGACGATGGCCTCATTTCCTTTGTGTGGCCGTTGCTGGTTGGCCTTCGTGTTTTTTGGCCGAAGAGCCCCTCGTGATTAAGTGATGGCGAAGGACGATGAGCGTCCTTGCCTTTGGTGGCCGTTGGCCGTTGCAGATGATGTTGTGTACCTTCGGTCAATGAGGTGCAGTGTGATGCGTGGCCGATGTGGCCATGCTCCGTGGTTACCTTATTTGCACTCTTGTTTTGTTGAGGCCGGTGTAGTCCCCCAGTCCCCCACTGCTTCAGGCCGAAGAGTGGGAGGGGTGAAGGAGTTGCTTGAGTCCCTGGCCGAAACGGTCTCGCCGTAGTCCCCCTGAATCCAACTCCCATGGCGATTTTCTGGCCAAGGTAACCCTGTGGGAGAACCCTTGTGCGCAGATCGCTTGTAGAGAGTTATCATCAAGGGTTATTACGGGGAGCCGAAGGCTGTGGGCTCTTTGTCCCCTTTGTTCTGTGGCCGTTACGTTCCTGGCCGTTGCCATCCGTTTATTGTTTGGCATTTGTGATCTTGGTGAGCAAGTGGGACGTTGTGGGCGCTTGCTGGCAGTTGTAAAGCCGTTGAGCGTGTGTAGGCCGTAGAGTCTGATTTGCCGGTGGGCCGTTGATGTGGGTTGGTCCTGGCCCGTTGGTGACGTGGTGGCCTCCTAGTGGTGGCCGTTGATGTGGCCATTGGGAGAGTGCCACGTGTAGTGACCGTTGGTGGGGGGGGGTCTATAAATACCCCTTCCCCTCCGACGAGGAATCACATTTGCATTCTGAATTTGTCGAAGTGCTGGCCGATTTTCTAGAGAGATAAACTCCCAAGCCTGTTCTTCGCGTTCTTCATTGTTTGAGGTTAGTGTTCATCACGATCTTCCTCACTTTTCATATTTTGCTCCGTAAGTAGTTGATCTAGTGTTAGGCATTTAAACACCTTTAGATCGTAAGTTCTCCTTAAGCCCGTAGTAGTAGTAATGAAGAGCTTGAACGACGACTACTACCCCTACGACGACCAGCCCTCCACGAGGTCGCTTGACTACGAGGTGCTCGAGGAGTTTGAGGAGGAGATAGAGCGTTTAAGTCCATACAAATCCGCGGAGCTGATGGACGAGGAAGGCGAGGACGAGGAGTCCGCCTCCTCTTCAAAGGGTGAGGACGTAGGTGCGTCCCGAGTGGTGGACGGGGCGTCCACTTCTGCTGTCATTCCGTGCCCGAGGCCGGTGTCCGCCGTTAAGGGAGCTGCCAAGCCGAAGAGAGTGAGGAGGCCGAAGAGTGGGCCCGGCGTCTCCTACTTGGATCTCACCAACATCTACCTGATAAAGCCGGAGAGCAGTGCGGCCGACTATCTGGTTGCCCAGATGTACGTGGGGCCGTTCGGGCGGGTTAGGGCGCCCAAGCCGACGGACCATGTTCTTCTTCCACCACCGGGGTACTTTGGAGTATACCCGATGAGTTTTGCTAAGGGGTTGAGGTTTCCTCTTCACCCTTTCATTACTGAGTACCTGGACATGGTAGGGCTTCCTCCGGCCTTGCTGACGCCGAACAGCTACTCCTTGATGGTGGGGTTCTTGCTCCGGTGTGAGGAGTTGGGCTACAAGCCGACAACGGCGTTGTTTATGAATCTGTACCAGATAGGCCGAGGAAGCCACAAGAACTGTGCGGCCTACGCGACTCTTCAGCAGCTGCCGAAGAAGAGGAGCTTCACGGATTTGCCTACGTCCATTCATGGGTGGAAGAGTAAGTTCGTGTTTGTGTCCATTGGTGAGAGTGGCACCGAGTTTCCCTCCCTCGGCCACACCGGGAGATTTAATCTGCATGACCCGCCGAAGAGCTCTATCTTGGACGCTCAGGTGGAGGCTTTCCTGGAGGGGGGGCCGAGGAGCGTGAAAGATTACATCACTGAGTACAAGATGGCCGCCCTCGGCTTCGTGAGGTACTATGTTTATGGTGACAAGGAGGATGACCTCCAACTCTGGCCGAGGATGACCACCACCTTTGAGGAGGCCGACGGCCCGGACTTGGGCATTCCTGCTGAGGCCGATGGTAATTCTTTCTTCGGCTTTCTGTCTTTATGTTTTGTCCTTTGCCTTACTAATCTGTATGTTTTTCCCTTGTAGATTTTGTCATGGACCGCCATTCCATGATGGCTATTGCGAAGGCCAAAGCGGCCGAGGAGATTGCTGCTAAGGCGGCCGAAGCGGCCAGGCGTGCCGCGGCCGGTGGGAGCGGGGCAACTGCAGATGCGGCCCCAAAGCCTGCCCCATCCAAGAAAAAGAGATCGGCCACTGACGGCCAGAAAAAGTTGACCGAGGCCGGCGTGAGCGTCTCTAAGAAGACGAAGAGGGCTCCTTCCCCTTCTCCGGCCAGTGAGGCCGGTACGCTTACTGTCCCCAGCGTGGGCGATGGTGGTCCCGTCGTGGACCTTACTGTTGCTGGTGATGCCGCCCCAGCGCTGCCTCTCGTCCAGGAACCACGGACGAAGAGGGCCGGCAAGGAGATCGCCGGTGACACCTATCAGAAAGTGATAGAGTACCCCGTCGGCGGGGGCGTGTTTAATGAGCTCGTCCCCGGCCACGTCGTCCTGGCCAAGGCCATGCCGGCCAAAGATCGGGCTCATTTGAAGAAGCTCGAGGACCCGAAGATTTATGAGGGCGGCATGGATCTCCTCGTCCAAGTAAGTGACTGTCCTTATATTTTTGTCTCTCTTCGTCTATGTAGAGTTTTTGCCTGACCTTTGTTTTTCTTCTGCAGAGTGCCTTCATGCTTATGGAAAGCCATAAGAGGCAGTACTGGGAGATAGTCCGCCTGCAAGCGCTGGAGCAGAAGGCTGCCTCGGCCGACGAGGCGGTAGCTTGCCTTGACCGGCTCCGGGAGGATGCCAAGGCGCTGCAGGCCAAAGCTGATGAGGCCGTCGCGGCCAGGGACGTTGCCCTGGTCAAGCTCGAAGAGAGCCGAAGGGAGCTCGAGGAGTCCCGTAAGGCGCTTGAGGCCGAGAGGCGCAGGAGTGAGGAGGCCGCCAAGGCGAAAGCTGAGGCCGAGGCCGCTGTCGTGAAGGCTGCCGACGAGGCCGTCGAGAAGTTCCTGGCCGAGGGGTGGAAGGCCGATGAGAGGCTCCCCTGGTGCTACGAAGTGGTGGCCGCCAGGCTGGAGAATTGGGGGATGAACTCCCCTGCCGGCCGGGAGTATTTCAGCAAGGAGATGTCCGTTTACTACAACCTGGGCCAGGAGCGGATGCAAAGGCTCCTGTGTCGGCGGCTATCCCGGGCGTTGAAGGCCATGAATTACACGTCTGGGTGGGCTAGACGGAACCTGAAGCTGCCGAAGCTGATGAAGGATCCAGAAGAGCAGGCCCAGCTTCCGCTGTCGGAGCGGGAGCCCCCCATAGAAAGCTCCGGCCTCGGCGAGCCGGACTATACTGAATTTGACTTCTTAGATGATGCCACCAGCGCCGCTGCCGGCCAAGAAGCTGAGGCCGATGAGGAGGGAGTCGACGAGGTTGAAGAGCCCGCCGCGGATGAAAGTGCCCCGGAGGCATGATCGGCTATTCACTACCGTAGTTAGCTTTTCATTTGTTGCCAGATTATGTAACGGCCGAAGTGCCCCCCATTGTAATGAATTTTTTGAATGAAAAATTTTTGTCATCCTTCTCGGCTTTGAATCCCTTGTATGCTTGTTTGCTTTTTCATTTCAATTCTGTAAATTGTCTAAGTGTCAAGTCATAACTTGGGTCGCCCGCGAGTGTCCGCTACGTCCGTGAGGTTGGCCTTCCCGTCCAGTAGTCTGGTCGGCCTATGCCTCTTTGCTTTACTGTCATAGCACTTAGGATTTTGTTTCAAAAATTTCCCAAGTGTTTTTGGGTCCATGTGGCTCCTGTCTTTACGGCCTAGTGGCTTGATCGGCTTGGACGTAGTTTCATAATACTTAGGAATTTATTCAAAAAAAATTCTAAGTGTTTTGGGATCCACTTAGGTGCTTTCCTTTCGGCCTGGTGGCTTTGTCGGCTTGACCGGTGTTCCTTTGCCATCATAACACTTAGGATTTTTTTTCAAAAAATTTCCTAAGTGTTTTGGATTCCTTTTAGGTGCTTCCCTGGTGGTCTTTGTCGGCTTGTATCCCTGTGTTCTGGCCGATAAGGGCACCTTCACCATAGTCTCGTGGACTTTGAATTTTTCACAGGTACACATGTGAAGGTGTAGGTAGCTAACGGCTTTGTAGTATACTGGTACCCGCTTCGGCTAGAATTCCTCCGTTTGAGTACTTAGATAATTTCCTAAGTATGAATGTTAGGCATTTACTTCTTCGCGGTGCCACTGCCGGCCAAGGTCTGGCTTGTGGCCGATGAGGGTGCTGGATAAGGACTAGCTTGTCCAAGGAGATGGTCCTGTATTTGTCGGTTAGCTATGGTTCCAGTGCCTGCGTCGGCCATCCGAGGTGTTGTGGCAAGTAGAGGTTTCTTGATTACTTGATAAGTGCCCGCTTCGTCCTGGTCATCCTCAGGATTGCGGTGCTTTGTTCCATACCAAACGTTGGTGTCTCAAAGGACTATGGCCGATGAAGGTCACCTCTTGCGTGTCACCCAACCGATGTGGTTAGGGTCTTAAAGGTGTGTGTCGGCCTTGATTGTTCCTTTGTAGTGTGTGGACGTGTCGTCCATGTTGCCTGATATGTACTTGGCCAAAATGGGCCTGAATTTGTGGGGATTTTATTTTTCTTTGCTCGAGGCCGGCAAGTGTGCACGGCCGTCGGCTTCCCTCTTTTTCCCTTTTTTTTTTGTTTCGGGGGGTATCCTTCTTTCAGGCTTCGGCCGAAGGGTGTGCTCGTCCTTCGGCCGGTTCGGACTTCGTTTATAACGTCCGTGGTCTCAGGGCGGGTCCCGTCGCCTATTTATGACGCGGGCTAGACTTTTGGTTGGTTTCCAACGGCTGTCGTTGCCCATCCCTGAGTTTTGGGATTTTGTCACCTCGGCCATGATTTCAGGCCTGTCGTCCTGCGATCTGGCGCGTGGACGACGCGGTGAGCTTCCCGTTTCAAGACGTGGGCCGTTTGCGGGCCCCTCGTCCTGGGGACATCGTCGGCCATACCTGAGCGTTTCACTTCTAGGCTTACGGGGCCAGGACGATGTGCTCTCTCAGCTAGGCCTGAGCCCTTCGCTGATACAAAATACAATGGAGTGCCTGAGCTTGTCGCTCGTAGGCTGCAAATGCAAGGGGCCATGTCGGCCAGACCTGAGCCTTTTGCTCTAAGGTGGCCGACGAGGGCACCTGCTAATGTTTTACTTTAAATTCCAGAGAAAAAATCAGAACATGATTTTATTCATGAGTGGCTCGAGGCCGAGGGTGGCGTTCAATCAGTAACCCGTTAAGGGGTGAGGGCTTAGCCGTCTACACCTCCTTCGGATTACTGATAAAACTTCACCAGATGATGTACATTCCATGTTCGTGGTACATTGGACCCATTCGGGCGTTTAAGCTTGTAGGTGCCGGGTTTGACCACGGCACTGACGGTGTAGGGCCCTTCGTACTTCAATGCTAGCTTGCCGCCCTCTGTCGGCTGGCTTGCTTCCCTTCGGCGGAGGACGTAGTCCCCTACCTGAAATTCCCGGGAACGTACCTTGGCGTCATAGTATGATTTTACTTGACGCCGGTAGTTCTCTGCGCGGACGTAAGCTTGCTCACGCCTCTCATCAACCAGGTGTAGGTCAATCTTCATATTCTCTTCGTTGGTGTCAGGCTCATATTGTTCCACCCGCCGGCTGGGGATGGCGACCTCTGTGGGCGCCTTTGCCTCGAAGCCGTAGCACAGGGCGAAAGGCGTTTCACCTGTCGCCCTCCTCGGCGTGGTTCTGTAACACCACAGGATGTTGGGGAGCTCGTCGACCCAACTACCTCCTGCGGCCTGGAGTTTCTTCTTCAGCCCCTCCATAATTGTTCTGTTGGCGTTCTCGACCTGCCCGTTGCCCTGAGGATAGGCAACGGAGGAGAAACGGTGCCTCACCCCAAACTCCCGGAGGAGCTCCTGGAAGGGGGCTGCCTCGAATTGGGTGCCGTTGTCTGATATGATCTCCTGGGGGACGCCAAAGCATGTGATGATGTTCTTGTAAACAAATCTCTGGCATCTGGCCCCCGTGATGCTGGCCAAAGGCTCCGCCTCGACCCACTTGGTGAAGTAGTCGACGGCGACGATGATGTAGCGGTTATTTCCGGCGGCTCTGGGCAAGGGGCCGACCAAGTCAATCCCCCATCTGGAGAATGGAATTGCGGTGCTGACAGGGGCGTAGTTGACAGCTGGCCGACCAGGGGCCTTCTGGAGTACCTGGCATGTGGTGCACTTCCTGGCTAGGTCAGCGCAGTCGCCCGCCATCGTCGGCCAGAAGAAGCCCTGGACGACGAGACGCCGGGACATGCTGAAAGGGCCCTGGTGTGAGGAGCAGACGCCACAATGAACTTCTTCCATGGCGGTGGCGGCCTCGTCCTGGTGCAGGCACCGGAGGAGGGTGCCATTATAGGACCGTTTGTAGAGTTTGCCATCTTCGATGGTGTAGCTTGGAGCCCTGAGTTTGGCGAGTTTGGCCCTCTCCTCGTCCGGGGGCAGCTCCCCCGTTGTGATGAAGGTGGCGATATCGGAGATCCAGTCCTCTGGTCGCTGTTGGACGCACAAGACGGGGCTGGCATGGATGCTGGACATGCTCAACTCCTCGATCTTGGCCAACTGGGAGATGTGCTCCGGGGTGTCCGAGCTGAGCTTGGAGAGGATGTCGGCTTCGGTGTTCTCGGCCCTGGGGATCTGAGTGATCTCGTTGGTTTCAAACGCTTTCAGCAATTCCTCCGCCGCTTGTTTGTACTGCTTCATCCGGCCTTCCTTCGCCTCGTACGAACCCTCCACCTGGCCCACTACTAGTTTGGAGTCGCACTTGATTCTGAGGTGCTTGGCTTTGAGGCCGGCGGCGAGTCTGAGACCGCTGAGGAGGGCCTCATACTCGGCTTCGTTGTTAGATACCCTGAAGTTGAAGCGGATGGCATTGTAGGCTCTGAATCCTTCAGGGGATATGAGGACGACGCCGCCGCCGCATGATTTCGCGGCCGACGAGCAGTCAGTGAACAGGGTCCACGTGTCGTCCGGCTCCGGCCCGGGGTTGGCGACAGCCGTCTCCCTTGCCGTGCATTTGATGACGAAATCGGCCAAGGCTTGCCCTTTGATAGATGGCCTTGGCTTGATCTCAATCTGAAACTGGCTGAGGAAGATCGCCCATTTCACCATCCTCGAGGAGCTAGTGGGGCTCCTCATGAGTGCGCCAAGAGGCTGCTGGGTCAGCACGTGGACGGTGTGGGCTTGGAAATAGTGCCCCAGCTTCTTCACGGTGTGGACGATGGCCAGCACCGTCTTCTCAATGGGGGAGTACCTGAGCTCGGCCTCCCTGAGTGTCTTGCTGATGTAGAAGATGGCCTTCGGCACCCCTTCGTCCTCACGGATGAGCACGGAGCTGATGGCCGACGTGCTCACCCCTAAGTACAAGAAGAGGGTTTCGCCGGCTTTGGGCTTGGAGAGTACGGGTGGGGACGACAGGTATCTTTTCAATTCGTCAAATGCTTCCTGGCACTCCGTCGTCCACTTGAAGCTGTTTGCCTTGCGCATGATCTGGAAGAAGGGAAGTGCCCTCTCAGCTGACCTGGAGAGGAACCGGTTCAAGGCCGCCAGGCGCCCCGTCAGTCGTTGTACCTCCTTGACGTTGCGGGGCGGCTCCATGTTGATGATAGCCTGCGTCTTCTCCGGGTTTATCTCGATGCCTCTCCGGCTGACCATGTAGCCAAGGAACTTGCCGCCCTGGACGCCGAAGGCGCACTTCTTGGGGTTAAGGCGGAGCCTGAACTCCTTCATGATTTCAAAGATTTCCCGGAGGTCGTCGGCGTGGGAGGTGGCCTGCCTGCTCTTGACGATCATGTCGTCGACGTATGCCTCCATCGTCCGGCCAAGGACCGCTCTGAAGATTTTGGCCACCATCCTAGTATAGGTGGCGCCGGAGTTTTTGAGTCCGAAGGCCATGACGAGGTAGCAAAATATTCCCTCTGGGGTCATGAATGCCGTCTTCTCGGCGTCATCTTCGTGCATGGAGATCTGGTGGTACCCTCTGAAAGCGTCGAGGAACGACATCAACTCGCACCCCGCCGTCTCGTCCACCAGCTGATCAATGTTGGGGAGAGGGAACGGGTCCATGGGGCACGCCTTGTTCAGGTCAGTGTAGTCGACACACATTCTGAACGTCAGCGGTTTCTGTGCGAGGACGACATTGGCCAACCATGTTGGGTACTTCACCTCTTTGATATGTTTGATCGATAGGAGTATGGCGACCTCCCCTTTGACGAAGTCCCGCCTGTCAGCGGACAAGTAGCGCCGCTTTTGTTTGACGGGCGCGGAGGCCGGATCGACGGTCAGCCGGTGAGTGATCACCTGGCGGCTGATGCCGGGCATATCGTCCGGGCCCCACGCGAAGACAACGGCGTATGACCGTAGGACGAGGAGGATGGCGTCTCGCTGGTCCTGGGGGAGTTGCTTTCCGACCCTGAGAATCCGCTCCGGCCGGGAGGTATCCAGAGGGATTTCCTCGACCTCCTCGGCCGGCTCCGCATGTGGCCTCTCCTCGTCCATGGCGACGGCGGCCGTGATGGTGTCTATCCGCTGTCCTTCCCTTTCGGCCGGCCTCGTCAGCTTAAGGTAGCAAGCTCTGGCTATCCTCTGATTTCCTCTGGCGTAGCCGATGCCGTCATTGGTGGGGAACTTCAAGCATAGGTGCTTCATGGAGATGATGGCCTCCAAGTCCTCCAGCGCTGGCCGGCCCAAGATCAGGTTGTGGGCGCACTGGAGGTTGACCACCATGAACTCCATGTAAATCTTGGCATGGTGGGGGCCGTCACCGACTTCCACGGGGAGGACTATCGTGCCCTCGGCGTCAATAGAGTCCCCGGTGAAGCCGGATAACGGGGTCTTGATCGGCTTCAGCAGAGCTCTGTCCAGCTTCAGCTGCTTGAAGGTGTCTAGGTACATCACGTTGACGGAGCTCCCCGTATCGATGTAAGTACGGTGGATGATGGAGTCACCGATCTCGCATCGGATGACGAGGGCGTCCCGGTGTGACTCCGTACCCGGAGGCAGATCCTTGTTGGTGAAGATGATCGCCTCCGTTCGTTGCTTCTTCGGCTGGGGGGGAACGTGGGACACCTCTCCAATGTAAAGGGATTGGGCCCATTTCTTTCTCTGAGTGGCGGAGTCCCCCCCAGTGTTCCCGCCTACGATGAGGTGGATGTGATTCTTCTTCGGCGGAGGCTCCTCGAAGTCCTCGTCGTCGCTGAGCCTACCAATCTCGCGCTTCTTCGCAGAGGGTTCGCCCCCACGTTTGCCGGTGTTTACCCAAGTGTTTTTACGTGGGCCACCGTTGACAAACTGGGAGAGTTCCCCCTGGCGAATAAGGCGCTCGATGGCTTTCTTCAATGTGATGCAATCGTCGGTGTTGTGTGACGAGTTCTTGTGGAATCGGCAATACGTGTCGCCCTGTTGGATGGCCAGGACCTCCTCGGCCGGCCGAGGAGCCTGCTCGATGAGGCCGTGCTTCTCGGCATAATCGAGGATGGTGCCGACCGGGTGGGTGAGGGCTACCCCCGGCCGTTCCAGCCTCGGCCGCCAGTGGCGGTCTTTCTTACTTTGTCCACCAGAGCCGTGGCGGCCCTGGGCACCCTGGCCGGCCGGGGACGGACCCGAGGCCGGCGAAGGATTTGTCTTCTTGGGGGGATGGCCCCCCTCTCTCTTGTGATTGTGGAGCTCGTCGGCGTCGGCGTACAAGCCTCCGCGCTGGAGCGCCTTGGTATACGACCTCGGGGGGTCGGTGATGAGGCTCCTGGCGTGCGGGGAGTTGCGGAGGGCTCCCTGGTACAAGGCGAGGAGGGTGCGCTCATCGGCCCCCTCGACCTCCTCGGTCTCCCTCGTCCACCGGTCGATGAATGACCGGAGGGACTCCTCGTGCTGCTGTTTGACGGAGAGGAGGTGGGTGAAATACTTCTTGGCGCGCTTCCTCCCGGCAAAGTGAGTGAGGAAGCGCTGGGCGAGATCTTGCCATGAGTCGATGCTTCCCTCTGGCAGTCCGTTGAACCACTCGTACGCTGGCCCCTCGAGAGTAGAGAGGAACCAACGGCAGAGGTATTCGTCGGACGCGTTCACCATCAGCATGTTGTTTTGATAGCGGCTGAAGTGCTCATGAGGGTCTGATCGGCCATCGTAGGACTTGATGGCGTTCCCCCTGTACTTCTCAGGGATGGGGGCCGAGAGGACCCTGTTGGTGAAAGGGGTCCTAGTCCTGACCTGGATGATGGGGTCACCCCGCCCTTCGGCCAGCTCCCTCTCCAGGGCGCTGACTTTGTTCATGAGCGCGTTGAGGCCGGGGTCGTTGGAGGCGCCGGCAGTAGGGACGTTGGCCGACTGCTTGGCCTCCATCTGAGCCAACCTCCTTTCCAGCTGGGCGATGACCTCGTCCCGGGGGTCTCTATCGGCCGCAGCGGCGCCCGGCTGGTTCCTCAGGCGCTCGTTATGAGCCGCGTTGATCTGGTGACGCGCGTCATCCTCGTGTAACTTCCCCTTGCCCTTGTCCGGGCGGGGCTGGTCCGCTGTCCGGGACACAGACCCCAAACTTTCCCTTGGCGAGCCAGGACGAAGATCACCAATCCGTCCCGCCATCCTCTCCGAAACCGGACGACGGCGCGTGTCACCTAGCCTATTAAAGGCAGAGGCTTTTCCACGCGCTGGGGTCAGCCCGGGCCGAAGAGGGGAAGCAGGGTGGGAGTGGGACGACGCCGTGTCCTGGGCCACAACCCCCTCATTGTTGCCTATCTGGTCGGCCAGTGGTTGGGGATGAGGAGGTGGAGTGACGTTTCCCCCGGTTCTTGGCAAGAGCGCGCTGAGGACGGTGGGGTTCTGAGCCAGACTGGCGATGATGACCGACAGCGCGGCCTGGACCTGTGGATCCACGGACGGAGAGGCCGCGGCCATAGGCTGGGCCGGGGCGTGATCCGTCTTTTCAGCTCGCTTCTTGTCCAAGCCGAGGCGGGCATCAGGGGCGCCGCCGTTGAGTTGGTTGCGGAGGTCCGTTGTGAGGTTGAAGGCCTCCTGGAAGAGGTCCCCTCCACCGACCTGGTCGGCCGTGGCGTCCTCATCGTGCTCCCTGGGCTCTTGGTCCTCAGGGATGGCTTTGCTGACGAGGTTGCGGTTTGACTTAGTTCTCCCCATGATCAGTGGTTAGCTGTGCTTGGTGGCGACGAAAGGTGCTAACTTGATTGTTCTAGCTCTCAATGAAAGCACCAAATGATAGAGTATTAACTCCTAGATTCTAGAGAGAAGTGAGAGCTAGAGAGGGAAGTGCAATAATATGCTTCAATAGAATGAATTTGTCACCCCTATAACTACTCCCAAGGGGAGTATTTATAGAGAAAATTAGGGTTGGGCTCCCAAGCCTTGGGCTTGGGAGGCCCATTTACAACTGGACCGCTACTGGGCCGAATACAAAGCCTCTAATGGGCTGTACAAATGAGTAAGTATAGAATCCGTTTCTGGGAGGTCTTCGTGGCCGACGAGGGCGTGGCCGACGAGGGCGTGGCCGACGAGGGCACCCGGGTTCCTTGGGCTCGGGACCATGATCCGAGTTGGCTTCTTCTCGGCCGACGGGGCCTGTCTCGGCCGACGAGGGCGCCACTCTATTGTCTTGTGCTTTCTGTTCTTCCGAGTATGTGGGTCCTGGGGCTCAGACCCATATACTCCATCAGAGAGCTACTTGGGATCCAAGGGAGGTGTCTGGCTAACACTAGATCACACCCTAGGGAAGCAAAGTATGAGAGAAAAGGCAAGAACAGACGAGGAACTAACCTTGAAGATTTGAAAGGGGGAAGAACGCTGATGAACACTTTATCTCTAGAATCCGGCAGCACTTCGTTCTCACAGATTGCAAATGAGGAACTCGCTGCGGATAGAAGGGGTATTTAGAGACCCCTCCCCAACGGTCACTACACGTGGGACCCCCCTAATGGCGGTACCAGCGGCCACGACACGTGGCAACAATACAGTGGATACACCAACGGTTGCCCCCCATTGGCCCAAAACGGTGCAACCTTTTGGATCTCTTCAAGGGCCCAAAACCCTCCATCTTATCTGGCCCCGTCGACTAGAACCGAAGAAAATCTCATCGGCCCATCAGGTCAAGGGATGCATTGCACCAGCAATCACGTCGTATGACACCACCTCAGCACAAAAGAAACTAGATGCACCCGTAACGGCCAAGCAAATCACCAGCAACAGGGCCTCTTCAACAGCCACAAAAGCAAGGAAGGGTACGGCCTCGCAGTTCCGTCATCCTCAAATCACGAACGTCGCCCCAACATGATCCTCTGTATCAAGATCGGCTTCCTCAGTGCCGAGTGTCTTGGGCCAGCGATAGGGCTCTTCATCCCTACCAGGATGGGGACCGTCGCCTTCACGATGAACGACCCCTTAACTCCGTCGTCCTCAGACCACGAATGGCTCCTCGGCCTCCACGTGATTCCGTATCTCAAGACCGGTCTTAGCCATTCCTTTACCGGATGGCGACCATTGCATGCATTTTTGGACCGACCCCTTAGTGCCGTCGTCCTCATATCACAACTGGCCCCTCGGCCTCGGCGTGAGTATATATCTCAAGACCGGCTTCCCCAGTGCCGAGCGTCTTGAGCTAGCGACTGGGCTCGCCATCCCTTCCTGGATGGTGACCGTCACCTTCATATGACGCACGACTCATCACCACCGTCGTCCTCATATTCATACAGGCGTCCACCGCCTCGTCCTCATAATCATAAAGGCGTCCACCGCCTCATCCTCATGTTCAGACAGGCGTCCCCTCAGCAGACGGATACCGCAACAACTCCACACCCAGGCCGGAGGGTTCACCCCTTGGAGTTCATTTTGGGGGCATCCGATGCACTCTTTTTCCCTCATTAGGATTTTTTCCCACAGGGTTTTTCCTAATGAGATTTTTAACGAGGCATCTCCCCATTGTGGATCAAAAGGTGTCGACCCTCGGCCCCATATTTGAAGACGTGCATTGCTCTACTCCTTTTCACCTCATTACATGAGCCTCGAGGAGTGGGGGACTGTATCAGCCTCCGCGTACATGAAAACATTCCATAAAATGCACAAGTCCAAAAAATATGAACACAAGCCAATGTCAATGGTATTTCAACGTCCACAATCACGTGGTCACCCTTCGGCCAAGCCAAAGCGAAAAGCAAGACACACATCGTCCTCCAAGTCAAGGACACACATCATCCTCAAAATCAAAGGCACATATCGTCCTCAAAGCCAAGGACACTCCTTGTCCGCAAGGCCAATGCCACCCATCGCCCTCGAAACGAAGGACATTCATCGTCCTCAAAATGAAGGACATTCATCGTCATCGAAATGATGGACAAGGCAGCCAACAATTATGGCACCGCCTCGGCCTCGAGATGAAGGACGTTCCTGACGGCTCATTTATGGCATCGCCTCGACCAGAAACGCCAGAACTCCCAGGTAATCCCCCGAAGGCCAAAAGCATCAGGACAAGGATCTACTCCCTTTCACTTCGTCTACACCTCAGCTCAGAGAGCGTGGGACTCCTGATGGAGTATATGGGTCCAGACCCCATGACCCACATACTTCCACTACTACGAACAGGACCGACAGGCCCAAGTGGCCTAAACACAGCAAACAAGACCCCGGGGACGAACGGTCTCCATCACATGGAAGACCCCGAGGACGTACGACCTTCAGCACATTGGGATGTACGACCTTCAGCACATGGGAGACCCCGGGGACGTACGACCTTCAGCATATGGAAGACCCCGAGGATGTACGGCCTCCAGTACATGGAAAACCCTGAGGACGTACGACCTTCATCACATGGGGGCGTACGACCTTCAGCACATGGGAGATCCCGGTGACGTGCGGCCTTCAACACATGGAAGACCCAGGGGACGTACGTCTTTCAGCACATAACGGTCCCCCAGGGACGTACAGCCTTCAACACGTAATGGTCCCCCGAGGATGTATGACCTTTAGCACTACCTCCGTCAGCTAGACGCTCGTCTCCCAGACCTTCATCTGCCACACCTCTGTCAGCCAGACGCTCGTCTCCCAGACCTTCGTCTGCCACACCTCCGTCAGATGGACGTTCGTCAGCCACAGGGAGCTCGCAGAGCCAGACTTCCATACTTAGCTAATATACTGTAATTAACCCAATAGACGTCTTATATTGTAATGGGCCTCCCAAACCCAAGACTTGGGAGCTCAGCCCCTATTTTCCCTATAAATACTCCCCTTGGGAGTTGTTGTAAGGATTCGAAAATTATTAATACAACTCATTTCTCTCTCTAGCTCTCACTTCTCTCTAGACATATAATCTATCACTTCTTTATGTGTGTCGTGCGCAAGTATTAAAAGTCATATATTACCATTCACAAAGGCTTCTCTTTCTAGTATTGGCCCCCTTGATCTCATTTATACAGATGTTTGCCGCCCTTCTCATACTAATTTCATTGACGCCCTTCTCACGTTTTTATGAAATAATCATCGAATTCATTCTGAAAAACTTCCTTTTTCTTAGACTCCTTTAAACCTGACACCTAACAAACTACATGCGTGATTTTACCGGTTGAAGAGGTTACTTATAGGTCATTTGGTTTTATATGATATGTTTCCGATTAGTAGACAGATGAGTATGACACTTATTTAAGTATATGGATCTAAGTGATGGTTTGAATGTAGTAAAGTGATTTATTTGACCTTTTTCTCTAACTTTTAAATATTGCACTGTTAGCTCACACTCCATCAGAGATCTCAGCTTAGCTATCAAAGCAAGGTTGGGTGCCGAGGCAATTTTAACCACTCGATTACAAAAATAATGATTTAGACGTGTGATTTCATTTTAATCATGAATCTCATGAGTCATTTAAATAATACATTTAAATGTGTCGTATGCGTCATTTTAGGATGTTTTTACTTGGACTGTAATTTGCTGGTCTGGTCTGTTTTAGTCTGGTCTGGTCTGGTATATTTTGGTCTGATCTGGTCTGGTCTGGTCTGAAATTTTATTTTTTTATATTTTTTGCATAAAAATTTTATTTTATATATATATTATAATCCATAAATAATTATATTTTATTCATTCATAATTAAAAATAATAATATCCCTTCCAAATTATCGAAAATTGTTATCGTTTTACTTGGACTGAAGCAAGACCAGATCGAAGCAGACCAGACCAGATCATACAAATACAGAACAACTCAAACTAGACCAGATGATATTTATTATTTCATAGTACTTTTTTTGGTTCTAAAAGGATTTATAGTTTACCCATTATTCATACAATTTTTTTTACAAATCAAGATTTTATTTATTTAATTTTATTTCTTTGTTTTTTAGAAATCAAGATCATCTATATTATTCTGTCACTTGTATGACTTAAAATACGAACAGACTAAACCAAACAATAATAAAATAGTACAAGTATTAATAATAACAACAATAACACTACTACTACTACTACTACGAATAATAATAATAATAATAATAATAATAATAATAATAATAATAATAATAATGACGATGATAATAATAATGATAATAATAATCATAATAATAATAATGATAATAATAATAATAATAATGTTAATAATGATGATGATGATGATAATGATGATAATAATGATGATGATAATGATGATGATAATAATGATGATAATAATATTAATAATGATGATAATGATGATGATAATAATGATGATAAGAATAATGATAATAATGATAATAATAATGATGATAATAATGATGATAATAATGATGATAATAATAATGATAATAGTAATGATAATAATAATGATAATAATAGTGAGAATAATAGTGATAATAATAGTGATAATAATAGTAATAGTAGTAGTAGTACTAGTGGTAGTAGTAGTAGTAATAATAATAATAATAATAATAATAATAATAATAATAATAATACTAATAATAATAATAATAATAAAATATGGTCTGGTCTGGTCTAGTCTAGTCTGTTTTGGTCTGGTCTGGTCTGTTTTGGTCTGGTCTGGTCTGGTCTGGGACGAATTATAGTCCAAGTAAAAACAACCTTAATTTTAATGCGTCATTTAAATAATACTCCCTCCGTTCCTTCAAACTTTGCCAAGTTTGACCGGCACGAGAATTAATAAAGTAAAAACTGTGTGATTGAGATTTGTGGAGATGAGAGAGAATTAAATAGAACCATAAATTCTTTACTTAAATGGGAAAGTGGCAAAGTTATCGGGATATCCAAAAAATGAAAGTTGACAAAGTTTTAAGGGATACATATGTTACTTTTGAATCTCAACTCGTAGAGTGGTAGATAGTGACTATGAAAAGTGAAGCTATTCCAATTTCCAAGGGAGTGAAGAAGCCATTTTTTATTAGGGTGGGACAAGGGGTCTATGAATGCAACTAAAAGGTAATTTCAGTACTAAAGATCTAGGACTAATTTGATAACATTGAAATCGGTTGAGTCCTTAAATTTGATGAATTTTATGAATAGGAATTACCAAATGGACTCGCAAGGGTATGACATTCACTTCTCATGCTATATTCAAAAAGCTCCTAAGAGATTGAACTGTGAAGGGGGCTTTTGAATTTGAGTTTGGAAGAACAACATGACATAAATATTGCAAATAAAAGGATACTTTCGTTAGAATTCATGCTACTTAGAGATTTATCCTAATTTCAAATAGACATTTAAACCAAATCATGAGTGTCTTTTGGTAATAGAAATAGCTTAGTGATAAGCATGTGTTTGAGTCAGCGGTGGAGCCAGGGCACTAAGCCGGACTTGGCCGGTACAAAGAATATATTTAAAACAAAATCACGATGTTTTTAGTCTAAAATTATAGATATTTTTAAAATTTGGGGTGGGCCAGGGTTGGCCCCCTATCTACGCCCTTGCACACACACAAAAACATATCTTCTCCTCAGGCCGCTGTTCGGCTACCTCCATTTGAACCATAATCTCACAAGATAACCTAAATATAATGTATTTGAATTTTTTATTTATTTATTTATTTCATTGCTAGTTTTAGTGATTTTTTATTCGCAGAAATTCATTAGTTTAATAAAAGTAACAATAGTTAAAACAAAAAAAAAATCAAATTCGCAGTATTTTAAATCTTCGATTGTTAGTTTCAATCATTTGTGCTTTATATTAACACTATTTTTCTTTGTGATCTATATTTTATGTATCTTTCAAGTTTGGATTGATAAAATTCAAGAACAATATTCTAAATGAAAATTCTGATTTTAGTGTAGTGTTAATAATCTAATGAGATAAAGTTCATATTTAAACTATTTTTTTATAAATTCCTTAAATTTATTGTTTTGTGGAGTTCCAAGATACTCCTTGTTTGGTCACACTATAAGGATTTTTTTAAGTTCAACTTAACTCATCATTATCTATTATCAAAAGTAAACGTTAACACTAAGGATTTTTTAATCTAGGGCCTCCAAAGATAAGCTAACGATCAATCAAGGATCTCAAAGGTGAAAATCATCAATTTAGGAACATTGAAAATTATCCAAACAAGACCTAAAATATCATATACTTTAATTTTTTGATTTTTATTTATTATATTGCTATTGTTTATTTTTTCTTTGCAAAAAATTAATTAATTTGATAAAAGTAAAGAATATTTAAAAAAAAATCATGACATTTTAAGTCGTAGATTGATAGTTTTCAATCATTTGGACTCTATATTGATAATTTCCATCTTTGATTGAGAGTTAATCTATTTTTCAGGTTCTGAATTGATACAATTCCATACCAAAATTTTAAATATGAATTTTGATTTTAATCTAGTGTTAATCTGAGATAGAAGTTATATTTAATATATCTTTCTTATAACTTCTCTTAAATTTCTTATTTTGTAGAGTTGGATATCCGTTCCACCGTATTCAATTCACTATCATTGACACTTCTTATTCAATCGGATTTTTTAAATCCAAGACCCTAAAAAAATAAATTAAATGTCAATCAAGGATACAAAAAGTGAAATCTATTTATTAGTGACTGAATGATTGAAATTTGTCCACCAAGGACATAATATACCATAGATTTATATATCTTTTATTGCTTATTTATCACTATTTTTTCTTTTCAAAAATTTATTAGTTTGATAAGATATTAAAAATTTTAAAATAAAGAAATTAAAATTCATGATATTATAAGTGGTAGATTGATAATTTTGAATCATTAGGGCTCTATATCGATAATTCGATAACAAAAATGTAAATGAGAACTTTGATTATAATTTTGTGTTAATCTCATAAGATAGAATTCATATTTAATCTATTTTTTACAATTTCATTGAAATTTCTTATTTTGTGGAGTTTTGAGATATCGATTAGACCGTATTCATCTTATCGTTTGACCTTTTATCAAACGACACCGTACACATACACTTCTTGTTTGATCGTACTTATTTCATCCTTACCTTTTGTGGAGTTCGAGATATATGTTCCACTGTATTCATAAACGTAAATCATACACGTACATTTCTGGTTTCATCGTACATATTTGATCCTTATCTTTTGTGGAGTTCCAAGATACTGTTCCACTATATTCACCCTTATCTGTTATCAAACGCACACCCCTACTGTAATACCCTGAAAATTTGAGAGAATTTGGAAAAAAATAAAATTATGAACCATATTGTTTAGAAGGTCTTTAGATAGTTTATCATGTTTGGTTTGGTGTTCGAGACCAAGGGAAGGTCCAAAAGGGGATGAAATGGAGCAAAAACTAAGGTTTAGGACGCCTAGGAAACCCGCTCGGCGTGCGGACTTTCAAAAATTTCGACCAAGGTTCTGCTTGGTCCGCTCGGCGAGTGGGCGACATGCGCTCGGCGTGCGCACCCTGTTTTATCCTAATGCGACCCAAACTTCGGAAATTCACTATAAATACATCCCTAATCCGATTTTCCTCATTCCAAAAATCCTAGGACCGCACCTCTTCAAACACATAACTTTTGTTTTCATGCGTTGAATTGTGTAATAATAAGAAAAAGTAAGGCTGAAGTTACTTTTCTGACTGTATTGGCTGAAGTTAATGTAGATGCCTATTTTAACTATTTTTACATATAATTTTTTCTTTATTTATTAATAAAATATATTTTAAAAATATTTTTTTTCTTAAATCAGCAGAATCGGCCAATGCAGCCACTTCAGCCATAACTTCATAAATTTCAGCAGAATAAGCCGAATCAGCCGATTTTCGTGTTACTAAACAGGCTCTTAATTTTTCCAATTTTAGTCCCTGCCTTTTGTGTTATAGACCTTTTTAGTCCTCGACATCAAAGTTTCCCTTATTTAGCCCCCTGAGTATTATTAAATTGTCACTTTTAATCCTTCTACTATGATTTTGACACAATAAGTAGAAAGCTTTTTTTCCCCCGGTTAAAGCCACACGAGGTGGGGGAGTGCCGGGGAACACCTCCCTAATTTATTAAATTAAAGTTTGAGTACAAAGGGTTGAGAATCCAAATGGTGAACAATAAGAACAATACAGAGGAAGAAATAGAAAATGGTACATCACAATTGAAATTATTTTGAGGGATCCCAATTGAAGCCGAGAGCGATCTGTTATATTTGTTGTGGAACCTGATGGCCCTTTTAAGGTAAGGCCTGAATGTTGATTCCTCCGGACGAGATAGCCTGAAGCGCTGGAGAGCTTTTGCTAATTTTTGCGGTGAGTCGAACCTATCGTCAACAGGGTAGAGAAAGTAGTCTGATGATTCATCATGCGGTCTTTTTGATTGGCTTCTGGTGATCATGGGATGAGATGAGTATCCCACTTCATAGTATAGTTGTGCATCTTCAGTGACTTCGTTTGGTGGGTTCATTGAAATAGTTTTGCTTCTTCTTCTTTGAACCTGTGTAAAGCCTTCAAGATTTCCCTCATCGATCGTGTGATTATCTTCGTGACCTGAAACAGAAGAAATGTTCATTTGGGGGTCCTCAGAAAA
The DNA here is from genome assembly GCA_945859875.1 of Cuscuta europaea. Classification (NCBI taxonomy): domain Eukaryota; kingdom Viridiplantae; phylum Streptophyta; class Magnoliopsida; order Solanales; family Convolvulaceae; genus Cuscuta; species Cuscuta europaea. Next base: position 8,757,180 of record CAMAPE010000006.1, read on the forward strand.
GGTTTCATCACTGGACAGGATTGGGGCAGGTGTTAATTAACAGTCAAACGTTGGATCAAAGAGGATTTCATCATTTCCAATCTTATCATTTCCATTATGGGACTCAAACAAGGCCAAGCCAGCATCGGGGGTGCCCGGTTGATGTATGACCTCGGTTTCCGCCACGTTAAGGGTGGCCACCGGGGTTTCATCAAGAGCCACCAGATGTTGGAAAGCCTCAGCACAACTTGTAGCTTCAAAGAGGGCCTTCGTGTGGACAGAATCATCAGTACGGGCCTGGGGCAAATTTTCAGTATCATATGAATAATGATCAGTAATCAGTGGGTGTTGGACAGAATGAGTTGCTGCATGAGGGGCTGCAGTTTGGTCTTTAACCACCTGAAAGTGTCAAAAGTGTTATGATAGTCACTTTTATGAAAGTCAGAAGAGTAAATGTGGATATTTTCAAAGACGGGTACCAAAAGTGTCTCTAGCACAATAGTCGAGGACTAAAACTGGAAAGAATTAAATTCGAATACCAAAAGTGTCAATGATATTGTAATCGGAGGACTAAAAGTGGCAAATTCTCTTTTTTCTTATATAATTCTTGTTGTACAATTCCGTCGTGATTCTCATCTAATGCCGGGTATGTAGGGGGTGTTTGGCAAATTGACTATTCAAGTCTGCTGATAGTATTAGTAGTTTGTAAAATGATGTTTGGTTAAATGGTTGTTCAAAGTCAGCTGAAAATTTATAAAATGACATTTAAGGACATGTTTTTTTTGTTGGTTCCATTACTTCCATAGCATGTTGCACTTTTTTTTAATATGATACAAAATTACAAACATTATAAATATTTAAATTATAGTCTTACCTAGTTTTGTCATTGATGTCATTATTATGTACGATTACTTGGACCATTATTATTTACTACGTATTAAAAAATAAAAATGATAATTGCAAACAACAATTCTTTTAAAAAATTCACATTTTTCTAAATTTATTAATAAATTGTTGTCTAACAAAAAGGAATCATATTTAACTTCAATATGCTAGTAGCCAGCCTAATAGCCTAGTACGTACGTAAGAAAATCTTGGAGCAAGAAATACATGACTACAAAGTATATTAGGGGAGAAAACTAAATGGGTAGATTAGGAATCTTTATATATTTAACAATGGAATTGGCTGGGATAACCTGTTCCCGCCTGATTCCATTATGGCGGTTGCTGAGTACTAATTGCTTATACAATAAAATGGACACGTGTCAATATAATAATAAGTATAACATGGTAAAACTGATGGTCCCAGATAGAGGTAAAAGTCTAGAGGGAGGGGGGTGAATAGACTTTTACAAACTCTTATCAACTAGATGAGTTGATCTATAATCTTTTGGGAGATTCTAGATGCACAGCGGAAGTCTTAACCTCTATATGAGTATGAACTTTCTATCTTTGGGTAAAGATTGGGCTTAAACAGTGAGCAGGTTGCTTAGCAGTTGGCTCGGCAGTTGGGTGAAAATCAGGGAACTGTTGAGGCAACTGCAGAGGAAATATATAGCTTATGATGAAATTAATGATGGAGTCTTACTCAAGATAATGAGGGCAATCTAGAAATGTATAGAGCTGAGTGGAAATGAAAATGAATGATGAGCAGTGGTCTGCTATAGGAAACTGTCGAGGCACCTCCGAAGGTTGCTGACTGAACTGCTTAGTTGCAGAGGCAACTGCTAACTAAAAGTGATTGGTGTGTGCTTTGTTGAATGTAAATAAATCAACACACAATATATCCTGCTTAAGAGGTGGTGTAATCCTCCTATGTCCAGTCTCATCCTCTTTCAAATGGATTTCCACTAAAGTATTAAGCCCAATACACTTAGTGTCCAATCTAGCCTTTACAACTGAAATGGTCTAGATTGAAAGCTGTTTCACAAGGAGTACACACCACTCCAAGTTACTCAATCCTTAGGTTTTTCTCTATTGATCCTGTGGGGATCAAAAGGTATTCTATCCTATCTAACTACACTTAGGATTAGAACAACTGTTCTCCTAAGTGTTTACAACAATATATTTTTGTGATTTGTCTCAAGAATTTCTAACCTCCAACTAGGAACTAAACTTCCAGAATGTAGCAATGATAATTTGTAACTTGGAAGTTTAGTGAAGCATGAGTCCAAACAGAGGGTAAAGTTAAACCAACGCTTTCTCTTTTTGCTAGATAGCTCTTAAATGCTCAATGGGAGTTTTTCTCTACTTGGGATGCTCAAAGCTTGGTTAGAAACTCATGTTTCAGCCAATATTTATAAGCTTCTCTGGCTGATCAATCTTATCTGTTGGTTAAAATAAGTTGATATGTAGCGTTGATCGTGTTGTACCTTAGTCTTCATGTGCTTAAGCATTTATTGTGGGTGTCTTCACTTATTGGCCGCTGAGAGATCACTTCAAGATCATTTGGTGATTTGTTGTACGTGTTCCACATTCTAGGCTCCATGTACTTGATTTAGCATTAACTGCCTATCAAGTTTTGTCTTCAGTGATTCATATGCAATGAATGTGGCTTTCGTACGTACTTGGCCTTTTCACATTTAGTTTTCGTGTCAAATAAATTATGCTGGTAGGATTTTAAATATCCTTTTTAAGGTAAAAAGAATTTTACCTTATTGCATTTTTTGATTTCCAGTATAAGTTCATTTGTCACAAAAATTGTACATTTTGTTTTTCTTGTGGGACGCTTTTATTATATGTGACCAGGTTAATTTTTATGTCAAATAAATTTATTCTGGTAGGATTTAAATATCACATTAAGGTAAATAAAGATTACCTTATTGCATTTTTAATTTTCAGTATAATTTACTGATCACAAAAATTGTACATTGATTTGTCACTTATGATTAATTTTGGACACTGATGCACAAGATAAATAAGACACAAGTGTACACGAGCAGAGTATAGTGGCGTCATCAAAATCTATCAAAATTGGGTACTAACAAAAACTTCTGAAACTTCAAGAATAACACAAACCACGATCTAAAATTTAGGTCGACACAAGACATACGGAGTAAATCTTTACAATGAACACATGGCACATCCTGATCAAATAAAATCTGACATATGTAATGAAGATTAAAAACAACATGTGGTCTTTTTCAGATAAAAATTACGAAGCACGTCACACGCCCATGGCAGACAGTTATTTCTGGCGGTTTCCATTTAGCAGTTTCTTGGGCAGAACTTTCATGTATTAACAACCACCCTTTGCCCATGCACAAAATCACGACATTAGATATCCCCTTCTGCATATGTGAATTTAACCAGTTACTAAAATACATATGCGTTGTTCTATACTTTTACAACATCTATTTCATAATTCCTTTCTCAAATTAGTAACTTTTAATTTTTTTATTTGATATATTAGCCAGTATTTGATATTCTAATTTATTGTTACAATGATTATTTGGGACAGGGTGGTACTTCCAACCGGCTGAACAATGAACACCAATACCCCATTGGAATTGTCTACAATCAATTATCAATTAAGGAGAAAGAAATGCTTATAAGTTAACAAGCATAAGAGGGTGGTAATTCAAGAAAATACCATCAGAGAATCAAGTAACGATAACCATTGAAAACAAGCGGACTACAACAAATTTTCCAGGTATACATTAGATCAAATATTTGGAATTAGCTGTTATTCGTTTTTACATTTTACTGTTCTATTAATATCCTTATCTTTCTATGTCAGGATTTTTTTTACTTAAGATACATTGTTAATATTTATGTCACCAAGCATTTTTAATGTTATAGAGATATATTAAAAGAATTACTTCATATAAATGTTTTTAGTTAAAAGAATTACTTCATATAAATAGTGTTGATGATCTTCAGTTTTAAACAACATTTTGAAAGAATATCAGAATGTGTACTATCCTCCGTTCTTTAATTCTTGCAACAGTTTGACTTTCACGTTTGCCAACGTACAACTTTGACTGTAATTATATTTAATTATGTATTAGTAAACATTATAAATGGTTGATATTTTGGAAATTCACATCGATAGGAATTCAATAACATTTTATACATAATAATTTGATTATGTATATTAGTAGAACATCGTGGTCAAAGTAAGGTCTGTGAATAGTGTCAAAATCACAATGTTGCAAGAATTAAAGAACGGAGGAAATATGTCTTAGTAAGGAACAAATCGGAGGAAATATAAAACTACACAATATTTTGAAGTTTTTTCAAAACGCGTGAAGATTAATTGTATAAGGAGCTTAGATTTTAGAAGCAAAGGTTTCAAATAAAACAAAATTTGAAGATTAAATACTCATCTAGGTCAGTGCACCTATGAAGCGTCAAACGTTCTCAAGTTTTAATTATGAACTAAACCTGAACTCATAAGGACCAAAAAGGAGCAATCACAGTTTCTCTTTGCATCCCAGAAATGAACTAAACTACATTTTAGTTTTAACTTGAAAACTATGATTTTTTTTAAACGAGATTTGGATTCCTTTTTTAGTTTGCTTATATTTATTAGTTATATATAATATATAAATCACTAAAGTGCATAAATAAGATGAATGAAATTTTGGAGATTACCTTAACCTCTAATGTTTTAAATCAATGCTAGAGCACGTAAAGTAACCCCTCTTCCTTTATGTTCTTTGACTTCCACTGTAGCAAAACAAAATATTTCAAATGCATTAGCCTTACGTTTATTTACAGTAAGTGGCTGCAAGACATAGAATATATAGATACTCATCAATGGATAATTGCTTATAAACACAAATAAAACTAAATACCACTTACTCATATGCAAAACACACCTAGCTTTAATTTAAAAGTTTAACATGCATATGCCTTGCTTATGTATATCAACTATTTGATATGCATGTCTAGCTCAGTGAGATCTATATAGCACACACAATGACAAATGTATTTGATGGTCCCGGATAGAGGTAAAAGTCTAGAGAGGGGGGGGGGGGGTGAATAGACTTTTAAAGCTTTTTCGGCTTTAAAAACTTTTCTCTTCTAGATGAGTTGATCTATAATCTTTTGAGAGATTTATAGATGCACAACGGAAGTCTTTAACCTCTTTGTAATCAGTGTGAAACAACTTTCTAGCTTGGGTGATGCTTGGTCTTAAATGGTGAGCAGTTGGCTTGGCAGTTGCCTGGATTGCAGAGAACTGCTGAGACAACTGCTACTAGAAAATGGGAGTTTGGAAAAGATGATTATGTAGCCTTATACAGAATGATGAGAGCTTTATGATGAGACACTGAGCTGGAGATAATAAGGGGTTTTGTTTTAGCAGAGGTCTAAGCAGTTGGGTAGTACCAGGAAACTGCTAAGGCACCTGCTGTGTATTAAAGATGTATTTCTGAGAACTAGCAAAACAGACCTTTTAGCAGTAATGTTCCAAGGCTCTTGTGAAACAGTTGTCTCTAGAAAAGTAAGTTATTAAGCAATAGGATAAGTAGTAAAGTCAATTGAGACTACTGCTTAGGATGTTGTTGGCAAACTATAATCCTTTTTGTGAGAAGTGTTGAGTTTGTGCTCTATTGTATGAAAGTAAATCAACACACAGTATATCCTGGTTCAGAGGTGGTGTAATCCTCCTACATCCTGTCCCACCCTATTTCAGATGGATTTCACTAAAATATTAAGCCCAATACACTTAGTGCCAATCTAGCCTTGACAACTCTGGCCTAGATTGAAGGTGTTTCATGAGTACAACACCACTCCAAGTTACTCAATCCTTTAGGATTTTCTCGATTGATCCAGTGAGGATCAAAAGGTACTCTTGTCCTATCTAACCACACTCAGGCCGGGAACAATTGTCTTCCTGAGTGTTTACAACACCTTGTGAAATAACACACTAAAGTTCTGGCCACCAACTAAAACTAAGCTCTAAAAATATGAAAATGTTGATCTAATCTAAGAGCTTAGTGAAGCATGAGTCAAAGCAGAGAGTAAAGTTATGAATGAGCACTTTCTCTTTTGCTGGATATCTTTTGAATGCTTATTGGATCTCTCTGCTTTCAGATTTAAGAGCTTAATTTCTAACTCATGCTTCGACCTTTATTTATAGGCGTCTCTCGTAGATTAATCTCATCCGTTGGTTGAGATGAATTAATCTTGGTCGTTGAATCTTGGTTTCAGAAGATAACATGTTGTTGTTTGTCTTCTTCTTTGGAGCCGATAACTTCTTTGTCTTTGTTAGCCTACCCGCTGCAGTTTTCTCCTTTATAGGTTTTCCACTTGACTGCGCTTCCCATGCTTCTGGGTCCCTTGTACGATTATACATTAAATGTCCTCCATGCTGGATTCCTTCAAGTTGCTTGGCTCAGGATGATCACGAGACAAAATAACTGACCGGTTTTATTTTTGTGTTCTAATAAACTTTATACTGGTAGGATTTGAATGTCCTATTAAGGTAAATAAATTTACTTTATTGCATTTTTAATTTCCAGTATTAAGTTTATTAGTCTCAAAAATTATATATTTATTTGTCCTCAATTATACACATGTAATATTCATACCTATGTGACTTTTATACTTGTGACAGTTTTAAAATGTTTGTGATAAATAAAAATATATACTGGTAGGATTTAAATATCCTTTTAAGGTAAAAATTACCTTATTGCATTTTGACTTTTTCTGGTATAATTTTCTTGACACAAACATTTTACATTTGAGTTTTGGTCACTTCAGGCCAGCTTAGTATTTTGAATTTAAACCAAATATTTAACTGGTAGGATAATAAATCCTATTTAAGGCAAAAATAATTACCTTATTGCATTTTGTGTTCTAGTTCAATACTCCTTTGGTTTTTCGAAATACTCTGTGTTTATTTGATGTAGCAAATAAATTTAACTAGTAAGATCTATAAGAAATCCTTTTAAGGTAATAGAATATTACCTTATTGCATTTTGTATTTTCCAGCTATATTTTATTTGCCTTAAAACTATGTTAGTTTTAGAGCACATCAAAAGTTTAGTGATAAAATCTTTAGGCACTTCTAGAAAGAGAGGAATACATGTTGTCATAAGTTAAATGCTACAAAAGATGGGGGACATCCGGAAACTATGGCATCATCAAAACTGTTATCAAAATCTAGGGGTCTAACAGTATTTAATATTTGATTGTGGTGATCAGCTAAGTAATAAAACAGATTTCAGATTTTCTTGTACTAACATTTGGTGAACTGAAATTACCGGAATAGCCAATTCTGGGCCATTTTGCTTATCAACAAAATAAGATGGTGAGACTTATACTTTCAGCTCTATATTAAAAATATTAGATACTTCTTTTAAACTTTAATCAAATACTTTAAATTGGTGCCTAACTTTAAAGAAATAATTACATAAATATGACCAAAATAAAGACGATTTACAAAAATATGACTAATGACTAGAGTAGTAATGAAATCATAGTAATTCATATTCAAGTTTTGAGCTTAAGTTACCACAACATCACATTGTAGTAATGAATAGTCATATTTATGTAAATATGTTTTATTTTAGTAATATACTTGTAAAAAATCCAACTTTAAAGTTATAACTATTATTAAAAATACATTTACAGTAGAATTTACAAAAGAATTTTTAGTTGCATCTAAATTTAAATTGTTGTACTTTCCAGAAGCTTTCCTAATCTTACATAAAGAACAGTTAGATATAGCTTTTGAAAGTCGCAAATGCATTTTAAAGCATTCGAAATGTGTAGAAGTTCATGATATATTCATAAAGAACTAAAATAACATCACAAAATCAGAATGGAACAGATCAAAAGCTTATTTCATAGCAGTCAATGATCCCTGGAGCATGTCCTCGGCCATCAGAGTGATGTATGAGCAACAATGATAGAGTCAATAAGGAATGAGTTTATAAGAACTTATGAACAAAAACTAAAACGAAGACCATGCAATGAATTTATACATCGGATTGTAAAACTACCTGAGATGACCAGCGAAAACGATGGTGTTTAGCTGGGCATCCATAGAAAACTCCAACAATTCATCTTTGCTGATCGGAAGAGGGTAAATATAGGGTGGGGATGGTGCCTACAAGCTACAACGACAAGGATGTCAGACTAGAAGTTTTAGAGAGAAGCCGAAAGCGACGCTTGGTTAGTGAGAAGGAGCGATAGGTTCCAGGGGAGGAGCGTTCAGACCGAGAGAAGCAGTGTGGATGTCTACTGGGCTTACTTCGGATGGGCAATACAAATATAGGCCAGACTAGAGCTTTTTATGATCAGACTGGACCAAGATTATTGTGGGTTGATTTGTCCAAATAAGAGTGATCGCTACTTTTTGGAAAATAAATACTTCACACAGTAAAGATATGTTTGACTGTTAGTGTAAAATGTGGTTTAACACTTTATAAGAAAACATCTTTCAACTACATAGATTATAAGTGATTTGTGTATTTGAATGGATTGTAGATTTCATAAGCACGGATGATTGAAAATATTATATAGTAACAAAGGTTGTACGGGCTTCGGTAGTTTGAAGATTAATGTTGTAAATCTTCAAGTTTTTTTTTTAAAATACTCTTTTGTATCGTAAGGTTTTTAGGGTTTTCCCTGTAGAATCTTTTTAATACTTCTTTTTATCATATTATACGATCAATGTTATTAAAGTTAATGTATATACCATAAGTATAAAAAAATTATTGTCCCGTGGGTTTGATACTCAATGATGCTTGATGTATATACACCTTATACACATCATGTTTGTGAAGCTTTTTTTTGTCTGTGAACTCGGTTCATAGACAATATTTTGTTTGTGCAAAACATTGTCAGTGAATCGATGTTCACAGACAAAAAAAAAGCTTCCACAGACATTTTGGTGAGAGGCCAAAGCTAAAAGGTATGGGTAGGTTAGGGATTTCGTTGTTTTCCCTTGTCGCCGTCGACAACAGGAGCCTGGGCAGAACTACGCCGTCCTATTCCTCTTCGTCGTCTTGCTCGACGTCCTCTGCTTCTCCCGCGGAATCTGGTATCCTTTCATCCATTTCGTAGTTTTATCCTCATACTTCATGGGATATTAAACGGACATTTCGACTTATTATTTGAAGAGAGTGTACTTGTGAGTACTCCTGTAATGATTCTGTAAACTAGAGGAGTAGAGGGCGTGGATACTTCGGGTATTGGTATTGGAAATTTAGAGCCTAGCCGGTGTCTATAGCACATGTCCTTGGCTGATCCACACTGTAACACATATTTTTATCAGCCGTGTAATAAAAACAACATTTTTGCAAGCCAAGTTGTTTTATAAGTAAAATAAGTAGTTTATGTTATTTTTATGATGGGTGAAAAAGTATATTTTAGCTATTTTCTTCTTCTGATTTTTTCCATATAGCATAAATAAACTATTTATTTATAATATATTTATTTAAAAATATATTATAAATAACTTTTTTCATAACCCACCAGATTCAACCCATTCAATTGATTCGGCCAATTTCAATGTTACAAAACAGGTTCTTAGAGTCTTTTTTTCATCTGGTTATGCAATTGGCCGTTTGCTCATACCTCAAACAGCATGCACTAAACAAGATTGGACATGAAAACCAAATTTAGTAATCAACATAGCAAGGCATATTAAATTTATAGGCTAAATTTAACATCATATTTTGTTTCTCTCCTTTTCTCTATTTATTGTTTTTAACTTGATATGTCCATTCTTTTCAGTCGACCCTAAATTCTTTCGGGATTAAGGCTTAAAGATGTTCTTGCTGCTAAATTTAACATCATGGGATATGCAGTGGTGATACATACTGGAAAAGTGGAAATGTTAAACCCACTTGAAAAACTCAAACATTCCTATTGGCTGATTCCCTGAGCGGCTAACAGAAAAATCAAAATGATGAATAGGTTATCTCAAACACTTTCTTTGGAAGCCAATTGAAAGTGTTTAGACTTTACACACATCTTCCACTGCGAAGAAAAGGTCCATAAACACCCATTAACCTGGGCTGGTAGCTTGCTTGGTTCAATCCTGAATTAAAAAGCAAGGTAGCTAGTTATACTTGTACCATAACAAAAGATAAGCATACTAAAAGATAATTATGCAAATCCAGGGAGAAATGTATACATCTTTCACTATCCCAGTTGACACCTCAGAGGCTCAGTTAAATACCTATAAAGGAGGAAAACAGCAGAAACCTTTTCAATCTTCTATTTTCCTTCTGTGGCTCGGAAACGTTTGCATTATAGATTTCGTTCACTACACCTGATTCTGTCATTTCTTATCAAGGGGAAGACCCAATAACAGAAGATGGAACTGAAGCAAGTTTAGTTGTAGCCATTTTTCTTATATTTTTCTTTGAAATTAGTACTCCATCCTCTTCTATCTATGTCTACTCTTGGTAAAGTAGAATTTACAATCCATATTATCTTACAGTTAAGCATATTAACACCTCAAAAACATTAATTGGATGCTTTTACCACTGGTGAGCATTTGCAAATGTAAAGTGGATGATATGTATAATTTTCGTTGACATGACATCCACATAATAATAATAATTATAATAATAATGATAACAACACCAACAATATCTCCACTTAAAAAACAATATGTATACGGAGTGTGTGGGTGTATATACATATACATACATACATACATATATATATATATATATATATATATATATATATATATACTAGAAATTAGAATTGTGACTGGTCTTCTTTTGCTTTCGATGTGCCATTATGATCTTCTTTTCTTACCTTATGCACTTCATGTTCTGAAGTTGAGGAAATAACAACTGTTTCCTTGTAAATAAATTATAATATGTATTTCACAATCACTTTTATTGGGCATTGACATTTTATGCATTTTTTGTCAGTTGCATGTTTTTTACAAAGAAGCAGGCGTATGTTATGGCCAGACGTCCTTTGCAGCTATTCATAAGTAGTATGTTTTCTGCCACTCATCCGTGTCTGCTGATGGCTGCCATTTTGACAATGCAAGAGTGATCTATTCAATGCCCATATGATTCATATTTGAATATTTCATGTTGATGCTTCACATGTATTTTACTAATATTATTTGAGTAAACCATACTACTAATGGGTTCTTGATTGTATTTCTACAGGATTGTCATTTTATACAACGAACGAGAAGTTGAGGGCCTTATTTTCGCCTTTTGGTGAGCTTAAAGACGGTAATGTTTGTTTTTTGCCCCTGATTACATGATTAGACCATTTCATTATGAATTCATTATTAATATCTTGAGTTCATAACTTATATTGCTCGTTTTTTTTAATTGATTAAGCGAGGCTTTTGGTGGACTCTAAAACTCGGAGACCCAAAGGATTTGGATTTGTGACCTTTGAATCTGAAACCGATGCTCATAATGCTTTGAAGGCTTTGAATGGAAAGGTACATTTTTTGCAAGTTCTTTTGTAATTAATGTGCTGCTATGTTGGGTTAGGGAACTGGTTGAACTATTTAAAAATTTATTTAGTTAAAAAATGTACTTGTTTTGCATCTCAGCGATACTATTATGGTCTCATGATGACCAGTAGTAGCAATATAGCAGTGTAGCATAACATAGTTGTGTAGGCCTAAGAAGCATAATGTTGGTAGAAAATAACATGAGTAGAAAAACCGGTAGCAATTCAGGATGTTTTTACTTGGACTACTTTCAATCCTAGACCGGACTTCTGTAGTTATGAAATACACAGAGATCAGACCAGACATTTACCAAACTAGTTCAGACCAGACCAGATTTAAACAAACCAGACCAGTAAATTACAGTCCAAGTAAAAACATTAGTATAGTAAAAATAGTGTAGTGAATACATGAGGTGATGGCCTATTTATAGGCAGCAAGTCCAATGACTAATGCTATACATGGGTTTGGCCCATTTTAATAACTAATATTGATCTGGGGATAGCCGGGTGCGAACTCCTTAGCTTCATGGTCGTGTTTCGGGGATATCATCAAATATTCATGCATGAAGATGACGCAGAGAAGACCTCGTACATCACCCCGAAAGGAATCTTATACTATTTGGTTATGGCTTTCGGCTTGAAGAACTTCTGGGCGACATACACGAGGATGGTCGTAAAGGTGTTCCGAACCGTGCTGGAAAGGAACATTGAAGCATATGTCGACAACATGATCGTCAAAAGAGTACAAGCAGCTGACCACGCCGACGACTTAGCTAAAATCTTCAAGATCATGAAGGCAATACGGCTGCGTCTGAACCCGAGAAGTGCATGTTCGCTGTCCAAGGTGGGAAATGTTTGGGGTACATGGTCACCTAGAGAGGGATAGAGCCAAACCCCGAGAAAGTGAGGGTAATCCTTAACATGGAATCCCTGAGGTCGGTGAAGGAAGTGCAAATTCTCACTGGACGGCTGGCATCTCTCAGGCATTTCACGTCAAAAGCAACAGAGAAGTTCCTACCTTTCTTCCAGGTTCTGAGGAAGCAAAATGAATTCATATGGACGGATGAGTGCCAGCAAGCATTCAAAGACTTGAAGAAGTATCTGCTCTCTGAACCGCTGTTGAGCAAGCCAAGGAAAGGAAAAACGTTGATATTGTACTTGGGAGTAACGCAGGGCGCGATCACCTCGTGCTGGTTCGCGAGGAAGAAGAAATTTAGAACTTTGTATACTATGTAAGCAAGACCTCGCAGAATGCGGAGCTGCAGTACACCCCACTCGAGAAGACCATTTATGCTATCTACATTACGACGAAAAAATTGAGTCATTATTTTCAAGCACACTCGATTAAAGTCCTGTCAGATCAACCTCTAGGCGCAACACTAAGGACCTCTGAGACGACTCGGATCGTAAAGTGGTCGATGCTTCTCAACCAGTGTGAGGTAGATTTATTTTCGGCCCCGATCATCCATCAAGGGGCAGACACTTACGGATTTCATCGTGGAGTGCATGGAAAGGGAAGTTAGAGAAAAGTAGAGAGATAATGAAGAACTGTGGTGTGCCCGGAGCTGAACTCGCGCAGAAGACTCTGCAACCCTCTCACACGCGTGAGGTCGAGACCCAACATGGTGCCAATCCAGGGAACCAGCCCGTCCACTCGGTTGACGAGAGTGATGAGACAAATCGTCCCCTCCTTCCCGTGACGAGTGTTGTTGGGGCCCCCTTCTTGATCGCCACGGCTGCTCAACTCGCCGAGACACATGCTCCCTTCGTGATTTGTCCGATTTGGTACGTTGCCCTTCATATCTCCCGGAGGATGTCTCGATGTTCACAGGGGTAGTATGGCTCGAAGGATTGTGCACTACCCTCTGGAGCAGCATCAACCTCTGTAAACCCTGAGTTAAATCCTCAAGAGCGTGTGTGACCTCATGGAGTGCCTGCACCCCAACGTCAAGATATGCCGGGTTTATGCGCGGAGCACGACGATGCTCACCTCAGAGCCGATCATGGAAGAATCGCCCATCACGACTGCGGTCCAACGAACACCTCAGGTCCCCAAGGCTCGACAGTTGGTTCCGAAGATCTCCTATCAGCCTCACCACCTCATCACCTGACTTCTCACACGATGGCCATTGGGCACATGATGTCCATCTTCCTCTTCAAAATTTCTACCAACAAAGTGAGGCGATAACTCTCAATGAAAGCACCAATGTTGGTAGAAAATAACTTGAGTAGAGAAATTGACAACATTTTAGTATAATAAAAACAGCATAGTGAATACATGGGGTGATCGGCCTATTTATAGGCATCAAGTCCAATGACTAATGCTACGTGGGCTTGGCCCAATTTAATAACTAATACTGATGCTAACAGACCAGCCGGCCCAATAAATAAATAAATACTCCCGGGCCAATTTCCGCTAGTTGGGCTGTGTCTCAGTTCTGATCAGGCGTAGGCTCGGATATAACGGGCCGACAGTATTGGATCCGGCCCATTATCCCAATTCCAAAACATAGAACCTCTTCTTTGGAAAACTACATGCTTTACAAATCACAATTGGACGTGTTTAACATGTGGCAGATTCCTATAGCCGTATTTGATATGCCAAGTCTTGGGTCATTGACCGGATACAAAGTTGGCAAGAATGAAATATATCGATCTTGAATTTTGAATTTACAAAGTCTTGGGCACAATATAATTAGAGAAAGTGTAACCCAATTTTTTAATCTGAAATCCTTACTTCTTCTTTGGTTGTGCACTGAGAATTTCGGGAACAATTGTATTTCTATCTATCAGACTTGTTTAGTTGTTAGTTTATAACTTTATTACATATAAACCTTAAACTTAAATCATGTTTGAATTCCGAAAACTGTAAATGACACTTCGATTTTTTTTCATTGTACTGTGTCCATGTCCTTTTTCATGTCTTGCTATATTGCGTTCCTGTAGCATACCAATATAGCTATATTGCTATATTGGTCATTTATCTTATCTTAATGTTGGTAACTCTAAATGTACAAGGAATTTTACCATCTGATTGTTTGTAAAGTTTTCCCTCACGGACTATCTGCTGACATATTGGGGTTCTTCTATTGGATGATTATCCCCCCATCTCTAATGGATAATCTAATCCATATAGTGATCTCACCTTTTCTCAAACAAATTTATATCATATTACATACGGAGTACTAAATTATTTCAAGAGTATGATTGCTACTTCTTGTAATGTTGTATAGTATTGCTTCTATTAGGCCTATCTGATTTGTACTTGGTATGTCACCTCTGATTTGTTGAGCATGTACAGATTATTGATGGAAGAATGGTTTTTGTGGAAGTTGCCAAGACCCCTGGATCTGGGGAGAGTTAGCTGGTAGGAGTCATGCTAAGTCAAAACCAGAAACCTCATTTTGGAATGGAGGGAGTGATAATACTTTGACACATGGCAAGTTCATTAAGCTGGGCAATGTTTATCGGATTTCCATTTTTGTGCACTTTAGATATATGTGTGGCTTATGTGTATCTTATCAATGCAGTTTTTGGAAGCGCCAAAAGAAATATAAAATTAGGTGCTTTGTGCCATCCTATACCCCAAAATAAAATCTACAGTAAGATATTTAGAAATAAAAAGAACTAGGACTTTATCCATGGTTGAATGTAAAAGCTAACAATTAACATAAAGTTGATAGATAATGTCTATGTTTACTGGATAAAGTCTGTGCATTTATATCCCATTTAGGAGGTTTGGATTTGATTCTTAGAACTTTTTCTGGTCCTTCAGGGAGCAGAAGTTAGAGTGTTTGGCTGAAAGTGCATAAGTACTTCTGTTACTCTAATTTATTCCTAGAATCAGATTTTTTAGAAGTTGGGGGAGACCAGTTTCCAGAAAACTGATTCTGCTTCTGCTTTAAACAAGAAGTAGAATCAGTGATTCAGTTCCAAACACAGTAACCCTCTAAGGCCCCTCCCCTCCTACACCAATGCTTTGTGCGGTTGTGCCTGACGACTTTACATTCCACCTTTCAAGATCCTACAATGATTTGGGTTTACTAAATTTGATTTGATCAGTTGTTTTGTAATCTGTAGGATTGTGAAGTATACACATGTAGGAATTTTATATTCACTTTCACAATGAGGATATGGAGTGATTATATAGCATTTATAGCATATTAGCATAGCTTGATAGCTACACATGGATGGACTCGGGCGGGGTGGCCCGACCCGGAACCGGCCTGGGGCCGGCACTGTTCCGGCCCGGCCCGACCCGGTGGCCCGGTCAGTGACCGGTCCAGGTAGGCCCGGCCCGTGGGTTTTCCGGTCCGGGCTCGGGTCACCCAAAACAAGGCCCGACCCGGCCGGGCCCGGGCCCGGTTCGGGCCAATTTTTTTTTTTTTGTTTTTTCAATTTTTTTAACTTGACGGGTTGGGCTGGGTATTTTGGGCCTGGTTTGGGGGGTTCGGGGTGGGAGGGGGGTTAATTAGGAAGAGGGAAAAAAAAAATATAATGGGCCTGGCCTGACCCGGACCCGGTGATTACCTGGGCCGGTCCCGGGTCCACCATTTCTGACCCGGCCCGACCCGGCCCCGGCCCGGACCCGAGTCCAACCCTATAGCTACATGCATTTTTAATGCCACAAGTCACACAGTGGATAATTAGATGAAACTTGACGTCGTAATTTATTTACTACCTTCCCATTTTATGTCTTGTTTGAATTTCGCACATTTTATGTGGATGGCATATTTATTTTCAAAGAAATAAATGTTACACTTATTTTGAGACAATCTAAAAAAGAAAAATAAGACATGTCCTCGCATATGTTTTGGACCATAATTTGATCAGTTATAACTTATAAGTAATCTACTTATGCGTAGTACAAGTTTCTCAACTTCTCCCCAAGAAAAAAATATTCGGCATGTTTATCCGCTTCATCCAGAATTACATCAATATTAGTAGATTTAGCCAAATCAATCACTTTCAATGTTATCCAATATGCACAAAAGTACCTATAAAATTATAAAACGTGATTTCTCATTTTAAAAATTTCAAAAAATAAAGTATTGTATACAAAAAAATACACAATTTTAGTGCAGGTTCATACAATAAATTATTCCTACTGTTTTTAATACTCCATCTATCCCATTTAGAGATGGACCCGGGCCGGTCTGGTTCCGGTTCTGGGCCAGGCCCGAGCAGGCTTTTTTTGCAAATCCTTGGGCCCGGAATAGGGATGGACTCGGTTCGGGCCTTGACCCCCGGGCTTTTTTTGCAAATTACCTTATATATATATATATTTTTTGGGCTTTTCCTAGTTAACCCCCAACCCTCCCCCTCACCCCCAAACCAACCCTAACCACCTCAAATGGCCCAAATTACCCAGCCCAACCCAAAAACTTAAAAAAAATTAAAAAAAAAAAAATTGGCCCGGCTCAGGCCTGAACCGGCCGGGCCGGTTCACCTTTTGAAGGGCTCGAGCCCGAACCGAGATCCCACCGGGCCAGGTGCCCCGAACCGGCCAACCAATCGGTTCACCGCGCCGGTCCGGGCCCGCACAGTAGCAGGCCGGTCCGGTTGGCCTGGCCCGAGTCCACCCCTAGCCCGGAACCAGCCCGGGTTGATACCGGGTCCGGGCCTAACCGGGCCAGGCCAGGCCGGGTTCAACGTCTATTTTTTTTTTGCTTTCTTGTTATCCCACGACCCCTCCCCCCTCACCCCCACCCCCAAACCTCCCCAAAACACCCAGCTCTACCCTAGGAAAAGAAAAAAAAATTGAGAAAAAAAATTTACCGGACCCGGCCCGAACCGCCCGGGCCGGTTCGCCCAAAACTGGGCCCGAGCCCGGCCCGCCCAAACAGGCTAAAAGCCCAGAACCGGCCAACCGGTCCTGGTCCGGTCCGGGCCCGCACAGTAGCGGGCCGGTCCAGTTCCGGGCCGGTTCAGCCCGGCCCAATCCATCCCTAATTGCACCCCAAACGGCTAAACCTAATTGCTTGTCTGACTTCAGAAAATTATATTCTATTATATAAAACACGTTAGAAGTATTTCTAGTTTTCCGAAAGAGGGAAAACTTGCATACTTAATTTATGTTTTCCAATTTTTTAAGAAAAACATAACTTTAATGTTAGTAAATTCTCATCACTTTGTAACTGAGCACTATTACATTTATACGGGATCATTTTTAACTAGTTAAAATGATGACAATGTAACGAACACATTTTAGTTATTTTTAAGTAAAAATCACTGAAGACAAATTGAAGTAATATGGATATATGTGGAAAAGTTTCACACAATTATTGAAGCAAAATACTTCGTACAATTTAACCTTTATGTAATATATTCATCAGATCTCTGACCGTAAAAGGGTACAGCTGTCTGAAAGAAGCAATATTAAAAGGTCCGCGAAAATTTTCTGATCTCATACATGATTGAAGATATGGAAACGAGATCCTTATTCAGAGCAGTGCCACCTGCAATTCGCTTCATAGAGTCCGAAAGCCTCGTGTAATAAAGAAGCAGCTGGGTTAAGGCCGCCCTAAGAATGTCCATGCCACAGAGGAAGTTGCTAAAAGAAGTGATTACGTCATTGTGCATCAGCTCTATTGCACCCTTCCATCGGCTTGCAAAGTCTTTGACTATAGGTTCGACCTCAGAGGCTGTTATGGCAGGGGGCCTTTGAGATCCTGAACTTGGTTCCTCGGCTGAGTGAATAATAGTGAGCATGATGAGCTCCCAGTCCAGTCAAATAGATTTAAGATGATTTAAGGGCAACAGCATCTTTTTTAAAAAATACTTACATCCTCTTGTCTTAACAAACTTAATAAGATCACTGAAGTGCTCCAGCAGTAGCTCTTCCTGTAAGCAAATAAAAATAGGCGAGAAATGATTAGTTGAGAACTAGTTATTTCGACCGCACATCACCTGAGCTATGGATAAAGCTGTCTAAAAATTATTTTGCATTGTATAAAGAACATGTCTCGCAAACTGGGCCCATTAGGTAAGGGTCATTTGGCTGAAATGAAATGGTTGAAACTGTGGAACATTCTCAATGGAAAAGTAGGGGCAAGCTGAAAGTGATTTTGATTGAGAAAGTTTCAAATATTCTTAAAAGAGACAGAGTGTTGGGTCTCAATGAGAACATATGATGCATGACAGAAAAAGATGAAAAAGGAGGATTCCAGTGGATGACCTCGAGAGATTTTCTATAAGTTCATGTTTTGATAATCATACTAATAGGTAAAAGAAAACATTAGGAAATGTTGCAATATTGGATTGTATAGCCACTTTTGACACTGCAAAAGTACCACACTTGAAGTTATCAACGCATAAAACATGTTTGAGGCGAGTTGTACTGAATACACTTCCAGTAGTTAAACCATATGCAAGCAGTACATTGTGGTCAAAGAAGAAGCAGGTCTAAAACTATGTATGATGTCAGATCTAAAAGTGGCTCAAATGAGAAAGTGGTGGTTGAATTTGGCTCAGAGGAAGTGCCTAATCATTTTTTCACTTGTCAATGTATATGCTTGGATATCCTCCGTTTTCTTGTAGATAAATACCATTACTTTAGCGAAAATGTATTTCTATGGTATCTTAGAGGAAAATTGTCTTGTACTTGTTTCAGGTTAATGACATAAAATTATTCCACTACACTCTTACCACAAATAGAGCAGTGTTGTTCTTCAGTAAATCCTCAAAATGCTGCTGAAATTTGCTACCCTCTGGACCAGCTTCCTGAAATGGAACGAGATTATACTCATTATAGTAATAACTGCATAAAGAGCCTTGGGAAGTATTCACTGAGAGGGCCTCCATGATGTATGGCGTGTTTAGGTGCTTGGTTGGGAACTTACAACATGACCACATCAGCATATGAGTAAAAGTTGCAACTCCTAAAACATGCCATCACATACAGTTCTAAGAGATTTATAATTTGTTCACAAGTAAACCTAGCTTAAACAACCATACTAACCAGGCACAAACGAAAACAAGCTAACAATTTGTAAATAGCACAAGTAAAAAATGTTACTTCTGTGAAATCCACTGAATAAAAATGCATTTTTTTAAATGCAGGTTATGCAGCCAAATCATTTGATGTTTCACATAAATTTATCTGAATAATGGCAAAAACTGATGTCCCTCAGGAAAGAAAAGCAAAAGAATAAAGGACTGAACAGGATCTGTAATGCTGAATCACAAAAAGTACACAATACTTTATGTTCACAATACTTTTGGAAGGGGAAATAAAGAAAGTGAGTTGCTACCATAAAAAACATGGCAACACTCCATAACATAATTGCTTGAAGCCTTACCTTCAAGACAGATATTGTCATATCGTAGTTGTTTATTAGAAACACTGTCTGCTGCTTTTGTTTAGGGAACAATTTGGCAAGCTTGACTAGCAAATCATCAACAGCCATTCTAAGCCTCTCCATATTGAGTTCAATCTACCAAGATCAGCACATAATACAATATATTTTTAGACCAAATTAATGAGGAAGCATTCACAAATCTTGAAGACTCAGAAGTGTTATGACCAACCTGACCATCTCCGTATTCAACGTTAAGATGAATAAGTGAGGCAGTAAATTCTGCATAACGTCTCATGACATAATGTGGATGAACATCATCCTCCCAGAGAGTTCTGATATTAGCATTTCGCAGGCTATTGAGGTGCGAGTCAAATACCATCTTGAAACGAGGCCATAACGCAATATTGACCTGCCCATAATTATTAAAACCAACTAAACAGATTAAGAATCGACAAGTTTAGCTTGTACAGAAATTGAGTTTGGGAGGACCATTTCTACATTCTGCTCACATAATATGAATAGATGTTAGCAAATGATATTATTTACTACCTCCGTCCCACTAATAATGGGACATGAGGGGGTGGTTTGGTTATTAAGAAAAGTAGGTTTATGTAGTTGATATTGAATTGATAAAGTAAGAATGATTTAGAACCACACAAATTATACCAAATTTGGTATGGAACAATCTTAGTGGAACAGACCAAAAAGGAAAGATGAGACAATTTTAGTGGGACGGAGGGAGTAATATTTTTGAATAAGTCATGAATAAACATGTTTCATTAAATTGATTACTAATTTGGGAGAACTATCAAATAAGCCCTCGAACTTTCATAAAAAGTGCAAATAAGCCCTTTTATAGGAGGCTCTGTCCAGCCGTCACCATTTGGGAGGTTTCCGGTGGCATTTTTTGATGAAGTTTTTTGAGTATCTTCTTCAATAAGTCTAGTTTATTCATACCAAATTTCAACTAAAAATTCAATCGGGAAGGCAGTCAAATGGATTTTTGAAGATAAATGCGCAGTTAGACAGCGCAATATATTTCAGAAAATCATTTGACTGCCTTCTCGATTGAATTTTTAGCTGAAATTTAGTATAGGTAAACTAGACTTAATGAAGAAGATGCTCAAAAAATTTCATCAAAAAATTTCATCAAAAAATTCCACCGGAAACCGCCCCAAATGGCAACAGCCGGACAAAGCATCTTGTAAAAGGGCTTATTTGCACTTTTAATGAAAGTTCGAGGGCTTATTTGATAGTTCTCCCTACTAATTTTAATAAATAAACAAAGAAAATTTTAATGTTGTGGTGGATAAATACTCCATATCTAGTGATAGTTAACTGGTAAGTGGTGATATAAAAAGCTTCAATGTGGGCCCAAAATATTGCAGATTCATACCCGGGCAGTGGGCCCAAATATGCTGGAAAACAAAGTGGCTAAATGAAAACAATTAATTAGTTATTTCTATTATTCTTATTTCAGTTTTAGGCAACTTCCTAATTATACTATTATTCCTATTTCAGTTTTAGGCAACTGCCTAATTATTAATTGCCTTTGGGACTCTTGTATCAGCCTCTATATAAGGGTCATTATTATTATCAATAAAGTACCTTTTGGAAGAATTAATTTTGTGTGTCTTGACTAGGTCGGACATCGATTTAATCCCTACTTAAGATTTCAATTCTTCAGAAATCATAGATTCCTTCCCAGCCAAATACCTTCCCTCTGAATTACAGAAACACTCCCGTCCCTGGACGAGATCATTAACACAGGTTCTTAACATAGGCATGAGCTTACTGAATTCAATCCTGATGTTATTGAGAATCAATTAATCTGGTAGTGGTAGAAACTGAATTGCTGGAGGGGTCTGGAACATATAGCCCGTGCCAGTGTAGTAGCAGGACCAATAGGGGTAATTTCACTGAAAGAATTATAACTACATTCCATGGTACAAGGATGATTTGCAGGCAATAGTGGCTGCTTTTACCATGCTGCTAGGGTTGTAAAGCTAGGAGTCTTAAAATAACACTCTGTCCTAATTCATAACTTTAAGTCTCAATTGCTTTATGCATGAATATTAGGGAAACATATTATATGTAATTAAATTTCTGTTGATGTACTTTTTTACCACAAATAATAAAAATTTGAACATGTTAGCAGTTTTCACAAGTTAGATCGTGAAAAGATTCATGTAAAGGTGGAAAGTGATGCTTAAAAAAGAAAGTGGACATTATTGCAGGAAAAACTAAGGACCGTGAGACTTGTAAAAGGAAACATACAGGAGTAGTATAATATACAACAAATGATAATATGTTAAAATACTGTGTAAAATAAATCATAAAGAGCCTAAAAAAGTAAGTGCCTGGTTTAATTTACTGAAGAAAGTATGGTATCAACTATTATAACTTTGATGTGATTTTTATGGGTATTATACTCAAGGGAAAAGACTAACACGTGTCCTAAATAAAAAGATTTCAAAAAATCTATGCAGAATAACAAGTTTATTATCCAATAAAATATACTACCTCTGTCCCACTAAGATTGGGACAAGAGAAGGTGGCACGATTATTAAGAAAAGTGGGTTTGTGTGGTAGATATTAAATTGATAAAGTAAGAATAAAGTAAAAATCATTTAGAGCCACACAAATTTTACCAAATTTGGTATGGGACAATCTTAGTGGGATTTCCCGAAAAGGTAAAATGGGACAATCTTAGCGGGACGGAGGGAGTAATAGATACAGGTACATCCGGATCCACACTCAAAGAACTGACAGGAAACTGAAGTAAAAGGAGATATATAAGTGACAACCTTATGAGGAATTGCATACCTTATCTAAAAATGAATCCAAGCAAGGAATTCGGCGGCGAGACATTACAAGCTGAAAGAGAAGTATAACAGTTTATAATACAACACAATGCAGTAATCTAAAACCATATGACACTCATGGTATCATTAATAGAGTTATGCTTCAATAGGTAGCTGGGTCTTGACCTGATGCTGGTGAATGATTCGAATCATGAGCATCAGACCAATTGCATCAAATGAATTTGGAAGGATTGAGTTGAAGTGTTCATCAATTACGGCAAAAGGACCTAGTAGTGCAATAAGCTGAATCATGAATCCAGAGATTAATTATGAGATAAATAAATGAATGCGCAATTAAAATGAAAAGTTGACAATTTATCCATCAAGTCACTAGAAACAGTATCAGCTTTCAGAGTAAACTACATTGAAGGGAACCAATCTATCAAATGATAGTTTGAAGAAACAGCAATTCAGATAGATTTGGTATATTTATTTATATAGTTCATGACTCATAATATTTTAGATTAAAAGATATGCATTCTCTTTCGCAATTTTTTCTTACTTCATTCTTATTCATACCTGCAAATATGTCATAAAACATAGACTGTTCCCCAAAGAAATGATCACAGAAAAGGTACCTGTGATGAAAAAGCAAACAATAAGCATAAACTGCATAACAGTATTAAGGAAAAAATCACTCTATATTTGGGTGACTGCTTAAACTCAACATAGAAGAAAAAGAAGAAGTAGAAATCAAGAGTACTCAGAAGAGGCTGTATCCAGAAGCAGTTTGTGCAAGCTCCTAAAGAGAACTTCATAGGGATACTTCTTTGAACTGGCTTCAGCGATGTGTGGGATTAATGGAGGTTCCTCAATTTCCTGGAGATAAGATGCATTACAAAAACATCAGCAGAACTTTATTCCAAGCCATGGTTATAAAGAGAAACTATGACAATTCATAGGGAGATCATAAGAACACTTTGTTTCATCTAAAGATCATAAGTTCAGCAGTAGCTCAATACATGAAGGCAAGAACTGACAGAAGCTCACCTAACTGTCAATAGTTTCTAGAAGTGGAAAATTGTTTGCCGTAAATGGAATTTATTACGATGAGTCTTCATCAGTTGCTATTTGAAACCAATCAAACCATCGACTGAAAAGGTTTTAAAAAGCTCTAATCAGCTTTGGGGCGTTTTTCTTTAGCGTCACAAGGCGCAAGACTCAAGGTGTGTGTGTGTGTTTGTGTATATATATATATATATATTAACAGAAGAAGAAGAAGATAAAAGATGAAAGTATTTCAGATTAATCACAACAATGAACTGAGTACAAGTATTTATACAGTTGGTTATAAGTCTAACTGACTCCATAACAACCGGGTCCCCATCTAGTATACTGTTTAGGATAATCCTTCTAGTCTATTACATGATATGTATCTAACATTCCCCCCTCAAAATTAGGGTGATTGGTTTGACAACTCAATCAAAATAAGTTTTGTTTTTAAATCAAGAAATCTGGAACTGGAGAGTGGCTTGGTCAGTATGTCTGCAATTTGATGAAGAGAGGGAATATGATAGACTTGGAGTTGCTTGAGCAGAACTTTTTCTCTGACAAAGAAAAGATCAATTTTCATGTGCTTGATCCTGGAATGCAAAACAGGATTGTGAGACAGTTGAACAGCACTGAGGTTATCACAGTATACTCTGGGAGTAGAAAAGGGGACTTGAAGTTCTTTTAGTAGAAATTGGATCCATAAGAGTTCTGCAGTGGTGTCTGCCAGACTCCTATACTCTGCTTCTGTTGAAGATCTTGCAACCCTAAGTTGTTTTCTTGACCACCAGGAAATGATGTTGGTTCCAAGAAGTATGCATGAGCCAGAAGTAGACTTTCTGTCATTGGGATCAGATGCCCAGTCAGCATCACAGTAGGCTGATATTGGTAGAGGTATAGAAGACAAGGAAATAGGTCTGATGACAATTCCATGATTTGCACTTCCAGAGAGATATCTGAGGATGTGTTTCACTGCATTCCAGTGCTCCTGCAGTGGTTCTGCCATGAACTGGCACACTTTGTTGACAGCATAGCAGATATCTGGCCTAGTCAAAGTTGCATACTGTAACATTCCAACAATGGATCTATACTGGGAAGGATTTGAGTGGTAATCACTACCTTGTTTCTGCAGTTTGCAAGTGCTCACCATAGGTGTCATAACTCCCTTAGATTCAAGCATGCCGGCTTGATTTAGAACATCTCTGATGTACTTAGCCTGTGATAGGTGAAGACTGCCATCTGGGAGCTTGTGTGCCTCTATTCCAAGAAAGAAATCAAGCTCTCCCAAGTGTTTTAGAGAAAATGAGGAATGGAGTTTGTGAATGAGTTGAGTTATGGCTGCTGAATTGTTTCCTGTGACCAGGATATCATCAACATAGATAAGAATGTAAATTTGGACTGTGGAGGATAGATAGATGAGTAGGGAAGGATCAGATTTGCTTTGTTTAAAACCAGTAGCATAAAGAACTGAGGTTAGTTTTTGAAACCAAGCTCTAGGAGCTTGTTTTAAGCCATATAGTGATTTGTGAAGTTTACAGACCAGAGATGTGTCTTGAACTTCAAAACCTGGAGGTTGAACCATGTACACTTCCTCTTCTAGTTCACCATTCAAGAAAGCATTGTTAACATCTAACTGCTGGATGGACCAATTGTGTGAAATAGCAATGGTAAGTAAGATTCTGATAGTGATAGGCTTCACAACTGGAGAAAATGTTTCCCCAAAATCAAAACCAAACTTTTGATGAAAGCCTTTAGCCACCAATCTGGCCTTGAACTTATTTAGAGAGCCATCAGGGTTTTCTTTGACTCTGTAAATCCACTTGCATCCAATAGCATGCTTATCTGGTGGAAGAGAAACAAGAGTCCAGGTTTTATTAGCAATCAAAGCATTATATTCAGTATTCATGGCTTCAAACCACTGTGGAGAAGAGAGAGCCTGTTTAACTGATTTAGGCTCAATATGAGCCAACAGTAAGGTAGGATGAAGTCTTGGTTTTACTATGCCTGACTTTGCCCTTGTCCTCATGGGATGAGTATTGACAATAGGAACTGAAGGAGGTGGAGTAGTTTGGTGAAAGGAATCAGATGAAGAAGAATGAGGGTTAGGTGAGGAGTGTG
The DNA here is from genome assembly GCA_945859875.1 of Cuscuta europaea. Lineage (NCBI taxonomy): Eukaryota > Viridiplantae > Streptophyta > Magnoliopsida > Solanales > Convolvulaceae > Cuscuta > Cuscuta europaea. The sequence continues at coordinate 8,782,831 of CAMAPE010000006.1, forward strand.
ATTGATGAGATGTGTTAGGAGGATATTCATGAGATGAGGATTGTGATTCATGAGAGGAAGATTGACTTTGAGTATTATTAGAGAGAGATGGATGGTGTTCATGAGATGTGTTTGAAGGGTGGTTTTGAGAAGATACAGAGTCAGCACTGGAGGATTCAGATTCAGAGAAGCTGGGAGGTTACGTCCACAACTAATCAATCTGCAAGTGAAAATACTCCAGACAATGCTTCGATTCAACTTGCTCAGTTTAACAACCATGAAAACCCTAACTCTTATCGAGGAAGAGGTCGTGGAGGTTTCAACCGAGGTAGAGGAGGAAGATCTGGAGGTCGCTATTCAGTCACATGTCAAGTTTGTGGAAAACCAGGTCACCATGCATTGATATGCTATCACCGCTACAATCCAGCCTACACAGCTTCAAATTCCACTCCCTCAAATTCCTATAGCCAACATTCTACCTTTCCCAATCCTAATCCTCAACCACCATATCCTAATAACTTTCCACAAAGATCTAACTATCCTCAGTCACAGTTTCCTCAGCCACAATTCAACTGGGATCAGATGAGCTACATTAGCAGACAATAGATTTGTTTGAGACGATTCACGAAGTTTCTGCAATCGTACCTCTTTGGCAGACAAAAGAGATTCGACTTCCGACACAGTAGGAGGATCGAGAATGCTACGAGAGGAAATAGATGATGCTAGAGATTCATATTCCTCCGGTAAACCTTCTAAAATCACATTGATGTGTTCCTTAGATGTTATCGGTTCGCCAATAGAGAGGAGATTATCAGCGATGGTTTGGATCCGTAGAAGGTACTCAGAAATGGTACGTTCACCTTTGGCAGTAGTATACAGTTCTGATTTCAACTGTCTGGCCTTCGCAACTATACTTGCTCTGAAGAACGTGTTGATCTCATTCCAGAGTTCGTATGAATGACTGCAATGGATCACTCGTGCATGAAGCGATTCAGACAAGGATGCAAGCAACCACGAGAAGAGCATTTGGTCTTGTTGTTCCCAGGTAAGATACAATTCATTTACGTTTCCAGCTTCTTCATCAGCACTGGAGAGAAATTGCTTCGGAATTTCTGGTTTGATGATAAACCGAAGGAGTTTGTGCGCACGAACGATTGATTCAACGTGATGCTTCCAAAAGATGAAATTATTAGCATCAAGCTTGATCGGAAGTTGATGTGCGAAAGTAACGATGGAGGAAGAATTTGTGGAGGTAACAGAATCTGAGTTAGAGGACGCCATTATTGGATCGATCTAGAGCATGAGCTCTGATACCATAACAGAAGAAGAAGAAGATAAAAGATGAAAGTATTTCAGATTAATCACAACAATGAACTGAGTACAAGTATTTATACAGTTGGTTATAAGTCTAACTGACTCCATAACAACCGGGTCCCCATCTAGTATACTGTTTAGGATCATCCTTCTAGTCTATTACATGATATGTATCTAACATATATATATATATATATATATATATATATATTCCCTTCTTCCCAAAAAGAGTGCCGTTTGGCCAATGTACACCATTTTAATTTTGGCCAGGTACAACTCTTAGAGTCATGGAAACCTACATAAATCTTTTAAAAGTTTTTAATGGTTTGTCTAAGCTTATTGTGTTTGACTTGTTAGAAACTCTTTTTTGCAAATTACATGAAAAATTAGTTTATCTAATAAAACTGTTTTGGGATAAAGGTTTTGAAACAAAACTACTTTTAGGGATGGGGAAGTGAGGCTTATGAAATTCATATAACTCCTTTTAAGTATTTCAAAACCACAGCCAAATATCTTAATGACTTAGTAATTCATAATAAGAATTGTGATTGCATGATTGCATTCTAAGATGTACAAACATAATTAATCAAATGTTTGAGTAGCACTTCTCTACAAAAGGAAAGCCGAACAATCGAGTATAGAAAAAGCGGTCAAGTAGTGTAGAGAAAGCAATGCATCGGATGAAACAAATGCAGTCGGTAGAAAAAATAGCTAGAGTTGTATGGTTTTCAGTGGGTTGAATTTTTTTAAACTCATAAAAGCATCCCAAGTCTTAATACAAAAAGCAAATCTTAAAACGCCTAAACTACGTATAAAAGAGCCATTTATGCACGTAATTAATGGTTCATCTTTGCCTAATAGTAAAGGAGGAAGCCTTGGTCACCTCATGACCTCACGAGGTGTACATTGAGACCTCAGTGAGGGTAAGCTAATGTGTGACGAAGAAAGCAGAAGCCTCAAACAATTTTTCTACATTCCCATGTTACAAGCAACATAGAACCACAATTACCTAAAATAGTTATTCCAGACAACTATCAGAATACTACAAGACTTTCGTCAATATATACATTCTCTATAATAGTACTATAAAATCTCGTGTAGACTAATCATTCCATTAGATCTTACTTGTTTAAAGAGTTATGATCATGTATTTGATGTATACATTCTAAGAAATCCAAGTAATGAAGAAACCCATAAGAAAACTCAGTCAATATAGTCTATGAAATTTTCAGATAGCTGCACCACACAGCTAAAGTTGATCTATCACAATAAAAGAACACACAGCAGTCAAGCTAAAAACATCATATTTAAGGTAGACAAAAAAAACAAAAGAAATTTGCATTGATCTAATCGTAAAAAATCAAGCATTTCCAGTGTCGTCAAAAATAGGAGTAAGACCTTGAGAATGTTCATAAAAGTAAGAAACCATGCATTTCCTATACTAACCACAAGAGACTAGGAGAGTAAGACCTTGAGAATGTTGATTCTTTCCCCCAAAGCAAACACTGCAGACCGATTCTTTAATGGCTCTCTCCCTCTGGAGAAAAGGCCACTGCTTCTTGTCTCAACACCTATTAGATCACTAGACGTTGCTATATCCAGTTGCAGTTTCTCTAGTGCTTGGATATAAGCACGGAACTGTGCACTTAAAACCTGAATTTTAATAACAGATGCATCAGTAACCATGTATGAACTATGAAGCCAATGAAAGGTGTGTGTGTGGCATGCCATGGATACTCAACCTAACTATCCATTATCCTTGCTGCACTCAGATAGTAATACGGAACTTTTCAATCCTCCCTACACTAGTAAGGATACTTGTAGTACAATCCTCCCTGCACTAATACGGACACTTGCAGTACAACCTTCCCTACACCAATACGGACACTTGTAGAGTTGTAGTGATAGGATTCTCTTATTTTTAGAATATATTTGTATGATTTTCAAGCATACAAAAAAAATCTAACGTAAGAGAACCACAGTCCTAGTTTTAGAAGTAATATGGTCTTATTGATTCCCGTTCATATTGGGTTATGTCCGCTATTTCTCTATATAAGCATTGTAATAGTCTTTAGAGATATTTTAAAAAAAACTATAAATTGTGTCTAGAGGTATTGTTCAACAATGTGCTATGGAAAGAAAAGACCAAGGTGCTACATAAAGCTTTTCTTAGACACATGCCAATAGAAGAGTGGGAGGAATAAAGCTGATATCAGATAAATCCATTAAGCGAAAAGCCAAGTACAAATTGATGTTGGTCAAAACAAATTTTGATATATCGCTCAATGAGTTAACCTTGTTCATTGTGTCAATATAAGCTCCTCGAACCTCAAGATACACCTCCTTTCCATGCTCCTTGAGAAAGGATATAATAAACCTGTGCGATTGATTCTGTGAGTACATCAACTAACATGTTATTCAAACTTAACAGTGAGAAGAATCATGACAAACCAAAAAGGGAAAGTAGGAAACATCTCCTGAATTGGTATTCATAGAGCATCTCCATTCATGCTTTTCAAATAAACTATTTTTTGGGGTGGCAACTCAGGGGCGTATCTAAAGGCGGGAGCAGGGGGTCAATTTCCCCCTCAATCCTCACTCAACCCACTCAACCCGAATATATATTTATAAAAAATATACACATATGTTTATGTACACATATGTTTGTTTGAAGTATCAAAATCTGTTGATAGTGCAGTGGGTACAGTGCCACTTGTTATCTAATCAGGCAAAGGTTTGAATCCTTGCTGCCTTTTTATAGGGTTTTTTTAATTTTTGTCCTTTTTAAAACTTCTAACAACTTACGAAATATAAATGGCCATGAGTAGTATAAATTGTGTGACTGATATTTATATTAAGAATTTACAATTACATCAACTACAAAGCTCTATATCTTTAAAGAAACGTGAAGATAATTTTTGGACGAAACATAAAAATGAAGTATGATACCATTATGTTGATTTAGAATATCAACATAAAAATGAGTAGTACATTACTTATAGTTAATTTTAGAATATAGTATTCACAATGTAATCATTCAATAGATACTATAATAGGTTAGAGTGTTGCCCAATATTGTAACTGACTATTTATGAAATGTGTATTATAGTAATATCATAGTGCAAGTTTGACCCCCCCCCCCCCCCCCCATTTAAACTTCTGCATATGCCACTGTCCCCACTGTCATGTCATTGCCACATAAAAAGGCATAAATAATCTCAAAACTCAATAACTTTTTGTCCACCATCATACTTGAGCAATCAGGTTTTTGAGGTATTTGTGTTCAACATTTTTAAATTTCAAAATCCAAGGGAGGATTGGAATATTGATAACAGATTGTCTTTTCAAATAACCTTCCTGATAATCTCACCTCTCAATCATGATCCTTTAAAAAATCTGTCACATCATTTTGAAATTGGTTATTTTGAAACTGACCAGAGTAAGAACTAAGAAGTATACGCAGAATCTCCGACAGTTAGATTGTTGTACAGTTCTAGGCTCACAGAAGGTTGTTATTTGGACACAAGTAATGTTTTGTGCAAACAAATGAATAAAAATACTCTTCATACTTGCTGAAACCCTGCATATAACTTAAAATCCCATGAGCAAACACTACTACAAGTTCATTAACAGCTGGGCTTTAGTTGTTTCTTATTGCAATAGAACAATATGGCTGATGTATTAGGAAGCAATACACTACAAGTCTACAACAGAAGCATGTATACTGCAAACAGGGAACTGTGACTAGCTGTAAATGAAAACATGAAAGAAACAACTCACTTGTATTTCAAAAGAACACTCTGTTGAAGGATCTGTATATTTGTTTTTGGTTTCCTCAATGCATATAATTTCTGAACCATGAAGTCAAACACCTTGGAAAGACAAGAATATGAATGTAACAATTTAGAATGCAGATCAATAGTGTTTTGCCAGATGAACCAAAGAATTTTAAATTCCTCATAATTAAAATCACAAATCTAACCCCACTTGATGCATTGAACATTGTTAAAATATAATGCAAATATGCAATAGCTTGCATTCATTTTAAATGATTACATTACATAATCCACTGACCCCAAAATCTTTTAAGACTACGGCTTGGATATTGTTGTTGCTGGTAACATTACATAATCTAAAAATCTTTTTTCCCCCAACTCTTACAACACTTTGAGCATCATGACTGAGGAAGCATTCATCTTCATAATAGTACTTCTAACAAGATTAATGGGCAAAAGGTGTTGTCACAATAGTTCTTAAACGCACACATGGACAGAAAACCTCTGATTTCCCCTTTTGGTTAAGATAATTCAGCACACAAATTATAGACATGTTGGAAAGAGCTTATTTGAGAGCTAAAGTTAATTTTAATCCATGATTAAGTGGATTAATATCTCTGTTTGGTGATATAAATTGTAGCTTAAAATAACACTATGTCCATCATTTTTTATCAATTAACGACTTCTGAATTTTTTGTAAAGTACAACTGTCATAACCATACTTATATTTGTTAACCTTGTTTATTGGTTTAGCTGACGTTTTCATGTGTAATGTGTCTGTGACACGAACTTTAGCAATTCTTTGACAAATTATATGAAACTTAGCTTTGACAAATTCGTGTTTGAAAACTTGACGCTTTTTTAGACGGATGGAGAGAGTATAATTCAAATTCTGTCTTCTATAACTTTAATGAAAACCTCGTATTTTTACTTGTTTTCACTAATAACCCTATTATATTTTATTTCTCACTAAATCATAAATGTTATTTCATCATTTTATTTCAATAGCTTATGCAACAACCTATTTACCAAACACTCACTCATAGTAACAGCTTTCAACTTTGAACTTTTCGCTAGTCACTCTTAGCTTTTCAACTTTGATCTTTTTTTACGTTGAAGTAACCTTTCATCTTGATGTGCCAAATACAGTCATGTCTTCTGAAGTCTAATACTCTAAAATGGTCACAATATCAGTAAATCACACATGCACCATTGACAACTAAGAAATCCTTAAATTTCATCTCAAAAGCTTGATGTTGTACCTTCCAAAGGAGGCAAACTGACTAAACAAAAGTGAAAATAAGCTTGTTCAGGTCAGTGCATCAAATCAGTGTCTTCTAAGGCTGTTCCTTGCCAATTCTTAGTAGCAAGATTTGAGGTTGTAAAGATACCTCATAGCATGCAAAAATGAAAATACCTTTGATACTGCCTTCTGTCTTAGCTTTTCAAGTTCAGGTTGAACATCTTTTAGGGCTTGTGATGTTTTAACCATCGGGTCTACTTCAACGAACTTCAGTTTTTTACTCAAAATCTCCAAAGTTCTAATATATTCATCATTAACCTAAAGATGAAGCAATCATTACTTTTGCACAAATTAAATAGCAATAAAGCATCAGAGAAACATCAATATAGCAATCAAAGAGTGACTCAGTGAATAATCAATCTGGTAGTGTAACATTTTTGCAGCCATAGACCACTTCTGCAATATAACTCTCTCTAGTTTATCTATTGCCTATTGCTATTGTATGACCATTCAGTGCATACTCATAACTACCTTGTGACAAAGCACTTAGCTATAAAACAACTGTTTTTCAGCTCGGTACATTTTAATACTAAATGTCTAATAAAAAATCTCTCAACCATATTCATGTTTACACATTAACTTCACAAGGATTACAATATTTTCTAAGTGCACAATGACATATTAATCCTTCTCGGACTGTGGTGCACCAAGCACCTCAGGCTCATACATCTCTCTCGTGAATGTGATAACTGATAACTTCCGTAATGCCTTCCTGTTGTCATCTCCAAGGAAATTTTGTTAATCTAACTTGAGTTCACATGTCATATATGAATGGAGGAAGAATAACATAGATTTTACAATTATGTTGTATGATTATGCAAAGATAAACATGATTCTATAAACTCGAGAAAACATCAATCCATAGTAATAACTTGTGTTACATTGTGAACAGGGCTGCCAAACTCTGGCGACCCATGGTGGCTGCAGTTAGGTGTGAATGACAGCGCCAACAGATGTGGTCTGGCCTGCAACGAAATAGGTGGTTTGACCAACCAGCAAAGGAGGTGGTCTTGATGGATGAGGTATTGATGGTCCCAGCGACACAGAATGTGGGGGCCAGTGGTGACATTGGAGTTGATTCAACCAATGGTTGCGACAGTGGTGGTCTGACCAGTGGTGTTGGAGGTCTGGCAGCACTAGAGTCAGGCGTTTGGCCATTGAAAACGGAGATCTGTATAAGTGTTAGTTTAAGAGGTGATCCTATCAATGGCAGCAACAATACACGTATGGTTGGTGGAGTCAAGAGTAAACCAGCCAACAAGAATGGAGGTTCACTACAGTCGACAGCAATCATCAGCTAGCGGTGGCAACCAACTGTTGGTGGTTAAATGGACCAGTTGTGTATATATGGGGCTGGTGATATAGCATTATTTAAGAAAGACACAAAAGGATGAGAACTTAGTACTCAGCAACACTTTGTGTGGTCAATATGAGTAATTACTTTACTCATCTATATTACTTTACCTGCAATAATAACCTGACTGTGTACTAAGTTACAATGTAAATAACTAAATATATCCTAGAAGAGTACGAATAACTCCTAAGATTAGGTAACTGGGAAAATTCTTGTTGACATAACTTAAGATGATCAAACTCCTAATGAATAACTGAAGGCAATTAGCAGGTTACACATGCGTTGCTAACAAACTGCAACAACAATTATTTTACACAAGTGGTAAAAGAGTAGTGATAAAGAAGAGACAGATAGGATGATAGACACTGGCAAATCCGACTCTCAACACAGTAGATTCAATAGCAATTATGGAGAAACAAGATCAGAGAAAGTTTATTGATGTAAGGAAGAAGTACAGAACGTATACAAGTATTGGACGATTCGAGATGCCCAGTCTCCAAAGTCTATTCCCAACTTAATACTTACCTACCTTATTTCCTCCCTTCCCCTTCTATTTATACTACTACAAGTACACTTTCTATTATTATTATTATTATTATTTCTATTATTAGCCTACTAAGCCAAATTCCTATCAATACTCCCCCCCCCCCCCTAAACAACCACCTTGTCCTCAAAGTGGGTGATAGTAATCGGCCATGATCTTCCACTTCCACTTCATTCTTGTACCTCTCCCCTCCCAGTACTTGACTGATTCCGGGACTAGGAATTTCAATACCAAATCGTTTGATATTACAGACATTTCCCCAGCAGAAGATGTATCTAATGAAGGTTCATTCGCTTCAGTAACTTTCAAGCACTCAATCACAACACATGTTTCTGTACTAGATGCAAACTTTTCTTTGTACCTTTCAGCTTCTTCCTCTTTCCATTCTTGGCCTACCTCATATGAAAAAGAAGGCATAAAAGTTTTTAACAAGCAAGCAAGGAGATCCACTATACCAGCAGGAGTTCTCTTAAGTATGGAACAGGAATTCCTATCTTCAATGTAAGAATTCCACAGTTGATTTTCTTGCAGAAATTCAAGATACCATTCAACCCCTTCAACTTTCAACGCTGCAGCAGTTCTCATAACTATGGAACATGAAAGCCTATCTTCCATATAAAGCTTGCAAAAGTGGTCTGCTTGCATGCAATCATTTCTTTCATCCAAAAAAGACCTGGTCATTGTTAATCCTTTCTGTTCAGACAACCTTATCGGTCTTGTTGTACTGCAGTTGACTCGTCTTGATGTAGGAATAGAACTGACCTCTCTGCACTTAACAACTTGCTCAACATGATACCTTGAGTTTATTTCAGAGCTAGGATCTACTCCAAACTCAGACCATGGACCCAAACCTTGCCCTCCATTGTAGATTCGAACAAAGCAACCCTGGTTTTCAATCTTCATCCCTCCCTGTTTCATTACCCTAGCAATTTCAGCAGCCTTTCTGGCATCAATAGTGGTTTCTGAGCCAGCATAAACTGCTGCAGATTCTTTCTTTTCATCAGATTGCCATTCTGATAGTGGCCTCTTGTCAACCAACACCTTAAAATTCTCAAAGTAGCGACCTAACTGTTGGTTTGGAATTTCCAGAACCTCAACAGCTTTATCCCCAGAACCTATACACGTCTCATGATCTGCATACTTCTTCAGAATGTTCCCCTCACCTATTTTCTCACTTTCCTCATCAATTGACCTCAACTCGATATTCGTTATAGCAGGATTTGTCTTGTAAAACTTCAACCAACAGAAATGGTGCCCAACAGCGCTGCCATACGAATTCAGATTCTCTAACCGCCAAAGTCCCAAGTCTTGGAAGTTTTCTTCTTTCCCATCCCCTATAAGAGAGCCAATAGCTCTTGCAGCAACAGAACGATCTTCAGGGATCATATCCTGATGAACTTCAGGCAGAATGAACATGAACGTATTGGTTTCCCGAACGTATTGGAACTGAGCTTTACCTGTCCCCAACTGCTCAATCTTCCCTTTGCTAATAGCTCTTACTTCAGGATATAACCCAAGCCCTTGGGTTTCAGTTGCTTCACTCTTTGAAATTGTAGCATCTGACATGTATTTCCTTCTAGCTTCTAAGTTATTTGATGAATCAATATTTTCTGCTCCTTTCAGAATTTCCTCTTTTGTCTCCAATTGTTGAACTGAAAGTGCAGACGGCTTTGACTCAACGTTTGTTTCCAGCTGTGGGCCTCCTGAAGATCCTTTTCCTTTTTGCGCCTGGAGTTATGGCTTCTGAAACGGCTGATTCCTTTAGGAACGTTGAAACTAGTGCATTAGGAGACGCTGATTGGGCTGAAATAGTTCGTGACTGCGATAAGGAAGCCTGTGAACAGAGAGAACTGGTTCTCATCTGCGAACTGGGAGAAGATATTGGCCAGTATACCTGCGAACTGGTAGAAATTGTTTGCGATGGTGATGAAATCTGCTGACTAATGTGAGAAATGGTTTGCGACAAAGCCGGGGAACTGGAGAAAGTTGCTTGTGACTTAGAGGAAACCCGTGAATTGAAACCTCCTGTCAATCTCGTTTCACTTGGAGGAGAAGAAGTTCGCGACTGTGATTGCGAAGACTTCTGCGCACGCAACAAGGTCTGCGAATTAGGCAAAACTGTTCGCGATGACGAGCTGGGAACTTCTATGTGCAACTTGGGAAAATTAGTTCGTATCTGCGAACTGAAGGACGTTGTTGACGAAGACTTCTGAGATGTTGTTGAAGGTCACGTATGATGACGAGGATGGGATCGCGATTTTTCTCTCTCGCGAAGTTCATCGCTCAGCGCATCCATCTTTACTGCTATTTTTTCCATCATCGTTTTCATCTGTAGCAACGTTTCCTCAGTTGCGATCCTGCTGCGCTTCATTTCTTCCCTTAGATTCTCCATTTTGGCTCTGGTTCGAACCATTCAGAACGAGAAAAAATCCGGTGATACTACAGCAATTCCGATCACCAGAACAGTTGCTCTGATACCAATGATAGACATTGGAAAAACCGACTCTCAACACAGTAGATTCAATAGCAATTATGGAGAAACAAGATCAGAGAAAGTTTGTTGATGTAAGGAAGAAGTACAGAACGTATACAAGTATTGGACGATTCGAGATGCCCAGTCTCCAAAGTCTATTTCCAACTTAATACTTGCCTACCTTATTTCCTCCCTTCCCCTTCTATTTATACTACTACAAGTACACTTTCTATTATTATTATTATTATTATTTCTATTATTAGCCTACTAAGCCAGATTCCTATCATAGGAGAAGAAAGAACAACTTAAGAGGTGGTGCAAAATCCAAATACCACAGCAGCAGGTGACTATTACTTTACATACATTCGTCTGTATAGTGTATAAAGCAACTAAACATAAAAAAGCATCAACTACAATCAAATATGAAAAAATAACTGAATGAAGATTCTTGGGACAAAATAGCTGCCATTAGAAAAGTTATTTCATAAAACTGAGCTTCAAAAAACTGCCCACATTAAAACTTGCAATAACTAAAACAAAATTCCCCTCTGAAGAATAAAAACATAATTCACCACACAGTTAAACTAAGCACACAGCATTTAATCTAACATGCATACACCATATTCTCCTCTTATTATCAAGACTGTTTCAATTGAACAGTTGAATATAACTGCAGATGTAGTTTTCCATCTACCTGTATAAACAGATAGATGTCTTCTCTAATAGTGTTCTGCTGCAGCCACACCAATGCATTAAAAAGTTTACACAAGTTTTTATGAACCCATAAATACCTCTCCATCAGTAACAATGTCTATCATCCTTGGTGGAACAATAATATCTTCAACAAATTTTGACAGTTTTGACTCCGCCACCTGCAAGAGAAAAATATCCCACCTTCTACTAAGCATCCAAAACAAAACGAAAATAAGGTAAAAACACATAGGAAGACTGTCTGAAACTACTTATTTTAAAACTCAGCAAAAAAAGACAGAATGAAATGAATAAATTATTATTACATAATAAATAAATAAATAAACAGAAGATGGTGGGAAAAATATCCCGTACCAATACATGAATTAAAATGCACATGGAATATGCCTATAGAGTGAACATTTCTTGTTTCATTCACCTTGTAAATGCTTACCATTTCTAATTTCTAATACTACATTCAAGGAGCTGGTTTTTAATAAAGTATCCAATTACCAGGCAGTGATATGCAGCACTGTATAGCGCATCAAAATAACAAGTTACAATAGAAGTTGGAACTAAGCAGCAACATTGAAGAAAAAATGTTTTAGCTGGGTGAAAGGATCAAAACTGCAATTTGGATTATATTCCATCCACTCAAAGCAGTCACACACTCACACTGGTTATTTTTAATGTTCACCTTCTCTGCCTTTCATCTTGACATACAACAAAGTTATAAAACTGTCAAATGGGGCCTCCTATGTCCTATCTCCAAAATGCAATTAGGACCTTGTGCCCAACAAACACCTAACTGGACACACAAATGCATAAAAAACACCCAACAACAACATTTACAACAACATCATTATCCCAGTGCTGCAAAGGCTCCAACCTACGGTGGGGTAAGGGGGGATCAGATGTACTCAGCCTTATCCATGTACTAAAGCACAAAGAGACTGTTTCCGGATGACCCATGATAAACTCATCAAAAAATACCCAATTAGCATTTTTAGCGAGTCACTCCCCGAAACACCCAATTATTTAATATTTTATTTCTTCTCCCTTTATTTTATATTCTCTTTTCTTTTATTTCTTTTTCTTTTCCCCTCTTAGTCTCTTTTCTTTCCTCTTTTATTTATCTCTTTTCGAAATGACACAATCCAAAAGAATTTTTTCATCCTCCCGTGTGAAGCTACATAATACAGATGGAGAGCCTTGCTTGGTACGTGGAATGGGTAGAGGAGCTGCTTTAGGGAAGGTGGCAGTGCGGGATGGAGTGGAAGGCAGTGATGCTGGATGCGGTAGAAGGCAGCAGAGCTGGATGTGGTGGAAGGCGGCAGTAGTGAATGCTGCAGAGGACGAGAGCTCTATATGCATTGGAACTTGGAAGCAACGACACTGGGTGTGGCAAAGATGCTGAAGAAGGCGATAGAGTAGTATGGGAAGAAGGGGGAAGAGGGAAATGAAAAGAAAGAATACAAAATGAAAGAAAAGAAAGAAAATAGAGAGTGAATAGAATAAATTATGATGAGTTGGCATGGATATTAGAATAATGTGATGGTGAATTGCCAACAATGTGGAGCTGCCAAGCTGCTGTGGCAAAGGGAACCTTGAAACTGAAACATGAAGGTAACCTGGTGAGTGGCGAGGTGATTTTGCGTATTTTTCATTAGTTCGTGTGTGCTGTTATTAATTTTATGGTAAGGGAGCTTAATTGCCAGATTAGAGATAGGAGGGCCAAGTTGACAATTTTCTCATACAACCCATTTACACAGCTAATGAGTTAACCCATATATAGGGAGATTAACCTCTCGCCACATTTATGAAATCAACTATTAAAGATATACTAGAGCAGCTGAATGATATATCAGTACTAAAGTAAATTCAGCTATTAACTATGGAAGCATTACCTTGCGATTCTTCAGCCTCAGTCCCATATCCATAGACTTCTCTTGAAGGATTTTTATATCTGAGCTTATAGAGCCTATTTCTGTCTGTAAAATGAAAATAAACTTGACAATTATTGTGAATTGTGATAGTTCCAAATGTTATGTATTATATTACTAAATGGTGGCTGAAGATGAACAATGCAAGCAGGCATAGGAAAATCATAAATGGTGACTGAGACCATCTTCTGTTACTGTTAGATTTACACAAGTAAAGAATTATTTCATTCCATGAGACTGAACCTATGGACTCAATTTTCAATTCATCAAGAATTGAGATGATTATAGCTTATAAATTTCGGAAGTATTCTTCAAGTCAATGGTTGAATATGTAGGTTTCTACTTTTAGTACTAACAAAAATAGATAAAAGTAAAGTTGAAGGGCCACTTTTCTACAACTGGAAACACTTAAAACACGATTTTCATCAATCTTAACTTAGCGAAGGAGAGACAAAATACCTGAAACCCACTAAGCAGCGCTTCCATTTGTGAAAGAATTATATCACAGTCATGAATTTGATCATGAAGTGAGACTAGATTGTCGCTTTCTTTTATGTAATCCTGTTGGTTTTACAAATAAGCCCATCAAATAATGTAAAGCAGTCACAGAAGAGTGAGAAGACCTTCATATGATACTCATCAAAGCAAATATATCAATGAATACTGATTTACTATAGGGCAGAGGTCAAAATTTGGGTGAAATCCCGACCTAAATAAGAAGTCATGACAAGTGCAGATAGTGAAAAGATGAAGAAATACAATCATGTCAAGAAATACAAAACTTCAACAGCTTGTCAGCTACAACGCTGTGCAGTTCTAAAACCCCAAAAACAAGTGCAATGCACAAGATTTTAACAAACCTGGATTGAGTCTAGTTCAACCTGCCGTAAATTGTTTTCAACTCCCTTTGTATATTCCCTTAATTTCATGCCTTCAGATAGTATATTTGCAACTACCTTCAAATGTATACAACAGGACATTTTTCCAACATTAGGATTATAAAAGTACTTAGAAATGCAAATGAAAGACCAGGACCAAAATGGAACCGAATTGATACACTAGAAACTACTTACATCATCATTTTTACACTCTTCTAGCTCTTCCTCTAACCCCTCGAGTGATATATCCTCACTACACATCATGTTCAAAAAAATGCTAATCCGTGGGAAGCTTAGACAACCCAAACTTTGGGATATATCGTTCGTCAGACCAGAGGCACTACACTATACACCTTGGACACTCCACTTAGAGTATGTTCTACCTAATAGGGATTAAAAGTCCGTGGCACGGCCGGGATACGTCCGGACGGAGATGCGGGGCAGAGCTTGGACTGGAGTTATTTCCGGCAGCAACGAGACTTTGAGCAGTGAAGAAGCTGGGTCAAATGCATAAGACGAGTATAAGGGCGTTTGGTTTGAGAGGATAGATGGAGCCGACGGAAGGCCACATTAGGGGTGAGATACGCCGGAGTCGGATCAGATCTGTTGGGACTTGGTTTCGGCTCTATTGTTTTCATCAGATCTGCCACGTAGTGGTGGGGCCACTTGAGATTTGATGTTTTTCATCAGATCTATTCGTCCCGGTCATTTCTTCCAACTTTCCTTTTTGTATCGTCCCAATTAATTCTTTCAACTTCCACTTTTAGAAAAAACATGTGGTTCACATTCATTCACATTTTTCTTACACAACTACAACCATATATTTCCACTTTATTCTCACTATCTAAATTTGCGAGTCAAGTCAATTTAGGAAGAAATGACTGGGACGGATGGAGTAACTTTTTTTGAACGGAAACTTGTCTTTATTCATATCATAAGTTTCATGATCATTACATCAATCAAAAGAAAAACAAATATGACACTAACTAAACTCCAACAATTACGACTATAAACTCTATGGTGAGACTTAGAGATGTTCACCCATGAAAGAGCAACACAAATTGCTAACCATGCAGCAGGCTTGACACAATCATTTCTGTTCCCATAGATCCAAACATACCCAATGACATAAAAGGAGGCTAAATTCTCAAACAAACTGACAAACCTAACAACATAGACGGTAACAAGAAACCAAATGATAAAACAATTAAACTAATAGGAGGAGGACGAAACATGAAAAAAACTTAAATAAGCAAAACAAGTATCTTGAACTCTAGCACCTCGTTCATCCCCTGGCGGCGGTTTAGGAGGAGGCCGGACCATCGCTATGATTGTTGACACAAACAAGGCACAACTCATGTCCGTCGCTCGATTGATTCCCTGACGTGGTGCAACCTCCGTCTGCCCAGCAATTTCAGCCCCTCTAGACGCCGTCCTTTCTCCCTCCCTTGGCTCCCGCAACTCCTTCTCCATCGGCCGCCACAGCACGCCTAATGATATTCCTGCGAACAATTCCTTCTCTGCAAACCTAATCATCGCTCCAAAAGACGACTAAATCTAAATGCCGCACACAGGATGGCAAAAACTAGAACCCTTATTCAAAGGAGACGGCCGCTAAGAAAAATAACTTTAAATAATACAAACTATCTTCCATTAACTAAGAATAATAATAAGTATTTTGGAAATAACTTGTAACAATAGCAACTATTTAAATATAGATTAAAAGTGATATAGAGCATTTTTCACCAAAATTTAGTCATTTAATTCACCTAAAACTAATATTAAAATATCAAATAAGTGATTGTATTTCTGAATATCATTTATTTGATGGTTTGCTATGAGTTTCATATGTCTTAAATGATTGGATTTCTTGTTAAAAATTGATTCCATATTATTATTTTTTACCTTCAAATAGTTGGTATTATTAAAAATCATTTTCAAAGTATGTATTATTATTGGTTGATGAATGATAGTTGGTATTATTAAAGTTATTTTCCCTTTTATTTATGAGTGATAAACAATACTCCATTCGGCCCAATAATGTCTTTATTCTTTCATTTTTTGTCTATCTCAATATAAATTTTTTCCCCTTTTTGATAAGAAATATGTGATTCAGAGCATTTGCCCTCACTTTCTTTCTTCTCTGCACAAATTTAGACCACATATTTTTCACTTTTTTAATCTTTGTGCCAAGTTTGAACAGGAATTAATAGTGCGACAGTGGGAGTACGAAGTATGGAAGATACTACTACCTAGTAAATATTCCAAACTTTGAAGGGATCTAAGATTAATACCACAAACTTACATATGTAATACGTATATTCTAAACTTTACATAAAAATTATTTTAACATCATGATTAAATGTTTTTACAAATATAAATTTATTGAAATAAGTACATAATTTAAAATATTCTAAACTTTGTTGTGATGCAATTACATTTTAAATTTCATTTGTGAAATAAATAATATCACATCTGCTACAATCTAATTTAAATTACATCCTCATAAATGCTTTGTGTATTTTAAAGAATGTACCTAACAACGTAAATTACATTTGTGAAAAATATACTTTTGTCTTTTAAAAAGTTGCCATGTTTAATCAGCACGGATAATAATATAGTAAAACGTTTGTGGTTTAGAATTGCGTAGAGGACAGAGAAATAATAGAAATCGTAAATTAAAAGGGAAAGCGGCAAAGTTTGACGGAAAGAGTATGATCATGATGTTAACATAACTTTTTATATAAAGTTTAAAGTATATACAGAGTATATTACATGTGTAAGTTTATAGTACATACCTGACACCTAGGGGTGGACTCGGTCCAGTCCTGATCTCGGTTCCCCACATTTGAGACCGGAATCGATCCAGACTAGTATGGTACCCGGTCCGGCCTACCTGGCTGGTCTCGGGCCGGTTCGGACCGGTTTGATTATTTTAAATGAAACTTACACATTAAAATAAGAAATGTATATTTATTTCAAACACTACATTGACTAATTAGAGTATTAACACATTTATAAATTACAATTGAGAATAGTTTAATCTTTAAAATTTAAATGCATGAATCAATCGTCCGAGCCGCTTCCGGTGTCGGTTGTCGTTTCCTCCATGTAATGGTGGTCCAGTACTATGT
Organism: Cuscuta europaea; assembly: GCA_945859875.1. NCBI lineage: Eukaryota > Viridiplantae > Streptophyta > Magnoliopsida > Solanales > Convolvulaceae > Cuscuta > Cuscuta europaea. Next base: position 8,800,219 of record CAMAPE010000006.1, read on the forward strand.
TCACTCCTTGTGTTCTACGACATGACTTCAACCAATCGTGGAAGCAAACGAGCGTCTCAAGAGATGAAGCATTCAACCTCGTTCTATAGTCAGTCAAAATGTTACCGTCTTCACTAAATTATTGTTCCAATGCAACTGTTAAAATCGGCATTGACAACACTTGTTTGGCCATTTGTGATAAAACCAGAAATATTCCTTCGTGGCTCTTCTACCGTTGGAGAATGTCAAAGTCGTCCCCTTCATTATACTCAACAGAAAAATGCTAGATATAAAAAAATCTTGTTAATTGAGTTTTGTGCAACGATAGGAGTAGATTTACCTTTTTTCAAAAGATTAGATATCATTGATTCGTTGATTTAAAAATACCTTTTTCTTTAGATGAAGAAGTTATCGGTTTTAGGGGAGGGTATGTTATCATATTGTGTATAAAATTCATTAAATAAATTGTGAAATAGATTGCTAACCTTGTTGAATTGGGCTTATAATCTATAGGGGAGTCCTTGTACATAAGAAACTTGACGTAGAAAGCAGTATAATAGTACTCTAAAAATGTTTGGTAATTTGATAGTTTGAAATGAGTTTCAAGACATAAAGCAATAGATTATATAGATAGAACATAGGCAAAATATTTTAAAAACTTTTCCTTCATGAAATCACAAAAATAATGAACATAAAGAGCTTGGGAAAATTGTTGAAAAACATTGGCGACATTTGAGTCAGCTGTTTGATCATCATGCACCGTGATAACATGTTGCATGTTACCATAAATCCCTTTTGCTTCACTTCTCTGATTTGATAGAGGATAATCTTCTCTCATGCTCATTTATGTAACACCTTAATGAATGTCAACATGCTTTTTGATAGTATCAAGACAAGTTATCTTTTGCATGGCTGATTTTGGTCAAGCATCCTCATACTCTGTTTTCAGGAAATTTTCATTTAGATCAATCTTGATTTGTAATGTTTGAGCAGTATCTGTGGAATTTGATGTATTTGATATGCATTGAAGCCGGGTACCATTTGAAGCTCAGATTGCTCAATTTATCTTTGAATGTGTTCATGTTCTTTGAAACATTTTTGTAATGTTCTGAATTTGTAAAGAAAATTGGGAGCTTGTGTGTTGATGTTTTTCAGTAGGCAACTGATTTTCTGTAGAACGCAGAAGACTGAAAAGATGGTTCCTTGTTTGAGCCAACTGTTTTTCCTGCTGTAGTTTTCCTTCTTCCTTATTTCTTTCTAGAGTTTCTGGTGACTTGAGCCTTGATTTCTGATTACAAATAATCCTCCTTTTGAACGACTCCTGTTATCCACCTAATCCTCAGAGCTAGTCAAGTCATCTGATTTCTGGACTTTGTCAACTAGATTTTACTTGTTTGTAAACATGCCTAGAAACTCTGAAAGATTTGTAAAGCATTTTAGCAAATTATTCCTTTTAATCCAATTGATCCACGAGGCTGGATTCAGCCTTTTGGTTGAAAATTTGTTGTTGCTTTCTTTCATCATTGATCTTTCTTCATTTGAAGAACACTCATTCTTCAATTTTGATTGATTCCCTAAGCATGATTGTTTTAAACATTCCCCTGTGTTGATGATCTTCAATAACTCCTTTGACTTGGTACTCATAGATGGACATTTTTAGGACATTGTTATTAACATGAAGTGGCTATAAACAAGGTGCTCCTTCATTAGGATGATGTTGTTAGTAGGGTGCTCCTAATTTTTATTAGGACGCTACAAAAGAGCAGGATGCTCCTAATAAAAATAGGACACTACAAAATAGTAGGGTGCTCCTTTATCATCAAAGTCCATTCTTTGAGTTTTTGTTGAGGTAGTGAGTTCCCCCTCAACCTGCGATGTACTTCTCATATAGCAAGATGAATGTTTGCCTTGATCTCTTAGGATAATTCACCCTTAATAAATTGTCCTTTATACTGAAAGTGTTGTGCTTGAAGCCAAACATATTGATGCATCCCCGTTTATTGATGAACCAATCTGTCCCCTAACTATTATCCAGCCCCAAGAGTTAGCATTGCAGGCTAATATTATGCCCCCAGGTGCGCAAAATCCTGATGTTGTGCTAGACAGTGCTCAACTACAAGTTGTAGCATCAAATGAACTACTAGCCTTGAAGGCTAAGGTTGTGTTGCCTGAAAAATTCCCTACTCCCAGCCCCTTTGATATAGTTACATATGATGCTTCTGTTGTCCAGGAATGTGCAGACAGACAGACAATGCTTCTGTTGGGCTGGTTGACAGTGTTCAGCCCCGGTTTCAGACTATGGCTGTGCTCATAGCACAACTCCCTACCTCCCCCCTTTTGATACTGTTACAAATGAAGTTTCTATTGCTACAGCCTGTGATGCAGTCCTTTGTGCTGCTGTTTCTGATACATTGGGTGGTACCCTTGTTCTGAAAGCTTTAGAGTCCCCTCCTATCTCAAATTTTGCTACAAATGCTACTGCCCGAGTTGATACCAATGTAACCACATATGTAGATAAGGTTGGCCCGGTTGACAACCTGGGTACCAGCCGGTTGGATGCTTGTGATGTTACACCCGAAGCCAAGGTTGGCAAGACTGTGTTTGATGCAACTGTGTTTGATGAACCCCCGGTGGCTATCTGTAACAAGGTGGTAACCGCAGGCATCGTTCATCAAACAAGCGTCCCTTGTCCCAACGCTACTAACGTTGTTGTCACAGGACATGATGATCTTGTATCTGGTCCTTTGTGTACTGATACTACACTTGTCCCCTTGCAGTTCAGTGATGATAATATCTTATCTGAGGACACCCACAATGTTATTCACTCTTTTTCAGGTACCAACGAAGAAGAGAATCTTGATGGCTTTACACCGGTAAAAATAAAAAGGAACAAAAACACGAGCTCGACACTAATTCGTATTGACGAAGAAAAAGACTTCCAACTATATTACCAAGTGGGATACACCTCGCACCTTATGGTCACCAGGAGTCAGTGCAAAAAACCTCAAAATGCAGCGGACTATTATCTATACCCGGCTGACGAAAGATTTGAGTCACCACATAAACTGGCGGATGCTCTCAAGCGTTATATTAAAAATCCCCCGGACAGAAACTTCTTCCAGCCCTATCTCCAGAAACCAATCACATTTCACAACAAACACAATAGGGCTATCTCAGCATCACTCAGAATTCCTACAAAAAATTTCAACTACTGATGTACTTTTATTTCCACCGCAGCTTTTGTTTTTTTGTACCCTTTCATTTCATTTTCCTGTACCTTTTCTTTTAATTCTGTATCCTTTCAACTTTATTTAATAAATTAGGGAGATGTTCCTGGCACTCCCCCACCTCGTGTGGTTGCTCCGGAAAAAAGGGAAATACCTTTGAGTTTTTCTGACATTTATATTCCTTCTTCAAGGTTGTTCAGCATTCAAGATCTTGCTTTGAGAATAGTAGATGTGATAGGATCATTTGTTTGAGATTTCGCCACTCTTGTAGATATCATCAAAATCTATCTTCAATGTGAGTTTGATTGTAACAATCTTCATGTGATGTTGTTGATGCTGGTTCAACCTTCTTGGTAATGAGGCCTTTTTTATTGTGGTTGAACAACATCTGGTACATCCGTTTTTAATAAGGGCTGGAATAGAAGGTCTTTATCAACTGATAGTTGCAGCTCAGTAATAAGCTTGATACTAACATCAATTTTGAGCAGGCAGCTGTGAGCTTGTTGACTTTTTGAGTAAGATTTGCTTCTTTCAAGTGAGCACAGTTTTTGATGACATCTTTGGGGAGTAGATGTCTTTTGTTTGTCATAGACTGGTATGTGCTCAATATATAAATCCTTATATCATTAACATAAGTTGTGTTAATGATTTGAGGAGTTCAGATTGTTATCTCTGGTCTTTGACATCTTCTTTCCACTCTATATTCCCATCACTTTTGGCTTCTGTCAAGATTCATTTCTTCTTGACATAAGTGATCCTTCCTTTCCTTCCAGAGCAGTTTGTCGTAGTATCATCATTGAATGATCCTCGATGTTGATATGTGATACTATGTGAAAAAACAATCATCTTTTGATATTCATAAGTATCAATTGATATTGATTAATACCACTTGATAATTGATGAATTCATTAGATTTGTTGTTGTTTCAAGATTGTGCTTGCTCTGTCGGTTTTTTTCTTCCGAATGAATTTGTGTAAATAGGAATTCATTTGAATTGAATCCTTTCTAAACCTCTTGATCCGAGTTATAGGATAAACAGAATAGTTTATGACCATTGGGTAGGATGAATATGAAAATTTGTCATATACTTGTTTTGTCCAGGTATGGGTTTTTGAGGAGTGTATGGACATCAGAGTGTATAGTTTTCTGTTTTTTGTTATGGTTGATTTTCAAAAATGTCAACCAGATCTTTATGCGATTTTGATAAGTGGGTTCTTTGGTATAATAGTAATGATAAGGTAGATTTTTAGTGATTGTTGGGAGTATTTGAGTAGTTGGTTACTTGTTTGTTTCTGGAATTTAATGGACAAAGGGTAGACCAGTAGGTTTGTATTTTATGGAGGTTTGGGACAATGTGATTGAAGCCAGATTCAACATTTTTCCAGTTTTGAATTTCTCATTAGTTAAGAGAAAGCTAAATGAGATTACTCAGTTTCATCCATTGTATAATGATTCTTAATCGTCAGATTATCCTTCTAGTGAATTTACTATTAGGATTTTCTGAAGTTTAAGATCCTTCTGTTTGTAAAAGGGATAAGTTTATCTGAATGTTCCTTTATGTGGAATAGGTGAGATAAAGGTTTGAGCATTCATAATAAACTGAGTTACTCGAGATGTGTTTGAATTTACCTCTTCATGAGCATCTTTCTTTGATGATGTTGGTCAGACTTCGGTGATGCCATGAGAGTAGGTTTGACTACTTCTTCTTGATTTTCTTGGCAGTCCCTTGAATGAGAGTGTTTTTCTCAGTTTTTGACTTTGTGAATCCAAAGTTTGAATAACAGCTTGTTCTCCTTCCTTGTTTCCCTTTTCTTCCATTTGGTCTCCTTCATTGTGTTTACCATCTCTTATGACTTTAAGTGTTTTGTGAATGGGTGGTTGATCTTTGATTCAAAATAAGCCGATTAAGAAACTGACTCTATGTACAACTGCTCTGATACCAATTGATGGTCCCTTTTGAGGTAAAGGTCTAGAGAGGGGGGGTGAATAGACTTTTAAATATTTTTGAATTATCAACCTTTTCTCCTCTAACAGAGTGAGTTCCAATATCTTTTGGGAGATATTGTCATATTCAGCGGAAGTCTTGACCTCGTACGTGTAACACTCTAGTAACAAAGGTTATGATCCTTTAGTTGAATGAGAGATGGTTAAACAGAGTTCAGATGTGTTTGTCAAAATCAGCTAACTCAAGGAGCAAGCTGCCGAACCTTAAGGAGCAGGCTGTTGAACCACAAGGAATAGGCTACCGAATGAGGTTATTGCTTCAGTATTGAAGACATAGCGATGAACTATGATCTAAAACATTGTTGAATTTTTAGAACAAGCTAAACACATAGGCATAAAGGATCGTGACCTACTTAAACATAGATCAATTTTTGAAACAAGCATGAGGAACAAGAAGATTAAGATGAGGTAAACTGGATAGTTCAATGATTAGTATTTGAGGAAGTTGTTTAGGTTGTCCAGAAATATGTGAAGGTGAGTGGGAACTGTTGTGTGTTGTGAGAACTGAATATAAAAAGTGACACGTGGTATATTCTATTTCAGAGGTGTGTAATCCTCCTACATCTAGTCTCACCCTCTTTCAGATGGATTTTCACTAAATGAATATACTCATTACATTTAGTGCCCAATCTATCTTTGGCCGCATGCATAGATTGTGAGTTTTTTCAGAAGGAATTGAACATCACTCTAAGCTACTCAGTCCTCCAAGATCTCTCACTAATGACATTGACAAGCCAAAAGTTACTCATGTCCCTGTCCTTCACTTACCTTCTGGATTTGATCACAAAGCCCTGTAGAGTTTATAAACTAGTCTAGTTTACAAGAGTAAAACTAAACTACCAACTAATTAAGCTCTAAAGATGTATATGTATTTGAACTATTCTAAGAGCTTAGGAGAGTGGGGTGAGAACTAAGAGGGTGAAGGAATATTACCACTATTTCTAAGAGCTTAGGAGAGTGGGGTGAGAACTAAGAGGGTGAAGGAAGATTACCATTGTTTTTGCTGAATATGTCGTATGATTACATCTTCCTTCCTAGTTCCACACTTCTTGTTCTCATACACTCCTTTTGTATTAGAAGACTTGAGTTGTTAAAGTTCTTCCGTTGGCTAAAGAGATTCAATTTCGATCGTTGGTTGATCCACTTGATTCGTTCTACTTGACTGAAAGGCAGCACTGTTGGTTTTTGTCTTCTTGTGACACGGATTGTATCTTTGTTTCAACTTGTTGTTCCTCATTTCAAGGCATATGGAAAAGATAAGATATTTAATCTTTGGCCGTAGCATAAATAGAGCAAGCTAATTTTTGGATTCGTTCAATGCTTCCTTAGAATATAAATCAATCGCTTTTAGTAAAAATAATGTTATAAGAAATTTTTATGACTTGGTAAAAAATTCTCATAAAATTACTTTTTATCCTCTTTTATTTGACTGCAAGTTGGTCTTTTGATTTCTTATCTTTGTTGTATTGTAGAGAAGATTAGAAGATTTCAGTGGACTCTACTGTAAAACTAAGTCAGTAGCCAGATAGTTTTCAGTAGGCTATTGATTGTAGTTTTTCAGGAGGCTGCCGAACTAAGAAAAGTTTCAGTTGACTCTTTTTCGTACCGTTTTTGCCTTTTGATTCTTTTCTTTGTTTTGGTACTTTCTTCTCTTTTTAGTACTCTCATTTTGTTTTTCTTGAGTACTTTCTTTTCAACTTATAAAGTAGCACATTACAACAAAATGACAAATAAACAAGAGTAGAGAAATTGGAGATCAAGTGATCTTGTAGTCTAATACAGGATAGAGAAAGGGGGTGACATCATCAAAATCTAGAGGACCTAACAAAAACCTGCCTTTGTTCGTTTGTTGGAGAAGCAGTTGTTTTTATGTACTCTTAAGCTACCGCTTTCTTTTTCTTATGGATTTTCAAATATTTGAACATAAAGTATTACTAGCTTTAGCCTTCTCTATTCTTATGAACATAAAATATCACTTTTATTGGTATGTGTGTCACTCCCTTTTGTACAATTGTTAGAGCGACAAAAGGAGTAACATTTATTTCATTGTTAGGGTTGAGAACTTGTACTTACTAGCTTTAGCCTTCTCTATTCTTCTGCAATCACGACTTAGATTAGAGGCTCAACGCTCGACTCAGTAGGGTGTGGTGTAATCGTTCTCAATACTTAATAAAACTCGACTCACTCACTGCCCGTTTTCCCTTGTTGATTAGTACTGTGCCTTTTGCATTGTTAATCAGCCCACAAATATAACCAACTCACCAGAACATCCGACAGAATATGGGAAAAGAAATCATTGAATTCTTTTTGTCGGTATCACACACAATTCGTCTTAAAAATGATAACAAATACTCCCTCCGTCCCAAAAACAACTTCCCACTTTCCTTAAATGGATGTCCCAAAATTAACTTCACACTTCTTCCCACTTCCTTATTTGGCAAATTATCAACATCAAAATAGTGTCAAACAGTGCCAAACAATGCTAAACAGTGTCCAAACAGTGTTAAAACAGTAAAATTTTGGGAAAGTCAAACCAAAATTTTAATCTACCTAAATGTGTGTGCTAGTCAAACTGTGATGTTGTTTTTGGGACGGGGGGAGTATATGTTAGTGACACAAGTAAATTAGGTGTATATGTACACGAAGCAACTTTGTTCTTGCTAAAATTTTCAAAAGTAGAAGTTTATGAATATATACATTTGTCATATAAATTATGGATGAAATTTTTTTGGTTTACATATATACTTTGTATGTGATTGATACCTGCAATTTTGGAGTATCTTCTTATACACACAGCCGTCACAACTGAATGATTGATCATCACTAATATGAAATGTTGACAAAGTAAATATACTTATACTAAAACTAAACATTAATCACATGTACTATTTTGAGGTTTTTTCTTAAATTTAGTACAAAGAGTGATCTTTTATTTATAAACGCCCCTCTTATCGTATTTTTTATTTAGTCAACCTCATTCGTTTTTACTCACTTATTCTCCTATTACTTGTTTGTCATATTCCATTTAAATGTTTTTCATTATAACATAGTTTTGTGTAATAATAATGAAATATGACATATTAAGTTACATATTTATATACTTAGTTGTGGCCTCCAAATTAGCTGCAGCAGGAGGTTTTTTATGTTCTCGGAGAAGACCAAGCAGCTTTCTTTTTCTGGAAGCTAGATGTAGCCGCAGTAGCAATCAATAACTAGGTTTAGCATCCCGAGGGTTTTGTCTCTCTAGCGGCTTTACCGTCGCGTAAGGTTTCTTTCCGCCAATTGTTTGTTCGACTCTTCTTCTCTAGGTTTCTAGAGCGCTTTTTAAAGAAGCGCGAGTGCGGCTGCAGCTTTTGGAAACGAATTCAAGGTTCAAGAAACGATAAACATGTCTCCTATGGATGATCTAGAGCAGTGTTGTCTCATTCTTGCAACTGAAGAGGCCGAAGGGTTAGTTTCTCGTGAATCAACATAGGTAGAAGACGGTGGTGGTAGTGGAGGCGGAACGGGCGATGAGAAGACGGGGAGAGGTGAAGGGCTGAGCAAGGAAGAAGACAGATCGGCGGTCCGTCCCCCTCCTGGACCGCCACCTTGGAGCGATCGAAGTGCTAGAGTTTAGAAGATTTATCAGTTATTTAATTTTTTATGATATTATTTTCGCGTTATGTTTTATGTTGCTCTGTTTTTTTGTTGATGTCTTTAGTTTTAGGTTTACAATTATGATTGACAATTCTGCTAAATATTACGTCATTATAAAGATCTATATGACTAGTGATTGTTGTGTCACACCCGCTTGGTGGTTAGCAATTCGTATTACTAGTCGTAAAGTTGATATTGTCAGTTGGCTACGGATAGTTGTTGTCAAAGTTAGTCTTTTTGAGTTTGTCATAACGATCTGATTCCTAATGATATTAATATAAACAGTTTGTTTTGACGATAAAAAAAAGTTACAAAAAAGTTAGATATTTATATGTGAGTAGGCATGGACCCAACCGGGCCGAACCGGCCCAGATCCAGACCGGCCCGCTACTGTGCGGGCTCAGACCGGGCCGAGCCCGGATGGCCGGTTCTGGGCTGTAGCCCGGTTTGGGCGGTTCTGGCGGGCCGGTTTCGGGCCATGATTTTCATGAACCAGCCCGGACGGCTCGGGCCGGGCCCGGTTCATTTTTTTTGTTTTTCCATTTTTTTTTCTTTTCTTTGGGTAGGACGGGGTGTTTTGGGGGGTGGGGGTTGGGGGGTGAGGGATGGGGGTCAGGGGTTAATTAGAAAGCCAAAAAAAAAATTACATAGAACCGAGCCCGATCCTACCCGGTTTGGCCCGAACCCGATATCAACCCGGGCCAGTTCCGAGCCCAACATTCCGAAAAAAAGCCCACCCGGGCCTAGGCCCAGCACAGAACCGGCCCGGCCAGGGTCCATTCCTGAAATGTGAGAAGCTAAAATAATATTAATCAAACGTTATAATTCTATTTTTAAAAAAACAAATATTATTTTCATTATTTTCCAACCACAAATTTTAGAAAATTTGAAATTTGAACACCGCTAATCTCATTTCTAGAGATGGTACAAAAATAATATACGTAGTAAGCTGATTACGGAGTAGCTTTTTTGGATTATTTAAAAAGTAATCCTATTTTTTATACTACGGGGTATTATTTTTAATAAAACCCCTCAATAAAATATCACGCTAAAAATTAAATTACCCTATTATTAATTTGAGATGAGGTAGAGTTCTTTTAATGAAAATCTTCATAACACGAACGCTAAAAGAAATAATTAATAAAATTATAATCTACAAGGATAGGATGAGAATAGTGATGGTACAGCTGAATAACAAAAAAATCCAGGAATGGTCTTTATCAAAAATATTCCTGGAGCTCTCAGGTCTATAAATGCTCAAAATAAAATCTATAATGATCCTCAAAACTGCTATGGACCCAAACATTAAACAAACTAGAAAAATAAAAATTCCTTTACTTTCCATATACACTTGTCTCTGGTGAACCTCTTCCACCTTCAACCTGGCATTTTTAGCACGCACATTAAGTAAGAAGGGTGGGTTACTCAGATTAGCCCCAAACCTTCAACCTGGCATATTCAGACTATTAGCAATATAATAATAAGAGAAGGAAGCCCCAAACCTGAGATTAGTATTGTCCATCATTATCTTTTCCAGCTGAATGGAAACAAGGGACTTCCATGACAACAGATCATTCACCTCCTTACTCTGCAACAACAACAAAAAGAAAAGGCTTTAACTGAATTGCACACTCTACATGACAACGTCTCCATTAACGCACTAACAATAGGAAAATGCTTAGAGCGCTAGCAAGTTTTGCTTGGCGGATCCCCCCTCCCCCTGTTCCCTAAGCAACCCAAATTGAAGACCTACTAGAGTAGCGTGAAACGTGCAAACTCCAATTTAATTGAATCCATTGTAGGCAGGGGTACAAGCAAGGACAAAGACACACATATGTCCCTCACAGTTCATCCACCAGTATTCTATGTGCAAGGGAAGGGCCCTTGTGTTAGGAGAAACAGCGGTGGAGACGAGGGGCTCTAGGGGGTTGCAGCCCCTCCAAATAATTTCATTGTGTGTGCGCAATTATTTATTAAATATATAAAATAGTATGTACGAATGTGAAGCTTTGCTCCCCCCCATAGATTTTTAAGCTCCTGCCCCCATAGATTACGAGGGAGAGAGCTTATCATCATGTAACGAATTTCACACATACCACAGCATCCTGGCTCTTGGAAAAACTCTTTATGTCTGAAATGATCTTCTCGAGGAGGGCTTCTTTCTCTAATATATCTTTGTCAAATATGGCAACAGTCTTTCCATATCTAGAATTCAGTTCTTCTAGATACCGCTCAAGGACAGATAAGTTTATATCAAGAGATTGAATTTTCTTCATTAGGATTTTCAGAACACTATCGCCAGGCATCCTGTTTAGTTGTGGATGGCGAATCTCCTCAACAGGATCAGGCACATTTACCGCCGTAATCGCCATAGGCTTGACGGTATCAGAGTTGTTTTCAAGTTCAGTGTCAATTTCTAAATGACTGTCTTCAAGCATAGGTTTCTGCTCATTGTTTGTTTGATCAGAAACAAACTTCTTCTCTGGAACAGAGATAAGATCATCCAGCATCTTCTCCACAGCATCAACTCCATACACTTCCAGGACACTTAACGTACAGTAGAACTCTGATCCGTAATGATTAAGAAGATTCAGTCTCACATATCTCACCCATTTTGGTTCTGCAAGTACAAACCTTTGAGCATGTTTGACATTCCCAGCAGTAAAATTGCCGAGACTGACCCAAGCATCAGTTGGATAAATAGGACTACCAAGAAGTTCGAAATCCTTTGGATTGGAAGAGTAGTGTTCGAAATTGCCGATCTCAATCGTATCTACTAAAGTTTCTTCTGATAGTTCTATCACAACATACTTATCCTCAACAGAACAAGGGTTTCTAAGATACTTGTCCTTATCTCTGCTCAAGATATTAGAAGCACCTTTGACTTCCTTGTTGTGAGCTAAGACCTTAGCCCCTTTGGAAGCAGAAGCATAGTTGTACTCTGCTCCTCCCGGTTCCACCCTATGTGTGACACTTCCGGTCTGATCATTTAGATCTCGTATTTTTGTATTGACTGCTTTGTTTCGGAACTCATCAAGACTCAGAGTGACTGACTGAGAAAACCTATCAGACTTGAATTCCTTTTCTAGATTAGTTATTACTTCTGATTTTCCCTTGTCTGACTTTGTGTTCTTCTCTGATTCACTGGGGGTGTCATCGGTTTGTTCACTGGGGGTGTCATCGGTTTGTTCAAACGATACACTGATCAACTCTTCAGAATCAAGGATCCCCTCTGAGGGGTTTTCATCTGCAGATGAAGCAGAATGGCTTCCTCTTCCATACACAAGTTTATCTTTGCCTGCAGATTGAGTACTACCAAACTGATGCTCCCCAGATCCTGGATCTAATTCCACCAAAGATAGATGCAAACAAAAACTAATTAAAAGACATTATGGGCATAGAGCTACATAAACCAATCTCAAGTGAAATGAGGAATATATTGTGTTACCAACTTACATACAACTGTATTCTCTATTTGGAGCTATATTTATTGCTTCCCCAGACATTTTTTAATATGGCACTGTTCATACTGCATTTCACTTTGGATGCCTTTTTATCCGCGTCAGTTGTTTTACAAAAACTTTCAATTTTTTATAAACCTCCTAACCTTCCCTTTTTCATTACTGGGGTTCTTTCACAGAAAGTCTAACAGTCTCTCTACTCCTAGGAGAAGAGGTAACATCTGCGTCCATCTCACCCTCCACAAACCCTACTTCCGAACTCTGAGTGGGATATACTTGTTATGTTTTAAATAATGTTGATGAATCATAATGTTCTTTTTGTGTTTCATCTATGTCAATCATAAAAAACATGGAGAAATAAAATGTGAAGTTCTAAGAATCTGACATTTTGGTAGGAAAACCAACCTTTGTCCATGTCTCCATGGCTAATGCACAAATTTAAAACGAAGACAAGTACCCACAGTAGAAGAGCCAGAAGAGTCAGAAGAGAGATCCTTGATGAAGTATATTTTCCACAGAATGCTTTCTCCAAAGACCTTGGCTGAAGATCCTTACAAAATCTATGCATTGCACATCAATCTAGTCTTGTGCCAGATCACCAAAAATGAGCTGCATGCCTGCAATAAAGGAAATGTAGAAATATATTGAAAAGTTCCCAAAATTCCAAGCTAAAGGACATAAATCTAGGTAGTATATTGAAGTAAAAACGCATCAATACATCAAATATTCCAAAGTGTCAAAGTAGTCACATGGTTCGCAGTACGGTTCGATACGGAAACGAGGAACGGGAACGCGGTTCGCTAGATCTAGCGTATCCGATTCGGAGGGGGTAGGTTCATTTCGGTACACGTTCGGTACGATGTATCATATGTTCGGTACACTGTACCTAATATTTCGGTACTATAATAAAAATATAAATCTGAATTATAGAATACAGATTTCAACATTGAACAAAAACAGATTTCATAACATGATTTCATAACATTAAACAAAAGAAAAAACATTAATATCCCAGAAACATTTCAAGCAAAATAAAAAAACAGTACTACAAAGACATCTTCCCTCAATTTATAAGAGTTAATTAAAATGTAAAATTGATGAGTAGGAATAATTGGGGCCAGAAAACAAAGGGCTGGAAGTCTGGAACGCTGGTTCGAAACGAAGGGCCAGAAAACGAAGGGCTGCAAAATTTTAATACGCCTATTACTACAGGCATCTGAAACGAGGAGTACAGAAATTATTACCTGGGCGTCTCAAAGTAGTACTACGACGATTCAGTTTTGTTTGAAATTGCGACCGAACTGGTAGGGCTGCGGATCGACTCCGGTTAGCGATGGGGAACGAACTGGTTAGCGATGGGGAACGATTCGGGAAGAGATCGTAAACGCCTGCACCAGCGTTTTACATAGCGATCCGAATAGCGTTTGGAACGCTTTCGTACCGCGTTTGGGTACGCGGCGTTCGGAACGTAGTTCACGGCTGTTTCAGCGATTTAGAAAATACACACTGATCTAGAAAATACCTGATCTCCAATTGTTCCCATCTTTATAGTAAAGGATTATCAAGCTAATTTTAAAATAAATATCTAACCTCTAATTCATTAGCACATGTGGGAGGAAAGAAAAGAAAAAGATGAAGCAGAAACTGAGGGGGGGATATAGATCCAAGTATACAATTGAAGGAAGAAATCAACAATGGTTTTCTGCCAATTTCTAGCAGATGATGAAAGAAACCAAGAAATACTACAAATTAACAGGAAAGGTCTTGAAAGGATTCGATCAATTACAACTAATTGACTGGTAATCTTGTTTTCATAGGATTTGCCCACTAACAGCGGCTTGCAGATCACAAAAGCTGCTTCATTGACAATTGGATGCCAAAGTTTCTCTAATAACTCAAAAAATACAACTTTATAAATACGTCTGAATTTCAAGAAGGATAATCACCTGAATCAATAATAACATGAAGAAAAAGAAGGAAAGGAAGAAATCAAAATAGGAATTATAAAGGGAATAATGACAAATCAAACAATGAATATGACTCACGATCACATCAACAGCAAGAATACATGAATTAAACAGCGCATCAACATAGAGAACACATGTAACAGAATATATGATGAATAGCTAAATAGAACAGTAAAAATGCACCTTAGAATGCAATAAAAAGACGTGGATCTTCAAAACCTGAATTCAGAATTCGACTGTCAATCAATGTGAATTCAAGATTCATGTTTCTACTTCTTTTTCTAATTTATCAGCCTCGACTTACTTAACCGACAATGCACTTTGCCTCTTTGGCGTTTCGTGAACGGCTCTGCTGGCATGCGCTGTTGCGGACACTTTTAAAACTTTGCCTTCAACTCACTCACTCTCTCTCTCCGCGTTGATTCTTGGAAGACATGGGCTTTGGGTTCAACTCTCTCTCTCTCTCCAATGCAAGAACATGGTTTCGGGAGGAATTTGGGTTTATTTATTAAAAAATGATGTTTGTACACATTCTTATACACACTTTTGTACACATCTATGTATCTGAATTTTTTTTGTCTGTGAACATCGATTCACAGACAATGTTTTGCACAAACCAAATATAAGGTGTGTAATGATTTTTTTTGTCTGTGAATCCGGTTCACAGACAAAAAAAAAGATTCACAAACATGGTATGTATAAGGTGTGTACAAGGGTGTGTAAATCAGACATGGTTGTTGATTATTTTCTTCTCTATATTCCATTTTACTTTGTTTTACTCCTATAATAATAATTGCATCATTTTGTACTATCCACGTATCTTATTTTTGTGATTTTTGTACTATTCACACATCTTATTTTGACCACGATATGATGATATATATAAACAAATTATTATGAATATAAAGTCATTAAATTTTTATTAATGTAAATTTCCAAAATATTAACTTTTTATAATGTTTATTATACATAATTAAATATAATTACAATCAAGTTGTGCGTTGTCAAACGTGAAAGCCAAAATGTTGCAACTATTAAACAATGGAAGCCGGTATTTACTTTTCAAATTCTTTTATGGGAGAATTTGATTTTGCAATCCATATTTTGGATGAGTTTTGCACCTCATTTTCAAAATCATTAATGCATGTATCCTATCGGTTCAATTAATATTATAGTGAAGTGAGATGTATAGATTAATGTCACTATGAGTTATTGTTTATATTTAAAATAAGGACTTATTGGATGAAAGTTATCTAAGTTGAAAAGTTTTGCTGATCTTGCTCTCGTAAAAGGAGACACAAGGAGTATCTTTTACATTCTTTGATTTGTAGACTTTTAAAGATGGTCTTGACTTTGCCAATTGTCATTCCAATTTTTAAGATCTCGTGATGATTTTCTACTATTAAATTAGCTAAAATTAACTTGCCCAAAAGAATTTGTGATTAGTGTTTAAGTGATTGTCTAGTTTATTTTGAGCAAGGTGTAACTAAAACGGAGAGACTACCATGATTAATGAGTCACTTTCAAAACATGAAAATTCAATGGCAGAAATATAATTATATTGTACATTTATAAATCTCTTTATTTTAATAGACTTCACTAAGAATTTTATTATTGTAATATGCGACAAAATATACGGTACACCCGGCTGTACCGTGTGAGTTGGTGCAGCCAAGTAATTTTGTAATTACTTGCAAAAGGGAGGCTACTAATTAGGGGAAGGGTATCTTCTTTCTTTATTTTCATTCCGTTGCTCCTTCCTCTTCCCATTTGCTCTTCCCATTTGCTCTATCTTTTTTCTTTTTTCATTTCTTTATATTTTATTTTTTTTCTATTCCGCTCCACTTATCGTTTGTTTGTAGCTTCTTCTTGTTTTTTCTCTCTTTTGTCCGCTTCTCTTTTTTCTCTTCTTTTAATTTTGCAACTTTAATTTTTCTAATTTTAACTTCTTTTTCTAGTTTCTGTTTTCATTTTTCCTTTTTTCTTTTCCTTTAATTTTGAACTTTAATTTTTCTAACTTTTTCTTTTTCTTTTTTAAGCTTTTATTTTTTCTTTTTATATATGACTTTTGTCTATGCTCCTCTAATTTTAAACTCTTATTTCTTTTTCATTTTAATGTAAATTTTCTACAAGAATTTTTTCAGACAATTCTTTCAAAAATTCGTATTGAATGACAATTCAATAAAAACATATACCTCTCTCACTTTTCTATTAAAAGCTCCAACTTTCTAAATAATTATTAGTATATTATTTAAATTAAATGTGCATATAATTTAAGGAATTGGTTTGTCTGGATAAGGAATTAGTGTTTCTTTATGTTATACTATGAGCGTACACAAATTGATATTTGACCAAGCGGAAATAAAAATACAATGTTTCTTCATAAAACTTTATATCTTATGCTCATATCCAAATCTCATAATGAAAACATCAAATAACCCAAGGAATCCGTCTTTAAACAAAACATTTACACCTGATCAGGATTTCAAAACAAATATTTAAATAATCCATAGGAGTACTGAAGTACTAAAAGAAAAACATAACAAATAGCCAGATCTTCTCCGTTAACCCATCCAAAATCTTGTCACCGGCTCTATACATTCTCTCAGGCTTCCATACTTCGTTTATTACCTATACATGAGAACATAAGAGAATAGAATTTTCGTAAGCAATAATGCTTAGTAAGTCACCATTTCATCCACTAAAACATTTAAAGAATCTCATCAAATCATAAATAGATATCCATGCTTAATACATCACACACATATTATAATTGCACATGAAATGCGCAAAACACACATAAGCGTTGTCACACCCCGGACCGCATCCAAGCACGTGTACAACCGCCGTGTGATCATGTGACGTCACTCGCGAGTCAACCTCACTTAATCACACAAGGCGTTCATGAACATCGTTCATACCATACTCAGTAAGTAAACATACATAACAACATCACATCATAGATTGAATGAATAACGGAAAATATTTGTCGGTCAAATCATAAGCCATATATGGCAAAGCGTAGGCTCACATGCCAAAACAAAGTAATATTACAAAGTATCCATGAGCATAGTTTATGATTTAAAACAGTAAAGGAAGCACAAACCACGTCTTCCTCTAGATTGCTTTCACCCGTGCAAAGGTGTAGACAACAAGCTCTAGCTTCAACCTGAAATGGTGGCCCCCCGAAGGGGTCAGTACAAGTACCGAGCGAGTAGCAAGCTAAATGTAGAGTAATTAACGTTTCAAGTATAAGACCCAAACATAGGGTGATACATATACTTATACATCTTTACCCCAAGTTACAAAATACATATCAGTACTCATATACACTTTGAAATACCTGACCCGTAGGTCATTGTTTATTTGGGAAAATAATAGTAGTCAATGTCCTTGACTTAAAACCCCAACCCACTCATAGACCTATGAGTGTATAGGACTCCTCCTGTCCAAATCAAATGATCATAAGGACCCCGCCCGGTCCTGAATTACTAAACAGTAATCTATGAGTTTTGAGGATACCTTCTGATCCTTGGGTACTCCACCCTATATAACCGAGTTTTGAGGATATCGCCCGAACCTTGGGTACTCCACCCTATATAACCGAGTTTTGAGGATACCGCCCGATCCTTGGGTATTCCACCCGACATAACCGAGTTTTGAGGATACCTCGCGATCCTTGGGTACTCCACCCAACATAACCGAGTTTTGAGGATACCTCCCGATCCTTGGGTACTCCACCCGACCTATGATATACCACATATCATACTAGATATGGTCTATATCATAATCAACAAACAAGACTAAACCAAGTCTTAAGGCCTAAGCAAATCATCCATGCAATTCATGCATTTAAAATCAACGTATGGGCAATATAAGACCAAACCGGCGCCGTTTCAAATCTGACCAGTGCCGGTTCATAGTCAAATAATATGAGCCAGGCTAAACCCGCTCAAACCGGCGCCGGTTCTATGCATGACCGATGCCGGTTGCCCACTCTCGGTTGACCCGTTATTTCAAATCCAAGATATGTCAAACTTAAACACAAGATGTATTAAGTCATAAACAACCATATCATGCACCATTTATCTCTAAACATGTCACATATGTTTTTATAAACATTTTCATATCACAATTCATGCATATCTCAATAGTTCATTTCATACAAGCCTAATCACTTTGGCTAATCACATGTTTAATCTCATTTAAACATTATTATGAACACATATAACATTTACTTAGGTAATCTCATGCTTAACCCAAAAGTTACAAGGCATTAAGCCATCCACTCATCTCAAATGAGCTTTAAGAAGATTCTACTCTTCTTAGTTGAACTCCGACGAGACTCCGGCGAACTCCGGAGAAACTCCGGCGAACTCTAGAAACACTTGAGTCATGCTCCTAATATGGTTTTATCATCACAAAACCCATATCAACACAAATAACCTCTAAAAGGTTATTTTCCGGCGAACCGGTCATTTTAGCTTCTAAGTCCGTTCTTGGACTTAGAACTACCTTTCAACCCCTCATTCTACACTTCTAAATGTGTAGAATAATTCTAGGGGTCCTCCATATGATATATTAGTCATATGATATATAAGAAGTAGAGGAAAAGTTATTATAAGGTCATTACCTTAATCCTTCAAGCTTTTTCCTAACTTTTTCCTTCTTTAACCTTTCTCTTTGGACTCCTATTGCTTGAGTTCGAAATTGCAGCTATGGAGGAGGGTTTGAGAGCTTCCTTTCTCTCTTTCTTCTGGCCTTGGTAGATCTTTATAGGGAGGTGGAGGTTGTGAGAGTAGTTTTTGTCTCATTGGACAAATGAGTGTGGATGGGAGGTCCACCTCACATGTCCTTTAGACGCTCTTCGACTCAATCCAACTCCTCCCATCCCTCCTCTCTTAATTCAGCCATCCAACCATTGGCTTTTGTGATAAAAAAACGTGGGTTGGCCCCCACACATGTGGGAGGTCAACCCTTTAACTCCCGAGGTGTACAATCAGTCCCGAAAGTTGCATTTTTCGGACTGTTTTAATTATATTTTATTTTATCGGGTCAAATAAAATAAATTATGTGTTTCCCATAATTATGGACTCCTAGAACGAATATACATTACTCATCTTTAATTTAGAAGTCTCTGAAATCCATTTCGGGCTGTTATCTGATAAATTACCAATACCGATAATTGGGCATCGTTTGACCAACGGGTCAACCCTATGCCCTTCCTATGGCCCAACTAACATATCCACCGCCATATAAATATTATCTAGACAAAAATGAATATAATATGTGGTCCCGGGATTATCGGGTGGTCCCCGCTCCCGATGCGGGCCCCGCGTGCAATTCACTATTTATGCAAAAGTAATGACAAATTTTTTTACAACCTTGTAAATTCATAAATCATTACTCAAGGTTCATTACATGATTTACTAAAAGTAATTATACTTGGGGACGGTGTTACAAGTTCACCCCCTTATTTGGGATTTCGTCCTCGAAATCAACGTGTTTAATAAAAAAGAAACAGGTATTGCTCCCTCATTGATACCTCGGTCTCCCAAATTTCTTCTTCGATTCGATCACTCCTCCAAAGTACCTTGACCATAGGAATCTTCTTGTTCCTAAGTTTCTTCACTTGTTGGCCAACAATCTTCACCGGTTCGACCGCATATTGCAAGTCCTCACGGATCTCCACTGATGGTTTCTCAAGAATATGAGACGGATCTTGTACATACTTCTTGAGCATGGATACATGGAATACATCATGTATCTTATCAAGTTCAGGCGTCAACTTGAGCCGATAAGCCACATCTCCAATCCTTTCAAGGATCTCAAACGGACCAATGTATTGGGGGTTAAGCTTACCCCTCGATATGAACCGGATGATACCCTTCCAAGGAGAAATCCTTAGAAATACCTCGTCACCAACTGCAAATTCCAACGGCCTACGCCGTTTATCGGCATAGCTCTTCTGCCGGTCTTGGTCAGTCTTAAGCCTATCCCGAATGACATTCACCTTAGCCTTTGTGATTTCAACAAGTTCTATACCCTCGAGTTTGGCCTCGCCAACCTCGTCCCAGCACAATGGTTTCCTGCATTTTCTCCCATACAATGCCTCGTATGGAGGCATGCCAATACTCACCCGATAACTGTTGTTATAGGCAAACTCCACCAGAGCCAAATGCTTGTCCCAACTTCCTTGGAACTCTAGAGCACATGCCCTAAGCATATCCTCCTAAATCTGTATCACCCGCTCGGACTGCCCATCCGTCTGTGGGTGAAAAGTTGTGCTAAACTTCAGTTTAGTACCCAAAGATGCTTGAAACTTTGGCCAAAATCGGGATGTGAATCGTGGATCCCTGTCCGAGACAATGGATATTGGGACTCCATGTAATCTCACAATCTCCTCTTTGTATAGCTTGGCCAACCTTTCAAGAAGATAAGTAATGTTGATAGGCAAAAAGTGTGCACTCTTGGTGAGCCTGTCAACCACTACCCATACGACATCATAGTTGTTCACAGTTCGTGGTAGCCCCACCACGAAGTCCATGGTCACATGCTCCCACTTCCATTCGGGAATAGTAAGTAGTTGCAAAAGTCCCACTGGGTATTGGGCTCCGCCTTAACTTGCTGACAAGTAAGGCATCGACCCACATACTCTACGATGTCCCTCTTCATACCGGACCACCAATAACTTTCTTCCAGGTCTCGGTACATTTTTGTACCTCCTGGATGCATATCATAAGCTAAAGAATGAGCCTCCTCAAGTATGGATTTCCGGAGCTCCTCATCCTTTGGTACACATACACGATCTTTGAATAAAAAAAGACCATCATCACGTACCCGGAAATTCTCAACGGGCCCCGCAAGGATCCGCTTGCGGATCTTCTGACATTCTTCATCAATGCCCTGATCTCTACTGATCTCACTTAGCAACGTGGGTCTAACCTCAAATCTAGCTATGAGCGCCCCGCTCGAGGACACCTCCACGTGTGCCCGCAATGCCCGCATGCATGTGAGTAACGTCCCCGACGTACTCTTCCTGCTTAGTGCACCGATCACTACATTGGCCATTCCGGGATGATAGTCGAAGATCAAGTCATAGTCCTTGATCAACTCCATCCATCTCCTTTGCCTCATATTCACCTCTTTCTGAGTAAATACATACTTCAAGCTCTTATGATCAGTGTAGATGTGACATGTCTCCCCGTAGAGATTATGTCTCCAAATCTTTAGTGCAAACACTACCGCTCCCAACTCCAGGTCATGGGTAGGGTAGTTCACCTCGTGCTTCCTCAATTGCCTAGAAGCATAGGCAATCACCCTGCCTTTCTGCATTAGTACACATCCAAGCCCTTGGATGCTAGCATCACTATAGATATCGTACCCTATACCCTGTATGGGTAGCGCAAGAACGGGTGCTTCGGTAAGTCGTTTCTTTAGCTCAAGAAACCCTTTCTCGCATTTCTCGTCTCATACGAACTTAGCCCCCTTTTTCGTGAGCTTTGTAAGTGGTGACGCCAACACATAGAATTTCTCAACAAATTTACGATAGTAACCCGCCAAGCCAAGGAAACTACGTATCTCTTTCACATTCTTGGGTCTCTCCCAATCAATGATGGCTGTTATCTTGGCGTTTTCCACCACAACACCCGAACCAGATATGATATGACCGAGGAAGCCAATCTCCTTGAGCCAAAATTCACACTTAGAGAACTTGGCAAAGAGTTGCTTCTCCCTTAGCCTTTCAAGCACAAGCCCCAAGTGTTGTTCATGTTCTTCTTCGTCCCTTGAATATATCAAGATGTCATCAATGAATACAATCACAAACTGATATAAGTATTCACTAAACACACGGTTCATCAAGTCCATGAATGCCACTGGTGCATTGGTTAAACCAAATGACATCACGAGGAACTCATAGTGACCGTATCTAGTGCGAAATGCACTCTTAGGTATGTCACTTTACTTGATCTTCAATTGATGATAGCCCGACCTCAAATCAATCTTTGAGAACACCATTGCTCCTCGAAGTTGGTCAAACAGATCATCAATCCTCAGTAAGGGATATCTATTCTTGATCGTGACTTTGTTCAGTTGTCGGTAGTCAATACACATTCTTAGTGTACCGTCTTTCTTCTTCACGAAGAGCGCCCGGTGCCCCCATGGTGAATGGCTAGGTCTAATGAATCCGTTGTCCAATAGATCTTGTAGTTGGACCTTCACCTCTTGAAGTTCCGTCGGTGCCATTCAACAAGGAGGGATCGAAATGGGTTTGGTTCCCGGCTCTACTTCGATCACGAATTCGATTTCCCTATCGCATGGAAGCCCCGGTAAGTCTTTGGAGAATATGTACGAATACTTACACACGATACGTACGTCGTTGATGTCAACTTCTTTCTTTGACTCATCCGCCACGTAAGCAAGGTACGCATGGCATCCTTTCTTCATCATCTTCCGTGCTCTCACGGCAGATATGATACAACCGGTGGCCTTGCCCCTATCTCCTCAAAGCGTAGAATCAATCCTTCATCGCCTTCGACTTCGAGGACCTTTGTGTAGAAATCGACCCTGGCATGATGCTTCTCAAGCAAATCCATCCCGAGGATTGCATCGAATTCAATCATACCCAGGGGTACAAAATCACACGTCAAGGTTTGGCCCTCTACTTCCACTTCACACGAGGGATAGTGGCTATCTCTTTCGATGTCATCCCCCAAAGGTGTGGAAACCAATAGAGTTTGAGTCATCGGTACTAGCGGTTTGTTGAACCCTCTTGCGAATGACTCACTCACAAATGATCGTTGCGCCTCCGTATCAATGAGGATTCTTGCATCTCCCCGTTAATCTTTAGTGTTCCTACATTTATTAGTTACGTAAGATGCCTTTCCTACAAGAACTACACATTTATGAAGGTTTATTATGTTCATACACATGTTTGGGATCAAGGAGGGGTCTTAACGTTGCAAAACGCCATGAAAAAACCCAAGTTGGGCAGTCTGGGTGCCACACACGGCGTGCGTAGGAGGCACGCACGCGTGCGTGGCTCCGGTTTTTCACCTGGGGCTACTGCCCACCACGCACGGGGGATGCATGAAGGGACGCACACGTGCGTCACCCCATGCACGGCCGTGCGTCCGACAACCTTTCCCTTGAGGCCGTCTGCCACCCACGCACGGTAGCACGCACGCGTGCATGTAGGCGTGTGTGGCGTGCAGTGTCCATATGAAGCCCGTTTTGGTCAAAATTCTCCCGGTTCACCCCCGGGGTGGACCATACTCAAACCCTATGACCTACATCATCAATATAAGCTTAGAAACAGTCGGAATTCAGTGTATTACCTGTAACGGAGTCCGGGTTAGCACGTACATCCGCTTCGGTCATGGCATAGACCCTTGCTTGGGCCCCGCCTTGATTTACGGACGCAGCATTGCTTGTGGATGCTCCGCCTCTTCCCATGCCGCTGTGTGACGGTCCTGCACGGTTCCTTCCCGTCATGGCTCCCCTCCGGCCCCCGAAGCGTTCTCTTGTGTCAATTGGGGGCAATTAGCTTTCATATGCCCGACATTCCCGCACTTGAAACACCTCGGTGGTTCATTGCACTTCCCAAAGTGTTGTCTAGTGAAATTGGGACATCGAGGTGCCCCTGAATTCTGTGGCCTAGGTCCGTGCCACCTTGCATCTTTACTCTTCTTTGCCGGCGGCGCCGGTGGTCTAAATGAACCACCGCCACCGTGGTTGTTCTTCTGAGAATGGTCGGGTTGCCCCAAATTATTCCATTTCCTCTTTTTCGCCTCCTCGACGTCCCTTTCCTTTCTCTCGTTCCATTGGGTTCTCCCAAGCATGCCCTGCTCCACCACCTCACTAAACGTCATGTGGCGCGAGTATGTGGCTCGATCACGGATGTCCAACAGCAAGGCATCCCAAAAATGTTCGGTCATGCGGTCCTCATCGGCCGCATACTCCGGCAAGAACCTAGCCAAGGTTCTAAAGTCTTGCTCCAATTGCTTGACCGTGACACCTTCCCTCTGCTTGAGGTTTGTGTACTTCCTACGCTTCACATTAACCTCGTAGTCGGAGTAGTATTGAGCATAGAATTCTTTCTCAAAGTTTTCCCATGAGATGGTCCCACGGTATTTGCCTTCTACACTTTCCCACCATGTAGAAGTTATCCCCTCAAGTAACCGTGAAGCAACAGTTAGCTTCACGTTAGGTGTGATTTGCATGTCTTTCGATGCATCCTTCAGTTTCTTGATCCAATCGGCGGCAACGGTGATGTCTCCGGTGCCGTCAAAGGATTTGCACCTCAAAGCCCTTGCTTATTTGAGGTATTTGGAGATTCTGACGCAGAAATCCCCACCTTGTCCACCTTGGGACACCCCTGAAGCGGCCCTTGAAGCTCCCCGACTCCCTTGACCTGAACCTCCTCGAGGGACACACCTAGTTTGGCGCCTAAGATCCCTCCTTTGCTTCTCCTTTTGATACCACTCGAACAATTCACCCAATTGGGCGAATCAGGCATCACTCTCCTCATTGTCTACCTCATCGGTGTGGAAGTCACCCACGTTGTATGGGGTCTCTTCATGCGCCGTTTCGGGAACATAGGTTGCATCATATTCCTCGGTGTTAGTTTCATACACCGAGTCAACATTACCGTCGCTCACTGTTTGGGCTCGATGCCCCCCACGACTTCCACGGTCTCCACGGCCCCCTCTTCTACTACCTCTTGAGCCCCAAGATGCGGCCCGGCTAGCCCCTATAGAAGTTACCGATATTTGCCCCCTCAGATTGTTTCTTGTTGGCATACGTCTACCTTCCATTTTCTGAAAAGAAGTTTGAACGAGTCGTTAGACTCCGATCAATGTCAAATGACGGAAAATGTTATAGACACATATTGGCCCAGGTCACCGCCATACCAATTGTTAAGGGTACCATCTTAACAACTAGAGACCTTGCAACCTAGGAAACAATAGTTCCATAAACGCCAAAATACAATGCTCATGGTTTTCGGTAAAACTCTTTTGAAAAAAAAAATCTCTTGTGAGAGGTTGATTACATAGTTTAGAAACTGGGATGACTCTGATACAACTTAATTAATTGTCACGCCCCGGACCGCATCCAAGCACGTGTACAACCGCCGTGTGATCAAGTGATGTCACTCGCGAGTCAACCTCACTTAATCACACAAGGCGTTCATGAACATCGTTCATACCATACTCAGTAAGTAAACATATGTAACAACATCACATCATAGATTGAACGAATAGCGGAAAATATTTGTCGGTCAAATCATAAGTCACATATGGCAAAGCGTAGGCTCACAGGCCAAAACACAGTAATATTACAAAGTATCCATGAGCATAGTTTATGATTTAAAATAGTAAAGGAAGCACAAACCACGTCTTCCTCTAGATTCCTTTCACCGGTGAAAAGGTGTAGACAACAAGCTCTAGCTTCAACCTGAAATGGTAGCGGCCCCCCGAAGGGGTCAGTACAAGTACCGAGCGAGTAACAAGCTAAATGTAGAGTAACTAACGTTTCAAGTATAAGACACAAACATAGGGTGATACATATACTTATACATCTTTACCCCAAGTTACAAAATACATATCAGTACTCATATACACTTGGAAATACCCGACCCGTAGGTCATTGTTTATTTGGGAAAATAATAGTAGTCAATGTCCTTGACTTAAAACCCCAACACACCCATAGACCTATGAGTGTATAGGACTCCTCCTCTCCAAATCAAATAATCATAAGGACACCGCCCGGTCCTGAATTACTAAACAGTAATCTATGAGTTTTGAGGATACCTCCCGATCCTTGGGTACTCCACCCTATATAACCGAGTTTTGAGGATACCGCCCGATCCTTGGGTACTCCACCCGACATAACTGAGTTTTGAGGATACCTCCCGATCCTTGGGTACTCCACCCGACAAAACCGAGTTTTGAGGATACCTCCCGATCCTTGGGTACTCCACCCGACATAACCGAGTTTTGAGGATACCTCCCGATCCTTGGGTACTCCACCCGACCTATGATCTACCACATATCATACTAGATAGGGTCTATATCATAATCAACAAACAAGAGTAACCCAAGTCTTAAGGCCTAAGCAAATCATCCATGCAATTCATGCATTTAAAATCAACGTATGGGCAATATAAGGCCAAACCGGCTCCGGTTCAAATATGACCGGTGCCGGTTCATAGTCAAATAATATGAGCCGAGCTAAACCCGCTCAAATCGGCACCGGTTCTATGCATGACCGGCGCCGGGTGCCCTTGGGCAACCGGTCAACTCTCGGTTGACCCGTTATTTCAAATCCAAGATGTGTCAAACTTAAACACAACATGTATTAAGTCATAAACAACCATATTCTGCACCATTTATCTCTAAACATGTCACATATGTTTTTATAAACGTTTTCATATCACAATTCATGCATATCTCAATAGTTCATTTCATACAAGTCTAATCACTTTGGCTAATCACAGTTTTAATCTCATTTAAACATTATTATGAACACATATAACATTTACTTAGGTAATCTCATGCTTAACCCAAAAGTTACAAGACATTAAGCCATCCACTCACCTCAAATGAGTTTTAAGAAGATTCTACTCTTCTTAGTTGAACTCCGGCGAGACTCCGGTGAACTCCAGCGAACTCCGGCGAAACTCCGGTGAACTCAAGAAACACTTGAGTCAAGCTCCTAATATGGTTTTATCATCACAAAACTCATATCAACACAAATAACCTCTAAAAGGTTATTTTCCGACGAACAGGTCATTTTAGCTTCTAAGTCCGATATTGGACTTAGAACTACCTTTCAACCCCTCATTCTACACTTCTAAATGTGTAGAATAATTCTAGGGGTCCTCCATATGATATATTAGTCATATGATAGATAAGAAATAGAGGAAAAGTTATTATAAGGTCATTACCTTAATCCTTCATGCTTTTTCCTAACTTTTCCCTTCTTTAACCTTTCTCTTTGGACTCCTATTGCTTGAGTTCGAATTTTCAGCTATGGAGGAGGGTTTGAGAGCTTCTTTTCTCTCTTTCTTCTGGCCTTGGTCCTGAAAGTTGTATTTTTTGGACTGTTTTAATTATATTTTATTTTATCGGGTCAAATAAAATACATTATATGTTTCCCATCATTATGGACTCCTAGAATGAATATACATTCCTCATCTTTAATTTAGAAGTCTCTGAAATCCGTTTCGGGCTGTTATCTGATAAATTACCAATACCGGTAATTGGGCCTCATTTGACCAATGGGTCAACCGTATGCCCTTCCTAGGGGTGAGATCACATACAAACCATGCTTAACTTACTAACCTACAAACTCATTAATATGCAACACTTTGAACTTCAATATGCAGTACAAATAATGTAAAGTGCACTCTTTGAATTTCAATATGCAATACAAATAATGTAAATATGAAACTGTTATTTTATGGCTTGAATAATATGAAACACTTTGAACTTCAATGTGCAATACAAATAATATAAAGATGAATAGAATGGGAGGACTAGTTTGTATGTGATCTCACCCCTATATCTTTACATTATTTTTACTGCATATTGAAGTTCAAAGTGATGCATATTATTGAATTTGTAGGTTAGTATTTTAAGCATGGTTTGTATTTGATCTCTTATCGCCCTTCCTATGGCCCAACTAAGATATCCACCGCCATATAAATATTATCTAGACCAAGATGAATATAATATGTGTTCCCGGGATTATCGGGTGGTCCCCACTCACGATGCGGGCCCCGCGTGCAATTCACTATTCACGCAAAAGTAATGACAATTTTTTTTACAAACTTGTAAATTCACTATTCAAGGTTCATTACATGATTTACTAAAAGCAATTATACTTGGGGACGGTGTTACAAGCGTTCACATATCAAACCCCAAGAGGTTTCCTTATTCATCATTCTTTCTTCTCATCTTGTTCCTTGAGTTTATGGGCCCGTAGCTCATGACCTGACCCCTCGCCGATGACCTCGGGTAGCTAGCTCGCAGCCCATCAGAAGTAACCCCGAGACTCCCCACGGAAGGCTGTCCCGCTACGCTCAGCTCAGGTAGTAACTTGGGGGCACGACTAGCTTAGATCATTACTTATCATTCAATAGTTTTCATTATCATCATAACTTCCTTTTCATTTTCACTCCACATGAACACAACCTCAAACATATATTCTGAATACTTTACATCACATAAATACATGACTCCACAATTAAGACCATCCGTTAATAGATACATACAACTTGGAGTTCACATAATCGCATGCCATGCAAATTTTAAGTATTCAAGCAAGTATATCAATTCATCATTAGCTAGACTTCCATACTTTATTTAGAACTCTCATGTATAGGTGGTGGTGACTTACCTGGTTCCTGTGGAGTATTTACTCTTGTGTGTGCGTGTACAACATCCACGAGCAACGGTTTTTCGATGAGCAACTATATATATATATGATTTACACTTGGTCAACATAATTTCACATTTAGTCAAACTTAAATTCTTGTCTTTTAGAAAAATCCCCAAACTTAAAGATGCGGGAAAGTTCATAAATCAGCCCCTACAAGTTAGAAAACTCCCAAATTCCTACAACAAATCGGGCATGGCTTCGGGGTAGCTAGATAACCTAGCACTGATTGGAACTCACAACCAAGAGATTATAACAACTAACTAATTAGTATAATATATATAACTCTAGATACCTAATTAAAATCAACCTCAAAGAGTAAGCAAAACTCCCAAATTCTTATCTCCAATCGGGTATAATTTCGGTGTAATCGGATAAAATTTCACAAGGGGTTTTAATAAAAAATGAACGAAAACTCCATAACAACCTTATTATTAAGAAAATCCATTAGATTTCCTACAATCAACCTAAAATCAATCAACCCTAGCAAAATCCCCAACAAATCATCTCCGACAATGGAACCCAGTTTGAGACAGCCCCCTTCTACGCCCTTCTGGAAGCATGGGGGATCAAACATACTTTCTCATCAGTGGCCTACCCCCAGGGCAGCGGTCAAGTGGAGAATGCCAGCTGAACATTGCTGGAGGGACTAAAAAAGAAGCTGGAGGCCGAAGGGGAGGCTAGGTAGAAGAACTCCACAACATCTTGTGGGCCTACCGCACCACCTCTAGGAGGGCAACCGGCGAGACACCCTTCTCCCTATGTTATGGGTTCGAAGCTAAAGCCCCCAGGGAGGTGACTCTACCAACCCGAAGGGTAGACCAATACGAGTCGGAGGTCAACGACGCCAACATGGCCTTCGACCTCCACCTAATCTCGGAGCGCCGAGAGCAAGCCTTCCTAAGGGCAGAAAACTACCGAAGACAAGTGAAGGGTTACATCAACGCCAAGCTCCGCTCCTGTGAATTTCAGGTGGGGGACTATGTCCTCCGAAGAAGGGAAGTTAGTCAACCAACCAAAGGCGGCAAAATGGTGCCAAAACTTGAAGGCCCCTACATTGTGACAGCCATCATCAAGCCTGGGGCTTACAAACTAAAATGCCCTAATGGGACTGAGGTCCCTAGACATTGGAATGTACACCACCTGGTCAAATTTTATCAATACCGTATGAGCGGCCAAGCCCTCATAACTTATGAATGTACTTATCCAGCGGCCCAAGGCCCCCTATTTTCAAGAATAAATACGTATTGAAGACACCAAAAGTACCAAGTGCACAACACACATGAACGGCCAAGCCCTCATTCAAGCTAGTGGCCCAAGGCCTTATCCCGAGCTGATTTTGTAAACAAGATCCCTCAGCACCAAGTGTTTTCTTTCATTAAAATGAGCCCTCGGTACCAAGTACCAGGGACATGAATCATAACACCAAGTGTTTTGGATAAATGCCCTCAGCATTATGTTAAGGACGAAGCCGTTCCCCTTGAGGATGCAACTATTACGAAGGCGCTACCTGTCGGTGCCGGAAGTACCAAGTACCCCGGCCATTTGCAACTAATATGCAGACAAAACCCTTCCCTGAAACGCTTTCCGAGCCATTACCCCAAAGGAATGGCGGGCAACCAATATGCCCAGGATTCGACTTTCAAAAACGAAATGCTTCCCGTGCTATCTCCCAAGGAGAAGCAGGAAACAGACCATGTCTCGGGCTGAGGGAACGACTTTCAAAATCGAGAAGCTTTCCGCGCCATCCCCCAAGGGGAGGCAGACAACAGACTATGTCTCGGGCCAAGAAAACGACTCTCAAACCCTTCGGAACCCGGAAGGTTAACACCGAAGGGGGAGCCTACGGTGTATACCGTTGCCTCCCAATAGGCCAAGCCTTACCAAGAAACCAAGTTTCTTGAAGCCTTCCCTTCACTATCCAAAAAAGGGGTGAAGGGGAGAAGGCTCAATGAGCAATCAATGAGTAAAAATTTTACAGGCCACAACGGAACACCCTTCGACAGCTAGCAAAAAGGCCTCTCTCGAAGCAATCCAACTACTACCAAAGGTCCCTTATTCCTGAAAGTCACCTTTGATTTCGGACCTTGTTGCGAAGGCTCTTAGAGAACCCCCTTTTCTACAAAGGGGCTGAATTTGGCTAATTCCACGTTTTGGCAGCCTCCGGCATCATTCAACACCGAAAGCCCTATTCTTACAGATGGTTTGAATTTGGTTAAATCCAATATGCTACAGCTTTCGACATTTCAACAAATGCCGAGGGAAAGGACTCTATGTATGGGGCTTGAATTCCAAAGCCCACATTTCTGAGGTCAACTCCGAAGGCCTCTACTGTGCAGCACCCTCCATCTTAGTACGAATCGAAGGCATCTGCCCTTATGTGTCAGGAAGAAATCATCCAAGCCCACTTTTTGAAAGATTACCTCGAAGGCTCCTCTTATATAGCCTTCGAGAAGCCAACATGGATCGAGGGCACCTACTATGATATGTTGGGCTAGAGAATTCCTAAGTCCACACTTTGGGATCCACCAAAGCCGAAAGCTCATATGCTCAACAAAGATCGAGGGCGCCTACTATACATTACCGAAGGTGGGTGCTCATCAACATGAGCTCAAATTTCCTAAAGTCCACACTCCAATAGCCTCCGGCACTACGACCAACACCGGGGGCTCTTATTCTACGGGTAAGACAGAGAGACACTAACCCCACATTCCTACAGAAGGCTGCTAGTTGCAAACTCAATAGAAATTTTTCTAAGTCCATGAGTTAAGTGCCCCCGGCACCATCATACCCTGCTAAGGGGAACTTTGCCCAAGACTAATACAAATCGAGGGCACCACATACTAAGGGAAGATGTCGACTCAGGGCATGTTCATGACATTACCCAAAAAATGGCTAAGTCCATAACACCAATCCCCCGGGGATAGACGACAAAGACTACCTATTTCATACAACTAAAAGAAGATTTCAACCAAGGGACTAGTGGTAAACATCACTTAGAAAATTTTCTAAGTCCTAAATGCTTGGCCCTCGGTCCACTCATGGTGTAGACATACATTCATGAAAAGAAAGCATACAAGAAAAATGAAGGCATAAACAACACATTCATTCATCAAAGGAGAAGAAGGAAGCGAATTCACAAAAGACCTGAAGGCATCCATTCACAAAAAATGTAATCATTGTTTGATCTTCTCCGTTAACCCATCCAAAACCTTGTCACCGGCTCTATACATTCTCTCAGGCTTTCATACTTCGTTTATTACCTATACATGAGAACATAAGAGAATAGAATTCTCGCAAGCAATAATGCTTAGTAATGCACCATTTTATCCACTAAAACATTTAAGGAATATCAGCAAATCATAAATAGATATACATGCTTAATACATCACACACATATTATAATCACACATGAAATGCGCATAACACACATAAGCGTTCACATATCAAACCCCAAGAGGTTTCCTTAATCATCATTCTTTCTTCTCATCTTGTTCCTTGAGTTTATCGGTCCGTAGCTCGTATCCTGGACCCTCATCGATGACCTCGGGTAGCTAGCCCGCAGCCCATCAGAAGTAACCCCGGGACTCCCCGCGGAAGGCTGTCCCGCTACGCTCAGCTCAGGTAGTTACTTGGGGGCACGACTACCTTAGACCATTACTTATCATTCAATAGTTTTCATTGTCATCATAACTTCCTTTTCATTTTCACTCCACATGAACACAACTTCTAACATATATTCTGAATACTTTACATCACATAAATAAATGGCTCCACAATTAAGACCATCCGTTCATAGATACATACAACTTGGAGTTCACATAATCGCATGCCATGCAAATTTTAAGTATTTAAGCAAGTATATCAATTCATCATTAGCTAGACTTCCATACTTTATTTAGAAGTATCAAGTATAGGTGGTGGTGACTTACCTAGTTCCTGCGGAGTATTTACTCTTGTGTGTGCGTGTCCAGCATCCACGAGCAACGGTTTTTCGATGAGCAACTATATATATATGATTTACACTTGATAAACATAATTTCACATTTAGTCAAACTTAAATTCTTGTCTTTTAGAAAAATTCCTAGACTTAAAGATGAGGGAAAGTCCATAAATCAGCCCCTACAAGTGAGAAAACTCCCAAATTCCTACAACAACTCGGGCATGGCTTCAGGGTAGTTAGATAACCTAGCACCGATTGGAACTCACAACCAAGAGATTATAACAACTAACTAATTAGTATAATATCAAGAAATCTAGATACCTACTTGAAATCAGCCTCAAAGAGTAAGCAAAACTCCCAAATTCTTCTCCGATCGGGTATAATTTCGGTGTAATCAGATACTCAAATTTCACAAGGGTTTTTAATAAAAAATGAACGACAACTTCATAACAACCTTATTATTAAGATAATCCATTAGATTTCCTAGAATCAACCTAAAATCAATCAACTCTAGCAAAATCCACAATCAAGAACTATAGATACAAATATTGTCTTTGATGAAGAATAGATTTAATTTGAGCTTGAATTAGTCTAGGAAGGGTTTGGAATCACTTCAAAGAGATGGAGTCGAGCAGGGCTTCGTTTTGGGGAAAAAGGGGATTTTTCTCGTTTAAATACGGTGCTGACTGACCTGGACAAAAATTGCCCGGACCGGCGCCGGTCAGGGGCAAACCGGCGCCGGTTGCCCTGCCTTTCCACCGCCTAATATTCTGTTTTGGACCGGCGCCGGTCCGGGGTTCCCCCGGTGCCAAAAAACGTCCCTTTTCGCCCTAAACCGACCCCGACTGTTATCAATCCCATCCTTTATCCTCGGTGACATTTTAAACTACATTTCAAACACCTAGATACTATCTAACATGACAACTAACTCAATATACCCTTTCACCCGAAATAAAAATGATTATTACGGTGTCGTTTAGTTGCTCACCGGGTACCATCGCCTGTCATGATAAAACATATTTCAAGTATATAATTCAAATACAATTATCACCAAGTTCATAATCACATGATATCCATCTACTTCACATATATAGCACTCAACCATAAATCAAAACATGATCATATATAATTAATTAGCACATAAGAAGTCGATAAAAAGTACGGGCATTACATACTTTGAATAAAAGTATTTAATTTTTTCAATACTCATTTCATAGGTTATGCATTCTCATTTATTATTTGAGCATACTAGAGATTTTGAATGAGCATTTTGAATTTTTCGATACTCATTTCGTAAGTATGTATGCTTATTGTTATATTAGTGTAATACTCATTTGGTATTGATGTTGTGCTCATTTTAAAAATGTTATCAATGCATATTTCAAAAGTACCATATTAGATTTGAAATTCATAAGAGTTGCGTATAGATATAATTTAATATAAGTTTTTATAAAAGAAAAAATAAAAAAATTAAGTGAAATAGAATATATGAAGTAGGGATCACGATGCTCATTGTTAGGCTCATAATACTCAACATAATAACTTTGATGCTTACTGAAAATGCATTAATACTCATTTAGTGGAAGTCACAAATTTTACTTAAATTACTAAAATGCCACGGACTGTACAATGCTCACTGTAGAGTCGGCTGTACCATATACGAACCCGTAATATGCTCCTGCATCTTATCTTCTACAGGTGCTCTCACACATTTGGTCTGGCTATCTCATTCCTCGAGCAGTCTTTTCTGGTATGTCCACACATCCAACACAACGTACACATATCTACCATACTCATATTTTGAATATGATGACTTTGTTTCACTGTCCAACACTCCACGTCATACATTAATGCAGGCCCAATTGTTGTTCGATGAAATTTGTCCTTCAGTTTAGTCGTCATACCTCGATCGCATAGAAATTCTAATGCACTTTTATTTCACCCATTATGTTCTAATTTAATGGGATACATCTCCATCTAATTCACCATTCTTCTAAATTATGGAGCCCAAATAACGAAACATATCACACATCAATATCTCCCTGCCATCAAGAGTAATCCCACTTTTACTACTACTTCTACCTCCACCGAACTTGTACTCCATATACCGAGTCTTGTTTTAGCTTAGTTTGAAACCCTTGGTCTCCAATATTTGTCTTCATACTTCCACATTTGCTTTAACACCCGATTGTGTCTTATTAATCATTACAATATCATCGGCAAACATCATGCACCACGATATATCTTTTTGAGTTGACTTTGTAAGTTCATCCATGATTATATCAAATAAGAAAGGACTCAGAGCCGACCCTTGGTGCACTTCGATAGTAATCAAGAACTCTGGGATCCACCCTACACTAGTATGGACACTTGTAGTACAAGTCTCATACATATCCGTGATGATACTGATATACTTACGTGATATGCCTTTTCTATTTAAATCCCACCAACAGACTTCTCGAGATACCCTATCATATGTTTTTTCTAAGTCAATGAACACCAAATTCAGATAATTTTTAGTGTCTATACTTCTCCACAACTTGACTAAGAAGGTGAAATAGTGTACGCTGTATTAAAATCTA
The DNA here is from genome assembly GCA_945859875.1 of Cuscuta europaea. NCBI lineage: Eukaryota > Viridiplantae > Streptophyta > Magnoliopsida > Solanales > Convolvulaceae > Cuscuta > Cuscuta europaea. The sequence continues at coordinate 8,835,463 of CAMAPE010000006.1, forward strand.
TTCACCAATAAAAGAGTAGAAATTAGTTCAAATAAGACTAAAACTATGGCAAAAACCTAAAATAGGACTTGCTATGTTTTTATTCCAAAATAGGACCATATGAGTCCTATTGGAAACATACCTATGTTTGCATTCCATTCTTACCCTTCCATTAAATATGAATTAAAAATAATCAAAAGCCATAATTAAATGTTTAATTCATAATAAATTCGAAAAAAATTCAAAAATTCGTAGAAATATAATTAAAAAATTTATAAAATTTTTATAAAATAAAAAAATCAAAAACTTTGTTTTTAAAATAATTTTATTTTAAAAAAAATTAATAAAAAATAGTAAAACTCCGTAAAAAAAAATTTAAAAAAATATGGATGCCTTTCCCACCGCCTGTACTACCTCCCAGCACCACCACCTCCGGCCGATGAAAAAATGCCATTTTCCTAGAAAAATGCCATTTTTTTTTTCTGAAAATGCAAAAAAGTGGCATATTTCTCTTTTCGAATGCCAACATTTTCATTTTTTTCTGCCATAAATATGGCATTCGTAATGAACATGGCATTTTCCCCCCTGGTGACTGGAGGTGGTGGTGCAGAGGCGGCAGAGGCGGCGGCGATTTGTTTTTTTGAGTTTTTTTTAATTTTTTTTTAATTTTTTTAATTTTTTGAAAAAAAATTAAATAAATTTTTAATATCGAAATGTTTTTCTTAATTTTTTAGTATTTTTTACGATTTTTTATTATTTTTTATTGTTTTATTAGGAATTAAAATATTTTAATAGCTATAAGGGTATAATTGTCCAAGGTACACATAATTAGTCCTATGCAAACATAGTTTATTTTTTGATCCTATTTGTGAAAAGTGAATGACTTTTAGTCCTATTTTGATAATTAACTCTATTAAATTTAGACAAAGGATACTCATAAAAAAGTTAAACAAAACAACCAAGAAAACTCGTTCCTTCCGTATTAAGAATTTCCTTTTTCACTTTTGTAGAAGTTGGTTAACTTTGACTCATAACTAAATTATACGTAATACTATGAAATAAAAATTTAGCATTACAGAGTAGATTTATGGAGCACGCGGGCATGCTCATTAAGAAGTAAGCTGGTGTTAGGATGTTTTTACTTGGATTGTAATTTGATGGTCTGGTCTGATCTAGTCTGGACTGTTTTGGTCTGGTGTGGTCTGATCTGTTCTGTTTTGGTCTGGTCTGGTCTGTTCTGGTCTGGTTTGGTCTGGTCTGAAATTTTATTTTTTATATTTTTTGCATAAAGATTTTATTTTTTATATATATTATAATCCATAAATAATTATATTTTATTCATTTATAATTACAAATAATAATAACAATAACAATAACAATAATAATAATTAGGGGTGCGCACTATCCGGTTTAAACCAGAAAACCGGACCGAACCGGACCGGAAAAACCGGAACCGGATCGAATCGGAATGATATCCGGTTCGGTCCGGTCCGGTCCGGTTTTGAACCGGTGCACACCCATAATAATAATAATAATAATTAGGGGTGTGCACTAGCCGGTTTAAACCGGAAAACCGGACAGAACCGGACCGGAAAAACCGGAACCGGATCGAACCAGAATGATATCCGGTTCGGTCCGGTTCGGTCCGATCCGGTCCAGTCTGATCTGATCTGGTCTGGTCTGATCTGATCTGGTCTGGTCTGGGACGAATTACAGTCCAAGTAAAAACAACCTTAATTTTGGCCATTTTTTTTACATATTTTGCTTTATCTAATCTTTATTACCTTTGGATTTGGAGATCTTGATTTTTTCAAGCTTTGAACTATGAAATCGTATCGGTAGTGAAGTAATCCGTGTACGTATTTCATAAATCTTATTATTGTAAATAAATTAAACTTAAGATGTTTTTACTTGGACCGTAATTTGTTGGTCTGGTCTGATTTATTTGTATTTTTATAACTATCTAAGTCTGGTCTGGTCTGAACTGGCCTGAGGTGGGAAGAATTACGGTCCAAGTAAACATCTTTAGCTTCTTCTTTTTATCGAATCCACTTTATTATTGGAAACCGGCTTATTTCCCGTCATTTCTTTTTGCGTTAAATAAATCCGTATATAAGTACTTGACGTTTATTTTTTGAAGCAAGTGAAGCAAAGAATTTTTATATCATTGTTTACAAAAAAACATGGTAATAGAAATGATACTATTTAAGGAATTTATAAATAAACTTTGTTATTTACTCCGTATAATTTACAGGAAAAAGTGAAAGTGAAACTCCTAAATTGGGTTTAGTTCTTCGATAAAAACTAATCCCTTTAAACCATTAAACTATTACTCACAATCTGATATTATTCTTAAAAGATATTCTGTTTAAGGAGTATTTATGCTAATTCAAACAATCAATGAATCAAAGGAAAACTGTGGGGTTTCGTACAAGAATCACAATGGAAGTATGCAAAAATTATGAATATGAAATATGTAAGCTTTATATCGATAATAATCAGTGCAATACAATGATAATAATTTCTCAAGTGTAGTTCTCTTCCTCTTTCCGCTAGAACCCCAAAATCATTTATACTAGAACCCTTCTCTGTCCGTCTCCCACTTCCAACTTCCCTCCGGTTTAGGCTCCTCTTCCGTCGGATTAGGGAATTAGTTGCTAGGAGTTATCCATCTATTGTTACAACTACATAAGGCTTGGTCTCATTGCACTTATCCCTTCCTCAAGCTTCGGTCCGGGCCTCTAGCATTTTTATACGAACATGGGCCCATCTTCCTAATTAATTACTCACTAAATTCTCAGCCCAACAATTGCCCCCAATTCAGAGAGGAGGAAGGCACCAGATTTGAAAATTCAAAAAGCCAATCGACTCTTCTGAATTTCTACCATCATGACGTCGCATTGGAACGCGTAAAGCCGTCAGTCCTCTGGCATTGATCAATCAATCGTCAATCCCCTCTTCCTCTAGTTAATTAATTCAGCAAGAAAACCTCTTCTCTTCTATCCAGCTTCTTGCAATCCCTGGTCAGTACCTTGGCTTTTCATGGCTTCTCAGACCTTCATTCCGCAACACATTCTAGATCCAAAGAACTCAAAACAGGCGAAGCTTTCAGAGTATCATGTCGAACTTATCAGATCATACGTCCGCTTTCCCCATGATGCAGTTATCCGCTTTCCAGCAGCGAACGAGAGGATGAATTGGTTCTGTGATGGACGGGTGAACTTCTTGATGTACCCTTTCAAAATAGGCATGAAACTCCCTTTCTCACGTTTAGTCCAAGATTTTCTTGCTTTCGTCAAAGTATCTCCTTCTCAAATTATGCCCCAAGTATGGAGGGTGCTCAGAGCTTTAGAGGTATTGAGCGAAAAACATAATTTGGCCCTCGACTTCGAAGACCTTGGATTCACCTACGACCTTAGATCTTCAGGAGCCGGTCGTTTCACCCTAGCAGTGAAAGAAGGAAAGGAGGCCCTTATCCACAAAGTGGATAAAGCTAACGACCGGGGATGGATGAACTTGTACTTTTTTGTCAACAAAGAGTCGCTAGGTTCTGACGGATCATTCTTGGAGGAGAATTTACATAAAGGTTAGCTTCTCTCTCGAATCGCGTTTCTTGACTTGTTTTGTTGACTGCGTGCCTTTGTCCTTCTCCTTTTTCTTTTTTATAATTTGATTTACAACCTCGGGCGTGTGTAATGGCGTTGGGTAACTTCGGATTGCTTTCTGTGTGTCTGGATACATGTATAAAATTTAATATACTTGGTATTTTTTCTCCGTGTAGCGCAGAAAGGAAGACTATTCCACTGGTTCCCGGTCTGCATTCTGAAGAGAGAAATGCCAAGATTCTTTCGTTCCCTATTGAGGACCGAACTTATGTGAACCTGGTGTCCGATTTTCAAGGTACGTCGCCTCTTCCTGTTGAGTCTGATTATGTGGGGTTAAGGCGATCTCGTAGGCACACTCCTACCGCACACGATTTGAATCAGAATTCACATGTCGTTTCCGTAGAAGATTCAGGGCAAGGATCTGAAGTTTCAAAAGATGATGGTGAGGGCACGAGCGCTTTTGTCCCCTTACAAGTTGTTTTTCCAATTCCTAAGAATACTCCCGTGCCCCCAATCAAGGATTCCACTCCTATTGCAGGTATTTTTTCTGATGTATGAGGCTTACATTTTTCTTTATTAGTGCCGGATTGAATACCCCTCATTCCTATTCCTCTTATCTGTCTAGCTACTTCATCAAGCACTTCCCGCTCCATTCCTTCTGATCACGAGCTGTTGGCCATGGCATCGAGGAGGAAAAGGATGCCTTCTAAATTGCCTGCCAATCCACCTAAGGTCCCCAAGTATCCGACGCATGATGCTGCCACAACTCCTAATGTTCCCAATGTGGAACATGGGATTGATATCCGGGCCATGCCACCACAGGTCATGCACTTATCGCTTTCCCCGGAATTCTGCGATTTGAAGGATGCTTTGGTCATGAAAGATGAAATGGCTCAGTTCCAATTGGCTTCCTCTGCTCCTGTTTTTGACTGCCTGCCCCCAACCAGTGTCATTGCTGCATCATCTGCTTATGCGTTTCAGGTGCTGACGAGTCACCAGGCTTAGTGAGCTTTCTTCCCTTTACTCTTGATTAACTTGTCTTGTTTTCTTCAGAGTATTCAGGCGAGCCTTGCCGCTGCTGCTCGCGTTGCTTTACGAGAGAGAACCGTTGATGAATTGAAGAAAAATGAGACCTCCCTGGCATCCAAACTTGATAAGAACACGAAGTTAGTTCAAGAGTTGGAGGACAAGAATTCTACTCAATCTGCCCAGATTTTGCAGCTCAATGCTAGAGTCAAATCCTTGGAGGCTTACGGTCGCAAAAAGAAACATGAAGTGATTGACGCCGCTTGCTATTATGCTTGGAAGACTAGGGGTGAGCTGATGGCATCTTTCATTAAAGGAGAAATGACACACTGGTCAGTGGAACGGGACGTGGCGACATGGCACAAACTCAGGGAAGAGATGGATCCCCCTGTAGGAGAGGACGACTTCGAGGTGGGTCATTCTGACGATGAAATTGAATCTTAATGTTTATTGAATAGATGATCATGCTTCCCTGTTTTCCTAAGTTTGCCGGATTCCAAACATTTCCTGCTTTTGAATCACTCAGACACTATTCGACTTGCGTTAAGGTCTCCTGGTGGTTTATCCGGGACTTAACGCTTTGTCGCGCTACTTATGGGCTTTACACTTGGCGGTTTAGCCCAGCTCTGTCCATATTGTTCTGTGAATCTATCACTGTTTTTGCTATTGTTCGAACCATGCTTTCGCTTGTGCGCATTCTGTTGTGTATGCACGCTTGTCGTTTATGTGTGCAACATGTCATGTGTACGCTTCGTTATATTTCGTCATAGATACGTGTGTGTTTTGTCCAAAACATATTAGGTTTTATGGACCTTCATTCATGATTTTTTCATGATGAGTTCCACGTCCCCTTAGCATTGACGTATTGCCGTGATTAAGTTTGCTCGGGCGTTCGTGTCGTCTTGTGTTTAGGCTTTATCCCATCATAACCCTGCAATGATACAGTGTTGTTGGGGTTGGCCGTTGGCTTGAGGCTAACGGCCCTCCGACGATTAAGTTAGTAAACGATGAATTGCATTTGCCATATCAAAGATGATGTGAAACGTAACTAATTACCTGTGACTTTGCCAATTTCGTGTGCCTTCCTGCATCAAAGTCATTATTAGGGTTGGTCGTTGTCCTAAGGCCAACGGCCCTTCGACGGTCAAGTTAGTAACCTCGTTTTGCGATAAGGACAGATGTGCAAAAAATTAAAAATGAAATTGTTTTAAGTGTACCGCATTCCAACTTCGGGGGACTCGTTTACCGTCGACTGTTTCCAAGCGGTATGCCCCCTGACCAACGACGTCAATGATTTTGTAGGGCCCTTCCCAATTAGGACTAAACTTACCAGCTGCTTCATTGCCAAATGCTTTCCTTAAGACCCAGTCTCCCCTCTTGAACACCTTCGCTCGGACATTTTTGTTATAGCTTTTCGCAACCATCTGTTGATATGTCTGCAAGCGAATCTTGGCTCGTTCACGGATCTCGTCAATGGTATCCAAGTCATGCGTCAACCTCACATTGTTCAATTCCACAGTCATGAGTCCATATCTTGAAGAAGGTACTTCAATTTCAGCAGGAATTACTGCTTCGCAACCATACACAAGAGAGAATGGGGTCTGTCTAGTTGCATTTTTTGGAGTTGTCCTGTCTGCCCATAGTATCAAAGACAATTCATCAGCCCACCTGCCTTGTGCCTTTTCAAGCGTTTTCTTTAAGTTGGCAATGATGATTTTGTTGCTGGACTCAGCCTGTCCATTAGATTGCGGGTACCTGGGTGTCGACGTTTCCAATTTGATATTGTACCTCTCACAGAAACGTCTGGTCTTAGCACTTATGAACTGAGATCTGTTGTCACAGACGATTTCTGATGGAACGCCGAACCTGCAAAGTATGTTTCTCTTGAAAAACGAAATTACCTGGTCATCTCGTATCTGACGGAATGGCTCAGCCTCCACCCATTTTGAAAAATAATCCGTCATTGCCAGCATATATACTTTTTTCCCCGGTGCCTCTGGCAATTTTCCTACGATCTCCATACCCCATTTCATAAAGGGCCATGGCGATATGGCTGGATGAAGCGATTCAGAAGGTTGATGACGAATTGGTCCGTGCATCTGACAAGGCATGCATCTTTGGGTGAAGGTTTGTTAGACAAACTTCGCCTGGCGGCGTGGTTGCCACATTCCCCTTCATGTAGGTTTTTCAGCACTTTGACGGCTTCTTGAGGTGTCAGACATCTTTGATACGGACCTGCGACAGATCTTTTAAATAAAACACCCTCAATTAGTAGAAATTTACTCACCTTAGATAGGAAAGACTTGGCCTCTTTTTTGTCTTCTGGGGGAGTATTGTGCTTTAAATATGCTATGTACTGTTGCATCCAGTCTTCTTGTGCTGGGGTTTCAACGGTAGAGACAACCTCTGATCTGTAAATTGCTGGACTCATCAAGTGCACGTAAGGGATGTTGCGATTAATTTCTGCCCCCAAACATGATCCGACCGCGGCCAGAGCGTCAGCTTGTGTGTTTTCTTCACGTGGGACTTGTTCGAGGGTTATCTCATCAAACGTCGTTATCAACTCTCAGACAATTTGCAAGTAAGATGTCATCTTGGGGTCCTTTGCTGCATAAACACCATTAGTTTGATTAATTATCAGTAAAGAGTCGCATTTTACCTCCAAAACTTTGATGCCCAAGTCCCTTGCCAATGTGAGTCCGACGATTAGTGCCTCGTATTCTGCTTCATTGTTTGTAGTGGTGAAATCACAGTGTACTGCTTGGAGCATGGTGTCCCCTTGTGGTGACTTTAGTACCACGCCCAAGCCTGTGCCGTTCTGGTTCGACGCTCCGTCGGTATGCAACGTCCATTTTTGATTTGGCAATCCGTCGATCAGAGTGCAGGTTTCTTTTTCCGCCTCATCTTGGAGATTTGGACTGAAGTCCGCCACAAAATCTGCAAGTGACTGTGATTTCAGGGCTGTTCTTGGTTCAAATCTTATGTCATAAGCTCCAAGTTGAATCGACCATTTAGCCATGCGACCTGTCAATTCTGGTTTCCTCATGATCGACTTCATGGGATAATTAGTTCTAACACAAATGGTGTGTGATTCAAAATAAGGGCGTAATTTAATCGAAGCAACGACCAAAGCTAAAACTAACTTTTCAAGTAAGGAGTACCTGGATTCCGGGCCATTTAGGGATTTACTTACATAATAGACTGGAGTTTGCTGCCCCTGTTCCTCTTTTGTCAATACTGCACTGGCGGCGTGTTCTGAAACGGCCAGATAAAGCTGCAATTCGTCGTCGTCTTTGGGTTTTGCGAGCAACGGTGGCGACATCATGTATTCTTTTAATTGCTGAAGCGCCTGCTCGTGCCGATCTGTCCATTCGAATTTTTTGTTCTTTCTCAAAATGTCATAAAACAAATGGCACCTGTCTGACGATTTCGAAATGAAGCGATTCAGAGCCGCGACTCATCCCGTCAACCTCTGGACATCTTTGATAGATTTTGGAGATTCAATGTCAATAATTGCTCGTATTTGTTCTGGGCTTGCCTCTATTCCTCTTTCACTGACGATATATCCCAAAAATTCTCCTAATGTCACTCCGAAAGTACATTTTGCCGGATTGATCTTCAGATTGTATTTCCTCAGCCTTCTGAAGGGTTCCGTCAAGTGATAGACATGATCTTCTTTTCTCTTTGATTTGACGATCATGTCATCAATATAAACTTCCATAGTATCCCCCATCAGATCTTTGAACATCAAGGTGACCAGCCTCTGAAACGTCGCACCTGCATTTTTTAGTCCAAAAGGCATAACAACATAACAATACGTACCTGTCTCCATGATGAAGGCTTTTTTTTCTTGGTCATCGGGATGCAGCTGTATTTGATGGTAACCGCTGTAAGCGTCCATGAAGGATAGCATTTCGTGCCCGGCTGTAGCGTCAGCTAATGCGTCAATATGTGGCATCAGAAATGAGTCTTTGGGACATGCTTTGTTTAGATCAGTGAAGTCCACACAGACTCTCCATTTGATCGGTTTGCCCTCCTTATGCCCTTTCTTTTTCTGAACAACAACAACATTAGCTAACCAATCGGGATATTTAACCTCCTTTACTTTACCGGTTCGAAGCAGCCTATCGACTTCCTGGTTTATAATGGCATTCCTTTCTTTGGCAAAACGTCTTCTTTTCTGTCTGACGGGTTTTTGTGATGGGCCGACGTTTAACCTGTGAGTTATGATATTAGGATCAATACCTGTCATGTCGTCGTGACTCCATGCAAACACGTCTTTATGTTCTTTGAGGAAGTTTATCAGTTCGTCTTTGAGATGCGCTGGTATGTCTCTCCCGATGCGGATGACCCTTTCTGGATATTCGGGGTCGATGGCGACTTCTTGTGTTTTGGCGTCATCTTCCACCAGAGCAGGGCCACCCTTTAATTGCTATGCGGTCTTGGAGGTAGTTTGGTCCGCAGTCGGCCTCATTGCTGTTTGGTAGCAGGATTTGGCTGACTTTTGATCTCCCCTGATGCTTTGTACTCCCCATGGTGTTGGGAACTTGACTACTTGATGATAAGTTGACGGAATTGCCCCCATTTGATGCAACCATGGAGTTCCCAAGATCATGTTGTAGGCTGGTAGGCTTTCGACCACATCGAACTTGACCAGCACATTTAAACCATGGGCATATACGGGTAAAGATATATTACCTAGAGTTCTGCTTGGCTCCCCATTAAATCCGATCAGGCTTGACCCGGATCCCGTTACATCTTCCTCCTTGACTCCCAGTTCTCTCAACATTTTCATGGTGGTAATATTGGCGGTGCTTCCATTGTCTATGAGGACTCGTTTAACCTCGCAATTTGCCACTCTGAGGGAGATCACCAACGTATCGTGATGAGATTGGACCGGGTCAGAAATATCTGTTTCGTCAAATGTGATTGACGCATTTCTCCATTCTTCTTGACGTTTCTCGATCCTGTAGACCTGCAACGACTTGTCTCGGGAATAATCCCGAGCGTGTCTCTTTGCTGCAGAATACGTTAGCCCACATAAATCAGATCCACCATTAATAAAGTTGATTACCTTACATGGGGCAGAAGGTGAAGGGGTCCGAGACTCATTTGGTGACGCTTTATCATTTCGTCCTAGCACCGATTTTGTGCGTTCAGACATGATCTCCGCCAGAGAGCCGTTTTCAGCAAATAAGCCACCTCCTTTCTCAATGCGACACAGTCTTCCGTGTTGTGTCTGATGTCGTTATGGAAATCACAACGCTTACTTGGGTCACGATGGCCTGCTGGTTTGTCAGTCTTTCGAGGCCATCTGACCTTCTCTCCCAGCTTCTCCAGAGAATGAATGAGGCCCAGAGTGGCAACATTAAAGCAGTAGTCAGTGATGACAGGGGGTAGGTCTGGATCGTCAAGCCAGTTCGCTATCGCCGATACTGGCCTATCTTCAGTTCTGACGTAGGGTTTTCCGGTTCTGTAATCATGCTTTCTGGATGTGCCCGATTTGCGCTGCCCTCCATCATATGCATCCTGCCGATGCCGTGTCTGCTGGTCTTCCTCAAGCCTGATGAAGGCTAATGTTTTAGCCTTGACGTCCTCAAAGGTCCTGCACGGGTACTTTGTTAATTCCCGGTATAATTCTGAGTCGTCGACTAAGCCTCTCCGAAATGCCTCAATTGCCGTCGGAATGTCGCATCGTGGAATGGAAACCTTTTCCTTGTTAAAACGGTGTAGGTAGTCTCGAAGCGATTCGCCTCGTCGCTGCATGACTCTATAAAGATCGCTAGTCTGCTTCTCAAGTACTCGGTTGCTCGCGAACTGATGGTTGAACAAGTCGACCAGTTCTGCAAATGACCCGATGCCCTCGTTAGGTAGATTGACAAACCATTTGAGTGCTGGGCCTGATAGCGTTGCTCCGAAGCCGCGACACATGCACGCTTCCCTCTGATCTGGTCGGAGTGATACTGGAAGCATTCGCTACTTGTATTGGGCGACATGTTCTACCGGATCGGATGTGCCGTCGAACATCTTCATAGATGGAGCGGCGAACTTGCGGGGTACTTCGACATCTGTGATCTGTCTGCTGAAGGGCGAATCCGCATAACACGCCCGTGAGGCTCGATCCAAAGGAAAGGGTACTCCGGGCAGTCCGTTGATTTTGTCTTGCATCTGTCGGAGTTGTTCCATAATCATCGATATCGGATTCACCAGACCTGGCCGAGTTAACTCCGGCGTTGAAAACGTCGGTCCTGCCATTTGGGTCACTTCAGGACGGGTTGGTGATGGAATGACTATGATCTCTGGATGTCGCTCTCCGCAACTCTGTGCTGCTGAAGCGGATGGTCCACGCTGTCGTTGTGTTTGAAATTCGGGTGGCAGCTCATCAAAAATATTCCATCCCCTACTCTGCATGAGACTGGACGGGCCGGGGTCACCACGAGTTCTGCTTCTGTAGTGAGGGATGTATGGTTCCGTCAGGGCCGATGCGCCTGACGTCATTGGCAGACTTTGAGTGGCCGTCTGCAAACCTGTCCTTCTTGCTCCCGGACGTAAGGACTCCGGGAAGAAGCAAGTCGGAATGCTGGGGACAGGGGTCGTTTATGGGACGAGCGGTGTGTATGGTATCACTTGAGAGATGACGGTGGGTTGTGATTCCCTGGCGGGTGAGAGGCCCAATGTGAGGGAGATGGGCTCGGAAGTGACAATGGGTGCATCTGTCACCGCCAGAGTGGACTCCAAATCAAGCCTCGTGACCACGGGCATGAGATCGTTTCTTCGGTTACCCCTGGAGTTGGATGCGATCAAAACAGCTGACTGAACTTGGGACCGGAGCAGATCGTTTTCTCGCTGGAGATGTGCCATCCTTTCCGCCAATTCCCGGCGAAACTCTGCTCGAACTGTCTCCATTTGAGTGTGGATCTCCTCCAACAAGGGGTTGTTTCCGGCCATGATTGATGATCTTTCTCTTGCACAATGCCCCACGGTGGGCGCCAAATTGTTTAAGCAGTATTTATGCTAATTCAAACAATCAATGAATCAAAGGAAAGATGTGGGGTTTCGTACAAGAATCACAATGGAAGTATGCAAAAATTATGAATATGAAATATGTAAGCTTTATATTGATAATAATCAGTGCAATACAATGATAATAATTTCTCAAGTGTAGTTCTCTTCCTCTTTCCGCTAGAACCCCAAAATCATTTATACTAGAACCCTTCTCTTTCCGTCTCCCACTTCCAACTTCCCTTCGGTTTAGGCTCCTCTTCCGTCAGATTAGGGAATTAGTTGCTAGGAGTTATCCATCTGTTGTTACAACTACATAAGGCTTGGTCTCATTGCACTTATCCCTTCCTCAAGCTTTGGTCCGGGCCTCTAGCATTTTTATACGAACATGGTCCCATCTTCCTAATTAATTACTTACTAAATTCTCAACCCAACATATTCCTTCAAAAAATTCTAGAAAGACATAATTAAAAGGATAAATTCATGTGAATAATCCTATTATAATAAACCGTCTTCTTCCAATATTAATATCAAATAATTTGAATAATTCTAAGATACTCTAACATACTACTTCTCGAAACTGCTTATGCTTCTTCAGAGAATAGGAGCAGATATTGGAGTGCCATGGGTCGCAGCAACATTCCCCGATTTCCCGATCGTCCTGACAAGGGAAAGGAAAAGATCGTCGTTGAAGAGGGGCGCTTGGTACTCCGATCCCGAGTTCAACAGAATCCCGAAGCTGAGCGTCCAATCAAAAAGTCGCGTGTTGAGGATGCCTCTAAGTCCATAATTATGGTGGACGTGTCGGACGATGAGGCGGCCACCCCTTCTGGTCAGGATGCAGCTCGTCCCCAACCCTCCGCAAAGCTCAACCAACTTACCTTAGACCTTATTGAATTCTCTGGGGTCTAACCTCGCACTGAATCAAAGATGTTGTTCGGCCAGACGTCCTCCTCCATCTGGTGCACCCTCGGGCTGAAGGTGCCTTCTGATTTTGCAACATATGAGGAGCTCGAGGATCTCCCCGAGGGTGGTCTTATCGAGCTGAACAAGGCCGCCATCTATGGCGGCAAGCATCTGAGATATGGACCACCGAACGTCTTCTTGTACAGTTCCCATCCATGAGCTCAAAATTCGGGGCACGTCTCTTGATCCATGCCGCCTTTCTGACGCCCCCTGCTGGTGGTGGGGGAAGGGTGCCGTTTTTGAGATATTCAGCAATCTCGCTCATCCAGCTTGGCTCGACTAAGGAGATGGCTTCCACCTGGATAGTTTCTGTCGCCGAGCGGAGTAGCATCTCCTGTCGGGCAAATTTCCTGAGGTGTTCGGGGATGGATGTCATCTGATCTTTGGGTGGAGGGTTCCCTAGTTTGGATAGGATGTCAACCTCAGCATTCTCCACCCGGGACACCTAATCCATGATTACCTGTTCGAACCGTGCGGTTTGTTCCTCCGCAAGTTACTTGTAAGCCTTCATCCGCTCCTCCCTGGTCTCAGCGGTGCCGTTCATCTGGGTCACTACAAGCTGACTGTCCATCTTGACCTTGAGACGAGCGGCCCCTAGCACCTTCGCATATTTCAGACCAATGATGAGGGCTTCGTACTCGGCTGCATTGTTGGTGACCTTGAAGTCAAATTGCATTACGTAGTAAGATTTGAAACCTTCGGGGGGAGGTGATGACCGCTCCCCCTCCACATCCTCGCGCACTGGAGGCCCTATCAATGTACATCTCCCACCAATTGTCAAAATCGTTTTCGTCTAAGGATTTTTCCTCTGTGCGTGCAGTGCATTCAGCAATGAAATCAACAAGGGCTTGCCCTTTGATCATCGGCCTCGGCTTGAACTCCACGTTGTACTGCCCGATCATCAGGGGCCACTTGGTGATTCTCCCGCTGACCATTGGATTCCTCAGAATAGTGGCGAGCGGTTGTGTTGTGTAGATCGTCACTAGATGAGCTTGGAAGTACGGTGCAAGACGTTTGATCGCTGCAATGAGGGCAAGGATCATCTTCCCCATCAGAGTGTATCGGGTCTAGGGGCCGTTCAGTGCCTTACTCATAAAATAGATTGGCCGCTAAACGCTTTCCTCCTCGTTTAGCAGCACAGAGCTCACAACCAGATCTGCAACGGCCAAATATATGTAGAGCTGCTCCCCTGGATCCACCTTGTTCAAGACAAGCGGAGAGGAGAGGTATGTCTTGAAGTCTTCAAATGCAGACTAGCACTCCGGGTTCCATTCGAATGGATTTGCCTTTTTCATGATCTGAAAGAAGGGAATCGCCCAATCTGCCAGCTTGGACATAAAACGGCTTAGAGCAGCCAGACACCCGGTGAGCCTCTGTACGTCCTTCAAATTTCTGGGAGCCAGACACCATGTCCATGATAGCCTAGGGCAGCCAGACACCACGTCCATGATGGCCTTTACCTTTTCGGCCGATCTGCCAGTTTGGACATAAAACGACTTAGGGTAGCCAGACACCATGTCCATGATGGGCTTTACCTTCTCGGGATTCCCCGTTCACTCATCATATATTCGAGGAATTTTCCGCCCTTGACGGCAAATGCACACTTCTTCGGGTTCAACCGCATGTTGGCCCCCTGCATGATACTGAAGACCCTCTCCATGTCTTGGATGTGGTCCTCCTTCTTGCTTTTGATCATGATATCGTCCACATAGGCCTCCATGATTATGCCGAGGACCTCCTTGAACAATATCCCGATCATCCTTTGAAAATTGCCATGGCATTCCTCAGGCCGAATGACATAAACAACATAACAATACACACCATCCGACGTGACGGATACCGTTTTCTCTGCGTCATCGGGGTGCATGAACACCCGATGGTAGCCTCGGAAGGCATCCATGAAGCTGAGGAGCTCACAACCAGTGGTTTCATCTACCATCAGATCGATCTTTGGTACGAGATAAGGATCCATAGGACATGCCTTATTCAGATCTGAGTAGTCGACGCACATCCGCGATGTAGGATATAACACCGTCCCCAATTATATTTACCTTTATGTAAATAATGTATTGAACCTTATGAAATGGTTAATGAATTTACGGGGTTGTAAATTTTGTTGTTACTTTTGCGTGAATAGTAAATTTCACGTGGGGCCCACACCGGGAGCAGGGACCACCCTATAATTCCGAAACCACATATTATATTCATCTTGGGCTAGATAATATGTATATGGTGGTGGATATCTTAGTTGGGCCATAGAAGGGCATAGGGTTGACCCGTCGGTCAAACGAGGCTCAATTACCAGTACTGGTAATTTATCAGATAACGGCTCGAAACGGATTTCAGAGACTTCTAAATTAAAGATGGAGAATGTATATTTATTCTAAGGGTCCCTATGGGTTACGAGTGTGTGATATATTTTATTTGGCCTGATAAAATAAAATATAATTAAAACAGTCCGAGAAATACAACTTTCGGGGCCGATTGTACACTTCTGGACTTAAAGGGTCGACCTCCCACATGAGTGGGGACCAACCCACGAATTTGGTCACACAAGACAAGGCTTGGACCGGCTGGAAGGAGAGGAGAAAGGTGGGAGATGTTGGGGTTGATTAGCAAAGCATCTAAGGACATGGGGTGGGCTCCTCATCATACACTCATTGAGTCAATGAGATAAAAAGGCTATCCTCACCCCTTCCTCCACCTCATTTTCGGCCAAGCACACCCCAAGCAAGAGGAATAAGCTCTGCAACTTCATTTTCCTCCATAGCCAAGTGAGCTCAAGAAGACAAGGTCCAAGGAGGGAGATTAAAGAAGGAAAAAGTTAGGGAAAGGTGTGGTGATTAAGGAACTTGTCTAAGGTGTTCCTAGAGCTTTCACGGAGTTCAAAGAGTCGCCGGAGTTATCGTTGGAGTTTGACAAAGTTCGCCGGAGCTTCGCCGAAGTTAAACCGGGAAGGGTAGAACTTCTTAAAGCTCATTCAAGGTGAGTGGATGGCTTAATGTCTTGTAACTCTTGGGTTAAGTATAGGATTACCTAAAGAAATGTTATAAGCATTCATAATGATGTTTGAAGGAGCTTAAGCATGTGCTTAGTCAAAGTTATTTGGCTTATATGAATGATACTACTTGATTTTGCTTGTGAAAAGTATAAAATGTGTATAAAAACATATGTGATGTTTTGGATGGTTAAAATGGGATTTTTGGGTTGTTTAAGACCCAATACATGTTGTATAAAAGTTTTGGATCGATCGGAGATCATCCGGGGGGGTCAACGGACCGCCGCCGTTGGGCAGATGGTAACCTGGCGCCGGCCATAGGGCTGAACCGGCGCCGGTTAAGCTACTGCCCAGCCGGTCTGGGAATTTTTACACAGACCCGGCACCGGGTATAGGGGTAACCGGCGCCGGGTAAGCTACTGCCTCGAATTTTTTATTCGCCGAAAATACGTATCGAGGCCCGGTTTGAGGGAGGATCAACCCCGGCCGTCCCATGTAAGTATATTGTGCATGGAATTGCATGGAATATGATATTTAATTGCCAAGTTTGATATCTATTGATTAAGCTCTAAGGCTTGGTTTAATCTTGATAAGTAATTATGATATAGACCTTATCTAGATTGATACGAGGTAGATCATAGGAGTACATATGGTGGAGGACCCAAGGACTTCAATGTCCTTAAAACTTATATGCATATGGTGGAGAACCCAAGGACTAAAGAGTCCTCAAAACTCGGAATGTATATTTCGGTGGAGAACCCAAGGACTAAAGAGTCCTCAAAACTTATATGCATATGGTGGAGAACCCAGGGACTAAAGAGTCCTCAAAACTCATATGTACATCGGTGGAGGACCCAAGGGCTGAAGAGTCCTCAAAACTCATGGTGGAGGACCCAAGGACTACAATGTCCTCAAAACTCATAGGTAAAACGGTGGAGGACCCAAGGACTCAAATGCCCTCAAAACTCATGGTGGAGGACCCAAGGACTTTAATGTCCTCAAAACTCATATATATAAATGGTGAAGAACCAAGGATGACGGTACTGTCCTCAAAACTCAGAATATGAATTGATTAGGACCAGGAGGAGTCATATACACTCATAGGTATTTGGGTGGGTTGAGATTTGAGTCAAGGATATTGACTACTACTATTTTCCCAAATAAACAATGACCTACGGGTCGGGTATTTCCAAGTATATATATACTGCTATGTATTTTATAACTTGGGGGAAAGTACTATACGTGTATGTATCACCCTATGTTTGAGTCTTATACTTGAAACGTTAGTTACTCTACATTTAGCTTGCTACTCGCTCGGTACTCGTACTGACCCCTTCGTGGGGCCCCACCATTTTCAGGTTGAAGCTAGGGCTTGCTACCTGCACCATCTTACGGGTGAACTCAAATCAAGGAAGACGTGGTTTGTGCTTCCTTATTTCCTTTCAAACTACCAAACACTTGCTCATGGATATTTGATTTACTATAAACTATTTTGGTCCTGTGAGCCCATGTTTTGGACGGTTGTGGCCCATGCTTTACCGTTGAATATTTCCGTTATTCATTGGTTTAAATGTGATGTTGATATGTATGTTTACTACTGAGTATGGATGGATTATGTTCATGGATGCCTTGTATGATCACGTCACGTTGACTTGCGAGTGACGTCACTTGGTCATACGACGGTTGTACACACGCTTAGATGCGGTCTGGGGCGTGACATAGGACCCTTCAGCACCAAAACAACATTGGATAGCCAAGCAGCGTGGTGACCTCCACCTCGATGAAATCCCTCCGTTCGGCCACCATGTATCTCTTCTTCTGTTGCATAGGTTTTGCATCAGGCCGAACGGTTAATCTATGACAGATGATCTCGGGGTCTATCCCCGGCATGTCCTCGGAGCCCCGAGTGAAGAGGACCTTGTACTTCGGGAGGACGAGGATCACTCCCTCCCGGATCTCAGGTTCCAGGTATGTGCCAATTGACACCTTCCTATCCGAGGGATCGTCCAACTCAACCTCCTCCAGCAGCGTCGCCGGCTCAGGACGGGATACAATATCCACCCGCCACGCGGTTTTGGCTATGTTGTCGACTCGCATGTCGCGGTCATTGACCTTCTTTATAGCCTCCTTGTAGCAAGCCCTGGTCATGTGGGGATCCATGCGGGCCACCCCTACCCCGATCTCCGTGGGGAATCTGATGCAGTACTGCCGCACGGAGCAGATTGCTTCAAGGTCTTCGAAGCTCGGCCTGCCAAGGATGGCATTGTGAGCACACTTCAGGCGGAAGAAGACGAATTTCATGTACATCGCCGCCCGATGCTGATTGTCCCCGATTTCCACCGGAAAGGTAATGGTCCCCTCAGCGTCAATGCGGTCTCCGGTAAATCCAGCCAAAGGGGTTCATAGGGGAGTCAGGTCGACCCTGCTCAGATGCATCTTCTCGAAAATGTCCCAGTATAGGACGTTCATGCTACTTCCTGTGTCAACACGGACCCGCCGAACAATGGCGTCCTTGATATCCATGCTGATAACCAGCTCGTCTCTATGCGGCACTGGGGAGCTGGGCAAGTCCGCTGGTCCATAGGTGATGGGCTCGACCCTGTGCTTCTTGGTGGGGGGGGATACAGAACCCACGTAAAGAGCTCTTTCGAACTTCAATTCTTCAGTTCAGCCGGTGTATCCCCGGTCTCCGCTCCCCCGAAGATCACCTTGATCATCATCTTCTTCTTGGCGCCACCCGATCTAAGGGAGCTTTTGGGGCGCTTGTCCGCAATACGATAATCCACATCCTTGGGTTCGACCTCCCGCTGATTGTCCCAACGCCAGGTACTTGGCTTCCTGTATGCTTTCTTCTGGGGAGGTGGCTCCGTTCCCACAATGTACTAACCGAGGCGCCCCCTCCGGATGAGCTCTTCAGTTGCCCTTTTAAGGCTGTCGCATCTGTCCGTATTGTGGCCTGCCTTGTGATGATACTCGCAGTACGTATTCGGGCGATTGCCCATCGGCTGACCCTTGTCCATAGGCCGAGTGAGAATCCCCCCACCCTTGATATGTTCGAAGATCCGTGACACCGGAAACATCAAGAGAGTGTACTCGGGCTCCTCCCACTGTGCATTGTAACACGTTGAAGGGGCATATCCACCGCTCGTCTTTTTCTTCTTTGATGATGGAGCCTCCGCCAGACATGGTCCCAACCGATCCGCCATCTTACGGGTTGCGGCTACTGGCGCTTTATCCCTCTGGGCGATTTCCTCTTCGATCGCGACATACTTCTCTACTCTGGCCAGCACTTCGGCATAACTGTTTCCTGGGTTTCTCTTCAGGTCCCGGTATAGATCCCCGGTGGCCAATGCGTTCGTGAAGAGGGTGATACCCGTGCACTCTATAAGGTCTTCCACCTTCAGAGTTTCATCCCTCCACCGTATAAGGAAAGCGGAGAGGGATTCCTCATTATCCAGGTGTACGCTCGTCAACGAGCTGAAATGCTTCTTCGATGTGGAACTGGACGCGAACTGTGCCATGACCTGCCTTGATAGTTGATCAAAAATATCAATGGTCCCGGGCCTGAGCTACCCGAACCATTCTTATGCCGGCCCTCGGAGGGTGTTGAAGAACAGCCTACAAATGGCCTCACCGGACGCTCCCAGCATGGAGAGCCCACCCTAGAACGAGAGCAGGTGGGCCTTCGGATCTCCGAATCCATGGTAGATCAATGAGCCTGGCGGCATGCAGTCTCGAGGAATCTCCGCCACCATGATCCTAACAGAAAATGGGGAAGTTAACGTGATTCTGGGCTGCGTGGGTTGTTCTCCGCCCGACGGTTCAGCTCGTCAATCTGCCCCTAAAGGCCAACGAGCATTGCATCACACTGATCGGTGATTGGGGGTATAGGGTTCACCACCGCGAGAGCATCCTCCGTTCGTATGACACTTGTGTCGTGCTGCCTGTTGATGAAGCGAGCACATTGCCCCTCCACGTACTAGAACCTCGGTCCCACATTGCTCGCCACGGGAGTTGGCTCCTTGTCCAGGTGGTCGTTGTGTGGCATCACCGGGGTGCGGTCCCGAGCCGCATGTCGTTCCCCTCCTCTTAAGAGTCTAGTTCCCCCATGTCCTCCCATATCCGGGAGTGGGGCTTCCCTCCGATCCGAGTATGCACCGATGAGCGAGATTCACCAGTCTCGCTTGTACGCTCGCCGAGCATCTGCATGGAACGAATAGGTGAGAACATTGTACGCTCGGTTCCTGCCGAGTACATGTTCATCCCCGCATCCTGTTCATCCACCATGTGTCGCATGGTGTCTGCCAATTCTCTCATGGCATTTGGGGGTCCCTTCTGAGTTCATGGGGAATCATATTGGTGAGGTCCCAAAAGTCTCTGCGTCTCCACAGGATGCTGGACTGGCCACCTGATGCCTGGGTGCGAGTCCTCCTGCTGTTTGTTAGCTCCTTAGAGAGATCATGGTGTGTCCAATGTTGTTTCTTGTCATCTTGCTTGTCGCAAGGTTCATAAAGAGCTGTTTTCTGGTGAGAGCTTGTTTGGAAGAACTTCTTGATCAGTTTCCCATAGACGGCTTTAGTGTTGAGGTTTATTCCGTCAACCCAAAGGCCCAACACGTTCCCTTGGATCTCGAGTGGATGCTTTGGTGAGTTAGGTTACTAAACAAGCAAAGATGGGTCAAAATATCAGTAACAAGTGGACCGTATCTTATTAAGTGATAATAAGGATCTGTATACAACGCACTTCAACTACAAGCCCCGAGGCCGTTCATCTCTCGCTATGCTAAGAGCTGATACAATTGTTATATGCTAAGAGTGCTCAGTTCCCAACCCCTTACAATGAAATAAATGCTACTATTTATGCTACCAAGAGGTAGGTAAAGAGCTGTTTTCTGGTGAGAGCTTGTTTGGAAGAACTTCTTGATCAGTTTCCCACATACGGCTCCAATGTTGAGGTTTATTCCGTCAACCCAAAGGCCCAACACGTTCCATTGGATCTCGTGTGGATGCTTTGGTGAGTTAGGTTACTAAACAAGCAAAAATGGGTCAAAATATCCGTAGCAAGTGGACCGTATCTTATTAAGTGATAATAAGTATCTATATACAACGCAATTTAACTACAAGCCCCGAGGCCGTTCGTCTCTCGCTATGCTAAGAGCTGATACAATTGTTATATGCTAAGAGTGCTCAGTTGCCAACCCCTTAAAATGAAATAAATGCTACTATTTATGCTACCAAGAGGTAGGTAATGCTGTTGACGTGGATGATTGTGGATGGCTAACTCTCAACCACCAAATCTACTGCATTAAATGCGTCTCCCGCCAGTATGTTGGGCTCCCGCCATAATCACGGACGAGCGTCCTGATGAGCCTAATTGGAGATCCTCGATGGGCCAAAGATGCGCCTCCGAGCGTATTCCATGGGATTTGGACGAGCGTCCTCCATGCAACCAAGCCTCGGTTCTGTAATAAGGGCGTGGATCTGCACGGTGTGTGCAAGTTCTTTGGCCGAGAGCCCTAGAACATTGTGTGGTTCTAGTTGGGCAAAGGCCTCTGAGGCCGAGCGTCTGCTAATATGGGCTCGGACGGTCCCAATGCTTAGTGGGTAATGGGCCGACCTGCTATCGAGCCTATTAAACCCAACATGATAGTTTTTCCAATTTGATTCTAATGAGTAGGGGTCATTATATCATTATTATCCATATGATATTTAAGTCTAGTAATGTCTATTAAAGAGTACTTTTTTCCAATTTGATTCTAATGAGTAGGGGTCACTATATCATTATTATCCATATGATATTTAAGTCTAGTCATGTCTATTAAAGTTATAAACCCATTTGATTAACTTTTGAAATGTAAATATGAACTTTATTAAATTTAGTTTTTGAAGTTAGATAATTTTATTCGTATAATTATTTAATAGCGGTGGTTTGGGAGGAAGGCGAGTAGTTCAAAATTCAGAAGAACTAGGTTGAATCCGTTGTGCCAACCATGAACAATGAAAATTCACCACTCGATCGATTACACCGATGAAGAACACACAATCTCTAGACATCGCTAGGAGAAGAACAAATTTCACGCTTACCTGAAGCAGATATAACTCTCAGTCAAAGAAGAAGTCGGGCCAAAACTAGAACCCTAGAAGGTAGAAATAAAAAAAAGCAACAACATAGAAAAACCTTTTATTCATTACAGCCCAAAGAACGTCGCCAAAGACACGTATCAATCGAGAAAAGAAAGCAAGGAGATTAGATCTGTCCAGGAGTTCTGTCGCCTAGGATTTCCCTAGGGCCGTCTCTCGCTCCAGGGGCGTAGTTAGGGAGGGGGCAACCCTGGCCCCGACCCAACCCAAATTTAAAAAATGTCTGTATTTTTAGTGTAAAAAATTACGTGTAAAAAATTTTTCAAAAATATTCTTTGTACCGGCCCAGTCCATCCCAGTGTCCTGGCTCCGCCCCGACTCGCTCATGAGCAGTACAGGTCACTAAAGTTATTACTCAGTGATTACTTTCTGGAGGCTCTATGCATGCACACACATCACACTTTCTATAGCCTCTAGTCATACCTTTTGTTAATACAAGAGAGAATCATCATAGATATTTGGACACCTCGCGCCATACGTAGCTTCTCAATTATGTAAGAGGAGGGTTTATGATCAAATTACTCACATAAATAACAAGTATGACAAACTTGGAGCGACAATATTGGTCTGCCCCGGCGATCGATTATGGATCTGGAATTTTGGAAAATGCTACGTTTTGCAGCATTCTCTTTTTCTGGACACGTTTACTTCACGAGTTAGTAAATGATGCTTATTAAAACTCGCGTTAATAAGCGGCGCAAAAAATAAGCAGTATTGTAAGCTCATGTTTACTTCAAAGGATATAAAACACTGTTTAACATTAAAATGTCCAAAATAACCCTAGCGATATATACACACATAAACATTCATGAACACAAGTATATAATATAATATGTGGGGTCACCTCGTATGCTTAGTCGCTTATCCACACCCCTAACCCCTACCCCGATCCTGTACCCCACCCCTTACCCTACCCCCAATTCCACACCCTTGAACCCCACCCCTTCCCTACCCCTACCCTTACCACGACCTTACCCTCCACCCCTACTCCCACCCATACCAACCCCCACCCTACTCATAGGGGTTGGGTTGAGGTAGGGGTAGGTGATATGGGGTAAAGGAGTAAGGGTCGGGGTATGGTAATGGGAGGGGTGGGGTCGGGGTCGAGGTAGGGGCAGGTGGTAGGGGTAAAAGGGTAGGGTCAAGGTAATTAAGGGGTACAAGTGGGGGTGGAGGTAAGGGGTTAGGGTGGGGGTAGGGGTGGGTTGAGGTGGGGGGTAGAGGGTAAATGGGTAGGGTTGGAGTAGGGAAGGGGGTGGGGGTGGGGGTCGGGGTAGGGAAGGGGCGGGGGTAGGGGTAGGGGGTGGGGGTCGGGTCAAGGTAGGGGAAGGTGGTAGGGGGTAAAGGGGTAGGGTAAGGGGTGAGGGTGTGGGTGGGGTAGGGCAGGTGGTGGGGTTGGGTCAGGGTCGGGGTAAGGTAGGGTAGGGCGGGGTAGTAGGGTAGCAATAGGGTAAGGGCAAGGGGTAAATGTAAAGGTAAATTCAAAAACTGAAAAAGCTTAAAGTGCCGCTTAATTAATATATGAGGGTGGTATGCTTAGTAAGCGGCACTTTTAGCACCTCTTTCGGTTAGTAAGCAACGTTTTAAGCAACTTGCGTATTTACTCCACCTGTCTTACTAACCTAACTGTGACTTTAGCAGCGAAGTAAACGCCTCCTTACATTCAGCGTTTTCACAGATTCAAAGAACCGAACACGATCAAACCAGCTAATCTTTGACTGAAATGTCATTTTCCAAACATAGTCTTCTTCTTCAACTATACGATGCTTTAAAAACATTCGAGTATTGGAGTATTTAGTACAAAGTATTAATTAAGGTCATGCACTTTCATATCTAATGTAAAATGGTTTTTCTCGGGGAAAATTTGTCAAAAGCATATATCCTTGACCTCATTGCGCCTGCTTGATTATATTGAATTCAAGTCCATTACCACCCTACTTATTGTAGGGATGGATTCGGGCCGGGTCGGGCCCGGGCCGGGCCTAGGCCCGGTCGGACCGCCGGTTCTAGAATAGTGGGCTTGGGACCGGCCCGAGGGTTGGACGGGTCCGGTTTGGGCCGGGCCACCCGCCCGGGTCACGGGTCGGGCCACCCGCCGGGCCGGGTAAATTTTTTTTTATTTATTTATATTTTATACTTTATAGTTTTATACAAGTATTAAAAAACAAACTTCAAGTGCATTTATTTGAAATGAAATAGGAACTACATTTGAAAATTAAATCAAACTTTAAGAGATAAACATTTTGAAAATTGTAATCAATCGGAACTTCCCGCACCTCCCGATCCTTTGGCTTTGTCACATGACTTCATATGCTTGATTGCCATCCCGAATCCGCCTGAAGCCCCCATGATACATTTTTTTTCGCACCATTTGCAAATTGCGTACCACATCCCGGTCTTCGGGTCCTTCTGCTTATCAAAATTATACCGTATAATGGCATTTTGATTTTCCATCTTAACTTCTTGGAGAAGAGAATTAGAGAGTAGATATATAATATATTGGAGAATAAGAGAATTAGAGAGTAGAGAGTTAAGAATAAGATTTAGGAAGAATTGGAGAAGAGATATGAAAAAATGTTTAAGAGTAGGAGTATTTATAGGTTTTTTTACCCCCCACCCCCCCCACCCCCCCCACCCCCCCCCTACCAGCCAACCCCCCCGAACCCCCCCTTTACCCCACCCAACGGCTATATAGCCGTTTGGGTTGTCCCCACCCCCACCCCCAAGGTCGAAAACTATCACAGACTCTAGCACCTTGTACAACCCATGGCAGTGATTCAAGAGGAGGCTGTATCATTGGTATCACTCTAATTGAACCTTCATTGTCGATCGTAATCTGGCCTATTCGAATCTCGTGCAACTCTTCTTGTCCCACATACTTCTCGCCTAGGCTCTCCTCCTTCGCTTCATGGTGGCCGCCGATTACCTGCTGATTCGAGCCGTTCGTCGCCATCTACTATCCTTTGCTTCTGTTCGCCTTGCACGAGCCGCACCAGATCGGCGGAATTGCCAAACCCTACGAAGAGGGAAGAGTCCACCTTTTTAACTAACAATACTCCTGAGCTCTTACAAATTAGTTTTTGTTATTGTTTTTATTTCTTCAATCTAACAAAGTTTTTGTTATTGTTTTGATTTTAACTGTATTGTTAAACTGCTCATTCAATATTTGAATATCATTGCATGCAATGACTTAATTTCTGAGCAAAATGACCCAGGCTATAGAATCCAAATAAGAGTTCTTCTTGTATGTGTTTTATTGAATAATGACAATAGATATTTATCACCATGTAACGTGATAATAGGAAATTGAGATTTTCCAATAATAGATGTTTTTATTAATCAATAAAATAGTGACAGATCAATTGTTTATAATTGTTTTTTAGTGACAATTTCCATCTTTTGCAATGGAGTCAAAGATTTATTATTTTTAGGCTTGAGATTATGATGGAATAAAGCAAAATGGCTCACTAAACTGTCTGCGCTTCTTTGTTATGAAGCAGCGGTCAAATCATGCAATTTTGGACGAGATTTTCACTATGGGTCATCCAGAAACAATCTCTCTGTGCTTTAGTACAAAGGTAAAACTGCGTACATCCGACCCCCCTCCCTTACCCCACCGTAGGTGGGAGCTTTTGCGACACTAGGGCAAATGAAAATGATTAAATGTGTTTTAGTGACACATGAAAGCCCTACTTGTTATCTATCATCTTGTGATTAAATTCCTATTTACATATGACTTAAAATCACCTACTTGTACAAATACACCCTAATCATATTTTATTTCATTTTATAATTAAAAACAAAAATTCAAATCTTTTTGAAACTGTAAATATGAGTCGCAACACTGCCATCGCCGCCATCGCCAATGTCACCGCCACCGTTTCTGTCCCTGCCATAGGCGATGCCGCCGTAGATGTTGCCACCGTTTCGCCACTTCCCACGCTAGTGCTGCCATCTATCGCCGTCCACACTAGCATCACCCCGACCAACGTCACCATCCTCCGTTGTCATCGCTGCTGATTCTGGACAGCGTCGTCCCACTACACCTATGAGCACCACCACCGTCACAATACCAGCACTATAAATATACCATTACGTTGGCAGATTTAGACTCTAAGATAATTTAAAATCTGCCATTAATTCGAAATTTCAAAACTACCAAAAATAGACAGATCTATAATGAAAGAATAACGCAAAACTGCCATAAATTTGGTAAAAATATGAAGCCAACAACCAAATATTCAAAAAATAAGTTTTTTTAAAGTAATAAAAACTTTAACACAATAAAAAAAACAAAAACACGAAACTATTCATAAAAAACCCGATTTACACAAAATCTTTTTTGCCATAAATAATTGTCAGTGAGCACATTTCTGCCATAAATTTGGCAAAATCTTATGCCATCATCCAAAAACACAGAAAACCGGAATTTTTTTAAAAGTATGAAATTGGAAATACAAAATAGAAGTCTAAAAATCAGGAAAATTAATACCAAAACTCAAAATAAGAAGGAGAAGAGAAGGAACATGATCACCGATGGCATGTAGTGGAGTCAGATCTGGCGACGACGATGACTATATCTACAAGACAGGAGGGAGAGGAGGAGTGTGGTGGAGTCGGCAATGGCGTGCGGTGGAGTCAGCGACGTGAGGTGAAGTTGATTGCGGGGGAAGAACATATGCGAAGAAAATGAGAATAGGAGAAGAGGAGTATTAATTTTTTAAAAATTCAGGTAACATAGGAAAATATTTGTAGAAGGAGAGAGAAAGGTAAATAGGTGCACGGGCAAAAATGAGATGTTAATTTTCGTATGTTTTATAATAGGTGTAAGTTGGGAGTTTTTTCCTAATATAATGTTAAACAAAAAAAAATTACCAAAATAATGTTAGATTAAAAGTATTTCCCAAATACTGTTCCCCTCAACCACAAAATGGAATCCCGTTTTTATTTAAAAATGGTATAACTTTTTTATTTGTGCTCCGATTCTTACAAAAAATATATCAAAATTTATAACTTTTTATTATCTTTCATATGACATCAATATTCAACATATAAAAATAAAAAAATAATTTAACACTTTGAATATATAAACTTCAAAATTAGTGAATATATAAACCTTTAAAGAATTAATTAGGAGTGATAGCTTAAAATAAAATTGCATAAACTTCATCACTTTTATTTATTGTTTTATCCTTTGTGCAGTTTTATTATAAACTATCACTCCTGATTAATTATGTGCAAAGTAAAAAACAATCATAAACTTCATAAATTAATATAATTAATTTTTTAATTGTTATATGTTCAAAATTAGTCTTATAGAAGATAAGAAAGAGTTATGAATTTAGATATATTTTTTGTAACAATGGGAGTACAAATAAAAAACATATACTCCGTAACATTTATGAAAAATATATTTTCAAAGTGCTAAATTATTTTTTTATTTTTATATATTGAATATTAGTGTCATATGAAAGATAATAAAAAGTTATGAAATTTGATATAATTTTTTGTAAGAATCAGAGCACAAATAAAAAAGTTATACTACTTTTAAATAAAAATAGGATTTCATTTTTTGGTGGGTCGATCTCATGTTGTATTCCTGCTGCGTGCCACTTGGTGCGTTACTTTGCTATGTATAAGCCGCCACTTCAAGTGACGGCTCTCTTAAATGGGGTTGAGAGGAGCCGTATTTTGAAAAATACTTTTAACCTAACCTTATTTTGGTAAATATTTTTTTATTTAACATTATATTAGGAAAAAACTCGGACGTTGGTGCTATTTGGGAATACAAACATAAAAGGTCCTATTTTTGAATTCCGGCCTAGTTATACTCCTAGTTATACTCCTATTTGAGGTAATTACTATACAAAAAACTCAAACTAACATAGGAAAATACCTGTACAGCTGTACTTCCATATATGACAGTTTTGACTTTTTGTGTGTTTTTAGGTTTTAGCTCAAATAAATGTCATCTAACAAGCTATTTTTTCGAATAGTTAGGCTCAAAAGACATTATTGAACTGTGGTCTGTGGAGCTACTTTTTCTAAACACATTGATGTGGTGTTTTATCATACAACCATCTAAACCTTGAGCAAACACTTCGAAACCCCCCATCATTTCAAACCACGAGTCTAAGAGTTATGTTTTATAACTTATAAGCATAAAGTTTATTCAATCCACACACAAAACACATCGTCAGATTGCTTAAACAAACACTTCAATAATTAAAATTAAAGCAGAAAAGCTTGAAGAAAAAATATAGAAATTTTCTGCTGCAAAATAGAGTTGGAATGGGATAATGGCATCTAATTTGGCCTAACAATTGTCATAAACAATTGTCAGTGAGCAAGTGCACAAAGCTACATTCACAAAGTTACACACTTGATGAAATGTACCCAGTAGTATAAAAGTATGTGTGTTTATATTGGAGGAATTGAAAAATCATAACACTGCAATTTGAACAATTTAGTAGTGTACTGTGTACAATCACATGTATAAATGGCTATAGACTGTTCTTATGTTATAACCATCAACTAACCATTTTTATGCGAGTTACCCATAATGGCAATTTAAAATTATGCTACACTGTCATCAACTGAAGCCTTTTATCCATAGAATATTTTTTTAAAAGATGTATATAATCTTTTAAAAAACAAAAAATAAAATAAAACATGGTTCTTTAATCTCAAATGACATGTACTTTTAGGCTAGTGACACCAGAAGTATAAATACCATACAAACAACATTCTTGTGAGGAACTAAACAATGAAGCAAAAACCACATAGGCATATAGCACATAGTCAAATACACAACAGTACTAAGAACATGGAAATCTCAAAGAACCCAGTTGGCAATTGATACTAGATCCCCTTAGTTAAACATGAATTACACTACTTACTCAGTACAGATATGTTAGAGGTGACATTTTACAAATTTTACTGACAATCAGTAAGGGGAATAGTAATTCTTTGAATTACGAGCATCAAAACGACCCAACCTAGAAGGGGTAATACTATCCAAAGCTGCCCCAAATACTCGTCGACTGTTATCATATGTGGTACCGTCATAATGTGACCTATATCCATCACTATGTGATCTATAGCCATTATGCTGGTGTAATGGTACACCAGGGGGAACTGGAATCGAATAGAGAAAACTGTCATTAAAAGGGTATCCTGAAGTTCATAAATCGAAAGAATTGATAAAAAGAGGACATGAAAAAATATAGCCAATATGATAATTGACAGTAATCACTTATCTAAGGATCAACATTCACCTTTTGGATAATTTGGTTGATGCTCAGAGAACTGCCATGGTGCAGATAATCTCGGAGAATATGGAGAGATTTCTTTATCTTTATCATATGGCGATACAGACTGCATCCTTTGTCTAACAGAAAAATTTAATGCAGGAGGGGTTTCTGTTGATGAGTTTGTTGATTGTTTATCTCTTCCTGAAATCTGTTTTCAAAAGCTATTCATTGTTGCCCATTCTAAAAAATATAACATATGCATTGAACTTGTGTTTTCCTTCATTAATAGACCAGCTTACAGTCAGATCTTACCCTAAAACCAATAACACATGCCTCTTTTTAGTCCTAGAAGAAGCAACAAGATGAGGATATTCAACTGTGTGAGGAATTTCAACATAAAATAGACTGGCCTTGGTGAACATTAAGATGAAAGCCCCAGGAAGGCTTAGGCACCATAAACCTATGTTCATGCAAGGTACTCTTTTAAAATGAAGAAGAATTGAAAAAAATGCAATCAAATACATGTTGGCAAAGTCACATGATATGGGAGCATTAAGTGAAAAATAATATGCCCCGAATGAAATAAGTTAAGCCTAATATGTCAAGAGCATACCGCAAATTTCAGTGTTTTGTTGCACAATGTCACCAGACCAGAAAAGAGTTTGACAGCATATTCTGCTATTTCCTCTGTCTCATAGACAGCAAATGCATAGCCTTTTGGCTTATCAGAATCCTTATCACGGGGCACATACAGGTCAACCACGCGGCCAGCTTGAATAAGAATATCATACAACACCCTGTCAGTTACCTTCTCATCCAAATTACCTGCAAAATGCAAATTACTTGCAGTTCAATACCATATTTCACCCATATAAGGAACATTCAAATGATCCAGGAGAATAAGAAAACAAAGCACTTAGAAACGCCAAGAACAATTTGAAACATTAAGTGCTCACATGAACTTTGGTTATAAACATAAAAGTGCACTCATCTTATAATTGCCAAATGAAATAAGATAATTTGGATACTTTGGTATTTGGGAACATAAAGTCCAGCATATAGATCATCATGGAAAAAGTTAGTTGATCTGAGAGACCAGGAAAACGGTATCTGGATTATCTATAAATCCATAAATGTAACCAAAATCCACAGAGGGGACAATTCAAGAGCAGATAGGGGAAGCCAGATTAAGTATAGAAAGCATCACATAGGAATTGGGGGGGGGGGGGGGGGGGGGGGCACATGAATTGTATAAATTTTGAATCACAACAGTCACTATCCAAAATTAATTAGACTTCGAGTTAAATTCCAAAATTTGCATGTATTCCATTAATTCAGCTCTTTCTGCGAAACCCTAGTTTATACGCTGAAGGATTATCTCCACAAATCTAAAGTCATAATCTAATAAGAAATGCAAAAGAAACAGCCGCACAAATCTTTTTGGAACGAAAATAAGTATCAAACAGTTACGTTTCAAAATGTTAAACTCATAATCAAAAGCAAAACCTACCAAGATTTGAAAGAAGCTTAAAACTTACCGACGTAGACAGTGTTATTGACGTTCTCAGCCATAGTTGACGGTGGGGTGGGAGACTTGGGAGATGTCGGATTGGATTAGCGAATATCGAAGTATTACGTATATTTCAACCAAGTTTATTTCACCCGATTTTGCAAGGATTGATAGGGTTTCCTAATTTATTTTAACGGCTAAAGGATTAAATATAAGCCTTTTGGGTTGGATATTACTAAAAATGAGATAAAAGATAAAAAAGTAAGGGTATGTTTACTAACATAGATATTTTGGGAAACGTGTTTACCAAAGAAAATTGCTGGAAAACTGGAGAAAGAAAAACAGAAAAACGTGTTTACCAAATCGTTTTCCAAAACGAAAAAAGTGAGACATGTCTCTCTTTTCCTTAATGATTTGGAGAAGTGACTTTTACTAGTTTTCCAAATTTGGAAAACGCAGATGCTACAAGCCGCTGCAATGAATTTGCATACTTACACCTAGTGGTGGGTCCGGCCCTTCTCCGATGTCGATTCCATTCTAGTACCTCCATCCTCATACCTTACCCCTACCCTACCCTACCCACCCGCATACCCCTTTTCTCTACAGACCCTACCCTCACCCCTACCACATGTCCCTACCTTGATCCCACCCCGATCCACCCTACCCTACCGCCACCCCTTACCACCTCAACCCCACCCTGACCCACCCTACCCTACCCCCACCTCGTATATTACCCCTTACCCCTACCTTACCCCTTCCCACATGCCCCCTACCTCGGTCGAACCCTACTGCCATCTTACCCCCACCCTACTGCCATCCTACCCCCACCACCATCCTACCCTCCACCCTACCCCTTCTCCTACCTCGGCCCCACCCTACCACAATCCTATCCCAACTCCCTACCCTACCCCTACCTTACCCCAACCCTAACCCTACTCACTACCCCACCCTTACCCCTAACCCACCCACTACCCCACCCATCCCCGTACCCCTAGATCTTACCACCCCACCCACCCCCATCCATACATTCCTTCCCTACCCTGACCCCTACGAGTAGGTATGGGTGGGTATGAAGGGTTTTAGGGAAGTATGGGTAAAGTGTAAGATCGTGGTAAGGGTGGGGGTAGGGGTCAATGGTGTGGAATTGGATGTAGGGTGTAAGGTGGGGGTACGAGGTATAGGGGCAGGGTAGGGGTTAGGAGTATGGGTACACGTACGAGGTGATCGACCCCACATATTATATTATATATTTATGTTCATGAATGTGTGTGTGTTTATATATGTATACGGTTATTTTGGACATTTAATGTTAAACGGTGTTTTAAACCTTTTGAAGTAAACATGATCTTATAACATTGTTTATTTTATGCGTCGCTTATTAACGCGAGTCTTAATAAGCACCATTTAGTAACCCGTGAAGTAAACATGTCAGTCTTCTGGATGATCACAGAACTGGGTGAAAAATTGATGAACATGTTTTCAGATTTGAAAACTAGAAAATAGAGACAAAAAACTAGAGATAGAAAAATTGAAAAATAAAAACAGAAGTAGAAAACAGTAAAATATCTTTGTTAGTAAACATGCCCTTATTTTCTTCTTCTTTGATGGCCTTGGTCGAGCTAAGGAGGCAGGGATTGATTGAGAATGCCTTTTTGGCATTTCTCTCAATCATACATGGAAGGGGGTCCACTCCCTTAAATGTGTTTGGCTCCCATATCATCTCATGGCTTATTTCCCATGTGATGGTGCGGCTACCTTGTCCAAATACAAGGCTAAAAACGTGGGTTGGCCCCCACTTATGTGGGGGGTCATCCCTTTGTGCCCCGAACTGTACAATCGGCCCCGAAAGTTGTATTTGTCAGACTGTTTTAATTATATCTTATTTTATCGGGTCAAATAAAATATATTATGTGTTTCCCATCATTATGGACTTTTAAAATGAATATACATTCCTCCACTTTAATTTAGAAGTCTCCGAAATCTGTTTCGGGGTGTTATCTGATAAATTACCAATACCGGTAATTGGGCCTCGTTTGACCGACGGGTCAACCCTATGCCCTTTCAATGTCCCGACTAAAATATCTACCACCATATACATATTATCTTGATTAATATGAATATAATATGTAGTCCCGGAATTATCGGGTGGTCCCCGCTCCCGATGTGGGCCCCACGTGCAATTTACTATTCACGCTAAAGAATTAACAAAATTTACAACCTCGTAAATTCAAAATTCATTCTTCAAGGTTTATTACATGATTTGTTAAAAGTAAATATACTTGGGGACGGTGTTACAAGTACACCTCCTGATGGGGTTATGGGACTAGGCCTAGAGCCTAATCGGCCCAGGCCCCGAAGTTTGGCCCAGCGGGCCCAAGTCCAGCAACCCAGAGCTCGAGTCAGCCCAACCAACCAGGGCAATCAAGGAGCGGAAGCCCAAGAGAGCCTGTCGACCAGTCCAGCGGGGAGCCTGCGGTCCAGCCTACCCGGGAGCCTGCCTTCCAGCCTAGCCAGGAGCCGGTCGACCACCAGCCCAACTGGGAGCCTGCGGTCCAGCCCAACTGGGAGCCTGCGGTCCAGCCTACCCGGGAGCATTCCTTCCAGCCTACCCGGGAGCCTGTGGTCCAGCCAACCTGGGAGCCTGCGGTCCAGCCTACCCGGGAGCCTGCCTTCCAGCCCAGTGGGGAGCCTGCCTTCCAGCCTAGCCAGGAGCCTACCGACCACTAGCCCCGCTGGGAGCCTGCGATCCAGCCCAACTGGGAGCCTGCGGTCCAGCCCAGGTGGGAGCCTGCCTCCAGCCCATCGGGGAGCCTGCCTCCAGCCCATCGGGGAGCCTGCCTTCCAGCCTACCCGGGAGCCTGCCTTCCAGCCTACCCGGGAGCCTGCCTCCAGCCCGGTGAGAAGCCTTCCTCTAGCCTAGCGGGAAGCCCACCGTCCAGTCCAGCAGGAGGGAGCTCAAGCGTCCAGCCTGCCAGCCAGGCTGACCTGCCAGCCAGGAAGAGTAACGGCCAACAATCAATGCGCGACTTAATTATATGTTTAATTCTGTATTAATGTTGTAATTAATTTAGTCATTATTATGTTCGGCAGTTACCATTTGTAATCGCCTATAAAAGGCAATTCGAATTTCAAATACAGAGATGCTATTTCTGGCTAACTTTCCATATTCGTACTGTCCTAATTCTTGCTTGAGTGTCGTACGTAGCTTTCCTAAAAGCCTACGAGCGTCCTATTTTGGACCAACATTGGTGCTTTCATTGAGAGCCTCTATTGTCTCTCACATCACTTGAGTAGGAATCACACAGGAAGATGGCCGGAATCTCGTCTCGACGTGACCATGTCTCAGTCCACACCGAGGAGTCCGCCCGGTCTGGCCGCCAGCGTGCCCTCGACAACCATGCACAGGGCAGGAGGGCGGCGCGCCAAGGCGACCTTCGGAACCAATTATCAGGCCACGACGACCTAAGGGCGACGCTCAACCACACTCAAGGTGAGCGCTCGGTCCGCAGCCGGCGGGGGGGAGGCCGACGTCCTGCTCCGCGCATGGACCCGGCTCGACTCAATGCCGGGGTGGAAGCCCTGCAGGAGGCAACTCGGGTTCTGGGGACCTTGGCTCAAAATTTCCAACAGATGGTGTCTGGCGGAAATGTGGATGAGCCTGCCCGTCAACAGACGCCAGCGGATGTGGAGGTGTCCTCCAGGCGGCGTGATGAGCGACGCTCTGGATCCAACCAAAACAGGGGGGAAGAAGTCTCCCATCGGCGGGGGGAAGAAGTCTCTCAGCAGCCTAGCCGACCCCATCGGCAGACGGGGAGGGGCGCACAGCAGGGGCGCCCAACGCAGATGGAAGGAGGCGAGCCCTCTCGCCACTCTCACCGGGCGAGCAGTCGGACTGGCTCCACGGAGAGGCAAAACGTGGGGCCCCGACCTCACGTGCACGGACGACTTGGAGGTGCCGCCGGACATGCCCAGCCCCGCGCTGGAGCTGTCCGGGGGAACCCACCGCCGGCCGAGGTGGAAGATCTACGACAGCGCCTTGACGAGTTGAGAAGGAGGGTTGTCGGGGGGAGCCTTACACGGCCAACCTCCGGATACCCGAACCCTTCACCCGGGCGGTCATGGATGCGCCGTTGCCGAGGGGCTACAAGCCCTGCGCCATTGAAGCATACAAGGGCGCTTCGGACCCCCAACATCATGTATCTCGGTACCTTTCCTACATGGTCATGATGGGGTACGAGGACGCAATCCGATGCCGCGGTTTCTCCGCCACTTTGGATGGCCCGGCTCGTGAATGGTATGACTCTCTACCCGACGGGAGTATCACGAATTTCCGTGACTTGGCTCAGCGCTTTCTCTTGAGGTTCGCGAGCTCCCGAGACATCAAGAAAAACTTCAGCCACCTGTTCGGCCTAAAACGGGGGAAGAAGGAACCATTGTCGACCTTCCTAGCGAGGTGGAGGGCCGAGTCAGTAAAGGTTCAGGGCCTTGATGACAGGACCAGGGTGGCCATGCTCACAAACTCTATCCGATCGGGCGAGCTTTACAAAGATTTCGTCAGAAGTCCCCCTACCTCGTACGAGGAGGCGCTCGGCCGTGCCGACCGGCAAGCCGAGGCGGAGGACGCCTTGCAGAGGAAAAGAGATGAGGAAGAAGGTGCAAAAGAAGAAAAGAAGAAGGAAGCCGGTTCGGGTGCTGAGAAAGCTGACGGCAAAGCTAGCAACAAAAACAACAAATACAAAGGTAACAAAAGTAGGGGCAAGGGCAAGGCGGATGTCCCGAGCGGACCGCTACAGCCCGTCAAGCAATTGACTCCACTTGCTCAGCCGGTCGGGGCCATCCTCGACTACGCGGAGGAGCAAGGTTTAGTCGACTTTCCTGAGGAGTGTGATGTGGTGACTGCCAAGCGCAACCACGACCAATATTGTCGATTCCATCGGAGAGCAGGGCATGATACAGATGATTGCGTCATTCTCCGGCGGCAAATTGAAGAACTCATCCAGAAAGGGTACCTGGGCCAATTCGTTGTCAAACAAGGAGGCATCCCGCAGAAGAGGAGCCTGACGTGGCAGCGGTCCGACCAAGCTACCACGTCAAAGGAGACACCCCCTGCCAAGAAGCGGGAGCTCGGCGCCTTCTCCGAGGAAGACGATGCCGACCTAGGGAACGGCCCCCGGAAATACCATCGATGTTCGTTCATATTCGGGGGACCCCAGGGAGGCGACACCTCTGGAGAGCGGAAGCAGTGGGCCCGAGCCCTATACGTCGGGGAGATAACCAGGGCTCCCGCCGACAAGAGGGTGAAGAGGGACCCCATCTTCTTCACCGACGCAGATTTGCCACCGATGCCTCCGCCGCACAGGGATGCCTTGGTCATCAAGGTCGAAATCAACGACACGATCGTCCACCGAGTCCTGGTGGACAATGGGAGCTCTGTTAACATCATGTACTATGACACCTTCCAAGGTCTCGGGCTGGACGGAAAAGACTTGATCCCGGTGAGAACCCCACTCTCGGGCTTCACCGGGGACTCCATTGAGTCAGAGGGCAGCATAGTCCTCCCCATGATGGTGGGCTCCGAGCCCTGCGTATCCAAGTTAGACGTCGAGTTTATCATCGTACGCCTAACTTGTGCGCATAAGATCATCATGGGAAGGCCGGCCCTGGAAGACCTCAGATGTGTGATATCCCAGGAGCACCTATGCATGAAGTTTCCCACTCCGAATGGCGTCGGAGTTGCCAGGGGAGATCAGCGAATGACGAGGAGCTGCTATCTGAAAGCTTGCAAACAAATCGGTCAAAAAGACTTGAGGGTCCACACTATCAACAGCAAAGCCATGAAGTATGAGGAGGGTCAGCTCCGCGCTGAACCCACCTCAGAAGTGGAGGAGATCCAGATTGACCCCGAGAGGCCGGAGCGGAAGGTCAAGATCGGGACCGGGCTCCCGGCCGGCTTGAGGGAGAGGATTATCCAGGTACTTGTCCTTCTTAGCGTTGTCTTCGCGTGGGGACCGGAGGACATGCCTGGCCTTGACCGAAGCATCGCTGTCCATCGGCTGGCGGTCAATCCAATGGCGAAGCCCATCCAGCAGAAGAGAAGACACCTCTCAACCGAGAGGAGGGAATTCGTGAAGAAGGAGGTCAATATGCTCCTGAGTATCAAACATATCCGGGAGGTCTTGTACTCGGCCTGGCTGGCAAACGTGGTCCTGGCCCCGAAGCCGCCAACCTGGAGGATGTGTGTTGATTACACCGATCTCAACAAGGCATGTCCGATGGATCCATTCCCATTGCCTAACATCGACAACCTAGTCGATGGGACGGCCGGATGTGAGCTCCTTAGCTTCATGGATGCTTTTCGAGGATACCATCAGATTTTCATGCATGAAGAAGATGCGGAGAAGACCTCGTTCGTCACCCCAGAGGGGATTTTTTGTTATCTTGTCATGGCCTTCGGGCTGAAGAACTCTGGGGCGACGTACACGAGGATGGTGGCCAAGGTATTCCGGAAGGTGCTCGGAAGGAACATGGAGGCGTATGTTGACGACATGATCGTCAAGAGCACCCGAGCATCCGATCATGCAGATGATTTGGCAGAGATCTTCGGGATCATGAAGGCAGTCCGTCTGCGCCTGAACCCGAAGAAATGTACCTTTGCCGTCCAAGGAGGCAAGTTCCTGGGGTACATGGTCACACGGAGGGGGATTGAGCCAAATCCTGAGAAGGTGAGGGCAATACTTGACATGGAACCTCCGAGGTCGGTGAAAGAAGTCCAGATTCTCACCGGCCGGCTAGCAGCCCTTGGACGCTTCATGTCCAAGTCCGCTGAGAAGTCCCTACCCTTCTTCCAGGTCCTAAAGAAACAAAATGGTTTCGTCTGGAATGATGAGTGTCAGCGAGCCTTTGACGACCTGAAGAAGTACCTCCTCTCTGAGTCTTTACTCAGCAAGCCGGAAAGGGGGGAGACGTTAATCCTTTATCTTGGGGTTTCCCAAGGCGCAATCAGTTCCGTGCTGGTTCGCGAGGAGGAAGGCGTTCAGCGTCCCGTGTACTATGTGAGCAAGACCCTCCAGAATGCTGAGCTCCGGTACACCCCGCTCGAGAAGACAATATATGCCGCCTACATCACCGCCAAGAAGTTGACGCACTACTTCCAAGTGCACCCGATCAGAATCCTGTCGGACCAACCCCTAGGTGCCGCTCTGAGGGCACCCGGCACAACCCGGATAGTGAAGTGGTCGATGCTCCTCAACCAATATGAGGTTGACTTCCAGCCTCGGACGTCCATCAAAGGCCAGGCTCTGGCTGATTTCATTGTGGAATGCACGGCCCGAGAAGTGGCAGATAGGCAACAAGAGAGCAATGAACAATGGTGGACTCTAGCGACTGATGGGTCGGCAGGAGCCAAGGGATGCGGGGGCGGAATCGTCCTCATCTCACCCGAGGGATTCCGAGCCTACTATGCCTACCGCTATCTTTTCAAAGTCTCCAACAATGAAGTGGAGTATGAGGCCCTACTGTCTGGGCTACGATTGGCAGTCACCATGGGAGCAGAGTGGATAACGGTGAAATGTGACTCCCGCCTGGTGGTTTCCCAGGTCAAAGGTGAGTTCGAAGCGAAGGAAGAAAGAATGATGAAGTATCGAGATGTTGTTCGGGAGTTGCTCGGGTTGTTCAAGCGAGCAGAGTTGATCTGCATCCCGAGAAATCAAAACTCCGATGCAGACCTTCTCTCAAAGCTATCCCAAGGGTTACCTGAACATATATCGAGAATTGCACGCATTGAGGAGATGACGACCTCAAGCATATCATCCTCACCGTCCATTGACGTCCTTCCCCTGCAACCAGTCGCCTGGTGTTGGGTGGATGACCTCCTGCGCCACATAGCCGATGGGACGCTCCCCGAGAAAGAAGAGGAGGCAAGGTTAGTCCGGCGACGAGCTCCGGGCTACGTTGTCTTGGATGGGAAGCTGTACAAGAGGTCCTACAATGGGACCTTGCTAAAGTGTTTACGCCCACATGAGGCGGAAATGATCGTCTCTGAACTCCATGGGGGCGTATGCTCCGCCCATCAGGGGGCAGGCACGTTAGCTAGGAAGGTCGTCCTCCAGGGGTACTTTTGGCCAACAATAATGAAGGATTGCGCTGACTATGCAAGGAGATGCAAGACATGCCAGAAGTTCCAGAAGAGCCCCGGCCGACCAGCAACGATGTACACACCGATCAGCACCGCCCTTCCATTCACAAGATGGGGTGTCGACCTGGTCGGTCCCTTACCAACTGGGTCGGGAAACCGGAGGTTTGTCATCGTCGCGGTGGACTACTTTACGAAGTGGGTTGAGGCCGAGCCGCTTGCCAGCATCACACACCTCCAATGTAAGAAGTTCATATGGAAGAATATTTTCTGACGGTTTGGGGTTCCCCTCCAAATAATCTCCGACAACGGAAGGCGGTTTGACTGCGAAGCCTTCCGGCAATTCTGTGCAGAGTGGGGAGTAGAATCCAGCCGAGTTGCGGTCTGCTACCCCCAGGCAAATGGACAGGTTGAGAACACCAACCGGACGATCGTCGATGGACTGCAAAAGAAGTTGGAGGCCCTCGGGACTGCCTGGGTGGAGGAGTTGAACAATATACTCTGGACCTTCAGAACAACCCCAAGGAAGGCAACAGGAGAGACCCCCTTTGCCTTGTGTTATGGCTTTGAGGCGAGGGCACCGTTCGAGGCCGTGGTTCCCAGCCGACGAGTAGAAGAGTTCGAACCAGCCAGCAATGAGGAGAGGCTCCGAGCCGAGCTCCACCTCATTGAGGAAAGAAGAGACCGTGCCTTCATCAAAGCGGAAAACTATCGACGACAAGTCAAGGCGTACCAAGATAGCCGAGCCCGACCCCGGAGTTTTGACGTCGGTGATTATGTCCTAAGACGTAGGAAGGCCAGCAGGCCGAC
The DNA here is from genome assembly GCA_945859875.1 of Cuscuta europaea. Classification (NCBI taxonomy): domain Eukaryota; kingdom Viridiplantae; phylum Streptophyta; class Magnoliopsida; order Solanales; family Convolvulaceae; genus Cuscuta; species Cuscuta europaea. The sequence goes on from CAMAPE010000006.1 coordinate 8,874,883, forward strand.
AGAGGGAGGTAAGCTCTCCGTCAAGTGGGAAGGCCCTTACGTGGTTGACGCAGTGATCGGCCCTGGGACATACAAGTTGAAGACAACAACAGGCCGGTTGGTAGACCGCGTCTAGAATGCCGAGCACCTGATGAAGTTTTACCAGTAGAAAATCGAAGTTTCACTTTTCTTTGTAAACTCCTGTGCTCCGAGCACGGGATTGTAATTCTTCATGTGGTCCGCCCACATCATGAATTCAATATACTTTGCTAGCGATATTTTGTCATCAAAAGAGGTCCGACCTCACTTAGCAATATAGGGCGGCGGCAAAAAAAAAGGTACTATGCCCCCCCTCGGTGTTTGGCTGACCTCGGCCAGGCTCTTTAACCAAAAATAGCCAAGCAATTTTCAAGAATTTGGGCAATTTTCTAAAGTAAAGAGCTAGCCGCGACAGTCGAGGCGACGGTAGGGCCGGCCTCCGGGTCGAGGGTACTCAGGATGCTGACCTCCGGGTCCTTTCGAGTGCTCGCCGCCTAACATCGCTGGCCAAGCAGATCGCACTCTCGTCATCCCTGAGTTGGCGGTGCGGGTTCGTTCTGGTGGATCATGCAGGGTCCGCCCCTGTTGTTTGGCTATCCATGCGGGAGTAACCAGATTATTCCCCAAGTCCGGGCAAACTGGACGGGTTAAAGTGACAGTAGGACTGACCCCCGGGTCATGAACGTTCAGGATACCGACCTAAGGGTCTTCCTCGTCGGTTCAATGTCCGACCTTGCTGGCCAAACAAGTCGCTTACTTGTTGATTCCATATCAATAGCGAACAGATCACTTCTACCCAACTAGGAGGGGCACGGATAGGCTCGACCACGCCAGCCTAACCGGCCCCCGGGAGGTTAGAGAAGCCAGATCCCCGAATAAATTGCTAAGTATTCGTAATGCAAAGTATAGAAAAGGAGGCGTGTGAAATAAAAATCAAACATACACATAGCATTCAAGTGGAAAACAAAGGAAATACAAAATACAGGGTCATGGCCGGGCGAACCCATTGCCATCAAGTAGAATGATCTAGTCAAAATCGGCGATCACTTCCTGGAAGTAGCCAAGAACCTCAATAAGCTCTCTCAGAATCCGGACTGCAGTGCCGTCCTCACCATGGTCGTTACCCTCCCGTCAGGTGGTCACCCAGGGACCTGGGACTCTCCAATTGCCTCTTTGTCTGCTCCCGCGAGTAAGTGCTTTATTTCGCCGTGTTTGAAGCTCAACTCAGATACTGGTTTCTAGACGTTCTCTTCTTCTTCTTCTTCCAAGGATCCCTTCGTGGCTGCCCTAGTCTTGTGGACCTTGTCCTAAAATTTTCCTGGAGGCAGTTGGCAGCCCGGGGCGCCCCACAATCCTAAATAAACCCTGCAAACAGGAAAAATGCGGTTAGAGAATCAGGTGAATGGGAAACAAACACAGAGGTGTGGTCACCCGTAACCAAATAACCACAAGGAGCTAGCCCTCAGAAACAGTAACTCGTCAGGCTGAGTCCGCCCAGGGTAACATCAACCTGCCGTCCACGCATACAGGCTGCACGCGTGGTTTTCCCTAGGGTCACGGCTGACCTTTGCCAACCCACAACGGTCTGCCGGCCACGTCTATGTCGTTGGTCAACCGCAAGGAGCCGTCTGACCAGGAGGATTCACGATGAGCCGAGATCGTCACAGACCTGCATCATCTACCCGGCCAGGAGCATCCTCGCTGAGTAGCATCGCTTGCTCGGAGAATTCGTAGCCAGCCTCAGGTTTCTGCCGCCTACCTGCGGTCTGCAGACTACCTGGTGAAGCTTGGCCAACCGAAGAAGAACAGATGTGGACCTCACAGTTGCACTGCCGGCCTGGAAGCTGGTACCGCAGGGGAGTTTCCATCGACTGGGGGTTGCACCGCCTGAAGCTGTCACTGCAGCCCATCGCAGCCTAAGTTCGTCGCCACCGCCGCCTGGGTCCGTCGCCGCCGCCTCAAGCCCGGATGCTGCCACGATCCAGAAGGTACACGGCTACCCATCTGCAAACGACGCTTGACCCGGGGGGAGGACGATACGGGATCTGATCTTGAGGAGCTGCCAGGCCGCTCAGGTCCGCCGCCATCCAACGCCGGAGTCTGACGGATTGGGAAACCGCCGATCTAGGGGCCGATCAACCAGCCAGTTAACTGCGGCGCTGGGCTAGGGAGACGCGAGGAAGACGGACGCAGGTTCAGGAGAGAGAGGAAAAAGAAAAGAAAGGAAAGAAAAAGAAAAGGAAAGAAAAGAAAAGAAAGGAAGAAAAGAAAAGAAAGTAAAAGAAAAAAAAAGGAAAGAAAAGAAAAGGAAAGAAGAGAAAAGGAAGGAATTTATTTGGAGCCTTTTTTGGGAGCCTGATTTAATTTGGGAATTTCCATAAACTCTGGGATTCCCATAATCCACAATTATGGCTCCCTGATATGTGAATATTTTTAAATCGGCAGCTGACTTAAACTACTCCCTCTTAGCCGAGTCTACTACTCGACTAAGGGAGTGGGGGACTCGTGATGGGGTTATGGGACTAGGCCCAGAGCCTAATCGGCCCAGGCCCCGAAGTTTGGCCCAGCGGGCCCAAGTCCAGCAACCCAGAGCTCGAGTCAGCCCAACCAACCAGGGCAATCAAGGAGCGGAAGCCCAAGAGAGCCTGTCGACCAGCCCAGCGGGGAGCCTGCGGTCCAGCCTACCCGGGAGCCTGCCTTCCAGCCTAGCCAGGAGCCTGTCGACCACCAGCCCAGCTGGGAGCCTGCGGTCCAGCCCAACTGGGAGCCTGCGGTCCAGCCTACCCGGGAGCATTCCTTCCAGCCTACCCGGGAGCCTGTGGTCCAGCCAACCTGGGAGCCTGCGGTCCAGCCTACCCGGGAGCCTGCCTTCCAGCCCAGTGGGGAGCCTGCCTTCCAGCCTAGCCAGGAGCCTACCGACCACCAGCCCCGCTGGGAGCCTGCGATCCAGCCCAACTGGGAGCCTGCGGTCCAGCCCAGGTGGGAGCCTGCCTCCAGCCCATCGGGGAGCCTGCCTCCAGCCCATCGGGGAGCCTGCCTTCCAGCCTACCCGGGAGCCTGCCTTCCAGCCTACCCGGGAGCCTGCCTCCAGCCCGGTGAGAAGCCTTCCTCTAGCCTAGCAGGAAGCCCACCGTCCAGTCCAGCAGGAGGGAGCTCAAGCGTCCAGCCTGCCAGCCAGGCTGACCTGCCAGCCAGGAAGAGTAACGGCCAACAATCAATGCGCGACTTAATTATATGTTTAATTCTGTATTAATGTTGTAATTAATTTAGTCATTATTATGTTCGGCAGTTACCATTTGTAATCGCCTATAAAAGGCAATTCGAATTTCAAATACAGAGATGCTATTTCTGGCTAACTTTCCATATTCGTACTGTCCTAATTCTTGCTTGAGTGTCGTACGTAGCTTTCCTAAAAGCCTACGAGCGTCCTATTTTGGACCAGCACCCCCTTATTTGGGATTTCATCTCCGAAATCACGTGTCTAATCGAAAAGAAACGGGTATTGCTCCCTCATTGAGACCTCGGTCTCCCAGGTTTCTTCTTCAACTCGATCACTCCTCCAAAGTACCTTCACCATAGGAATCTCCTTGTTCCTAAGTTTCTTCACTTTTTGACCAACAATCTTCACTGGTTCCACCGTATATTGCAAGTCCTCACGGATCTCTATCGGTGGTTTCTCAAGAATATGAGACGGATCTCGTACATACTTGTGGAGCATGGATATAAGAAATACGCCATGTATCTTCTCAAGTTCAGATGTCAACTTGAGCCAATAAGACACGGCTCCAATCCTCTCAAGGATCTCAAACGGACCAATGTATCGGGGGTTAAGCTTACCCCTCGATATGAATCGGATGATACCCTTCCAAGGAGAAATCCTTAGGAACACCTCATCCCCAACTGCAAATATTAACGGTCTACGCCGTTTATCGGCATAGCTCTTCTGCCGATCTTGGGCAGCCTTAAGCCTATCCCGAATGACCTTCACTTTAGTCTTGGTGATCTCAACCAGTTTTATACCCTCGAGCTTGGCCTCGCCAACCTCGTCCCAACACAGTGGTGTCCTGCATTTCCCCTCATACAATGCCTCGTATGGAGGCATGCCAATACTCGCCTGATAACTGTTGTTATAGGCAAACTCTACAAGAGCCAAGTGTTTGTCCCAACTCCCTTGGAACTCCAAAGCACATGCCCTAAGCATGTCTTCCAAAATCTGTATCACCCGCTCGGATTGTCCATCCGTCTGTGGGTGAAATGCAGTGCTAAACTTCAGTTTAGTCCCCAAGGATTCCTGAAACTTCGGCCAAAATCTAGACGTGAATCATGGGTCTCTATCCAACATAATGGATACCGGGACCCCATGCAGTCTCATGATTTCCTCAGTGTATAACTTGGCCAATCTTTCAAGAGGATAAGTGATGTTAATAGGCAAGAAATGTGCACTCTTAGTAAGCCTATCAACTACCACCCATACAACATCGTAATTGCTCAGAGTTCATGGCAATCCTACCACAAAGTCCATGGTCACGTGTTCCCACTTCCATTCTGGAATGGTAAGTGGCTGCAAAAGCCCCGACGGGTGCTGATGCTCCGCCTTAACTTGCTGACAAGTAAGGCATCGACTCACATATTCCGCGATGTCCCTCTTCATACCTGACCACCAATAACTTTCCTTCAGATCTCGGCACATCTTTATACCTCCTGGATGCATAGCAGAGGCCGAAAAATGAGCCTCCTCTAGTATGGACTTTTGGAGCTCTTCATTCTTTGGTATGCACACTCGATCTTTAAACAATAAAAGACCGTCATCAAGTATCCGAAAGTTCTCGACGGGCCCCTCAAGGATCCGTTCGCGGATCTTCTGACATTCCTCATCAAAGGTCTGACACCTACTTACCTCCCCCAATAATGTAGGCATAACCTCAAATTTAGCAATGAAAGCCCCGCACGTGGACACCTCTACGCGTGCCCTCAATACCCGTAGATATGTGAGTAACGTTCCTGAGGTACTCTTCCTGCTCAGTGCATCGGCCACCACGTTGACCTTTCCGGGATGGTAGTCAATGATCAAGTCATAGTCCTTGATCAACTCCATCCATCTCCTCTGTCTCATATTCAACTCTTTCTAAGAGAATACATACTTCAAGCTCTTATGATCGGTATAAATGCGACATGTCTCCCCGTAGAGGTAATGTCTCCAAATCTTAAGTGCAAACACTACCACCCCCAACTCTAGATCGTGGGTAGGGTAGTTCGCCTCGTGTTTCCTCAATTTCCTAGAAGCGTAGGCAATAACCTTACCGTTTTTCATTAGTACACATCCAAGCCCTTGGATGCTAGCATCAGTGTAAATATCATACCCTATCCCCTGTATGGGTAGGGCGAGAACTGGTGCTTCGGTAAGTCATTTCGTTAGTTCAAGGAATCATTTCTCACACTTGTTGTCCCATATGAACTTGGCCCCCTTCTTTGTGAGCTTCGTCAATGGAGACGCCAATACGAAGAATTTCTCCACGAACTTACGGTAGTATCCAGCCAAGCCAAGGAAACTGTGTATCTGTTGGTCCCGGTTATACTGGATACAGTCTAGAGGGGGGGGGTGAATAGACTGTATTGGTTTTTAGCTTTTTAAACTAAGTACCAGGTTTACAGAATAGCCTGTTCTGTTGAAGGAACAGACTGGCAGCGAATGGGGTTCTGGTAGGGAGTTCTGTTAGCCTCAGAGGAGCAAAGGCAGTAGGCCTTCTGTTAACTCGTAGAACAAGTTCTGCTGAACACAGATACCAAGTTCAAGAAGTTATACAGTTCTAACTAAATGCAAGTATTAAAAGCAGTAAGTAAACGACACCAGGGATTTTTATAGTGGTTCAAGGAACAACTCGTTCCTCTAATCCACTGTTCCACTAAGCTGTAAAAACTGCCGTTTACAAAGCCTTAGTCCTAGCACTTAAGAAGCACTCCACGTCTTCTTCAAGCCTAGATGTGTCCTGGGATGCACTGCCTGGCTTCCTTTAACACTGATCCTTTCACTGAGTCTCCTTGAAGTATCACCACTTCACTACTCCAGTTATTCGGACGTCCTTCTTGTAGCAAGAAGAGTTTCTGTTGAAACAGGGGTTCCTCCAACTAGCTTCGTTACAAAAGATTTGTATGTGATGAGCTTGAAGAGTTGAAGAACACTTTGAACTTTGCTTGAGTTGGAAAGAGTATTTTTCCAACTTCTGCCTTCTCTTGTAGAGGATAGAAAATTTGAATCTCAAGGAGGCTTTTGCTTTTCAGAGTTTGAATATCTTGCTTGTAGTTAGCAAAAGTTGCAATGTTATGTTGGCAAAATTATCCGGTTGTTCTTCGTAGTGTATCTTTTATACTGAGGTTGTCTTCCCGTTGGAGGAGTAGGAGGACAACTGCATTTAATGCGCGAGCAGTTGACTTGACCAGTAGGACCCGGTAAAGTTGGCGGGTTACTATTTTGGGATAAAGTAATCCTGACATTGCGGCCAATCATCTGCAATTACTCCACGGAGCATGGGAAGCATTAAATGAGCATTTAATGCGAGCACTGTAGCTTTTCCGTTTCATACTCCTAGCCGTTGAAGGAATCTTTAAGTTGACTTCCCGGCTTTGTGGATTTCTTCCAAGTGTCAGACCTTCTGGTGTTATTGGCAGAGAACTGATTCTGGGAAGATCATGAGCACTTCTGTTGTTGGTAGCTTACAGAGAACCAGGAGGGTTTCTGTCACGCTAAAGGGTAACAGAGACCCTGACGTTTTCTGTTTCTAGACAGAGAACCAAGATCTTCTGTCTGGAGGACTTCTGGTAGAGAGACCTTCTGGTGGTCGAATATGCTAAGAACTTTACAAGGGAAAATTCTAATACATAATTTCTAAAGGGGTACTCTACAGTCCTAATTAATATAGCATCATCAAAATCTAAATACAATTATTCCTTACAATTTCCCCCTTTTTGATGATGCCAAAACCCTTTAACTATTTCCAGAGAAGTGCCTTCACCATAAAAATTTAAAGTTTAAAACTTTTCATTAAAATCTTGGTGGGCAGCTTGGCATAGGAAAATAGTAAGAGTACGATACATTCAGATAGCAGATAAAATATCACAAAGCAAACAAACACACAAACAGACAAACAGAAAGTACGGAAAAGCCAGAGATTGAGGAATTGCCTTACAAAATGTGAGGCAGAGATGTTCTTTTTATTAAGGTGGATTACAAGATTGTCTGATTACATAATAGCCTTGGCTGCTTCAGCTCTTGCTTGTTCATCCAGTCCTTGTAGTCTTTTTAGTTCAGCATTCACCTCTTTTCTGATTCCAGCCAGATTTCCAGTTCTTTGGTAAGAGGCCCAGACAGGTGAGAGTTTGCAATCTAAGTAGTTAAGAACACCTTCATGGATATCTTTTCCTGGTACAATACTGTTGTGAAACTAGAATTCTGCTTCCTCCAGAGATCCACCATGTCTGACCTTCACTTGACCATCATGGTCCAAATATAGATTCTGTTGTTGAGTAGAGGTCATCTTCTGCTTCATTTCATCAAATTGTATAGCAGTCATCACCTGAGAACCTCCCATTCTCCATTCTTTAAAGCTTAGAGCTTTCTTTTTCTTAGATCCTTTCTTCAGTGGGGATGGAGGTCTAGGAATACCAGCTAGCCTTTTCTTCTGAAGAGCAGCCTCAAAGTAAGGAGTGGGATCCACACTTGGTTCAGCAGATGTTGAGGTTCTGGTGGTCTTGGGTTTTGGTAGATGAGGGCCTTCTTCCCCCTTTTTGGCATCATCCAGATCAGAGATCATCATGGCAATTTTCTGGAACTCTGTTGCCTGGGAGATGGCTATCTGCTCAAGGGCTTCTGGCAAGGTCTGCGTGACTGAGGTCAGACCTTCTATTAAGTGTTGTTGACGATCCAGAGCAGATTTGATGTCCTGAGAGCCAGCTTCAAGCTGTATCAGCTTCTGATATCTTTCTTGATCCTTCTTGATCAGGGTGGCCACTTGATCTTTGTGATCATTACTCAGGAGTTGTAGCTGCATAAATTTCTTAGCAGATTGGTCTTCATACCATTGTACAATGTCCAGGGATTCTGTTATATCCTTGAGTTGCTTGTTCTGCTTGTTGAGAATCTGAGACTGGGAGTAAAGAACAGAGTGGACACCATCCACTTCTCTGGCAACAGCATTAAGTTTTGCAGAGGATGATTCCATGAAGGTGACCAATGTCTGGGTCAGAGCTTCAACCTTCTCTGAGATGTGCTGAAGTCCAGCCTCAAGATGATTGTGAACAAAGGTGAGATGTTCATGGTGCTTGGTGTTGATCTAGCCAATTGATCCATGCCATCAAGCATTTTACCACCAAAATCTTCAGCTGCAGTGACAAACTGATTGAAGGAGATTTGGGGCTTATTTTCTTTGGATTCTGGTTTCCCGGGCATACCTAGACCTCTTGAAGTAGGCATAGGAGGCCTTCTGGGTTGTTCTTCATGCTGAGGAGGGGTCTTCCTTCTCTTGGAAGTTTCATCAGCAGCAATGGAGGATGTAAGAAATCCATCATTGTCACTGGAAGAGGAGGGCACCCTGAAGATAGGTTTCTTGATAGGGGTACAAGCCACAGAGTGTTGAGGGGAGAGAGGTGTGGCTGCATCTTGTGGTGTAGGCTGTGGAGAAGCAGTTCTGGATGTCTTGATGGAGGGGTTTTGAAGTTGTTGTGAGGGAGCATGCTGTTGTTGTGGAGGAGGAGGTGGAGGTGATGGTGATCTGGATCTGATTGAGGGTTGGGATTTGCAGGGAGATGGATTTTTGGTTTTTGGTGAGGAGGTTCTCTGTTGGGGTGAGGTTGTAGAGGAGATGATCTGTTGGTGTCGGTAAGGGATAATTTGTCCTTGAGGGGACGGTGATTTGTTCTTGGGAGGAGAGAGCGGTTTGCAGTGTGAAAGAGATGAAGATTTGGGGGTGGAGGTTTTCTGGTGTGAAGGGGTGTTATGTGCAGAGATGGTTTTCTGTTGGAGTGAGGGGGATTTATGTTGGGGTTGGGGTGAAGAGATTTTAGGAGAGGAAGGGGGAGAAGGAATGATTGTGGAGATTACCTCTAAGACAGTTTCAGTGAACAGAGAGTCTCTCCATTCTTTGATAAGTTTTTCCATGACCAGAGGTAGGTCATTGGCAGTAGAGGGTTCACCTTCCCCATGTGCACTGTGTCGAAACTTGATCAGTGACTCCTTCCTCTTCTTCTCAACTAACCAAGCATCAAAGGCGTCCATCTCATGCTCTTGAAGAGCCTTCACATGGTCTTCTGGTGAGTTTCTGACCAGAGGTGCTTTGCCTTGAAGTTTCTCCTTCTTCTTTTGTAGGACAGAAAGAAGAAAATCCTTGTTTAGGCAGGACTCCACATCATCTGTGTCAGCCCATCTGAGTACTTCTTCTTCTTCAGAGATGAAGTAGGACAAATTTTTGAGGAGCTCAGTGAGAGGTCCCACTCTCCACTTTCTCCATGCCAGAATCCTGATGAATTTCCTATCAGGGCTAGAAGTATTGCTTCCTTCTTGGTGTTCTGGTGAAGGAACCACCATAGGTTGATCATTTTCAGAGGCAGGAGGAGACGAATGAAGTTCCCCCTGAGAAGTGGCATCCTTCACAACTGCTTCTTCTTCTGAGTCACTTGACTCAAAGATGATCCTCTTGCCGTGCCAAGCATTTCTGTTGGCTGGAACAGTGGGGACAGAGTCCTCCAGCTTCTCCTGTGCTGCAGGAGTTAAAATTTTGGTCTTCTTAGCAATGGGGGAGGCAGAAGGGATGCTTGCTGAAGAGATAGGTGAAGGAGCCTTTCTCTTAAGGACAGATTTCTTTGCCACCAGCTTGTGGACTTTGACAGGTGTGGTCTTTTTCTTGGGAACCTTCTTGATTACCTTCTTTACCAAGGGTATTTCTTCTTCAGAATCAGAAGGGGTAGGAGGTTTCTGTTGCTTCTTTGACACCTTCTGTTGTTGCCTTTCCCTATTGAACTCAAGGGTTCTGAGTCTTTTCTGCTCTGCCTTTATGGCAACCTTCCTGTCACTTGAAGTGTTGAGGAAGAGCAGCTTGGTGTAGTCTGCCTCAACAGAGTTTCTCAGTCCTATCCTTGCGGTGAGCAGGATTTCAGAGATGAGGAGACCATAACCCATGGGGGTTCTGAAAAGACCGGTCTCCTTGTCTTTCTTCTTGATGAACTCAACAAGGGATTTGATAATTACTTGTCCCCAGTTGATGTTCATCCCATGATGAACTGCAAAGACAGCCTTTGCATTCAGCGCATTCATGTCATCTGTGGAGGTGCTCTTGCTCCAGACGCACCTATGCAGGATGTTGACCAATTTTTCATAGTCGCTCAGGAGAAGATTTTTCTTCATGTAGAGCTTTGGAACTCTACCCACTTCAGGTCGGCAGTAGAGTTGGACAAAGTTGTCCACAGTGACGTTGACACTGTCCAGAGTGAGGAAGCCTTCAGTTTCCTCTTCTTGTGGGTCCTCTACTACGCCAAAGAGGGCGTTGAGGTCTGCAGGGGTGAGTGTAATGTCTTCACCATTGACGTTAGACCGGATGGTCTCTCCTTCAAATGTAGCGTTGAGATAGAATTCTGCTACGTCCCTTTTACTGTAGGAGTCAAAGTGATAGCCTACCACTTTATTCAATTGGGAGTCCTCCATTCCCTTGATGATCTTCATCATCGTGTCATGGTTTGAAGCGAGTTCAGGGAGTGCGGAGAGGTCGCAGTTCATCCCTGTGTAAATGTTCGAAACAAGAGTGTTGATTTCCTCCTTGGTGAGGTCATTGATGTTGATGAAAGCCATTTGTTCAGAGAAGAATTGCAGAAAGCTTGAGAGCTATGGAGGTTTGAGAGTTTGAAAGTAGTGGGAGCAGTAGCGGTTTAGGTTTGCGAAAGGAGAATTTATGTGTTTGGGTTAGTGGACGTTTGGAATTAATTTATGGTTCCAAGAAGCCAATAAATGTAAAAAGGGGCGGAGTAAATAAACGGGGGCGCAGTAAATATTATACGGCTTGATACCGTTTTAAGGGTAAAAGGGTAAAAGACCTTTAATAATTTACTAAGATACCCGGTTTCAGAAACTTTCTAAGTCCACAACCTTCTGAGGATCTTTCTGTAGAAGAGGAGGTTTTCTGATGCTGAGGGATTCTGCCATGGTGAGGACCAGAAGAGGTTAACAGAAGGGGTTCTGCTACAAGAGTTCTGTCAACGGCAAACGAGCAACAGAGGGCCTTCCTTTTCATCTTTCCCTTGGAATCTCATCCATCATTCCCAATTCCTCTCTCAGTTTGTTGAACCTAGCCTCAGGAAGAGGCTTTGTCAGGATATCTGCAAGCTGGTCTTCTGTTGGCACATGTTCCATGCAGATATGCTTCTTCTCTACATGGTCTCTGATGAAGTGATGTCTGATCTCAATATGCTTTGTTCTGGAATGAAGAACTGGATTCTGAGTGATAGCAATGGCACTAGTGTTGTCACACAACAGCTTGATCTCCTTTGCTTGAATTCCATAGTCTTTCAGTTGTTGCTTCATCCAGAGTAGCTGAGCACAGCAACTCCCAGCTGCAATGTACTCTGCCTCAGCTGTACTTGTTGAGATGGAGTTCTGCTTCTTGCTAAACCAGGAAACAAGCCTTCCTCCTAGCAATTGGCAGTGACCAGAGGTGCTCTTTCTGTATAATCTGCAACCTGCAAAATCTGAGTCAGAGTAACCAATTAGTTCAAAGTTACCTCCCTTGGGATACCATAGGCCTGCATTGGGATTTCCTTTGATGTATCTGATGATTCTCTTTGCAGCACTTAAATGGCTTTCCTTGGGCTTTGATTGGTATCTGGCACAGATTCCAACAGAGAATGAGATGTCTGGTCTGCTTGCAGTCAGATACAACAGAGATCCTATGATTCCTCTGTATGTTGTTGCATCTACATCCTTTCCTTCATCATCTGGACCAATTCCTTGTGAGGTGTTCATAGGAATCTTCACTGATGATTTGCCTTCCACTCCAAACTTCTTGATTAGATCTCTGGTGTACTTCCCTTGATTGATAAAGATCCCTTCTGGAACTTGTTTGACTTGAAGTCCTAGGAAGTAACTGAGTTCTCCCATCATACTCATTTCAAATTGACTCTGCATCACTTGAGAAAATTTCTTGCACAATTCTGGATTAGTACTTCCAAATATAATGTCATCAACATATATTTGTACTAACAGAATATGATTAGCAACAGAGATTTGAAATAGAGTTTTGTCAACCTTTCCTTTAGTAAACCCATGGTTTACTAGGAAAAGGGACAATGTGTCATACCAGGCTCTGGGAGCTTGCTTAAGACCATAGAGGGCCTTTTTAAGCTTGTAGACACAAGAAGATTGAGTAGGAATGACAAAACCTGGTGGTTGTTCCACATAAACTTCTTCTTCAAGATCTCCATTCAGAAATGCACTCTTGACATCCATCTGGTAGACCTTGATGTTGTTGTAGGCAGCATAGGCTAGAAAGATTCTGATGGCTTCAAGTCTGGCAACTGGTGCAAAAGTCTCATCAAAATCTATTCCTTCTTCTTGACAATATCCTTTAGCTACTAGCCTTGCTTTGTTCCTTACAATGTTGCCATCTTCATCTGCTTTGTTCTTGAATACCCATTTGGTTCCAATGACATTCTGGTGGTTTGGCCTAGGAACAAGTTCCCATACTTTGTTCCTTTCAAACTGAGTGAGCTCTTCTTGCATAGCATTTATCCAATCTGAGTCTGCAAGAGCTTCTTCAACTGTCATAGGTTCCATCTGAGATATATAGCAGGAAAGCATTGCTTCTCTCCTTGATGTGGATCTGGTTTGAACTCCACTTCTGATTTGACCAATCACTTGGTTAGGAGGATGATCTCTTAACCATGTTAGGTCAGGTTCTGTCAGCTGCTGTCTTGGTCTCTCTGGTTCATCATCTTCAGAGTCTTCATCTTCATTCAACAGAAGGGGGTTTGGTGCAGGTGTTGGAAATGTAGGGTTGTCTGCCACCTCTTCTGTTGGTTCTGGTGTTCTATCTTCTATGTTGACTTCCTTGAGAATCTCTGTTACCTCTTTAACAGAGACGCTTTCATCAAACTTCACATGTATGGATTCTTCAACATGTAGAGTTCTTCTGTTGAGTACTCTATAGGCTTTACTGGTGTTTGAATAGCCTATAAAGACTCCTTCATCAGCCTTTTCTTGAAACACTTTCAGATGCTCCTTCCCATTGTTGAGAATGTAGCACTTGCATCCAAATACATGAAAGTAGCTGATGTTCGGTTTTCTTCCCTTCCAGAGTTCATAAGGGGTCTTCTGGTGATTCTTGTTGATCATGCTTCTGTTCTGAGTATAGCATGCAGTGTTGATTGCTTCAGCCCAATATCTCATAGGCAATCCAGATTCTGCAATCATTGTTCTTGCAGCTTCTTTTAGAGTTCTGTTCCTTCTTTCTGCTACGCCATTCTGTTGAGGGGTTCTGGCGGCTGAAAGTTGATGAAAAGTTCCATTCTGATCACAGAAGTCCTTTATGACTTGATTGACAAATTCAGTTCCTCTGTCTGATCTGATTGTCTTTACTTTCAAGTTCTTCTCAGTCTGAAGTTGCTTTAACAGAGATGGCAACTTCTGAAGAGTTTCATTTTTCTTTGTCAGAAAAACAGTCCATGTGTATCTGGAGTAGTCATCAACCATGACTAGGGTGTATCTCTTACCACCAACGCTTGGAGTCTCAACAGGTCCAAATAAATCCATGTGAATCAGATTTAGAGGACTTGTAGAAAGATCTCCAGCAATGGGTTTGAATGAATTCTTTACTTGTTTGCCTTTCTGACATGCACTGCAGAGGGTCTCCTTCTTGTACACAATGTCTGGTAGCCCTTCTACAATGTGTTCTCTGGCCAGTTTGTTGATTGTTTTGAAATTCAAATGATTGAGCTTTTTATGCCAGTCCCAGCTCAGTTTTGAATCTCCCTTGGCTATCAGGCAAACTCCATCTTTTGCAGTGTTCCAATCAACTACATAGATGTTCTTCTTCCTTGATGCTGTAAGAACCACTTCCTTTGTTGTCTCATGCTTTACATAGCAGAAGTCCTTTGTGAATTCAACAGTGTAGCCTTTGTCACAGAATTGGCTAGCACTCAGCAAGTTGAACTTCAGTCCTTTGACATATGAGACATCATCAATGATTATCTGGTCCTTGATCAGCTTTCCTCTTCCTTTTGTTTGACCTTCTTTGTCATTACCTCCAAAGGTAACTCTAGGTCCTTTGCATTTCTGGAACTCTGTTAGGCAACTTCTGTCACCTGTCATGTGCCTGGAGCACAGTTCAGAGATGGCTCCAGCACACAGTTCCTGCAAGATCAAAAGAAGGATTTAGGTACCCAAGCAATGCTGGGTCCTGGGGGGTCATGGAGTCTGGGTAGTTGGTACCATTTTGGTCTCATCAAGTGAAACCTTGGTGGGTGGTACCCATTGTCCACCTGGTAGTTGTAGTAGACAGAAGTGTGATTCACTTTGGGCAGATGCTTGTGAGGGTCATGCTTCCTGTTTACATACTTTTGCATAGCTTTCTTTGTTGGAAAGAAGTCCCATATACTATCAAGAGCAGAGGGACGGTTAACCTTGGGCTTCTGAAGTTGACCAGCCAACCTCTTCTGCCTGAAGTTAACTTTCTCTTGATATTTGCCTTTCTGGTGATCATTTCTGGCACGATTGACATGAGGTTGTCTGTCAGTGAATGGTCTTTTATTTTTGTTATTTTGAAAACCTCTTCTGTTGTTAGGTTTTCTGCCAGGTTCATTATTTTTCAAAAAGGGTTTCTGTTGAACCTTTATCTTACCCTTTTCTGGTCTGACTTCCTCATGAACAACCTTGGTGCCAGATACACCAGCTTGACAGATGGGGCTAGAGATCAGTGGCTCTATGACCTTATCTGCCTTAGCAACTCTGGTGCTAGGCATTACAGAAGGCTCACCTGATTCTGTTGAGCCATAACCAAGACCAAAACCAGTGCCAATCTGTTGATCAAGCACAATCTTTTCCATGGAAGACTGGGCCTTCTGGTAAGCTTTGTACTTAATCTCGAGAGGCTCTATTTCTCTTATTCTCTTAAGAAGAGAAACATTTTCAGTTTCCAGTTGATCTCTTTCCTCAATTAGAAGATTGATTTTGATCTCAACCTCCTTCTTTAAGTCAAGAATCTCAGCTTTCAACTTACTGTTTTCTTCTGTTACAGAAGAATAAGTGGCTTGTATGGCCTTGAACTCTTCCCAAAATTCTGACATTGAATCAGAATTAAAAGCTAAGCCTACCGAAGAGAAACTAGATTCAGAGGTAGAGGTTACCTCATCATCAGAATGAGCCATCAGGCAAAGGTCTTCTGTCTCAGTATCCAGGCAACAGAAGGCCTCATCAGAATCTGAGTCAGAACTGGATTCTGTTTCTGACAGAGGGTCTTTCTCTAGCTGTTCTGTCACAAGTGCCTTTCTTCTTCTGGAGTTGTCCTCGTACTTCTTCTTTTCTCCATCCTGTCCTTGCTTCTTGGACACTCTAGGATGGGGACAATCAGCCTTGAAGTGACCAGGTTGTCTGCAGTTGTAACAGAGAAGCTCTCCACTGCTTTCTGTTGATTTGACCTTCTGGTATGACTTTTTGTTGAAAGATGGACTCCTTCCATCTTTGGGATTCTTCATAAACTTTTTGAATCTCCTGGCAAAGGCAGCCATATATTCATCAGATAAAAGTACTGAAGGGTCAAAATCATTTACCTTAGATGTGCTGGCAGTGAGGGCTGTAGTGGTCCTCTCTTCTGGTACATCTTCCTTTTCTTCAATCATTTCAAACTCATGAGCTTTGAGATCTGAAATGAGCTTATCAGTGGGATAAGTCTTTACATCCTTGCTGGCTTGGACAGCAACTACTTTCATCTTCCATGCTGAGGGCAGTCCCCTCAACACCTTCAGGTTGATCTCCTTGGTTGTGAGATCCTTGCCAAGCTCAGAAATCTCTCCAGTGAGAGTGAGAAGCCTGTCATACATCTTGGAGATGCTTTCACCAGGGAGAAGTTTGAAGTCATCAAACTTCTTGTTGGCTATGGTGAGTTTGTTGTCCTTCTCTTGCTCATCACCAGCTCCAATGAGCTCAAGAGTATCCCAGATTTCCTTAGCCGTCTTGCACTTCTTGATTCTGTTGAAGTACCTATCATCAATGGACTTGTAGAGGATGTCCTTGGCAATATTGTCTAGGTTGTACTTTCTCCTCTCTTCAGTGGTCCATTCTGACTTGGCTTTGCTAATCATCTGGGGTCTGGCATTGTCTATGGCATGTTCAGGGTTGACCTTCTGGAAGCTAGTGAAGGGGCCAATATCAAGAACTTCCCACATCTCATCATGCAGGGCACAGAGATGTGCTTTCATCCGGATCCTCCAGTCATCAAACTTAAGATCTGAAAACATAAGATTCTTGGACAAGGAGTGATCCATTATATCAGATAGAAATGAGGTAAAACAGAAAAACAAGTGGATCTTTGTTCAACAAATAACCTAAGAGATTATTAGAACAAGGAGGCTCTGATACCACTTGTTGGTCCCGGTTATACTGGATACAGTCTAGAGGGGGGGGGGGGTGAATAGACTGTATTGGTTTTTAGCTTTTTAAACTAAGTACCAGGTTTACAGAATAGCCTGTTCTGTTGAAGGAACAGACTGGCAGCGGATGGGGTTCTGGTAGGGAGTTCTGTTAGCCTCAGAGGAGCAAAGGCAGTAGGCCTTCTGTTAACTCGTAGAACAAGTTCTGCTGAACACAGATACCAAGTTCAAGAAGTTATACAGTTCTAACTAAATGCAAGTATTAAAAGCAGTAAGTAAACGACACCAGGGATTTTTATAGTGGTTCAAGGAACAACTCGTTCCTCTAATCCACTGTTCCACTAAGCTGTAAAAACTGCCGTTTACAAAGCCTTAGTCCTAGCACTTAAGAAGCACTCCACGTCTTCTTCAAGCCTAGATGTGTCCTGGGATGCACTGCCTGGCTTCCTTTAACACTGATCCTTTCACTGAGTCTCCTTGAAGTATCACCACTTCACTACTCCAGTTATTCGGACGTCCTTCTTGTAGCAAGAAGAGTTTCTGTTGAAACAGGGGTTCCTCCAACTAGCTTCGTTACAAAAGATTTGTATGTGATGAGCTTGAAGAGTTGAAGAACACTTTGAACTTTGCTTGAGTTGGAAAGAGTATTTTTCCAACTTCTGCCTTCTCTTGTAGAGGATAGAAAATTTGAATCTCAAGGAGGCTTTTGCTTTTCAGAGTTTGAATATCTTGCTTGTAGTTAGCAAAAGTTGCAATGTTATGTTGGCAAAATTATCCGGTTGTTCTTCGTAGTGTATCTTTTATACTGAGGTTGTCTTCCCGTTGGAGGAGTAGGAGGACAACTGCATTTAATGCGCGAGCAGTTGACTTGACCAGTAGGACCCGGTAAAGTTGGCGGGTTACTATTTTGGGATAAAGTAATCCTGACATTGCGGCCAATCATCTGCAATTACTCCACGGAGCATGGGAAGCATTAAATGAGCATTTAATGCGAGCACTGTAGCTTTTCCGTTTCATACTCCTAGCCGTTGAAGGAATCTTTAAGTTGACTTCCCGGCTTTGTGGATTTCTTCCAAGTGTCAGACCTTCTGGTGTTATTGGCAGAGAACTGATTCTGGGAAGATCATGAGCACTTCTGTTGTTGGTAGCTTACAGAGAACCAGGAGGGTTTCTGTCACGCTAAAGGGTAACAGAGACCCTGACGTTTTCTGTTTCTAGACAGAGAACCAAGATCTTCTGTCTGGAGGACTTCTGGTAGAGAGACCTTCTGGTGGTCGAATATGCTAAGAACTTTACAAGGGAAAATTCTAATACATAATTTCTAATGGGGTACTCTACAGTCCTAATTAATATAGCATCATCAAAATCTAAATACAATTATTCCTTACAGTATCTCTTTCACATTCTTTGGCCTCTCCCAATATATAATGGCTTCTATTTTGGCGTCCACAGCAACGCCCGAACCGGATATGACGTGTCCGAGAAAGCCAATCTCCTTGAGCCAAAATTCACATTTAGAGAACTTGGCAAATAGTTGTTTTTCTCTTAACCGATCCAGTACAAGCCTCAAATGATGTTCGTGCTCCTCCTCGCTCTTGGAGTATATCAAGATGTCATCAATGAACACTATCACAAATTGGTCTAAGTACTCACTAAACACACGGTTCATCAAGTCCATGAATGCTGTCGGTGCGTTGGTTAAACCGAATGACATCACAAGGAACTCGTAATGACCATATCTAGTGCGAAATGCACTCTTAGGTATGTCACTTTCCTTGATCTTCAACTGGTGATACCCCGACCTCAAATCAATCTTAGAGAATACTATTGCCCCTCGAAGTTGATCAAACAAGTCGTCAATTCTAGGTAAAGGATACATGTTCTTGATTGTGACCTTATTCAACTGTCGGTAATCGATACACATTCTTAGTGTACCATCTTTCTTCTTCACGAAGAGTACGGGTGCTCCCCACGGTGAATGACTGGGTTTGATGAACCCGTTGTCCAACAATTCCTGTAGTTGGACCTTCAACTCTTGAAGTTCAGCCGGTGCCATTCGATAAGGAGGAATCGAAATGGGTTTGGTTCCCGGCTCTAGTTCAATCACAAATTCGATCTCTCTATCGGGTGGAAGCCCCGATAAGTCTTTCGGGAAGACGTCCGGATACTTACACACGACCCTCACATCGTTGATATCGACCTCCTTCTTTGTCCCATCTATTACGTAAGCAAGGTACGCGTGGCAAGCTTTCCTCATCATCTTCCGTGCTCTCATCACGGATATGATACAACTTTGAGATCTTCCTCGATCTCCCTCGAAAAGTATTGCGTTTCCTTCATCATCCTTGAGTTCTAAGACCTTGGTGTACCAAACAACTCGAGCATGATGCTTCTCGAGCCAGTCCATTCCTAGGATTGCATCGAACTCCAACATGCTTAGAGGTACGAGATCACAAGTCAAAGGTTGACCCGTCACTTCAACCTCACATGATGGATAGTAATGATCCCTCTCCACGTCGTCTATTAACGGTGTGGAGACTAGCAATGTTTGCGTCATAGGCATCAATGGCACATCAAGACCCTTGGCGAACGCCTCACTCACAAATGAGCGTTGTGCCCCGGTATCGATGAGGATCCTCGCACCCGTACCATTGATCTTTAATGTTCCTACATTTATACACCATGTAAGATACCTTTTATAATGCTTTTGGATGCTTTTAGGAGGCTATTGGGTTCATATGAATGTTTGGAATCAACCGGGGGTCCAACGTGGAAGGACAGAGCGAAAAAGACAAATTTTGGGCGTTGGGGGTCCACGCACGGCGTGCCTGGGTGGCACGCACGGTCGTGCGTGCACGAAAATACTTCCGAGTAGCCACTGCCGGTCACGCACGACATGTGTCTGGCCATTTTTATTTCTCGTTTTTTTCATTGGCAATTCACTGCCACCTACGCACGGTGGCACGCACGGCGTGCATGTGGGCGTGCGTAGCGTGCAGTGGCCATTTTAGGTCCGTTTTGGCCTGCCAGCTCACTGCCACCTACGCACGGTGGCACGCACGGCGTGCCTATGGGCGTGCGTAGCGTGCAGCGACCATTTTAAACCCGTTTTGGCCTGAATTTTCCCGGTTCATCCCCGGGGTGGCCCGTACTCAACCCCTTCAACTTACATAATCAATATAAGCCTAGAAACAGTCAAAATTCAGCATATTACCAACAACGGAGTCCGAGTTAGCAGGTGCATCTTCTTCGGTCATGGCATAGACCCTTGCATGGGCCCCGCCTTGATTTATGGACGCAACATTGCTTGTAGATGCGCCGCCTCTTCCCGTGCCGCTGTGTGACGGTCTTGCATGGTTCCTTCCAGTCATGGCTCCCCCTCCGGCCCCCGATGTCCCTTCCTCCCTCAATTGTGGGCAATTGGCCTTCATGTGGCCCACATTCCCGCATTGGTAGCACCTCGGGGGTGCATTTCACTTCCCGAAATGGTTCTTTGAACAATTGGCACATTTTGGTGGTCCCGAATGGTGAGACCCGGACGTGTGCCACCTAGAGTCCCTGTTCTTCTTTGCTGGTGGTGTCAGCACCTTGAACGAACCACCGCCTCTGTGGTTTTTCTTACGCGAGTGCTCAGGCGGTCCCGAACTGTGCCACTTCCTCTTCTTCGCCTCCTCGGCGTCTCTCTCCTTCCTTTCATTCCATTGGGTTTCCCCAAGCATACCTTTCACTAGCCTCCTTGAGGTATTTGGACATCCTCACACAGAAATCTCCCTCATGTCTATCTCGAGACGCCCCTGAAACAGCCCTTGAAGCCCCCCGGCCCCCTTGGCCTGATCCGCCATGAGAGGCACACCTAGCTTGGCATCTAAGATCCCTCCTCAGCTTTTCCTTTTGATACCATTCAAATAGCTCACCCATCTGAGCAAAACGGGCGTCACTTTCATCATTGTCATCATCGTCATCTGTGTGAAAATCGCCCCCATCATATGGGGTTTCCTCATGCTCGGTTTCCGGAACGAAAGTCGAATCATAGTCCTCGGTGTTAGTCTTATACACCGAGCTCACGTGGCTATTGCTCACTGTTTGGGCGCGGTGGCCCCCACGGCCTACACGGCATCCCCTTCTTCCCCTAGAGCCAAGGGATGTAGCTCGGCTAGCCCCCACGGAGGCTCCTGCCGCTAGTCCCCTGGGGTTGTTTCTCGTCGACATGCGTTTACCCTCCATTTCTACAAGGAAATTTGAACGAGTCGTTAGACTCCAATCAATGTCAATTGACGGAACACGTTATAGACACATATTAGCCCAAGTCACCGCCATACCAATTGTTATGGGTACCATCTTAACAACTAGAGGCTTGCAACCTAGGTAACAATAGTTCTATGAACGTCGTCAAAATACAATGTTCATGGTTTTCAGTAAAAATTTCTTTTTGCAAAATCTCTTGTGAGAGGTTGATTACATAGTTTAGAACTGAGATGGTTCTGATACCACTAAATTGTCACGCCCCAGACCGCAATCTAAGCGCGTGTACAATCGCCGTATAATCGAGTGACGTCACCCGCAGGTCAACCTCACTTAATCATACAAGGCGTTTGAGAAAACAATCCATCCATACTCAGTAGTAAACATAAACAACAACATCACAATTAACCCATTGAATAGCGGGAATATTCAGCGGTAATTCGTAGGCCACATTTGGCCAATAACATGGGTATGCAAGCCCAAAAATAGTTTAGAACAAATAAAAATATCCATGAGCAATGTTTTAGTAATTTGAAGGAACATGAGGAAGCACGAACCACATCTTCCTTGAATTTGATATCACCCGTAGAAAGGTGCAGGTAGCAAATGTTGGAAAAATGTGTTAAAAGTTGCATTAAATGGTCATGTTGGGGCAATTATTTGAGTGGGGTCCACTTCCGATTTGGGTCGGATCAAAGTGGTTTCGGATTGTCCTTGTTAAGGGCTACAATTCGATATGTGGTACACTCAAAACGGATAACGGGTGAATGAGAAATTGATTCTCGAAGTTCACTCGTTGAAATGGAAAAACTGGGAAAATGATGAGTTTCTAGTGTGTTTTATCCCACACCGAAAAACTCAAGGGATTTTCACCCGAAAACCTTCGAGATACGAATGTCGTCCG
Source organism: Cuscuta europaea (assembly GCA_945859875.1). Classification (NCBI taxonomy): domain Eukaryota; kingdom Viridiplantae; phylum Streptophyta; class Magnoliopsida; order Solanales; family Convolvulaceae; genus Cuscuta; species Cuscuta europaea. Next base: position 8,896,667 of record CAMAPE010000006.1, read on the forward strand.
AAAACCTATCATTCAAAGATACGGTCTAATTTTTGTTTCTTCCCGTAACGTTTTATTTTTCCCAGTGACAGAAGGGGTGGAGTTCTGTCCGGAACAGAAACGCTCGAGGTCTTCTGTTCGCAACAGAGACCCTCGAGGTCTTCTGTTCGCAACAGAGACCCTCGAGGTCTTCTGTTCGCAACAGAGACCCTCGAGGTCTTCTGTTCGCAACAGAGACCCTCGAGGTCTTCTGTTCGCAACAGAGACCCTCGAGGTCTTCTGTTCGCAACAGAGACCCTCTAGGTCTTCTGTTCGCAATAGAGACCCTCGAGGCCTTCTGTTCGCAACAGAGACCCTCGAGGCCTTCTGTTCGCAACAGAAGGTCTTCTGGTCCGTTACAACAATTAATGCCCAACGTTCTTCTCTTTTAATGCTGCGTTAAATGGACAGTTTATGGACGATTCAATGCCCAACGGACTTGTCATTGATGTCCAACGTTCAGGTCCATTAACACCCCATTTAACACACAACAAATCCTCCTATAAATAGCTGGCAGGTGCTTTGAAACAAACAAACGGTTTGACAACGCACAATACTTTCCTCACATTTTCTTGAGCTAAAAACTCTTCCAGCTACTCCCAAATTTCCCTAGTGTTCTGCTATTGTTCCAGTTCGCCGGGACTTTCGTTTGTGTGCTCAAACAATCGTTCGTTAGCCACTGTATCCTGGGAAACGATCGTTGCAACGCTCCTAGCACCGTGGGAGGCGACGAATACGTTTTAAGGACATCGTGTGTAGCACGAGCTCTGGCTAAAATCTGCTCCATCTTATTTTCTGTTTTCTTTTAGCTATTTTGTCTATTAATTAATTTTATTTAATTATTATTTCTTCGTTTTTTCCGAAACACACCCAACAATCTTAAAACGTATTCGGTGATTGTTCTACTCCGGTAAACAATCCTAAAACGTATTTTCCTTTGTTGTTGTACTGCGGTAAACAATCTAAAAACGTAGTTTGTCACTTCGGTGAACGAACTTAATTTTTGTGTTTTCGGAAAACGTTGAAAACGTTAAAATGGCTTCGCAACAAATTGGAATTGTTGGTGGGCAGAACGTGCCAAACGATAATCAATCTGAAAGTGGAGCACCGGTGAACAATGGTTCACAACGCGGTGCATCTACTTTGGGCAACCAAGGGGCAATCCCTATGGTTACCGTGCCAAGCAACTCTGTGGAGAAACCTGAAAAATTTAACGGGTTAAACTTCAAGAGGTGGCAGCAAAAGATGCTATTCTATCTCACTACTCTCGGTCTTGCAAAGTTCTTGACCGAAGATGCGCCGGTAGCAACCGGGGGTGAGGTGGATGCGCAATCTTTCAATGCGGTTGAAGCTTGGAAGCATTCTGACTTCCTTTGCCGAAACTATGTGTTGAACGGGTTGCATGATGCTTTGTACGACGTGTATAGCAAACTAGCTATGGCTAAGGAGCTATGGAATATTTTGGACCACAAATATAAAAGCGAGGATGCCGGCGCAAAGAAATTTGTTGTTGGTCGATTCCTTGATTTTAAAATCGTGGATTCGAAGACGGTCTTGAGTCAAGTTGAGGAAATGCAAATGATCTTCAACGAAATTCGAGATGAAGGAATGACAGTTAGTGAGTCTTTCCAAGTGGCATCAATTATCCATTAATTGCCGCCGGCTTGGAAGGATTTCAAGAACTACCTTAAGCATAAGCGAAAGGAAATGAACTTGGAGCAATTGATCCTCCGTCTGCGGATTGAAGAGGATAACCGGAAGAACGATGGGAAACTCCCAATTGTTCATGGCGCCAAGGCAAATGTGGTGGAGCATGCAAAAGGCTCCAAAACCAAGAATAATGGGAAGAGCAAGCTCGGTCCCAAAGGAGGCGTTTCCAAGACTAAGTTTAATGGAAAATGCTTCAATTGCAACAAGAATGGACACAAGTCCTCAGATTGCAAGGCACCACGGAAGAAGAAAGACTCCCAAGTCAACTTGGTGCAAGGTGGGCAAAAGGATGAAGACATCATCCTAGCGACTGTGGTTACGGAAGTCAACCTCGTTGGATCCAATTCCAAGGAGTGGTTTGTGGACACCGGTGCAACCCGACACATTTGCTCAAACCGGGAGTTATTCACTACTTTTGAGCCATCAAATGGTGAGAAAGTGTGGATGAGAAACTCAGCTCATTCCGCGGTTGAAGGCGTGGGCAAAGTGGTCCTGAAGATGACTTCGGGCAAGGAGCTGACTCTAAACGAAGTTTTGTTCGTTCTGGAAATACGCAAAAACCTGATTTCCGGTTCGTTGTTGAACAAACATGGCTTTCGCATGGTTTTTGAGTCGGACAAATTAGTTTTGTCTAAATCGGGAATGTATGTGGGCAAGGAGTATGCATGTGATGGGCTTTTTAAGCTCAATGTAATGACTATTATTAATAATAATAATAAAATACCTTCTGCTTACTTGCTTGAGTCTTCTAATGTGTCGCATGGTAGACTAGGACATGTTAATTTTAATTCTATACGTAGATTAATTAACATGGAGCACATTCCTAAATTCACAATTGATGTGAAACACAACTGTGAAGTTTGTGTAGAGGCAAAACTAACGAAAACGTCTTTCAAATCGGTTGAAAGAAAAACGGAACCACTTGAATTAATTCATAGTGACGTTTGTGATTTTAAATCAATACAAACATGTGGCGGTAATAAATATTTTATTACCTTTATCGATGATAACACTCGCTATAGCTACGTTTATTTATTAAAAAATAAACACGAAGCAATCGATAAATTCATTCTTTATAAGAATGAAGTGGAAAACCAACTTAATCGACGGATTAAGACGGTTAGGAGTGATCGAGGTGGTGAGTATGAAGCACCAATTGGTGACTTTTGCGCTAGTGTGGGTATAGTACACGAACGTACCGCACCCTATTCACCTCAATCAAACGGTGTTGCCGAACGAAAGAATCGCACATTGAAAGATATGATGAACGCGATGCTAGTAAGTTCGGGCTTGCCACAAAACATGTGGGGCGAAGCAATCTTGACAAGCAATTACCTTTTAAATAAGGTTCCCCGGAAAAAATATGATACAACTCCGTACGAGTTGTGGAAAGGCAGACGGCCTTCCTATCAATATTTAAAAGTGTGGGGATGTCTTGCTAAGGTGCTTGTCCCAACACCTAAGAAAATAAAAATAGGTCCAAAAACGGTGGATTGTATTTTTATTGGATATGCACAAAATAGTAGTGCCTATCGGTTTTTAGTGTACGATTCGAATAATCCGGATGTACATAAAAACAAAATAATTGAATCAAGGAATGCTTCATTCTTTGAAGACGTATTTCCATGCAAGTCCAACGAAGGACCAAGCACGTCAAAACGAACATTTGACGTAGCTATGGAAAATACTAGCGAGGGATCCGGAGAAGAACCCGAACCCAGACGTAGCAAACGTCCTAGAATTGAAAAATCCTTCGGACCGGATTTTCTCACCTACATGGTAGAAGTTGACTCGGATATTCTAACATGTATGGTAGAAAATGAACCGGATTTTCTAACATGCTTGGTAGAAAATGAGCCACGGACTTATACGGAAGCTGTGACGTCTACTGAAGGTCCTATGTGGAAAGAAGCCATCAAAAGTGAGGTGGATTTTATCCTTAAAAATCACACATGGGAATTGGTTGATCTTCCTCCGGGAAATAAACCTTTGGGATCCAAGTGGATTTTTAAACGGAAAATGAAACCTGACGGTTTCATCGATAAGTACAAGGCCAGACTTGTAATCAAAGGATACAAGCAACGCGAGGGCCATGATTACTTTGACACGTATTCTCCTGTGACGAGAATAAATTCCATTAGGATGATACTAGCAATTGCCGCATTGCGGAAATTGGAAGTTCATCAAATGGACGTAAAAACCGCTTTTCTAAATGGCGATATAGACGAAGAAATCTATATGGAACAGCCCGAAGGCTTTCGAGTTCCAGGCCAAGAAAGCAAAGTGTGTAAATTAATTAAATCATTGTACGGATTGAAACAAGCCCCTAAACAGTGGCACGAAAAGTTCGATCATGCAATGTTAATTAATGGGTTTAAAATAAATGAAAGTGACAAATGCGTCTATGTGAAGAGCACGGTGGACGACTATGTCATTTTATGTTTATACGTGGATGATATACTCATCGTGGGTAGCAATAATCTAATGATTAATTCTACCAAAAGCATGTTAAATTCTAAATTTGACATGAAGGATATGGGGCTGACCGATTTAATCCTTGGGATTAAAATAATTAGAGGACCTGACGGTCTTACGCTAAGCCAATCCCATTACGTTGATAAAATCCTTACGAAATTTAATAAGGATGATTATCAAGAGGCAAGGACTCCATTAGATAAAAACGTACAACTTACCAAAAATCGTGGAGAGTGTATTTCTCAAGTAGAATACGCTAGGATTATTGGAAGCTTGATGTATCTAATGAGTTGTACCAGGCCTGATATTGCCTTTGTGGTTAGTAAGCTAAGTAGATATACTAGCAACCCCGGTGATGAACACTGGAGGGCAATAATAAGGGTTTTGAGGTATTTACGTAAAACCCAAAATCTTGGACTGCACTATGAAAGATATCCAGGTTTACTTGAAGGGTATAGCGACGCTAGTTGGATATCCGACATAAAGGACTCTAAGTCCACAAGTGGATATGTTTTCACTTTGGGAGGTGCATCTGTGTCATGGAAATCCTCAAAACAAACGTTAATAGCTAGTACACGATGGAGTCTGAGCTAATAGCCTTGGATAAGTGCACTGAAGAGGCTGAATGGCTACGCCATTTTCTCGAGGATATTCCAAGTTGGGAGAAGCCTGTCCCTCCAATATGCATACATTGCGATTGTCAAGCGGCAATTGGAAGGGCACAGAGCAATCTCTACAATGGTAAGTCTAGACACGTTCGTCGTTGACATAACACCATTAAACAACTCCTCACAACGGGTGTTATCACTGTTGACTACGTGAAGTCAAAGGATAACATAGCGGATCCGCTAACCAAGGCATTGGATAGAGAATTGTTGGAGAAGTTGTCACGAGGAATGGGCCTAAAGCCCGTGAATTGAAAAGTTCTATAGTGGATACCCAACCTAGTTGGTTCTAGGTTCAAAAGGGACAACTAAATTATAGAGCGAAGGATGGTCACTGTGGGGGTCCCGGACTCCTACCCACTCCTCGTTAAAACAGTGACTCCCGCACGAGGTTAGCGAAAACGTTTGCTTTAATGATTCTAAAATGTTGATCTACTCGATAACATTGGAAGAGTATGCGGGATACTCGTGAAAGAATCACCTATGTGAGAGAGAATAGGGCCGCTTCAAAAGGAGAACTGTAAAGGCTCAGTTCTTTAGAAACTCTTGCAGAACCAGGACAGTGACCCATGGCCAAAACGGGCACACCCATGAGAACGGAACAAAGTTGGAAGGTTCTTGTGTAAAGATAAGTCAATGTTTACACGACGACAGTATAGTTCAAGGACATCGAGTCTACTAGACAGCCAGTAAATAAACATGTCTCTACAACGGAAGGTTCAAAGGATAAAACCTACCTCTCCGTTTGAAAGGATCATCCGGTGAACACAACGTGTCCTCCTATCTTCGTGTCTTTTAAGTCTCGAAAATCAATTTTCATTCATGTGGGGGATTGTTGGAAAAATGTGTTAAAAGTTGCATTAAATGGTCATTTTGGGGCAATTATTTGAGTGGGGTCCACTTCCTATTTGGGTCGGGTCAATGTGGTTTCGGATTGTCCTTGTTAAGGGCTACAATTCGATATGTGGTACACTCAAAACGGATAACGGGTGAATGAGAAATTGATTCTCGAAGTTCACTCGTTGAAATGGAAAAACTAGGAAAGTGATGAGTTTCTAGTGTGTTTTATCTCACACCGAAAAACTCAAGGGATTTTCACCCGAAAACCTTGCGGACACGAATGTCGTCCGAAAACCTATCATTCAAAGATACGGTCTAATTTTTGTTTCTTACCGTAACGTTTTATTTTTCCCAGTGACAGAATGGGTGGAGTTCTGTCCGGAACAGAAACGCTCGAGGTCTTCTGCTCGCAACAGAGACCCTCGAGGTCTTCTGTTCGCAACAGAGACCCTCGAGGTCTTCTGTTCGCAACAGAGACCCTCGAGGTCTTCTGTTCGCAACAGAGACCCTCGAGGTCTTCTGTTCGCAACAGAGACCCTCGAGGCCTTCTGTTCGCGACACAGACCCTCGAGGTCTTCTGTTCGCAACAGAAGGTCTTCTGGTCCGTTACAACAATTAATGCCCAACGTTTTTCTCTTTTAATGCTGCGTTAAATGGACAGTTTATGGACGATTCAATGCCCAACGGACTTGTCATTGATGTCCAACGTTCAGGTCCATTAACACCCCATTTAACACACAACAAATCCTCCTATAAATAGCTGGCAGGTGCTTTGCAACAAACAAACGGTTTGACAACGCACAATACTTTCCTCACGTTTTCTTGAGCTAAAAACTCTTCCAGCTACTCCCAAATTTCCCTAGTGTTCTGCTATTGTTCCAGTTCGCCGGGACTTTCGTTTGTGTGCTCAAACGATCGTTCGTTAGCCACCGTATCTTTTAGCTATTTTGTTTATTAATTAATTTTATTTAATTAATATTTCTTCGTTTTTTCCGAAACACACCCAACAACAAGCCCTAGCTTCAACCTGAAAATGGTGGGGCCCCCCCGAAGGGGGTCAGTACAAGTACTGAGCGAGTAGCAGGCTAAATATAGAATAACTAGCGTTTCAAGTATAAGACCCAAACATAGGGTGATACTTATATAAATAGTCTTTTCCCCCCAAGTTAAGAAATACTTAATAGTACATATACACTTGAAAAATACCCGATCCGTAGATCACCGTTTTATTTGGGAAAATAGTAATAGTCAATATTCTTGACTAAACCCTCCAGCCCACCCATATGTCCATGAGTGTATAGGACTCCTCCTTATCCATATTTATATACCATAACCTATGAGTTTTGAGGATCATAATCCTTGGGTGATCCACCAATTTATAAACCGAGTGTTAAGGACTTTTCGTCCTAGGGTCCTCCACCAATATATAATCCGAGTTAAGGACTTTAAGTCCTAGGGTCCTCCACCAATATATAATCCGAGTGTTAAGGACTTTTCGTCCTAGGGTCCTTCACCAATATATAATCCGAGTGTTAAGGACTTTAAGTCCTAGGGTCCTCCACCAATATATAATTTGAGTGTTAAGGACTTTAAGTCCTAGGGTCCTCCTCCAATATATAATTTTATGATCAACCTCCTATCAACCTAGATGGAGTCTACGTCATATAAATCTTATGTATCTCAATCCATGCAAATCCATGCATTTATGTAAATTCACAATTAACTAATACCAATCGGTATTGACTAATCCATTATCAATCGGTCAACGCTCTCGTTGACCATCATTTCAAGCCTTATACATATCAACCTAATCATCATATATATTAAGTTAATAATTTTCATTCTAGGCTTCCTTTACCCTTTAATCCATAGCATGCAATTTCATAGAAATTCTCATATCATATTCCATGCATATTGGAGTAATCCATTTCATACAAGCCTAATCATTTTGGCTAATTGCATGTTTAAATATCTTTTAAATATCATTTTGAATTTATATAACATTTATTTAGGTAATCTCATAATTAACCCAAAAGTTATAAGATATTAAGTTGTCCACTCACCTTAAATGAGCTATAGCGTGTTCTACGCTCCTTGGTTGAACTCCGGTGAAACTCCGGCGAAACTCCGACAAACTCCGGCGAACTCTAGAAACTCTTTAGTTAAGCTCCTAACATGGTTTTATCATCACAAAACTCATATCAATACAAATAACCTCTAAAAGGTTATTTTTCGACGAACCGGTCGTTTTGGCTTCTAAGTCCGTTTTTGGATTTAGAACTACCTTCCAACCCCTCATCCTACATTTCTAAACATGTAGAAAAAGCCTAGGGGTCATCCATATGCTGCATAAGCCATATGATAAAATAAAAGTAGAGGAAAAGTTATTATAAGGTTATTACCTTAATCCTTCACACTTTTCCTAACTTTTTCCTTCTTCAAGCTTCCTCTTTTGACCAACTTTGCTTGAGCTCGAATTTCAACAACGGAGAAAGGTTTGAGAGCTTTCTTTTCTTCTTCTTTGATGGCCTTGGTCGAGCTAAGGAGGTAGGGATTGATTGAGAATGCCTTTTTGGCATTTCTCTCATTCATACATGGAAGGGGGTCCACTTCCTTAAATGTGTTTGGCTCCAATATCATCTCATGGCTTATTTCCCATGTGATGGTGCGGCTACCTTGTCCAAATACAAGGCTAAAAACGTGGGTTGGCCCCCACTTATGTGGAAGGTCATCCCTTTGTGTCCCCGAACTGTACAATCGGCCCCGAAAGTTGTATTTCTCGGACTGTTTTAATTATATTTTATTTTATCGGGTCAAATAAAATATATTATGTGTTTCCCATCATTATGGACTTTTAAAATGAATATACATTCCTCCACTTTAATTTAGAAGTCTCCGAAATCCGTTTCGGGCTGTTATCTGATAAATTACCAATACTGGTAATTGGGCCTCGTTTGACCGTCGGATCAACCCTATGCCCTTTCTATGGCCCGAATAAAATATCTACCACCATATAAATATTATCTAGACCAAGATGAATATAATATGTGGTCCCGGAATTATCGGGTGGTCCCCGCTCCCGATGTGGGCCCCATGTGCAATTTACTATTAACACAAAAGAATTAACAAAATTTACAACCTCGTAAATTCAAAATTCGTTCTTCAAGATTTATTACATGATTTGTTAAAAGTAAATATACTTGGGGACGGTGTTACATCTAGCTTAGCATGCCTCTTAGTAGACTTCCTGGCAAAAGAAGCTCTACGATGCTTACATGCCAAATAATGATCACAAGGGTAAAGAGCAACTATAGTATCAACAACAAGAGATATATCTGCAAGACATTTAAAACCCTTGTACTAATGTGTCCTAATATGCGGTGCCACAAATTTGGGGAGTTCTTCTCTTCTACTACATTAAGTTCACCATAACATACACTTAAATGTTTCAAATGTGTCTTGTACAAAGAGCAACACAACTTGCCTCGTGCAGCTATCATAGAACCCTTAGACAATTTCCACTTGCCATCTTCAAAGGTGTGTCTGAAACCTTCTTGATCAAGACCATTAGCAGATGGCAAATTAAGGTGTAGATCAGGAATATGGCACAGACCTTTTAGTGTAAGTATGCATCCAATATTAGTCTTTACACGAATATCAACTAATCCAACAATGCTTGCTGAGCTCTGGTTACCCATCTTAGACTACCAAAATCACCAGTTTCGTAGTTCATGAAGTACTCTCTTACGGGAACACAATGATATGAAACACTTGTATCTACCAGCCACTCTGAGTATGAACTATCAACATGATGACACTCACTAGTTGCAGAAATCAAAGTAACATCATCATCATCACTCTTAGAAGATGTTGTTGCAATGTTTTTGTCATCTCCCTCTTTCTGTGAGCCATTCTTCTTCCTCTGTTCCCCTTTCAAATGGAAACAATACTTCTTGATATGGTCAGGCTTCTTGCAATGATTGCATGTAGTGAGATTCTTCCCATCACTAGACTTTGACCCGCTTCTTGAGTTATTGTGATATTTAGGACCCCTTTTCTTGCTTCTTCCTCTAATCTCAACAACAAGAACATGTGTATTATCAACTCCCATCACCTTTCTTATGATTTGCTCATGAAACATGCTTTCTTGGATGACATCCAAAGATAGCACACCATCCAGGGCAGAGTTACTAATACTCACAACCAAGGTTTCCCAACTGTCTGGTAAAGAACTCAAGAGAAATAAAGCCTGCAACTCATCATCAAGACAAGTTTTCATAGTATTAATAATATCTGAAAGTCACTAAGATGCTCAAAAACAGACTTACCATTTCTCAATTTAAAATTAACAAGTTTCTTGATCAAAGAAGCTTTATCATGAGCAATCTTTCATTCATAAAGACCTTCCAACTTCTTCCACAATCATATGGGTCATACTCGTGACACATGGTTGAAAATGCTTATATCAACCCATTGCCTAATAGTCTCTAAAGCCTTTCTTTTCAACTTTAGCCATTCTCTTTCTTCAATTTTCTCTGATTTGGATGGTTTAGAAACAGTACCATCTGGATTGGTGACATATTCAATTGGGTCATACAAGTCCTTACAATATAATATGTCATCCATCATAGGTCTCCAAATAGAATAATTAGTTGATGCCAATTTTATCATTGAATTGCTACTACTCGACTCCATAATGTGACAAAATTAAACTCTGGCTCTGATACCAAGTTGTAGGATCAAACAAGGGATCTCTATGACACCCACAATGTCACACACTGAAGACAATCAACTAAATAAGCAACCCAACCAATACAAATTGAAACACAACCAAATTACCTCAAGGAGTGGAAATAAAGCACACGGAGCACACACACGTTTTTTTTACGTGGAAAACCCTTCAACGTGAAGGATAAAAAATCATGGGACCTCTTGAGGAGTCCACCCTTAAATCAGGGGGTTCGAGTCTATATACTCTATCACACTTATTGATAAATGAGGTTAAATGAACCCCAAATCAGTTTACAAAGGATTCACAGCCCACCAACAATCACCAAGAACAATAAGAGACCAAAATAACACAATTAGGTGTAGAAAATCACCCAAAACTGCATATCTGTTCGAGCAGAGTGTCTGAACAAAACAGAGCTCAAATGAACAATCCGACCGTACAAAATGAAGCCACTTGAAGTCATGAATAAGCTGTCCGAATTTCAGCAAAATCCGACCACGGGAACCCATCCGATCGACGAGCTGAATGAAGCAACGCAGTGCAGGCAGAAAATTGGAAATGGTGTCAAAACTTTATGTTTTTCCGTGTGTGGTGTTTCCATCCATCCATATGCTCAGCCTTTCCAAAATGATTTTTTACAGCAAAAGGAACCCCAATAAACTTGTGTAGAATCCCAAAGTGCAATATCAAATGGACCACAAAATAGGACATAAAAATCCATGAAAAGGCCCAAACATAGACTACAAAAGCAATATAAATATTACAAATATGTGCTGGACCCATAATACCGTATATATATGTTCCGTTACTCCACTACTGTCTACAGCCTCCGTGCGAGAAGGTGAAGGATCCACCACAAATTCCACCATTTCAGGTCAATCGTTGCTTAGTCTGTCCAGACTATCATGTGGTCCCATGAAGAAAATGATCGATGGCTGATTTTTGTTGAAGAATGATCTCCGCCATCTTTTACTGCCATCGTTGAAGACAAAACAGAGTGCTGAAATCTTCCGCCACAAATGGATCTTTCCTTGCTCTAATACAATGTTAATAATAGAATATTATTTAGGAGTATTTGTTTCTTAATATGTTTTAAACTCTTTTAGTATAATACACTTGTCAGGACTTCTATTGGAGTACCTTTTCCCAAAATCTCACATGGTATCAAGAGCCTAGGGCTAAATATTTTTTCCAGCTGCCTCTTCGGAGACTAAAACATATTAGGATACAAATATTCCTAAGTAATATTGTATTATCCCAAAATCTCACAGTTAAGACTTCGGATTCCAACTAAAAGGTCAATATAGTAGGCGGAGTAACTCATATTTTAATACATCACTTTATTGCTTTTTAATTTTTCGGTGTGGGACTTCAACATCATATGCCTTATCTTCTATGTATGTTTATATCAAGACAAGATTTAATCTATATAATATAATAAAGCTAACTCTTGGAGAGCTATTTGGAGATATAATTGACATGTGGCACCACCATTAAACAAAAACTATTCAACTTCCGAACCCTCACTCATATGTATTTCAATACAAATTTAGATAAAAATTTATGAGTACTTATAAGTTAGGAGTATTATATATATGTATATTTGTATTTATGCATCACAACGTTGTGTATAAGTATAGGTAAAAACTTTCACTTCACAGTAGCACATAAATTGCAAATACTCAAAAATAAAAAATAAATAACAAATTTTAGTCTCTTAAAATAAAAAATATTTCTCTCATACTTCTTTTCCAACAAACTTGCAGGTTTTATAGGGTGCTCCGTGGATCAATGTAAAAAATACATATGGAAAAAGATCTGGAAAATAATTACCCTGAAATAAGAATGATCTAAAACGATGCACATCATCACGATTAATGGATGTACACACATAAAATTAAAACAATGGTACTTTAAATGGGCATAAAAGATAAAACTTATTTACAAAATGCCACTTCATTTTTTTATTTATGGTAGTGCACATTTCTATTTAACACAATGAGTAACTCTGAAATCTAATGCTCCAAATTCATTCTCATTTTTCTTCTTAGATCATGTTCACATTTGATCCAAATTATATACGTAGTGTGTGTGTGTGTGGGTAAGCAAAAGTCGTCTAATGAATTTGGAAGCCCCGGTTCCAAATGTAAAATCTAGACCCCACATTAATATGAAAGTAACAATCTTCATACCCATACTCAAATCAATTGAATAATAATTAAATAATGTAATAAAAAATCTAAAATTTACTTTATACTTGATTTAAAGCAACACGCCTCATTACTCAAAAAGTTTGAATAAAAGAGAAGTAAAAAGGCCGACGAAAAAATGATATATCTGTATTTTTCTTCTTAATCACTGTATTTTACTCAAATGAATTGAATGAAAGTATCAATTTTACTCAAAATATGAAAGTAACAATCTCCATACGTATACTCAAATCAATTGAATAATTAGTAAATAATGTAATAAAAATCTAAAATTTACTTTATACTTGATTTAAAGCAACATGCCTCATTACTCAAGCAGTTTGAATAAAAGAGAAGTAAAAAGGCCGACAAAAAAAATGATATATCTGTATTTTTCTTCTTAATCACTGTAAATAACTGATTAATGTTAATATATAATATTACTATATAACACTAATAAACTATTAAGAACTTGGGGACCCATAAATTGAGGGATCTGTTCTGTGGCACCTATTGAACCTCATAAAAAGCTCATTTGTGTGTAAGTAGTAATAAAAGGAAATATAAGAAATTAGAATACTAAACACACAATAGTTGATAAGTTTAATTAAAAAATGTTATTAAATCAAAAAAACTAATTGTACAAAAATAAGGTTATAATTAGATTTTTGAGTATATATTTGTAGACAATGACTACTAATTGTTAAAAAATTATTTTCAACTATAAAATAAAAAATATGAAGGAATAATTTATTTGAATGGTTATTAATTATTATAGAAATAGTAGTTCGATGAAGGTTGCTGTTAAATAATAAGTACATAATAGCAAATAATTTTCATAGTAAACAAACAATAATTAAGATAGTGAAAGTCTAAACTAGATGTTTATATTTTGACCAAATCGCAAGTTGTATAGTCAACCCACAACCTATGCATGTTGACCCACAAAACCAGTGAGTTAAACAGGTTATTAAAATGCAATCCACCATAAAATGAGCAAGCCCGACGGAGTTTGACTCATTTTGACATCTGTATATGTAGTCAATCGTGTTTTCTTTCAAACTTCGATTGGCGAGTTATATACAATCCGCGGTCCATATAAGTTTAAGAAAAAAATTAAACACATATCTTACCGTGCGGTGCACGGGTACGAGATGCGAAATATGATTTGTGAATGAGGTATAAATTGTGAAGCATAAATTGTGAATGAGGTTTAAATACCCCTAGGCTTTCCAGCTAGCACGTGGGCCCAATTTCCGCATGAGATCCATCGGTCAGTGATATTCTGAAACTTGGTGTTTTCTCGAATAGTGGTGGTTGTATATGAGAGAGCTCCCTAAAGCAGTTGGCGGGAGGGCTACATTTGGCGGGAAGCGCATTTAGTGCACTAGATGTGGAGGATTTTATGGTTGCGGGCTATCCAGTGAGGGCTCGACACATCAACACCTTCGCCTATTACATTGTAGTATAAATACTCGCATTTATTTTATTATAAAGGATTGACAAACTTGCACACTACAGTTTAGACTTCTCTCTGGCTCTTCTGTAATAAGTCAGTGTAGAACATGGGGTTGGGATTCGGCTCGGTAAGTCTGTAATAGAACTTGACCCACTTTCCCCCTCATCCTTTCTTGCTATTGCTTTTGCCTTCATATTGCGTTCATAATTAGTAAAAGATCCCACGAATGCCCAAATGACTGTGTTGGGTTTTTAGATCACGAGGAGTTAACCTCAACAGGTGGTAATGAATCAATATTGAAGACAATGAAACTCAAATATAGATATTTGTATTTGGGATAACTCACAACATGCATGTGCCAACCCACTTAACCTACAATCCGTGCAGGTTGACCCTCGAAGCCGATGAGTTATGAGTTCATCGGGATAAGAAATGATAACTCTAGCCCATCATGAAATGACAATATTTTAAGAAGTATATTCAATTGGAATATTGCTTGCCTTACATACACATGGGAACCGATATATATATATATACACAAGTCTAAGTCTAAATAAGAGCCCTTGGCCTAACTATGTACGTACAAAACTAAATAGTCTAATCAATTAAGTTACAAGCCCATAATGTAATATAATACCCCCCTCAAGTTGGAGCATGGGGGTTGAAAATGCCCAACTTACTGAGAAGGAAACTAAATTGTCTCTGACTGAGGGCCTTTGTGAAAATATCAGCTAGCTGATCGCTGGTAGAAACGTGATGAGTAGTAAGAGTGCCATCCTGAATGGCGTCCCGAACGTAGTGACAGTCAACCTCAATATGTTTGGTGCGTTCGTGGAAGATAGGATTATGTGCAATGTGGAGAGCAGAACGACTATCACAGCGTAGAGATATAGGTCGTGAGTGAGTCACCCCAAGAGGCAGTAAAAGACCTTTGCACCATTTTAATTCCGAAGTGATTGCCGCAATAGAGCGATACTCAGCTTCCGTAGAGGAACGAGACACTGTGTGTTGTTTCTTAGTTTTCCAGGAGACTAGGGAGCCCTCAAGAAATATGATCCACCCGGTAAGAGAGCGTCGAGTGAGAGGACAACTCGCCCAGTCGGAATCGCACAAGCCAGTGAGTTGCAAATCGGAAGATGCGGTGAGAAGAATGCCCTAGCCTGGTGAACCCTTCAGGTAGCGGATTGCATGAATAACAGCTTGCCAATGTTCCTGTCGGGGTGCCTGCATAAACTGAGATAAAATATGAACGGCATAAGCCAGATCCGTCCGTGTGAAAGAGAGATAAATGAGGCGGCAAACCATCCGGCGGTATGACTCGGGATTAGACACTAATTCACCCGTAGCCAAGGCCAACGAATGATTTTGCCCCATGGGAAAAGTCGCTGATTTTGCTTCAGAGATAATGTCCAGAGTATATTTGCGCTGACATAGAAACAAACCCTCCGGACTGCGTGCCACCTCAATGCCAAGAAAATATTTGAGAGGTCCCAAATCTTTCATATGGAAACACGTATGAAGATAGCTCTTAAAGCGAGATAGCGCCATAGAGTCATTGCCGGCAATAATTAAGTCATCTACATTAATGAGTACGTGTAAGGAGATATCACCCTTATGATAAGTGAACAGAGAGTAGTCAGAGTATGACTGTCTAAAACCATAAGTCCGCAAAGAACAAGTCAGCTTGGCGAACCAACAACGGGGTGCTTGATGCAGGCCATACAAGGACTTATTGAGGCGACACACTAGGTCAGGTCGGGAAGGATAAAATCCTGGCGGAGGCTTCATGTAGACCTCTTCAGCCAAATCACCATGAAGAAAAGTGTTGTGGACATCCATCTGGTGTAATTCCCAATTTTTAGTTGCAGCGACTGCAAGCAAGACACGAACCGTAACCATCTTCACTACGGGTACAAAGGTGTCAGTATAATCAATGCCCGCTTTCTGGTGATTGCCAAGGACCATGAGTCTCGCCTTAAGTCGTTCCACTGTGCCATTAGAGTGATATTTGACTTTGTAAACCCATTTGCACCCAAGAGCCTTTTTGCCATGTGGGAGTTTGGCCATATCCCAGGTGTGATTACTCTCAAGAGCACGAATTTCACTCTTCATGGCCGCCTTCTATTCTGGATCAGTCAAAGCCTCTCAGAAAGAACGAGGTTCACGACCTGCAAGAATTGCTCTGAGAAACATATGATGACGGGCAGAAAACTTGTCCACCCCTTTTTCTGGGACGGATATCCAACAAACACGCACTTCCGACTCCGAGAGGCAAATTTATCCCCTCGGGCCTTTAAGTTATGAGCAAAGCTCAAACACCCAAAGACCCGCAAATGACCAAAATCAGGTGCACGCCCAAAAATAATTTCATAGGGAGTTTCCCCCCCCCCCCCCCAAAAGGCCCGACAGAGTGCGGTGGATAGTGTACACTGCGGTCAGAACACATTCACCCCACAAAATAGGGAACATTAGCTTGAAACATTAAAGCCCGAGCTACATTTAAAATATGGTGATGCTTCTGCTCCACTCTCCCATTTTGTTGAGGTGTGTCAACACAAGATGTTTGAAATAAAATTCCACGTTCCTCAAAATAAGGTAGCATACACCGAAACTCTGTGTCATTATCACTACGAATAATTCTGACAGACACGTCAAATTGCTTCTCAACTATACTGATAAATGCCAAAAAATACCGATATACTGCTTTCTTATCCCGCAATAAGTATACCCACACAGCCCGGGAATAATCATCAACCAAAGTTAAAAAATAGATAGCATCACACGTGGAAGGAGTTTTAAATGGCCCCCACAAATCACAATGAATTAACTCTAAAATACGAGTAGCCTTATTATGACTAATAGAAAAAAACCAAAAGCATGCTTGGCCTGCGGACATACCTCGCAGGCTTTATTCAAATGTTTCTTAGAAAAACTAGTGCTAACAAATGGCAACAATTTAAGAACACGTTCAGACGAATGACCAAGCCTACGCTGCCACAGCTCAAAATCAGATATTTCGGACCGCCTAACAGCATGAAGAGCAGGAATCCATTGGAAATAAAAGAGCCCATCTCGTCTTTCACCTGCTCCTATCAGGCTACTCGAGTGTAAGTCCTGTATAGCACAAAAGGAATTAGTGAAAGTGACAATACATTTAGACTGATGAATTAATTGGGATACAGATATCACGGATATCAAATGCAGTTCAGGCCAGGAACATAAAGAACGTGATCCAAAGTGAGCACTTTAGAGAGGAAAACTCGTCCCTCTAAAATAGCTGCAATAGTTCGCCCGTCCGGTAGCCCAACCGGACATGCATTAATCCGAGTACGCAGAGTAAGATAGGACAAATCACCCGTGATGTGATGAGATGCCCCGGTGTCAATAATCCAAGATAAAGAAGTACACGTACCCGACATGCGATCACACGAGCTAGGCTCAATCAAATTCAAAAGAGCTTCAACCTGTTCTTTGGTTAAATCATTCAAACTGGACACATCACCTGTTCCGGAAGAGCTGTCTACTTCCGGAAGAGCTGCCACCTGCCGGAGTCACGAAAGACGAGGATACACCGTTAGTACGTACCCCCCCTCCACGACCAGTAGTTACACCCTTAGCCCGGTTCTTTTCTTCCCACCAGTCTGGGTATCCATGGAGTTTAAAACAATTTCCGATTTCATGGGCCTTCTTCTTGCAATGGGAGCAGACGGGCTTGGTGTTGCGTTCATCTCGTTCCTGCCGTCCCTGAGACATGCGTTCGCGGTCAGTATTGACGGCAAAGGCCTGGACATCTTCAATTGCAGGTTGCTTCCCACGTGCCACCGCACGAGAGTTCTCTTCCCAGATAAAAGCCTGATGCGCGGCATTAAGATAAGTCAAAGGGTCACGAGACAACAGATTTGACCTCACCGTTCCGTACAAATCATCATCAATTCTAATCAGGAACTGGTGAAGGCATTCTTCCTCACGATGTTTGGCAAATTTTTCAACAACTTTACATGTGCATAAGCCGCACGAACATGTATGCAGTGGCTTGAGTCTTTCCAACTCATCGATCAGTCCCATCAACGTGGTGTAATACATGTCCACCGTCATTGATTTGGTCTGCCAGCAGCCTGTAATTGAAGCTCGAAGTTGCTGAATCCTCGGTCTGTTTGCCACACTGAAACGATTCTCCATGTATACCCACAGTGACCTCGCTTCATCATGGAAAGGAATGGAAGCCGTCACTGCCGGGTCCATACTCCACAATAGCCATGACACGATCATAGGATTGACCGTGTCCCAATCAAGCAGCTCCTTCGCCGCAGTTGGTTTCCGCATCGAGCCGTCCACGAACAAGAACTTCCGGCGTGCCTTTAAGGACATAGTTATTGCCCAGGACCAACCCACATAATTGTCTCCTTTAAAAACCACATGGGTAATGACATTACCAGGTTGATCGCCGGAGCCAAGGTAGAAGGGTGAGGAAGGATCAACCATCGTGGAAGAATCTTCAGACACGCTGGCGCCGCTTCACCCCGTCGTTCGAGGTCTTCGTTCGCGATGAGGGAGTCTGCGCTACCCTATCAGATGCTCTGATACCATGACAATATTTTAAGAAGTATATTCAATTGGAATATTGCTTTCCTTACATACACATGGGAACCGATATATATACACAAGTCTAAGTCTAAATAAGAGCCCTTGGCCCAACTATGTACGTACAAAACTAAATAGTCTAATCATTTAAGTTACAAGCCCATAATGTAATCTAATATGAAATCCAGGGATGTAGTCGCCAAGATGATGTACAACATCACTCTTACTTTCGCCGCAGTTGGTTTCTGCATCGAGCCGTCCACGAACACAAACTTCCGGCGTGCCTTTAAGGACAGAGTTATTGCCCGGGACCAACCCACGTAATTGTCTCCTTTAAAAACCACATGGGTAATGACATTACCAGGTTGATCGTCGGAGCCAAGGTAGTAGGGTGAGGAAGGATCAACCATCGTGGAAGAATCTTCAGGCGCGCTGGCACCGCTTCACCCCCGTCGTTCGAGGTCTTCGTTCGCGGGGAGGGAGTCTGCGCTACCCTATCGGATGCTCTGATACCATGACAATATTTTAAGAAGTATATTCATTTGGAATATTGCTTGCCTTACATACCCATGGGAACCTATATATATACACAAATCTAAGTCTAAATAAGAGCTCTTGGCCCAACTATCTACGTACAAAACTAAATAGTCTAATCATTTAAGTTACAAGCGCATAATGTAATCTAATATGAAATGAGATGAAATTGACTAGCAAACACTGATTTACGGATTTCCCTATATTATACTACTACATACAACATATATGTTATAACCTTACAGTGGCCTACTGTCAACGCGGCTATCCTCCGTTCCATAAAAGTTGCAACAGTTTTACTTTCACGTTTGCCAACGCGCAATTTTGACTGTAATTATATTTATTTGCGTATTAGTAAACATTAAAAAAAGTTAATATATTGGAAATTTACATTAATACAAATTTATTAATATTTTATACATAATATTTTTGTTATATCCATTACTCCCTCCGTCCCGGTCATTTCTTCCAACTTCCTTTTTTGGGTCGTCCCAATTAATTCTTCCAACTTCCACTTTTGGAAAAAAATGTGGTTCACATTCATTCACCTTTTTCTTACACAACTACAACCATACATTTTCACATCCCCACTACCTAAATTTGTGATACCGGTCAAAACCGGAAGAAATGACCGGAACGGAAGGAGTATTAGAAAATCATAGTCAAAGTAAGGTGTGTGAATAGTGCAGAAATTTCAATGTTGCAATTTTTATGAAACGGAGGAAGTATGTTTTAACCTTACAAGTGCATGACATTTATATGAATCATCTTCCAAGTCTCCGATTGGAAATATGGTTTGGCGCTATCCTCGAAAAGTATTCTAGGAATTACCTTTGTAGACATTTACTTACCTTGGAAGGAAAGGATGTGATTCCAGTTACTTTTCTTTGGTCAAAACGGATATGTAAGGGTAAGATTTTGCCACTTTTTAAGTTTTATAGGAAATGATTACTTTTTAATTTTTATCAAACCGAAGATTCTGCAAGTATACTTTGATTATACTACCCTTGAAGGTTTCCATGTATAAATTAATTATTTCTTCGGCCATTATCCCCCCAAACAACAATGGAAGGCTGGAAAATAATCTATTAGCGTAATTAATAGTTTGTCTTGACTTAATAGTTTTTTGACATTGTTACCTTTATATTTTCTTTATCATTTTTATATCTTGTTTTTTATATCTTTTATCATTTTTATATTACCTTTTTTGTTTTCTTTTTAAATCTTTTTAGCTTCGATTTCTATGTTAACCGACCCCAAACTATTTTGAAAATCTTTTTATCTTTTTATAATAAGTTAGCAAATAATCTCTATCGATTAATAAATTTAGTTTCATGTTTGTTTAATTCAGCTCAGGGTTCTAAGATCTTTATTTACGCTAATACATTTTTACTCCAATTAATACTTTTTTTATTCATATATGTTTAAAGTTCAATATTGTTATACCAATGTTTATAGCTTTTCATTTATGTTGATTTTCGTGTTATGAAAAGCTCTTACATCACTCTGGGCTGGAGGACAGTCGATGGCGGTTGCTTGACTTCAGCGGTTCAGCCAATGTCAGTGGCCGGACGTCCAGCAACAATGGTTGGAGGTTGGCCAATGATGGTTGTTTGAGGTTGGCTAGAAGATATATGGATGTTTGGAGTCCATAAAGGAGTCATGTACTTTTGATATTATTTTGAATGCTAAAGGGTCAAATAGGTCTTTCTACCGGTTGTTAAGCTCAATTCGTTCCCTAAACTAAAAAAAGTCCAATTTGCACCCTTAAACTATTAAAAAGTGTCAAAATTCCAATAAATCGAAAAAAAAAACAGAAACAATAAAAAATTAAAAAAAAATGACCGATTGTTTACCCGTACAAAATTAAATTTGAACCATTTTTTGTCGGTTCGGGGTGCGAATTGAACCTTTTTTTAGTTTAGGAACTGAATTGAGCTTACACGACCGGTACATGAGCCTATTTGACCCTTTAGCCTATTTTGAACGTTTAATGTTTCAAATAAGAGTAGAAGCAGTTTTAAGAATCATATTCAAACACCCCCATAATGTCAAAGTTGGTACGACATTAATAGTACTCCCGCATACTAGTTTTTTCTCATCTTATATTTTACCACTTCCTGAATTAATTTTGTCGTACCAACTTTGACATTATGGGAGTGTTTGAATCTGATTCTTAAAACTGCTTCTACTCTTTCAAGGAACAAAAGCAATTGGAGTGTTTGAGTGAAAGTGCAGAAGTACTTCCAGTGCTCTAATTTACTCCTAGAAGCAGCCTTTTAGAAGATGGAGAAGACTAGCTTCTGGAAACTGATTCTGGTTCTGTTATAAAAAAGGAGCAGAAGCAGAATCAGTTCCAAACACCCCATATATTATTGTTGGGATAATGGGCCGGGTCCAAGAATATTGGCCCGTTATACCTGAGCTTTGGCCTGACCAAGCTCAGAACACAGTCCGGCTAGCAGATACTGGTCCGGGATTATCGAATTACTTATCGGGTTGACTGGCCCATTAGCGTTAGTATTAGTTGATAAAGCGGGCCAAGCCTATGTAACATCTAATTGGTGGGCCTGTTGTATACGCCTATAAATAGGCCACCAACCTTTTGTATTCGAGTAAGCTATTCTCACTATACTGAAATGCTGCCAAATTCTCTACCCGGGTTATTTTGTACCAACATTGGTGCTTTCATTGAGAGCTAGCTATTCTCTCTTTTTTTTTCCGGTAGAACTTGGGAGAGAAGATAGCACTAACGAGTGCAAAACTATGAAAAGTTCATATGAAAAATTCATTACAGTTTAAGAATTCAGCACAAAAATGACTTGGGGTATTAAAAAAATTATTTGAAATTGGTAAAGCTGGACTCTTAGACTTGAACCCAGTTTCACAGGAAGCAATCGAGGATGGTGAGGGCCGGAAGAGGAGGCTTCGCGCCAGACCCCTATGGAACACCAGCGTTGATACGGATCCCTAACATCCATATGTCCTCAGCAGCGGTGGATGCGGAGCATCCCTCACCTATTGGTCCTACTCTCGAAAATCTAGATCTGCCATCAAGCTTCAGCCATTAATGGCCGCTTGAGACCTGGGGAAGAAAATTCCAGGCCACGTATGTGACACCGCACCCGAACGTCCTGGAAATTCAAATTTTAATTTCAAAGCTTATGTGTTGAAGTTCCTTATTTCCGAATAGTTGTAAAATGATTAAAGTTCTACGGAACGTATGATTAATCATATTATTATTTGTGATAGAGTATATATCTAGAGAGAAGTGAGAGCTAGAGAGAGAAGTGCAATGTATGCTTCAATAGAATGATTTTGTAACCCTGATAACTACCTCCAGAGGAAGTATTTATAGGGAAAATACGGGCTGGGCTCCCAAGCCTTGGGCTTGGGAGGCCCATTTACAACTGGACCGCTATTGGGCCGAATACAAAACCACTAGTGGGCTGTACAAACGAATAAGTGTAAAATCCGGTTCTGGGAGTCTCCCGTGGCCGACGAGGGTCTTGGCCGACGAGGGCACGGCCGACGAGGGCACGGCCGACGAGGACACCCTGGTTCCTTGGCTTCAAGATCATATTCCGGGTTGGCCCCTCTTCGGCCGACGGGGGTCTTCTGGCCGACGAGGGCGTCGCGTAGTGGTTGTGCTTTCGGTTCCGAGTATGTGGGTCCTGGGGCCTAGACCCATATACTCCATCAGGAGTCCCCCACTCTCTAAGCTGAGATGTAGACGAAGTGAAGGAGAGTAGATTTCTGTGTTTGATACTTCTTGGCCGATGCGGGACCACGTTGGCCGTTCCCTGTCGCGGCGCTTGATAGTCCTGTGTTTTGAGTTTGGCCGTTGCCTGTCCCCTTGATGCGGCGGGGGAAGGCCCTTGTTCCTCTAGTGCGCTCTGTTTGTTGGATGATGCGCGTTCTGGCATGGGTGGCCGATGAAGGTAGTGCCTGTCCTTGGTTGTTTGACGAGGTAATGTTTCCCTTTTGGGGCTGGTGAGGCCGACGAGCGCACTCCGCATTCCTGTTGGCCGTTGTTGATGATGCCTTGTGTTTTTGGACGACCAGGCGTCATATTGCCCAAGGGTTTGGGGTTGATGGCACTGTTTGGCCGAAGAGGAAGTTGTGAGGACCTCGGGGCCGTTGCGGTACATGGACGACAGTAGTTTAGGTATGTTGACCTTTCTCTTGGTTTCTGGCTTGAGTGATGTGGTTTCAAGGCCGATAAGTGTCCTGTGATCTCAAGCTTTGCTGTGGCCGGAGATGCACCATGATGTTATGGACGTTGTGGTGCATGTCTGATGTTATAGTTGTGGACTTGGTGTATTTTTGGATTTCTTTTGATTTTGCCTTTTATTCTCAAGGCCGGTGTAGTCCCCCAGTCCCCCACTGCTTCAGGCCGAAGAGTGAGTGAGGGGTGAAGGAGTAGATTGAAACGTAGGCCGAAGTGGGATCCTCATACTGCCCTTGAATCCAACCCTTTGGCGATTTCCTTACCAAGGTAACCCTGTGGGAGAACCCTTGGACGCAGGTCGCTTTCAAAGGGTTATCATCAAGGATTCAGTGCGAGGGCCTCATGGACGTTACGTTCATCTCCTTTGGAATGGTGTGACCATCTGGATGGCCGATACGGGTGCCGTTCGGGTACCGTTGTATGCTGTTGGACGTAGAGTCCCCTGGCCGTTCTGGGTGTTTTTCTCCCCTTTCCCGTTCCGTAGAGCCTGATTTGCCAGCGGGCTCTTGATATGTAGGTTGGGCTTGGCCCATTGGTGACGTGGTGGCCTCCCGTTGGTGGCCGTTGATGTGGCCACTGGGAGGGTGCCAGGTGTAGTGACCGTTGGGTAGGGGGTTCTATAAATACCCCTCTCCCTCCGATGAGAATTCTCACTTGCAATCTGAGTTGTCGAAGTGCCGGCCAAATTCCTAGAGAGATAAACTCCCAAGCTTGTGTTCTTCGTGTTCTTCGTGTTCAAGGTTAGTGTTCATCGAAATCTTCTCTGTACTTTGCATATTTTGCTTCCTAGGCTAGTGATCTAGTGTTAGGCGCTTGAACACCCTTAGATCTTGAAGTAGGCTGCAGTATACCCGAAATAGTGTTTAAGATGAAAAACTTCAACGAAGAGTACTATCCCTACGACGACGAGCCCTCCGCCAAGTCCCTTGATTATGAGGTGGTCGAGGAGTTCTGTGAGGAGCTTGAGAATCTGAGCTCGTTCAGGACCGGGGAGCCGGCCGAGGAGGACGGTGCGGACGAGGGGTCCGCGTCATCGTCTAGAGATGGGGACGCATGTGTCTCCCGAACTGCTGATGGGGCGTCCACGCCGGCTGCCATTCCCTGCCCAAAGCCAGTGTCTGCTGTGAAGGGTGTTGCGCCGCCGAAGAGGGTAAGGAGGCCGAAGAGAGGGCCAGCCTTCTCTTACTTGGATTTGACGAACATCTACGTTATCAGGCCGCAGAGTAATGCGGGTGAATACCTTGTTGCGCAGATGTATGTGGGGCCGTACGGTAGAGTTAGGGCCCCCAGGCCGACGGATCATGTGCTTAATCCACGCCCGGGTTACTTCGGAGTGTACCCGATGAGCTTTTCCAAAGGGCTTAGGTTCCCGCTTCATCCCTTTATCACCGAGTACCTCGATATGGTGGGGCTTCCTCCGGCTTTGTTGACGCCAAATAGCTACTCGCTCATCGTCGGCTTCCTTCTGCGGTGTGCTGAGTTGGATTTCAGGCCGACGACGGCGCTGTTCATGAACCTATACCAGATAGGCCACGGAAGTCACCAGAACTGCGCGTCATATGCCACTCTCCAACAATTTCCCAAGAAGAGGAGTTTTACAGACCTGCCGACGTCCATCCATGGCTGGAAGGGAAAGTTTGTGTTCGTGTCCTTGGGTGAAGGGGGCGTAGAGTTTCCCTCCATCGGCCATAGCGGCCGTTTTAATCTTCATGACACGCCGAGGAGCTCCATCTTGGACGCTCAGGTTGAGGCTTTCCTGAAAGGAGGGCCGAGGAGTGTGAAGACGTATATTACCGAGTACAAAATGGCCGCCCTCAGCTTTGTACGGTATTTTGTGTATGGTGACCATGACGACGATGTGGAGCTGTGGCCGAAGATGACCACGTCTTATGAGGAGGCTGATGGTCCCGATCTGGGGGTGCCAGCTGAGGCCGATGGTAAGTCCCTTCTGATGCACTTCTTCTCGTCGTACTTTTGTATTCTGTTTTTCTAACCCTTAGCGTTTTTTCGTGATGCAGGTTTTGTGATGGATCGCATGTCCTTTATGAAGAGGGCACAGCTCAAAGCGGCCGAGGAGCTGAAGGCCCAACAGCCTGGTGCTTCCCTTGCGGCCAAGCCCCTGGTACAGCCGAAGAAGAAACGGCAGGCAGATGAGGGCCAAAAAAAGTTGACCGAGGTGGGACTGAAGCCTCCCAAGAAGTCGAAGAGAGCTTCCTCTGCCGGTGATGCTGGGAAGTCGGTTGTTCCCTCTGGGGACGGAGGGGGTTCAAACGTTGACGCTTTGGTGGACCACCCTTCGGGCCCTTCGTCCACCACTCTCTCCACTGTTCCTGCTGCCGTAACGGCCGGCCGGAAGAAAGGGTCCGACCGAGAGCTGGTCAGAGGGACCTACAAACTCGAGGTGGAGTACCCTGTCAAAGGGGGACTGTTCAACGAGATTGTTGACGGCCACGAGGTGATCTCCCAAGCTATCCCTGACGAAGACCGGGCTTACCTGAAAAAGCTCAGCCATGTGAAGATGTACGATGGTGGGATGGACCACGTCGTCCAAGTAAGTGCTCGTGCCCGCTTCGTCTTAGTATCCTCTCCCCATGTTTTTTGCAATGTTGTCTAACCCCTTTTTTTTTGCTGCAGGGTGCCTTCATGTTGATGGAAAGCAACAAGAGGCAAGAAAGGGAGATTGCTCGCCTGAGGCAGTTCGAGCAAAAGGTGGCCTCGGCCGATGAGGCGCTAGGCAGCTTGGAGAGGCTGCGTCTTGAGGTTGAAAGCCTGAAGAAGAGGGCTGACGAGGCCGACCAGCTGGACGTTGAGAAGGAAGGGGCCCTCCAGCGTTTGGCCGACGTGGAGCGTGCTCGCGACGAGGCCCTTCGGCGTGCGGAGGAGGCCGAGAAGGGCAAGGCCAGTGCAGAGCTGGCTCTTAGCGCCGCCGAGGAGAAAGCCGATGATGCTGCTGTGCAGAAGTTCCGTGAAGTCGGCTGGAAGGACGAGGGCTGGCTTACCTTTTGCTTTGAGGTCGTGGCGGCCAGGCTCGTTGACTGGGTGACCCAATCCCACGATGACCAGGCGTACTGGGAGAAGGAGATGAAAATCTTCTACGACCTTGGCCAATACCGGATGCAACGACTGTTGTATAGGAGGCTTCAACGACGTTTCCTGGATATGGGTGTGACCAAGGAGTGGGCCGTCGGCCTTGAGCTGCCTTCGTTAATGAGGCATCCTGAAGCAGAGTTGGAGCTTCCGGTGGCTGAACGGCAGCTCCCCATTGAGAGCTCACGCATCAGCGACGACTGGGCGTATGAGCGGAGCATGTTTGAGGATACCGCGACGTCGGGTGTCGCTGCCGGTACGTCTGTTGCCCCGGTCGAAGAGGGAGTCGAGGCCGAGAAGGACTCTGAACCCCCCCCCCCCAGAGTCATGATCCCTTGTATTTTTTTCTGACTTTTTAACTATGTAACGGCCCAGGAGCCCTCCTTGTACTTTCCCAATCTTATGAATGAAAAAATGCTTCTTTCGTACTTTAACGTTTTTGCATTCTCCTCTTTTTGTGTTTGTACGACGTCCTCGTGTGGGGTGTTTCTTTGCCTTGTCACCAGAATACTTATAATTTTTTTGAAAATTTTCCTAAGTATTCGGTGTCAGTCATAGCCTTTAAAAAATCTTCCAAGTAGTTGGCCGGTATGGACGCCTTGGCCGAAGAGGGTGCCCTCAATTGTTTTGGGTGCCCACTTCGTCTAAGTGTTTGGGAGTTGTAGTTTTCACTGCATGTTACCCTTGTCGGCCATACCTTCGATATTGGTACTTGAGTGACTGCTTCGTCTTGGGCCTGCCCCTGTGGTGAGGGGATTGCCCAATTTTTTAGGCCATGTAATTTTCCCTGCATAGTATCGTTGTCATCCCAGTTAAACGGTTTGGCTGATGAAGGTACCCGGTGTGTCGCCTCTTCATTTGCATTTGCTTTCCTTAGAATTTTCTCTAAGTGTTAGGATTCACTTGGTCAATTTTCTTTGAAGATTTTCGGCTCAAACCATCGTCTAAGTTTTAGCGCCTTCAACGGCCAGCAAGAGTCTTGTGGCCGGTAGGGGTTGCCACCCTTGTGTTTGACTTTCCCGCGGGTGTTTTAGTACCCGCTTCGTCCTGGGTCCTTTCCGGTGGTCAATTTCAGGTTTTAAATGCGAAGTTGTAATTCCTTTTTTTATACCAAGTGTTGGTGCTTCAAGGGGCTATGGCCGATGAAGGTCACCACTCTCGTTTCACCCAACCACTTTGGTTAGGGTTTTATAGACGTATGCTTCGTTGTCGACAATTTCCTTGTAGTGTGTGGCCGCTTCGTCCACGTCACCTGTTGGTAGTGTTTACCTTTGTATGCAACTGATATGTACTTAGCCAAGTGTGGCTGTATTGTGGGGATTTATTTTTACTGCTCAAGGCCGGCAAGTGCGCACGGCCGTCGGCTTCCCTCTTTTTTTTTGTTCCCCGTTTCAGGGAGTGTCCTTCTTTCAGGCTTCGGTCAAAGGGGTTGATGGCCCTTCGGCCGGTTCGGACTTCGTTTATAACGTCCGTGATCTCAGGGGGGGTCCCGTCGCCTATTTATGACGCGGGCTAGACTTTTGGTTGGTTTCCAACGGATGTCGTTGCCCATCCCTGAGTTTTGGGATTTTGTCACCTCGGCCATGATTTCAGGCCTGTCGTCCTGCGACCAGGCGCGTGGACGACGCGGTGAACTTCCCGTTTCAAGACGCGGGCCGTTTGCGGGCCCATCATCCTGGGGACGTCGTCGGTCCTGCCTGAGCAATTTCGCTCTAAGGGGCCGATACGACGTGCCCTCTCAGCTGGCCTAAACCTTTTGCTGATACAAAATACAATGGGCATGCTTGGGCTTTTCGGCCATGCCTGAGCCTTTCGCTCTAAGGTGGCCGATGAGGGCGCCTATCCATGTGGTACAAGAATTCCAAGAAATCAAAGGAAACATGATTTTTATTCAAAAGTGGCTCAAAGCCGAGGGTGGCGTTCAATCAATAACCCGTCAAAAGGTGAGGGCTTCGCCGACTGCACCTCCTTCGGATTATTGATACAACTTCACCAAATGGTGTACATTCCACGTTCGTGGTACATTGGTCCCGTTTGGGCGTTTAAGCTTGTAGGTGCCGGGTTTCACCACGGCACTGACGATGTAGGGACCTTCATACTTCACGACTAGCTTGCCTCCTTCCGTCGGCTGGCTCGCTTCCCTTCGACGGAGGACGTAGTCCCCCACTTGGAATTCTCGGGAACGTACCTTGGCGTCATAGTATGATTTTACTTGACGCCGGTAGTTCTCCGCTCGGACGAATGATTGCTCGCGTCTTTCTTCGACCAGGTGGAGGTCGATCTTCATGTTCTCCTCATTAACCTCTGGGTCATACTGCTCCACCCGTCGGCTGGGAATGGTGACCTCTGTGGGTGCCTTAGCCTCAAAGCCATAGCACAGGGCAAAAGGTGTTTCACCCGTCGTCCTCCTTGGCGTGGTACGATAGCACCACAGGATGTTGGGGAGCTCGTCGACCCAACTCCCTCCTGCGTCCTGTAGGTTCTTCTTCAGCCCTTCCATGATGGTTCTATTGGCGTTCTCAACCTGCCCGTTGCCTTGAGGGTAGGCAATGGAGGAGAAACAGTGTTTTATCCCCCATTCTCGAAGGAGCTCTTGGAAGGGCGCCGCTTCGAACTGGGTGCCTTTGTCGGATATGATCTCTGGGGGGACACCAAAGCGGGTGAGAATGTTCTTGTGAACGAATTTCTGACACCTGGCCCCCGTGATGCTGGCCAAGGGTTCCGCTTCTACCCACTTAGTGAAGTAGTCGACTGCGACGATGATGTAGCGGTTGCTGTCGGCGGCTCTGGGCAGAGGGCCGACCAGGTCAATCCCCTACCTCGAGAATGGAATGGCGGTGCTGACGGGGGCGTAGTTGACGGCTGGCCGACCAGGGGCCTTCTGGAGTACCTGGCATGTAGTGCATTTCCTGGCAAGATCCGCACAATCCCGCGCCATGGTCGGCCAAAAGAAGCCCTGGACGACGAGACGCCAAGACATGTTGAAGGGGCCCTGGTGCGAGGAGCAAACACCACAGTGAACTTCTTCCATGGCCACGTCGGCCTCGTCCTGGTGCAGACATCGGAGGAGAGTGCCATTATAGGATCGTTTGTAAAGTCTGCCATCCTCAATGGTGTAGCTTGGGGCCCTGAGTTTGGCGAGTTTGGCCCTCTCCTCGTCCTGGGGTAGCTCCCCCGTCGTGATGAAGGTGATGATGTCGGAGATCCAGTCCTCCGGTCGCTGTTCGACGCACAAGATGGGGCAAGCATGGATGCTGGACATGCTCAGCTCCTCGATCTTGGCTAGCTGGGAGATGTGCTTCGGGGTGTCCGAGCTGAGTTTGGAGAGGATGTCGGCCTCGGCATTCTCGGTCCTTGGGATCTGTGTGATCTCGTGGGTTTCGAACGCCTTCAGCAGCTCCTCTGCTGCTTGTTTGTACTGTTTCATCCGGCCTTCCTTTGCTTCGTACGTACCCTCAACCTGGCCCACTACCAGCTTGGAGTCGCACCTGATTTTGATGTGTCAGGCTCTGAGGCCGGTGGCGAGTCTGAGGCCGCTGAGGAGGGCCTCATACTCGGCTTCATTGTTGGATACCCTGAAGTTGAAGCGGATGGCATAGTAAGCTCTGAATCCTTCAGGGGATATGAGGACGACGCCGCCGCCGCATGATTTCGTGGCCGAAGAGCCGTCGGTGAAGAGGATCCATGTGTCATCGAGCTTTGGCCCGGGGGCGGTAGCGGCTGTCTCCCTTGCCGTGCATTCGGTGACGAAGTCGGCCAAAGCTTGCCCTTTGATGGATGGCCTTGGCTTGATCTCAATCTGGAATTGGCTGAGGAAGATTGCCCATTTCACCATCCTTGAGGAGCTAGTGGGGCTCCTCATGAGTGCGCCAAGGGGTTGCTGGGTCAACACATGGACGGCATGGGCCTGGAAGTAGTGCCCCAGCTTTTTCACCGTATGGACGATGGCCAGCACCGTCTTCTCAATGGGGGAGTACCTGAGCTCGGCCTCCCTAAGTGTCTTGCTGATGTAGAAGATGGCCTTCTGCACCCCTTCGTCCTCACGGATGAGCACGGAGCTGATGGCCGACGTGTTCACTCCTAAGTACAAGAAGAGGGTTTCGCCGACTTTGGGCTTGGAGAGCACGGGTGGGGACGACAGGTACCTCTTCAGCTCTTCGAACGCTTCCTGGCACTCTGTCGTCCATTTGAAGTTGTTGGCTTTACGCATGATCTGGAAGAAAGGGAGTGCCCTTTCGGCTGACCTGGAGAGGAAACGGTTCAGAGCCGCCAGGCGCCCCATCAGTTGCTGTACTTCCTTGACGTTGCGGGGCGGTTCCATGTTATTGATAGCCTGCGTCTTCTCCGGATTTATCTCGATGCCTCTCCGGCTGACCATGTAGCCGAGGAACTTGCCGCCTTGGACGCCAAAGGCGCACTTCTTGGGGTTGAGGCGGAGCCTGAACTCCTTCATGATCTCAAAGATTTCCCGGAGGTCGTCGGCATGTGTGGTGGCTCGCCTGCTCTTGACAATCATGTCGTCGACGTATGCCTCCATCGTCCGGCCGAGGACTGCTCTGAAGATTTTGGCCACCATCCTGGTGTAGGTGGCGCCGGAGTTTTTGAGTCCGAAAGCCATGACGAGGTAGCAAAAAAATCCCTCCGGGGTCATGAATGTCGTCTTCTCAGCGTCATCTTCATGCATGGAAATTTGGTGGTACCCTCTGAAAGCATCCAGGAACGACATCAACTCGCACCCCGCCGTCTCGTCCACCAGCTGATCAATGTTGGGGAGTGGGAATGGGTCCATGGGGCACGCCTTGTTCAGGTCAGTGTAATCAACACACATTCTGAATGTCGGTGGTTTTTGGGCGAGGACGACGTTGGCTAGCCACGTCGGGTACTTCACCTCTTTGATGTGGTTGATTGAGAGGAGCATGGCGACCTCCCCTTTGACGAAGTCCCGCCTGTCGGCGGATAAGTAGCGCCGCTTCTGCTTGACGGGCACGGAGGTTGGATCGACGGTCAGCCGGTGAGTGATCACCTGGCGGCTGATGCCTGACATGTCGTCCGGGCCCCACGCGAAGATAACGGCGTATGTCCGTAGGACGAGGAGGATGGCGTCCCGCTGGTCCTGCGGGAGTTGCTTCCCGATTCTGAGGACCCGCTCCGGCCGGGAGGTATCCAGATGGACTTCCTCTACCTCCTCGGCCGGTTCAGCATGCGGCCTCTCCTCGTCCTTGGTAACGGCTGCCGTGATGGTGTCTATCCTCTGTCCTTCGCTCTCGGCCGGCCTCGTTATCTTGAGGTAGCACACTCTTGCTATCCTCTGGTTTCCTCTGGCGCAGTCGATGCCGCCATTGGTGGCGAACTTCAGACATAAGTGCTTCATGGAAATGATGGCCTCCAAGTCCTCCAGTGCTGGCCGCCCTAAGATCAGGTTGTGGGCGCACTGGAGGTTGACCACCATGAACTCCAAGTCAATTTTGGCGCGGTGGGGGCCGTCGCCGACCTCCACGGGGAGGACTATCGTGCCCTCGACGTCGATAGAGTCCCCGGTGAAGCCGGACAACGGTGTCTTGATCGGCTTCAGCAGTGCCCTGTCCAGCTTCAGCTGCCTGAAGGTATCTAGGTACATCACGTTGACGGAGCTCCCCGTATCGATGTAAGTGCGGTGGATGATGGAGTCACCGATCTCACACCGGATGACGAGGGCGTCCCTATGTGATTCCGTACCCGGAGGCAAATCCTTGTCGGTGAAGGTGATCGCCTCCGTTCGCTGTTTCTTCGGCTGGGGGGGGGGGGGGGGGGGGGACGTGGGACACCTCCCCAATGTAGAGGGATTGGGCCCATTTCTTTCTCTGGGTGACGGAGTCCCCCCAGTATTCCCACCCACAATGAGGTGAATGTGGTTCTTCTTTGGCGGGGGCTCTTCGAAGTCCTCGTCATCGCTGAGCCTGCCAATCTCCCGCTTCTTCGTAGAGGGTGCGCCCCCTGGTTTGCCGGTGTTTACCCATGTATTTTTGCGTTGGCCACTTTTAACAAACTGGGAGAGTTCCCCCTGACGAATAAGGCGCTCAATGGCCTTCTTCAGCGTGATCCAGTCGTCGGTGTTGTGCGAGAAGTTCTTGTGAAACCGGCAGTATGTGCCGCCTTGCTGGATGGCAAGGACCTCCTCGTCCGGCCGAGGAGCCTGCTCGATGAGGCCGTGCTTCTCGGCATAGTCGAGGATGGTGCCGACCGGGTGAGTGAGGGCAACCCCCGGCCGTTCCAACCTCGGCCGCCAGTGGCGGTCCTTCTTACTTTGTCCACTAGAGCCGTGACGGCCCTGGGCACCCTGGCCGGCCGGGGATGGACCCGGGGCCGGCAAAGGATTTGTCTTCTTGGAGGGATGGCCTCCCTCCTTCTTGTGGTTGTGGAGCTCGTCGGCGTCGGCGTACAAGCTTCCGCACTGGAGCGCCTTTGCGTACGCCCTTGGAGGATCGGTGATGAGGCTCCTGGCTTACGGGGAGCTGCGGAGGGCTCCCTGGTACAGGACGAGGAGGGTGCGCTCATCGCCCCCCTCGACCTCCTCGGTCTCCCTCGTCCACCGATCAATGAACGACCGGAGGGACTCATCATGTTGCTGCTTGACGGAGAGGAGATGGGTGAAATACTTCTTTGCGCGCTTCCTCCTGGCAAAGTGGGTGAGGAAGCGTTGGGCAAGGTCCTGCCATGAGTCAATACTTCCTTCAGAGAGCGCGTTGAACCACTCATATGCCGTCCCCTCAAGAGTAGAGGGGAACCAACGGCAGAGGTACCCATCTGACGCGTTCACCATCACCATGATGTTCTGATAACGGCTGAAGTGTTCCTGGGGGTCTGATCGGCCATCGTAGGACTTGATGGCGTTTCCCTTGTACTTTTTCGGGATGGGGGCCGAGAGCACCCTGTTGGTGAAAGGGGTCCTGGTCCTGACCTGGATGACGGGGTCACCTCGTCCTTCGGCCAACTCCCTTTCCAGGGCGCTGACCTTGTTCGTGAGAGCGTTGAGGCCAGGGTCGTTGGAGGCGCCGGCCGTGGGGGTGTTCGCCGATTGCCTGGCCTCCATCTGGGCCAGCCTCCTCTCCAGCTGGGCGATGACCTCGTCCCGGGGGTCCCTGGCGGCCGCAGCGGCGCCCTGCTGGTTTCTCATGCGCTCGTCGTGGGCTGCATTGATCTGGTGGCGCACGTCGTCCTCGTGCAACTTCCCCTTGCCTTTGTCCAGGCTGGGCTGGTCCACTGTCCGGGACACAGACTCCAAGCTTTCCCTTGATGAGCCGGGTCGACGCTCTCCAATCTGCCCTGCCATCCTCTCCGAAACCGGACGACGGCGCGTGCCACCTAGCCTATTGAAGGCAGAGGCTTTTCCACGCACTGGGGTCTGCCCAGGCCGAAGAGGGGAAGCGGGGTGGGAGTGGGACGACGCCGTGTCCTGGGCCATCACCCCCTCATCGTTGCCTATCTGGACGGCCAACGGTTGGGGCTGAGGAGGTGGAGTGACGTTCCCCCCGGTCCTTGGCAAGAGAGCGCTGAGGACGGTGGGTTTCTGGGCCAAGCTGGCGATGATGACCGACAGCGCGGCCTGGACTTGTGGATCCACAGACGGAGAGGCCGTGACCATAGGCTGGGTCGGGGCGTGGTCTGTCTTCTCAGCTCGTTTCTTGTCCAAGCCGATGCGGGCATCAGGGGCTCCGCCGTTGAGTTGGTTGCGGAGGTCC
Source organism: Cuscuta europaea (assembly GCA_945859875.1). Taxonomy (NCBI): domain Eukaryota; kingdom Viridiplantae; phylum Streptophyta; class Magnoliopsida; order Solanales; family Convolvulaceae; genus Cuscuta; species Cuscuta europaea. The sequence continues at coordinate 8,930,906 of CAMAPE010000006.1, forward strand.
GTCGTGAGGTTGATGGCCTCCTGGAAGACGTCCCCTCCGCCGACCTGGTCGGCCGTAGCATCCTCCTCGTGCTCCCTGGTCTCCTGGTCCTCAAGGATGGCCTTGCTGACGAGGTTGCGGTTTGACTTAGTTCTTCCCATGATCAGTGGTTAGCTGTGCTTGGTAGCGTCGAAGGGTGCTAACTTGATTGTTCTAGCTCTCAACGAGAGCACCAAATGATAGAGTATATATCTAGAGAGAAGTGAGAGCTAGAGAGAGAAGTGCAATGTATGCTTCAATAGAATGATTTTGTAACCCTGATAACTACCTCCAGAGGAAGTATTTATAGGGAAAATACGGGCTGGGCTCCCAAGCCTTGGGCTTGGGAGGCCCATTTACAACTGGACCGCTATTGGGCCGAATACAAAGCCACTAGTGGGCTGTACAAACGAATAAGTGTAAAATCCGGTTCTGGGAGTCTCCCGTGGCCGACGAGGGTCTTGGCTGACGAGGGCATGGCCGACGAGGGCACGGCCGACGAGGACACCCTGGTTCCTTGGCTTCAAGATCATATTTCGGGTTGGCCCCTCTTCGGCCGACGGGGGTCTTCTGGCCGACGAGGGCGTCGCGTAGTGGTTGTGCTTTCGGTTCCGAGTATGTGGGTCCTGGGGCCTAGACACATATACTCCATCAATTTGGGTTCATATAATAGTAATGGCCTTGTAAATAATTAATTGGGCCATATTATTGATATTGGGGCCCAACATCCTTAAATAAAGATATGCAACCCCTCGGTACGATGTAAGTGCGGTCGGGCAGCCCAAATGTTATTTTGGGCCTAACCTACTAAAAATAGCAATTATTCAAGAATGGCTTCCTAGACCCACTGGTGGGTAACCCACACGGCTAGTAGCCCATAATTATGAATACTAAAGCCATAAATAAGTGATTGAATGATTGGAGAAGAATACAAATGCCTGTGGTCCCATTTTTGGCATTATTAAGCTAAATTATGGGAGTAGGGTTCCTGCTGATAATTATACATCATATAATTTATGGGGACCATCCTACACATATTAGAGATCAATAGTATGATGTAGAAGGTTGACTTGGTCTATATAAATTAGAATGAGTACAAAAGACATCTTATGACAAAAAATAAAACAATAGAACCCATCTTTCCATCTTTGGAAGTATTAGTTGATATTTTGCTCCCAAAATAATTGGGGAACACTGAGGTACGCTCAAAATCTTCTCATCACATGTAATACAAGAGAAATAATCCTAGGGGGCGGCCATATCTGACTTTGGGGGCTGGACTTAGACAAGGAAATTAAAGGGGGAGACCCACCTTGTCAAATTCCGCACAAATCATGGGGGTGATTTGTCTCCCTCCATATCTGGAGTTTTACTCGTCCAAATGAGGTGTATAAGGTGACCCTGGATAGACCTTGAAGTCTAGTTGACTTATTGGGTGATTGATGTGCGAAGAGAGAGATAGTTTCAGATAAAAACCGAGCTTGAGTGAATTGCTGCGCATAAGCTCGAGCAGGAAGAGGGAGGTGTTTCCCGGTTCGTATCTTGAGCTACAGTTGTCCAAATAGGGCGTGTGAGGTGTCTACGGAAATCTCTCGAGACGAGGACTCCGTGAAGGTCTGCTTTGCATCAAACGGAGTTGTGGAAAGCCTCAAAATCGTCCGAACAAAACACAACCTCGCAGAATCGGATCTTCCTTTCCAAAGTGAGTTTTAACTCCAAAACCTTTCTTTTCAATTTCCAAATGATATGAAAGATTGGTGGAAACTATTATACACTTTTTAAAGTGTATATAATGTTATTATAAGGGTACCTTATTTGTTGGAAAGGTTAGATACTAACCTAGACAAAACCTAGAAAGGTTAGGGAACGAATTCGCCGGAAAACACCCGTTCTAGGGACTGTTTTCGTATCGACGTTTAGAGGTTGAGCTAGCACTGTGAGAAGGATGCTTAACACTCGTATTTAAGCAAGGAATCAGTTCTTAATCCACCTTTGCCGAAGCTTTGACCATTGGATCAAGAAGGAGAAATTTAAAGCTCATTTGAGGTGAGGATCGACATCTAGTTGCTTACAACTTGTAGGTTAAGCATGAGATTACCTAAATGCCTAAATCATGTTTTCCATGGATTATAATGACTGATTATTGATGAAATATAAATATATTAGATGAGTAATGAAACTGCAAATGATTTGGAAATCATATTGATAAAAATGAAGTTAAATGAACTATTGTGTGAAATAGGCATTTTTACTCATGTGTGAATTGTGTAGATACATAAATGATCATTTGTGTATTACATTGGATGATTAAGTTGCTGCTACATATTTCTAAATATGTAGGGATTTACAAACGAAATATACGATTGATGGGAATAATCTTAATAGTATTGGAATACTAGTAAATGATTGTTTGTAATTGTTAAGAAATTGAATCTAAGGATTTGATTGTAATTGATATACTTGATTGTGGTTCAAGTGAGTAAATTATTGTAATGTGATGCTAAGATCATGATGAGGCAGTCCGTAAGCATGTCCCGAAATAGATTATTGATATTACAATTGTTGGAGATATTTTATTGTGAATCAAGTTGGTCATAGATTAGCTTTATATTTAAACCTTGTATTTAAATAGTGCATAAATTAGATAGAAATCAGGCCAAGTGTTAGGCCCATTTAAACAGGCCAAAAACCTGTTACGCCTAACCTAAACCTCGCCTATAAAAAGGGAGCCGAGGTTTAGGAAAAGGTTGAACGTCGTACTTATTATTCATAGCCTTACGCTTATCATTCTGCTGTACGTTCCACGGTTTATCAAAGAAGGTTTTACGGTGATTCATTCTGTGTTCATCTTTAACGTTTAATCTTCCTTGTTAGATCGATTATTCATTGCTGTTACAGAAACAGGGACTAACAATTGGTATCAGAGCCGATCGAGAACGATCAGAAGAACTCCTGCAGAATACTCTATTTTTGTTAACGTAGTTCATTCTGTCGATTTTTTGCTCTGTAATTTTGTTTCTTGTTCAAAAATTGTAAAAGTTACACCTTTGGAATCGCCTCTTCAAAGCGATCAAAGGGTATACTTCAGTTTGTGTTTTACGCAATTTTTGTTTTCGAGATATCTCGAGCTAGGCATCTCGATATCCTATTTCTTCACAGGTTTTGCTACGTTTTTCGAGCTGAAAACTTTACCAGAAGATCTCGACATTCAACTCTACAGGAAACTATCTTCAGATTTTGATTATCTGATTTTTACAGGTTGAAAGATTTCGACACTGAGGATTTCGACATCTAGGATTTCGAAATCTTGATTTCGAGAAAAGGTTTCGACATCTGGTCTCGACATTTGACTCATCAGATTAAGATTTCGAGAGATTAACTTCTCGACATGTCAAATCTCGAGATCCTTAATCTCGAGCCCAAATCTCGATACCGGGCCTCCTTTATCGAAATCTGAGATTTCGATATTCAGATCTCGACATCTGATTTTTCGAGATTCTGCCTCTGAAAATCTTTTGATCAATTTTCTCGAACGGTCAGTTTAGTACAGCAATGGGTTCAGAATACAATGCACAAGGGAACAGCAGTACCCCTCCTAGCCTCAGGAAGGGAGAATATCAAATGTGGAGGAACAGATTTTTAAACTTCCTCGAGCACAAAGAGAACTCTTCTGCAATGCTCGAATCTTTACTTGAAGGACCAGCTGAACTTTTAATTTCAGTTGGTGGAGATCCAGAGAACAATCCTCCTATTTTTCCAGAAATAAGGAGAAAAGTGCCATCTGAATACACAGAAGCCGACAAGCTCAGACTTCGTGGTGATCTTATGGCCAAAACGTATCTCCTTCAAGCAATACCGAACGAGGTTTATGTTCTCATAGATAGCATGCAGACAGCTAAGGAGATGTGGGATGAAATAGAGAAGCTGCTACAAGGCACAAGCATCAGCCTCAAAACAAAGAAGACTACAATTCTCATAGCTTATGACTCCTTCAAAGCAGGACCAGGAGAACCATTGAATGAGACTTACAATAGACTTGTTCAACTGGTAAATGAACTCAGAAAGATCAAAGTATTCAGGTCCAATCTGGAACTAAATATTAGATTCTTATCCAGCCTGCATCCTATTTGGGAAAAGACAGTGAAGGATGTCAGATCACGGATAGATCTGGACGAAATTGACCTCTGCACACTCTATGAACATCTGAAGCAATTCGTCAACGAGGTTGCATGCGCTGAGGATCATCACACCACAAACCCCTTAGCTCTTGTAATGGATGCTCAGCCTAGAAGGACAACCACTTCACTAAAGAAGAAAAAGAAGAAGGTGGTGGTTGAATCAGATGATGATGAGAGTGACGATGACAAATCTGATCTAGAGGCTGAGCTAGCAGACTTACAGAAGAAGATGGCAATGCTGGCCAAAAGATTTGCAAAGAAGAACACTTCCTCCAACAGACTGAGAACTTCCTCCTCAAACTACAAGCAGAAGAACCATGATCAAGGATCTTCTAGGAAGGCATCATCGGCAGAAGAAGCTCCTAAATGCTATAATTGCGGCAAGCCTGGACATGTGATCAAAGACTGCCGCCTCCCAAAGAAGAAAGATGCTAACTTCTACAAGCAGAAGATGCTGTGGAATAAGCAGAAAATGCTGATGGTGCAGAAAGAAGAAGAAACCTCTGCCATGATTGCTGAAAATGAGAACTGGGCAGAAGATTCTTCTGAGGAGGAGGAAGAGGAAGACAACTATGCTCTTATGGCACGAGTGGAGGGAGATGAAATAAAGGGTGATGCTGCGATCCCCGAAGGCAACTGCTCAACAAGCTCTGTAAGTACTTCACATACCTCTTTAGATAATCAACTGCAGTCCTTACTTGAAAAGGACAGTCTAATCAAAGAACTAAAGGAGAGACTAGACAATAATCATAGAGTTCTGAAACAGAATCTAGACCAAAAGTCTTCCTTAAGTATTCAACTTGAAATTGCAAAAGATCAAGTAAAAAAGGTGTCTTCAGATTTTGAAAGCTTTGAACTTAAGATAGCTGAATTAACTAAGAAATTTGAGGACAGTGAACGGGAAAAAAGCACAGCAAAGGCTGAATGCGATTTTTTGCATAACAAAAGAAGAACGCTTTTAAATAAAGTAAAAGAACTAGAAGATCTAGCTGCTAGAAGAGGTCAATCTGAACAAACTGTTTTTCTGCTTAACAACAAACAAAAGGATGACCGATTCTACAATGCTAAAACAGGTCTGGGCATAACAAACCCACGTAATCTTAAGAAAGTTAATTGCCTTCAATTCTATAACAAAGATTACATGGGACTAGGGTTTGGTGAGAAAATGTATTTTCGAAGTGATGAAGATTATGCTGAAGCAGAAGAAGAAAAGAGAAAGAAATCAAAACCTGCGATTTCTTGTGATTATCCCTCTGTAAATGAAAAACAACTTTCAGAAGAAAAACCTACTTCCTGCTTTAGTGAATGCCTTGACCCTTATGCCAAAGATATTCCTCACATAGGACACCCTATAGACCCTCCCCCAAGAGTAGGTATTGCTAAAACTGGTGAGGAACCATGTATTTTTCCCATGGCTCAAAAGCTCAAAAACCTACAGAAAACTCTTGATAACGAGAGAGAGAGATTTGAAACTGAAAAGAAAGGTTTTGAGCGCAACTGGCAGGAACTTCTTCAAAAATTTAATGATTTGAGTGAGCAGTTTCATGCTAAAACAGACCCTTCTACGACCAAGCCTGACAGCTCACACACCTCACATGAGAAAAACAATGTTTTTAAAGGTTCGTCCACTCATCTCTCTTCTCCTTTGAATAAGGAAGGAGAAGAGAAGAATGAGTGGAGGAAAAAGAGGAAGGAAATCGCAGATGGCAAAAAGAAAGTTTTTGAGAAAAGTGCCAGCCCTAGATCTAGTTCAATATTTTACTCAAAAGTTAATTGTAATTCTGTCTCTACAAAGCAAACTTCTAACAGTTCAGTCTTGAGTCCCAAGCTGAATATTTCTGAGACATCTTCTAGACAAAGTTCTATTTATAATACAAGTGTTGCTTATGGTTATTCTGTTCAAGATCCCCATAATTATGAATGTGATATGAATGTTGTTAAATCTAAGCCTTCCAGAAAGCTTAAACCTGAAAAGGAAACCAAGAAAGAAACTTCTAAGGGAACGTTTTGTATTCCAGATATGAAATACGCCCTTATAGTTCATTCTAGGAAACATGTTAATCGGCTTTCTAAGGAGGAGATTTTCAAAACCAAACTCAAAAAACAACCGTTCAATCACAAAGCTCCTGTCTACTCTCCTCCTGAACCTAAACCGAAAAGATGGGTCCCCAAGATAAGACCCGTCAAAACTGAAACTGAAAAGTGGGTCCCCAAGATGAGACCTACCAAACCTGAATCGAATAGGTGGGTCCACAAACGAAGACCCATCCAAACTAAAACTGAAAGGTGGGTTCCCAATCGTAGACCCATCATAACTAAAACTGATAGGTGGGGTCCAAATCAAGGACCCATCAGAACTACAACTGAAAAGTGGGTTCCCAAACTTAGACCCACAAGGACTAAAATGGAAAGGTGGGTTCACAACATCAGACCCACCAAAATGGAAAGTGGTAGGTGGACTCCAAAAACCAGACACACTGCAAAAGCAGATCTAACAATTGGAAAGCCCATCGATGATAGATCTTTTGTTGAAAGAGCAGCTGACCTTGGATCACTGCTCAAAGCAAGTTTTAAAAAGGTGTTTCTTGATAATAAGGAAGGACCCACTCCAAGTTGGGTACCTGATCTTATTTGATTGTTTTGCAGGACGGTCATGTGTGGCACTTAGACTCAGGATGCTCAACCCACATGACCGGAATAAAGCACCTTTTGAGCAACTACACCAACTGCTACGCAGGCAATGTCAGATTCGGGAATGACGCCTCATCTCCTATCCTTGGGTATGGGGACGTCGTCTATGCCAGTGTCACAATAAAAGATGTTTCATTCGTCAAAGGGCTCAAACACAACTTACTGAGCATTGGACAATTCTGTGACAGCGGGATGGAAGTGAGGTTCTTTGCAAAACAATGCTGTGTTCTTGACAGCACAGGAAATACATTATTAACGTGTTACAGAACATCAAATCTGTACACTATTGATCTGAAAAGCGTCCAATCCACCACTTCCATCTGTCTGCTGTCCAAAGCTTCAACTGAACAGAACAACCTATGGCACAGACGTCTCTCCCATCTGAACTTCAAACATCTATCAACCTTGTCCTCCAAGAAACTTGTCAAGGGGCTTCCTCTGCTAAAGTCTTCCGCTGAAAATCATTGTAGTGCCTGCAAAATGGGCAAAATGACGCGAAGCTCCCACAAGTCAAAAACTGAACCTTTATCTACTCATCAGTTGCAGCTAATAGACATGGATCTGTGTGGACCTATGAGAGTACAAAGCATCAATGGTCGCAAATACACTCTGGTGATCGTTGATGACTTCTCTAGGTATACATGGACAAAATTTCTCCGATCAAAAGACGAAGCTGCAGAAAACATTATGACCTTTATCAGAACGATCCAGAAACTGCTACAGCACAGTGTTCGAATTGTCAGAACTGACAATGGTACCGAGTTCAAAAATCAGACTCTCACAGAGTTCTATGAATCACTCGGTATCACTCAGCAATTTGCAGCAGCTAAAACTCCCCAGCAGAACGGAGTTGTTGAGAGAAAGAACAGAACCCTTGTTGAAGCAGCACGCACCATGTTAATCCAATCAAGACTGCCTCACTTCATGTGGGCAGAGGCAATCAATACCGCGTGCTTCACTCAGAACAGAACCTTCATCCACAAGCGCTTCGACAAGACTCCATATGAGATCCTATTCAACAAAACTCCTGATATTTCTTTCCTCAAGGTTTTTGGCTGCAAGTGCTTCATACTCAATGATCGGACAGAGAGAAGTAAGCTGGATCCCAAAGCCAGAGAAGGCGTGTTCATTGGCTACTCACTGCAATCCAAAGCTTACAGAGTCTATCTCAGAGACAAGCGGACTGTCATCGAGAGTGTAAACGTTACATTCTATGAAATGGCAGACTTTGCTATTGAACATCTCCAGACCGATCCATCCACTGCTGTACCAGTAGCTTCTGATAAAGCTGAACCAAACACCGAACACGACGATGTGATTCTCGACTCTCTCTTCAGAAACTTTTACGAGAACTCACAATCTCCACCTCCTGCATACACTCCAGAGTCAACATCAACTCCAATAGCAGAGATTCCGCTCCTCACAGGACCAGATGACGTACCATCCACACCCTCAACCCCTCAAACCAATCCCAGAGGTGTGGATGATCACGGCTTTGCCATAAGTCCGGAATCATCTCCACTACACACCACAGCTGCCCCAGAGCCTTCAAATTCATATCAGGACTCAGATCAACCAATAATTACTCCAACTCCTCTAGCTCATGAGAGGAAGTGGACAAGAGCACATCCTGTTGAACAAATAATAGGTGATCCAAGTCAAGGTGTGCGAACGAGATCAGCAACAACAAATGAATGTCACTATGCATGCTTTCTAAGCAGGAATGAACCATCCAAAGTCTCAGAGGCACTCGCTGATCCAGATTGGGTGATTGCCAAGCAAGATGAGCTCAATCAATTTGACAGACTAGATGTATGGACACTCGTGCCTAAACCCCCTCAGAAAACCATCATTGGCACAAAATGGGTGTTCAAGAACAAGAAGGACGAAGAAGGCATAGTGATAAGGAACAAGGCACGACTGGTCGCTAAAGGATATAATCAGCAAGAGGGCATAGACTATGATGAAACATTTGCACCCGTAGCAAGAATTGAAGCAATCCGCCTTTTTCTTGCGTACGCGGCCCACAAGAACTTTACTGTCTTTCAAATGGACGTCAAGACTGCCTTTCTGAATGGAGTCTTGGACGAAGAGGTCTATGTCGCTCAGCCCGAAGGATTCATAGATCCCAGATATCCTGACCATGTGTACAAGCTGAAGAAAGCTCTGTATGGGTTAAAACAGGCACCAAGAGCTTGGTATGATGCATTAACCGAATTTCTGATTGACTCAGGTTTCTCAAAAGGGAAGATTGATACCACACTTTTCATCAAGCGACAGAAGTCTGACATCATCCTGATTCAGATCTATGTTGATGACATTATCTTCGCCTCCTCAAATCCACGCCTGTGTAAACACTTTGAGAAACTGATGAAAACCAAGTTCGAGATGAGCATGATGGGAGAACTGAATTTCTTCCTAGGCCTGCAAGTAAGACAACTCTCTGACGACATTTTCATCAATCAGTCAAAGTATATTCTGGAAATGCTTAATAGATTCAACATTGATAGCAAATCTTCCATGACGACCCCCATGTCCCCAAACAACAAACTGGACTCAGACCCCTCCGGGAAGCCAGTTGATGCTACAAACTACAGGGCCATCATTGGATCTTTGCTATATCTCACATCAAGCAGGCCTGACATTGTCTTCTCCACATGCTTATGTGCACGCTTTCAGGCAAATCCGAAGGAATCCCATCTGACCGCTGTTCGAAGAATTCTGAGATACCTCAAAGGCACTGTGAATCTAGGCCTTTGGTATCCCAAGCACTCAGGTTTTGACCTAGTCGGATATTCGGATGCTGACTTTGCTGGTTGTCGGATGAACCGTAAAAGTACATCGGGAGCTGTCCAATTCTTGGGCGATAAGTTAGTCTGCTGGTCTTCCAAGAAACAGAACTGTGTGTCAACATCTACGGTCGAGGCAGAATACGTCGCGGCTGCTAGCTGTTGTTCACAAATATTATGGATGAAGACCCAGCTAAAGGACTACGGTTACACACTCCGCCATATCCCGACCTACAGTGACTCTCAAAGCGCCATAGCCATCACCAGCAACCCGGTTCATCACTCCCGCACCAAACACATCGACCTGCGCTATCATTTCATCAAGGATCATGTGGAGAAAGGAGACATTGACATGTATTTTGTAAGATCAGAGCTTCAACTAGCTGACTTGTTCACTAAGGCATTGGATGAAAAACGATTCCAGTTCCTAGTCTCCAAGTTGGGCATGTTGAACCCCGAGCCCGTATAATTATGTTTCCACTGATCTACAAAATGTGTGTGTGTGTGGGACCTGTAAAAAGTGTGTGTGTGTGGGATTTGTAAATAGTGTGTGTGCGTTGCATGTGTTGAGGGGGAGAAAACCAGAAAAATAACAAAAAATAGTGTGAGTGTGTTGCATATGTTGAGTGCGTGTGAAAAATCAAAAAAGAACAAAAATAGTGTGTGTGCGTTGCATTTGTACATATTGTTCGTTGCATTTTTGAGGGGGAGAACATTTTCACTGTTTGAGGGGGAGAAAATTCTCACTGTTAGAGGGGGAGCTAATTTTCACTGTTTAAGGGGGAGCTCTCTATTTTTTACTGGTTTTGGGCCTCGAAAACTTTAAAAGAGCATTGTGTGCCAGCCCAATAATTCGGGCTCAATTGTTACGGAGGAGGTCCAAATTTTTTATCGCGTATATAAGCCTCGCGAAAAACTCTTCTCTTCCCATTCCGTTTTTTTTCAAAGGACAGAGTGGTGGGTTGGGTATCATCCGCGCGAGCCCCACTTGGAGTGGTGGACGCAGTGTCACGGCCCGGAGGTTTGGTTGCACGAGTCCACCATGGCGAGATGGCCGCACGGTCGTCACCAGGATGCGTGGTCGTACAAGCCCAACCCGGCGACGTGAGCATTCGGCCACCACCAAGAGGCTTTGTTGTACGGGGCCGAGTAGCTGAACATGATTAATTGAGGAGGAAGATGCCACAGACCTTCTGACGGCCCAGGTGGTCGGCTGTGACTTACTGACGTACATGAGAGACCACGGTTGTACTCTTGCCCATCAGAGAGCTCATACGCCGTGCACCCGTGCACCATGAGCATAATCACTTAAAGAGGGAGATGACAAGAATTCACGTCATTGGCGAGTTTTCGTCAACAATGAACACTTGCACCATGAACTGGCGAATTGGGTACCCTTGCACGAGCCCGCCCTAGAGAGATGGCCACACGGTCATCACCAGGAGGCTTGGTTGCACATCCCTTTCCCGGAGTGCATGTCCTATATAATACTGGTGAAAATCATGCTGGCCAAGCTCGTACGAGTCAACTCAAGTCGGTCCCAGTTTATCCAAAGGAAGTTAAGGGCTTCCCACACAATCTTACACCGAGGGAAAAACTCATCACATCATCATGGTTGGACGGACCCCTACGCGGGTCGACATCTCCAAAGTCCATCTCCACCTCGCTCCAGGTGCAGGGTGGGAGCACCGTTGACGAGGGGGTACAGACCATGCAACGAAGAGTTGTTACATGAAGACTCGGAAGCATAGTTATCCAGGTCAATCTCAAGAGATCGGGACAAACGGCCAAGTTCAGTGCATGGCTCTTGATTGATCTTACGCGTTGAAGACCACGACGGACAAACTTGTAGATCAAGTACGGAGCACAAGGCACCTTGTCAAATCCTATGAGCGGAGCATACCAAGATTGTGATCAAGCACGAAGTGCAGAACTCGAAGCAACTCCTCAAGTTCCCAAATTCTTTCATTACTTTAAAAAAGTTTTCAATCTAGAATTTATTGAGGTCCGACCTCACTTGGAAATGAATGGGCGGCGGCCAAAAAAAAAACTATAATGCCCCGCTCTCGGTGTTTAGTCGACCACGGCTCGATCCTCGAACAAGGAAATGATCAAACTATTTTCTAAGTCTAGGATTAGATGCTCGATCATGGCGACCGTAAGACCGGCCCCGGGTCGAAAAGGTATGAAAGAGGTCGTGCCCCAATCCCCTCTCGTATATCCGTTGTCCGACGTTGCTGTCTAAACAGCTCGCATACTCGTTTGATCCAATCAATGGTGCGGCGACTATATGACCGGTCTTCAGGCCGAAGGTATGCGAGAGGTCATGCTCCGAGCCTCTCTCGTACATCCGTTGTCTGACGTTGCTAGGTTTAACAGCCCGCACACTCATTTGATATGGTCAGCAGTGCAGGTCCGTTCTGGTCTGATCATGCAGGGCCTCGCCCTTACATTTGGCCAACTTCAGTTTGACTTTGAGAAAGTGATAACAAGATTTTTCCTAAGTATGAAACTAGCTGTACAAGTCAAGGTGTAAGACCGGCCTCCGGGTCGAAGGTATATGAGAGGCCGTGCCCCGATCCCCTCTCGTACATCTGTTGTCTGACCGTTGGCCGAACAGCTTGCACACCCATCGGTCCTAGATCGATAGTGTGCGGGTCAGCCCCGCCTTACCAAGCAGGGTGCGGTCAAGGTCGGTCCTGCCAACATGCCGCCCCTCACGGCCTAGGTGGGGAGCCAGATCCCCGATTAGTTCTCTAAGTATTCTTGAATGAAAAATGGCTAAGTAAATTGAAAGAACAAATGATGCATACATGCAAGATCAAGCGAAAATCAATCACAGAGAACAACTCCAAGGTCATCATTGTCCGATTTTCTTCGCCTCATCACAGGTAGTCTACATATCATGTCAGCCAATTGCAACCCTCCTTGTTCCGCAGCTAAGCTCGGATACACTCCGGAGACCGGTCTTCAATCCTGGAAGTGATGAGCTCCGAAAACTGTAAGGGGCTTTGAACAAAGCAACTGCCTCATCTCCTACATCCCTGTACCTCTCGCATGCCAAACGAGACGTCCTCGCATCACAGGAGACCCCTTGGTCTCAACATGATTATTTATCTGAATACCGGCCTCATCCTCTCACTTCATGGATGAGGACCGTTGCATGGATTTATGGACCGGCCCCTCAGTGCCGACGTCCTTGCATCACGGCAGATCCCTCGGTCTCAATGTGATCATTTATCTGAAGACCAGCCTCATTCTCTCACTTCATGGATGAGGACTGTGGCGTGGATTTCTGGACCAGCCCCTTAGTGCCGACATCCTTGCATCGCGGCAGACCACTTGATCTCAACGTGATCATTTATTTGATGAGACGGCACGCCGCTCGGTCTCAACATGTTCACGACCGCCCCCCTGTTCGGCGTGATGATCTATCTCAACAACGGCTTCCCAATGCCGAGTGTCTTGAGCTAGCGACCGGGCTTGCTATTCTCAGCACCACGTCATGTCGGACATGCTCCTCGGCATCTCCATCCTCATATCACGACCAGCCCCCCGACCTCGGCGTGACTCTTCTCAACACCAGTTTCGTAGCGTCGAGTGTCTTGAGTTAGAGATCGGGCTCGCCATCCCTTCCTGGATGGTGACCGTCACCTCTAAATGACGACCAGCTCAGCATTTCATCATATTTCAGACAGACATCCACCACCTCGTCCTCATATTTAGGCGGGCTTCATCGAATGCCTCGTCCTTATATCAGACCGGCTCATCAAGCCATCATCCTCATATCCAGACAGGCGTCATCCACTGCCTCATCCTCATATTCAGACAGGCGTCCAATGCCTTGTTCTCATGTTCAGATCTAGCGGACACTCGTAGTCTCTGGCCGAATAGTCAAAGGAGCCCAAAGTTCATCTACGGGCCCATCAGCGATATATCGCTCTGTCATCTTTATTTGATGACGAGAAGCTCATCTACGGGCCCATCTACCATACATCGCCCCGTCGTCTTTATTCAATGACGTGGAGCTTTCATACAGGCCCATCGGCCAAATATTGCCCTAACATCTTTATTTTATGACGTGGAACTCATATCGGCCCATCAGCCTTATATTCTGGTCATCTTTATTTGATGAACCAGACATCATATTATGGACGATCGCTCGACTCATTCCTTTAGTCATATTTATTTGATGACAAGGACTACTGATCATGACGAGCTACCCGCATGCCAAGACCGGTCTTTGTCATCCCCTCAGCAGATGGCAATCGTTGCAGCTGCATGCAGTGGCAGGAGAGCTCACCCTTTTGCTTGATTTTGAACAAGACCTCGGGCTGCTAATCGGACAAACAAGACCCCGAGCTGCTAACCGCAAAAACAAGACCCCGGGCTGCTAATAGGATAAACAAGACCTCGGGCTTCTAATTGGACAAACAAGACCCCAGGCTCTTAATAGGATAAGCAAGACCTCGGGCTGCTACCCAGATGAAAGAAATCCTATCCTTTTGTAAGCAATCGGGATTAATGTGGACAATATTGCATCCGACCTTTCCAGATCATAGCTCGGTTCTCCATCATCACCGTACAACCGCGACCCGCCTTCTCCAAGCATACCTTCGCTCGACCGACACCACTGGCAAACAACCGTACGACTGGTCTTTTCGGAACATATCTCGGCCTACCAGTAAAGCAGTCACTCAATCAAGAACCGAGGGGATTGACCTTCCTTTGCTTTATTTTAAGGCTCCGGTGTACTCTTTTTCCTTCACTGAGATTTTTTCCCACTGGGTTTTTTCCTAGTAAGGTTTTAACGAGGCACCTCGTCATCGTGAACAAAGGAAGAGGTCTCCCGGTTAGAACAAGGAAGACTCCATCCTTTCACAAGCAACCGGATCAAATTCAAGGCTCGTTAATGACTAGACCAATTCCAAAATAGCTTAACTACTCCCTTTTAGCTGAGTCTACTACTCGACTAAGGGAGTGGGGGACTCGTGTTGGGATAATGGGCCGAGTCCAAGAATATTGGCCCGTTACACCTGAGCTTTGGCCTGACCAAGCTCAGAACACAGTCCGACCAGCAGATACTAGTCTGAGATTATCAAATTACTTATCAGGTTGATTGGCCCATTAGCGTTAGTATTAGTTGATAAATCGGGCCAAGCCCATGTAACATCTTATTGGTGGGCCTGTTGTATACGCCTATAAATAGGCCACCAACCTTTTGTATTCAAGTAAGCTATTCTCACTATACTGAAATGCTGCCAAATTCTCTACCCCGATTATTTTCTACCAACAATTATGAATCACAATCATTCTCACTTTTACAAATTCGCAACACCGACCAGTTTTTCACTTTCCTTAAAATCTATGTCAAACTTCATATCCCAAGCTTAATATGCTTGTCTCGCGATGTGCCAATATTACCTATTAGTTCCCTTTTTGTTTGTGTTGAATAAATACTTGAGCATAAAATCCTTTTTGCAATGTGTATTGCAATCCCAAAGTGTCATTTGCGATCATACACATAATTGCTCTAGATAACTACTCATTTAAACACACACATTCCCTTTTAAGTATTTAACAGTTGTAAAAGTGTACTGTGTACAGTACACACAATGATATGATGCAGTGGATGTGGGGGGGTATATGTTCATGAACAATACAATAATAAACAAACAAGATTCCTTTATTCGTTAGTAAGAGTGATCCTGTCCATCATCTTGGCGACTACATCCCTGGATTCCTCAAGTATTTCGATGCTCTTGAGCAAGCATTGACGCTTCTCTGCATCCAAAGCTGAATCCTCAAGCATCTTCTCAATGCCTCCATGCCCGGTTAAATCCTTAATAACTTCATCTTCTATCTCCTTATCCACAAGCTTTTGACAAGTAAACAGGATGTGCAACACCATTCCATCCACAATCCTCATTCGCACAATCTTCCAATATGCCACCATCCTCATCTTTATATCGAATGCTTGTCTCACCACATCCGGTCGATAACTCTTGAGATGCCCAACTTCGATTGCACCAACTCCAATTTCAGCGATTTCAAAACCAGACTCAGTTAATTGTCCTTGCTTAAGCATGAGAGTGTCATAGGTTGCAAAGTACTCAGGATTGCAGGTGTAATTCCCCAACTTCTCCATTCCAATCATCTCCATCACCCAACTCACCGACCCTGATTTCTTTTTCGCAATCAATTTTTCAGCAGCTCTCGTTGTGCAAGACTTAACTTGCGGGCAGTTTTTAGAATGAAGCAAAAGTACATTGGTCACAACTGTTCCTATATACATCCAGATATCTCCCACCAGTTTAACTAAAAGCGGGGATATCTGATTGAGTCTTTTCTGCAGCATATAGATGAAGGCCCGATGAGGGAGGAAATTTGATAACCCTCCCATCTCTAGTTCAGAGATTTCATCCATCAAGAAGCCTTTCCCGCCTTTATTTTCAAGATTTTCTGATTTCAAGACAGCAGTGCCCCCATTGACCATCGCCATTAACTTAGCGATGCCATGCATATCTGTCTCCCCAAGATACTCTTCGAAGTCCGCTGTAAGCAGAAGTTTGCTCAGCGAATTCTTGGTGGAGTTCAGAACCCGCACCAACACAGCCAACGCCTCTGACATGGACGTTAGTGTTGGTGGCAATCTGTTCAACTCAGCCAGATTTGATTCAAGTTTGTCATTGATTTTCTTAACAATGTCGGGCAAACATTTTGAGATGATCCTCTCCTGGATGCTCACTAACTTGTCAGCCAAAACTGGAATAGAGACCATGGATTTGTCGATGCTGGACAAGAGGGGATGGGTATCAAAGAGCTTAGCTTCTTCGCTTCTTGCATCCTCATAGGATTCGGAACCGATTCGATTCCTAACACAAACATATCCCAACCCAATTTGAACCTCATTAGCAGTGACCTGTGAGATGAAAGTCAAGATTGACACAATATACAGAAAAATAAGACCAGAAATGCCCGAATGTATGATATTAATGATATATAAGTGTGAATAAACCCGTTATGGTCTCTTGCCTCCAGATTGATAATGTTATGTTTATCTATGTAGACAGGGGCTTTCCTTTTCTAGACTAGAACCCATACAACAACTTGCATTGAATCACTTCGGTTCTGTTTGCTCCAAAATTGATCTAAATTAAAGTGAGAAATTGTTTGGGGATGGAAAGGGTGTTAAAATATTATCTTAAATAAATAACGGATAACCTTTTCAAGAAGCCCTTGTGGAGCAATGTCAGCCTTAGTGACCACCGCTAGGGTCCTCTCCCCTGTCTTGTCCACTTTTTGGGACATCCTAATCGATTCACAAGTCGGGAAATCAACAGTGGCTGACAAAACATTCAGTATAATGCTCTCCTCGGAGGTTATGTACTCCAAAATCATGTCTCTGATCTGCTCATAGATGTCGTGTGGCTGGCCCCTCACCGGAACTCTGGTGATTCCGGGCAAATCCACCATCGTAAGATCAGGAACCCCACACTTCTTCACCGTCAGCGTCAAAGGGGTGCGAGAAATCCCTTTCCCACGCCCGGCAATCTCATTGGTGGCGGAAGTGATCGCGTCCACAATCTGGGCTTCGTCCGTCGGGACGATTTTCCCGCCGAATTCCAAATGTATCTCTGGCGGGCAGTCCGGGTCGGGCTGATTCTGGAGCCTCATGATGAGCGGGACCCGGGTAGACATCCCTTGCGCCATGGGGAGGCTGATCCCAGCCAGAGACTCCAGGACACTGGACTTGCCGGAGGACTGGTCGCCGACGACCACAATGGTCGGAAGCTGGATGCCCTCCTGACTGATGTTGAGGCTGCGAAGCTTGTCGATGCAGTCGAGTAGTGGTCTGATGCGGCCATCGTAGGAGGACATGATCGGGGCATACGTGGCCATGTGAATGAGGATTGAAGCTTTATCTGTGCTGCTGATTAGCTGAAATTATGAGTGGTTACGCGATTGATGAGCTGCAAGAACGACTGGTTTATGAAGGTAGAAAAGTAGAGCCGATAATCGGAAAGTTGAAGACCCGGAGGTAGGAGTTGGGATGAAGGAAGAGATAACGGCCGAAATTCGAAAGGCAGGAACTGCGCGCTATGAAAATTGTACTGAAACGGTGTCATAGACTCGTAGGGATGGAAATTAAAACAGCATAGTTAAATCCCCCAAATCAGTGGAAGATGATATCCTCATTAAAACAGTTAAAATTGTCATCTTCAATTCCATCGATTCAACCAAAGAAATAATTTCAATATTATTTAATTTTATTATTACATAATTCTGCATATAAATTTAATAATTAAATCTTTGGTAAAATTATTATAAGTGTCACAATTCATATTACATTAATATGAAAACTTACCATCTCCTGCATGCTTAAGCTTCTCGTCGAAATGGGTATAATTATTTAAACAATAAGTAAATCAAGTAATTCGAGTATATTTTCAGAAGTAATTTTAATGCGCAAATATAATAATGAAATCATTGATGAAAAATATGATGTTATAAGTGTATAATTTTTAATATTTGATTACTAATTTGCTATTTAGGAGTGCTAATTATTTTCTAAAAGACGCGTGAAAGTACTAAATAACTAATATCAATTCAACTATTTCGTAATAGATAGATACACTTTCCCGTGACTTTGGATGAGAGATTAATTTCTTTTTGGTTCTATGATGAGAGATTAGATTCACCGTACATGTTTACTTAGCTTAGAAGGAAATTATTCCATTTATTTTTATATGGTCAAAACATATATCAACCGGGGAAAATGGTTACACTTTAGACCTGCACAAAATCGAACCGGCCCGCCCGACCCGCACAAATGGGCGGGTTTGGGCATATATATTTACCCACCGGGTCGGGTCTAGCCTGACCCGCAATAATATCAGGGAGGGCTTGGATTAGGGTGTAGGCACGTTCGGACCGATTAGCCCGGCCCGCAACATTTAGTACACACACACATACACACTAATTTATTTACATGTACACATTTATATTTATATTTACTAAATTATCTTTATACATATTTATAGTTTACTAGGTTGAAATTTAATTTTTATACCTTAACAACTAGCCCAACCAATATACTCCATCCGTTCTTAAATAAGTGCAACACTTTTCTTTTTCAACAGTTTCAAATTAAATACAACCTTTCCCTTTTAGAAAGTAAATAATAAGCCAATTTATTTTTATACCCTTAATTATTATACCCATCTTCTGCCCATATCTGACAACTTCCTTTAATTCCTCCTCCACCACCCAATGATTCCATTACTCCACTCTCATCTTTACAACCTCCGATTCTCTACTTTCTCCAGTTCTCTCCACTAGCATCATCAACTTTCATCTCCCCTATTCATTTCTTCGTTTCTTTCAATTCCACATCCATCTTCCTCTTTTTCCATTTCTCCAATTTGTTGCTAAATGAAGGATGTGGACAGTGATGAAACTGGTTTTGGTCCGCTTACTCCCCCACGAACCACAACCTTCGATTTGGGGGTTCCGGATGCTACATCATCGTACGTTTTTGCGGAAAGAGGGAAGGGTTTCCCCATCGAACTGTGTTGCTGTCCAATTTTCCAGTGAAGGAGGTGCTGTCCAATTTCGCCTTGAAGGTGCCGTCCAATTTCGCCTTGAAGGTGCCGTTCAATTTCGTCATGAAGTTGAGTTTATTTTTTTATTGTTCTTTTCGTTCAATTTCGTCCAATTTCTTTTTTTGCCGTTCAGAGAAGAAGGATGAGAACAATTCAGCGTCAAGGTTGGAATCATCATCACCAAATACACCCTTCACATAGTTCAAGAAGATGATAGAAATAGGCTTCTCCCTTAGTTTTTAGATTTTTGTGGGGAAAATACTGTAGCACTGTAGCACTTTACGAATCTATCCATCACTCTTCTCCCTGTTCTGAAGGATAAAAAGGGAAACTCAAACCCTCTATCCATGTTTCTTATTTTCTGCGCCCAATGGAGTGTTGGACTTAATATTGAACGGAGGAAGTAATATTTATTTTTTGTACTTCAAGATAATACTTAAAAATGTTATTTTTAGTAATGAGTTAAATATGTACTTAAATATGTTTATTCTAGCTCCAACTCTTTTTTTGGATCAAATTAATGACTACTCCCGTCTCTAGCATCCGGCAAAGTAGAGGAACTCGCAAGAAGCCACACAAATTATATCCTACACCCGGGTGTACGTGTACATCCGGTTATTTTGTAATTTTTAGCAACTATAAGCCTTTGCTCTCTGATCTATCTTCTGGTTGAATACAGATGTTCTCCATCATCTTTCCTGTTCCGCCGTCGTTCTCTTTTCTCTCCACTCCTGCAGTCATCCCCTTTTCTTTCTTTTCTTCTGCCACCATCATGCCATACTCATTGTTCCAAAAAAGGTGGAATCTCCCACCCCAGGAGCCCCCCACCCCGACCCGACAGGATGGTGGGGAGGTTAGTCACGATGACTCAGTCAGCAGAATGGTAGTAGGCCCATACACCCGTGCGCACCAGAGGCCCAACCTTATTTTAGGTTCTGTGACCTCCACCCGGTCGCTGCGGGGATTCGAACCTTGGTCCATTGTTCCAAATCTCCCACCACTCGACCAACTGAGCTACCCGTGCGGGTTACTCATGCCATACTCATTCATGATTGTTACTCTTTTTTAATTTTTTCTTTACTTTTACCGTTAGTTTTTACTTTCGTTTGTTTTGTCTTTTTTCTTTACTTCTTTTGGTTTCTTTATTTGTTATTTAGTTCTTTTTTTTCTTTATATATTAATACTGAACAATTTAGAAATGAATTTTACTTTAAACTCAAATGAGTAAAACGCCTAAAAATGAATATACACAAATGAGCTTTTGAATTTTTGCATACTCGTTTTGTAAATTATATATTTTCATTTAGTATCTCTATTATGCTCAAAATTTAAAATGTTTTCGCAATGCATATTTCAAGTCTCATATTACATTAGATTTATATAGATGTTGATTATAGACACGAGACCACAAATCATGATACTCAATGATTCTAATAATCAATAACGGAGGTTTGATGCTCACTGAAAATGTCTTGATGCTCAATGAACAAAACTTACAATTTTAATATCAATGATCATCTTGTAAGCTACATGTGCTCATTTGTATAGGTCTGATACTCATTAAAATTTCATTAATACTCATTTAACAGAACTTGTGATTTTCATCGATTTCAATAGAGGAGATTTGATGCTCAATGAAAATATCGTGATGTTCAACTAACAAAACAACGAACAAATTCATTACTTCTCATTTTGTAACTTACATATGCTCATCTGGTACTGATCTTATTCTCATTAAATGTTCATAAATGCGGATTTTTGCACAAGAAGCCATGATTTTCATCTCATTATAGCGGATGTTTGAAGCTCAATTAAAATGTCATGATGTTCAACTAACAAACCTTTTGATTTTCATATCAATGTACACTTTGTAAGTTATGTATGCTCATTTGGTACTGATGTTAATGCTCATTTTTGAATTGTTATATGAATGCATATTTCAAAAGTATCATATTACATTAGATTTGCATATTAAAAATAATAGTAGTGTATTATAGTCATAATATAATAAGTTTTTATAAAAGAAAAAATAAGAAAAAGAAAAAAGAATTAGAAGATATGAAGCAGATATCGTGATACTCATTGTTAGTATCTTAAATACTCAATAAAATAGGTTTGATGATCATTAAAGGTACATTATTGCTCATTTAGCGGAAACCGTGATTTTTCGCTTAAATTACAAAAATGCCACCGAATTAATTTTGGATAGTTATTGGTCTGTCTATCTTAGTTGATTCGTTTATTGTAGTTTTTTAGTGCTCCTGTCCATCATAATACTTCGGGGGCCGGATGTACCATGCCTACGTACATCCGGATGTATAATATACCAAAAGCCAGCAGCGAGTAGAAGAATTGACAACCGGCAAAGTTAGAGATGCGGCAGAAGATTTGGGCAGCCACCGCTCACTGCCAATAGCCAACCGGTGTGACTGTCTGAGACTCAGAGACGTGAGAGCCGCGAAGCGCCAAAGAGGATGAGTGGACGACTATACTTCTGGAGTTGCCAGTTGCGACTTCTGGCCGGCCTTCAAGAACTGAAGTACGTTGCTTTGCACGTCTTTTTATTTTAGGGATTCTGGACCGACTGACGAGCCCGTGGGCTGTCTATTGACAATTTTCTATTGTTAGAAACTAGATTTACACCCACACGATGCGCGGTACATTAATTAAATAATAATATTAAGCAATAATAGGTAATGTCTAAATGACATGATAGAGTATATATGTAATACTAGGGCTGGATTCAGTTCGGTTCCCGAACCGAAATAGGAAATATCCGAACCAAACCGATCTTTCGGTTTCCTATATTCTATAACCCGAAACCGAACTGATCTAAGTCGGGACCCAATTTTTCGGGAACCAATTTTTCGGTCCGGTTTTTCGGTTTTTGTGAAAAAACCGAATGGGCATTCAATATTTGTTTATATTGTAGCTAATACTCGCACTCAAGCTTTACTAGCAACTTAGTCCTTATCAGCTATGAAGGAGCAATTATATAGGCTCATATGAGGAGTGAATCCTCTATTTCATCCGGTGTGGGACGAGTTGTAGGCTGAAGAAAATCAAATTGGAAGAATTGGGGCGGAAGAAAAGCAATTTTTTTTTAAGGTAATCCTTCTTTGGGGGGATTCGAACAAGCGTGACACGAAAGGAGCGTGTTACCTCTCACCGCTGAGCTACTCCGGATTATTGATAAGTCCGGATGCCAAATGTATTACATACATTAGTTAAAGAAATTAAATAAAATAATTTAAAACTATTATTTAATAAATAAATCGGTTCGGTTCGGTTTGAACCGATTTTCAATCTCAAAGAAACGGTTCCGGACCGATTTTTATTCGGGTCCCAACTTTCGGGTCCCAATCAAGTCGGTTCGGTTTCGGTTCAGGTTTTTTTCCCGCTCGGTTCGGGTTTTTTCGGTTCGGTTTTCAGTTTTTCGGTTAAAAATTCCAGCCCTATGTAATACACAAAAACAATTGTAATTAAGATAAATATATATACGACTCGTAATTGGTACGAACACTGTTTTGGGAGAGTAAGGAATAAGAAACATTATAATAGGAAATCCATACTCTACACGTTTCTAAATACTTCTTTGTAGACAACATTGGTAGTATGGTCTAGTTTTTCTCCATTTTCACCACATATGAGTATCTTCAAACCCTTGCGATTTGTCACTCTCGATGCTGCAACATATAGTTGACCATGTGTAAAGACAGGCTTTTTCAATATAAGACCAACATGCTTCAACGATTGACCTTGACTTTTATTTATTGTCATCGCATAAGAGGTCATCACAGGAAATTATCTTCTTTGAAACTTAAAGGGTATTCTTGAATCTGATGGAGTCAAACTTAACCTTGGAATGACAACTTCAAGTCCTGCATATTTTCCCCCTAGAATTTTTGCTCCAAGAATGTGATTCCCTAGCCGTGTTATAATCAACCTTGTTCCATTACAAAGGCCCATAGAAGGATCAATATTCCTGAGAAGCATTACTGGAGTACCCACTTTAAGGACTAACTCATGGTTCGGAACTCCTGATGCACGGATTTTATTGAGGAATTCAGGAGTGTGCAAGTCAGCCAAGAAATCAGAATTTGAGTCTGACTTGCAGATGCTATCAGAAGTCAAATATGTCTTAGACTCTTCTTGAACATTGAGAGATGTCATGTATTCATTGATTTGATCCATAACATCAAGAGTTGGAGCTAGAATTGCACGCTCTAGCAAGTAGGACGAATCATTGGCAATATTCTGAAAATTAGGATATGTGCTTTCCACAATAGTGGCAATTGGATCCTCTCCACACTCTAATAGAATGTCACTTGGAATTCTGACATCAGCAAATCCATCATTGACTTTGCCCGCAATACCATCTCCTAGATCTGCAATCCACTTCGCGAACTCTAGCAAATCATCATATTCACGATCGTCATTGAGTGATTGGAGCCGCATGTTCTTCGTCAAACACAACACAATGCACTCATGCTAGATATATGAAGAATTAATTGTGGCATTCACTATGTCTTGTCTGGTACCCTTTGTAATGACAGGTAGAATTTACCTAAAGTCTCCCCCGAACACCACCGTTTTCCCTCCAAATGATTTATCTCCGTTATATGAATTTGTAAATCTGAGGATGTCTCTCAAACTCCTGTCCAACGCTTCAAAACAATACTTGTGCATCATTGGTGCTTCATCCCATATAATGAGTTTGCACCGAATTATCAACTGTGCTAATGGACTCCCTTGTTTGATGTTGCATGTGGAGTTCTCAGTCGGATTGATTGGTATCGTAAACCGTGAATGAGCAGTCCTCCCACCGGGTAACAGTAAAGCTGCAATGCCACTGGATGCAACATTTAGAACAATTTCCCCCTTTGACCTCAAAGCAGCAGACAATGTTTTCCAAACAAAGGTTTTTCCTGTACCTCCATAACCATATACAAAAAAAACCCCGCCTTTATTTTCATGAACTGATTCCATAATCTTTGTGTACATGTGACGTTGTTGATCATTCAGACTATCAATGCATTTCTCATGCTCTTGACATAACGCTGCACGATCATATTGCAGTTCGTCAAATATAAGCCTATTCTGAATCATGGATGATTGACTCATGTTAGGGAATGACATTGATGGATAGTTCTTTAAGCTCCTGCCGTTCCTTTTCAACATTAGCTCTATTTCAATCAGTGCATAATTTTTAATCTCAGCCTCTGTCAACGTTAAATCTAAAACAAAGAATTCAAAACCACCATTAGCATAACAAAGATATGTATATTATTATTTAAAAGATTAAATATAATGAAAAGCGTAGTAGTATTTGTTTGTACCGGGATGGAGTACAACTTATCTCTGCCTGTGTAAAATGTCATCTGACATGAATGACCAACATTTTCCCCAAACGTACTCTGGTCTACTCATTGTATCTGCGATCAATAATATGACAAACAACTTTCTGAGCACCCATGATGAAACCCAAAAACTCCCCTCTGAAATTCCTTCAACATATTCTTTGTCATCATCTAACAATCCCATTGCGTAACATGCATCATGATATGTCTCATAACAAATTCCATCCACAGTTCTTAGATCATCGAAAGATATAGGCCCACACTTCAAATTTAGGACACAACGTAAATAATAAGATTCTCCTGAACCTGGAGGGACATAAGTTAGTCGACCTATAGCAAAACCCTTTTTCCGAGGGACAAATTCTCTTGTTGCAGCCTTCCAAACAAACTTTTGAGGAAATTCAGCATAGGTCAAATCCGCTGCCTCATTTGGGTACTGCGGATTCGCCCTCATCCATGCCAAAAGCATACTCTCCTTTACAGATTCACGTAACACAACATCAGTTACCGATGCATTATCTTCAAAGTAAACATATTGCTCGTCTGGAAAATGAAAGCTCAATCGTTCAACAGATGGATTCTTATACTGAATCTCGAACCCCAATATTCTCCACATTGCCTCACATGGAGAAATATACCTACAATCATAGTAGAGTTTTATTTCATCCACGGGTTTCTCATTGTCATCTGCATTTGAAGTTTCATAAAATCCGGCTGTCACACGATCATGTCCTTTGTTGACGTATTTGAACAAATATTTGATTGACCGGCCCTGATTACACCACTCAACATTAAGATGAGCCCCGTACTTCAAGAGTAAATACTTGTTATGGGGAACAACATATATGTTGTAAAGTTGTGTTACACCTTTCATAACAACTCTTCCATCATTCGGCCTTCTATACCTTGGATAACCTTCATCGTCAACGATTGTCTGTTCATTGAAATTCTTGGGGAAGTGTTTTGAACACTTAGATTGTACCATGCATGGAGCACTTTTTGCTTCATTTCCACATGGCCCATGCATCATATGCGTGTGTACTGCATTGAAATATTCAGGATCATTTGACTCATCAGGTATTTATGTAGAAATGATGCCATCAATGTCCGCTGGAGTGGGAAACTTGTGTGCACTTCCCATGAATAACAAAATATGAGAGTGGGGAAGGCCACGCTTTTGGAATTCCACCGTGTATATCAATGCACATAAAAATATACATGCATCACTATAAATTTACTATACTATATATGACATTCAATTAAACAGGATAATGTTGTGACCTATGATATACCTGCTCTGACTTCACCAAATATCTTATTTTGACGTAGATCTTTAATCAATCCATCCAACTTCATCTTGAAAACTCGACATACTATATCTGGTCTGTCTTCAGGACTCAAATTTCTCTCTTTGAGAAATCTGACAATTTCTGGCCACTTTGGATTGCATGTGAACGTCAAGAAAAGATCTGGATAGCCAGCCCAACGACATATTGCCATTGAATCTTGGTAATTTTGAACCATGTAACGTGCTCCTCCAACAAATGTAGGTGGTAAGACAACTCTCGTTCCTTGGGTAGAAGCATCTCTTTCGCCATTAAGCAAAGCATCAGAAAGCCCTTTGTACATTTCACACCGCAATTGTTTTTGATATGTTCTGATGTACATTAGTCTTGAAGTTCTCAACCATTGTATATCCATCAACGACAAATTGTTGGAACAACCTTCTACTTTGGAGGATGAAAGTGCATTCCGTGCTCCGCTCATGCAGTCTATATGCCAAAAATTCCCTAATGCTAACACTTTGACGACCCTTTGTAGAATAACCATTACCATCACAAAAGCTAATATCCTCCCTATAACCATCTTCACCAAAGGGAAAGAGAAGTGGATATTGCAACCCCAAATGTGCAGGATTCAATTCATTTATACGCTTCAAAAGCCCTCCCTGTGTTTCAACCATTATTACTCTTTCACCAAGAGATTCATCAAAATCCCCCACAACCAAAGCTGCTACCTCTGAAACCGTAGGTAGATTATAAGTTCTAGCATCTTTGTTTCTTCTACCTATCAACTTCAAACTCACTTTTGCCTCACCACCTTGAACAATCTTGTCTCTAACCATCCTAAATGACTTCACCCAAACATTATGTTCATCAAGCATTCCTCTTAAAGTGGACACGATTTCTTCGTGCAAATTGTTCTTTTTGGCATCGTCTCTCACAGAACTCAAGCGGTTAAGATCCTCGTTTTGTGTGTCATATATATAGCTGGGCAAACTTTGGGACATTTCATTGTTGTGGTAACAGGGATCCTATTAGATGATAATTCTGACCACTAAGTTTAAAAGTTGGTGGTCCCCCACCCCTATTAACTAATTTATCTATCCTCCCACCCATCGATGTGAACGAAAACATACTATTATATGATCTAATATTATGTTGAAAGTGTTTACTCCTGGGATCTGTCCCGTTAATCAAATCATAAAATTCAGGTGGGGGGTCCTTCAATTTCGGCAATACTATGTTTCCTTGCGTGCAACAAAGAGAGTACTTGGGGTTGGTTTTTGTAGAATTTCGAAGTGTCCTCTCATCAAACCAGAAAAGTGCTCCACAGTGGGCACAATTATGTGATGGGTCCCCAATATCACAGTATTCAGCACTTACTGTGTCTACAAAGAGAAATTATGAACCAAACTTAGTGTGGATTAAAGTTAAAAAGGTCCATATTAATAATTAATATGATTATTGATATTACATATTATATTTGAAATATTTCTATTAAAAATAATAGAATACAAAGTTTTGTATATAATTTCGACTACATCACTAAAAAACAAAAACCTCGAATTTAAAAATAATAGTAATAACAATCGCACCTTCAACTTGTTGTGGTTCTGATGGAAGATTATCATGTAGATGTGTTGATACTTCGTCACACTTATGTTGGTTGTCCAGGAGACGCACATCTGGGCATTGGTTTACATTATCGATATTTGTTGTCCTCACACTCCAAGAACGTTTAAATGGCAAATGCAATACTGTAGAAGTAAATACAAATAGTACATAATTAATATCATAAAATATTTATGGGCTGATATAAATAGTAAGAATTACCATTTGTTCTATCAATGAAAACATATGATGATCCACTGTGATGTTGCAAGGAACATTTGTGAACATTACAGTCAACATTTTCTGTCCACAAAGTCAATTAAATATAAACATGCCCTCGATTACATGATTCCAATATAATAAACTATTTATATTACACGATTCCAATACAATAGACTATTTGTATGCCCTCAATTACTATTATTATTTTTAGGAACTCATTTTATGTTTGGAGTAACAATTTTGAATCTTATTTAAACAATATAAGCAAAACTTTTATTCACAAATCTTACTTTGGTAAGGGTCATTATCATATGAATTTTATGATTTTATTATTATCATTACCATAACCAATATACTTCATACAAATTATATTTTTAATCATTAAACAATAACTTCAGGCAATTTTGATTCCAGTACAATAAACTATTTCTATTATCTTATTCCAATACAATACATTATTTCTGGAAATGTGACTCACTTGCTTATTACCAACTTTAGCAACTCGGTTTCTGTTAGGAGTAATAATTTTGAATGTTATTTAAAAATATAAGTTATCCTTTTATTCACAAATCTTACTTTAATAAGGGCAATTATCATATGAATTTTATGATTTTTATTATTATCATTACCATGATACATAATACAAATTATTTTGTTTAATCATTATAATAAGGGGAAAATAATTAAAATATCCCAAACATTTGAAGGGGTGTGAGATAAACATTCTGAACTTTCATATGTAATTTAAATATCCCAAACATTATATAAAAAGTCATTTTAACAACATGGTTATGTATTAATATCCCAAACTTTCAAAAATGTAAATTTTTGGTATTAAATGCATAATTTAAAATAGGAAATTGAAAACATTAGAATTATATATAGTGGTGGGTAATACTATTTATTTTACAATGCAAACTTAGAATGTTAATTGTATCTTTATGAATGCTAAAATATATCACATCAGGAAATAACTTTTTATATAAAGTTTGAGGTATTTAAAATACATATGCAAGTTTAGGGTGTTTAACTCACACCCCTTCAAAATTTGGGGTATTTTAATATTTTCCCCTTATAAATACTTGACCCTTCTAAATACTTATATTTTTAATCATTAAACAATAACTTCAGGCAACTATGATTCCAGTACAATAAACTATTTCTATTGTCTTATTCCAATACAATACACTATTTCCGGAAATGTGACTCACTTGCTTTTATCTGTATTACCAACTTTAGCAACTCGTTTTCTATTAGGAGTAATAATTTTGAATGTTATTTAAAAATATAAGTTATCCTTTTATTCACAAATATTACTTTTATAAGGGTAATTATCATATGAATTTTATGATTTTTATTATTATCATTACCATGATACATAATACAAATTATTTTGTTTAATCATTATAATATGGGGAAAATAATTAAAATATCCCAAACATTTGAAGGGGTGTGAGATAAATATTCTGAACTTTCATATGTAATTTAAATATCCTAAACATTATATAAAAAGTCATTTTAACAACATGGTTATGTATTAATATCCCAAACTTTCAAAATTGTAAATTTTTGGTATTAAATGCATGATTTAAAACAGGAAATTGAAAACATTAGAATTATATATAGTGGTGGGTAATACTTCCTCCGTTCCATAAAAGTTGCAACATTGGAATTTCTGCACTATTCACACACCTCATTTTGACTACGATTTTCTAATAATATATATAATAAAAATATTATGTATAAAATATTAATAAATTTGTATTAATGTAAATTTCCCATATATTAACTTTTTTTAATGTTTACTAATACATAAATAAATATAATTACAGTCAAAGTTGCGCGTTGGCAAATGTGAAAGTCAAACTGTTGCAACTTTTATGGAACGGAGGATAGTACTATTTATTTTACAATGCAAACTTAGAATGTTAATTGTATCTTTATGAATGCTAAAATATATCACATCAGGAAATAACTTTTTATATAAAGTTTGGGGTATTTAAAATACATATGCAAGTTTAGGGTGTTTACCTCACACCCCTTCAAAGTTTGGGGTATTTTAATATTTTCCCCTTATAAATACTTTACCCTTCTAAATACTTATTTCCAACCTATTTGAACCTATGTATGAAATTTAATAAAATAGATGAGACATTACTTAGCTTAGAAAACAATCTACCATTATTTTGGCCCATTTGAGCCAAACATAGAAAACAATATTCATAATTTAGCCCCAGCCCAACTAATTCCATATATACCCAATATTCCACCCAGCCCATTATTCCCCAGCCCTATGTATTTATTAATCCGGCCACAGCCCAGCCCAGCCCATTCTTCCCCACCTCAAACCCTAACATTATATAACCCTCTTCATTTCTCTTATTCTATCCGGACACCTCAAATATCCTCCGGTTCAACGAAAGTCTCTTCATCTCTCTTATTCTCTCTTCTTCTCTCTTCTATGATCGATCTTTCTGTATGTTTTGTTAACATATGAACGAACACATATCTTTTACTGGTGTTCATTGTCATAGCTCTATTCTAAACTTTGCTCGTTTACATGTAAACGAAGTTTTGGATTTGAGCCCTGCTCTTAGCCCTGTTCGTTACATCCGATGATCCATGTGTTCTTACACATGTGAGGAAATAGAACGATTGTACTCTGTGTTTTTATATTTTCTTTTGATTTCCAATAATTTTGAACCATTCTTGTTTTTATTGTTATTTTTTAAAAATAATTGCTCATATATGGATTTTTTTAATAGATGTATATAGATCTCGGAATAATTGCTCATTTTTCTGCGTTTAGATCTATTTGGATCTATAAATCGTTTGCATAAGACATACTGCATTTGTTGCTTTTAGATCTAAGTATCTATGCAGTTGTGATGCGTGTACGTCTTAATTAGTTTAGAATTGTTTCATAGATATTTTTTATGGTTTCTTTTTCCGTTTATATTTGAAAATCATTGTTGAAACTGGAATTTCTAAATCTGTGCTTTGTGGTTGTTAAAATAAGACGTATTGCATTTAGTGCTTTAAGATCTAAGGATCTACGCCGTTGTCATGCGATTACGTCTTAGTTTTGGGATTTTCTGCATTTAGATCTATTTGCATGTATAGGTATTTGGCATGCACCGCGATTACATAAAACGTATAGCATTTAGGGCATTAAGATCTAAAGATTTATGCCGTTGTTATGCGATTACATCTTATATTTTCGGATTATAAAGATTTTCGCATTAAGATCTTATACATGCGATTATATGTATAAGTATTTTGTGTTTATTTTCAGTTTTAATATCGTGGGCACGAACGTTTCAGAAGGCATATAGCATTTGTTTTGTGAGATATGTAGATCCATGAAGTTGTAATGCGTATATGCCTGAAACTGTATTGTGTCAACATATTCTGCTTACGTCTCAAACAGATATGCATAAATCTCTTGCTTATCTCTACGTCTTAATCTGTCTGTCTATTTGTTCTGTGATTTAAGTCTTGAACATGAGCTAGACTTCTCGATATTGTTTATATTGTTTAAATTTAGAATTATGTGTCATTCTTCTTCTACTGGGCCTAAACTTCACTTTGGTCTTTGGCCTATCAAATACCCTTCCAGCCATTTAATGGCCTTCGGATCTGCGCGGTTTGATAGGCCGGCCCATTGCTCAATAAAACATGTAATCCAATTTTAATTTATTTGAAAAATGAAGTCTGGTAATGGTAATAAGTACTCCTACGATAATTATCTTTGAATGTTTTTAATTTCAACTAAAAATATAAAGCGATTTATATCATACCTTGATTAGCTAAATCTCCATTTGCTCTCTTACGGTTGATTATGGTTGATTTAGTCAGCCTCTTCATTTTTAAAATGGACTCAAAAACATTACCTGGATTTTTAACATGGAAGTATTATACGCTTATAACATATCTTGTGTTTGAATTGTGTGCATCATACATATCTTTCCATAAAGTGTTCGAAGCAACATTAAAGTGCTCATTTCATATAAAGACTATCATTCAACATTTGTCATTCTTCATTCAAGCAACATTACAATAAACATACCACATCTGTAAGAAACACATCTGTAACATACGACATGCATCTTAAACATTACCCCTGTAACATATTTTTTAACTTAGTCTGCCTCTAGTCATCCAATTAAAAGAAATGCTTACAATCATATCATCATTAAAATACTTGCTGTTTAGTTTTAAAATCCTATCAGATTTTCTTGGAATCATAGGTCCATCCAGCCATGCTGCACAATCTTTGCACAAGTAGT
Source organism: Cuscuta europaea (assembly GCA_945859875.1). Taxonomy (NCBI): domain Eukaryota; kingdom Viridiplantae; phylum Streptophyta; class Magnoliopsida; order Solanales; family Convolvulaceae; genus Cuscuta; species Cuscuta europaea. The sequence continues at coordinate 8,962,952 of CAMAPE010000006.1, forward strand.
CAACAGTGTCCCTTTTCTTGTTTACTTGCTTCATGCAAAAAAAGTGGCTATGATTTGAGTGACACCATGAGCATGCATCCAGTAGAATTCCAACACAATGTTTCCCACACGCATAACATCCCCCCGTTGCATATACATGACATGAACACACACTCATCTTGAAAAGCTAGAATACGAAATCAGTTATGTAATATTAAATTCATTTTCGTAATGCATGACATGTCATTCATGTAATGTGTTCATTAGCTTAGTTAATTATATGGTTTGAATGCATATGGTATACGTCATATCTCATTTACACTTGAATAGAAATGAGTGGCCTTTGGGTCGGTATAAGAACTTCGCTACTTGTGAAAGATCTCTGCTTCAAAGTTTGCTATGCCTCATTGATGAAGTCCTGAGGTAGTAGGTGAAACATTAAAGACTATTTATCTTTGCAGCATGTGAAGAAAGTGAAATACAGTTGGTAAGTAGCAACTCCTTTCATACATTTAATATGACTGTGACCTGAGTAGTCACTTTTCTAGCTTCTTGGGAAGATACTATTATCAACCACTTGGACAGATTAAATGCTTCATTGGAAACCAACTATTTTAAAAATCTTCGGCCAGATTTAGTATTTAATTGAAGCGCTTTTCTTTTCTGTTTTTCAAAATTCTATAGTCAGCTTTAGTTTTTGGACATTGTGTGTATGTTCATTTTCATCAAAAGTCTTACAACTTATTTCTGACCGTTTTAAACCTATTTTTACTATTATTGACAATTTAGTTAACGCAGATTTATAAAACTAAATATTGTGTATATATATTTTTAAGGCCGGTGTGGTATATACATTATACATATATGTATACTGTATGTAACATTATATTTGGCCAATATCAAATGTGCTCTAAATATTACAATATCTTGCTATATATTAATACTTATGTTTTTGTGAGACATCATAAATGTAATGTTGTTTTTAACCGTTTTAATTTGCAAGTTAATTTTCTTAAATGACCTTAAAATGAATTCGTTTTTGATTTTTTTCACCAAGGTAATAGTTAATGTTTTTAAACTTATTTTAAGATACTCCGTAAATACTATCCCTTCATGTAAGCCTTACTTTCTCTACTCAAACATGAAATGGAATATTTTGAGCACACATTATGATGTTAAAGGATCATTGTAAGACCTATCCAAACACAGATATGGTATTAACTGTTAGTTTTTCCACCTCTTTTCTAAGCTCTGTTTATCTTATTTAATGCAACCTTGGGAAAACCCACCCTACTTCAGCTTTATTTAAAGCAATTACTATTCTCGATTCTCAAAATTCAAAACTAAGTATAAAAGATTTATATTTCCGTTATAAGCTTTTACGTACTCACACTACCTATTTTTTTAATGTCATAAAAAGATTATAATATTATTATAGTTTTTCCTATGACTTGGTGTTTTTATTTACATTTCAGGTGCATTCAGGAACTTCAAAGAATATGTAATTTTTTCTTTTAGTTTAATGAATGTAATTCATAGGTTATAGGGCCTTTAATAAGGTGCCTCATATGTAATAATTAAATAGTTTAGATATCTAGGATTGCAGGTTCATAGCCACACCAAACACCAGGTATGACTTTTAATCTTATATTATTATTAGCCTTTGTGAATGTATAAATTATATGTAGTTAACATTTTGTGTCATTTTAATTCTTTGTTTAACCAAAATATGGATATTTAATGAAAGTTTTGGTTTAAATAAATATGTTAAAATATGTTTAACCTTGGTGAATAGAAAGTTTTGGTTAAAATATCACTTATTTTCATTGACTGCACCCAATACAGTCAAAGAAATAAATGTAACACTACTCCCCAAGTCCTAGGTTTGTTTCAAGACCTACAATTAATCCAGCCCTAATTTTTCATTTTAGGCAGCAAATTATTCAAGTGATAGTTTTTTCTTCTAACATTTTTGTTCTAGTTTCGAGTAAACTAATGTTACTTGATAAATATTCATCACATAAATTTTCTGTAGTAAACTCAATTTTTAAACCCGATTAAGTCATGTGTCTCGAATCATTTTTAAACTTCCGTTCATCTTAGGCTAGGCATAGACTCGGTGTGCCCCCCCCCCCCCCCCCCCCCCCCCGCTCCGGAAAACATATGTTTTCAACACACTTTTTTCTTCTAACATTTTTGGTAGTATACTTTTTTGTTCTAGCATTTTTGGTAGTAAATTTTCAAAACATAAATTAAGTGACATGTTTTTAGTGAACATTTTTTCTATATATGAAGTTCAAATTTGGATTGAATTTGATAAATCTTTTTTAATCTGAACTTGCAAAAATGCGTATTAACATTTTTGTTGGTATACTTTTTTTACTAACATTTTTTTAGTAAATATCTCAATATTTGTTTCCAAATATGTATTTTTAAAAGTTATAAAAACTTAATTTTAAATTATGCTATCGTGTTTCCAAAAATTTATTTTTCGTACTAACTTATACAGAAAATGTTCACTATTTTCAAATATGTTTACAAAAATGTATTTTCCAACTATCACTTATTTTCAAATTATACTATCACATAAATTACAAAAATGTTAGATTATACTTCATCAATATTTTTAATCTGAAACTTATTTTTAAATTTCTTGACCTAATTAATCCAGCCCTAATGTTTTCATTTTAGGCAGTATAATTCAAGTGAGTTTTTTCTTCTAACATTTTTGTTAGTAACTTTAGTAAATTTACATCACATAAATTTTCTGTAGTTCTAATTTCGAGTAAACTTGATAAATATTTTTTCAACTGAAACTCAATTTTTTAACCCGATTTGTCCCCTAATTTTTTTAAACATTCGGTTCACTTGGGCTAGGCCCACTCTGTGCGGGTACCGCCCTAGGAATCATATGTTTTCAACATAGTTTTTTCTTCAAACATTTTTGGTAGGGAACATTTTTTCGAAATATGAAGTTCAAATTTGGATTGAATTTGATAAATCTTTTAATTTGTATTAACGAAAATATGTACTAACATTTTTGCTAGTACACTTTTTAGTACTAACATTTTTGGACAATTTTTATCACATAAATTTAGATTTAATTTGATCAAATTTTTTAATCTGAAACTTATAGTTAAATCTTTATAAACTTAGGCAGCAATCAGATTTTTTCACCATCCGTTAAACTTATGCATTAATGACATTTTTCATCAGAAACTTTTTTTTGTATGTTTTTTGTTTAACCACAGTGCTATCAACACAAAACCATGTTTAAACTGATAAGTCAATTGCGTTTTATTTATATTTAAAACAATTACAACTCTCACAAATAAGAGATATTTGCTGCCTAGAATTTCCATAATAATTAAGTCTTGTGGACCCTCCTCTCCGTCTTCTTGATCCTCGATATGACAATCTCCATTCCTCAATATCCATGCGATCTTCAACCCTGCAAAATTCACATGACCGATCTCCATAGTTTTGGATATTTAATTTAGGCGTTAGGTCTAGTTTAAGCCTACAACTTAAACATATCATAATGGAGTTAGAATTATTAAAGACCCCGCTCAAAGTTTAGCAAAAAGGTTTAGTACTGTTTTAAATAAACATGAAAGTTTCTAAACAAAATATTCATGAAATCATCAATCTGTGTGCTTCGTCAACAAAATGTAGTCGAGCCTGAGGTTAAGTCTCCCCTATTCTTTCTCAATCTTTATGCGGATACTCCTCCTTTTGTTGTTTCCGTTAGCTGAAAACTGGTCATTCAGATTCATCTTAAGTTGTTCGTTCCTTTCAATATGGCCACTTTTCCGATTAGCTGTTGGTGTTTCTTGGCAATACACTTCCTGAATCTGGTCCATTGACAAAAAAATTCTAATCATTGCCTTTACTTGACTCTAAAAAAGTCAAAAAAGGACCACATCATGACATTTACCTTTTCAGCTAACCTCCTTTCGTCTCTGTCTTGAACTTGGGTCGGTGACACGAAATCATCATCTTCAATCAAAACAACCTGTATACTAAATATATTAGGAATATGCATTGCAACAACGTTCTTGTTAGGAATGAATCATCCCCACCTTCTGTTTTGATTTACTGCTTGCAGTTCCGTCTTCCATATCGTTTGCTGTTGATCCAGTCTGCACATATTACACTTGCTAGATAACGTCGTTCACGTCAAACCAAAATATTTTTCAAAACATATACCTTTTCTACATCTGCGTTCTCATCCATTTCTAGTGAACGGCTTTCATATTTGGTGTAAAGGTCCAAGATAGATCTATCTCGTATCATTGCAAGAATCCCAAAAGAAACCGGGCCTTTGTAAGAACTACTTTCGTCTCTTGCTTTGATTTGAATTTTGAAGATGCCTCTTTGATCAATTAAAGCCTCCATGTCCTCTGGGAAGTGGGTTGGGTCTCCAGTTTTCTGAAAATGAAAATCGTAGTGAGTAACCATCACAAATGTAAATTAAAAGTGTTTTGAAAAACCTTTTCAACTTCGTTCCTCAATGTTGCTGCTGTTTTACCAACAATGTCAATACATTCCCTATCCCATAAGGTGAATGTAGCGTGACCTGAGTCATCCATGACACAAACTGAAACTTTGTATCTGCAAAAGTTGGCAGATTAAAGTATGTAGTTACATATAGCCTGGTTATAGCTAATGGCAAGGGATCCATCCTAAGAAATCATGCAACCTCAAAATCCCCTCGGGAAGAGTTGTATCACATGTGATGCATCTAAACCTTTCATCTTCTGGCTTGATTTTCTTGTTGCATGTTGGGCAGCTAAGGTAACACCAGTCCTTGTAGTTGTCTAGTGATACAATCTCACCAAGTAGCCAATAGGTTCCATCCTCCTTACATATGTGGGTTACAAATCCTGATTATTTTTACAAATACACTACCTTGAATAATTTTTTACCTGCGGTTCCTTTAGCAAATCAGCAATGTTTGTGATAATAGTCTTTCCTCTAAAAACGTCCTCACTGCCTTGACCCATTGAATTTGCAGTGAAGGTAGTCATTGTTGTATTATCTTCATCTGGTCCAAACTGTGCTTTGTAGTCTTCGAACTCTGGGGTAGAACCATTTATTATCAATTTGGAAACATCATAAGATGTACCAACAAACACTTGACCTGTACAAATTGAAATCTTTCATGAACCTCATAAGAAGCTTAAACAAAGATTATAAAATGCGTCCTAGTCTTTTACCTTGATAGCGTCTAGGTCTTCCCATTTGTAAGATGATGTAGATGGGTTCCTTGTTGTGAGAAGCATAAAAAATCAGTGAACTGCTTGCAGTAATTGTTCCACAATGTGCATCCAATTCGATTTCCGCTACAAAAAAAAGAGATTCATCATAAATGAATAGGAATCAAACTCAATACAATACCATATAAGATTTTGAAGATTAGGAATGTACTCTGGATCTTCTAAGGTTAGTTCAATTAGCTTTGAAGGTTTGTTGTTAACGATCGGTGTTTGTACTGGAGTCTTCCCTACGTACTTACCAATTACATCTGAAAAAAACTTTGGATAAGTGGCCCAAATAAAATAAAATGCGTCTAATCGTTACCATGATAAAAGGCTTTCTTTATAATGATATGTAAATTTACCTATCATCAATTTGTCGTTGACCACCCTTAGACTCTGGAGTGCATCAAATTGGTGAAAATTGAACACGAAATTAGGAAAAGTTTCTTCATGCATGTCATACACCGTAGTTTTCTTGTAAAACTCCAGAACGTAGGGATGTTCAATTCCGTTGTTTTGTAGTTGTAGTAGTTATCAAGAACTAAGAAGTTCTTGATTCTAAAACACTTGTTTTCCAGCAGTTTGTTTTTATATAGATGCATGAACGGCCTCTTTACTACAACATGAATACGGTCACCCTGCATGATAGACGAATTGTTATAAAATTAAACCCGCGTTAATAGTACACAGATCCGCGTTAATACATAGATATTGCAAAAAATATCAGCATTCATATGAGACATTACATCCTCATCGTGGAAAACAACTTCCATTCGTGCACCTCCTTTGGATAGGGGATACTTCATAAGCTCTAACCACCCTTACCCTGAGAGCCCATGTTAACTTCGTGTGGTTGACTTCCTTAATCATGGAATACAAAGAACTGTTGTTTGGGTCAGGGATTTCTTTGGTTGTTGCCATGGTGGGTTTGTAAGTGTGAACTGAGACATGAGGATCACCCATATGTATAGTGAATTCGAATACTTAGGGTTTGCAAAGAAACTGAGATTATCCACTGTGCAATAAGCCTCAACCCTCCCAACCACCGCAATAAATGCCACCCAACTCCATTAATGCTCTTGTAATGAAATTGACCACGAATGTCACTTCGGATATAAAGCAAAAACTACGAAATTTTGACCAAACCTATCAAAATCGAATTGCCCACATTTGACCCGGATTCGACCCTGTAGTTTGGGCGGGAAATATGGCAGCATATCCACTTCGTTTTGTATATAAGAAGATTACTAATTGATAACCTAATGATTTCAATATATACTGAAAATCATAAAACCATGTTTTCTCACATGAAGTTCAGCTATTTTCCTGACATCGGTAATTTTAACTGTTAGTGTAGATCGTAGACCAAGGTACCCAAAGTCCTAATGCGCACTCAAGGTTCTAACCCAACTCCTGACTCTCAAGGATCATACATGATACATTTAAAGAGGATAAGTTTTTCCTTGTATCTGGCTTATATTCTCATCACTATTAGCTCATTTACCTGTTGCATATCTCCTAGTAAATCCCATTGGTTCTTGTGCAGCCCTGCTCCTATTGTAAATCCCATTGGTTCTTGTGCAGCCCTGCTCCTATTGTTTCACAAACATCACCCTGTGCTTCTATTATGCTCCTACTACCAAGTCCCTGCACCTGGAAACTTTTTAAGTGTACACCTAGTTGCCTTGCCTGGTGTGCTTAAGCGGTGAGGCACTCGCTTTTGACTACCCTGGTGTAGACCAATTAAAAATTCTACCAGCTATTGGCCATGTACAAGCAACGCTCATGTGTGCACATTAGGTGTATGACTATGAATTTGTAATTTCTAAACTTGTTAGGATATACATTTTCTTCTCTTATGCTGTTGGTACAATGAATCTAACAGATTGCAAGTCTATGATCTTCAGGCAGTTGCTAACTCAACCTCTGTGACTTTCTTGCGTGTTGTTGGAAGTGAATTGTTACAAAAGTATTTGGGGGACGGTCCCAAATTGGTCAGGGAACTATTCAGGGTTGCAGATGATCTCTCACCGTCAATTGTCTTCATTGACGAAATTGATGCAGTCGGTACCAAAAGGTAAGCTTTGGTATGCTTTTCAGGGTACAATAATGCCTTGGTGCCCTTGATAAACATTTTCCTTGAACAGATATGATGCTCACTTAGGAGGTGAGCGTGAGATTCAGCACGCGTGCCATGTTGGAACTGCTTAACCAGCTGGAAGGTTTTGATTCAATGGGAGATGTTATGGTTATCCTCGCCACTAATAAGATCGAAAGCCTTGATCCCGCCCTACTTCGTCCAGGTAGAATTGACCGGAAGATTGAGTTTCCACTTCCTGATATTAAAACCAGGCGTACAATTTTCCAGGTAATTTATATGCATGCATGGGCACATAGCTTATTCAAAATTTTGTAACGAAGCGCAAAACAACCTTTAATTAAGTATTTTTTATTAAACTGGTGATCAGATATTCAGATACACACAGCAAGGATGACGTTGGCTGATGATGTCAACTTAGAAGAGTTTGTGATGACTAAGGATGCATTTTCTGGAGCTGATATCAAAGCAATTTGTACCGAAGCTGCTTTGCTTGCTCTAAGAGAGAGGCGCATGAAGGTAAGTAGTGTCTTTGTTACTAGTTGAGAATTTTAATTTCTTTCCTGTAACAGAGAAATATTTATTTAATGTATATGTCCAACTTCCAGGTGGTGCATGCTGATTTCAAGAAAGCAAAAGATAAGGTCATGTTTAAGAAGAAAGGAGTCCCAGAAGGGCTTTACATGTACTAGTCTCTTATTGTCATTTGATCCCAAAAATATTTTGTACTGTGCCAAGTTTTAATGACTTCTTTTATCCATGTGGTAATTTGTTTGTAAACATACAACTCTCTATCTCAGTCTATGAACACTTTGGGTTTTCACTATATGAAGTTCCATTGCTCTTTTTTTCTTATTGCTTTCTCGGTTTCTGGGACGGTAAAGGAGCAGACATTGTATGATCGGTGCAATGATGTTGTTCGATCTAAAAAGGGTAGTTCTGAAATGTCACCCATTGTATGACTTATGTTTATTCTGTTACTCAAAAGTTTAACTCTTCTTTCCATTATAATCCAATCACTATTTTTCATGGTTACAGACTTATAGTCGATCTTCCTAGTAACACTATCAGTAGTGCTGAGCAAACTTGACCCTACTCGAAAAATCTGACCGGATTTAACCGATTTTTGGATAATGGGGGTCGGTTGACTCGACCCGCACCATAAAACCGACCCTTCAGCCTGTTTCCTATGGTTCGACCCAACTCGGGTAGGGTTCTTCTAATCCCTAACTGAACCGCTCGAAAACCTGACATACCCTAAGCCCACTTCCCACAAGCCCATAACTCATAACCCATAACCCAAATTAACCACACTCCCTTAGCCCCTTTCCCTTAACCCTATATTCCTTCACCGGTAAGCCCTAAGCCCCTAACATACACTCTCTATCTCTAACTCTCTAAGTCGTTAACCCTAACTTACACTCTCTATTCTCTGACTTCTCACTTCGTCGACCACCGTTGCCGTCGTTGTAGGGCTGTAGACCTCAACTAGTCAACCTAGTGGAAGCTTTCAACTCCTTCTAGCCGAGCGAGTTGGTTACTTACTTGGTTGTGAGTCTGCAAATTGGTTCTTCTTCGAGCCATTGAGGTATAAAATACTTACACATGTTCGTATAATGGTATGTTGAGTCCTTGTTGATGCATGCATGTTCTAAGTTGTCAGTTGTGGTGTTCTTATATGTTTCTGAAAGTTGCATGTTGAGTTCTTAACACTTGATTTTTGAGTTCAGTCATGTACAGATTTGTTCAAATGTTCGCTTGTCCAGTTGTCCCTGTTAATTGTTGATGTATATTAGTGTATATATACAACTTATTGAGTTACTGTGTTACTGAATTGTCTTACTGACTGCTGACTGCTGAGCATTTATTTTTTAGTTCGCATATGTACAACTCTTATAATGCATTCATAATTTCAAATCTATTTATTTGAAATATGAATGTCGAAGTGTGGAAGCTTTATATTCTATAATGACGTGTTGCCTACTGTGGAGATGTGGTTCTGACTTTTATATATGAGTCCAGATCTGTATAGTTTGAGATGTATTTGTATACACCTATATAAGTCCAGATGTGTATAGTTTGAGATGTGGAAGCTTAGTATACACCTATCAATATATCTTGTGTTGCTTACTTGTTATGTTGTCTGTTGTACATAATTGTCTTCTTATTTTGATGAAGAAGCCTTTTTGTACTCTATTACTCAAACAAGTACAAAGAGTGAACTGAGTTCTTTAGAGTCTGTAGAGAAGTGAAAAAGCAAAGTGCTTTTATCCTTCTGTAAATCAGCTTGCTGATTGTTCCATACTTACATGTACTGATTATATTATGATTATTATCTGTGAGATATGAACTATGGTGGAATGTGGAAGCATTTTTGTTACTATGAGTTCATGGTTGCATTTTTGCATTCATTAGATGGACCCCTGTGGACTGTGGAAGCATTTTTGTTACTGTTTGTTCATGGTTGCATTTTTGCATTCATTAGATGGACCCTGAAGAAAGTGTGACATTTTCTATATCTAGATCTCAACCTCCTCTGAGTCAAGAAACAGTGGTGGAAGGTCAAACTCCTGAGCCTAACATTACCAATGAGCAGACTGCACCACTTGCTGTTTCTGGACAAAAGGAAAAAGTGGTAGAAGCCAGATCTAAGATTTGGGTGCACTTTGTCTAAATTAAGGATGAAAAGGGTGTGGTTATTAAGGGGAAGTGTGTATACTGTGCAAAAATATACTGTTGTCACTCAAAGAAACATGGAACTTCTTCCATAAGAAATCACATTCTTATTTGCATGAAAAACCCTCATGCTAAAGACACTAGACAAGCCCTATTAACCTTCCAGCTTGTCCCTCCACAGACATGTAAACCCTCTGGAAATATTGGGGTCCTAGGAACTTGGGTGTTTGATCAACAAGCTATTAGGAGAGCTCTAGGTGAAATGCTAATAATTGATGAGCTTCCTTTTAGATTTGTAGACAGACAGGGTTTTAGGAATTTTGTTGCTGCAGCCTGTCCTAGGTTTCAAATTCCTTCTAAATGGACAATTGCTAGGTTCATTTATCAAATATACCTTGATGAAAAAATGACTCTAAAAAGGAATTTTAGAGAACACACTCAGAGAGTTAGTATAACTACTGATACATGGACCCCTATTCAGAGGATAAATTACATGTGCATTACTGCTCATTTCATAGATGATCAATGGAAGCTCCAGAAAAAATAATTTCATTTGTCCCTGTAACCTCTCACAAAGGGGATAATGCTAGTAGTAATGATACATCTATTGGGTTTTTCAAGAAAAAATTAGTATCATGGGGTCGTGCTTCTTCTGTCAAAGTAAAGTATGTTCATATGCAGTGCATTGCTCACATCTTGAACTTAGCAGTAAAAGATGATCTTAAAGATGCAAACACTTCTGTCATGAGAGTAAGGGAAGCTGTTAAGTATATTAGGAACTCACCTTCTAGGCTTCAAAAGTTCAAAGATATATCTGATTTGATAGGAGTGGAAGTTAAGCGTGGTCTGCACCTAGATGTTCCAACTAGGTGGAATTCCACTTACCTGATGCTTAAATCTGCTATTTGTAATGAGAAAGTGTTTGAAGCTTATGAGGAGAATGAAACTGCATTTAGTACTGATTTGGGTACTGACATTCCTGATATCTTAGATTGGATTACAGTTGAATCTTTTGTGACCATTCTCCAAAGTTTTTATGAAATGACACTAAGAATTTCTGGCTCACTCTATGTTACTGCTAATACCTTTTTTCTGAAATATCTGACTTGTTCCTTGTCCTTAAAGATATGGTTACCTCTCCATCTGATTCTGTCAGTGCAATGGGGACTACTATGAAAAGCAAATTAGATAAGTACTGGGGTGATCCTGAAAAGATGAACTTTCTCATCTTCTATGCTAATGTGTTAGATCCTAGGGACAAGTTTGAGTATATGCCATTTCAGCTGAATGCTTTATATCGTGACAAAAAAAGTGCTGAATTCTTTCTGAAAGTGAAGTCTCGTCTAACTGAGTTATTTGTTGATTATGTTTCAAGTTACTCTGTGTTGGTGGAAGTTATAATTCTACTTTTACTTCTGGAGCATCTACGGAGTCTGGTAATATTGAAAATAGGCCTGTGTCCAGGTTTAAGGCTGATCTAAAAATGAAGAAGCTTGAGAGTGGTCAGTTAGGAGTTAAAAAATCTAAACTTGAAATATATCTAGCTGAGTCCATAATTGAGGAAGATCAGGACTTTGATATTCTAAGATGGTGGAAGTTAAATAGTGAAAGGTTTCCTATACTTTCTAAGCTGGCTAGGGATGTACTTGGTGTTCCCATTTCCACAGTTGCTTCTGAGTCCACTTTCAGTAAAGTGGTAAGGTTTTGGACTGTTTTAGGAGTTCTTTAAGTGGTAAAATTGTGGAAGCCCTTATTTGTGCACAAGATTGGTGGAGAATGGCTCACCAGCCTATCTTAGTTAAAGAAAACATTGATGAAGTAGAGAGGCTGTAAAAAGGTATAAGTTTTATGCTTCTGTCATGTTTTATTTCCTTATTCTGAAGCTTATTGTTTAAATTTCTAAATTCTAACAATGTGTTTGTTTGTTATACAAATAATGGGTGCAAATGTTGATGGTGGAGCTGCTGCTCGGCTGCTCCTACTGGATCCTCTATTGTGCCATTAAGTGTACATTTTCTATATTTTTATTGTACATTTGTGCCATTATGCGTTTGTTTTTCCATTTGAATGTGTATGAACATGACTACATGGATCTATGATTTGGCATTGGCTATGATGAAGCTTCCACTCATGACTGCATATACGGTTTAGGGTTGGTATTGCTCTTTCAGTTCATAAAATGGTAAGTTGTAGCTGAAATTGTAGCAGATGCCCCCTATTTCCCTTGTGAATGATAATAAGCATTCCGAACTCTATGAAATGTCTGATTTGTTTCTTTATGTGCTTGTTTTTCCATTTGATTGTGTATGAACATGACTACATGGATCTATGATTTGACATTTGCTATGATGAAGCTTCCACTCATTACTGCATATAGGGTTTAGGGTTGGTATTGCTCTTTCAGTTCATAAATGGTAAGTTGTAGCTGAAATTGTAGCAGATGCCCCCTATTCTCTTGTGAATGATAATAAGCATTATGAGCTCTATGAAATGCCTGGTTTGTTTCATTATGTGCTTGTTTTTCCATTTGAATGTTTATGAACATGACAACATGGATCTATGATTTGGCATTGGCTATGATGAAGCTTCCACTCATTATTGCATATAAGATTTATGGATGGTATTGCTCTTTCAGTTCATAAATGGTAAGTTGTAAGTTGTAATTGAAATTGGAGGCTGTAGCAGATGCCCATTATTTCCCATGTGAATGATAATAACCATTCTGATGTGTATGAACATGAGTACATGTTATTCCATTCTCTCATAGTATGATACTCCCATAAGCCCATTACTTGAATATATTGGTATTTGGTAATGTTGGAAGCTGTTAAGTATATGTTATATACATTATACATGTTGAATACTTTAATTATTGAATATATTACATGAACTGTGTACTAATTTAGCTCACTCTAAAGTATTTTTATTGTACATGTGAACCCCTATACCTATGTATAATGTATTATGTGCTTGTTACATTTGAATGAGTATGATTCTGTCATTCTGGAAAGCATGCACATGCTGCCAACTGTCTTTGCACCCTTGTCCCTTGCTCTGATTTACATGTTTTGCGTAAGTATCTCATAATCCCATTATTCCTTTACTTTATCATTTCTATTAATGTTCATTGGCTATGATGAAGCTTCCACACATTACTGAATGTATGATTTAGGGTTGGTATAGCTCTTTCAGTTCATAACATGTAAGTTGTAACTGAAATTGTAGCAGTTGCCCCTATATTCCTTGTGAAGGATAACAAACATTCTGAGTCAGTGATTTTTCAGATTTGTTTCATTAACTTATCTGTGTTAGTTGTTATTGACATATTGTACTACACTAGTACATGTCTATTGCTTTCCATGTGTTCATTAACATTCTTATGCAGGTGGAAACTTAAAACTGTGGAAAATAGTTGTGGAAAAGAGTGGCTGAGAAATAGAAATTGGATGTATTAATTTTGCATACTTGACTAGTTGGAACTTTGCCACTTTGGATGTTATTATGTTAATAAATTGTGTAATTAAGTAGTTTGTAATATGCTAAAATTCTGTTACAATTTTGATCCCCCTACTCTTTAGTCTTTACTTTGTGTAATATTCACATTTTGTATGGGAATTGGATGTATTAGAAATTTAGAATTATTATGTTTTGCGATTTCAATATTTTAGATTTAGAGGTGTTGAAAATTGAAATTACTTTGCAATTTTAAATGATTTTACATGAAACTTGAAACCGACTTAACCTGATACCCGATCCGAATCTGTTGTACCCGAAATACAATAAAACCCGAAAATGTTCAAGTAAAAAAACATAGGGTACGGTATCCATATTACACATCCAAAACCCGAAAGGGTCTAGGGTTCACCCACCCGCCCGACCCGAACCCGCCCGATGCTCAGCCCTAACTATCAGTTAGTGAAATTCAATAGTTTGTATGTTCTCTCCATTATTAAACACTATCATCACTAGTAACACTCAGGGGTGTAGCCTTGAAATTTATTATGATGATAGATTGCTAGATATGATCTATGAACATAAGCAAATATTTAAATGGCCAAAATATGATATTGTCTTCAACTCCTTTAGTGTTAAAAACAAGACCTACGATTCTGATCATTACAATTCTGAGTTTCTGACTGGATGAGTGCATACTTCTAAAAGAGTTATATGAATAATTGAACTAAACTCCTTTTCTGTATGCAACTTTTACATATGTATTTGGTATTAATTGCATTGCGCATAAGAACCTTTATTAAAAGGGAACTGGAATTGTTTAAAAATGCAGTGGAAAATTAAATTAAAGTATTCTACTAGCCATAAAAGTTGTATTCCATAGTAGTAAATTTTACAAAAAAAATACTTGCAGTGAACAACTACGTTTGTTATAAACCCAATAATATATTGAAAGAATACAAGAAGTCAAGATAAGAACGTAAAAACATATAAACCCAGCAATATATCGAAAGAATCAAAGCATTTTTTTTTTCAATTTCACTAACATAACAAACAAACGCAACTTACACATGCTAAACTAAACTAACATCCCAAATCCACCCCATCCAATAACCAACTAATAAAAGCAAAACTTAAAAAAAACAAATTATCCGAAATTAACACGAAGTAATAGTTATTACATTTACTTCAAATAGGGGTCTTGGGGGCTCGTATTTCAAAAAAATACAAATATATCAAAAGCCAGATTAATCTTCTTCTGCATTGGTGTCGTAATCTTTTACACGACGGTATAGGCGCTTCCCAAATGTGTTATGAGAAAGAGTTTGACGTTGGGCCTTAAAACCGCAAGAAGAGATTGATAAAGCTCAATATCATCTGTCTGTATGTATAAAAGTAAAAATGCATGATAAGATTAATATGAAGAAACAATCAATGCAATTCAAATTAATAAAGATGAGTTGTTTACCTTTGCAATCTCAATAGCTGTTTGGATGACATAATTCCCAAACCGATCACATGCAAGATGCAAAAAATTCTTTTCAGTGCTCACGATGCACTCAACTATCGACTTCAGACCATAGTGCGAAGCTTGTATGCATTTCTCGATAACCCGATGCCCACTCTTCTTAAGAGCCAAATGCATGCAACTCCTTTTGAGGCGATCACATACTTTTTGCGTAATCTCTTCATTTTTAAGCATGAACACTTCTTGTACAACTTGATTCCTATTTTAAGGGAGGCAACATCATGTTTTATCACTTAAAAAGTGTAAAGTTTATGATATGAATATGATAATCAGATTCATGTTTGAAATATTTACCCATAAGGATCATTAGATAAAAATTCTGATTTCTCTTCAAGGTTTTCAAGTAGTTCAAGTCTTTGGTCACCCACCAATACAGCCGAGGCAAACATTCAAAGATGAACATCCATATATTGTTGTATCCACCTCTTTGAAGTATTGGATTGCACAGTTGTATAGGACCTACAATAAAGTTGTACATTGTATTGCGAATTGAGATCACATATATACTCTTACATGCTCATAAATAAATAGAGCTAATGTAATTTACTTTTACCCTAATCAATTATATATACTAGACTGTTGAATAAAGGGTTAATTGTCAAAATAGGACTAAAAGCTTCTCACTTTGCACAAATAGGACCAAAAAGTAAACTATGTTTTGATAGGACTAATTATGTGTGTTGGAAAAATAAACCCTTGTTGCTATTGAATTGTTTAGATTCATAAAAAAACAATAAAAATAATAAAAATTCGTAAAAAGTGCAAAAAATTAATAAAAATATTTAAATAATAATAATTAATTTTTTAAAAACAAATTAAAAAAATGAAAAACGCAAAAAAATATAACCGCCGCCTCTACTGCCCTGGAACCACCACCTCCAGTCACTAGTGGAAAAATATGTCGCATCTATTAGGACTGCCATATTTATGGCAGATTCAAAGAAAATTTTGGCATTCTCAAAGAGTAATATGCCATATTTTTGGCATTTTGAGAAAAAATAGCATTTTTTAGAAAATGGCATTTTTACACCGGTCGGAGGTGGTGGTGCAGGGAGGGCAATACAAGCGGTGGGAAAGGCATGTAATTTAAAAAATTAAAAATTTATTTTTTTTTAAAATACTAAAAAACGCTAAAAAAAAACACCTCTGCCGCCCCCAACGCAACCATCTCCGGTAACCGGGGGGGGGGGGGGGGGGGGGGGAACTCCACATGCATTAGGAATGCCATATTTATGGCAGATTCAATGAAAATTTTGGCGGCGTCAAAGTGTAATATGCCATTTTTTTGGAATTTTTAGAAAAAATAACATTTTTTTCACTAGTCGAAGGTGGTGGTGCAGGGAGCCAGTACAGGTGGTGGGAAAGGAATCCATTTTTTTAACCACTAAAAAATTAAATATTTATTTTATAAATATTATATAAATATTTTATTAATTTTTATTATTTTTTTACGATTTTTAAAATTTTCGGATTTATTATGAATTAAACATTTAATTATGACTTTTGACTACCTTTTAGTCATATTAAAAGGAGGGGTAAGAATGGAATAAAAAATAGGCATGTTTCCAATAGAAGTAATATGGTCCAATTTTGGAATAAAAACATAAGTCTTATTTTGAATTTTTGACATGATTTTAGTCCTATTTTTACTACTCCTTGGACTAAAAGGAGTACTAGAAATAAGGGGGGTGCTTTTATTATTCCTCAAGTGTGTTCCATTATGTATTCCAATCATTACTGAGTTAAAAGAGGGTGGTAAAGTTAGCATTTTGAAAGAAAATTGTACTCGAGCTATCTTTTTTTATAATTGTACTTAAATTAGCTAGGAGTATAATAACATGAGAAAATGCATGTTTTGAACATTTTATATTACGGAGTATATTTTTAAAAATATATTTATCAATTGTATCGGCTATTTTTAAATTTTATTATGCTACTATATATATATATATTAGTGCTACTCTTAAAATGAAACCTAACTCATCATCTCTATTATATTCCCCTCTAGAACCCTCAAGCGATATCTAATTCCGCAACATATACTCCAAACTTGTTCAATCTTCAGTTAGAACGTAACATTGGTTTAGGTATAATCTACTACGTATTAATTAATGAGATTTAGGTTGAGTCAAATACCTTATTTTCTTCAGTCTTGAAGGTGTAAAAGCACTCTTGAACTACATATATCTACCATATTGGCTTGTCATTAGCTCCACAAATCTCCTGGATAGAATGAATGTAATAAATTGTCCTGGTCCAGTCTTCTTAAGTGTCTTGATAAAGTATTGTAGTGCACTTGACCTATATGAAAACAATGAAGAGATGGTATAAACTAATTAGTAAACATAAAAAAATCAATAATAAAGTTAAAAATTCTATATAATCACTTGTTAAAATAGAACTCGTACACAATGATAAAAAAATATGGATACTATGTATAGTCTAACTATTGGAAATGTTGGAGATATTTTATTGTGAATCAAGTTGGTCATAGATTAGCTTTATATTTAATCCTTGTATTTAAATAGTGCATAAATTAGATAGAAATCAGGCCAAGTGTTAGGCCCATTTAAACAGGCCAAAAGCCTGTCTCGCCTAACCTAAACCTCGCCTATAAAAAGGGAGCCGAGGTTTAGGAAAAGGTTGAACGTCGTACTTATTATTCATAGCCTTACGCTTATATCATTCTGCTGTACGTTCCACGGTTTATCAAAGAAGGTTTTACGGTGATTCATTCTGTGTTCATCTTTACGTTTAATCTTCCTTGTTAGATCGATTATTCATTGCTGTTACAGAAACAGGGACTAACAATTGGTATCAGAGCCGATCGAGAACGATCAGAAGAACTCCTGCAGAATACTCTGTTTTCGTTAACGTAGTTCATTCTGTCGATTTTTTGCTCTGTAATTTTGTTTCTTGTTCAAAAGTTGTAAAAGTTACACCTTTGGAATCGCCTTTTCAAAGCGATCAAAGGGTATACTTCAGTTTGTGTTTTACGCAATTTTTTATTTCGAGATATCTCGAGCTAGGCATCTCGACATCCTATTTCTTCACAGGTTCTGCTACATTTTTCGAGCTGAAAACTTTACCAGAAGATCTCGATATTCAACTCTACAGGAAACTATCTTCAGATTTTGATTATCTGATTTTTACAGGTTGAAAGATTTCGACATTGAGGATTTCGACATCTTGGATTTCGAAATCTTGATTTCGAGAAAAGGTTTCGACATCTGGTCTCGACATTTGACTCATCAGATTAAGATTTCGAGAGTTTAACTTCTCGACATTTCAAATCTCGAGATCAGCATCTCGAAATTTGAAATCTCGAGATCCCAAATCTCGAGATCCTTAATCTCGAGCCCAAATCTCGATACCGGGCCTCCTTTATCGAAATCTGAGATTTCGATATTCAGATCTCGACATCTGATTTTTCGAGATTCTGCCTCTGAAAATCTTTTGATCAATTTTCTCGAACGGTCAGTTTAGTACAGCAATGGGTTCAGATTACAATGCACAAAGGAACAGCAGTACCCCTCCTAGCCTCAGGAAGGGAGAATATCAAATGTGGAGGAACAGATTTTTAAACTTCCTCGAGCACAAAGAGAACTCTTCTGCAATGCTCGAATCCTTACTTGAAGGACCAGCTGAACTTTTAATTTCAGTTGGTGGAGATCCAGAGAACAATCCTCCTATTTTTCCAGAAATAAGGAGAAAAGTGCCATCTGAATACACAGAAGCCGACAAGCTCAGACTTCGTGGTGATCTTATGGCCAAAACGTATCTCCTTCAAGCAATACCGAACGAGGTTTATGTTCTCATAGATAGCATGCAGACAGCTAAGGAGATGTGGGATGAAATAGAGAAGCTGCTACAAGGCACAAGCATCAGCCTCAAAACAAAGAAGACTACAATTCTCATCGCTTATGACTCCTTCAAAGCAGGACCAGGAGAACCATTGAATGAGACTTACAATAGACTTGTTCAACTGGTAAATGAACTCAGAAAGATCAAAGTATTCAGGTCCAATCTGGAACTAAATATTAGATTCTTATCCAGCCTGCATCCTGTTTGGGAAAAGACAGTGAAGGATGTCAGATCACGGATAGATCTGGACGAAATTGACCTCTGCACACTCTATGAACATCTGAAGCAATTCGTCAACGAGGTTGCATGCGCTGAGGATCATCACACCACAAACCCCTTAGCTCTTGTAATGGATGCTCAGCCTAGAAGGACAACTACTTCACTAAAGAAGAAAAAGAAGAAGGTGGTGGTTGAATCAGATGATGATGAGAGTGACGATGACAAATCTGATCTAGAGGCTGAGCTAGCAGACTTACAGAAGAAGATGGCAATGCTGGCCAAAAGATTTGCAAAGAAGAACACTTCCTCCAACAGACTGAGAACTTCCTCCTCAAACTACAAGCAGAAGAACCATGATCAAGGATCTTCTAGGAAGGCATCATCGGCAGAAGAAGCTCCTAAATGCTATAATTGCGGCAAGCCTGGACATGTGATCAAAGACTGCCGCCTCCCAAAGAAGAAAGATGCTAACTTCTACAAGCAGAAGATGCTGTGGAATAAGCAGAAAATGCTGATGGTGCAGAAAGAAGAAGAAACCTCTGCCATGATTGCTGAAAATGAGAACTGGGCAGAAGATTCTTCTGAGGAGGAGGAAGAGGAAGACAACTATGCTCTTATGGCACGAGTGGAGGGAGATGAAATAAAGGGTGATGCTGCGATCCCCGAAGGCAACTGCTCAACAAGCTCTGTAAGTACTTCACATACCTCTTTAGATAATCAACTGCAGTCCTTACTTGAAAAGGACAGTCTAATCAAAGAACTAAAGGAGAGACTAGACAATAATCATAGAGTTCTGAAACAGAATCTAGACCAAAAGTCTTCCTTAAGTATTCAACTTGAAATTGCAAAAGATCAAGTCAAAAAGGTGTCTTCAGATTTTGAAAGCTTTGAACTTAAGATAGCTGAATTAACTAAGAAATTTGAGGACAGTGAACGGGAAAAAAGCACAGCAAAGGCTGAATGCGATTTTTTGCATAACAAAAGAAGAACGCTTTTAAATAAAGTAAAAGAACTAGAAGATCTAGCTGCTAGAAGAGGTCAATCTGAACAAACTGTTTTTCTGCTTAACAACAAACAAAAGGATGACCGATTCTACAATGCTAAAACAGGTCTGGGCATAACAAACCCACGTAATCTTAAGAAAGTTAATTGCCTTCAATTCTATAACAAAGATTACATGGGACTAGGGTTTGGTGAGAAAATGTATTTTCGAAGTGATGAAGATTATGCTGAAGCAGAAGAAGAAAAGAGAAAGAAACCAAAACCTGCGATTTCTTGTGATTATCCCTCTGTAAATGAAAAACAACTTTCAGAAGAAAAACCTACTTCCTGCTTTAGTGAATGCCTTGACCCTTATGCCAAAGATATTCCTCACATAGGACACCCTGTTCGAAGAATTCTGAGATACCTCAAAGGCACTGTGAATCTAGGCCTTTGGTATCCCAAGCACTCAGGTTTTGACCTAGTCGGATATTCGGATGCTGACTTTGCTGGTTGCCGGATGGACCGCAAAAGTACATCGGGAGCTGTCCAATTCTTGGGCGATAAGTTAGTCTGCTGGTCTTCCAAGAAACAGAACTGTGTGTCGACATCTACGGCCGAGGCAGAATACGTCGTGGCTGCTAGCTGTTGTTCACAAATATTATGGATGAAGACCCAGCTAAAGGACTACGGTTACACACTCCGCCATATCCCGATCTACAGTGACTCTCAAAGCGCCATAGCCATCACCAGCAACCCGGTTCATCACTCCCGCACCAAACACATCGACCTGCGCTATCATTTCATCAAGGATCATGTGGAGAAAGGAGACATTGACATGTATTTTGTAAGCTCAGAGCTTCAACTGGCTGACTTGTTCACTAAGGCATTGGATGAAAAACGATTCCAGTTCCTAGTCTCCAAGTTGGGCATGTTGAACCTCGAGCCCGTTTAATTATGCCTCCACTGATCTAAAAAGTGTGTGTGTGTGGGGGACTTGTAAAAAGTGTGTGTGTGTGTGGGATTTGTAAATAGTGTGTGTGCGTTGCATGTGTTGAGGGGGAGAAAACCAGAAAAATAACAAAAAATAGTGTGTGTGCGTTGCATGTGTTGAGGGGGAGAAAACCAGAAAAATAACAAAAAATAGTGTGCGTGTGTTGCATGTGTTGAGTATGTGTGAAAAATCAAACATAACAAAAAAAAAATAGTGTGTGTGCGTCGCATCCTGTACAAAGTGTGTGCTGCATATGAGCGTTTTTTTTTTGGGGTATCCAAATCGAGAGGGAGAATTTTTTTGCGAGGGCCAAATCTTTCAAAAAGCCTTTTAAAAACCCTGATCTCTGTTTTCAGGCCAAACTACCACGTTTTTCGAAAAAGCCCAAAATCTTCACGTATAAAAGGCTCCCGAGAACCCTGAAGTTTCTTCATTCTCTCATTCTCGTCTCTACCTTCTCAGGGCTCTCGAGATTTTCATAATCTATCTCCCTCCTCTCTAATCCTTCTCCCGTTTCTCGTCTTCTCAACTAAGCTCATAATGGCAGGTACACAAAAGAGACATAACATTGACGACGCCATCTACCCACAAGATAGGTGGGTCAAGGTGCTGGACAACAACTTTCAGCTGGATCTGACTGTCTTCAAGTGTCAGGATCCAGTCATCCCCGGGATTCTGAAGCGCCACTATCTCTGGACCGCCTTCGACAAATCAAAGTCGGTGCCAGAAATCTACCTCCAACAAGTATGGGGACATATGCGCACCGAGTCAACAAAAGACCGCACTAAAATCCTCACAAAGCTCAACAACATGAGGATTGTCCTGACTCCAGCAACTCTACGCTCTACACTGGCGCTCCCCGAACATGACAGCTACGATCCTCTTCCTTCTATTCCGGATCTTCTCAAAGAGGTCGCAGCTCTGGGTTATGACTCTCTACTACCAAAACTGTCAAACTTCAATGGAGCATACCTTTATCGTCCCTGGAAGAGCCTATTCGGGCTAGTCAACAAATGCCTCTCTCCAAAGCATGCCGGACTGGACAAATGCAACAAGCAAATACTCTGCGTCTTCCACGGCATCGCATATAACAAGAGGTATGACATGGCTCAGCTCTTCTTCTCAGAGCTGATGGACCTGGTAAAAGCCAAAGAGAAAAACAGGTCAGGCACCATTCCATACGCCAGGTGGTTGGGGCTGATCATCCATGACTGCATGACCGCAAACACATCCATTCCCAGACGTACTGATGATCCACACTTCATAGCTCCAAAGCTTCAATACTTCAAAGCTGATAAGAAAGCAGCTCAGGGACTGCGGATTCCGGATGCTCTGCTCAACCTGGCAAATCAGTCAAATCCAATCATCGTCGCATACAAGGAAAACCTTGAGAGAACAGTCCCTATGGTTCAGAAAAACCCATCTGGACCTACCCAGGGGACTAAACCGAGAGTAAGTAAGGGTCCCAAGAGCGCCCCAAAGCCACAGAAGCCAGTGGCACGTCGGCCCGATGAAGGAGAGTCCGATGAATCTCTCGAGAGGACTCGGACAACTGAGGGCAAACCGACGAACGCTGAGGAATCTGCTGATGACTCGCTCAGCTCGGCCAACAAAGAGGCTGACGACGAGGCTTCCGATAGCGTGGCCAGAAGTGACAACGACAATGATGATAATGACGATGATGATGACGATGATGTTGACGATGTGGACCACACTTTCGCTCTCATCAAAAAGGGTAAGCTGCCTATTGAATCTCCTCCGAAGAAAATCACCGCTGAGGATGCAGCTCCCATTATTGCTACACGCCCCAAAGAGCTCGTCATCAAAACCACGGCGGCCAGTCACAAAATAGAAAGTGCTACTGGCATCATCAGGGAGCAGCGCATCAAAGCAAAAAATGATGCTCCACAGTCACTCAACTCCAAGAAGCGTCGCCTCGTCAAAAGACACCTTGTAGACGAGGACGAAATGCATATCTTCGCTGATTGTCAACCCTTCATTAATATAAGCCGAGCTGAATCTTTAAGTGCAGGAGCCGATATTTTCGGTTCCCGGGTAGAAGTCGCAGCATCTGGCTCAACTGCGCAAGCACAGCCTTCTCCCAGCCACTCGATAGCCTCCCAACAGGCTATTGTTTCAAAATAGCGGGACTCACCCACCTCTCTGGTTCCCTCCGAACCAGTCGAGCGAACTAGTGGCCAACAGCCCGAGGTCACCACCACTTCCTTGAGCACATCGAGTCTAGGTGTCACACTCCCTACATTTTCTAATTTTTCTAGGACACCTACACTATTCACCGCACATACAGGTGCACGCACCCTGGAAGCAACGACCAGAGTACCAACGATGACGGTCGGAAGCCCTGCTACGCTCACAATGACTCCATCATTGAATGCAGGCCACACATCAGCTCTCTTCACTGATGCTGTGACAACAGTTACAACCCCTGTAACTGAACACCTTACTACCGAAGACGTCACCGTTCTTATGCACCGTTTCTTGGATTCCACCATTAAGCCATGGGTGCAACAAGCATTTACCGCTTGGGCACAAGAATCCAAGACCACCCCGGCAGTGCATAGTGAACACAGCCAGCCTGAACCACACCCATCACCTTCTCACACCAAATCTCAAACCTCTCCAGTCATCTCCGCCACCTCCACCAAAGTCCATAGCCCTATCTCTTCTCGGGGAACCCATGATACAGAACAAGTATCATCCCCACACCCGACCACACCTCCCATCGAACTACTATCCCAACCCTTCGAAGTCCTAGCATCGATCTTGCTGGATCATCTCCTAAACATACCCCACACTGACCTCACTCCCTACCAGCAAGGCGTCCTTACTGCCCTTCTTGCTAATCCGGACACCAAGGGCACCTGCCGTGAAAGTCCCCGTGGTCGCAAACGTTCACATGAGGATCCCGATGATCCGGAACCTCATGAGGGGGAGAACAAGAGGCCACGGATACTCGAGCAAGGTGCCTCTACCACTCATAGCCCCCAAACCGAACAACCTGAGACTATCATCAACCAACCACCACCATCCCCTTGCCAAAACCAAGCCTATCTCTCTAGCGTGGTCGAGCTAGACAAAACATCCCGAGGCATATCTCCCAGAGATACTGTTCGAGGAGGGGATGGAAGTCCTGATGATGCTACCACTGGTACATCCTTCACATCAGGCCATCAGTTGGAACCTAGTTCTAAGCTGATGTCAACGGGCAATCCAAGTGAACCCGGCAGAGCTACCAAGGAACAATCACCGCCTCAAAAGCAGCAAAGAGTTCCATACATCCCCCCAGGCAAAGACATTCATGATGCACTGGAGGAGGCGGTGATATACGACAAATGGCCGAGAAAATGGACAGAATGGGATGATCTCCGGGTTGAAGCCGAGCAAGAGGACATGCAAAGAAACTGGTGGCTACGAGAGCTTATTAATAAATGCTCTGAAGATATCATTAGGCTCGAGGACGATGAACGCAAGGAAGGGGAGAACTACAAGGAATCCCAGAAAGCTCTTGAATCAGTCATAAGACAATCAGCGGGAAGACTTCCCAAGATAGAGAAACCCTGGGACAACGTTCGAATCAAAGCCCCCTTCCAAGAAGAAATCAGAGAGCATATCTGGCGTAGACCAGACAAAGTCAAGCCACTGAACGAACTGAAGCTAAGAGGCCTTACACACTTGAAAGGAAAATAGGCTGGAGGTCATCTGCATATGTTGCTGCAAAGGTCAACCGATACACAGAGAGAACTGATGGAACAAGATCTGAAGTCGAATATTCTCCCGATTCATCAAATTCTACAAGTGAAAGCTGAAGATTATCATGGAGTAACATTCTACACATTCAGACTTCAACGCACCGATGGGAGCGAATTCACTTGTCAAGAGAACGACTTCATCATGCTGAAACCGGATGACATCTACCAAATGCTCATGGCCTACAGATACCTTCCAGTCAGGCAAAACATAGTATACAGCGAAGGCCTAGCAGCTATCAAGAGATTCATGCTTAGACAGATCCGAGTACACTCCTCACATGACCTACAAATGGCTATTGAATGCAATCTGAAGAAGACAAATCTGACAAAGCCAAAACTGTATGGTCCAGAACTTGAAGATTTCCCAGCCTATCACATCTTCTTCAAACCGCCAGCAGTCACCTACCTGAACCACAAGAACGAAAAGCGTCTGATGGTAGTCAGTGAAATCGAGAAATACTGCGACGGAACACTGAAGATAATCAGAGAGCAGATTCTACAGATGAAGGCAAAGCTGGAAGAAAATCTTCAAAAGGCATCGTCTTATGTTCAAAAGGAACACTCTATTGTAGAGGCAATTTTAAAGGCCATTGACGATCGCCTCGAAAAGAGAAATATGCTAAGACAATATGAACATGCACTTGGATTAAGGAAGCACTACTTCAAATCACAGAAGCAATAAGAGAATGAAACTTGATCACAAAGGGGGAGATTGTTGGAGATATTTTATTGTGAATCAAGTTGGTCATAGATTAGCTTTATATTTAATCCTTGTATTTAAATAGTGCATAAATTAGATAGAAATCAGGCCAAGTGTTAGGCCCATTTAAACAGGCCAAAAGCCTGTCTCGCCTAACCTAAACCTCGCCTATAAAAAGGGAGCTGAGGTTTAGGAAAAGGTTGAACGTCGTACTTATTATTCATAGCCTTACGCTTATATCATTCTGCTGTACGTTCCACGGTTTATCAAAGAAGATTTTACGGTGATTCATTCTGTGTTCATCTTTACGTTTAATCTTCCTTGTTAGATCGATTATTCATTGCTGTTACAGAAACAGGGACTAACAGGAAATATCATTGTAACTAAAGGTTAAGTGGAATATCACAACAGTCATGCATTAAGTAATCATTGTTGTGAATATATACTTGCAATGATTGTGTATCATAGAAATAACTCGCGTTCCTGCCCATTTTTATTTTTGAAATTTTTTATATGTAAACAAAAATTCTACAGTTTTTGGTGCACACCCCCTAATTGTCTATATATATACACACGAACAGGTCGTTTAGAAAAAGGTACGGAGTAGTAATTATCTGTGTACACAGACGAGTCTACAAAAAGTGTATATCTTTTCATCTTTTTTCTACACCAGCAATAGTTGTTTAATTGTTTGTATCATATGTTTGTTATTATTGAAAAAAGATAAAAAAAAATTGTCGATGATAAAAATGTGAATTTAATGCGGAGTATTTGATAAATTTACCCATATTTCACTTGAGAAGTGTAGATAAATAGCTCCTTGCTTGATATCAGATTGAAAAATATGGTCTCCAGCTACTTGGAATCACAAAAATCAAGAAGCCTATGGATGAGACAATGGCCATATCGGTCTACTATTACCTCAAAAATCCCTCTAAGGATCCCATCAAGAACTTCTTGGCTGTCCATTGGAGTTCCATACTTAACCAGATTTTGAAGTTGCAAAGACCCTTCTTGTGTTTTTGCCATGAGGACAAACACATTCCTTGCACCATTCACCCTTGGAAAGCAATCATCATTCTCAGTATAGCATGAAAAATAATCCGCATACCCATTATTATCCAACAAGTTGCATGAACAAATACATGAGCCTCCAGCGAACCGAGTCCAACTTTTCTTTTCTAGAAAATAAAAAATAAAATACGTAAATAAATAATAAAATAAATGTATAGACCACAATTTTTTGGCAAATTAAAATAGTCAAGTACTGAAATACTATTAATTACTTGGCAAATTAAAATAGTCAAGTACTAAATAATAATATGGTCCTGTATAATTTTCCTCCATTCATCTAGTCCCTTTTCTAAAGACCTGATCATTGGACTAGAAAAGTTAAGATAGACTGATGTAAATTATGTTGTGGAGACAATATATTAATCGCACGTCGATCGCTATATATATAGACACATCAAATAAAGTTTAGTTTTGTTGTTTCCTAATGCTATTCGTATTTACTGTTTCCTAATCGTTGATTGCGTATGTTAGTTTGAGATAGTGTCATGAATTGGTAGTTTTTAAGCTTTGTAATATACTCCGTACTACTCCCTCCGTCCCCCTATAATTGTCCACTTTTTTCAATTTTGGATGTCCCTTTATTATTGTCCCATACCATATTTGGTAACATTTGTGTGACTCTAATTCATTCTTACTTTATTTCCACTTTATCAACTCATTATCAACCACATAATTTTACTTTTCTTAAAAACAACATCACTCCCTTCTGTACCAATATTAGGGGGATGGAGGAGTAATATATATGTATTATTTTAATTTCTTTTAGTGCCGCCTTTTTTTAGTGCCTATGTTATTTGGAAATCGATCATCACCATTTAGAAAAAAAATAAATTTTATTCACATAACTCTAAGAGAAACTTTTCAATTCACTATTTTATAACTTCTTGAATAGGAGCTAGATGTACTAATTCTAGGAAATAAAATGTCTTAAAATTGATCGGTCCAATCTGAGTCCGGTTTTTGCTAAACTAAAAACTTATCCATAAGATATCGAGTAATTAGAAACCAAAAATTGGCCCATTATATTCAACCCGAGTCTGGTTTTGATAGTCCGAATTTGGCTAGGGCCGGCTAAAACTCGAATGGGAAATGATCAGCTTGTCCTTTTATTTTTTTAAACCTATTTTCAAATATAATTACTCACAATTTAATTCTTAATTTTCCGGCAACGGCGCCAAAAACGGATGTGAGTTTTCTCGCACTTAAATTGACAGTAGAATAGTGGTGAAAGTACGAGTATCGTCTCCACAGGGACGAACAAAAGGGAATTAAGAATTAATCAAATTCAGCGATAAAAAGAAATAAAATAAATTGTGCGAGATTGGTTGGTTTGGAAAATTAACTAATGCGAATGAAAGATTAAAATAAAAGATTGGTTTCTCTCTAAATAACGACGAAGGGAACAAGGATTGATTCCGGGGTAACCAGATTTCTAGCAGATTGGGATTAATTACATGAAATTAATTTAATTGAGCCTAGCTAATCATTACTAAGTTCTTACCGCTCTCGCGGCGTAGAGTACAATAATTTAGGGAACCAGACTGATCTCTCATGCGACAGGATCCTAAATTATTGCCAAGACGAGCGAGCTTACGGTCCCTTATTCGCTACTAATCTCTTAGCGAACGATTAAGTGTGTATGAATGTGTCCTAGAGTAAATTAGATATCTCTTAATTTATTCTACATGCAATTATAATCCTAGTGGCCATTCTAGGTTACAAGAGATATCAATTAAATCATTCAAACACAAATTAAATCAAGATTCGTGCAATTAATCCATCATGAGTTTTAGCCATACATCATGATTCACCCCTTCATCAATCCCAAATCCCTAATTAAAACGTACTCACAACTCATAATTGAAGAATCAATAGAATTGGGAAAAATAGAATTAATTGTCATTAATTAAAACGTAGGAACTTACAAATAATCCAAGGGAATTAAAGAACAAGATGGAAAAGTAGAAAAAATTTCGTCTCTATGCCTCTCTCTCTAAGATCCCCCTCAAAACAGGAGTTTACAGGCTGTTTAAATAGGAAAAAAGGGGTAAAATTCAAGCTGGAATAGGAGATATGGGGTCAGGCACGGCGCTAGGCACGACCGTGCCTGCGGAGCAAAAACGCGCGTCCCGGGTAAGGCACGGCGTGCCCTCCCGGATAGGCACGGCATGCGTGACTGGCAGTAGCTGCAGCGTTGTTTCCTCTCCGAATTTTACATTGTTTCCTTCATGAAAGTTGTAGATAATGAAGTCTTCTATCCACGACAATTTGCAAAACTGGGTGTGGATCATTGCATCAAAAGATATGAATAAAATGGTGGAAGGTCGCATTCTGAAATCGCAACAACGATTATCTGACTTCTCGTCTGTTTCCACCTTTCTCCTCTCGGATTCTCGCAATGGTGTATTCATATGATTGGTAGAAATTGAAGTTGGCTTTCACATGGAACTTGTATCGTGTCCTTTGGGTTTTTATACAAAAGGATATGATTGAATGATTGACAGAAGGTCATCCTGAACGCCGTTTTCAAGCTATATTCCTCTTCATTTGATCCCGTAGCCACTCCTAGAGCTCTCTTGTCGTCAAAACTTCACCGTGAACCTCCCGGTGACCTCCAAAGCTCTCAATTCTCTATCGAATGCATCTTCAATTCATCCCGATTGCTTCTCAAGTGTCAGTGCCAGAATCTAATTCCTGATTTTGACTCCAAATAACACAAAACTCGAACCAACGCCCGGTAAACATAATTTGAGCTAAAATTGAGACTTGTGACACTTAAAAGTTAGGAAAAACATCAAAAGCCGATCCCAACACGCATCAAATGCGTGTTGTAATACGGACTTATCAATCATCAATACCTTTCACTTTATTCCCGTTGAACAAGGTATCAAAGTATGACCTCCACCTCTCTTTTATTTCTTCGTCCTCCATCAGTACCCTTTGATCGACATCCTTCACACACTTAACTTTTCTGATATCTAAAGTCATACGGTCATGAAGGCGAGCAAGTCTGTAGATATCTTTTTCTCCTTCCTTAGAGTCTAACTTTACATACAATTCCTTGTTCACTTTTCCTCTGACTTCCTTCACAGCTTTCTTTGCTCTTCTTCTAGCCTCCTTATACTTCTCTACGTTCTCGTCACTATCAATAGACCACAATGCTACTGGGATGTAGTATTTGTTGGAAGTAGTTAGTTGGGGGGTGGTTTTGAGGAGGATCGGGGATATCAGGTTGGACATTTTCTTGTTGCTCGGCTTGTTCTTGTTGCTCAGGTTGGTCTTGGAGGTGTAGTGGAATTGCATTTGGGAGTAGGTAGTGACGAATCAAGTTGTGGGCATAGTTGTACAAAAATGTAGGAAGCTCGGGTGAAGGAATGGTGAAATACTTTAGTGGTCTGGGGTGAATATGCCATTTGTAGAAGACGTTTCCATCTTCATCGTAGTGAGAGTGGGAGAGGCATTGTGCATGTCCAAGAAAACCAATGTTCATTAAACAGTATTCGGGTATAGATGAGTTGTCCATATACCTGAATTTTGTGGCTAAGTGCATTATCACACCACCAATCACAATTTTGCCTTTGGCTTTGCACTCTTTGACTAGGTGTGCCCACATCAAGTTGCAAATGTCAAAATACTCAGCATGATAGTTAAGGCATTTGTGAGGATACAAACATCTCCCATCCTCACGTGGTGGTTATTTGGACATCCAAACAAACAATTTGTAAGGAATTTTAAAAAGATTCGGAAAATCGGATGTTGAACGTGACTAATGGTAAGTTTTCCCGAATCAACACTCGTTTCTCCAGTCAATTTCATCCACAAATCATGGCCATAAATGGTATTCTCGGAGATTTTTGCGTTCAAGGGTTGGGGTAAACCAAAGTGTGCTGCAAATTCACGTTTAGTGATGGTATGTTTTTTGTTAAACATCCTAAACGTGACTTTGCTCTCCGTAGAATCTTCTTCATTTTCAAAAAACCTAGCGGAGCTCGCAAATTCCAAAATTATGCGCTCATTCGAGTTGTATTGTAGACAAAAAATGAGGCTCATATTCAACTTGTTGAACAACTCTTGCATTATCACAAATAAATTCAAAGCACGGAGAGTATCATGGCACATAAAGCGGGAGGGGTGAACTTGCCTTTTCATTTGGGTGATGAATTTCTCCCGGTGCGTGGAATTGGTGAAAATGACGTCCTCAAAGCCTGGAATCGGAGCCATTAATGAAGAACTTTCCCCTTTTTGCCTTTTTGAAGCCATTTGGAACTTGATTTTTGGTTTAACCAACAAAATTAATCCCTCTTAAGTCTATTAACCACGACCGTGCATTAATAAACCGAAGTTACTTACTTGTAAAACCATCAATGATTAACCATCGGTTCATTGATCGTTTCTAGTAATAATTAATGTCGAAGTGTTAACTAATCGTCACTTAGCCACACCCCAACATTAATATAAAATGAGATTAAGGGAAGAATTAATATTCGAGAAGAGAAGTTAAGAAAATAACTCACAACTTTAATAATCAACAAGCTTCAAGAGCAAAACCAAGAAATGGAGGTTTAGCTCCTCATTTGGAGACTAAACATGCTAGAATAATATAAAGAAATGCTATTCTAAACTGAGCTTAAGAGTATGGAAGAAGGGATTATTTTTGTGAAAGAAAAAGAGGTGTATTTATAGGGAAATGAAGGTGGCAGGGTCATGTACCCGACCTGGTATTTGGGGTACCCGATCGGGTATTTAGCAGCTTCCGAGAAGTTGAAAAAAATCAACTCATACCCGATCGGGTGTGTCGGTCTACCTGATCGGGTATGAGACCAAATCTTCAAATATATTCATCCCACGATCAACTGTTTCCCGGATTTGATTTTGACATGCAGATCGGGTCAATACCCGATCGGGTATTGCATATACCCGACCGGGTATATGAACTATTTTTCAAACCCTGTTTTGATTTTGTTCCTTTGCACATCCTTTGGTCTTTGGGATCCAGTTTTTGATCCTTTGAGTGCATTCAACCTGTCCTGTGCTCAGAATAATTCTAATCTAAACAATTTACACAAATTCAAATAAACTAAAACATTACACCAAAAGTGTGTAATTTCCAAACTAACGAATCACAAAACTAATTAAAAGTGTACACATACAAACGGAAATTACACACATATCACATACACCTAAGGCCGGAGGATTGGATCTCCGACATCATCACCTTCATCACCACAGGGCAACTGCTCGAGGATGGGGCCCGCGCAAAACTAGCAAAACTGAGGACTCCCAGCTATACAATCAAAAATGGAAGGCTCTACAAAATATCCTACAATGGCACCTTACTCCGGTGCCTCCATCAAGATGAGGCCGAAGTCGCGATGGAGGATGTGCACAGTGGCACTTGCTCGACTCACCAGGGACCCTTCTCCATGTCCCGAAGGCTCATAGTTTAGAGCTACTTCTGGCCCACAATGGCCCGGGATTGTGCAAACCTCGCCCGGAGGTGCACTGCATGCCAACACTTTCAGAAGGCTCCCGGAAGACCAGCGGTCAACTATGCCCCCATCAGCACGGCTATACCCTTCTCCTGATGGGGTATTGATATAGTGGGCCCTCTGTCGAGGGGTACTTCCAACAACAGATACATCATCGTGGTCATTGACTAGTTCACCAAGTGAGTGAAAGCTGAGCCTCTCGCCAGCATCACCGAGGCCAGGTGCCACCCTTTTGTCCTCAAGAACATTCTCACACGGTTTGGCGTCCCCCAACAAATCATCTCCGACAATGGAATTCAGTTTGAGGCAGCCCCCTTCTGTGCCCTCCTAGAGGCATGGGGCATCAAACACACATTCTCTTCAGTGGCCTACCCCCAGGGCAACGGTCAAGTGGAGAACGCCAACCGAACTTTGCTTGAGGGGCTAAAAAAGAAACTTGAGGCCGAAGGGGGAGGCTGGGTAGAAGAACTTCACAACAGCCTATGGGCCTACCGCACCACCCCTAGGCGAGCAACATGCGAAATACCCTTCTCCCTATGCTATGGATTCGATGCCAAGGCTCCTACTGAGGTAACTCTCCCCACCCAAAGGGTGGATCAATACGAACCTGAGGTCAACGATGCCAACATGGCCCTCAACCTTCATCTCATCCTGGAACGCCGAGAACAAACCTTCCTAAGGGCGGAAAACTACCGACGACAGGTCAAAGGCTACATCGACGCCAAGGTCCGCTCTCAAGAGTTTCAAGTGGGGGACTACGTCCTCCGAAGGAGGGAGGCCGGTCAATCCACCGAGGGCGGAAAGATGGCACCCAAATTTCAAGGACCATACATCGTGGCGGTCATCATCAAACCTGGAACGTACAAGCTAAAGCGCCCCAATGGGACTGAAGTCCCCAGGCATTGGAACATACACCACTTAGTTAAATTCTATCAGTAACATATGAGCGGCCAAAGTACATAAACAAAATATAAACTTTAACTATTTGCAGACCATGTTCACTTGTTCCAACATACACAGACAAAGTTTCATACAATACAGACAACTTTGACTATTTCACTGACAAACACGTTCACTTGTTCCAACATACACATACAAACTTTCATACACTACACAAACAAACTACCCTGGAATGAAAATACCACAGTAAAGAAACAAAATATAAACTTTAACTATTTGGAGAACATGTTCATATGTTCCAACATAAACAGACAAAGTTTCATACAATACAGACAACTTTGACTATTTCAGAGACAAAAATGTTCACCTGTGTGCATAAATTTATTTTGACGTAATTACGAACTACATAAACGAAATACAAACAAGATGAAGTCCTACCTAGTTCATACACAACGTCCATGGAAGCTTCCAACGTCGATCCGTTACCTTCTTCAGTTTGGGCCTTCTTTCCATCATCTTCTTCAGTTTTGTGAGCTCCGGAGGTCTGTCCGCCAACCCCTACAGCTCCAGAGGATTATCCGTCATCTTCTCCAGCTACTATCGGCATTCCTTCAGATTGGTGAGCTACGTCATCTCCGTCTCCAACAGTTGCATCCCAGAAAGCCCAAAAATCGTCATCGTTAACATCTCCCATGGTGTCTTCCAACGAGCGACGATTTGGGAGGGAGATTCACCGTCATCCTTGGCCAGTGGGTGCGTTGATTTTTTTTTGACAGAGAAGACCTCCTGCGGAGAAGAAACTGGTGCAGGAGTTTGATTTTGGGAGGGAGATGAGAAGGAGAGTGGCGCATGTGGGATTGGAATGGGAAATGAGGTATTTTGTTTTACTTTGGACCTTATATATGGTGTACTAATGAGTAATGAGTATGAGAAGGTGTACAAATAGCATTTTTTATCCTTTTTTAGGTCAAAAAGTCTATTGTTACACACTTTCTATACACACATACGCACTATAAATACCCCCAAAAATAATTTACCCCCCTTTCCCCTCAACCAATTTCAAAACACTTCAAAAAAACACCCGCTCCAAATTTTCCCCGCATCCCCACCTTCTCCGTTGCTTCCCCTCTCCCTTGCTCTGTTTCTTCCGATTAATCCCCCGATGAAGACCAGCCTTCTCCCCTGTAACCCCCCCGACGTTCGAAACCCTCGACCCCGCTAACCCCGTCAACCCCAGTCGAAGACCAGCCTCCTTCTCCCCTGTAACCCCCCGTCGAAGGAAACCCTCCACCCCGCTAACCCCGTCAACCACAGTCTAAGACTGTTGTCGCTGCGCATTCGAAGCTGCGAACCCTCCTCCCGGTCTCCGTCGAAAATGGTGTAAACCCCGCTATCAACCATGGCCGAAAGGTATGTATCCTTTATTTATCTGTGAAGACTTATATGAAGATAGATTTGTCTAAGTGCTTGTCTGTGTGAGCGTATATGTAATTGGCCCTGCCTCTATTTGTCTGTGAAGACTTATATGATTGTCTGTATTACTCTTTGATATGTTTGTGTGACTAATATGATGTCTGTACTGCTACACAATGCTATAAGACAAAAGCAGGTGCAAATAAAAGATATGTCTATGTGCGTGATTGTTTGTCTGTATGTAACTGAAAGCTTGTCTGTGTAATTTGACATATGTCTGTGTACTTATGGTTTATTTTCTTACAATGATAGGGCACTTCAACTCCAGATTCCTTTGAGCAAGCATTTCCCTGCACAGTATTCTGTGTGCTCGGATGTGAAATGTGCTTCTAAGTACATTCATGCGATACTATCTAAGAAACAATTGGAAATTTTCCGGCAGACACCATGGGGTCACTTTATTGATATTCCTGATATCCAGTTTTGTGGCCAAATAGTCCACATGTTGTTGTTACGGCTGGTGAAGCAGCAACCCGATGATGAGCTTTGGTTCAATGTTGAGGGTAAACTTATACAGTTAACGTACAACGACTTCTGCCGCATAACCGGATTACCTGTGGCAGCCCCGAGGCCTGTTGTGGCTGAAGATAGTGACAACGATGATGAACAAGCCGAAGAAGAGGAAGAACTAGGAGAGATTGCTAATACATACTTTCATGGATCACTAGATATCACTTTCCAGATGATGAAGGAGAAGGTTCAATGGTTAGGTGGAAATAAAAAAAGGAATGGTATGCTAGGGGTGAAGCTTGCATCCCTCTTCGTAGTTGAGAACGTGTTGATGGGAAGAGACAGAACAACGAGGATCAACCGGAGGTCGATTCAGCTTGCGAACGACTTTGAGGAGTTCAAGAAGGAACCGTGGTCAAGAGATGCTTACCACTTGCTTGTCACACATCTGAAGGGTCTTCTTGATGGGCAGCCAACGAAGTTCTTGGACAGTAAGGCTAACAACTTTGAATATAAAAACGCCAAGTTTTCGGTTTACGGGTTGCCATTGGTCCTACAGGTATGATCCCAGACACTTACTGTCCTTCCCATACAGCTTTTTAAATGCTCACAGTCACTTTATGTCCTTCCCAGACAGCTTTTTAAATGCTCACAAACACTTTTTGTCACTTAGGTGTGGGCTTATGAAAAAATTCCTAAATTTGGGGAACATTTTGGCACCCGTGTTGGTAATCATGAAGTCCCAATACTAAATTGGTCATGTC
Source organism: Cuscuta europaea (assembly GCA_945859875.1). Classification (NCBI taxonomy): domain Eukaryota; kingdom Viridiplantae; phylum Streptophyta; class Magnoliopsida; order Solanales; family Convolvulaceae; genus Cuscuta; species Cuscuta europaea. Next base: position 8,998,625 of record CAMAPE010000006.1, read on the forward strand.
ATGGGAAATTCCGGTCATCTAAGATACGAGAAATTGTCTTTGTTGATGTAAGTCTTCTTACTTTGTCAATTATAACTGTCCCCTAATATATATATTTATAATACGAAATCATGTTCATGTTTTCATAGGAGTTGCGTACACCCCCTTCTTCCGATGCTGAAGATGAAGACAATATTGAAGTTGAAATAAGGGAAAGAGTTCAAGCAATGTGTTCGGACATTGATGAGATCAAAAGCAGTCTTCAAAGACTGGACAAAAAAGTGGAAGAGGAGCTTGGTGAACTGAAACACTTGCTGGTTCAGGTTATTGATACAGTCAACAAGGCTTTAAAGGAAAAGGTATAGACATCATTTGTCTGTGTAGTATTTTGTTGTGTCTGTATTTACTGCATATATGTCTGTACACAAATACAATTTGTCTGTGCATAGAAATGTAATGTCTGTATGAATTGTATTATTTTCAGATCCGGTGTTTGCGGAGTTATGGTAGCAACGTTTGCGGAGGCACTGTTGCAGAAGTTGCCCTTGATGCCAGAGTGTGCGTATGAGAACATGGCAGCGAAAAGATGTGAATATGCATTGAGGCTCTGGAGTTTGAGGAAGCGATCAAAGTAGACTTGTTTTAATGGATGTGAATATTTAGTGTACGATGGTTGTGGATGTATAATCTTTGATGTAACCTTACTATTTAGTTTTGGCCTGTATGGGTTTGGTTGTGAAATGTAGGAGGTTGTACAATATTACAATACCAATGTTGTACAATGTCCTAGAATGTACTCCCAAATATTACTAATGTTGTACATTGGTATGCTTTTTTGTTCTGTGTTAAACACTAATTGTCATTGATGTTCATATAAACATAGAAATCTTTTTTGTCTGTGATTTATATTCACTTTGTTTGTGCTATGTACACTATAATATCTGTAACAAACACATTGTGTGTCTGTGAAGAACACACACTTTGTCTTTGATGTGTGTTACTTTTGTCTGTGAAGAAAAACACTCTGCTATACTTAGAATAAAAGACTTTTTGACAAAAATAGACATTATAAAAATTAAAAGTACACTATAATATCTCTGACAAACATATTGTGTGTCTGTGAAGAACAAACACTATGTCTGTGATGTGTGGCGTATTTGTGCAATGTGTCTGTGAAGAACAAGCACTTTGTCTGTGCTTTAATACATCAAACTAAGATTTAAATCTAAACCACTACAATTCATCATGTCATTAAGTCCACCTTGTCCATTGCCATCCTGAGAGGTCGGTTGTGGGGTACTTGCATTGTCGGTCCTAGCACTTGATTTCTTCTTCCCCTTCTCCAATGGTCCTTTTTGGCGGTATTTCCTCGGTGCACCCTTACGCTTTGCACACTTCGGATCTCCAATGATTTTTGGAACGTCACCTTGCACACTAGTGCTCGCTTGTGGGATAGATGTAAGGTTGCCACATATGGAAGAAGGATGAACTTGGGGAGGAGTATATGTGGACAATTGAGACTCCAACCAAAGAAGAACACTTTGGTACTTCTCATCATCATCCGCAATCATTTTTGCAAGAGATTCAAATGTCTTGCACAACTTATGAAAGCGTTCTTGTTCCACCGTTGTGATCCACCCATCGTAATTGATTTTCACCTTCGTGTACGCTCTTTTAACATCTTTCCTCCATCTTTTCAATAGGTAGACCTCGGGAAAGAGCTCCAATCCAAGGCGAAGTAAGACCACAATCAAGTGTCTACAAACCGTACCCCTAAATTCGAACAAGTGACAACTACATATTCCAAAAGTAATCAATGGGTCATATTCTACTACAAAGTTAATGGTCTTTCGAAACCCATTAATCTTTCGGACCTCCTTTACATTAAATTTTGTATCACCTTCGCTTTGTAGGAGATCACAATATAATGTACCTACAGGTTCATCTTGAAACTCCTTAAACTTCGCTAGGGTGTAAATTTCTTGGACTTGTTCTTCCATTTCAAATGATGTAACACAAGGAATCGTTTTTGCAAACGAACTTGTATCAGCGTGAAATTCTTTTTCTTCCTTACTTCGCAGTGCACGTCCGTATTGTTCAACGAATTGTTTAAGAGTAGTTTTCGAATTCACAAAGTCATCGAAAAAAGCATTGATACTTTCACTTCGTTGAGTGGTAGACATACCCGCCCAGAAGCTTGGCTTTAAGAAACATGGTACCCACCGGTGTCGTTCATTGTACATCACTGCAAGCCATTCATGGTCTTTAAGGGAATACCTGAAATAACATTAAATAATATACATCAATTACATATACTATGTACACCACAGACACTATTGTGTCTGTGCTGTACATTTGTTATGTCTGTGACATACAAATTTCTTTCATACACAGACAATACCTCTCTGGAATGGGCACGCAATCTTAGCACATATACAATGTGTTTTGTGCCCGCAAACATTAATGTGTCTGTGTGGTACATTGCAAATGTAAGTGCAGTAAAATAAGTCGTATGTGCCATGATCATACAAATAAGCTCTAGTTCCACAAACATTATAATGTCTGTGTAGTACACATACATTGTCTGTGATGTGAATATAAACTTAGTTCACAGACAAATTGCTTATGTAATGCGTCAATTTTTTTAGGAAATAAAGGGTACCTTTGTATCATGTCCTTCCACCTTTGCTCAAATTCTGGAACATATTGAGAGTCATAAATCGATTCGTGAATAGCATCCAAGATTTCTTTATTTTTCTGTAATTCCTCCCATTTTTTCCGGTACCTTTTTCATAATATGCCATAAACACCATCTATGTCTTGTATTTGGGAAAACAATTTGGATGGCGTTTTGCATTGCACGGTCCTGGTCCGTAATAATGCCCATTGGAGCACGTCCTTCCATACACTCTAGCCATGCTTTAAAGAACCATATGAATGTTTGCGTATCTTCATTAGAGATTAATCCGCATCCAAGCAAAATTGATTGACCGTGATGATTAACTCCCACAAAAGGTACAAAAGGCATGTCATACCGATTTGTGAGGTAGGTCGTGTCAAAAGTGATGACATCTCCAAACTCTTTGTACGCATATCTACATCGGTTGTCGGCCCAAAACACATTACGCAATCGAGATTCGTCATCTAAGTCAAGGACAAAGAAAAATCCGGGGCATTGAGCTTGCATTTTAGCAAAGAACTCTTGAATTGCCATGGCATCACCACTCGCTAACCTAAGTTGTCTTACCTTTTGAATGTAGTTCCTACAATCTTTTTCAATAAAAGGAAGTTGGTCATATCCACCGGCTTCAACAACGGCTGCATTGAAGGTCTTATGAAGTCGTATTCCGGCGACATCGTTGATTGCAATTTGCCTCATTGCTTGGGGAGTCAAAGTCCTATGGCACCGGAATAGGCGAGCCTTTGTTGGGCTCATGGGATGGGTATGATCAAGGCAGATTTTTTATATTTCCCAACATCCCTCATAATTTGTGTGTGCTCGTATTCTTGCTCCGCACCCCATTTGCATTGAAGGTTGAGGCTTCAATTGATTTTTTGACCTACTAGATCTACTACCGACATGAGAACACTCTAGTAACACTCCAACTATATCCATCCCATTTTTGTGTTTGGTGGTACTCCTAGTTCTTACGGGAAACCCTAAACGCTTCCCGTATGTTTTGTAAAAATCATACACCGCTTCTTTGCTATCAAATTCCATACCAACCTCTGGAGCTTTTATAGAACCAACGCCACTCTCATTTTGCTGAATTTCTCCATCTGACCAACATGCACAGACATAAGTATATTTAAGCACATAGGCAGTGGTCTATTTACGCACAGACAGAAGTATATATACACAGAGACACAATTATATTTACACACAGACATTTCAAACAGAAGTACATGTACTCACAGACATAAGTAAATTTAAAACACTATTTACACAGACAAAAGTCAATACACTTCACAGTTGTATAATAACACTCAGACAACTGAAACATACACACAGACATATTATACGATTCACATAAACACTACACAAATACAGTCAATTGTCTGTGAAGAACAAACACATATATATTTACTTTAAAGCAAATGAAATCAAAACAAACACATACCAAACTCAGGGACGTCGTGTCACGCCCCGGACCTACCCGGACACGTCAATAACCCGCCGTACAGTACGAATAGTCAACCGTAGTCCAACTCATCCATACTATACAAGGCGTCTTGAATACCATTCACACATAGTACATCCATAAACAAGCATAATGTAAATCATTCATTTAAAACAGCGGAAGCATAAATACAATTGTTCAAGCCACACTTGGCATAACTCGGCATACAAGCCCCCAAAGTAATTATTCAAAAATAATATCCATGAGCATTAACGTAATTGTTTTAAAACAGAACGGAAGAAGCACGAACCACGTCTTCTCCCCTTGATCCTCCCGAAGCCCCGGGCGATGGTAGCAACCTTCAAGTCCTACCTGAAACTGTGAGGTGGCCTCCCCCGTGAAGGGGAGGTCAGTACATGGAAATATTTGACAAGTACAATAGCAACTATACAAAGTATAATCAACGTTTTAATTTTCGAGACCCTCAACCTAGGGTACTATTATATTATAGGCCATAACCCTCGGTTACCCCTTTTTCCTTTAATTGTACTAACTTATATAAAGTCAAGTAGTCGGCCCGTAGGCCCATATTCATTTAGAATTCATCGTTTCCATTCCCCCGTGACCGCAAGTCACGATAACCTCGTGGGGTCCCATCGAGCCCCAATTGTATAGCATGGGCTCTGCCCAACTACATTTCTATACAATCCTATACTCAATATATCGTATCAAAATTTGTATGGCAAGGGATCGGCCCAACTATGTTTCCATACCAACCATAACTTCGTGGCAAGGGCTCGACCCAACTACGTTTCCACGGAGGTCACATATACATGGCAAGGGCTCGGCCCAACAACGTTTCCATGCTAATCATATTACATGGCATGGGCTCGGCCCAACTACATTTCCATGTCATCCTAGAGTCCAACTCTAATTATTTTCATAATTACATTCTCAAGCAAATCCTATGCCTAGAATCAATTCCCTTGGGTAGCCTTAGGCCTACCCCTATCGCACCTTAGTGTTCATATAATTCAACCTTAAAGTATCTCTTAAGACTACTTAAGACATACTCATTTACAATCCTATCTCTTAGGATTAATTCCATCATCTATTTATATTAATCTCCCGACTAGTATTCCAACACTAGTCGGATAATCTTAGAACCGCCAAGTTCTTAAGTCATAGCCAATTAATTCATCTCGATTGATTTTCCAATCCAAATATAATTTAATCCAAATATCAAAATTATCACTTTTAACCATTCATGAATTTCATACATGAAGTAAAAGTATATTTTACCACAATGTCATCATAGTAATTTCATTAACATGCCGTTCCATTCATTTCACATAATCATACACAATTATTCTAAATTTGTATATCATGCTTCACTCACTCATATCAATATTATTTTCATTTAGGCATTATTAATCGTTAATAATCCATGAAAATCCCATCTAATTACTTTAGGCAATCTTATGAAATTAACCCACTAATTATAAGCAATATAGTTAGCCATCCTCACCTTATGAAGTGCTGAGATAGTTGCCTTTGCTAAGCCCCTCGATCAATCCCCGTTCTAGGCCGATTGAAGGTGTAGAACTGAACTGCTGGGCAAAAGCCGGGCGGCTTTCACGAAAGCCGGGCGGCTTTCGTGTTCTGCAGAAACGAGCAGCTCCCTTAAAGTGGCGGTTTCCGGCGATTTCGACTCCTATCGATTCACCAACTCTCCTAAGTTAAATATCACCACTTTATATCAATATTCTACACTTTTAAACGTGTAGAACATCATGTTTAATCCATCATATGATTTCTCACAAATCATACACCAAAAACTAGTTAAAAGAACTATTTGAATTCTTACCTTTTTTTCAACTTAGTTTCTCTTGGGTTTCCTTCCTCCTAGCTTCCTCCAACTGTTGCTGAGGTTTGTAGAAGTCAACTCCAGAGCTTCCTCTCTCTCTTGAGGTAGGCTTGTGCGGGTGAAATGGAATGGGGGGATATCTTCTCCTCAATCAATTTGAGAGATAATTGAGGGAGTAAGACAAGGGAGTTAATGGGTGGGTGTAGGCTTTGTCTCCATGAGGCTTCCTCATGCACGCCCCTCCCCCTTAATTTGTCAATCTGGGCACCTAAAAACGTGGGGTGCCCCCCCCCCTTATGTGGGAGGTCATCCCATTATGTCCCGGTATGTACAATCGACCCTGAAAGTTGTATTTTTCGGACTATTTTAGTCATATTTATTTTATCGGGCCAAATAAGATACATCACGTGTTCCTAATACTTATGGGCCTTTAGAATAGATGCCCATTCCCCAACATTAATTTAGGAGTCCCCGAAACTCATTTCGGGCTGTTATCCGCTAAATTACCAATACCGGTAATTGGGCCCCGTTTGACCAACCGGTCAACTCCATGCCTTTCTTATGGCCCAAATAAAATATCCACCACCATATACATATTATCTAGACCAAGATGAATATAATATGTGGTTCGGGAATTATCGGGCGGTCCCCGTTCCCGCTGTGGGCCCCACATGCAATTTACTATTCACGTAAAAGAAATAATAAAAATTTACAATTATGCAAATTCATAAATCATCCTTCAAGGTTTATTACATAATTTACTAAAAGTAAATATGCTCGGGGTCGGTTTTACAAGTTCACCCCCCCTTAACGGGAATTTCGTCCCCGAAATTCACAATGTTCATTCAAACAAAAACGCGTATTGCTCTTTCATCAAAGCTTCCGTTTCCCAAGTTTCCTCCTCAACTCGGTCACTTTTCCAAAGGATTTTAACCATTGGGACTTTCTTGCTCCTCAATTTCTTGACTTGCCTGTCAAGTATCTTCACCGGTTGCACGGCATAATTCAAGTCTTCCCGTATTTCCACGGGTGGTTTTTCTAATACATGAGATGGATCCGGCATATACTTCTTGAGCATGGACACGTGGAATACGTTATGTATCTTCTCCAATTCTGGAGTCAACTGTAATCGGTATGCTACGGCCCCAATCCTCTCAAGAACCACGAATGGCCCTATGTATCGTGGGTTAAGTTTCCATCGGCTCTGAAATCGGATGATTCCCTTCCAAGGTGAAACTTTCAAAAATACTTCATCTCCCACCTTAAACTCCAAGGCTCTTCGGCGCTTATCGGCATAGCTTTTCTGTCTATCCTGGGCCGCCTTAAGTCTCTCACGAATCATCTTCACCTTAGACTTGGTGATCTCCACTAATTCCGTGCTCTTGAGTTTGACCATGCCAACCTCATCCCAACACAATGGTGTACGACATCTCCTCCCATACAATGCCTCGTATGGAGGCATGCCTATACTCGCCTGATAACTGTTGTTATAGGCAAACTCCACAAGTGACAAATGGTTGTCCCAACTCCCTTGGAACTCCAATGCACAGGCTCTCAGCATATCCTCTAATATCTGTATAACCCGCTCAGATTGCCCATCCGTTTGTGGATGAAAAGCTGTACTGAATTTCAATTTTGTCCCAATAGATTCTTGGAACTTCGGCCAAAATCGTGATGTGAATCGCGGATCTCTATCAGATACAATGGTTATAGGAACCCCATGTAGCCTTACGATCTCGTCCACATACAACTTGGCTAACCTCTCCAGTGCATAGGTAGTGTTGATAGGTAGAAAGTGTGCACTCTTTGTGACCCTATCGACCACAACCCATACGGCATCATAGTTCTTAACCGTTCGTGGCAGCCCCACCACGAAATCCATAGTCACGTGCTCCCACTTCCATTCAGGAATGGAAAGTGGCTGTAGTAACCCAGCCGGATGCTGATGTTCTGCCTTAACTTGCTGACAAGTAAGACACCTACTGATGTACTCGGCTATTTCCCTCTTCATACCCGACCACCAGTAACTTTCCTTCAAATCACGGTACATCTTCGTGCCTCCCGGGTGCATGGCATACGCCGATGAATGAGCCTCCTCTAAGATGGACTTTCGGAGCTCATCGTCCAACGGTACACACACTCGGTCACGAAATAATAAGAGACCATCGTCTCTCTCCCTGAAATCCTCAACCGGTCCCGCTAGCATGCGTTCACGGATCTTCATAAGTTCTTCGTCGGTTTCTTGACCCTTCTTGATTTCATCAAGTAATGTAGGTCTCACCTCGAATCTAGCTAACAAGGCACCATCGCTAGATACCTCCAATTGGGCTCTCAATGCCCTCAAGCTAGTCAATAATGCCCCAGATGAATTCTTTCGGCTCAAGGCATCCGCTACCACGTTGGCTTTACCGGGGTGGTACTCGATAACTAGATGATAGTCTTTTATCAACTCCATCCATCGTCTCTGTCTCATGTTTAACTCTTTCTGAGTAAACACGTACTTCAGGCTTTTGTGGTCGGTGTATATATGACATGTTTCCCGTAGAGATAATGTCTCCAAATCTTCAATGCGAACACCACCGCCCCCAGCTCTAAGTCATGAGTGGGATAATTTACCTCATGCTTCTTCAACTGTCGTGAAGCATAGACAATCACCCTCCATTCTGCATCAAGACACATCCAAGCCCTTGGATGCTTGCGTCGCTGTAGACATCGTACCCCACACCCTGTTTGGGTAGTGCGAGTACCGGTGCCTTGGTCAATCTCTTCTTCAGTTCAAGGAATCCCTTCTCACATCGGTCATCCCATACAAACTTGGCCCCCTTTCGAGTGAGCTTTGTCAATGGCGATGCCAAAACTGAGAACCTCTCCACAAATTTTCGGTAGTACCCCGCCAATCCAAGGAAGCTACGAATTTCCTTGACGTTCTTTGGCCTCTCCCATTCAGTAATGGCCTCAATCTTCTTGTTATCTATGGCAATCCCTGATCCTGAAACCACATGCCCGAGAAAGCCAATCTCCCTTAGCCAAAATTCACATTCGGAAAACTTGGCATAGAGTTGCTTCTCCCGTAGTGTCTCAAGAACAAGTATCAATTGCTCCTCATGCTCTTCTTCACTCTTTGAGTAAATCAAGATATCATCTATGAACACAATCACAAACCGGTCCAAGTATTTATGAAATACTCGGTTCATCAAGTCCATAAATGACGTCGGGGCGTTGGTTAGCCCGAATGACATAACTAGGAACTCGAAATGACCATACCTTGTGCGGAATGCACTCTTCGGTATGTCATCCTCCTTTATCTTCGGTTGGTGGTACCCCGACCTCAAGTCAATCTTCGAAAACACCGTCTCTCCTCGGAGCTGATCAAACAAGTCATCAATCCTAGGCAAGGGATACCTATTCTTGATTGTGACCTTGTTCAGTTGACGATAGTCAATGCACATTCGAAGTGTTCCATCTTTCTTTTTCACGAAAAGGACCGGTGCTCCCCACGGAGAGTGACTCGGCCTTATGAAACCGTTATCCAATAGCTCTTGCAATTGGGTTTTCAACTCGTTAAGTTCAGCGGGTGCCATTCTGTATGGCGGTATAGAGATTGGTTTGGTGCCGGGTTCAACCTCGATCACGAACTCAATCTCCCTATCGGGTGGAAGTCCCGGCAAGTCTTTTGGGAAGACATCCGGATACTTGCACACTACTCTCACATCATTGATGTCTATCTCTTCTTTGGTTTTGTCCACCACGTACGCTAGGTATGCGTGGCATCCCTTTCTCATCATATTCCTCGCCCTCACGGCGGATATGATACAACTGTTTGATTTGCCTCTATCTCCCTCGAAGCGTAAGGTCAACCCTTCACCGCCTTCGAGTTCAAGAATCTTTGTGTAGCAATCGACCCTAGCATGATGTTTCTCAAGCCAATCCATCCCGAGGATTGCATCAAACTCGATCATACTCAGCGGTACGAAATCACATGTCAAGTTCTGTCCCTCCACCTCACACGACGGATAGTGGCTATCTCTCTCGATATCATCCCCTAGAGGCGTGGACACCAATAGGGTCTGAGTCATCGGTACAAGTGGTCCGTTGAATCCGCTGGCGAACGCCTCACTCACAAATGATCGTTGCGCCCCGGTATCAATAAGGATCCTTGCGTCTCTCCCGTTTATCTTTAGTGTTCCTACATTCATAAGTAATGTAAGACACACTATCTAATAAATGGGCTTGTTTCTTAAGTCGTAGAGTATGTTGGTCGTGATTCGGGTGAAGTCCGTTCGACACCCTCCCGAAATTCCCCGGTTTTTTTACCTTTAGAACCGCTCTAGGACTAAACCAGGTGAAAGCCGGCCGCTTTTCACGAAAGCCGGCCGCTTTTCGTCTGCGAGAAAAATTCTTATATGTAAATCACGAAAGCCGGGCGGCTTTCACGAAAGCCGGGCGGCTTTCACGAAAGCCGGTCGGTTTTCGTCGCCGCAGTTTTATCCAAGAAATGGTCTCGAAGCCGGCCGGTTTCTACGAAACCCGGCCGGGTTTCAGCAGCGCAGGAATCCCCAGGCCCAACGAAAGCCGGGCGGCTTTCGCCAAAGCCGGGCGGCTTTCAGCTGCGAGAAATTTCCCCAGGTCAGGCATTTATGAAAGCCGGCCGGTCTTTACAAAAGCCGGCCGGTTTTTGGTTGCGAGGATTTTCCTGATTAAATGTTGACAAAAGTCGGACGGTTTTTGGTGGAAACCGGCCGACATTCGTCGCCGCAGTATTTTCCCAATAAACCAAGACGAAAGCCGGGCGGCTTTCGTCAAATGCCGGGCGGCATTCACCCAGGGCGGGGATTTTTCCTCCCCTTTCCCCTACAATCCCGACCAAACCGTCGGGGTTACAAATTTTGCACATTACACACACTCCTATTGCATACAATGGAGTTAATAACATGAGTTTAAGATTTTACCCGCCACGGAGTCCGGGTTAGCACGTGCGTCCGCCTCCGTCATCGCATAGACCCTAGCCTGGGTCTTGCCTTGGTTCACGGATGGCGCATTACTTGTACTTGGCCCTCCGTGCGCCGTGCTCGCGTGAAGTGCCCCTGCTCGGTTCCTACTTGCCGTGGTCCCGCTGCTAGGTCCTGCACCCATGGCTCGCCCAAGTTGTGGGCAGTTTGATCTCAAATGCCCCGTTTCCCCGCATTGGTAGCACCTAGGGGGATCGCGGCACTTGCCCGTGTGGTTCCTCTTGCAGTTATTGCACCTGCTAATGCCCGAGCCTTGCGACCTCGAGCCTTGCCCTCCTGGGCCTTGATTTCCCCTAGATGGTGGTGCGGGCGTTCTGAAAGACCCACCTCCCCCGTGGTTCCCCTTCTTGCTAGAACCTTGGGGGCCAGTGTTCTCCCATTTCCTCTTCTTCGCCTCCTCGGCGTTTTTCAGCTTCCTTTCTTCCCATTCCTTCTCCCCTTTCAGGCCTTGCTCCACCACTTGACTAAACGTCATGTTAGGCAATTGTGTTGCCCGTTCACGCACGTCTAAGTCTAAAGCATCCCAAAAGTGATTCACCATCCGATTCTCATCACAAGCATACTCCGGTATGAACTCCGCGAGCTCCCTGAACTTGTGCTCAAGTTGCCTCACAGTATACTTGCCTCCTTGGGTCAAGTTGGTGTATTCTCTCCTCTTCAAGTTCACCTCGAAGTCGGAGTAGTACTGGTTGAAGAATTCCTGTCGAAAATTCTCCCAAGTTACGGCCTCACCGTACTTCCCCTTGATACCGTCCCACCATGTGGACGCCATCCCTTCTAGCAACCTCGTTGCTACTCTCATCTTCATGTTTGGCGGCAGCTGCATATCAAGGGCCGCTTCATTGAACCTCTTGATCCACTCCGCCGCAACGGATATATCTCCCGTTCCATCGAACGGTTTACACCCCAGATCCCTTGCTTCCTTGAGGTACTTCGAGATCCTTATTATCGGGACCTCGACACCTCGATCTACTCGGGACTCCACATGTCCCCTAGAACCCGCATGGCTTCCCCTTCTTGAAGCCCCTCCCAAAGCACGCCTTGCCCGGCGCCTTTGGCGATCCTGTTGAAATTGACGGAGTAGTTCCTCCATCCTTTCTAGAGCGTCGTCATCGTCGCTCCCCTCACTGTCATCATCATACTCTCCATCATATGGGGTCTCAACCGGCTCAGTTCCCGGTTGATACGTCGAATCCTCCTCGGATTCATAGGACTCGTTGACTGTTTCCACATAACTGTCACTCACGGTCTGATCTTGGCCTCCACGGCCCTGTCCTCTGGACACCCTAGAAGCCCCTCTACTGCCTTTCACGGATCCTCCCGGTGCTTGGCCAGTCGGGTTTCTCCTAGTCACTTTCCCGGTACGTTCCATTTCTGAAAGAAATTGAGAATGAGTCATTAGACTCGTATCAAATGTCAATTGACGGATAAGTACTTAAAGACATCCTTTGGCTCAAATCACCGCCATACCAATTGTTAAGGGTACCATCTTAACAATTAGAGACATTGCAACTCAAGTACCAAAAGTTCTATAAGTACAAAACCTTATGCTCATGGTTTTCAAATTCATTTTCAAAAAGAAATTTTGAAGCTTCATTATGATGTTTACGGACTAAGTCTCTGATACCAATTAAATTGTCACGCCCCGGACCTACCCGGACACGTCAACAACCCGCCGTACAGTACGAATAGTCAACCGCAGTCCAACTCATCCATACTATACAAGGCGTCTTGAATACCATTCACACATAGTACATCCATAAACAAGCATAATGTAAATCATTCATTTAAAACAGCGGAAATTGTTCAAGCCACACTTGGCATAACTCGGCATACAAGCCCCCAAAGTAATTATTCAAAAATAATATCCATGAGCATTAACGTAATTGTTTTAAAACAGAACGGAAGAAGCATGAACCACGTCTTCTCCCCTTGATCCTCCCGAAGCCCCGGGCGATGGTAGCAACCTTCAAGTCCTACCTGAAACTGTGAGGTGGCCTCCTCCGTGAAGGGGAGGTCAGTACTTGGAAATATTTGACAAGTACAATAGCAACTATACAAAGTATAATCAACGTTTTAATTTTCGAGACCCTCAACCTAGGGTACTATTATATTATAGGCCATAACCCTCGGTTACCCCTTTTTCCTTTAACTGTACTAACTTATATAAAGTCAAGTAGTCGGCCCGTAGGCCCATATTCATTTAGAATTCATCGTTTCCATTCCCCCGTGACTGCAAGTCACGATAACCCCGTGGGGTCCCATCGAGCCCCAATTGTATAGCATGGGCTCGGCCCAACTACATTTCTATACAATCCTATACTCAATATATCAAATCAAAATTTGTATGGCAAGGGCTCGGCCCAACTATGTTTCCATACCAACCATAACTTCGTGGCAAGGGCTCGGCCCAACTATGTTTCCACGGAGGTCACATATACATGGCAAGGGCTCGGCCCAACTACGTTTCCATGCTAATCATATTACATGGCATGGGCTCGGCCCAACTACATTTCCATGTCATCCTAGAGTCCAACTCTAATTATTTTCATAATTACATTCTCAAGCAAATCCTATGCCTAGAATCAATTCCCTTGGGTAGCCTTAGGCCTACCCCTATCGCACCTTAGTGTTCATATAATTCAACCTTAAAGTATCTCTTAAGACTACTTAAGGCATACTCATTTACAATCCTATCTCTTAGGAATAATTCCATCATCTATTTATATTAATCTCCCGACTAGTATTCCAACACTAGTCGGATAATCTTAGAACCGCCAAGTTCTTAAGTCATAGCCAATTAATTCATCTCGATTGATTTTCCAATCCAAATATAATTTAATCCAAATATCAAAATTATCACTTTTAACCATTCATGAATTTCATACATGAAGTAAAAGTATATTTTACCACAATGTCATCATAGTAATTTCATTAACATGTCGTTCTATTCATTTCACATAATCATACACAATTATTCTAAATTTGTATATCATGCTTCACTCACTCATATCAATATTATTTTCATTTAGGCATTATTAATCGTTAATAATCCATGAAAATCCCATCTAATTACTTTAGGCAATCTTATGAAATTAACCCACTAATTATAAGCAATATAGTTAGCCATCCTCACCTTATGAAGTGCTGAGATAGTTGCCTTTGCTAAGCCCCTCGATCAATCCCCGTTCTAGGCCGATTGAAGGTGTAGAACTGAACTGCTGGGCAAAATCCGGGCGGCTTTCACGAAAGCCGGGCGGCTTTCACGAAAGCCGGGCGGCTTTCGTGTTCTGCAGAAACGAGCAGCTCCCTTAAAGTGGCGGTTTCCGGCGATTTCGACTCCTATCGATTCACCAACTCTCCTAAGTTAAATATCACCACTTTATATCAATATTCTACACTTTTAAATGTGTAGAACATCATGTTTAATCCCTCATATGATTTCTCACAAATCATACACCAAAAACTAGTTAAAAGAACTATTTGAATTCTTACCTTTCTTTCAACTTAGTTTCTCTTGGGTTTCCTTCCTCCTAGCTTCCTCCAACTGTGGCTGAGGTTTGTAGAAGTCAACTCCAGAGCTTCCTCTCTCTCTTGAGGTAGGCTTGTGCGGGTGAAATGGAATGAGGGGATATCTTCTCCTCAATCAATTTGAGAGATAATTGAGGGAGTAAGACAAGGGAGTTAATGGGTGGGTGTAGGCTTTGTCTCCATGAGGCTTCCTCATGCACGCCCCTCCCCCTTAATTTGTCAATCTGGGCACCTAAAAACGTGGGGTGCCCCCCCCCCCTTATGTGGGAGGTCATCCCATTATGTCCCGGTATGTACAATCGACCCTGAAAGTTGTATTTTTCGGACTATTTTAGTCATATTTATTTTATCGGGCCAAATAAGATACATCACGTGTTCCTAATACTTATGGGCCTTTAGAATAGATGCCCATTCCCCAACATTAATTTAGGAGTCCCCGAAACTCATTTCGGGCTGTTATCTGCTAAATTACCAATACCGGTAATTGGGCCCCGTTTGACCAACCGGTCAACTCCATGCCTTTCTTATGGCCCAAATAAAATATCCACCACCATATACATATTATCTAGACCAAGATGAATATAATATGTGGTTCGGGAATTATCAGGCGGTCCCCGTTCCCGCTGTGGGCCCCACATGCAATTTACTATTTACGTAAAAGAAATAATAAAAATTTACAATTACGCAAATTCATAAATCATCCTTCAAGGTTTATTACATAATTTACTAAAAGTAAATATGCTCGGGGTCGGTGTTACACGTCGTCCATGGCGGCCGCCGCCGAGTCGCCATCAACTTCCGCCGCCACCGGAATTTGTCCTTCAACTCGAGAACCACCGATCGTTTGATCCCAATCGGCCCAAAAGTCGTCCACGGTAGTATCAATGCTGGTTTCGTTCACAATACCACCAAAATCCATTGGTTTGAAGAGAAGAACAAACCAATTGTGCAGTTGGGTGCTGTTGCGGGAAGAAGAAAGAAAGCAAGAAGCAGGAAGGGAGGAGGGAGGGTGAGGTTGTTTTGAGGACTCTGTTTTGCACGTGTGGTAGGAGAGGGGGTAAAAAAAATAGTAATTTTTTAGGCTATTTATAGTGTGTATGTGTGTGTATGATAAGTGTGTATCCAAAGCAAAATTGTTTTAGTTAACTGGGATGGGTTAAAGTGAGAGAACATATCAGAGCCGTTCCCTTATTTGGCGAAGGGCACAACCAATTTAAACAAAAACCTTGTTCCAGCTAAAAATGGCACTGTCTAAGATCTTAAACCGGAAGCTTCTCCGCCGGTATCCTTCCATATCAGCTTCCTTATCCGATGACTGCCAGAGGTGGCAGCACCATATTCTCCTCTCATCGGTACGGTCCCCATCTGTGTTGTCTTTGTTTTCTGGATCAAAGCAATTTCTAGTTCCTTTGGGTGTTCATTCATTCTCCCGTTCTTTCTCAACTCGTAAATCCACTTCTATCGAAGGATATCCGCTTGAAGATGGAGACTTTAACCACACTCAACTTGCTTCTCCCGCTGACCTGATTCTTCCAGGCGACGTAGCCTGTGGCGGGGAAGTGGTAGAATCAATTCTTCCGGTATGGGCTCTGTCTTCATTGCTAGATGGCTACCACGTCTTCACGGGATTGCCTTGGTGGGTTGTTATTGCTTCTGGAACATTGGCAATGAGGCTTTCGCTATTTCCACTTGTAGTACTGCAACTCCGCAAGTTGGCCAGGATCGGTGAGCTACTACCTAAGCTGCCTCCTCCTTTCCCTCCACGTATGTCACGAAGGACATTCACAGACCAATTCACACTTTTCTTCAAAGAGAAGAAAGCAGCAGGTTGCCCTTCACTTTTATGGTTCATCTCGTCATTTTCTCTACAAGTTCCCTGCTTTTTGTTATGGATTACAACTATAAGAAGAATGTCACTCGAGCATCATGATGGATTTGATGTTGGAGGAACTCTGTGGTTTCAGAATTTGACTGAAGTGCCAAATGGCACTTTAGGCCCCATATTACCCTTACTGATTGCTGGACTGCATTTCACTAATGTTCAGGTTTCCTTTCAGAGTTCACCACTTATGAAAACCAGTGGCCCTTTTGCTTTATTAGCCAAGTACTACAAGCAATACTTGGAGATTCTGTCCCTCCCAATACTGTTCATTTCGTTCAATTTGCCCCAGGGGAGTTTAGTGTACTGGCTTTTCAATAGTATATCAAGTCTCCTTCAGCAAATTTCTCTTAGGCATCCTGTGGTTCGTAAGAAATTAGGACTACCAGATAAGGAAGTTGCTGCAATGGCAAAACAAAACAACCTAGACTGCTCAAAGGAAGATGTGATGAATACTTCAAATGAATCTCAAGAGATGGCAAATTATGTCATAAATCCAGATGTAATTTCACATCCAGGTATTTTGTCATTTTTTTAATAACAGCTTCTATTGCATGTATAGTATGATCATTTCTTAGTGTCCATGTTTTTTTGTTCTGTTCATTTGGCTTATGGAGGTTAATGCTTATATCTTTGTGTTTATATTTTGTTCTTTTCATCTTCATTATATGAAATGCTCAATTGAATATAATAAAACTCATTTTGTATCTAAAGAATGCTTATTTGGCTCATTTGGTTTTACAATGCACATTGTGCATGCGCAATGTAGATTCTCCACAGGAGATACCTGCTCAAAATCTGTCGGCCAAAGAGCTTGTTAATATTGCAACCTCGCTCTTCGCTGAAGGTAAGAAAGATGTGGCTCTTCAACTGATGCGACTTGCTCTTGCCAAGGATCCTGATTATGCCAGAGCTTTGATGCATGGACAATTGCAAAATGGTTTCTCATCAAAAGCCACTGAAATCTTGAAAAGTTGTATTTCTGAGCTGCTCATAAATAGACACCCTGCAGAAGTTGAGGATGTCGATCACTTGATCCTATCATCCCAATGGGCAGGTGTGACTTGTATACGCGAGGGGAAGTATGAAGAGGGCATTACACACCTCGAGAAAGTAGCTCTGATGAAGGAGCCAGAGGATCCAAGGACAAAATCACATTACTATGACGCATTGGTATTATTCTCAAGTGCCTTATACATTGTGGGCCGGAAAGATGAAGCTGCCAAGTATTTGCACATAGTCAGTGCTTATGATCCTTCTTGTATTGATTTATTTAAGCAATATGAAACTGATGTAACTTCTCAAGAACCAAGTGAAAATGAATTTGTCAATGACCTTGACAACAGCCATAGAGCAGATTAGTTGATTCTTCACTAATCAGACGTGAATCTAGTTTTGGTCATTCTTGATTACTGAATAATAAGTAAAAGTGTGTCACTCTGTGAGTGCCATTTGCCTTTTGGTTTGGTTTCTGAAAACTGTTTGCTTTGAGGGTTGAACACATGTAGTAGCCATGAAGCAGCCATGAAGTAGCCATGTTTGCTTGTGGTCATCAAGCAAGTTGCGTCTAGGGTACCTGTAGAAAACCATGAAGTAGCTCACATTTCGTATGCGTTGAATGTGCTTGGAGCCAGGTCGCCAGGTACAGTTTTATACTACATCTCATCATCACTTATCAGCACCTTAATCGCAATTAGTTGAGGGTCAGAGGCATTAAGTTTAGAGTTATGTTGCATGTACAACCATTTTTGTACAACTTGCACACAAACATGATTTATTTGTTCAAACACACAAAGTTTTGTCATGTCAGTGTGAACGAAAAATATTATCAGTGTGAAGGTGATTATTGTTTGTTCTTAGACACAAATATGGCGAGACAGAATTTTGTAATATTATACGTAGTAAGAGATAGTAGCATTGTTGTTGTTGTTGGGACTAAGGCTTGAATGTTGTTGTATAAAAGATAGAACTATTCTGTTGTTTGTATATCCTGTATACCTCTAAACCTGCATAGATGTGAGATGCATCATGAATCTGTTTAGAAAAGGGAATTTAATTTGAAACGATACCAACTATTTGAATACATAACAAGAATGATAAGAAAGCACTTTCTGATTTCAAAACCAATTTTAACCCATTAAAACCTGATATCAAACAACTGTAGGTTTTCTATGAGCAAAATTGCTGGATTTGTAGTCAGAAAGTGGCTCGTATCACTTTTTGTTATGTATTCGAATTGTTGGTACTAGTGAAATGATTCAAATAGTATATCAATGATAGGTGGTATTATTTAAAAAGTTTAAGCTATTATCCCTTAGAAAATCCATATATATATATGCAACTCCACTCTTCATTAATCTTTGATATTGTTAACTAACAAACCTTTTGATAGAGACACGTGTGCAGCTATCAAGAAGGATAGATACTATGGTCAAGTTTACTCTAGAAGGAATAGATTAGCGGTTTGATAGTTATTTTCATTCAAATAATTGTAACCTACTTTTCATAGTGGGGGGGGGGGGGGAACTTTAAATAGAATAAGGAGAGTAACGGAAGGCAGGCAGTTAGATCTTCGGATAGGGACTGGGAGGAGTGGAGACGTGTTGTCTCTTTCCTTGGGACTGCGTACGTTGTTTTTCCACGCTAGGAGAACTGTATTTGACGTTGGCTTTTACTCTATTATTGCTCTACTGTCACTGCACGGTCGTTTTCTTCCCCTGTGTACTCTATCATTGGTATCAGAGCGACGTCGATCGCTGGATGATATTGACGCGCGCGAAGATGGAAGGGCGCATGACGGAGATTGAACGGAATCAACGGGAGATGCAAGCCAGTATGGAGAGGAATCTGAGAGAGATGCAACACAATTTAACGGCGAATTTGGCAGAAAATATGGCGACGATGCAAGCCTCCATGCAAGCGACGATGCAAGCCAATTTGGCAGAGTTACAGAACCGAATCTCAACGCAAACGAGGAGTCACTCACGACGATCCAGTACTTCACATCGCACCACTCATCACCAACGTTCGAGGAACGCTGATAGTTCAGGAAGTTCGGACGGTTCTTCTCCTCCATCTGCATCGCGACGTGATCGCGGACATCGCCAACCGGCAGGTCGGAAAATTGACTTACCTCTTTTTAATGGCGAGGACGCTTTTGGATGGTTAGTACATATGAATAGATATTTTCGTCTGAACAATACTGAGGAGGAACACAAGGTAGATGTGGCAGTTGTGGCTTTGGAAGATCAAGCCTTGAGTTGGTTTCAATGGTGGGAAGGCCAAGCTCAACACCAGAACTGGGAGACTTTCACCAGAGATCTGAACAAGCGTTTTCAGCCGGAGTTGGTACAAAATCCGCTGGGACCATTGTTTAGTTTGAAACAGAAAGGGACGGTAAAAGACTACAGAGATAAATTTGAAGTAGCTATGGCTTCACAGGGGCACCTGACTGAAGAAGTACTGAGAGGGGTATTTTTAAATGGACTCAAACGTGATATAAGGGCTGAGTTAAAACTGTACTCTACCAGAACACTTGCTGAGATCATGGATACAGCTTCATTGATTGAAAACAAAAACACTGAAGCAATCATCATGAAGAGTAAAGAGGAGGGAAGGAAAAAAGGGCCAGGGAAGTCCAACAATGATCAGCCGTTTCAGAATTGGAAGGATGGGAGTAAATGGAAGAGTAATCCAAACACCTCTGCAGTTTCGGGTAAGGGAGCTAGTGAAGGTAAATCTGTTGAGGAGAGGATTCAACCTAATCAGAAGAGAACTGGTCCCAGATTGTCTCAAAGTGAACTGTTGGAAAGAAGTAAGAAGGGGTTGTGTTTTAAATGTGGTGAGAACTGGAATAGGGGGCATGTGTGTAAAATGAAGAACTACAAGATGATTTTAGTAGAAAATTCAGAAGGTGAGAATGAATCTGGAGAAGAGTTGGTCGATCCGGAGGAAGATAAAGATGCCCACCAGCAACTCAAAACGATGCAGTTGTCAGTTTTGAGTAAAGAAGGCATTACCTCCATGAAAACTTTCAAGGTTAGGGGAGTCCTGAAGTGGGCAGGTGGTGAAAAGGTGGTGAATATTCTTATTGATAGTGGGGCTACCCACAATTTTATAGCACAGAGTGTGATTGAGAAGTGGCAGATTCCTTTTACACCTATTCAAGGGTATAAGGTACAAATTGGGAATGGAAATTTCATTACCAATAGAGGGAAGTGTATGGGCCTGCAGTGAGAAGTGCAAGGGACTATGATTCAGCAAACCTTCTACATGTTAGAGCTTGGTGGGACTGATGTGGTTTTGGGTTTGGAGTGGTTGACTGAACTGGGCAACATGGAGGTAATCAAGTGGAGGAAACAAGAACAGGATTATATAATCAAGGGGGAAACAACCTTAAACAATATGGAGGTTTCAATGAAAACCATGGCTCAAATTTTACATCAAACTGGGGATGGTTTCTTATTGTACTGTGAAGGAGAAATGAATGACTCTGGACAGAAGGGAGAAGAAGAGGAATGGGGCAGAGTGGTGGCAGAATTTCCAGAAGTTTTTGCAGCTCAACTGAAGTTCCCTCCAGCCAGGGGTTGTGATCATGCTATAACTATCAAGGAAGGGGTCAACATTCCAAATTTGAGACCCTACAGGTATTCTTTTGATCAAAAGAATGAGATAGAGAGAATCATTGATGAAATGCTGAAATCTGGAATAATCAAACATAGTAACAGTCCATACAGTAGTCCTGTTCTTTTAGCTAGAAAGAAAGATGGAGGTTGGAGGTTTTGTGGAGATTATAGGGCTCTAAATAAAGTGACTGTGCCTGACAAATTTCCAATTCCAGTCATTGAAGAGCTGCTGGATGAATTGGGTGGAGCTAGGATTTTTTCTAAATTGGATTTAAAATCAGGTTATCATCAGATCAGAATGAAGGAATGCGATACCCATAAAACCGCCTTCAGGACCCACGAAGGACATTACGAGTATTTGGTAATGCCGTTTGGGTTGACGAATGCTCCCTCAACGTTTCAGGCTTTAATGAATGAAGTTTTGAGACCATTCTTAAGAAAAATTGCTTTGGTGTTTTTTGATGATATTCTAGTTTACAGCAAAACTAGGGAAGAACATAAAGAACATTTAAGGCAGATTTTGGAGGCTTTAAAAAGGAATGAATTGGTGGCTAATCAAAAGAAATGTTCCTTTGGTCAAAGGGAATTGAATTATTTAGGCCATATCATCTCTGAAAAAGGAGTAGCAGCTGACCCCACTAAAATTGAAGCTATGAAGAATTGGGCTGCTCCCAAAGATCTGAAAGGGCTGAGAGGTTTTTTGGGCCTAACTGGGTATTACAGGAGGTTTGTGAAAAATTATAGTAAAATTGCTGCCCCACTCACAGTCCTTTTGAAAAAAGATGGTTTTAAATGGAATGATTTGACCAATAAAGCTTTTGAAGACTTGAAGACTGCTATGATCTCTGTACCAGTCCTCAGGATTCCAGATTTCAGTAAACTGTTTGTGGTAGAGACGGATGCCTCAGGAAAAGGGTTGGGAGCTGTTTTGATGCAGGAAGGGGGACCTATTGCATATATGAGTAAAGAGCTATCTCCTAAGCATTTAAATAAATCAGTCTATGAGAAAGAATTGATGGCCATTGTGTTTGCCGTACAAAAATGGAGACCTTACTTACTGGGAAGGAGTTTTGAAATCCACACGGATCAACGAAGCCTGAAATATTTAACTGAGCAGAAATTATGGGGGAGGATCAACAAAAGTGGATCGCAAAGCTCATGGGGTATAATTTCATCATTAAGTATAAACCGGGATGTGAAAACAAGGCAGCAGATGCTCTTTCCAGAAGTTTCAATCTCTCTGCCTTATCCATATTTACATGCCAGGAATGGAAGGGTTTAGAAGAGGAGTTGCAGGCTGATTCTAAATGTGGGGATATCATACAGAAGGTACTCAGTCAGCCAGATCAACACAAGGACTACAAAATGAAAGGAGGGTTGCTGTATTACAAAGGGAAGCTGATGTTACCAAAAGGATCTGGAAGGATCCTGACCATCTTGAAGGAGTACCACGACTCAGCAGTGGGGGGGCATTCAGGCCACTTCAGGACTATGAAAAGGATATCCAGTCTTTTCTTTTGGCCTGGAATGAGATCCGACATCAAGGACTACATACAAAGTTGTGACACTTGCCAGAGAAATAAATACCAGGCTCTTAAGCCTGCAGGATTATTGCAGCCTTTGCCAATTCCTGAACACATCTGGACAGATATAAGCATGGATTTTATAGGCGGATTACCTAAATCCTATGGGAAGGATACTATATTAGTGATTGTGGATAGATTGACTAAGTTTGCCCATTTTCTGCCCTTGTCACACCCATTTGATGCTAAGGAAGTGGCTGAAGTTTTTGTCCAGGAGGTAGTCAGAATTCATGGATTTCCCAAGTCTATTGTCAGTGACAGGGATAGCATTTTTCTTAGCAATTTCTGGTATCAGAGCTGTTTAAATTGGCAGGGACTCAGTTGAGGTATAGTACTGCATACCATCCCCAGAGTGATGGTCAAACTGAAGTAGTAAACAAGTGTCTGGAAACTTACTTGAGGTGTGTAACTGGAAGTAAACCGAGGCAATGGGTGAAGTGGTTACCTTGGGCTGAGTTTTGGTACAACACAAATTACCATATCTCTCTCAAGAATACTCCTTACCAAGCCTTATTTGGACAGGACCCCCCTACCATAATAAGAGGAGATGTGAGTTTAACTGCTGTAGCTGAGGTGTCTAGACTGACAGCTGAGAGAAATGAGATACTGAAGGAATTAAAAGAGAACCTGGCCAGAGCTCAGAATCTGATGAAACAACAAGCGGACAAGCACAGGAGGGAAGTGGAATTGAGGGTTGGAGATCAAGTGTTCCTGAAAATACAACCCTACAAGATGAGGAGTTTGGCAAGAAGGATCAATCAGAAACTTAGCCCCAGATTTTATGGCCCTTACGAAATCATAGAAAAGCTGAACTCTGTGGCTTTCAAACTCAAGCTGCCTAGTGATTGTAGAATACATCCTGTAATTCCATATTTCCTTGCTTAAGAAGATGTTGAAACCTACTGTCCATTATCAAGAACTTCCTAGTTGTCTTACAGAAGATTGTGAACTACGAGTACAACCTGCAGAGATTAGAGAAGTCAGAATGAATCCAAAAGGGAAGAGGGAACTCCTGGTACATTGGCAGGGACTTCCAGAATTTGAGAACTCCTGGGAAGAAGAACAGACAATCAAAGAGCAATTTCCAGATTTTCAACTTGTGGGCAAGTTGGATGTGCAGGAGGGGAGTATTGATAGAGACACGTGTGCAGCTATCAAGAAGGATAGATACTATGGTCAAGTTTACTCTAGAAGGAATAGATTAGCGGTTTGATAGTTATTTTCATTCAAATAATTGTAACTGCTTTTCATAGTGGGGGGGGGGGGGGAACTTTAAATAGAATAAGGAGAGTAACGGAAGGCAGGCAGTTAGATCTTCGGATAGGGACTGGGAGGAGTGGAGACGTGTTGTCTCTTTCCTTGGGACTGCGTACGTTGTTTTTCCACGCTAGGAGAACTGTATTTGACGTTGGCTTTTACTCTATTATTGCTCTACTGTCACTGCACGGTCGTTTTCTTCCCCTGTGTACTCTATCACCTTTACTAACAAATATGGGAAGAATAATAATTAAAATTCTTTCCATTATAAATCCAATTTAGGATTTCGTTATTTATTGTTAGAATTTTGTTTCGCCCATTATAGTAATCCTGTTGGTTTCGCCCATTATAGTAATCCTGTTGGTTTCTCCCATTAAACTTGGGTTTCCAAAAATAATGGGTGAAAATCCAACACGAATAAAAACCTATAGACTAAAATCTTGATAATCCAACAGGGCAACAGCTGGAATAAATATTTTTAAAACTAGGATTAGTATATTTTAGTTTTTATAATTCAAGATATCGAGTGAAAATGTGAAACGACTTATTGTCTCTTATGCTATGTATGTGCAGGGGTCCAAGAATGCATTGTATTATGGATAGCATCCCGGCATCTGCCATTAACCTGGGGGTGTGGCCGGTGGCCCCAGCTCAGACGCATTTTGCATTTGGAAATAATAATTATTCCTTTTCAGCAACATCATTTTCCAGATAGGCCACTAGTTTTGAGCATGATTGTCGATGGCGCAATATGGCGTGTGCGCCATGAGGCACGCTAAACACCTCTGCGCCATGAAAATAGGCTGTGGCGCTGAATATACAACTGGCGATGCCATTCTTGCGCCTTCGCCGTGGCGCTGCGACTCGTTTTTAAAGAAAAGAGTCTGTATTTGCTTTGTAATTTTTGGGACATAACAATCTGTGACCTTTTTTTTTGAATGAAAAGACTTGATTATAAAAAATAATAACTGCCTTCCTTTCAATAACACCTCAAGGGGTTAGGCAGAACAGTAGATCCTGCGGATGAAGGGAAGTATGATGATGGACCGATGTCTGATGGTAATTATTAAGCTACAGCTAGGCACAACCTAAACAAACTTGTCAGAAGTGTAAAAGATTCATTTTGCTTCTTGTACACACTAAATGTACAGACCACTACACGCTATAAAAGCATTTTATTTTTTTACCTTCCTCCCTTTTACCCTTTCTCTTCGATTCCCCTTTCCTCTAAATGTACCCTTTCTCTTTCTTCTCCCTGTCTACACGCTATTTCTTTTCTTCTCACTCGTTTCTTTTCTTTCTTGTGCACACCCCCTCAACCACCAACGAAACCCCTACATACGGCCTACACCCAATTGCTAATGGCTCCTCAAGCTTAAACTCATAAGGTAATAATCTCTCTTCTTTTTGTTAATGTTTAATTAGGTTTTGATTGTATTTTTTTGATTGAAATGTATGTTTAATTTATATTGTAATGATTTCTAGCTGAATATTTTGCTTAACTATTCAAATTCATGGTGTCCATCATAATACTTTAGGTGAAGAATTCATTTTTTCCCTCATGCCCACAATGTGTTTGATAAAAAGTTTCAATGAAATATTCTGGCATTTATTTCTGTTAACTTCGTAGAACCATCTTTATCAAACTTTAAAAAGTTCATTAACCTGTCCAAGTTATATAAAATAATATAAAATACTTGAGGTTAGTATTGCTAGTTGTCATTCTATTAATTATTTGTTAGGATGCTTGTTATAACTTGTTTGATTTGTCATTCTGATCTTGACATTCTTTATTGAATATTGGTTTTTTGCACTAATAACATGTTTAACTTTGTACTTTGCTTAGAAGTGCTTAGAAGTGTTGATTTGTTCTTCTTTTGTAGGAGTTTGCTTCAAATAAGATGAAGCAACCTATAGAAAGGAATGTTTACAAATGAATGTTTGGGTCCTAAAAGACAGTCTTACACTCTTACATGTTTAGGTGCTAAAGGTTTGTATAGACTTTAGTTTGATTAGTGAACCTTTTGTTTATGTCTTCAAGTGTTTTAAGCTGGTTTATATGAATGATTATGTGAGGTTGGTTTTTTGGTTTACTAGTTTTTGGTTGAAGCATGTTTTTGCTACTCATTTATAAATGGATATATTTTTGCAGTGATGAGAACGGTGGTGATAAACCAAATGTCTTTATAAAATTGACGCCAAATCATGCTTGACGAGTGACTGTCATTAATATATTATTGCACTTCTGTACTTTGCCACTAATTATGAACTCTTGAAGCCTAATTGTGGTCGTTGGATATGGTTCTTACACTATATGGCAGGCTGGCAGCTTAGTGTATGCTATTTAGAATGGAATACTCTGCCCCGGATTGCATGTGCAATGCTTGATCCAAGGTTGTTTTACACATGATGATGCCTCCTTCCTTGTGGTTATTTATGATGAGATTTTATAGGTAGATATGTATTTATTGATCGGAAACATTTGTGGGTGGACAGTTCGGGCGAGATGAACTGAAAGTTGTGCCGTGGGTGGACAGTTCAGGTGAGATGTGTGGTGGCACCTTCAAAGTTGACCAAGTCCAAGAAAGAGAGTACTAGCATCTAGGGGTGGACTCGGGCCGGACCAACCGGCCCGGAACCGGACCGGCCCGCCACTGTCCCGGCCCGGACCGGCCCGGGAACCGGTTCGTTGGGCGGTTCGGGCCACCCGGCCCGGTGGATTCTCGGTTCGGGCTCGGGCCCTTCAAAAGGTGAACCGGCCCGGCCGGTTCGGGCCCGGGCCGGGCCAATTTTAATTTTGTTTTTGAATTTTTTTTGAGTTTTTGGGTTGGGTTGGTTATTTTGGGCCATTTGAGGTGGTTAGGGTTGGTTTGGGGGTGAGGGGGAGGGGTGGGGGTTAACTAGGAAAAGCCCCAAAAAAAAAAAAAATACCCGAGGCCCGGCTCGGCCCGGCCCGGACCCGGGGTTTACTCGGGCCGGTTCCGGGCCTCCCCTTCTTGAACCGAGGCCCGGCCGGGCCCAGGCCCGAACCGGGCCCGAACCGGCCCGAGTCCACTCCTACTAGCATCCCAAGACGTTTCCATCAATATGTATTTGGTAATTATATCTGAGATGTCCACATGATTTGCTTGGGTGTGGTTATGAATCATTTTATTGTTTATTTGTTCATTTATTTGATCTGCGCATAGACAAAAAAATTTCGGAGTACAATGATCTGAAAGACATTCAAATATTTCAAATGAGATCATATAACATTAGTATTTGGAAGGTGTCCTTCCTTTGATACATTCTCACTTAAAACAGAAGTAACTAAAATCACTTGGAGAAAGAAATATTGAGAGAAGCTGCTCAATTGTTGCATCCTAAATTGACGAGTATAAAATTAGGGATGGACTCGGGCCGGGTGGCCCGACCCGGAACCGGCACTGTTCCGGCCCGGCCCGACCCGGTGGCCCGGTCAGTGACTGGTCCGGGTAGGCCCGGCCCGTGGGTTTTCCGGTCCGGGCTCGGGTCACCCAAAACAAGGCCCGACCCGGCCGGGGCCGGTTCGGGCCAATTTTTTTTTTTTTTGTTTTTTCAATTTTTTTAACTTTTCGGGTTGGGCTGGGTATTTTGGGCCATTTGGGGTGGTTTGGGGGGTTGGGGGTGGGAGGGGGGTTAATTAGGAAGAGGAAAACAAAAAAAAAATATATATAATGGGTTTGGCCCGGCCCGGCCCGGACCCGGACCGGACCCGGTGGTTACCCGGGCTGGTCTCGGGTCCACCATTTCTGACCCGCCGGCCCGCCCGGGCCTAGGCCCGACCTGGACCCGGCCCGGACCCGAGTCCAACCCTATATAAAATAGAGTCTTAGACAACTTAAAGAGTGTAAAACTTATAATAAATAGTTACAACTAAAATATAAAATCCCATAGGACAACTTCCTAGAACAATGAACTTCCATTACTACATCCAGCGGAGTACGATGGTGTTCTCTGTCATTTAGAGTTCTGAGAAAAAACAGTATAACAAGCACAATGAATGTTATTTAAGATCAACACATTCTCCTCTAAACTGATCAGTGATAATTACATCTTGGAGCCCATCTCCATGAATAAAGCTCATATACCTCCCACTAGCCATACTAATGCAATTTTGAGTCAAAGATTTATCTTGAAAAGCATGAGTAATGGATTACCTCCCTAAAGGTCAGAATGTTTAGAATAATTTAGTCTTCTACTAATTGTCAAAGTGCAACCTGCAAAAAAAACTAGTAAACGTATAATAGGCAAATAAACTAGTCAATAAGAATAACTATATCATTATTCAAATTGGGAACCAAGAAAATTATAATCTTGAACTAATTAACTAAAGAGGGTCAGTCACAAAAAAGGAGATTAAAACATGTTACGAGCATAAATGTGAAATAGAGTAATTGAATTAAAATTCAATAGTTAACCCTACATTCTCTTACAATAATACAAAATATTCAACTAATCAGTGTTATACCATACATTATACACAAAAAATCAGATATTTTAAATAAACAAAACCCTAAAGTGCATATAGAAAAATCGAATAGGTTATTACCTCAATTTATGGGCTGGTTGATGGGAAAAATCGACCGTCTCATCCTCGCCTTCTGCACCTATTCTGATGGGCTCGAACTTGAAGACAGGTCACCACCTAAAAGTGTATTTCTAGGATTTGGAAAGGAGAATGGGCTCGAACTTGAAGACAGGTCACCACCTAAAAGTGTATTTCTAGGATTTGGAAAGGGAGAAACGAAGTAAAATGAGAAGGAAGGAAAAAGAAGAAAGAGATGAGAGGGGGTGAGCGGAGAAAGGATGTGGCGTAGAAGGGATGGGAGAGAACTAGAGAAGGGAGTGGGAAGACAAAGGGTAAAAAAATGGAATGGAGGTAAAAAAATAAAGCCCTTTTATAGTGTGTACAAGATGTGTATAAATATGTGTGTACAAAGAGCATTTTTGAAGATTCAATCTTTGAGATAGTTGGCAACACGCTCTGCCTTAGCACCCGGTTTGTGATCACAGTACTCGACAAGTGCAGCTCCCGACAAAGCAGCAAGTGTGAGTGCTTGAGCATGCAACCTAGCATGAATGATCTTGACGCTGGTTTTCATATTAGGTTGTGACCAATTGTACGCAATCGAGCCCGCTATTCCACTTAACCATAAACAACCAACGGTTCGAAGCTTGTGCTCAACGACCCATTTCCTAACAGATTCCAAGGTGCTCTTCGGCTCCGCCATGAGTGTTCCTTTAATACTTAATTTTTGCTTCTTTTTTTTGCCTTTGACCGTTTATTGAATATTTGAAAGAAATCAATATCTTTGGAAGTCATTCTGGGTATTTTCCAAATTAATATTTGCCAGGTAACAATCTGTGACCCATAACAATATTAAAACTCTAACAAAAACTTAATATTTTAGCCCATTGTACTTCCAACTACAAAAGGTACGATTACCCTCTTTAATGCTCTACATTAATTAAAAAAAATCAGTTTATACAGTTGTAGTTTATCCAAAACTATGTATGAATATATATTTCTGAAAATGTGAACTTCATTTAATACTTCATGTGATTTGAGTGTTAGCTGTTAAACATAAACCAAATCAAATTAATACAGAGCAGCTCAGCCTTTACATTAAATAAATGCTATGTTACTTTATCAATTTATCAATTTAAATACTTATAGCATTTTAAAATGAAGTTTATACTTTAGAACTCAAAGTATTTAAATTGATAAATTGATACTTTAATTTAGTTTAGACTTCAGAGTTTAGACTTTAGATGATGTTCACTTTAAAATTTAAATTGATACTTTAGCATTGATACCAAATTATGATTTGAACCAGTACATTTCATGCCTCACACTTTAAGACATTCTTGTGACAGTTGTGAGAAAATTTCTTGGCTAAAACTTTGTTAAGAACAGCTCATAGATTGATGTAAATAACACCAGTGGTGTGTGTTGCTGTCAATTAATTCTCTTGCAAGATTACAGAAATATTAGAGACTTAACTCTCCAAATGTATAAGTCAAAGCTACTCAATTTAATAAAATAAAGACTGATATTTGATGAAGTTTAAAATTTAAATTGATACTTTAATTTAGTTTAGAAATTAGATGATGTTCACTTTAAATTGATACTTTAATTTAGTTCAGAATTGAGATAATGAGATGATGTTCAGTTTAAAATGATAATTTAAATACTCAAAGCATTTAAACGGTAAAGGCTGATATAGTTTTCACTTTAGAACTCTGTATTTAATATTTATCATTTACTTTATGTCTTTATCAATTTATCACAGTTAACATATCAATTTACAATTTAGATGATGTGCATTGTTCACTTTAAATTGATACTTTAATTTAGTTGAGAATCTTGAGATGATGTTCAGGTTTTACTTTACAACTCTGTGTTTATCATTTACTTTATGAAGTTAAAGGGTGATGAAGGTTTTACTTTAGATGATGCTCATTGTTCATTTGCATGTTATTACAGAGGTAACCGAAGAGGCAGAGCCGCAAAGGAATATGCCATTGATGATAATTATGGCATAATCATCAAACAAAAACAAGCTAACAAGCCTAAATCCTAACATATTTTGCAAGACATGAAACTTTTTTGAATATTATGTTTTTGGAAGTACTTTAAACTGTTTTAACTTCACATGTTTTGGTTAGAATGTTGTTATTCAACTTTTTTATCATGTTTTGGTGGTTGGGTTGATCAATTATAGTCTATAATTCGTTTTGTAGTTTTTCTTTGTCATGTGGCGACGTCATATTTGCGCCATCACCATCGCCACGTGATTCATGCCTCCATGGCATTGGGTGCCTCCATGGCGCCTAGTCGACGCCAAGTTACGTCTAGTCGACGCCGAGTTACGCCTTGGCAGCTCCAGGCGAGTTGAGTAACCATGACACCCCTTCCCCAACGCCAGGATGACTAGTCGGCACCTAGTCGATGGTGATGGTTATGGCACAAATATGGCGCCATGCCTGTCCCAAGCCAGGATAAAGGAGGGGGTGCTGTGGTAGGTGCGTGATGGCCAACAGTATCACTTAGTCACATCACATGACATGAATTGAAATATGAATATCGCTACAGCTAGATCATCGCTCGTAAGCGACGCGTCATCCCTTTGCCTGGGAGTGGTGTCAAATGAGTAAGGGCGCGCTACACTTCATAGGCCTAGGTGTGGTGATAAGAATGCTAAGACTGCTAGGTCATCGCCCGGAAGGGACGAGCCACTCCAATGCCCTAGGATGGTGTCAAATATGCAAGGGCATGGTAGGGGTTGATGTGGTGTGAAGAAGTGAAGGCAGTGTGTTAGATTGCATTTTGGGACTTGGAATGTTGGCTCTCTTACGGGAAGATCATCTGAGATAGCCGAGGTTATGAATAGGAGGAATATCAGCATAATGTGCATGCAAGAAACTAAGTGGGTTGGAGAAAAGGTAGGTGAGATTAATCTCGGAGGTTTTAAGCTGTGATACTCGGGGAGAGAGAGGAATAGAAATGGAGTAGACATTATGGTGACACATGATTATGTTGAGGGTGTGGTTGAAGTCTTTAGGAAGAACGATTGCATCATGAGCATTAAGTTGATTATAGAAGATGAGATCGTGTCCGTGGTAAGTGCCTTTGCACCCCAAGTGAGATTAGATGCACATCTATCACTCAACAATTTTGGGAGGATCTTGAGGAAGTGGTGCCACGAGTGCCAAGGGGAGAGAAGCTGGTCATAAGAGGCGACCTCAACGGGCATGTGGACCCAAGTCATGATGGTTTTGAGAGTATCCATGGCGGACATGGTTTTGGCACTAGAAATGAAGCGGGGAAGAACATTCTCGATTTTGCCTCGGCATATGAGTTGGTTGTGATGAACACTTGCCACTTGGTTCAAGAAAAGAGACTCTCACCTTGTCACCTATAGAAGTGGAGCTAATAGTACCCAAATTGACTACTTTCTAGTACAGACGACTTGGAGAACTAGCTACACTGATTGTAAGGTTATCCCCGGTGAGAGTGCTGTCACCCAGCATAGGATGCTTGTGCTTGATTTTCAAGGTGAAAAGAGGAGACGAGTTATAGTACAAAGGGAGGCAAAGATAAAATGGTGGAGGCTAGAGGAGAATCTCCAACAAAGTTTTGCACACAAAATGTTGGAGGAAGATGTATGGTCTATTGATAATGACGCACATGTGGATGATGTGTGGTTATCAATGGAGGAGTAATCATTGGACACTTTATAATTTGAGGAAGGATTTAGTACATACTTAATTTCATAATTTATAATTTAATACATGAAATATTATAGACCTTAGGTTCTAGTGTTCTAGTATTGTAGGAGGAAACTGATTTCACAACGTCCGAGACATTACATGACTCTATTATAATTATTTGTATTAAATGTATCAGTTTCCTCCTACAATACTAGAACACTAAAACCTAAGGTCTATAAATACTTCATGTACACATCCTACTAAGGATCTGAATTCCAGAATAATAATACGGCCTTACGCTGCTGAAATTTCATCGGCTCTTGTAGATTATTAGCTCTTGTAGTTGGAGTTAAACTCCAGCAATTATGTATTCATGATTCATCTGCATCAATCTTCATATTTATATGCAACTTGCATTCGGACTGAAAGTTTTTTGCTTGGTCTGGGCCCCACAAACTACTTCTGTTAGAGTAAAAACGTCCTTAATTATGCAAGTTGCATTAAAATAGGGACACTGATACAGATGAATCATGAATACGGTCATGACTAAAAAATAGGAATGAATATTAATACATGCAAAGATGAGTGATATCATTCTAGTAAAAAAACATTAATAATCATGTCCTTGAAAAACATATTAGTATATATCACTAACGTAACATTAGTGGTAACTTTCTCAATATTTTTCCACTAGTGATTGGACAATTTTGATATAAAATACTGCATCTGTCCAAAAATAATAGTTACATTGTGGATTTTGAGACTTGATTGAAGACAAAGCAAATTAAACTTCTAGGTCCCTGATAATTCTATATTTGGAACTATAAAATTTAATTTACATATTCCTGAATTATACTAAAAGTTCTATAAAATACTACCTCCGTCCCACTATGATTGTTCCATTTTACCTTATCGGTCTGTCGCACTAAGATTGTCCCATACCAAATTTGGTAAAGTTTGTGGGCTCTAAATCATTCTTACTTTATTCTTACTTTAACAATTCAATATCAACAACATAAACCACTTTTTATTAATCTGTGTGTCACTCTCTCTTGTCTCATTGTTAGCGGGACGGAGGAAGTAGCAAAATTTGAATTAAATAATACTTCGTAATTCTATCTGTATTGCTTTGTTTGGCCATAATCGGATCAAATGTGCAGAAGAATTTAAGCTGCTCTGATACCAATTGTTATGAAAGAACATGTAACTCATTCAATCACAACACATAGAAATGAATAACTAGAATTCATAAGAGAAGGGTAGAGAGGAAGAAGTTGTATTATTCATTTCATGAGCATAAAACACTACATGGCTGTCCTTTTATAGCTATCAACTATATAACAGTATTAACCGATCAGTTATTCTCCTAACTACTCCAACCAATCAGCTTGTTATTCCTTGGCCAGCAGGATCTTCGCTCTTCCTCTTATCCACGTGGCTAGACTGTTAGGAATGGCTCCAGCTTTGAACAGTGATGCTTTAATCTTGACACACCGCCATCCCTGAAGTATTTTAGCACCTCAGAAGAATCCATCTCAACCTGAAAATCTGAGAACCCCTCTCCAATCGCCCAAGTTGTAGCGTGTATCGCTGAACGCAACTCAGCCTTCAGAGGAGATGAAGCTTCAAGCAAAAATGAGGTTTCCAAAACAAGTCTTCCTTCCACGTCTCTCAGAATCGCCCCTCCCGTTGTCGACTGAGGTGAGAACTTAGCATCAGTATTAAGCTTGTAAGATATGGAGATGAACAACGAATCTGGTATACCGTGATAATGGCCGTTGCTCTCCCTCGAGAAGGAGAGCAGCGGAAAACCTACTCTCTATCTCGCCTCTATGCTCTCAAGCCTTTTTAATCCTTACGGTTTCCATAACTTAGCCTCCTTTTATAGGAGAAGTTGGCTAACCTATGGATTACAAAGAAGCTAATGGGCTGATATACATTTGTGGCCCATATTACACGTTTAACTAATAACTACACAAATACAAAGATATTTAATTAGATTGGACACCATAAAATATTTCTAACGATCTCCCCCTTGGTGTTAAATCGTGTTGAATCAGCATTGCAGAGCAGATATCTTTGTCTTTGTTGTTATTCAGCTTCCTTTGTCTTTGAACTTGACTTCTTGAGAAGGCTTTCTGAAGAAATCCTTGCATTCTCCCCTTTGATGTTTTCTTGGCAATTTGATCTTTGATGCCGGAGGTTGAGAAATCTCGAAAATCTTGCTTGTAATCCTTGCCTTCCAGAAGTTACTCATGATCAGCTTGACTGCAAATCCGAAGGTGCCTCTAGAATGAATGTTCTTGAAGAATTGCAGACGCACATGGGATTCGATTACCTGACCTCTGTCTTCTCTACAATGTAGTCTTTTTGACTATTTGAGGTGAATGCTTTTGAGGAGAGCTTGTCAGTGGCACAGTGGAAAATAATGGTTGACTTGTGAGCGTAGCTGACCATTTGATGTGAAGCTGACTTGGTAGTCTTGATGATTTGAGAAGTAGAGAGTTGTCGTTGATTTTTGTGGTGGAGGAAGGAAATGTCCGAGAATGATTTTTGAGTAAACAACATGCCGATAACTCTCCCCCTCATGACGATCCGATGAATCGGGGCGTCATGCCTTATTTATTCTTTTATTCTGGGAAATAAAACAGAAAAACAAATAGAAAGGTAAACACTGGAGACACCATGGTGTTCCGTTATCACAACATCAATGTAAACACTGACGTGTGGCCTGTATAAAATGATAGAAACATTAAAGCTCTAACAGGACTTCCAACCAGGTATTGTGAAGCATCCAAAAGATGTCACTCTGGTTGTTATTTGCATGATCATAAAGATCAGTATAGATAACGTAGCCCCTAGGGTCGTGTAGACACCCGTTATCATCACTATAGAGATAAACTCTAAAGCAATGGCCTGAAAATGTTGGCGATTCTTATGTTGCAACAGCAGGACTTCCTTCCACTCATTGGTCTACATCTGTAATAGATGAGCCCTATGGAAGTTCTAGTGGGTCATGTAGACCTGTAACTGACTCAAAAAGTGCGTCTGTGTCCTAGAAATTTCAAAACATTTGGGAGTGAGGTAACTAGGCAAGTCGTGAGCAATGAAAGTTCAGTGGCATGGGGCTGAGGCCACTGTAGTCAGTATCACTTTCCTCGGAAGGAGACAATAATGAGAGATGCGATTCCCCATGAAATATGATTAAACATTTGTCCGTTGGGAGACAAATGAGTGGTCTTGGGTAGGGTTAAGAATGCACTGTTGGACAAGATGCAATGACTTCTATCCAGGATCTGATTAAACCAGTCCTGAACCTATGGGGATAGTCCAGAGTATTTGAGTGGCTAGGAGTAAATGTTCACTTCATAGCAGGCAGTTGAGGTAGCAGACTCATCATTGATTATTGTTTTCTTGCTCATTTGAGCCTTCTACTTCCTAAAGCTCATAATGTTCACTCACTCACTCACTCACTCACTTACTCTTGGCTTTGTCCCTTGGGTAGGCTTAGTTGAATTTACTAAACCATAGGGTCATGATCTCTCATTTGTTTCTTGATTTTCTCTCTGTACTCCCCCTCAACTGGAGCACTCGGTATGCTTTGTCATTGTTAGGCACCAGGGAGGATAACATTGAACACCCCCCCTAAAATGTTGCATCCTTTGAGAGATTCCTTGCTTTGTCGGTGTAAGGCATCAGGAGGAGAAAACTGAACCCCCCCTCAGAATGTGAAGGGATTGATTGCTCATAGCTCGTCATACCCGCCATGCGTGTGGAGCAATCTGAACATGTACCACAATGGCGGTTTCACTAAGCTCATCATTTAGAATTTCAGCATATTGATGATCACACATTGTTGATGACTTAAGGGAGGCTTCAATAGTTGATTGTTGATTGTTGTAGAATGACTGTTGACGCGAGGTTGATTGAATTATCTACGATTTTCGGACCTTTAGACTGAAGTTTTGAAAATCTTTGACCTTTGACTAGACATGGAAGAAATTGAACAGATTTGCCTAACTTTTGGCCTTTACATCGGTGATTGACAATGTATCTCGGAAAACGAACAAAAACTCCCTCAAGAACCGCGAGTGAGGGCGCGTGGTTTGAGTTTCTGGAGTAAACCCCTGGAAGTTATGTAGATCTTTTCGTTAGCTTTCCAACGACATACGATTCGCTTAAATCGGATCACCGAGTCAAAGGTTATGGCCAAAACAGTGCGATGTCGCTGAAAATCTCGAATTTTGAGTTTTTGAGGAAATTCTTCGAAGTTGAGCTTCTCGATCTTGAATATCGAGATCAGGTGAATTTAGAGAAAATTCTAAGGCAAAACCTCGAAGTCCTAATCTCGAGATTTAAATCTCGAGATTGCAATCTCGAGGTTTAAATCTTGAGATCACGATCACGAGGTTTAAATCTCGAGATCACGATCACGAGGTTTAAATCTCGAGATCACGATCTCGAGGTTTAAACGTCGAGATCACGATCTCGAGGTTTAAACGTCGAGATCACGATCTCGAGGTTTAAACGTCGAGATCACGATCTCGAGGTTTAAACGTCGAGATCACGATCTCGAGGTTTAAACGTCGAGATCACGATCTCGAGGTTTAAACGTCGAGATCACGATCTCGAGGTTTAAACGTCGAGATCACGATCTCGAGGTTTAAACTTCGAGATCTCAATCTCGAGGTTTAAACTTCAAGATCTCAATGTCGAGGTTGCCTCGAAGAACAATGACGAAATCCACCTGCAAAACAAAACCTCAAAACTTCAGAATATCGAGTACTTGTTGTTTGAAAAACATCAAAACATCGAAAACTTCTAAAAACTTTGAAAAGCAGAGATTCATCCAAAAATTCTATAATGTAAAGTTTCGATGAACTGTAAAAAAATATCAAGCTTCGAACAATTCTGAGTTTCAAGAAACTCCAAACTTTGTAAGATTAAAAACATCGAGATATTCCTAAAATGTCGAAATCTTCAAAACAACAAAATCTTTCTTGTCATTTAAAATCCAGAATCTCGAGATCTTTTCTTTCAAGATATCGAAATCCTTCAAAATATCAAAATCTTTCAAATTGAAAAATTCGAATTTTTCAAAAAACATAAACAGTTTTGGAAAGCCCTTGATCTCAAGATTCCTACTGTATCAAATTCGACGCGAAATCCTGAGAAACACCTTCAAAAAGCATGATCACGAGATTTGAGAATCGAGATCTTCAAAAATAAAAACTTGCAGATGTCAAAAAAGAAGATATACTGCTCAATCATTTCGAGAACGCGATTCTAAAAGTATAACTTTTACAATGTTTCGACCAAACACAGGATTACAAAGGCAAAAATCGAGATTTAGAAAATCTTATGAAAAACAGTCTTCCAAACAGCAAGTCCGAAAAATCGCAGATGAATTCATTCTTTTTCACGCATCAGCTCTGATACCAATTGATAAGCCCTGATCTTTAACAATCAAACAATCGTAGCAGATAAAGAAGAAGCAGATAGAAAGATATGGAGATGAACAACGAATCTGGTATACCGTGATAATGGCCGCTGCTCTCCCTCGAGAAGGAGAGCAGCGGAAAACCTACTCTCTATCTCGCCTCTATGCTCTTAAGCCTTTTTAATCCTTACGGTTTCCATAAGTTAGCCTCCTTTTATAGGAGAAGTTGGCTAACTTATGGATTACAAAGAAGCTAATGGGCTGATATACATTTGTGGCCCATATTACACGTTTAACTAATAACTACACAAATACAAAGATATTTAATTAGATTGGACACCATAAAATATTCCTAACAAGGGAGAAAACCACGAGACTTTTCAGGCTAATGTTCAAGCCCTCACATTCTCATTAATACTCTCCTCACCATTACAATGTACAACTTGTGCTCCCATTAATGGAGTATTTGAGCTAGTCTAGAGAGATTGTAGCACCGTCCCCGAGCACATTTACTTTTTAGCAAATTATGTAATAAACCTTGATGAACCAATCACGAATTTGCGAAATTGTGAATTTTTATTTTTTCTTTTGCGTGAATAGTAAATTTCACGTGGGGCCCACACCGGGAACGGGGACCGCCCGATAAGTCCAGGATCACATATTATATTCATCTTAGTCTAGATGATATGTATATGATGGTAGATATTTTAGTAGGCCCATAGAAAGAGCATAGAGTTGACTCGTTGGTCAAATGAGGCCCAAATACCACTATTGGTAATTTACCGGATAACAGTCCGAAATGAATTTCGGAGACTCCAAAATTAAAGTTGGGGAATGTACAACTATTCTAAAGTCCTATTATAACTAGGAACGTGTGTTATATCTTATTTGGCCCGATAAAATTAAATATGAATAAAACAGTCCGAAAAATACAACTTTCGGGACCGATT
Source organism: Cuscuta europaea (assembly GCA_945859875.1). Taxonomy (NCBI): domain Eukaryota; kingdom Viridiplantae; phylum Streptophyta; class Magnoliopsida; order Solanales; family Convolvulaceae; genus Cuscuta; species Cuscuta europaea. Next base: position 9,037,101 of record CAMAPE010000006.1, read on the forward strand.
GTACACTTCTGGACTCAAAGGGGTGACCTCCCACATGTGTGGGGGCCAACCAACGTTTTTTTGGCCATTCAAGTACTTAGGAGGGATGCATTTGTGCATGGGAAATAAAGGAAAATTGGCTTAGGGAGCAAACAAATTAATGAGGGTGGGACCTTATCATCTCATTATTGTGAGAAATGCCAAAATGGCATTCTCAATCACCCCCACCCCTTACATTTCGACCAAAGCTCACCAAGAGAAGAAGGAGGCCTCTGCAAGCTACATCTTCCATAGCCAAACTCAAGTCATAGCTCAAACAAGAAAAAGAAAGAAGGTTGAAGAAGGAAAAAGATAGGAAAAAGTGTGAGGAATTAAGGTAATGACCTCCTACTAACTTTTCCTCTACTTCTTATCTACCTTAAGATTTATATATTGATGGTCTCTGATAGGGTAAAAGTCTAGAGGGGGGGGGGGGGGGGTGAATAGACTTTTAAATCCTTTTCGACTTTTAAAAGTTTTCCCTCTAAAAGAGTTAATCTATAAACTTTTAAGAGATTTATAGATGCACATCGGAAGTCTTTACCCTTTATGTAATGAGTGTTTAGCCACTTTCTAACTTGGAGAGTATTTGGCTTAGAATGCTAGCAGTTGGCTTAGCAGGTGGCTAAGAGCAGGGAACTGCTGAGGCAACTGCTTAGGAAATGCAGCTTGTGTGATGAAGGTAATTTGGTGAGTTTTGAGATGTTTGACAAGAAGTAAGTATATATGAGCAGAGGGCTCAGCAGTTGGGTGGATTCCAGGGAACTGCTGAGGCACCTGCTGTACTTAGAAGGTGAATTTCAGATAACTGATAGAGTGATCCTTTCAAGTGATGTTGGTGCACGTTAAAGGTGTGAATTTGATCTCAAATAAAGTGAGTAATGAAGCAGTATGATACGCAGTTGGGTCAATTAAGACAACTGCTTAGGATGCTGCCGACAAACTACAATCTTTATGTGAGAAGTGTTGGGTGTGTGCTTTGTTGACTGAAATGAAATCAACACACGATATATCCTGGTTCAGAGGTGGTGTAATCCTCCTACGTCCAGTCCCACCCTCTTTCAGGTGGATTTCACTAATGTATTAAGCCCAATACACTTAGTGTCAATCTAGCCTTTACAACACTCAGGCCTAGATTGAAGTTTTTTCACGATGAGTATAGCACCACTCAAAGTTACTCAGTCCTTAGACTTTTCTCTAATCAACCAGTGGGGATCAAAAGGTACTCTATCTATCTACTCACACTGTAGGATCCGAACAACTGTTCTCCTAAGTGTTTACAACAATATGTGATTTGTTACAAGAAAGTTCTAACCTCCAACTAGGAACTAAACTTCTATGATTTAGCAATGAAGAGCTTGTATACTGGAAGTTTAGTGAAGCATGAGTCCAAGCAGAGAGTAAAGTTCAGAATAACACTTTCTCTTTTGCTAGATATCTCGTGAATGCTCGTGATAGAAATTCTCTCTTTTGGATGCTCAAAGTTTGGTTAGAAACTTTCGTTTCTGCCTATATTTATAGGCTCTCCGGTTAATTGATCTTATCCGTTGGTTAGGATAGATCAATCTTGTGCGTTGAATTTGTTCGCAGAAGATAAACACCTTGTTGTTTATTTTCTTCTTCGGAGCATATGGGTTCTTTTGTCTTGCCCGGCTAGCCACTGTTGATACCTTTTTAGGCTTCAGACTGTGCGCCCATGCTGTAGGTCCATGTACCTGTTTTAGCCATTAACTTCCGTCTATTTTTGTCTTCAATTGATTGCTGAAGTATTTCTTTTATGTGCGTCTTCAGTGCTCCGGACCCCAGTACGTATTTGGCATTAAATGCCGGTCAATGTTTTGTCTCTAATCATCCATTTAATATTTCGAGCTTCGTGACATACGAATAATTTTTGAGTCAAACAGTATTTGCCGGTAGGATTCAAGTATCCTATTAAGGTAAAGAAAATTTACCTTATTGCATTTTTACTTTTCTGGTAATATTTCTTAGACTCAAAAATTGTACATTTAATTTATCACGTTAATACTAGAACAAAATAAGACACAATGTACACGTGCTAAGTATAGTGGCATCATCAAAATCTTATCAAAATTGGGTACTAACAATTTCCCCCTTTTTGATGATGCCAAAACTATACAACACAATAACAAACATTTTTATTGATTTTCTTTGAAGTTTTGTACATTGTTCTTATTTCTAGAGTGCAATAGTTTATAGTCAATTTCGGACTTTAAGATCTAGCCTACTCTTGCTTGTCTTCTTTTTGTTTCTTCTTGGCTTCTTCCTTGGCTTTGGCCTCTTCTGCTTTTCTTCTTCTGATTTCAGCTTCTTCTTTGTAGAGTTGATTCTTTCTTTTTGTTTCTGCTCCTTTCTGTGCTGCTAGTGATCTTTTGGAGGAGGGACCTGCTTGTGTTGACTTTTCCCCCTTTTTGGCATCAGTAGGGGTCTTGATGTTTTGAAGGAGGTCTTCTAGTTCAGGATCCAAAGCAACTTCCTTTTAATGTTTTCGCCTTGGGTATAGGTCGTTGACTTCGATGGATAGTCCTACTACAGTGTTCCGGAGTTCCACTAAGTCAATCTTGACTTCTTCTTTGACCTCCTTGTCCAATTTGACCAGCTTTTCAGCCGTTTCTTGCTGGCGTTGGCCAAGTTTTCGAAGTTCATCTGCCTGCCTGTGGAAGGCATCCTGAGTGGCTTTGTGTAAGTTGGTGAGGTGCTTAGAAACATCTGCTCTTGTTTTGGCAATGGATTCTGAGTGCTCCACTTGCTTTGTTGTCAGTTTTTGTGAAAGATGAAGCATGGCTGGAAGCTCCTTGGTCCTCATGTTTTGGATGTACTCCTCATGCTCTTGGATTGTTTTAAAGGCCTGCTCGAGATTAGGAGGTAAAGAGATGGTAGGAAGTACCTGGGCAGAGGGCTCTGCTGCTTGGGAGGCCACTGCTAGCTCTTTTTCCCTTAGTTTCTTCAGTGATTCTACAATTTGATTTTCCAGCTCTTCATCCCTGGCTTTCAAGGCTTCAAGTTCGTTGTGAATCGCCTCCATTTGAGCTGGTTGGTTTGAGAGTTGGATGTTGAGCTGAGCTTTCTGCTCTGAGTTGAATACTTGTTGTATCATCAAATTGCTCTTTAGATGGTAGTGTACTTCAGCGAACCTCATTTCTAGCAGCTCATCAAAATGCTTCTGCATTTTGATGAGTCTATTGTGTAGGCGAACCTCAGCATTGCTTATGAATTTTGTGGTTGCTCTTCTTTTGTTGATGAAGACCTCTGCTAGTGTTGGAGTGTCTTCTTCATCCTTATGCTGAATTTGATTTTTGATTTCGTTTGATGTGGCAGGCTGCTCAGGTGCTGTATCTTGGTGGGGTTCCAAGTTGAGATCTATCATAGCAGTCCCCTACTGGATAGTAGCAACCAACAGCTTCTGGAGTGCCTTAGAGGATTCCCCACCTCCTTTAGTTTCCATCCTTGATTTCTCAAGGGTTTGTCTGAGTTCTTTATCACTAGAGGAGGAGGAGTAAACGATTTTCTTACCTCTTGATCTTGGTGGTCCCTTGGGTGCGTTGTCAGCATTATTATCATCATCATCATCATCCAGATCATCATCGTCTGAGTCTTCGATTGCATCTTTGGCTGTGAGGTTCTTTTTCTTTAAGGCATACACTTGGTTGATTGTGTGAAGTCTTGTAGCCTCGGCCATGTCATCAGTTCCAAGCCACTCCACGACGAAGTCTTCTTCCTCTATGAAATGGGAGAATGTGTCTGCTTGAAGAAGGATCCTTGATAGCTTCCAGGATCGCCATGCTTTGACCCTTTCAAAGTCTGCATCCAATTGCTCTAAGGGAGTTATTTTGGGTGACTTCACTGCTGGTGAAGGAGGAGTCTGCTCTGGCTCTGGGGGAGCCACCTGCTCGCTTATTTGAGTGGTCTTCTCAGTTTGTGGGTTAGCCACCTGCTCTAGTAAGAGAGCCACCTGCTCTTCTTGTTGAGTTATTCTTGGAATATGTATGGAGAGGGGGAGAGCAGAGCTGTTGCTTCCATTTGAGGAACCGGCGGAGGCCTCTGCTTCCTCTTGAATTATTGCTAAGGGGGAGGCGACTGCTTCCTCATGTATAATGGTAAGAGGAGAGGCCTCTGCTTCTTCGGGAAGGAAGGATGAAGCTGCCTCTTCTAGTTCTGCTTGAAGATTCCTTGTTGCTGTTCTTGGCCTCTTTGATTTGGCTTCTTGACACCCAGATCATGGTCTTTTGGCTAGCTTTGTTTTGATCCTCGTGAATTCTATTTGAAGAGGTTGATGAGAGTGAAGAGTGGGGTCTTCCTTTTGAATCTTGGGGGCTCCTGCCTTTGAGGTTTGATGGAGGAATTTCCTCCGGATGGTTTCTTCTTTGACCTTCCCTATGATGCCCTTTCTTTTGAGAATTTCTCCAATCAGGAACCCATACCCTAGCAATGGTAGGGTACCATCTTCCTTTCTGTCCTTGTGAGATTTGTTGACATATCTCACAAGTTCTTTAAAAACGTACCTGTACCAGTTGTGTGGAGTCCCAGAGATGATCGCGGCCATTGCAGGTGCCCTTTGTGCATTTTGACTCGTTTTGATCTTGATATCCTGACAGTGACTTATTTGGACCCTGATGCTTCATTCCTTTGATGTTTTGAGTAGCCTACCTTTAGCAGGTGCCTACTTCTGAGTACTTCACAGAAATTCCCCCTCAGCAGGTGGCTAGGAATTCCCCCTTGATTTTGGAATTAGGTTCCCCCTGAATGGGTGGAGGGCTATTCCTTCACTTGATCTAGATCATCTAGCATTCCAAGCTCCTATCTAAGTTCATTGAATCTGGGTTCATTCAGTGGCTTGGTGAATATGTCAGTCAACTGCTTCTCAGTGGGAATGTACTCTAGCTTGATGGTCTTTTTTTCAACATGCTCTCTAATAAAGTGATGCCTGATCTCAATGTGTTTGGTTTTTGAGTGAAATACTGGATTATGAGTGATAGCAATAGCACTTGTATTATCACACAAAATGCTGATTTCCTTTGTTTCTTCTCCATAATCCTTCAATTGCTGTTTCATCCATAGGATTTGAGCACAGCAACTGCCTGCAACTATGTATTCAGCTTCAACAGTGCTAGTAGCAATTGAATTTTGTTTCTTGTTGAACCAAGAGACAAGTCTTCCACCAATCAATTGACATGTACCTGAGGTACTTTTTCTATCAATTTTGCATCTGGCAAAATCAGAGTCTGAATATCCATAGAGGTCAAAGCCTCCATTTGTCTGGTACCATAATCCAGAGTTAGGATTGCCTTTTAGATACCTCAATATCTTCTTTGCAGCTAGGAGATGGCTTTCTTTGGGCTTTGATTGAAACCTTGCACATACACCAACTGAGTAGGATATATCTGGCCTACTAGTGGTGAGATATAACAAGGAACCAATTAGGCCTCTATAAAGTGTAGGATCAACATCTTTGCCATCTTCATCCTGACTTAGACCTTGGGATGTATTCATGGGAATTTTCACAGTGGACTTGTTCTCAACTTTGAACTTTTTCATGAGATCTCTTATATACTTAGCTTGGTTGATAAAGATACCATCTGGAGTCTGCTTCACTTGTAATCCCAGAAAATAATTCAACTCTCCCATCATGCTCATTTCAAATTTACTTTGCATGAGATTTGAAATTTTTTCACATAATGCTTGATTTGAACTTCCAAAGATTATGTCATCAACATAGATTTGAACAAGCAATATGTGGGGACCTTCTTCAGTTTTGAATAAAGTCTTGTCTACTTTGCCTTTAGTGAATCCATTTTTCACTAAATATTCAGAGAGAGTGTCATACCATGCTCTTGGGGCTTGCTTGAGTCCGTAAAGAGCCTTATGCAATTTGTAGACTTGATCCTTCTCTCTATTGATTTCGAAACCAGGAGGTTGCTCCACATAGACCTCCTCTTCTAGTAGACCATTTAGGAAGGCACTTTTCACATCCATTTGATAGACTGTGAATTGCTTATGAGCAGCATAGGCCAAGAAGATTCTTATAGCTTCTAGTCTGGCAACAGGAGCAAAGGTTTCATCAAAATCTATACCTTCTTCCTGGCAGTAGCCTTTGGCTACCAATCTTGCCTTATTCTTGAATATGGTGCCTTCCTCATCCATTTTGTTCCTGAACACCCATTTGGTTCCTATCACATGCTGATGATAGGGTTTGGATACAAGCTCCCATACATTGTTTCTCTCAAACTGATTGAGTTCCTCTTGCATGGCTTGTATCCAGTCTGAGTCAAGTAGGGCTTCTTCAACTTTCTTGGGTTCAATTTGAGAGATGAAGCATGAGAATAGTGCTTCTCTCTGAATTGCTGATCTGGTACGAACCGCTGTATTGATGTTTCCAATGATTTGGTGAGGAGGATGTTTGCTCAACCATCTAACATCAGATGTGGTTGTTTTGGATTGATTTTTTGTTCATCATCCTCCTCCTCTTCTTCTTCTTCACTATCATCTGGTAGAATAGGAAGATTGGGAATGTCATGAGTGCTTGGAAGGTTGTCTTTTGGTGAGTCACCTGCTGGTAGTGGGCTGACAGTTGAGTCAACTGTTGGCAGTGGGCTGCCGTTTGAGTCAACTGCTTTTCCATCCTTTTTATTATTTAGAAGGCAGCTTGGAGCCTTTCCAGTGTCCCTTGATTTGGATGACTCACCTTCATCTTTTACTCGAGCAGTGGGGTGGTTTTCAAATACCACATGGATTGATTCTTCTACCACCAGAGTTCTTTTGTTGAGAATCCGGAATGCCTTGCTAGTTGTTGAGTAGCCCAGGAAGATCCTTTCATCAGATTTGGGATCAAATGGCTTGAGATAGTCTTTTCCATTGTTTAGGATGAAGCATTTGGATCCAAACACATGGAAATGACTAACATCAGGCTTCCTTTCTTTCCATAGCTCATATGGTGTCTTTTTGTGAATCTTATGAATAAGACTTCTATTTTGAGTGTACCAAACCGTGTTGATTGCTTCTGCCCAGAATCTTTTGGGTAATCCAGCTGCTTCTAAAATTGTCCTTCCTGCTTCCTTGAGTGTCATGTTCCTTCTTTCAGCAACACCATTTTGTTGAGGTGTTCTTGCTGCTGAGGTTTGATGATGGATTCCATTTTCTCCACAATACTGAATTATGATGGAGTTGAGAAATTCAGTACCTCTATCTGACCTGATCTTCTGAATTGAGAGACTTTTCTCATTTTGAATTAGCCTCATCAATTCTGGCAGTTTCTTCTCTGTTTCATTCTTCTTCTTTAAGAATATGGTCCAAGTGTATCTAGAATAATCATCAACTACAACCAGGGTGTACCTTCTACCACTTAAGCTTGTTGGTTCAACTGGTCCAAACAAGTCAAGGTGTAGTAGGCTTAAGGGCCTAGTTGACGATTCCACTTCTTTTGATTTGAATGATACCTTGGTTTGTTTCCCTTTTTGACAAGCATCACGGAGGTGGTCCTTTTTGAAGTTCATTTCAGGGTGTCCTTTCACCAAACCTTTTCTGGACAGTTTGTTGATTGTCATGAAGTTTAGATGGCTTAATTTGTTGTGCCATTCCCAACTTAAGTTTGAATTTGCGTTTGTCACTAAGCAGATTCCTTCCTTTGCAGAGCTCCAATCAACAATGTACATGTCCTTCTTCCTTCTACCAGTGAGCACAATTTTGTCATTTTTGACATCTCTAATCAAACAGATGTCTTTGGAGAATGTAACATTATAGCCATTGTCACAGAGCTGGCTTGTGCTTATGAGATTGAACTTTTAACCATTAACATAGGATATGTTTTGGATTGTAAGTCCAAATTGATAAGTCTCCAGCTCCTTTGGTTTCTCCTTCTTTTTCCACATTCCCAAATGTTACTTTGGGTCCTTCCCTTGCTGTAAAGTTTGACAGGAGCCGCCTGCTGCCCATCATGTGCCTGGAGCAGCCTGAATCTATGTACCATGTTTGTGTTTCAGCTGCTCCAACACCTTCCTGTATAAATTAATGTTGAGCAGTAGCCCACAAGTTAGTGGGCGACTTCCCTTGTATAAGTTTGGGCATCCATGCCCATCTAGAACCATTGAGTTCTAAGCGGATTGGTCTATAGCCATTTGAGGTGTTGTAATCAAAAGGAATGGCTATGTACTTGTTAATCCTCTTCCTTTTCGAAGTGGGAAGTGAATTATTGATTTGAGGAGTCTGCTTGATATTTTGGCTGTGGTTGGTCTTATTTATTGGCTGCCAACATGGTTTTTGGTTTAGATGGTGAGGGGATGTTGATTTATATAGGTGTTTGTATTTTGGTTTAGAAGCAGGTTGATTCCTTCTTTTGGGAACATTTGGTGGATGGGTTTTTTGGTAAGTGAGCTTTCTTGTGTATGATTTGTGGCTTGTTGATGTACAGTTTTGAGTGAGTCTAGTGGGGGATGAGTAACCAAGATCTCTTCTCTTCCTATTTAGAGTAACTTCAGCAGTAGGGTAAGAATTTTTACTATTTGTGCTGGAGTTTCTAAGCTCTTTGTTCTCCTTTTCTAAGACATCATTTTTGCTTAAGGCATCTAGTAATTTAGAATGAATTATCTTAATGTCTTGTTTCAGTCTATCATTTTCAGCATTCAAGAGAACATGAGTTTCCTGGCTGTCTACAGTTGTAGCACAAGACAGTCTCCTCGCTGGGTTGAGGTCTCCCTTGTCTTCTAGGTGGCTGATTGTATGCTTTCTTTGGAGCAGTTCCCTCCTTCATAAATCTTTTAAATTTCCTTACAAACATAGCGAATTGCTCGTCAGTGAGGAGATTGTTGAGGGATTTTTCAGCAGATTTTAAAGTGCTTGGCTCAGACACTAGAGCTAGTGTCTTGGACTCATCTTCCTTCTCTTCTTTGATCTCCTTCATTTCAAATTCATAGGCCTTGAGATCACTGAAGAGTTTGTCAGTTGACAAAGTTCTGAGATCTCTGCTATCTCTCATAGCAGTTACCTTCATGTCCCACTTAGATGGCAGGCCTCTTAAGACGTTAAGGGAAATCTCCTTTTGGGATAGATCTTTCCCTAGGCCTCAACCTCTACTATAATCTTTAGGAACCTGGATTCCATCTCATGAATAGACTCATTTGTCAACATTTTGAAGTCCTCAAATTTCTTGAGGGCTATGGTCAGCTTGTTGTCCTTTTCTTGTTCATCACTTGCTCCGATCTTTGTGAGCTCTTCCCATACTGCTTTTGCAGTTTCACATTTCCTAATTCTGGGAAATATGGACTCATCAACAGATTTAAAGAGAATATTTTTGGCAATGTTGTCAAGATTATTCATTTTCCTATCCTCAGATGTCCATTCCAATTTTGGTTTAGGAATGTATATATCCTCCTGGTCATCAGTTTTGGATATGCTGACCTTCATTATTCTGATAGGTCCATCAGTAATTACCTCAAACATTTCATCATGTAAAGCACTGAGATGTGCTTTCATTCCGATTCTCTAGTCATCAAATTTGTTTAAGTTGAACAGGAGATTCTTGGCTAGTTGGCTGTCCATTGTTTAGAAAGTGTTTGGGAGGTGAAGTGGCTTTGGATCTTTAGTTCAAAATAGTCAATAAATGACTCTAGGAACACTCCGCTCTGATACCACTTGATGGTCCCTGATAGGCTAAAAGTCTAGGGGGGGGGGTGAATAGACTTTTAAATCTTTTTCGACTTTTAAAAGTTTTCCCTCTAAAAGAGTTGATCTATAAACTTTTGAGAGATTTATAGATGCACAACAGAAGTCTTTACCCTTTATGTAATGAGTGTTTAGCCACTTTCTAACTTGGAGAGTATTTGGCTTAGAATGCTAGCAGTTGGCTTAGCAGGTGGCTAAGAGCAGGGAACTGCTGAGGCAACTGCTTAGGAAATGCAGCTTGTGTGATGAAGGTAATTTGGTGAGTTTTGAGATGTTTGACAAGAAGTAAGTATATATGAGCAGAGGGCTCAGCAGTTGGGTGGATTCCAGGCACCTGCTGAGGCACCTGCTGTACTTAGAAGGTGAATTTCAGAGAACTGATAGAGTGATCCTTTCAAGTGATGTTGGTGCACGTTAAAGGTGTGAATTTGATCTCAAAGAAAGTGAGTAATGAAGGAGTAGGATAAGCAGTTGGGTCAATTAAGACAACTGCTTAGGATGCTGCCGGCAAACTACAATCTTTATGTGAGAAGTGTTGGGTGTGTGCTTTGTTGACTGAAATGAAATCAACACACGATATATTCTGGTTCAGAGGTGGTGTAATCCTCCTACGTCCAGTCCCACCCTCTTTCAGATGGATTTCACTAAAGTATTAAACCCAATACATTTAGTGCCAATCTAGCCTTTACAACACTCAGGCCTAGATTGAAGGTTTTTCACGATGAGTATAGCACCACTCAAAGTTACTCAGTCCTTAGACTTTTCTCTAATCAACCAGTGGGGATCAAAAGGTACTCTATCTATCTACTTACACTGTAGGATCCGAACAACTGTTCTCCTAAGTGTTTACAACAATATGTGATTTGTTACAAGAAAGTTCTAACCTCCAACTAGGAACTAAACTTCTATGATTTAGTAATGAAGAGCTTGTATACTGGAAGTTTAATGAAGCATGAGTCCAAGCAGAGAGTAAAGTTTAGAATAACACTTTCTCTTTTGCTAGATATCTCGTGAATGCTCGTGATAGAAATTCTCTCTTTTGGATGCTCAAAGCTTGGTTAGACACTTTCGTTTCTGCCTGTATTTATAGGCTCTCCGGTTAATTGATCTTATCCGTTGGTTAGGATAGATCAATCTTGTGCGTTGAATTTGTTCGCAGAAGATAAACAACTTGTTGTTTATTTTCTTCTTCGGAGCATATGGGTTCTTTTGTCTTGACCGCCTAGCCACTGTTGATACCTTTTTAGGATTCAGACTGTGCGCCCATGCTGTAGGTCCATGTACCTGTTTTAGCATTAACTTCCGTCTATTTTTGTCTTCAATTGATTGCTGAAGTATTTCTTTTATGTGCATCTTCAGTGCTCCGGACCCTAGTACGTATTTGGCATTAAATGTCGGTCAATGTTTTCTCTAATTATCCATTTAATATTTCGAGCTTCGTGACATACGAATAATTTTTGAGTCAAACAGTATTTGCCGGTAGGATTCAAGTATCCTATTAAGGTAAAGAAATTTTAGCTTATTGCATTTTTACTTTTCCGGTAATATTTCTTAGACTAAAAAATTGTACATTTAATTTGTCACGTTAATACTAGAACAAAATGAGACACAATGTACATGTGCTAAGTATAGTGGCATCATCAAAATCTTATCAAAATTGGGTACTAACATATATCATATTGAGGACCCCTAGGATTGTTCTTCATGTTTAGAAGTGTAAAACAAGGGGTTGGAAGGTAGTTCTAAGTCCAAGAACGGACTTAGAAGCCAAATGACCAGTTCGTCGGAAAATAACCTTTTAGGGGTTATTTGTGTTGATATGGGTTTTGTGATGATAAAACCTTGTTAGGAGCTTGACTAAAGTGTTCCTAACTTTCGCCGGAGTTTCGCTGGAGTTTCGCCGGAGTTTCGCCGGAGTTCACCGGAGTATCGCCGAAGTTCTACCGAGAAGGGTAGAACTTCTTTAAGCTCATTCGAGGTGAGGATGGCTGACTATATTGCTTATAATTAGTGAGTTAATTTCATAAGATTACCTAATGTATTAAATGTGATTTTCATGGATTATTAATAGATAATAATGCCTAAATGAAAATACTATTGCATGTGAGTAAATAAAGCATGATATACAAATTTGGAAGAAATTGTGTATGATTATGTGATATGAAAGAAATGGCATGATAATGGAATTAACTATGAAAATGTTGTGATAAAATATACTTTTATTTCATGTAAGGAATTCATGAATGGATAAAAGTGATATTTTTGATATTGAGATTTAATCATATTTGGATTGGAAAATCCATTGAGATGATTTATTCGACTATGAATTAAGAACTTGGTTGTTCTAAGATTATCCGACTAGTATTGAAATACTAGTCGGGAGATTAATGTAAATAAATAATGGAATTAATCCTAAGAGATAGGATTGTGAATGGAGATGCCTTAAGTAGTCTTAAGAGATACTTTAGGGTCGAATTGTATGAACACCAAGGTGTATTAGGGGTAGGCTTTAGGCTACCCAAGTGAATTGAGTCTAGGCATAGTATTTGCTTGAGAATTGGACTATGAAAATAAATTAGAGTCGGACTCTAGGATTGCATGGAAATGTAGTTGGGCCGAGCCCTTGCCATGTAATGTGATTAGCATGGAAACGTAGTTGGGCCGAGCCCTTGCCATGTATTTGTGATCTTCGTGGAAGCGTAGTTGGGCCGAGCCCTTGCCACGAAGTTAAGGTTAGTATGGAAACGTAGTTGGGCCGAGCCCTTGCCATACAATTTTAATGTGTTAAATTGAGTTGACGGGTTGTATAGAAATGTAGTTGGGCCGAGCCCTAGCTATACAATCAGGACTCGAGGGAACCCTATGGGGTTGTCGTGACTTGTAGTCACGGGGAATTAAAATGGTAAATTCTGAATGAATATGGGTCCACGGGCCGACTAGTTGACTTTATATACAGTAAGTATAAATTTTAAAAGGGGTAACCGAGGGTTATGGCCTATAATATATTATCACCCTGGATTGAGGGTCTTAGAAATTGAAACATTGATTATACATAGTATAGTTGTCATTGTACTTGTCAAATGCTTCCAAGTACTCACCTCCCCTTCACGGGGGAGGCCACCTCACAGTTTCAGGTAGAACTTGAAGGTTGCTGCCACTGCCCGTTGCTTCGGGAAGATCAAAGGAAGAAGACGTGGTTCGTGCTTCTTCCATTTCTGTTTTGAAAACAATTCAAGTAATGCTCATGGATATTATTTTCTGAATAATTATTTTGGAGGCTTGTATGCCTAGTTATGCCAAGTGTGGCTTGAACACTTGTAATATTCTTTCCACTACTTAAATGAATGTTTTTACATTATGTTTGTTTCTGGATGTACTATGTGTGAATGATATTCCAGACGCCTTGTATTGTATGAATGTGTTGAACTGCGGTTGACAATTCATACTGTACGGCGGGTTGTTGACGTGTCCGGGTAGGTCCGGGGCGTGACAGAGATAGAGGAAAAAGAGACCAAGAGAAGCTAAAAAGGGATCCCCCGAAATAGGAGGGAAGCCCCCTATTTTTAGAAAATAGAGGGGATGGTGCACAACAACCCTAATGGGCCAAGTGGGCCAAAAAATGAGCCATATGGGCCAAAGCGGACCGAGTGGGTCGGAATGGCTAAAATGAGCCTCTGTGATCGAGCTCCGTAGTGGGGTAATGTTTTGGGCTCCTGAACAGTAGTAGACCGGGATAATATATCTCAACACAAGTCCTTCAATTTCTTGAGTAGTGACCGTGCGAATCTGCTTGAGAAATTATAACCTTGTTCATGATCTTCCCTTGTCTTTCTCACATATGTGTCTTCACTAAATGAGTGGTGTCTGCCATTGTGAACATAAGATGCCGGTAAGACGCTCTCCCTCTCGACTACCTCAGCGAAGGATGTTTTTCCTCGGGCATTCTTCCCCTGACTATATCAGGCGAGAGTAAAAGGACTCCAGCCCGATTTTTCTACCCGAGGACCTTAAAGGCTCACACATAGCATCCGAATGACGCGGAAAGGGCGACACAGAATGTATGTCTGAATGAATGTATGACATGTGATGCATGAATGTATGTATGGGTGCAATGTATGAGTGCAATGTACGAGACTGGGGGGCTATTGAACCTGCGACCTTCTGATTAGGAAAAGGTAAGTGGGCCTGGTTCTGTTCCCCAGAACCCTTACAACCCACTCTACCATGGAGGAAAAAACTAGTCTTCGTATGATAATCTCACGGCGACGGGGGCGGCCCATGGCAGCGGCCGTGGTGATGACACCATGGCGCTGAGGGCCCCATGATGCTGCATAAGACTGTGGTCCCATCCTGGAAAGGCATGGGCGAACCCGACCGTGAACTGGACACGATGGCGCTAAGGGGCCGATCGTGCTACATAAGACGGTGGTCCCCATCCTGGAAGGGCATGGGCGAACCCGCCCGTGAACTGGACACGATGTTGCTGACGGGCCAATCGTGCTGCATAAGACGGTAGTCCCCAGCCTGGAAGGGCATGGGCGAACCCGACCGTGAACCGAGCAAGACAACGTTGAGGGGACGATCGTCCTACATAAGACGGTGGCCCCCATCTGTTGGTCCCGGTTATACAAGGTACAATTTAGAGGGGGGGGGGGGGGTGAATAGACTGTACTGGTTTTTAACTTTTAAAAGCTAAGTACCAGTTTTAACAGAATAGCCTGTTCTGTTGAGGAACATACTGGCAGCGAATGGTCTTCTGGTAGGGGTTCTGTCCGGTTAGCCTCAAACAGATGCAAAGGCAGTAGGCCTTCTGTTAACTCACAAGACGAGTTCTGCTGAACACAGAGACCAAGTCTTTTGAGTTAATCAGTTGAAAGTAAATGCAATTATTAAGAGCAGTTAGTAAATGACACCAGGGATTTTTAAAGTGGTTCAAGGAACAACGTGTTCCTCTAATCCGTTATTCCACTAAGCTTGTAAAAACACAGATTACACAGCTTTAGTTCTAGCACTTAAGAAGCTCTCCACGTCTCCTTCAAGTGTAGATGTCTCGTTGGATGCACTTCCTTGCTTCCTTTAAGACTGGTCCTTTCACTGCGTTTCCTTGAAGTATCCCCACTTCAGTACTCCAGTTACTTTTGACGTCCTTATTTGATAAGAAGATTGCTTTGTAAAAACAGAGGTTTCTCCAACTTGCTTCGTCACAAAAGATGTGTAGATGAGGTGTTTGAAGTGTTGAAGAACTGGAGGAACTTTGCTCTTTGTTGAAATATGAAGATGTGAAAATATTATCTTTCCAACGTAAAGCTTTTCTTGTTGAGGAAGATGAAGTTGAGATCTCAAGAAAGCTTGTTTGAATGTTGTGGAGAGAGCAAAAGTTATCCGGTTTTTCTTCGTGTTCTTTCATATATACTAGGGTTATCTTCCCGTTGGAGGAGGGAGACAACTGCATTAAATGCGCGTACTGTAGAGTTGACCGGTTGGACCTGCAAGACTGGTGACTTGCTATATTGGGAAGATATTCTCCAGGAATCTCGGTCAATCATCAGCTTTAATATCCCAGCGAATGGAGCTCATTAAATGAGCATTAAATGGCATGTCCTGTAGCTTTTCCGTTGAGGAGCTCCTAGCTGTTAGGGAATATCCCGTTGGTTTAACCGGCTTAGGTTGCTTGGGAAATAGCTAAGTGTGAGGACTTCTGGTGTGCTTGAACAGAGGGGCAGTCAAAGAGGGCCTTGAGCATTTCTGTCATGATAGAGGCTAACAGAGGACCTGGGGGTCTTCTGTCCAGTCGATTATACCAAAGTGCTTACACTTAGAAAACAATTCTAATACAAAATTCTAATGGGGGTACTCTAATATTCTAATCAGTCTAGCATCATCAGAATCTAAATACAATTATTCCTTACAATTTCCCCCCTTTTGATGATGCCAAAACCCTTATTCTACTTTCAGAGAAGTGCCTTTCACCATAAAAATTAATAAGTTAAAACTTCCATGTTTCGCTCTTGGTGGGCAACTTGCATAGAAAGCAGTAAGAGTTTGAAAAAAAACAACAGAAGTAGAGCAAACAAAACACAAAATTAGGGAACCGTTAGTAACAAAAGATAAGAGATAATCATTTGAGTAATTTTATTATGCAGAGGAGAAAGATAGAGTAGAGGGATGTTCTGTTACACATTTTCCCTTATTGCTGCTGCGAGAGCTGCAGCTTCTCTTGCATCTATGGAATTGAGTTCTTCATTCACTTTTCCTCTTATCACAACAAGATCTCTAGTCTCTTGAAGGGAAGCCCATGAGGGAGAGGGCTTACAGTTCAGATAATGTAGAACTGCCTCATGAACTATTTTTCCTGCGGGTACCTTCCTATTATACTAGTGTTCTGCTTCTTCCAGAGATCCTCCACTTCTAACCTTTACATTTCCATCAATGTCCATGTAGAGATTTTGTTGTTGTGTAGGAGTCATCTTCTTTTTCATTTCTTAAAACTGATCTCTGTCAATCTTCTGAGATCCACCCATTCTCCATTCAGTGAAGGTCAAGGCCTTATTATTCTTAGAAGTCTTCTTATGAGGAGATTGGGGCCTAGGTATGCCATCTGCTTTTTTTTTAATGTGAGCTTCAAAGTAGGGTGCAGGATCAACAGGAAGAGATCCATGAGTTGAGGTTCTTGCAAGTTGCAGCTTGTTGAGTTGGGAGTCCTCTTCCCCCTTTTTGGCATCATGCAGGTCTTGGAGGAGAAATAAAATCTTTTCAAATTATGAGGAGTGGGCCTTGCCAAGATCTTCAACAGTAGAGGGTATCAAGTTGGTGACTTCTGCCAGTGTGTCCAATAAGCTCTGTTGATGTTCCACATGAGAGGCTATGTTCTTGGTGTTGGTCTCTAATAGAATGAGCTTGTTGTACTTTTCTTTGTCAACAGCCTGCAGTGCTTCAACTTTCTGCTTGGTATCAGAGCACAGGTCCTCAATTCTGTTCAGTTATTGGGCCATCTTCTCATCAGACTTCTTTAGAAGATCAAATGAAGTAGTCAAAGAGGTAAGAACTTGGGCCTGTGAGTTAAGGGTTTCCTGAACCGAGACTAGAGTCTTCTCAATTGCTTTAACAGAGAGGGCTAGAGCAGCTGTTCTATTGGTTGAAGTTTGAAAAATATCATCTAAGGATTTCTTCAGAGATTGCAGATCAGTGATGACCAATGTACCAAAGGCTTCAGCTACAGTGAAAAATTCTTTCAAGGAACCATGTGGCCGCCCATAATTGGCACCCGAGGAGGGACTCTATTGTAACTCCAAGAATTGATTTAGAGAAGGGGTTTTCTCTCTTTTTGAGATGGCAACATTGGGGTTACTAACAATAAATCCACTGTTGCTAGATGAATCATTGTATGAAGAGTAGCACGGGATTGCATTTTTGTTAACTAACTTCTTCTTGTGAGAGGGTGGATTTGAGGCAGTAGAATATCTAGAAAAGCCTTGAGGTGCAAGAGTTGGGGAGATGATTTTATGATCACAGGAGTTATTACTCCTGGTTTGAGGTTGTTGAGTTTAAGGAGGAGGAGGAGGAGGTGGAGGAGGAGGAGAAGGTGATTGTTGTTTAGATGGGGCGTCCTGTTTGCAAGGTGAGGATGAGTGGGATGGGGTCTTGTTGGGAGATGAAGTTTTATTGGGTGGAGGGGTTTTCTGGTGGGAAGCTTGGGTAGAATGAATGGATTGTTTGTGTAAAGAATGAGATGCAGAGACATAAGGTGCAGGAGGTTTTGAGGAGTCTTGTTGAGGCTGTGAGGGTTATGTAGATGGAGGCTTCTGAGAAGATGAAGAAGAGGGTTTCTGAGAGGGTGTTTTGGATTTAGAAGAGGGTTTGGATGTCTCAATCTCTGCAGTCTGAGATTTCCTGTACTTCATAATAAGTTGAGCAAAAACAGCTCTAGCATCAGACGGTTCACCAACTTGATCTTTTTCTTGATCCTTAGGATCCAGAGAATTCTTCATGGTCTTCTCTATCAGCCATTCTTTAAAAGTTGCAACTTCTTTCTCAGAGAGGGGACGTACATCTGCGGTTTCATGATCAATCAATGTATTGAATGTCTAGAGGGTCTTGCCTTTGAAGTTTCTCTTTTTCTCTGCAAGAACAGATTCCAGAAACTCCATATCTGTGCACTTGGACACATCATTAGTGCCAATTGAAAACCTCTTTCTCCTCAATGGAGTAGTATCCAAACGACTTTAGGATGTCTGTGAGAGATCCTAACCTCCATTTCCTCCATTTAAGTACTCTGGCAAACTGCCTGTCCAGAGCTGTAAGGATATCTATCTAACCTCCACTTGAGTTAGGAGTCCTGCTGACAGCACTGTGGTGTTCTGGTGAGGGGATTACCTCATGTTGTTCTGCTAGATGTGCAGAAGGAGGGTAGTTCTCAGGTTCCCCCCTGAGCAGTGGCATCCTCCACCACTATCTCGTCTTCTGAGTCACTAGAATAAAAAACTATCTTCTTCCCTTGCCAGGCATTCCTTTTGGGTTGTTCAGAAACCATAGAATCTTCAAGTTCCCCCTGGATGACGGGGGTTACCACTTTCTTCCTTTTTGGGAGAGGGGAGGCAGAAGGGGTAGATTCTGTAGAAATAGAAAAGGATTTCTTTCTCTTTGTAACAACCTTTTTTCTCACCACCGTCTTAGCCTGTGCAGGTACAGTCTTCTTTGGTGTAGCCTTTTTCACAACCTTCTTCACCACATGACTGTCATCCTCAGATTCAGTGATGGAGTCCTTCTTGGTGGTCTTCTATTGGAACTTTTGTCTATTGATGTCCAACTTCTTCAGCCTTTTGATTTCAGCCTTGATTGCAGCATCTCTGTTGCTAGTTGTGCACATGAAAATCAACTTGCAGTGATCCACCTTTGTTGGCTTTCTGAGACCAACTCCATTCATCAGCAGTCCCGAGATTATTAAGGCATGTCCTACTTTCCTGGAGTAGATACCAGTTGCTGGATTCTTCTTTTTGGCCACCTTGACAAACTCTAACAAGGATCTGATAATGACCTGTCCCCAGTTGAGGTTTACATTGTGTAGAACCTAATAGATTGCCTTTGCCTGGGAGATGGTGAACTCATTAGTGGATGAATATCTTCACCAGACACATTTGTGGAGGATGTTCACCAACGTCCCGATGTCCTTCTTCAGGAAATATTTCTTCCCAGTCAGTCGGTTGATTTCTGCATCTGGTTTGCCATAGTTCATGGCAAACTCTGCAACTGTGAGACTGATCGTTTATAGGTCAACAAGAGCGTTAGACCCTTCTTCAATCTGGACTTTGAAGAGACTGTTGATGGCTTCCGCATAAACTGTGACCTTCTCTCTATTGACAATGGAGGTGATGACCTCGTCTTTGGAGTCAGTGTTGAGATAGAACTCAACTACATCTAGGTTGCTATACTGCGTGTAGTTGTAGGTTATCACCTTACTCAGCTGTTATCCTTCGAGGCATTCCAGTATCCTCTCCACTACTTCCTCGTCCTCAGCAAGTTTTGGGAGTGCGTAGAGGTTGCATTTCATCCCAGTGAGAACGTTCTTGGTTAGAGTTTCCTTTTGAGATTGAGTGAGGGAGTCAAAGCTTATGAACGTCATTCGAGAAGATCAGGGATGTCAGAGGGTATGAAAGGTCTGAAGGTTTGAATGCTTGAGAGAGATAAATGCAGTAGCGGTTTAGGTTGAAGAGTGAGGAATATAAATGGTTTTGGGTTAGTGGACGTTTGAGATTAATGGCGGTTTCAAGGTAGTGATAAATATTGGGGCGCAGTAAATATTTTGCGTCTGTAATTACTTCCAAGGGTATAGAACTAAAAGATCTTCAATAAGTAACTAGGTCAATCGGTTTCTCAAAATTGGCTAAGTCCACGACTTTCTGTGAAAGAGAGAGTCTCTGTCGCTGAGGGGTTCTGCTATGGAGGGGTTCTATTGAGAAAGGAGGTTCTCTGTTCAGAGGAATTCTGGTAGGTGTTCCTCTAGTTCAGAGGGAGGAGTTCTGGTTCAAAGCAACTCTGAGTCAAGCATCTCTGGGAAGATCATCCATCACTCCCAGATCTTCTCTAAGCTTGTTGAACCTTTTCTCACTGAGAGGTTTAGTGAGAATGTCTGCAATTTGATATTCTGTTGACACATGCTCCATACACATATGCTTCTTCTCCACATGATCTCTGATGAAGTGATGCCTGATCTTGATGTGCTTGGTCCTGGAATGAAGTACTAGATTCTGAGTGATTGCAATGGGACTGATGTTGTCACAGAGCAGCTTGATCTCCTTTGCAATGATCCCATAGTCCTTGAGTTGTTGCTTCATCCAGAGAAGCTGAGCACAACAACTCCCAGCTGCAATGTATTCTGCTTCAGCTGTGCTTGTAGAGATTGAGTTCTACTTCTTGCTAAACAAGGAAACAAGTCTCCCACCTAGCAATTGGTAGTGACCAGAGGTACTCTTCCTGTCTAACCTTCAGCCTGAAAAATCTGAGTCAGAGTAACCAATTAGTTCAAAGTTACCTCCCTTGGGATACCATAAGCCTGCATTTGGATTTCCTTTGATATATTTGATGATTCTTTTTGCAGCACTTAGATGACTCTCCTTGGGTTTTGATTGGTATCTGACACAGATTCCAACAGAGAATGATATGTCTGGTCTGCTTGCAGTTAGATACAGAAGAGATCCAATGATCCCTCTATACATTGTTGCATCCACATCTTTTTTTAACCCAAAATTCACCTTGGGAGGTGTGGTAAAAGTCGGGGAACATTTACCATTTTTATTAATTAATGGAGAGAGTTACAGAAAAGGAGATGGAAATGCCTAATTACAATACGAAAGTGGCTCCACTAGTGGGCCAAGTGAAATTAAACAGCATCAATCCAAAGGAATGATCTTCTCGAACATAAAACATCCAAAGAGGGTTGTCGCCTAACCCTAATTCATTCCTTGATGGAGTAAACGAGAGCTTTAGAGAGGAGCCCGGAGGAGAGGAGTTCGAAGTCGGCCGTCTAAGAGAGTCAGCACTATGCATGTGACGGAAGGTGTCAGTTCTAGGCTGTGACGGTATTTCTCAGCTTACTAGTCCGTTTATTTGTTTCGTCTTTGTTTCTTTGAGAGAGAGAGAATCAAGATCTTCCATCGTGCGAGGTGGTGGGCTACCTGGTTGGCCTGAAGCTGTACGAGATTTTATCTGAGCTTTTTCTGAGCCTGGGTAATGCTACTGATGGGATGAGAGGTTGCGGTACGTTTAATGTTCCTTGTATCATCTTCACATCCTTTTCTGAGTCTGTTTGTACCTGGAAGGTCTTGTGACCTTTTTTGAATTGTGTGTGATAATGAGGTTGCAATTGCATCCACATCTTTTCCTTCATCATCTGGTCCAATTCCCTATGAGGTGTTCATGGGAATTTTGACTGAGGCTTTTCCTTCAATTCCAAACTTCTTGATCAAGTCTGTGATGTACTTTCCTTGGTTGATAAAGATTCCTTCTGGAACTTGTTTCACTTGCAGTCCTAGGAAGTAACTCAGTTCTCCCATCATGCTCATTTCAAATTGACTCTGTATAACTTGAGAGAATTTCTTGCATAGTTCTGCATTAGTACTTCCGATTATAATATCATCAACATATATTTGTACTAGCAAAATATGGTGAGCAAAAGAGATTTGTAATAAGGTTTTGTCAACCTTTCTCTTAGAAAACCCACGGTTCACTAGGAAGAGGGACAATGTGTCATACCACGCTCTGGGAGCTTGCTTAAGACTATACAGAGCCTTCCTAAGCCTGTAGACACAAGAAGATTGAATAGGAATGATAAAACCTGGTGGTTGTTCAACATAAACTTCCTCTTTAAGATCTTCATTCAGAAATGCACTCTTGACATCCATCTGGTAGACCTTGATATCATTGTACGCAACATAGGCTAGGAAGATTCTGATAGCTTCAAGTCTGGCAACTGGTGCAAAGGTCTCATCAAAATCAATTCCTTCTTCTTGGCAATATCCCTTAGCTACCAGCCTTGCTTTATTCCTTACAATGTTGCCTTCCTCATCAGCTTTGTTCTTGAATACCCACCTTGTTCCAATGACATTCTGATGCTTTGGTCTAGGAACAAGTTCCCCGCTTTGTTCCTTTCAAAATGGGTAAGCTTTTCTTGAATTGCATTGATCCGATCTGGATTTTGCAGAGCTTCTTCCACAGTCATAGGTTCCATCTGAGAAATATAACCGACAAACATTGCTTCTCTTCTGGTTGTAGCAGATCTGCTCTCCACACCACTTTTGATCTGACCAATCACTTGGTCTGGTGGGTGATCTCTTAACCAAGTTAGGTCAGGTTCTGTCAGTTGATGTCTAGGTTTCTCTGGTTACCCATCTTCTGATTCTTCATCTTTGTCTAACAGAAGAGGGTTGGGTGCAGGTGTTGGAAACAAAGGGTTAATTGTTACCTCTTATGTTGGTCGAGAAATTTTGCCCTCTAGGTTGACTTCCTTCAGGGTCTCTGTTATTTCTTCAACAGAGGTGTTATCATCAAACTTCACATGTATAGATTCCTCAACAATGTAGAGTCCTTCTGTTGAGTACCCTATAGGCTTTGCTTGTACTTGAGTAGCCTATGAATACACCTTCATCATCTTTCTCCTGAAAGACCTTTAAATGCTCTTTTCCATTGTTGAGAATGTAGCATTTGCATCCAAATATGTGGAAATAGCTGATGTTGGGTTTCTTTCCTTTCCACAGTTGATAAGGAGTCTTCTGGAGATTCTTGTTGGTCATACTTCTGTTCTGGGTGTAGCATGCAGTGTTGATTGCTTCAGCCCAGTATGTCATTGGTAGTCCTGATTCAGCAATCATTGTCCTTGCAGCTTCCTTCAGTGTTCTGTTCCTTCTTTCTGCTACGCCATTCTGTTGAGGTGTTCTGGTAGCAGAGAGTTGATGAAAAGTTCCATCTTGATCACAGAAGTCCTTAATGACTTGGTTCACAGACTCAGTTCCTCTGTCAGATCGGATTGTCCTGACTTTCATATTCTTTTCAGTTTGAAGTTGCTTCAGCAGAGATGGCAACTTCTGAAGTAGTGTTTCATTCTTCTTTTTCAAGAAGACTGTCCATGTATATCTAGAGTAGTCATCAACCATGACTAGTGTGTATTTCTTTCCACCAACACTTGGAGTCTCAACTGGTCCAAATAAATCCATATGGATGAGATTTAAAGGACTAGTGGAAAGATTTCCAGCAATAGGTTTGAAAGATTTCTTCACTTGTTTTCTCTTCTCGCAAGCACTGTAGAGGGTCTCTTTCTTGTACACCATGTCTGGCAGTCCATCTACAATATGTTCTCTTGTCGGTTTGTTGATTGTTTTGAAATTCAAATGGCTAAGCTTCTTGTGCAAATCCCAGCTTAGTTTTGAATCTCCTTTGGCTATCAGGCAAACTCCATCTTTTGCAGTTTTCCAATCAACAACATAAATGTTCTTTTTCCTTCTTGCTGTAAGAACCACTTCTTTTGTTGTCTCATGCTTTACATAACATAAGTCCTTTGTGAATTCAACTGTGTAGCCCTTGTCACAGAACTGGCTAGCACTCAGTAGATTGAATTTCAGACCTTTGACATATGAGACATCATCAATGATTATCTGGTCCTTGATCAGCTTCCCTTTTCCTTTTGTTTGACCTTCCTTGTTATTTCTACCAAAGGTAACTCTAGGTCCATTTATTTTCTGGAACTCTGTTAGGCAACTTCTGTCACTTGTCATGTGCCTGGAGCATCCACTATCAATAAACCCTTCATGCTCTGGGATGGCTCCAACACACTGTTCCTACACAATCAAAAGGAAGATTTAGGTACCCAAGAAATGTTGGGTCCTAGGGGGTCATTGAGTCTTGGCAGCCGGTACCACTTTGATCTCATCAAGTGAAATCTTGATGGGTGGTACCCATTGTCCACCTGGTAGTCTTAGTAGACAGAAGTGTGATTCACTTTGGGCAGATGCTTGTGAGGGTCATGCTGCCTGTTTACATACTTATGCATAGATTTCTTGGTTGGGAAGAAGTCCCATATACTATCAAGAGCAGAGGGGCGGCTAGCTTTGGGCTTCTGAAGTTGACCAGCCAACCTCTTCTGCCTAAAGTTAACATTCTCTTGATACATGCCCTTATGGTGATCCTTTCTAGCACGATTATCATGAGGGTGTCTGTTGAAGGTTTGTCTTTGATTATTTTTCTAAAAAACCTTTCTGTTGTTAGGGTTTCTGCCAGGTTCATTATTTTTTAAAACTAATTTTTGTTGAACCTTTATCTTTCTGGTCTGACTTCCTCATGAACAACCTTGGTGCCAGATACACCAACATGGCAAATGAGGCTAGAGGTCCGTGGCTTTATGACCTTATCAGCCTTAGCAACTTGGGTGCTAGGCCTTACAGAAGGCTCACCGGACTCTGTTGCAACATATCCAAGACCAAAAATAGGGGAGAACATTTGATCAACATCAACAGCCTTTACAGAAGTTTGCATTTTTCAGAACGCTATTGAGTCTGACCTCAAAATGCTGAGATTCTCTTATCCTATCAAGAAGAGAAACATTTTTAGCCTCTAGTTTATCCCTTTCCTTAATTAAGAGATTAAGTTTTACCTCAGTCTCTTTTCTTAAGTCAGAGATTTCAACTTTTAGCTTACTGCTTTCTTCTTTGACTAAAGAATAAGTGGCTTGGATATTTCTAAACTCTTCCCAAAATGATAACATTGGGTCATCATTTAAAGATGTGCCTACCGAAGAAGAACGAGACTTAGAAGAGGAAGTTACCTCATCATCGGATTGAGCCATGAGGCAAAGGTCTTCTGTTTCAGTATCAAGGCAACAGAAGGCTTCATCAGATTCAGAGTCAGAACTGGATTCTGTCTCAGAGAGGGGGTCCTTCTCAAATGTTCTGTGATGAATGCCTTCCTTCTTCTACCACTATCTTCATACTTCTTTTTTCCATCCTGTCCTTTTCTCTTGGACACTATGGGATGTGGACAGCTTGCTTTGAATTGTACAGGTTGCCTGCAGTTGTAGCAGAGGAGCTCTCCACTGCTGTCAGAAGACTTGGTCTTCTGAAATGGCTTTCTGCTGGCAGATGGATTCCTTCCATCTTTGGGTTTCTTCATAAACTTCTTGAACTTTCTGGAAAAGGCAACCATATATTCGTCAGATAATAATACAGAAGGGTCAAAATCATTTACCTTAGGTGTACTGACTGTGAGAGCTGTGGTAGTCCTCTATTCTGGTACATCTTCCTTCTCTTCAATCATCTCAAACTCATGAGCTTTGAGATCTGAGATGAGCTTGTCTGTTGGATAGATCTTCACATCCTTGCTTGCTTGAACAGTAACTACCTTCATCTTCTATGCTGAGGGCAGACCTCTCAGCACTTTGAGGTTGATCTCCTTGGTGGTGAGTTCTTTGCCAAGTTCAGAAATCTCTCCAGTGAGAGTGAGAAGTCTGTCATACATCTTGGAGATGCTTTCACCAGGGAGAAGTTTGAAGTCATCAAACTTCGTGTTGGCTATGGTCATTTTATTGTCCTTCTCTTGCTCATCACCAGCTCCTATGAGATCAAGAGTATCCCATATTTCCTTGGCAGTTTTGCACTTCTTGATCCTTCTGAAGTACCTATCAAAAATGGACTTGTAGAGTGTCCTTTGCTATGTTGTCAAGGTTGTACTTTCTTCTTTCCTCAGTGGTCCACTCAGATTTGGCTTTGTCAATCATTTAGGGCTTTGTGTTATTAACAGCATGTTCAGGATTCACCTTCTGGAAGTTGGTGAATGGCCCTAGGTCAAGAACTTCCCACATCTCATCATGAAGAGCACATAGATGTGCCTTCATCCGGATCCTCCAGTCATCAAACTTAAGATCTAAAAACATAAGATTCTTGGAAAGAGAGTGATCCATAGCAAAAGAATGTAAGGAGGCTAAGAACAAGTGAATCTTTGTTCAGCAAGTAACCTAAAAGATTACAAGAACAATGAGGCTCTGATATCACTTGTTGGTCCCGGTTATACAAGGTATAGTCTAGAGGGGGGGGGGTGAATAGACTGTACTGGTTTTTAACTTTTAAAAGCTAAGTACCAGTTTTAACAGGATAGATTGTTCTGTTGAGTAACAAACTAGCACCGGATAGTCTTCTGGTAGGGGTTCTATCCGGTTAGCCTCAAAGAGATGCAAAGGCAGTAGGCCTTCTGTTAACTCACAAGACGAAATCTGCTGAACACAGAGACCAAATCTTTTGTGTTAATCAGTTGAAAGTAAATGCAAGTATTAAGAGCAGTAAGTAAATGACACCATAGATTTTTATAGTGGTTCAAGGAACAACGTGTTTCTCTAATCCACTGTTCCACTAAGCTTGTAAAAGCACATATTACACAGCTTTAGTCCTAGCACTTAAGAAGCTCTCCACATCTCCTTCAAGTGTAGATGTCTCCTGGGATTCACTTCCTTGCTTCGTTTAAGACTGGTCCTTTCGCTGAGTTTCCTTGAAGTATCCCCACTTCACTACTCCAGTTACTTTGGACGTTCTTCTTTGATAAGAAGATTGCTTTGTAAAAACAGAGGTTTCTCCAACTTGCTTCCTCACAAAAATTGTGTAGATGAGGTGTTTGAAGTGCTGAAGAACTGGAGAAACTTTGCTCTTTGTTGGAATATGAAGATGTGAAAATATTATCTTTCCAACGTAGAGCTTTTCTTGTTGAGGAAGATGAAGTTGAGATCTCAAGAAAGCTTGTTTGAATTTTGTAGAGAGAGGAAAAGTTATCCGGTTGTTCTTCGTGTTATATCATATATACTAGGGTTATCTTCCCGTTTGAGGAGGGATACAACTGCATTAAATGCGCGTACTGTAGAGTTGACCGGCTGGACCCCCAAGACTTGTGACTTGCTATACTGGAAAGATATTCTCCAGGAATCTCGGTCAATCATCAGCTTTAGTATTCTAGCGAATGGAGCTCATTAAATGCTATGTCCTGTAGCTTTTCCATTGAGGAGCTCCTAGCCGTTAGGGAATATCCCGTTGGTTTAACCGGCTTAGGTAGCTTGGGAAGTAGCTAAGTGTGAGGACTTATGGTGTGCTTGAACAGAGGGGCAGTCAAAGAGGGACTCGAGCACTTCTATCAGGACAGAGGCTAACAGGACCTAGTGGTGTTTTGTCTAGTCGACTATACTAAAGTGCTTACACTTAGAAAACAATTCTAATACAAAATTCTAATGGGGGTACTCTAATATTCTAATCAGTCTAGCATCATCAAAATGTAAATACAATTATTCCTTACACCATCCTATAAAGCATTGGCAAACCCGACCGTGAACAGGACACAATGGCGCTAACGGGTCGATCGTGTTGCATAAGACGGTGGTCCCCATCCTGGAAGGGCATGGGCCAACCCGACCATGATCTGGACACGATAGCGGTGACGGGCCGATCGTGCTGCATAAGATGGAAGTCCCCATCCTGGAAAGGCATGAGCGAACCCGACCGTGAACCAGACACGATAGCGCTGAGGGGCCAATCGTGATGCATAAGATGGTGGTCCCCATCCTGGGAAGGCAAGAGCGAACTCGATCGTGAACTGGACCCGATGGCGCTGAGGGGTCGATCGTCCTGCATAAAGCCACGGTCTCGATCCTAGAAGGGCATGGATGATCCTGACCGTGAACTGGGCGCGATGGAGCTGAGGGGCCGATCGTCCGACATAAAGCCACAGTCTCCATCCTGGAAGGGCATGGGCGAGCCCGACCGTGAATTGGACACGATGGCGCTGATAGGCCGATTGTGCTGCATAAGACGGTCGTCTCCATCCTTGGAAGGCATGGCGAAACCCAACCATGAAGCAGACATGATGGCGCTGATGGGCTGATCGTGCTGCATAAGACGGTGATCCCCATCCAAGAAGGGCATGGGTGAACCCACTCGTGAACCGGACACAATGGCGCTGATGGGCCGATCGTGCTGCATAAGACAATGGTCCCTATCTTGAAAGGCATGGACGAACTTGATCGTGAACCAGACACGATGGAGCCAAGAGGCCGATCGTGCTGCATAAGACTGTGATCTCCATCCTAGGAAGTAGGGGTGAGCAAATCGGTTTACGATTTGGTTTTCTTCGTGATGGAGAGTTGAGCTAGATAATTGGAGAAGAAGATGAATAGTAGAAATGATATTGTGTATGAATTATCAGTTATGAATTAGGTTTACAAGAACTCCCTAAGGGAGTATATATAAAAGAATATCCGGGTCAGGGCCTCTAATATGGCCCTGACAGACTCGGTTACATAAATGGACTGATAATATAAAAGGCTAATCTAGAACACCTGAATAATAATAATAATGTACAATAATGAAAATGCTATCAGCTGAGTGTACATGGGCCGCTGTCTGGGCCCAATAGTCGTGAGACCTGGGGGTCCAAGTCTATATACTCCATCAGGAGTCCCCCACTCCCTGAGTCGAGAGTACTCGGGGCGAAAGAGATTAGAACTGTGTGCTGGTCTATCGTCTGATGAGTAAACTTCGTGAAAAATTTTGAATTTCTGCTTCTTTGGCTAACGGAGGCGCTAAGTCCCCCGCTCTTCCAGTCCCACTCCTTGAGGTGAATGTAGTGAGGTGAAGAGGAGTAGAGTAGTGCATATCTCGTGATGTCTTCAATAAGGACCCAGGGTCGACACCTTTTGTCCACGTTGGGGAGATGCCTCGTTAAAAACCTCACTAGGAAAAAATCTTGTGGAAAAAAATCCTAATGAGGGAAAAAGAGTACATCAGATGTCCCCAAAATGAAGCAAAAGAGGTGAACCCTTCGACCTGGGCGTATAACTGCAACCGTCGACATCTGCTAAGAGGATGACCAAGATCGATCCTCATATGTGCGTAGCTCAGCATGATAGGTAATCCTTGTCATCAAATAAAGACGACTAAGAGATAGGTCAAACGACCGTCCATATTATGATGTCCTGGTCATCAAATAAAGATGATCGAGATATGTGGCCGAGAGGCCTATATGAAGTCCAAGCCATCAAATAAAGATGACCAAGAGAGACGGCTAAGGGGCCGGTATGATGTTATGATCTAGTTGCACCTATGCATTCAAAAAAATTGTTATAATTTCTTGAGCTTGTAATTTGCTATTGAATTTGGACCTACATTAAGTGGCCTCAAATTTTCAAGCTGGAGCTCAAGCTAGGTTTCTATGCTTAGTTGGAGCGTGGCACGCATAAAGGATTGAACCTACCGCTGAGGGATTGTAGTTCATTTCCGATAGCTAGAGGGCACACATAACTCATTCAAAACATAGAAACTAGAGTATGTATTAGATAACATTTGGATTGGGAGCTTACTATCCACACTCGTTTGACGTGACCCGGTGGTGCAAGATTTTAGCACTCTTCCCGTGTACGCGAGTGCTCGGAATTTCATAAGTCCATTTTTTCAATGTAAAAAAATACACACTATTTAAAAATAAATAATGATAGTAAATTAATAATATAGCTCAACTTGTCACTCAAGTTCGTAGCTGGGATCCGCTAGACGCTATTTACGGGTCTTTTCACGGATGACTCGCCCCTCGAGATTGAAGTTTGATGCTATGTTATTAAAATATTTCATTTTATATTTTTTTTTTGCATTTTTGAATCAATTTGTGAATTTGACAAATTATATTAAAACTAGAGAAAGTGCACTTAGCTTCTAAGAGCCCGTTTGGCATCACGAAAATCAGCTGTTTTGGCTGATTCTGCTGAAATTTATGAAGTTCTGACTGAAGTGGCTGGATTGGCTGATTATGCTGATACAAGAAAAAATATTTTTAAAATATATTTTATTAATAAAATAAAGAAAAAATTATATGTAAAAATAGCTAAAATGATTATCTACAGTAACTTCAGCCAATACCGTCAGAAAAGTAACTTCAACCTTACTTTTTCGGCTTATTACACAATTCAACGCGCGAAAGCAAAATTTACGTGTTTGGTAAAAAAATTGGCTGATAAACCTGATAAGCCGAAAATGAGGGGTTGCCAAACGGCCTCTAAGAGTGGGCTGATTTAAGGGGGCCCGTTTAGAAATTGCATCTTGGCTCATTGACTAATTCTGACCTAGCTTTTGCCCAGGAGTTCTGTCCGCCCCAAATGTTGAGAAGATAAACCAGACCTGGTCACGGCTAGCTGGATATAGCCGCTGCCGGGATGAGATGAAGATGGAGTCGCTGCTGGCAGCTAGAGAGGAAAAGGTCTCGACCGTCACGCTTGTCCGGTCCTCTATCACAGTGGTTCATAAAAGCGATTGGTAGCTTTCGCCGCCAGAGAAGCGGAGTACCTGTGAGACCCTGGCGGCTGGCAGCGGTTAAGGCCGTTGTCGGCCGAAAAAACTGTCTTGACGTCCTTAATGGATAGAGTAACGCCTGGCTCAAAGGGAAAACAAAACCGTGCTTTTGACTCAGGTGTGGAACGTTGACGGGATCGACGGAGACTGGTAAGGCAGAGGAGAAAGGGAGCTCCGACCTCCACGAGACAGTTGTGAACCAAGGCCGCGACCGTCGAACTATAACGGTCCAGGCGTGGTGGCGGAGCGATTGGGAGAGAGGAGTAGGACAGAGGCACTGAGACGGAGATGGCAGAGGCTCATACTTGGGGTCGTCTATAACTGGAGCAGCTGTAGGCGAGATCTATAGCAATGAAGCCAAGATCTAAAACACTGGCTGTGAGTTCCACAGCAGTGGTGGTGAACTACAGTTGATACCACCCGTCGGCTGTACCAACTCCCACTCATTCTTGGATTTTCTAGAGTTTTTTTTGTGTGCAGGATTTTCCAGATTGAAATTCCAGATTTGTTGCATTTTTTGGATTTTCCCAGAACAGTTTTTGCTAGATTTTTTGTGTTTGGGATGAATTTTTGGATGTTTTGGGGAGGTTTTCTCACTTGATTTGCTCAAACTCTCAATGAAAGCACCATTGATGGAGAGTTGAGCTAGATAATTGGAGAAGAAGATGAATAGTAGAAATGATATTGTGTATGAATTATCAGTTGTGAATTAGGTTTACAAGAACTCCCTAACGAAGTATATATAGAAGAATATCCGGGTCTGGGCCTCTAATATGGATCTGACAGACCCGGTTACATAAATGGAATAATAATATAAAAGGCTAATCTAGAACACTTGAATAATAATAATAATAATGTACAATAATGAAAATGCTATCAGCTGAGTGTACGTGGGCCGCTGTCCGGGCCCAATAATCGTGAGACTCGGGGGTCCGAGTCTATATACTCCATCACTTCGGTTTCGGTTCGGTTTCGGTTTATTAGGGTTGGGAGAATTTGTACCAAACTAAAACCATTTGTGTTTCGGTTTGGATTGAGTTCGGTTTGAAGTTCTGTTTACCAAATTAAAACGTATTAGATTTAATTTAGTTCGATTTGATTCATTTTCTTAAGTTTATTTCAATATAATTTGATCAAGATCTTATATTTTAGAATTCGAAAATGAAAGTAATAGTTCAACTCATCTTCTTTTATTAATTATTTAAATAAAATGTAAAAGGAAATAAACGATAGAAAATAAAGGCTGGGCCTAACTCATCTTCACGTAAGAGAGAACCTTTACCCTTAGGAATCTTAACTCCTTAAAAGAGGTTTCCCTTTATAAGGGGGTGAAAATCCCTTGAGTTTTTCGGTGTGGGATAAAACACACTAGAAACCCATCATTTTCCCAGTTTTTCCATTTCAACGAGTGAACTTCGAGAATCAATTTCTCATTCACCCGTTATCCGTTTTGAGTGTACCACATATCGAATTGTAGCCCTTAACAAGGACAATCCGAAACCACTTTGACCCGACCCAAATCGGAAGTGGACCCCACTCAAATAATTGCCCCAAAATGACCATTTAATGCAATTTTTAACACATTTTTCCAACAAATACTATGCCGAACACGAAAATGTGCATTGGACGAGCCTCATAGTGCATCATATTGGAGTAAATGTGGTGTTTTCATGTTCTCACGTTAAGCATTGTTCTCATTTGATCCTAAATCTATATCTATATCTATATCTATATCTATATCTATATCTATATCTATATCTATATCTATATCTATATCTATATCTATATCTATATCTATATCTATATCTATATCTATATTATCTATATCTATATCTATATCTATATTATCTATATACATATACATACATATATATAGGGAAGAGTTCAAATAAAAAGACCTCTTCCCGTGCAAAGTGCGAAAATATGCACTTTTTCATGTTTCGCTTGCACTTTTTCGTGTTTCTTTTGCACTTTTTCGCAGTGGTGAAAAAATGTGGTTTATTTACGAAATTGCCACCGCGCTTTTGGTCGAATTTAGTGCTTTTTTGGCTCATTTTGAGCCATTAAATGTGGAAATGAATGCACAAGATTTATTCTCACTTTGCATGGGAAGAATTCTTTGTATTTGAACAATCCCCCATATATATATATTTGTACTCATGTTTAAGTATACATTGATAAGTATACTTATATTTAAATATAAGTAGTCACATTAGCATTTATGAAGTATTTGTATTGAATTGAACATTAAAATATAATGGGAGAAATAAAATCAATTTGTGAAGTTATTCATT
This sequence comes from Cuscuta europaea, assembly GCA_945859875.1. Lineage (NCBI taxonomy): Eukaryota > Viridiplantae > Streptophyta > Magnoliopsida > Solanales > Convolvulaceae > Cuscuta > Cuscuta europaea. The sequence continues at coordinate 9,069,439 of CAMAPE010000006.1, forward strand.
GTAAACGCTCCGCGAACATGGTGACTCATACATTGGCAAGGATACTTTTTCTGAGCCGGATGAGAGTTCGATTTTTAATTTTCTACCGGATTGTATTATACTCCATTTGGAGAATGATAAATTGAATTAATGGAATGCTAGTTTACTTTCAAAAAAAATTCAGTCTGTGAAGAGTAGGGCTGTGCAAAATGGTTTGGTTTAACTGAACTGAACCAAACCGAAAATTGATAGTTTGGTTTGGTTTGGGTTTACTTAAATAAACTGTTTGGTAACAATTTTCTCAAATCGAATGATTTGGTTTGGTTTGATTTGAAACAGAAAAATAAAAAATCGTAAACCGAACCGAACATCGAACAACTAGTGATATATACGTCGTATAAATATGCTTTGTATTTATCTTCACTCTTCATTTTTAGAATATAAATAAATAATTTACATATGAAAAGACATGTTTAACATAAATCATTTTAACTTTTATACATTTCATACATTCATTGTGACAAAGTTAGCTAATATGACATATTCATATTTATTACTGTGTATATTTTGTACTCTACTTGCATTAAAAAAAATTGGCGATGACTATAGCAAATTGCATTTATAATTTTATGTTGGACATTTTAATGTCATTCTTAGTAAGATAAACTCAGTGTTAATTAATAATATTTTATTATTTCGTTTTATATCTTTTATTTCTCTTTACATTTTAGTTAAATAATAAATACAAGAAGATGCGATCGGCCACTATTTTCATTTTCTAATTTTAAAATATAGAACTTTATCAAATAAATAAAAACCATAAGAAGCCAATCAAATCAAACTTAATTGAATCTAATAATTTTCACTCCGGTAAACCAAATCAAACCGAAACGGAACTAAACCCGAAATCGAAACACAAATGATTTTAATTTGGTAGAATATCTCAAACCCAATAAACTGAAACCGAATTAACCGCGGCTGGCCAGGCGCATCGTCTTTTCACGGAATAAATAATAAGATGCCACGCGTGTGCCTGTTGCGTTCATTCGGACGTCTCTCGCCCACTTTCTGTCACTGCGTCGATTTTATTGCGTTTTCTGAGCCCCGAATTAAAAAATGGTGTCTTCTGACGGTGGAGATCGCCGTTCCAACGCGAAGAAGGAGAAACCGAAGAAACTGAAGAAGCTGAAAGATCTGAAGAAGGAAAAGTCACATCGAAAAAGATTGAAGAAAGAAGAGTATGTGGCTAGCTAGGGTTTTCTTCTCAATTTCAATTTCAGGGAACACGATACATGTCCTGTGTTTTTTTATGTATCTTTCTCCATGTACTTTGTTGGCCCCAGATGGTAAGGGATTATTTGATTGGTCCTTAATTGTTCTAATTAATTACTCGTATTTTCCTTAATCGATCTATCCTCAACTTCAATGGAGTCTAGCTATATATGGTGTGGCCTGTGGGAACTGATTTGTGTTTATTAGTACCTTTTCCTCAGTTAATTTTGTCATTATATGTATGTATTTGGATAGTCTTGCTTGCCTCCCTCTGATTATATCTCTAATTAATAACTTACTTTTTCTTCATTGCATTAAATAAATTTATCAACGTTGCCTCTTGGCTGGGTATTGATTTTGACAGACGTATGGATAGATTCATGAGATGGTTGGCACCTGCTGTCCCTCTAATTTACTGTCATACTCGGTTGCTCGATGAAAGGACTAGCATTCGAGCTGCACAGACTGCCTTATCGGATTTCAACGAGAGAAGGCAAATTGATGAACAGGTTAGTTAGTTGAAATTGATTTACTAATATCATTAATCAAATGAAAGGAGTAGCTTAAAATCTTATACTCCGTATACTACTTCATTGATTCATTGTATTAAAAGGGTCCTCACGAGGAGTATGAGCTTGTTCAAGCACTTGGCTGTGTTTATACGAGTTCACCAGATGCTGCGTATCCTTCTTCTATGAATTGCAACTTCATTGCTAGGCCGAAAAATAAAAGCAGTGAATCCCTTGCGGTGGAGGAGGATAATAAGCTCTTTTTCGGGGAATTGAAATGTTTACATCATGATCTTCTTGAATTTCGCTGTAGTTTTTGCAGCATTTTAGGGAAAACTGGTACTGTGACAGGGCTTTCTGGTTGTGATTTAAATTGTCGTTACTATCCTAAACACATCCAACATCCTGAAGGAGGTGGATTCAGAATGTCTTACAAGCCTGCTATGATGGGAGAGCATTCATGAACTATATTGCTTTTGCTTCTGGAGTTTTTAGAAACTTTCTTTAGAAGTATTGATTTTTCAAATATTTTCACTATCCGATCATTTTAGGGCGGATGGTGAAATTGGAGTTGTCTGAGGGAGGTCATTGGATCACCAGTCACAGAGAAATGCAATTTAATTAATTAGTATGATGAATTTAGATTTTTTGCAATTATATTACTTACTAGGTATTTCACCCTTGTGTTGCATGGGATGAATTTCATATATATTGTTTTCTCTTGAACCTTAGAACTTATTGATAATACATTTCTCACATGGTATTAATGATGATCACATATAATCAGAGGTGGACTTACGGGTGAGCTGCATTGGGCTCAGGCTCAACCCAACCTTCAGTTTTTTCTTAATTATAGCAATGGTTTTTAATAAAAATACTATATGGTTCTATCCTAAAATAATATCTAAAACAAGCCTAATCCAACTATTAATGAAACCACTTGTAATTAAAACTTTATGGAAAACATATGTGAAGCTTCTCAGCTATCAGTAGGCATTGGAGCATTTCATCTAATTAACTCTTCAAAGCATAATTTACTTTTCAAAATCCTTCAATAATGAAGCAGACATGCATAAAAATTAAAGCTTAGTTCGATGCCAAGTTCCATTTGATCAAAAAATTGATTTAATCATTAACTTGTACTCCCATTAAAATGCCATTATGACATATATTCAACTACTCTTTTAAACAGACTGTCCAATTCCATATCACTACAAAAAAATTCGTCTGTAGTCACGGACTTAGTCACGGACCGTAGTGTAAAAAGTTCGTGAGTCCGTGACTAACACTTTTAGTCACGGACTTCGTCCGTGACTAGTTCAGTGACTAGTTCCACGTGACTAGAATGTAGTCACGGACTTTGGCCGTGACTAGGTGTAGTCACGGATTAGTCACGTACGTCGATTAGGACTGCACAAGAATAACCCGAACCCGCATAACCCGCCCGATCCAACCCTACTCGACCCTATTTAATCGGATATTTAATTTAAAAAAGTATTCACAGGTTAAATATGTACGAACCCGCACCTAATGGGTAGGGTTGTGGAATTGAAATCTCAAACCCAATCGTAGCCGACCCGACTAATATTATTCATTTTGCTATTATTGTGCTACAATTTTTCTTGAGCAACTTCAATCTACGACAAAGGTGCTCTATCTAGGACTTTATGATATTAGAATTATAATTAAACATTTACTACGTATCATTTTGACTAGATGATTATTATATATTTACATTTGTTTCTAAATGAACTTCCTTTACGAAAGGATGTTTTAATACTATTACCCAATGTTTTTTAAAAAGATACTTGTATTTGTTTGTGTGTTTTGGAAACAAGTTGATCGAGTTTCAAATTGGTTACATTAGTTTCCCACATTAAAGATGCAACCCGGTGTGATTTTTTTTCAAAAACCCGACCCTACCTGACCCGTTCGTGTATGGTTTAACAACTTATATTGCATATCGCGGGTTGGTTTATAGCCAACCCGAACAAATTGGGTAGGCCCAAAAAATATAGCAAATCCGACCCAACCCGCCTGATGTGCAGCCCTAACGTCGATCCGTGACTACATCTTGACCGGAATAAGCCCTCCGGCACGTTAGTCACGGACATGATCCGTGACTACTTTTAATTTAAATTTTTTTGAGTTAGTCACGGACAGGGTCCGTGACTACGTTTAATTTAAATTTTTTTATTTTTAAAGTAGTCACGGACGTATCCGTGACTATGTTAAATTTAAAAAAATTGAATTTATTCCGGATAAAATGTAGTCATGGATCTGGTCCGTGACTAATGTTTTTGTTTTTTTTAAAAAAGTCGATTTTAAATAAAAAAATAAAAAAAATGAAAATTGAATTTATTCCGGATTAAAAAGTAGTCACGGATTTAGTCCGTGACTAATGTTTTTGATTTAAAAAAAACAATTTTTTATAAAAAAATAAAAAATTATTTTAATTTTATTTTAAAGCAATTAGAATAAAAATAAATTCCATACAATCTTAAACATAAAAAATGTTATTACAGACAGAATTATAAAAACAAAATCCATACAATGTCAAACAATATTATGTAATTACATGCCCGTACGTCGGACTCCATTGTGATAAAAATTACAATCATCATAATCATATTCATCATCATTATCATCATAGTCACGATGATGATCCTCTTCTGCATCCACGATGTCCAAGGGTCGGGAACTTCCTCGGCTGCCTCGGTTGCCTCCTCGGTTGCTTCCTCGGTGGCTTCCTCGATTGCCTCCTCGGTTGCCTCCACCCGATGACTGAAACTAATTGAGCATATCAGACGACAGAGATCCGAATGTCGACCCTATTGCAGGCATGACACCATAACCGGAGTTAGAGTGGTAACCCATACTACCCATGTGCGGAACCTGAGGAGTCTGCTCAACGTGCATAATGTACGGCCGAGGATGAGGCTGAGGCGGAGGCTGATATCCAGCAAGGATCTGTTCCATTGCTTCCAGCCGGGCCCTCGTTTCTTCATCATTCTTCCGTTGCTGTTCAAATGCACGCTGCTCCTCCTCCAATTCTCGCTGCAATTGGGCAATGCGTGGATCCTCTCCTCGCCTAGATCGAGAAGATGATGAAGCTCCGCTGCCGCTGCGAGCGTACAAAATACGTTGTCCCTCAGCCCCGAGGCATGGAAGCCGACCATTGTACACCCCTGCTGCCTCAAGGATGGCATCATCTTCCACATCAGAATCGATGTCATCTTCTTGAGTCAAGTCTAGTTCCGCCCGCTTCTTTTCAACATTTGTGTTATACTTTGTCTACAAACATTTAAAAAAATTATTCAAATGATATTTACTTCAATTTGAAATAATAGTATGGATGTAACATACTTCGATTTAAGCAAGGCGGGGTGGTAGATTGGCTGGCGACTCAACATCGTTCTTCGTCCAACAGTGTTTGATTACACTGAGGATAGGGACCCTCTTCTTTTGAGGCCCCGCCTACAAGGTTAGAAAAAGGTTTAAATAAATGTAAAAAAAATAAAAGATTAAAATGATGTAGGTTTATTTGAATAAGACTTACAAGAGCTTCTTTATGTTTACTCTGGGGTTTGCGGCCTCCGTGCCATTGTGTCATCAATGCCTTCTCGGACATCCGATTTTTCTTCCCGGCTTCGCTTCTAGCCAAGAAAGTCGTATCCGAAGACCAGTGGCGGACGAGGTTTTCCCATACCTCATCCAAACACCATTGAGGCCTTACCTCACTGGCTCGGGCACGCTTAAAAGTGGGACGAAGCCAGTTTGAAACTCTGGCATTGTACGCCCTTAGAATAGCGGGGCCTTGTTCTTCAGTCCAGCGTAACCGGGCCTTTATTAGAAAAATAAATTAACTTATCATTTGTCAAATTTTAGGTTACATCAATGACGAAAAATTGATTTTTTTACCTTGAACAAGTTCCACCAAAGTTCACGGACCTTAGGGTCAACATCCGTGTACGTAGCCAAGTTGCCAAGAAAGTGTCCACCAATTATGATTTTGATTTGGTTGAGCACATCTTGATCGCTTCAAAAAATTAATATTTTTTATAGTTAGATGATTTAACATTAGATAAAATTATTTGACATTAGATAAAGTTCATAGTTACTTACTTAGCAACCATGTGAGGTGTCACCCATTCCGAATCTTCATTGTTGCGCTCGGCTTGGGTTAAGGGCGCATAGTTCGGGCGAGCACGGGATGTGAATTGTTCATTGCTCATCTAAAATAATTGATTAATGAGGAGTATTAATTTACATTTTCAAATAATTGTGTAAATATAATAGAAGATCAAATTTTGATTGAAATCTTAAATAGGTTTTCATATTTAAATTTATAAAAAAAAAATTAAATAAAGGCAGTTTTTATACATTATGCATGTTTATCATACATCCAAATTCTATTTTGTCTATACATTATGCCTGAATATTATAATAAAAAAATTATACAGGTTAAAAACTCTAAATTATAAACATTACCAACATATTATATGTGGAGTATTATTAATATATTAAAATCAACTAATTCCCTAAAATTCCCTTAAAATTAACTAATTCCCTTAAAATTAACTAATTTCCTTAAATTTCACTAAATTTCACTAAAATTCCCTTAAAATTAACTAATTCCCTAAAATTCCCTTAAAATTAACTAATTCCCGTAAAATTAACTAGTTTACTTAAATTTCACTAAAATTTCCTTAAAATTAACTAATTCCCTAAAATTCCCTTAAAATTAACTAATTCCTTTAAAATTAACTAGTTTCCTTAAATTTCACTAAAATTCACTAAAATTCTCTTAAAATTAACTAAATCCCTAAAATTCCCTTAAAATTAACTAATTCCCGTAAAATTAACTAGTTTACTTAAATTTCACTAAAATTCACTAAAATTTCCTTAAAATTAACTAATTCCCTAAAATTCCCTTAAAATTAACTAATTCCCTTAAAATTAACTAGTTTCCTTAAATTTCACTAAAATTCACTAAAATTCCCTTAAAATTAACTAATTCCCTAAAATTAACTAATTCCCTTAAATTTCACTAAATTTCACTAAAATTTCCTTAAAATTAACCAATTCCCTAAAATTCCCTTAAAATTAACTAATTCCCTTAAAATTAACTAATTTCCTTAAATTTCACTAAATTTCACTAAAATTCCCTTAAAATTAACTAATTCCCTAAAATTCCCTTAAAATTAACTAATTCCCTTAAAATTAACTAGTTTCCTTAAATTTCACTAAAATTCACTAAAATTCCCTTAAAATTAACTAATTCCCTAAAATTAACTAATTCCCATAAATTTCACTAAATTTCACTAAAATTTCCTTAAAATTAACTAATTCCCTAAAATTCCCTTAAAATTAACTAATTCCCTTAAAATTAACTAATTTCCTTAAATTTCACTAAATTTCACTAAAATTCCCTTAAAATTAACTAATTCCCTAAAATTCCCCTTAAAATTAACTAATTCCCTTAAAATTAACTAGTTTCCTTAAATTTCACTAAAATTCACTTAAAATTAACTAATTCCCTAAAATTCCCTTAAAATTAACTAGTTTCCTTAAATTTCACTAAAATTCACTTAAAATTAACTAATTCCCTAAAGTTCCCTTAAAATTAACTAAATCCCTTAAAATTAACTAATTGCCTAAAATTTCACTAAAATTCACTAAAATTCACTAAAATTCCATTAAAATTAACTAACGTCCAATAATTAATATTATTAAACTATAAACATGCACAATACGTTAATGACATTAATTTAATCCACAATACTAAAATTATCAACATCTTAAATTTCACTAAAATTCACTTAAAATTAACTAATTCCCTAAATTTCCCTTAAAATTAACTAGTTTCCTTAAATTTCACTAAAATTCACTAAAATTCACTTAAAATTAACTAATTCTCTAAAGTTCCCTTAAAATTAACTAATTCCCTTAAAATTAACTAATTGCCTAAAATTTCACTAAAATTCACTAAAATTCCATTAAAATTAACTAACGTCCAATAATTAATATTCTTAAACTATAAACATGCACAATACGTTAATGACATTAATTTAATCCACAATACTAAAATTATCAACATCTTAATCTTATTAATAATGCACATTTAACAATTTACTAAATTAAATAATATGAGCAAATCCAATAATTTGAGCATATATATATAATAAACACATTTAAATTAAATTAACTAACCCTAATTTAAATCATTATTAATCCTAAATTAGGCCGCCTTAATTAACAATAATTGCCAATATAAAGAAATCATATACTTATATTTAATCATATATATATATATATAAAGTCATTTGAATTAAATAATACTTACATTTAACTAATATTAATAATATGCATTTAAATTATATTTAATCATATATACTTACATACATATTTAACTAATTTACGTAATTTTAACCCTATATTTTAAAATTAATAACATATGTATTGCCAATATTATATTTAATAATATACTTACATATGTATTTATTAACAAATTTACATATTTAACTAATTTACAAAAAATACGTAATTCAAATTACATACCTTATCTGCATAAACAGGAAAAATGATATGAGATGGGTAGATTACATCCTTCAATTCTATCTGGAATTCTATCTGGAGTAGATGATGTGATTTTGTTGAATGAAGCGGAGGCTGCATATATAAAATTTGTAGTCACGGACTTAGTCACGAATGTGTCCGTGACTACATTTTTTTGTACGAATTGTCGGTGCACTTTAAATTTGGAACGTTGAAAAAATCAATTTTGCACTTGTCACGGAATTAGTCACGGACACGTCCGTGACTAACTGTAGTCACGGTACTAGGTCCGTCACTACCTATAGTCACGGACGTAGTCACGGACAAATCCGTGACTACTGTTTTTTTAACGGTTCCGTGACTAAACCGTGATTAGAACCGTGACTAACTAGTCACGGAACAAATCCGTGACTACGGTCTGTGACTACAGGCGAATTTTTTTGTAGTGTATATTAATATATGTAATTGGTCATTGAAAATATCATTACCCCAGTGTCACAATGACTCCCAGCTACGGTGGGGTAAGGCGGTCGGATGTATGCAGTCTTAACTTATCCTGGTCATTGAATAATAAATCAATATAATAATATTAAAATCATTAGTTCATATTAAAAGCACCTCACATACATATATCTCTTAATTCATACAAAACTTAAAGAAAATAAATAAACAATGTGATTCAGACGGAACATAACATAAAAATAAACAACCCCAAGAGTAATCGTCAAAAAAATGTGAAAGGGAGCATCACATCCTTCTAGGTACGACTAATCTGCTAAAAACAAAAAATTAAGTTGCATTAACTTTCGTCTCCGGACATCATTTGAGTTCAATAATATGGGCTTCAAATTTAATAATTTTTTATAGTATAATTTTTTATGCATTAAGAAACATACCAACACAATTGAGATTTGATAATGTTCACTTCTGCAAAAAAAAATCCACAAATTGGGTAGTAAGAGCATGTTAGAATGTTAGATGCTCCAGTGTTTGTACTCATTAGTAGGAAAAAATTATTTATATGCGAACATGTACTTTGTCCAGTACATGGGTGTACTACGTTCTGAGTCGGTGTGTTTTCTAACCGATGGAGTATATAGGTCCAGACCCCATGACCCACATACTCAGAAAACTAAGAGAAAGCACATCTGTCACCTAAAGGATATTCCGTCGGCCAGATGACCCTCCATCTGCCAGACACACATCAACTCAGAACATGAAGCAGAAGCCAGGAGACGTCCATCTGCCAGGGCTTCGTCGGCCAGACGTCCGTGGCCAGACCTCTGTCGGCCAGACGTCCGTCGGCCAGACCTCCGTCAACCGCATAGAGCTCACAGAGCCAGTCCTCCATACTTAGCTAATAAATTAGAATGTACTGAGCCCAATAGAGGCCTTATATTGTAATGGGCTTTCCAAGCCCAAGACTTGGGAGCCCAACCCTCTTTTCTCCTATAAATACTCCTTATGGGAATCATGTAAAGGGTTGGAAATTCATTTATACAAATCACTTCTCTCTCTAGCTCTCACTTCTCTCTAGGAGTCAATACTCCATCATTTGGTGCTTTCATTGAGAGGTAGAACAATCAAGTTAGCATCCTTCGTCGCTACCAAGCACAGTTTACCGACTATGGGAAGAGCGAGGTCAAGCCGCAACCTCATCGGAAAGGCGATCCCTGAGACCTTAGAAAACCAGGAAAAGTCGGGCGACACTACTGCCGACAAAGCAGGGACAAGGGATCTTCTAGGAGACCATCGACCCCACGGCTCACCTCCGCAATCAGCTTAACGGCAATGCTCAAGACGCCTGCATCGGCCTTGAGAAGAAACGCATGGACAAAGGTGACCATGTATCGAGGCAACAGATTACTCTTGTTGTTGACCCTTAGCTCCAGGCCGCTCTATCGGCCATCATAGCTGGTCTGGCTCAGAACCCCACCGTCCTCAGCGCACTCATGCCAAGGACAAGGGAGGACACTACACCACCACCCCACCTTAGCCGTTGGTCATAAAGATAGACAACGACGAAGGGGTAGAACCGCAGGACATGTCTTCATCCCATTCCAATCCTGCTTCCCGTCCCCGAATTGGACCGACCCCAGTGCGTAGAGCCTTGTCCTTCAATAGGCTAGGGAGATGCACATCGTCATCCAGCATCGGAGAGGCTAGCGGGACGGTTGGCTGAATGTGAGCCTAACTCAACGAGGGAGAGTTTGGGATCCATATCCCGGACAGTGGATCAGCCCCGCCTTGACAAAGGCAAGGGGAAGCTACATGAGGACGACCCATGTCGCCACATCAACACGGCCCATGCATCCCGCGTCAAGACTCAACAGAGCGCCACTACAGCCGCTAAGGATCCTAGGGACGATGTCATCGCCCAACTGGAAAAGAGGTTTGCCTAGATGGAGGCAAGGCAAGTGACCGGCAAGCCCTTGGCCACCACCTCCCAGGACCCTGGGGTACAACACACTCTTGCACAAGGTCAGCGCCTTGGAGAGGGAGCTGGCCGAGGGACGTGGTGACCCCATCATCCAAATCAGAACAAAAACTCCCTTCACCGCAAGGGTGCTCTCGGCCCTAATACCCGAGAAGTACCGAGGGAATGCCATCAAGCTCTATGACGGCCGCACCGACCCCCAGGAGCATTTCAGCCGCTATCAGAACAACATGCTGATGGTGAATGCGTCTGATGAATACCTCTTCCGTTGGCTCCTTTCCACTCTTGAGGGACCAGCGTACGAGTGGTTCAACACACTGCCCGAAGGAAGCGTTCTCCGCAGCAGCCCCTTTGCGAGGAGCCTCATCACAGACCCGCCGAGGTCATACACCAAGGCACTCCAGTGAGGGAGCTTGTATGCTGACGCCGATGAGATCCTTTCCCACAAGGACAACCATCAGCCAAAGAAGCCCAGCAACGCTCCTTCGGCCCCAGACCAGGGAAAGCACACACACTCTGGTCCCAGCGGGCAAAAACGGGGCAAGAAACCATGGCACCCAAGGACGGACGTACCAAGGACTCCACTCACACATTCAGTGAGTACTATCCTCGACTATGCAGAGGAGCAGGGTCTCATCCCCAGAGATCCCCGGTTGGCCAAGGAAATATACGCCGTCCACCAGGGCGGCACCTACTACCGCTACCACATGAACACCTCTGACGAGCACTTTGTCGTAGTGCGTCAAAATAAATTCAATACTTAACACATATACGTAGTATAGCGTAGTAGAGTTCGTATCCACAGGGAAATGAGTAATTCTCTTTTTATGAACTAGTATTTAAAGGGGGGTTTTGGGGTTGAAAGATTTAATTTAATTAACACGAAGATGAACGACTTATATGAGATTCAATTCAAAGATAAAAAGGACTTGGCATTGCTACTGATCGGCTTAAACTTGCAAGTGTAGAAGTGCCAATGTAGTAATAAAATCCAGTAGAAATACCGGGTCGAACATGAGGAAACGTTGTTTATATGATTCAAAAGTTGAGAATAGAATTTGTAAAAGACTTAGTAAAAGAGTATAGATTTTTGATTTTCAAGTGATAATAAAAGAAACCAAGGGTTCGGGATTACTCCTAAACGACTCATAGTAATGAATATATGTTCTTTCACCAATTCTTATGAGTGGAATGTCACTAAAGTATTCTAACTCCTGTGACGGCAGCGAGATTGTGATTAATTCTACGTGTGAATCCCGTCACGGTTCACATTCATCTAAAATTAACCCCATTGAAGATTAGGACATTATAAAATCCACCATATTCAATTGAGGTATATTTCTATCCACAATTAGAATATGTCAAAACCTTTAAGTGCACGGTTTATAACTCAACGTTAATTACTCAAATAAACCCAACGATATAATCATACGTTGTACACCATAGTCATAACATTTGGTGGGTAAAGTTTGGTTGAGAACATACATCAAACACCTAGAGTGCGTAAAGTTTCATCCCTAACCTTGGCTATAGAAAAATAGCTAGAACAATTCATAATGAAATTACAAATATTGAAATGATGAAATACAATGGAATACATAAGAAAGTAGTACCACAACTCCAAAGCTATGGTGGACAATGGAATTCCCAAGTGTAGAACTTCTCCCAAGACCAAGGGGTTGATCTTGGAATGCTAAAATGGAAGTAAAGTGGATGGAATATGGAATATCTTGTTGAAAGGGCCTCAATTCTCTTAAATAATGAGTCCTTAACGACCATTTTTGGACAAGGAAGCAAGCTCCTTAATGAGGTTTGGAGTTTCTCCTGAATGATTGTGATGACCGTTTCTTGTTTTAATCAGTTCCAAACGAAAGCCCGGCTTTCGCGCATTTAAAATAATCATCTCCGCTCCAGGGGTCGAAAGCCGGGCGGCTTTTGGCTAAAATTAATGTTTTAATTCTACGGCGCCCAAGGCCGGGCGCCTTTCACGAAAGCCGGGCGACTTTCGTCGAATTTTGTTCCGGGTCCTTTTCTTCATCTTTGGACGGCAACTGAGTGGTTGGCTGGTGAAGACCGGCCGGCATTGGTGAAAGCCGGGCGGCTTTCACCCTTTTTGTGCATTTTTCTTCATTTCTTTTGTTCTTCGGGATGCGTTTGTTTGACCTTTTTTCGTCGGTTTCTTCGTGTGTATTCTACCATCCTTGTATTATATCCAATCATGGATTTAAAGTACTTCTACCAAAACGAGGCATATGTGTGAAGATTTAATTGTTTTAAGTATAAAGCGTTTATAAACGATCGTATAAAACACGTTAATAGAACGCTTATCAGCTACCAGGGCCGGTCCTGTTCAGTTTTGGGCCTATGGGCGATATACTGTTTTGGCCTTATTTCCAAGACAAACAGGAAATTGTACTTACTTAAAGTAAAAATTACGGAGTATAATAAATCTATGAGAAAATACTCTAAATAGGACTAAAAACGTGTGTATATTCCAAACTAAGATTATCATGTTTTTATCACTCAAATAGAAGTAATTAATGTCATATTTTGACAGTATCATACTTTACACATGGTAGTATTTTCCGAACATGACAATAATTGCCCCTATTCAGAAAATAAACACATGACAATCCTTTTTTGGAATTCTAAAAAAAATTACTTCTATTTCAGGAATTCTCCCTACAACTATTTAATAAAGGTTATAAAATAAAGATGAAATTCACATTCATATTATTTGAAATACATATTTGGACAAAAGTAACAACACAAGTATCACAAAAAAACATTGTGTAGTAAAATCATCAATAATTGCTTTATAATCAATCTTTTCCAAGATCACATGTGCAATGTTTAAAATTGCTAACCCGTTAGTTTGTTTTAGGCATAATAGATAATTGGGATGATGTTTGAAAATTGGGAGGCACTGGCATCCCAAAGACAATAATATAGATTGGTAATTTTGTAATAAAAAAGAATAAATGTGTTGACCGACAACCAATCTATTTAAAAATCAAAACTAAATTTACATTCTTTTTTAAAACTTGTCTAACTCCATTCAAGACTTTTTACTTATGTTTTAAAATTTTTAAATTGTCAACAAAAATTACACATTAGGCCTAATTAATTAATTGAAATTATAAATAAAAAAGAAGTCTACTCAGGTTTCATATAAAGAAAATAACTTAGGCCTAATTTACTTTCTACTTTTTTCGGGCCTAGGGCGGTCGCCTCTGCTGCCCCCCCCCCCCCCCCCCCCCCCCAAGAAAGGTCCTGATTGCTACTTTCCACTTGTTGATATATTTTAGTCGATCATTGTTATATCTATAACTTATTCACTCTCGAATACTCAATCGAGGAGTATATCCAATTCATCGAGGTTACTTATTAACAACGACCGTTCATTAATAACCCTTATTATTAGTCAAGTATAGAACATCGCCATATAAGGACTTGATAGTAGTATTTAATCTCTTAACTCCTTGATGAAATCAATTGAGATTGATAACCTCAACACAACGGTTTCGGTTTAACCAACAAAATTAATCCCTCTTAAGTTTATTAACCACGACCGTGCATTAATAAACTGAAGTTACTTGTGAAACCATCAACGATTAACCATTGGTTCGTCGATCGTTTCTAGTAATAATTAATATATGAAACAAAACTAGTTGATCCTTTAAGTAATGTTCAAAATATTAATATGAAATATGAATAGGAATTAATTAATATTCAACGAAGAATATTAAAGATGATAAATCCTACTATAACTAATGTCAAGATGTTTGATGGATAGTCTACCCGGGGGTATATATCCGAAGGGTTATTACGGGGAATAACTTAGAGAGAAGTCAGAGCAAGTAAGTAAAAGTAGAGAGAGAGTGTATTCAGTATGAATGCCGTTTTCAGCGTGGTTACAAATGAGGAAATGGGGTGCTATTTATAGTAGCAATAAATGCCGGGCAGGGACACGTGTCAAGCGCTCATTGGCCGAGGGGTCACCTCAACTGGTTGGCGCTGGCAGCCGCATGTGGCCGCATTTAATGCGGCTGTTGGATGGGACGTCTATGCGGGGTACGGTGATCTGTACGCATGTGAGGCGGATATCTTGTCGAGTGAGATGCCTTCGGCTATAGAGCAGTAGCTGAGGGCTCTTCCACCCGATGGCACCCTGGTGCCGAGGGCTCACAATGCCGAGGGCTACTGTTTTCGCCGTTTTCTCCCATTTCCTTAATTTGCTTGAGAAACCCGTTCTGTGAGAATTTGGAGCCTTCGGCCAGGGGGCCGAAGGCACCCCTGACGCGTAGTGCGGACTGCTTGGTACTCTGGGCGCTGTGATTTGGGCCCTCTGGGCCTTCTGGGCCTGTTGGGCCTTCGCTGGAGTAGTAGGAGTCTGTGGGCCGGGGGTTCTCGGGCCATATACTCCATCAGGAGTCCCTCACTCCTTTTGCCGAAAGGTACTTGAGGGAAAAGGAGTAACTTGTGCTTGCCCTTTGATGTTGTCCCATCGTGATCTCTGAGGTTGGTGAGGAGTTGTTGCTTTTATGTCCCTGCCGAAGGCAGTCCCTCAGTTACCCACATGTCGGGACTTGAGGGCTTGCTCTGTTGTTTGTTGGAATTTCTACATTTTTTGTAATTTAATGATTTTCCCGAGGGGGTCCTCCAGTCCCCCACTCCTTGAGGCACTTGTAAAGTGGTGAAAAGGAGTAGAGTAGTTGCATTGCTGTTGTGGGCCGAAGGCTGACGCTTTTCGTTTCATTTTGGGGGGATGCCTCGTTAAAAACCTCATTAGGAAAAACCCTTTGGGAAAAAAATCCTAATGAGGGAAAAAGAGTGCACCGAATTCCCCCAATGATGAATCGAAAATGTCAAACCTTGGTAAAAAATGGAGAATGACGGGAATGCCGAAGGCTCTCTCTTCTGAGGGCTCCTGTGTTGATTAGCCGAAGGCTTGCTGTTGATGTCCTGGTGGCGCCGAAGGGGAGCCCCTCAATCCAGGGATCGAGGGCCTGCCAGATGAGGGCAGCAGTGAAGTTGTTACCGGGGGAGTCCACTGTTTGTTGATTAGTTGGTGATGAAGATACCCGAGGGCTCCCATTACCTGGGTGCCATGGGTCATCCGTCAATGAGGCAAACTCCCCGGGGGCTACCCGGTTTTGCAGTGCTGAGGGGGAATCCCCAAGGGGTGCCCTGATATGAAGTCCTGGGTTTCTGAAGGAGTGATCCCGAAGGCGTCTGTTATGTGCTGTGTGGGGCACATCCCGGGGGCACTTCTGAGTGAGTGCGCCCGGAGGCTATCCTTGATGAAGTGGAGTGAAGTAGAAAACCCGGGGGCTTCCATAATATAGCCGTTGGAAATATAGCCGTTGGAATATGTAACGACAGGATATAGCCGTTGGGGGGTGGCACACGTGGCGTGTGATGGCTGGTTGTTCATGGGCGGCGTCACCGGTTGGGTGAAACGGCGGTGTGTAATGATGGCGTCCATCCGGAGGCCCGGAACCCAGGCCCAAGCCCGGATTCCAGCGCCTATAAATACCCCAAGGCCAGAGCCATTCCCGCTGTGCGAACTCAGTTATCTTAGCGAAGCTCTGCCAAAAAATCTAGTGAGAGAAACTCAAGCCTTCGGTCCCAACTCAGCTTTCGAGGTCAGTGCTCCCTGCCTTTCTCCTTCTAGTATAGTTGTACCTTGCGCCCTCGGGTTAGGAGATAGAATTCACTAGAAACCTTAGTTCCCCCGAACCCTCGAGCTAGAGTTAGAATGTCGTCCCAGAGTGACTCTCAAGACATCTCGAGGACGCCCTCGATGGAGGACGAAGGCATCTCCTACGAGGAGTCAAGCAATGGTCAGCCCTCGGATGGTGGTGATGCAGCCCTCGCCACTGAGGTGCAGAAGGATCTGATGGCCGAGGCCGAGGCGGAGGAATTCGAGCGAACTGCCGAGGATGAAGAGTTGGCCCTCGCCGTCCAAGTTGCTGAAGAGGAGGAGGAAAAGGAGAGGGCGAAGGTCACTGTGGCCGTCCTTCCCCCTCGGGGTGCTGGTGAGGCCAGTACTTCCCAGCCGCTGAATGCGGTTCCCATCCGGGTGGCCCCCGGGAAGAAGAAGGCCAAGGCAGCTGTCCCCAAGAAGAAGGTTATTGCTGCTGATCAGGGGAAACCCGTAGATATGCCGGAGGGGTATTCCTGGCTCAACACGGCTGCCTTGGAGATAAAGTCGAAGGCGGACAGGGCGGACCTCTACGTGATGCAGCTACATGTAGGGCCCTCGGCCGAGGTGGTCGAGCCGGGAGTTGACGATGTGCTCTCTCGGGCGCCTGAGGGGTGCATTGCAGTACACGTACTGTCGGTCTCCATGGGCCTTCGGTTCCCTCTGCACCCCTTCCTCCGGGAGTACCTGAGGTTCGTTGGCTTGGTGCCCTGCCAGCTGACACCCAATAGCCACTCCTACGTGGCGGGTTTTTTAAACCTCTGTAGGGACCAAGGGGTGACCCCCAGCCTGGACTTGTTCTTCCAGAGCTTCAACCTCTGTCGAGGGGGTCACGCGAATGCCGAGGGCTTCGCCAACCTGCAGCAGGTGGCCAGGTGGAAGCTGTTCACGGAGGCGCCTTCGTCCAACAAGGGCTGGAAGGAGCGCTGGTGCTATGTCAGGGTTGCTGAGAACCCATTTCCGGCGGAACTTCGGGATCGCTTCCGTCGGCATCCGAAGGTTGGAAGCGCTGCCCTCGAAAAAGACGGCCTGGTGATAGCCAAAATCCCGGAGGGTCGCACAAAGCAGGTCTCCATCAAAGACTATACTGCCGACAAGGGATTCTATGCCCTCGGCTTTCGGAGATACCGGTTTATTGGGGAGGCGGACGAGAAGTATCCTCTCTACGATAAAGCCTTCGTGGGAGCAGGAGGTAGTGGCCGGGGGCTTTACATTTTCGTACTTAGAGATTTTTTGTTATGTTTGTTGTCGTGTGTCTGCCCCCTCGGTTCTAACCTTTTAACTTGTTTTGTTGTCATTCTTTGCAGGTAGCAGGATGAATGCCAATGCCCTGTTCGCAAAGAGGAAGGGCAAGACCCAGTCGAAGGAGAAGGGGCCCTCGGGCCAGAAGCCAGTCGACGCGCTTTTTCCGAAGGTCATAGAGCCTTCCGCCGGGGACGCCCATGCTGCTGTGGGGACCGGGGGGTCGAAGGCCGAGGCGGCCGCTAAGAAGAAGAGGAGCGACAAGGGGGTGGAGCCCCCCACCAAGAAGCAGAAAGGCGCCGGGGGTGCTGTCGGGGGGGCGGCCCCCCTCATAGTTATTGATGACATGCCCGCTGTTGATGGGCCCCTGGCCTCGGTCCCTCCGAAGGATCCGGTGAATCCCCCCCGGGAGGAATTACCCCGGGAGATCCGTCAGCTCTCCTTTGCCCCCGGCGCTTCATTGATGCACGGCACTGCCGGGCCGAAGGCCTTCCTGCGGGGCATCACCTCGAAGATGGACAGGGAAGTCTTCGAGACCTACGACGATGATGCCCTCGAGAACAGGATCCTCCGGTCCTCTCTTACTGTAAGTATCTGCTTCCTTTTTCCTTCTCTTTATCAGTTTAGTATTATTTTTTCCCGAGGAATAATCTAACTCCTTTGATCGTTGTTTGCAGGCCTGCATAGCCCTCGGGGAACAGGCCCGGAGGCGCGAGGAAAGGCGCCTTCACGAGGCCGCCCAAGATGAGAAGATGGAGGTGCTGATCCGCAAGAACTCCGAGGCGGTGAAGCATGCTGCACAGCTGGAGGAGGCCCTCCGGGAGGCGGCGGCGGCGGCGGAGAAGGCCAAGGCTGACAGCATAGCCGAAGGCAAGGCAGAGGCCGAGAGGGCTGCTGCCGAGGCGGCGAAGAAAGCTGTCGATGAAGCCCAAATCGCCAAGGAGGGAGCTGCGGCCGAGGCCCGAAGGGAGGCAGTCGCTGAGTTCCTCGCCGAGGGCTGGAGGACCGAGGGCCACAAGGAATGGGTGGCCTCCGTGGTGGCAGCCTCGGTGGATGCTTGGGTTGAAGGCCCCGGGATTGACTGGCTGACCGATAGGGGCGACGCCTACTACCAGGGGGGTGAGTTCTTTACCCAGCACCTGATTTACCGGAGGCTCGCCAGGCACTTCGGCGTATCCCTTGATCAATTCGACCCCTCGGCATACGACCTCCCCCCGCTGCAACCAGACGTGAGAGTTCCCCTCCCCCCGGGCGAAGAGCGGCCGACGATATATGATTCCGTGATGATGGGGGGTGATTGGGGCGGAGCCGTCGGAGGGGATGCTGGCGAGGAAGAAGTCTCCTCCAAAGCTGCCGTGGAAGGTGCCCCCGGGGACAACGATGCTGAAGCCGCAGAGAAAATTTGTACTTAGCTAGTATCTAAAACTTTTGTTGTAATGGACACCTCTGATCCTTCGGCTTCGGCCTGTCTGTAATGATTACATTGACTATTTTTTGTTGTAATTGAATGATTGCCTTCGGGCTTTGTGTATATGATATGCTTCCTTTTGATTTGTTCACTGTCGAATATACGCCTTCGTCTTGCTTTGGATGTATGCCTTCTCTTTTTGAATGTATGTTTTAGGACTTAGAATATTTTCTGACTGTAGCTTGCCCCCGGAAGCCTTCGGTAGTTGGGCACCCTCTGCTGGATATGCAACCGAGGGTTCTGTAGGAATTAGGACTTAGAAAATTTTTCTAAGTGTAACACACCATAGGGCCTTCGGGTGTTTGCAGTAACCCAAATCCTAGGACTTAGAAAAATTTCTAAATGTAGATTTCCCCTTGAGAGCCTTCGGGATATGGCATCCCTTCCTGATGTGTGAATGTTGGACCGAGGGCCCAATGCACAGGACTTAGAGATCTTTTGCAAGTGTAGTATATCATGTAGCCTTCGGCTACTACTGTGGAGCCCCAACTGAAATATTGAATAGGTCGGGGGCCAATTCTTTAGGACTTAGAAAATTTTCTTGAGTGTTGATTCCTTGTGTACTGTAGCCCTCGATTGATAGGTAGCCTTCGGCAATTAGATCCCTTGAGATGAGGGTGAAATATGTAGGACTTAGAAAATTTTCTAAGTGTAGAGTTTCCCTTGGGAGCCTTCGGGAGGTGGCATCCCTCCATGAGGTATGAGTAGCTGACCGGGGGGGAAATATGTAGGACTTAGAAAATATTCTAAGTGTAAAATCTCCCTTGGGAGCCTTCGGGAGATGGCATCCCTCCTTGATGTATGAGTAGTTGACCGGGGAAAAGCATGTAGGACTTAGAAAATATTCTAAGTGTAAAATCTCCTTTGGGAGCCTTCGGGAGATGGCATCCCTCCTTGATGTATGAGTAGTTGACCGGGGGGGAAAATATGTGGGACTTAGAAAATCTTCTAAGTGTAGATTTTCCCTTGGGAGCCTTCGGGTGATAGGTGCCCTCTGATTCCACATCACTTTGCGAGATGCCCGGGGCTACTCATTTAGGACAGAATACCTTTTTTTAAGTGTTGTTGTATTGCATGGCCTTCGGCCACCATATTCCCTTGGCTGTAATATTGATTGGGCCGGGGGCCCAATCTTTAGGACTTAGAATTTTTTCAAGTGCTACTTCCCTGTGTAGCCTTCGGGTGATAGGTGCCTTCTGACTCTACATTACTTTGCGAGATGCCCAGGGGCTGCTCCTTCAAGACTTAGAATTTTTTTCTAAGCATAAATTGATGTTGAATCCTGTTGTTGTGAAGACAGGCAATGAGGAGTGTGTGCCCTCGGCATACACTTTAAAAGTTGTAGGATTTGACCCTTGTCATGGGGAAAGGGCCCTCGGTATTTGTGCATAACAGATGCCTTCGGTGTTTGTTTGAAGTACCGTTTAGTGGACCTTGGATAGTCCAGTCCCTTTGTATTGTTGAAGCCTTCGGTGCTTTTGTGACCGGAGGTGACCAGGTAGTGGACTTGGCCGTTTCCTGATGATATTTCTATGAGTAGTATCCTCCGGGAGATAAGAGTCTTCAATTACCGGAGGTGTTCCCGTGGGGAGCCCTCGGCATGTTGTGATCTTGTTGGAGTGTACTCTTTGATTTCTCGCTGAGTCTACTCCCCTTCACCCTTTTTTTTTTTGGTTGGTGGTGAAGGGAAGGCATCAAGAAACTTGGTTTCTTGGTAAGGCTGGGCCTATTAGGAGACCATCAGAATACACCAATGGCTCTCCTCCTCGGGTTAACCTTCCGAGTTCCGAGGGGATCGAGGGACGTTTCCTGGGCACAAGATATGGTGGTCCGTAACCTGCCTCCCCTTGGGGGATGGCGCGGAAAGCGCCTCATTTTTGAAAGTCATCCCCTCGGCGCTAGACATAGTCCGTGGCCTGCCACACCCTTGGGGTGGTGGCGCGGGGAGCGTTTCGGTTTGGAAGTCGAATCCTGGGCATTTCTCATGTCTGTCATACCCTGGGGGTAGTGACGCGGATAGCGTTCCGTTTTTGAAAGTCGAATCCTGGGCATTTCTCATGCCTGTCATACCTTGGGGGTAGTGACGCGGAAAGCGTTTCAAGGAAGGGTTTTCATTTGCACACTAGTTGCAAATGGCCGGGGGCACTACGTGCCGCCGGCACCGATGGTGGCGCCTTCGGTATATGCGTCCTCGTGGGGTACGGCTTTTAGAAACAACACTTGGTGTTAGTTTCGATGTGTAGCCCCCGGTACTTGGTACCGAGGGGTCTTCTGTAGGAACACTTGGTGTTCTCTTTTGTCGTAGTTGATGTAGGCGTCTACCCTCGGTACTTGGTACCGAAGGGTCTTCAAATGAAACACTTGGTGTTTCCCAACAGATGTTTGGAAGTTGATGGGAGAGCATATCCCTGGCACGGGGTGCCGAGGGGTCTTCTTTGATGATGTTTGATGATGGAGGTGTACCCTCGGCACTGGGTGCCGAAGGGTCTTCTGTAGGAACACTTGGTGTTCTCATCTTTTCTTTTTTGATGTTGGAGGTGGGGATGTACCCTCGGCACTGGGTGCCGAAGGGTAATGAATTACATGGCGTTCTTTGTTGTTGGTGATAGGAGTTTCCTCCCTCGGTACTTGGTACCGAGGGGTCTTGAGAGAAAAACCTGTGGTGTTTTCACTGTTGTTGCAGGTGTTGATGGTGTCCGCCCTCGGCACTCGGTGTCGGAGGGGGTTCTTCTCGTGGTGAGGCCTGGGGCCTGTAGTCAGTATGGGGGGATGATGTCTTGAATGTGTCTTCATTCTTCAAAATTGGAGGCCTTGGGCCATAGGATAGTACATTCACTAGTTATGAGGGCTTGGCCGCTCTTACATTATTGATAAAATTTAACTAAATGGTGTACATTCCAGTGCCTAAGGACCTCTTTCCCGTTGGGGCGTTTGAGTTTGTAAGTCCCGGGTTTGATGATGGCCGTTATGATGTAGGGGCCTTCGAATTTCGGTGCCATTTTTCCTCCCTCGGTTGGTTGGCTGGCTTCCCTCCTCCGGAGGACATAGTCCCCCACTTGGAATTCTCTGGTGCGAACTTTGGCGTTGATGTAGCTTTTGACTTGCCTTCGGTAGTTTTCTGCCCGGATGAAGGCCTGCTCCCGGCGTTCTGAAATGAGGTGGAGGTCGAGGGCCATGTTGCTGTCGTTGACCTCGGGGTCATACTGGATCACTCTTCGGGTGGGAAGGGTGACTTCCGTAGGAGCTTTGGCTTCAAAACCGTAGCAGAGGGAGAAGGGTGTTTCACCTGTTGCTCGCCGAGGGGTGGTGCGGTAGGCCCAAAGGATGTTGTGGAGTTCTTCTACCCAGCCACCGCCCTCGGCCTCCAGCTTCTTTTTTAGGCCCTCGAGCAAGGTCCGGTTGGCATTCTCTACTTGCCCGTTGCCTTGAGGGTAGGCAACGGAGGAGAAGGTGTATTTGATGCCCCATGCCTCCTGAAGGGCACAGAAGGGGGCTGCCTCAAATTGTGTCCCATTGTCGGAGATGATCTGCTGGGGGACGCCAAACCTTGTGAGGATCTTCTTGAGGACGAAGTGACGGCACTTCGCCTCTGTGATGCTGGCGAGGGGTTCAGCCTCCACCCACTTGGTAAAGTAGTCGACGGCCACAATGATGTACCTGTTGTTGGAGGTACCCCTCAGCAGAGGGCCCACGAGGTCTATCCCCCATCGAGAAAAAGGGACAGATGTGCTGATGGGGGCATAGTTGACCGCTGGCCTGCCGGGGGCTTTCTGGAAATGTTGACATGCGGTGCACCTCCGGGCAAGGTCAGCACAATCTCTGGCCATGGTCGGCCAGAAGTAGCCCTGGAGAATGAGCCTTCGGGACATGGAGAAGGGTCCCTGGTGAGCTGAGCAAGTGCCACTGTGCACTTCCTCCATTGCGACCTCGGCCTCATCTTGATGAAGGCATCGAAGTAGCGTGCAGTTGTAAGATCGTTTGTAGAGCCTCCCATCTTCGATGGTGTAGCTAGGAGCTCTCAGCTTTGTCAGTTTAGCGCGGGTCTCATTCTCGGGTAGCTGCCCTGTGGAGATGAAGGCGGTGATATCTGAGATCCAATCCTCTTGGCGTTGTTGTATGTTCATGACAGGGCTTGCATGGATGCTTGAGAGGCTGAGTTCCTCGATTTTGGCAATTTTGGAGATGTGCTCGGGGGAGTCGGCCGAGAGCTTAGATAATATGTCGGCCTCGGAGTTCTGAGCCCTCGGTATTTGAGTAAGAGTGCCTCAAATACCTTAAGCAACTCCTTGGCCGCTTCCTTGTACTGTTTCATTCTCCCCTCCTTGGCCTCATATTCTTCGGAGATTTGGCCAACGACCAACTTGGAGTCGCATTTGATGTGGATCTGCCGAGCCCTCATGTTGGCGGCCAGCCGAAGGCCACATAGGAGGGCCTCATATTCGGCCTCATTGTTGGAGACTTTGAAGGACAAGCGGATTGCATAGTAGGCTCTGAAGCCCTCGGGAGTAATGAGGACTACCCCTCCCCCGCATGCTTTGGTCGCGGAGGAGCCATTAGTGTAGAGGGTCCACCAGTCGTCCGAGGTAGCCGAGGGCTCCCCGTCCGTGGCTGCCCTTGTGGTACATTCCGTCACAAAGTCCGCCAGGGCTTGGCCCTTGATGGCAGGCCTAGGACGGATGTCAATGTTGTACTGGCTCAAGAAGATAGCCCATTTCACCATGCGGGATGAGCTGGTGGGGCTCCTCATGAGGGCGCCGAGGGGTTGATGGGTGAGGACCTGAACCGGGTGAGCCTGAAAGTAGTGGCCCAACTTCTTGACAGTCCAAACGATGGCTAACACCGTTTTTTCCACAGGGGAGTACCTGAGCTCGGCCTCTCTTAGGGTCTTGCTAACGTAGAAGATGGCATGTTGGATGTCGTCTTCCTCCCGGATGAGCACAGAGCTGATGGCCGCCGGGCTAACCCCAAGGTAGAGGTAGAGGGTCTCCCCTACCTTGGGTTTGGAGAGCACAGGCGGTGAAGATAGATATCGTTTGAGCTCGTCGAAAGCCCCCTGGCATTCTGGAGTCCATAGAAAGCCAGCCGTCTTCCTCATGATCTGGAAGAAGGGTAGAGACTTCTCCGCCGATTTAGATAGAAAGCGGTTGAGGGCTGCCAGGCGGCCCGTCAACCGTTGAACTTCCTTCACGTTGCGTGGGGGCTCCATGTTGATGATGGCCTGGATCTTCTCGGGATTGGCCTCAATACCCCTTCGGCTCACCATGTAGCCCAAGAATTTGCCCCCTTGGACGCCAAAGGTGCACTTCTTCGGGTTTAGCCGAAGGTTGAATTTTTGCATGATGGCGAAGATTTCCCGGAGGTCGTCAGCATGGCTGGAAGATTGTTTTCTTTTGACGATCATGTCGTCAACATAGGCCTCCATGGTGCGCCTTAGGACGGCTTGAAAGACCCGGGCCACCATCCGGGTGTAAGTGGCCCCCGAGTTCTTTAGGCCGAAGGCCATCACTAGGTAGCAGAAGATGCCCTCGGGAGTCATGAAGGCTGTTTTTTCGGCGTCCTCCTCGTGCATGAAAATTTGATGGTACCCTCGGAAGGCATCGAGGAAGGACATGATCTCACACCCTGCGGTCTCATCCACCAATTGATCAATGTTTGGTAGAGGGAATGGATCCATAGGGCATGCTTTGTTGAGATCGGTGTAGTCCACGCACATGCGGAAGGTAGTGGGCTTCTGTGCGAGGACTACATTCGCCAGCCATGAGGGATATTTCACCTCCTTGATGTGCTTAATGGAGAGGAGCATGGCGACCTCCTTCTTCACAAATTCCCTTCTCTCGGCGGAGAGGGGTCTTCTTCGTTGTTGCACTGCTTTTGCCGAAGGGTCCACCGAGAGGCGGTGGGTGATGACCCTTCGGCTGATTCCCGGCATGTCCTCCGGCCCCCATGCAAAGACAGTGGAGTAGGCGCGGAGGGCGTCGGTGATACCGGTCTTCAAATCTTCAGGGAGCTGGGCTCCAATCTTCACGACTCTCTCCGGCTGGGCCGGATCGAGCGTAAAGTCTTCTACGTCCTCGGCCGGTTCAGCCCTCGGCCTTCTTTCCTCTTGGTCGACGGTTCCGGTGATGGTGTCAACACGGAATTCCGTCTTGCTTACCTTCTTAGTGACCTGAAGATAGCAGACGCGGGCAATTTTCTGGTTCCCTCGGGAGTAGCCAATGCCCCCCTCGGCGGGGAACTTGAGGCAGAGGTGCCTCATGGAGATGATGGCTTCGAGGTCCTCGAGGGCTGGCCGGCCGAGGATGATGTTGTGGGCGCAGTCAATGTTGACGACGACGAACTCCACTTCGAGCTGGGCTCTATGGAGCCCGTCGCCGAAAATCACCGGGAGGGTTATTACCCCCTCGGAATCAATAGTGTCGCCGGTGAAGCCGACAAGAGGGGTCTTAATGGGCCGAAGGGACCCCCTCTCCAGATGCAGCTCTCTGAAGGTGCTGAGGTACATTACATTGACGGAGCTGCCCGTGTCAATGTAAGTTCGGTGAATAATGGTGTCGTTTATCTCCGTCCGAATCACCAAGGCATCCCTGTGAGGAGAAGAAGTAGGAGGGAGATCTGCGTTGGTGAAGGTGATGGGTTCCTCCCTCAATCGCTTTACCGGGGGCATATGAGTGACTTCCCCTACGTAAAGCGATTGAGCCCACTTCTTTCGCTGGCTGGTGGAATCGCCCCCTGTGTTGCCACCGGTGATCATGAGGATGTGGCGTTTTTTCTCCTGGTAGTGGGGGTACTCCTCCTCCTCCTCTTCCAAGTTTCCGATCTCCCTTTTCTTGCCGAGGGGGATGGTGTTCGGATTTACCCAGGCATTTACCTTCGTATGGTGCCCTCGGGGAGGTCCCTGATGAGAAGGTCCCTCCTGCCGAGGGCTCTGGACAAACTGGGACAGGTGCCCCGCCTGTATTAATTTCTCGATGACCGTCTTCAGCTGATGGCAGTCATCGGTCATGTACCCCTGGTGCCGATGGAAGCGACAGTAGGGGAACTGAGGGTTGATAGCGTGTACCTCCGGGGGTGCGCGAGAGTCGCGCTCAACGAGGCCCCTCTCCTCGGCAAAATCGAGGGTGATGCTGACGGGGTGCGTCAATGGTGTCCGAGGGCGGTCCAGGAGAATGGGCTGGGCCCAAGTCTTGGGGTTGCTCTTATAACCTCCCCCGGGCTTGGCTTGGCCCTGCCGAGGGCGGTCATCAGAGGGTCCCGAAGCCTTGGGGCGAATTGGAGGAGCCCCCGGCCCTCGGTTATTCTTGTTGTCAGCCCTCGGGGGCTGCTGGTCCGGATGCTGGTGATACTTCTCCACCTCCTCGGCCTCAGCATATCGGTCCCCCCGCTGCAAAGCCCTTATGTAGTCGCGGGGGGGGGGGGGGTTCAATGATGAGGCTCCTTGAAAAGTTACCGGTGCGGAGGACGGTTTGTAGGAGGGCCGGGAGGGTCCCGTCATCAGCACCGTCGACCTTGTCGGCCTCCGTCCTTCAGCGCTCCAGGAAATCCCGAAGGGTCTCATCCTTCTTTTGGCGTATTGTTAGGAGGTGGGAGAAGTGCTTCCTTGTGCGACGCCTCCCGGCGAATTGTGTCAAGAATCGTTGGGCGAGTTCTTGCCACGAATCAATGCAGCCCTCGGGCAGCCTGTTGAACCATTCGTATGCCGGTCCCTCTAAGGTGGAGAGGAACCATCGACACAAATATTCGTCTGATGCCCCCACCATCATCATGCTGTTCTGGTATTTGCTGTAGTGTTCCTGGGGGTCCGTTTTCCCGTTGTAGGGCTGTATGTGTTGCCCTCGGTATTTTTCCGGGATCCGGGCCACCAATACCCTTGGGGTAAATGGCGTCCGAGTCCGGAGCTGGATGACGGGTTCCCCGGAGCCCTCGGTCACCCTCTTCTGTAACTCCTCCATTTTGGCCATCATGGCCTCGTATTTCAGATCTGACTGAGGGGTGGAGGTGGTGGCGTGAGCTTTGTTGGACTCCATCTCGTCAAGCCGGCGTTGGAGGGCCGCAATAATCTCGTCCCGGGGATCCTTCGGGAGGGTCTCCGCCCCTTGCGAACGAACCTGGGCCGAGTGGGCCTGGTTGATTTGGTGCCGAGCATCATCGGCATGAAGGGGTGTCTTGCCTTTGTCCCGAGGGGGACGCTCCTCGTCCGCCCTCGAAACAGATCCCCCGCTTTCCTGGGGCCTTTGGAGTGCTTTCCCCCCGAGGCGGTCTTGGACCCCTCGGCGGTCTGGCCCTCCTCCGAGCCGGTTGAGGGCGGAAGTACGGGGCCTTTCTCTGTTGTCATGGTGGCGGTCCCGGGACTGAACTTCCTGGGAGGACGTATCTTGGGCCGCTACCCCTTCGTCATTCCTAACCCGAGGGAGGGGGTTGCCGAAGGGGTGTGGCAGAGGGGGAAGTATGATGTTTTCCCCAACCTGGGGGTGAGCCGGAGCCAGGGTGCCGAAGGCACCCGGGTTCTGGGTGAGCGTCTGGATGAAGGCGGAGAGCGCCGATTGCACGTCGATGGTGAGAACCGGAGGGCTGACTTGGTCATCACTCCGGTTTTTCTTCTTGGCCTCGATGCCGAGGCGGGCATCGGGGGCATTTTGTTGGATCTGAAGGTGTAGGTCAACAGCCGCCTGTTCCAGCCCAGCGATGACACCGCCCTCGGGAGCCCTGTGAGAGGCTTCGAGGGCGTTGACGTCGCCGAGGGCCAGGTTCTTGTCTTCTACGTTCTTTGAGTTGGCACGTGTTGTCCTCACCATTTTGATAGAGGGCTAGTGATTTGTGTTTGGTCGAGGGGGAGGGTTTCTTACTCGATTGTTCAACCTCTCAACGAGAGCACCAAATGATGGATAGTCTACCCGGGGGTATATATCCGAAGGGTTATTACGGGGAATAACTTAGAGAGAAGTCAGAGCAAGTAAGTAAAAGTAGAGAGAGAGTGTATTCAGTATGAATGCCGTTTTCAGCGTGGTTACAAATGAGGAAATGGGGTGCTATTTATAGTAGCAATAAATGTCGGGCAGGGACACGTGTCAAGCGCTCATTGGCCGAGGGGTCACCTTAACTGGTTGGCGCTGGCAGCCGCATGTGGCCGCATTTAAAGCGGCTGTTGGATGGGACGTCTATGCGGGGTACGGTGATCTGTACGCATGTGAGGCGGATATCTTGTCGAGTGAGATGCCTTCGGCTATAGAGCAGTAGCCGAGGGCTCTTCCACCCGATGGCACCCTGGTGCCGAGGGCTCACAATGCCGAGGGCTACTGTTTTCGCTGTTTTCTCCCAGTTCCTTAATTTGCTTGAGAAACCCGTTCTGTGAGAATTTGGAGCCTTCGGCCAGGGGGCCGAAGGCACCCCTGGCGCGTAGTGCGGACTGCTTGGTACTCTGGGCGCTGTGATTTGGGCCCTCTGGGCCTTCTGGGCCTGTTGGGCCTTCGCTGGAGTAGTAGGAGTCTGTGGGCCGGGGGTTCTCGGGCCATATACTCCATCAATGTTAACTAATTGTCATCTTAGCAACACTCCCCAACATTAATATATAGAGGAAGAAAATAAATACTACTATAACTAATGTCGAGATGTTAACTAATTGTCATCTTAGCAACACTCCCCAACATTAATATATAGATAGATTAAGGGAAGAATTAATATTCAAGGGAAGAAGTTAAGAAAATAACTCATAACTTTTATAATCAACAAGCTTCAAGAGCAACACCAAGAAATGGAAGTTTAGCTCCTCATTTGGAGACTAAACATAGCTAGAAAAATATAAAAAATGCTATTCTAAACTAAGCCTAAAAGTATGGAAGAAGGGATGGAAATTAGTGAAGGAAAAGTGCGCTATTTATAGGTGTTTTTCACCACCTTGGGCCGGGTACCCGACCGGGTCAAGTTCCCACCCGACCGGGTGCATGTCAAAATCAGATAATCTTCCACGTTTTTGTGTTTCAGCACGTTAAAATGTCTCGGGTCAAGTCAGACCCGACCGGGTGGGATAGGGGACCCGATCAGGTCTGGAAATTTCCTGAGCTTCTTCGTTTGTTAAATCTTACCCGACCGGGTCAAGTGTTATACCCGGTCGGGCTTCAGCTCCTGGACAGTCCAACCACTTCAAAGTCCCCCTTTCCAACACCATAATTCCTAATTCTACTTTACAACTTACAAATGAAGGTTAAAATACAATTACAACTAAAATCAGACAAATATTCACAAACTAAATAAAACGGTAAATGATTATGATGAAATAAGCCATTACATCGAAGTCAATAGTGATGAAGAAGTTGATGAGGAAATCATCTTGGAGGGTCCACCTGTAACAAACAACATGAAGATTAATAATGAGGCTACAATACCGGAGGAACTGTCTCTCCTTAATGACGATACTAATACAGTACATGATTATGATCTTGTTAATGATGATCTTAATATGCAGGAACTATATAAACTGATGGAATTTGACCAAGATCTTCTTAACAAAGGATACTATTCAGAAGGTGAGCAAAGGAAACAGAAATTCCTCCAAAACTTGAGACAAAGTTGGGATGAAATCAAACAAAAGGCAGAGATACTGATACACCAAGGTCAATCTACAGAAAACCAACTTGCCCTCAGCTTAGGCTCACAAGAACTCCAACAACTAGAGGATGCAAACCAAGGCAAGGAGGATCAAAATTATCAAACAGAAGGTGAAGGTCAGATGGATGACCTAGATATTCAGAAAGAAGAGGATAAGCTGGAAATCAATGACTCTCAAAATGGGAGGGAAGGACAGGATAATCAGATATCTCAGGATAGGGCTGATGATTTCATTAAAGTAGGGAGAATAAACAAAAAGAAGAAGAACCAGGAAGAGGAACTAGGAGGGTCAAGAAGGATTACCAGAAGTGTGGCTAAGGAGGCTACTTCTGTACTCTCTCAATGAATTGGCTAATTTGGAATGCTAGGGGTTTAGAGTCCTCCAGCTCTAGACTTAATTCCCTAGTTACTCAATGGAGGTTACAGTTGGTTGTAGTTATTGAGCCTATGTTCAAGAGCAAAAGGCAGAAAATTTCAAAAATATTTTGGGCTTCTCTAATGTTATGACTTCCCAAATTAACAAAATTTAGATATTCTGGAATAGATCATTTTTGGATATCTCTCAGGTTAACTGACATCCTCAGTTCACTCACTTTAAAGTAAATAGTCATATGTTTGAGGGTTGGGTTACTGCAGTGTATGGTCTACATACATATATTGCTAGGAGGGAGCTATGGAAGGGTTTGATGGAAATCTCTTCAGCAATTGAACACCCATGGGTTGTGGGAGGTGATTTTAATGCTATTGCAAGTTATAGTGAACATAAGGGGAACTCTACTCCTATTATTAGGGGAATTAATGACTTCACTGAATGCATGGCCTTCTGTAATCTGTTTGATTTGCCCCACAATGGGCCAAAATATACATGGTCAGGTGTCAGAGCTAATGGCTGGGTGTGGAGGAGATTAGATAGGTGCCTGCTAAATTCTAATTTCCTGGATGTTTTTGATAAAATTCAGATCTCCCTTCTGAATAAGTCCTCCTCAGATCACAACCCTATGCTTCTTCAATTTGACAAATTTAATTATCAGGGGCCTAAACCTTTTAGGTTCCAGAACATGTGGATAGCACACACTGGTTTTATGGGATTTGTAACTCAAAAGTGGCAATCTTACCCATCAGGGGGAGGTATGAGAGGCTTAATTTTCAAATTGAAAAGTCTTAAGAGGGACTTAAAAGAATGGAACAAATGTGTTTTTGGCAACATTTTCACTGACATCAAAAAGTGTGAAAGTGAGGTGCTTTTGGCAGAACAGAAGTTTGAGGAACAACCTAATGAAGGTACCAGAGAGGAACTTGCTTATAAAAGGGGATTACTAATGAACAAATACAGTTTGGAGAAGAAATATTGGAAACAAAAAGCAAAAATTAAGTGGATCAAGGAGGGTGATTCTAACACTAATCTGTTTAATTCTTATGTAAAGATTAGAAATAAAATTCAGTCTATTACCTCAATACAGAACTCCCAGGGGCAAAGCTTGACTGAGCAGCAGGATATAGGGGAAGCAGTTGTGGCTTATTTCTCAAATTTATATTCTACCGGTCCTGTCAATGATCAAAGGGATATCCTGCAATGTATTCCAAGAATCATCAGTAATGAAGATAATAACATATTGACTAAATTGCCTACTTTGGAAGAAGTTAAGGAAGCTATTTGGGGCTTAAACCAGAATAGTGCAGCAGGACCAGATGGTTATAATGGTAAGTTTTTCAGGAAATGTTGGCAGGTGGTCAAAAATGATGTTCTGATGGCTACTCAAGAGTTCTTTATGGGGAACACAATTCCTAAAGGGATGGCTAGTTCTCTTATTGTTCTCATTCCCAAGAAAGATAAGCCCACTTCCTTTGCTGATTTCAGGCCTATCTGTTTATCCAACTTCATCAGTAAAATTTGCACTAAAATTCTGGCTAATAGACTGATTAATATCATGCCTAAGGTGATATCTAAAGAGCAGGAAGGTTTTATGGAAAAAAGAGACATTTCTGACCAAATTCTTATTGCACAGGAGATGGTGCATAGTATTGACAAGAAGGTTAGAGGGTCTAATATGATTGTTAAGTTGGATATGGCTAAAGCCTTTGACATGGTTTCTTGGGAGTTTCTTAAGAACATTCTGCTGAAGTTTGGTTTTGGATTTCCCTTTGTTACCCTGGTTCTAAATAATCTTAAAGTCACTTACTTTTCTGTTTTGGTCAATGGTGCTCCTTATGGTTTCTTTAAACCTTTTAAAGGGGTAAAGCAAGGAGATCCCCTTTCACCCTTCTTGTTTATTATTGTTTCAGAAGCTTTTTCCAGGGGGGCTTAAGAGTCTCTTTCAAAATGGGAAAATTAAACCTTATTGGATGGGCAATCAAGGTTTTCCGGTTACCCATTTAGGATTTGCTGATGACTTGCTCATTTTTCTTAATGGGGAATCTAGGTCCTTATTAACTTTTAAAAGATTTCTGGAGGATTATCAAGGAGCTTCTGGTCAGACTATCAATTATGATAAAAGTTCCTTTGTTAGTGGTAAGATGTTACCTGGCAGGCTGACCAGGATCAAAAATCTTTTGGGAATGCAACCTGCTACTTTGCCCATCAGATATCTTGGAGCTCAGCTACACAAAGGAATCAACAGAATGAGCTATTGTGGTCATATTATTGATCAATTTGAAAGGAAGCTATCCTCTTGGAAGCACAAGTTGCTGTCTCAAGGTGGAAGGTTAGTTCTCATTAAATATGTGCTCAACACCTTACCTCTTCATATTATGGCTGTTGATTCCCTTCCTAGAAAGGTGGTCACAATTTTAAACAGCAAAATGGCATCATTTTTTTGGGGTTCCAAAAATGATAGAAAGAAATATCACTGGGCTAAATGGGATAGTCTATGCTACCCTACTGGGGAGGGAGGACTGGGAATTAGATCCTTGATCCATATTGACAAAGCTTTTTCCCTTAAAATCTGGTGGAAATGGAGGACAGGGGATTCTCATTGGGCAGAATTTATTAGAGAAAGATACAAGAGGGGAGATAATATGGTTCCTAAAATCTATGATTCTGTAATTTGGAGAAGGATTTGTGCCATTCATGATGAAGCTACAACCTTGTGTTCTATTGACAGTAATGATAACTTGATCTGGAATGAGGAAACAAGTGGTCATTTTACTTTTAAGTCAACTTATGAAGCAGTAAGGGAAAAGTATGATACTACCTTTACTTTTTCTCATATTTGGCATCCTCAGCAAGAACTCAAGGTAAAACTACTCCTATGGAAGATAATCAGGGGCCTAATACCTACAACAGATCATCTACAGAGATTCAGATTAGTTCTGGAACCTTCTATGTGTGTTATGTGCAGAAAGCATTCTGACACTATGGAACATCTCTTTTATCAGTGTGATACTGTGAAACCAGTATGGATTTACTTTATGAAGATTTTTGGCATATCTATACCTATCAATGAGACAATTAACCAAGTATTTAGGAATTGGTGGCTGCAAGCTGGCAGTAGAAGTGTGATGGATATTTTTAAGCACAATATGGCAGGTATCATATGTTGACAGGTCTGGAAAACTTATGCAAACATAATTTGGGGAAACCTAACGGGGATCTCAGTGCCAGATTCAAACAGCCTCATTTTTCAAATTAAAAGATACACTCAAGATTGGGCGTGGTCTTTTCCGAAAATTAAAAACAGAGCGATGCAAAACATTTTGAAGGAGGAACAGATTGTGTCTCCCAATTTTACAGCAAGAGGTAATGCGATTCAGATTATTAGATGGAGGAAGCCTAACAATAATTTAAAGCTGAATGTAGATGCGAGATACTTATCTGAAGAAGCATCAGGAGGAGCTATTTTGAGAAATTCTTCAGGCGAGTTAATCTGGGCAATCAGCTTTCCGCTTGCTGCATCCTCGCCGGTGGAAGCTGAACTACTTACGTTGATGGAGGCCACACGAAGAGCGATTGATGATGGTTATGTTGGGTTTCAGGTGGAATCCGACTCTTCCATGGCTTTGGCGATGATTTGGGATGAAAGTGTTAGGCGTTGGTCCGACCTAATTCAGGCAACTAGGCTGAATGTGAAGAGAAAAGAGCTGAGCTTCGGACATGTTCTGATGGAAGGGAACTGGACGGCACATTATTTGGCCTGGGAGCATGTCGGCCCAATTAAAAAAATTCTTAGCCCATCATCACTTCCAACTCGGGCCAGGAGGGCTTTCTATATGGACAAATATTTCATTCCTTCTATTAGATGGTAGAAATATTTTATTGTTTTACCAATTGGGTTAGGCCTAGTCCCCCCAATTGCTGTTTTGGTTTTATTAGAGGTTTTTGGTTGTTTTTGAAGAAGTATGCTTCTTCTTGAGAGGTTTTGGTCTAGTCCCACTCTTCTTTTGTATTCTTTATTATATTAATAAAACCTGGCAAATGTTCCCCGACATTTGCCCCACTGATTTTGGTGGTTTACCTTCCGGGTTAAAAAAAAACTAAATAAAACGGTAAACAATCCACACAAATCAAACATAAAAACAAACATTTATGCACTACTAATTAGTGCATATCAAACATCCCCACACTTGAATCTTTACTCGTCTCGAGTAAATGCAATCCAAGAAATCCTCAAATGATAAGATCATCAACACAACCATCACAAAGTGTTTTTAGAACCAAAATAATCACAAAGTATCCCCAAAAGTGAATAGAGTAAAAGAAAGGGTCTTCAACTTCATCTTTATCCTCATGTTTCTTTTAAATTATCACCCTAAGGATGCTGCAAAATAAAAAGAGATATTTTCTCTCATTCTCTCCTTTTGCCTAGGTGTCTTTTCAGGTTTTCATCCCAGCTTCCCACGTTTTTCTTTAGAATCCTCACAATTTCACTCTTATTCAACTTAACAAGCTTTTATTTATTTTTTTATTTACTTTTTTTAAGAACAAGAATAAAGAGTATGATTGTGAGCATACCATAATAGTCTCCCTTCCAGCTAGTCCGTGGCACTGTCCCTAGTTTCCGCCTGCATCACCACCGTCAAAGTATCCTCCATAGCCATAGTAGCCTCCTGAGTATCTATCCTCATCCATGCTTGCATTGCCACCGTCATCACCTCCCCCACCTGAGCTCGAACTACCAAAAGTACCCCATGATGTGGGGTCATACCAAGAGGGTGGTGGGGGAGGAGTGGCCATAGAAGAAAAGGATCCCTGATGTGCAATGTAGGAGTATATAGGACCATAGGTCCTCCTTTGATTCTCTTCGTACCTCTGCCGGTCCTCTTGCCTTTGCTCCTCCAACTTCTCGAAACCCTGCCTTTGCTCCTCTCAAAGTTGAGTATAGTTCAGGTTTAGAGCGTTCATGCTATTTAGCATTTGTTGTTCAAAGGGTGAGAATTGGTGGGCGGGAGCATTGGGCTGTGGTTGCGGTTCGGGAGGAGGTGGTGGTTGTTGTTATATGGCGGCGTTGTCGTGGCCTGCATGCATCATCTCCCGGTTCATTGTCTTGGTGTGCATAATGCGGTGGAATCCTTCCGGGAAGACAATAATGATGTCCATCACCGATGTGGTGATCAATGATGTCGAGAGGAAGATTATCAGAAGGGAAGGGGAAGTAGAGCACTTGGCCGGGTTTGATGTGCCAATGATAAATCTCCAGGCCATCAGTGTCACGCCCCAGACCACATCTAAGTGCATGTACAACCACCGTATGACTATGTGACGTCACTCGCAAGTCAACGTGAGTACGTGACTTAATCATACAAGGCGTCCATGAACATAATCCATCCATACTCAGTAGTAAACATACATAACAACATCATATTTAAACCAATGAATAGCGGAAATATTCAACGGTAAAGCATGGGCCACAACCGGCCAAAACACGGGCTCACAGGCCCAAAATAGTTTATAGTAAATCAAATATCCATGAGCAAGTGTTTGGTAGTTTGAAATGAAATAAGGAAGCACGAACCACATCTTCCTTGAATGACTTCACCCATAAGAAGGTGCAGGTAGCAAGCCCTAGCTTCAACCTGAAAATGGTGGACCCCCCCGAAGGGGACAGTACAAGTATCGAGCGAGTAGCAAGCTAAATGTAGAGTAACTAACGTTTCAAGTATAAGACCCAAACATAGGGTGATACATACACGTATAGTACTTCCCCCCAAGTTATGAAATACATAGCAGTATATAAGTATACTTGTAAATACCCGACCCGTAGGTCATTGTTTATTTGGGAAAATAGTAGTAGTCAATATCCTTGACTCAAATCCCACCCCATCCATATACCTATGAGTGTATATGACTCCTCCTGGTCCTAATCAATTCATATTCTAAGTTTTGAGGACAGTACCGTCGTCCTTGGTTCTTCACCATTTATATATATGAGTTTTGAGGACATTAAAGTCCTTGGGTCCTCCACCATGAGTTTTGAGGATATTTGAGTCCTTGGGTCCTCCACCATTTTACCTATGAGTTTTGAGGACATTATAGTCCTTGGGTCCTCCACCATGAGTTTTGAGGACTCTTTAGCCCTTGGGTCCTCCACCGATGTACATATGAGTTTTGAGGACTCTTTAGTCCCTAGGTTCTCCACCATATGCATATAAGTTTTGAGGACTCTTTAGTCCTTGGGTTCTCCGCTGAAATATATATTCCGAGTTTTGAGGACTCTTTAGTCCTTGGGTTCTCCACCATATGCATATAAGTTTTAAGGACTCTTTAGCCCTTGGGTCCTCCACCATATGTATTCCTATGATCTACCTCGTATCAATCTAGATATGGTCTATATCATAATTATTTATCAAGACTAAACCAAGCCTTAGAGCTTAATCAATAGATATCAAACTTGGCAATTAAATATCATATTCCATGCAATTCCATGCATAATATACTTACATAGGATGGTCGGGGTTGACCCCCTCTCAAACCGGACCTCGATAAGCATTTTCAGCGAATCAAAAATTCGGGGCAGCAGCTTAATCGGCGCCAGTTACCCCTACACCCGGCGCCAGGTTTTTGTAAAAATTCCCAGACCGGCTGGGCAGTAGCTTAGCCGGCACCGGTTCAGCCCTATGGCCGGTGCCGGGTCACCGTTTACCCAACGGCGACGGTCCGTTGACCCCCGGATGATCCCCGATCGACCCGAAACGTTTATACAACATATATTAGGTCTTAAACAACTATTATATCTGATTTTAACAATCCAAAACATCACACATGTTTTTATACACATTTTGTACTCTTAACATGCAAAATCATGTAGTATCATTCACCTAAGCCTAATTACCTTGGCTAACCACATGCTTAAACTATTTTAAACATCATTATGAATACTTATAAAATTTAATTAGGTAATCTCATACTTAACCCAAGAGTTACAAGACATTAAGCCATCCACTCACCTTGAATGAGCTTTAAGAAGTTCTACCCTTCCCGGTTTAACTCCGGCGAAGCTCCGGCGAACTTTGTCAAACTCCGACGATAACTCGGGTGATTCTTCCAACTCCGTGAAAGATATAGCAACACCTTAGAAAAGCTCCTAACAAGTGTTTATCATCATAAAACTCATATCAATACAAATAACCTCTAAAAGGTTATTTTCCGGTGAACCGGTCACTTTGACTTCTAAGTCCGTTTTTGGACTTTGGACTATCTTCCAACCCCTCATCCTACATTTCTAAACATGTAGAACAAGCCTAGGGATTCCTCATATGATACATAAGCCACATGATAAATTAAAGGTAGAGGAAAGGTTATTATATGCTTATTACCTTGATCACCACACTTTTCCCTAACTTTTTCATTCTTTAATCTTCCTCCTTGGACCTTGTCTTCTTGAGCTCACTTGGCTATGAAAAAAATGAAGTTGCAGAGCTTATTACTCTTGCTTGGGGTGTGCTTGGCCGAAAATGAGGGGGAGGAAAGGGTGAGGATAGCCTTTTTGTCTCATTGACTCAATGATCAGTGTATGATGAGGATCCCACCTCATGTCCTTAGATGCTTTGCTAATCATCCCCAACATCTCCCACCTTCCTCCTCTCCTTCCAGCCGGTCCAAGCCTTGTCTTGTGTGAACAAATTCGTGGGTTGCCCCCCTCTCATGTGGGAGGTCAACCCTTTAAGTCCAGAAGTGTACAATCGGCCCCGAAAGTTGTATTTCTCGGACTGTTTTAATTATATTTTATTTTATCGGGCCAAATAAAATATATCACAAACTCTCAACCCATAGAGGCCCTTAGAATGAATATAAATTCTTGATATTTAATTTAGAAGTCTCCGAAATCCGTTTCGGGCTGTTATCTGATAAATTACCAATATTGGTAATTTGGTCTCGTTTGACCGACGGGTCAACCCTATGCCCTTCTCTGGCCCAACTAAAATATCCACCACCATATAAATATTATCAAGACCAAGATGAATATAATATGTGGTCCGGGATTATTGGGTGGCCCCCACTCCCGATGCGGGCCCCACGTGCAATTCACTATTTACGCAAAAGTAATAAAAAAAAATCAACCTTGTAAATTCATAAATCGTTATACAAGGTTCCTTACATGATTTACTAAAAGTAAATATACTTGGGGACAGTGTTACAAGTTCACCCCCCTTGTTTGGGATTTCGTCCTCGAATTCCACGTGCCTAGTAAAATAGAAACGGGTATTGCTCCCTCATTGAGACCTCGGTCTCCCATGTTTCTTCCTCGACTCGATCACTTCTCCATAGGAATTTCACCATAGGAATCTCCTTGTTCCTCAATTTCTTTACCCGTTGACCGACAA
Source organism: Cuscuta europaea (assembly GCA_945859875.1). Classification (NCBI taxonomy): domain Eukaryota; kingdom Viridiplantae; phylum Streptophyta; class Magnoliopsida; order Solanales; family Convolvulaceae; genus Cuscuta; species Cuscuta europaea. Next base: position 9,107,970 of record CAMAPE010000006.1, read on the forward strand.
TCTTCACCGGTTCAACTGCATATTGCAAGTCTTCACGGATCTCGTACATACTTCTTGAGCATGGATACATGAAAGACACCATGTATCTTCTCAAGTTCAGATGTCAACTTGAGCCGATAAGCCACGACTCCAATCCTTTCAAGGATCTCAAATGGACCAATGTATTGGGGGTTAAGGTTACCCCTCGATATGAATTGGATAATGCCTTTCCAAGGAGAGATCCTTAGAAACACCTCATCACCAACTTCAAACTCTAACGGTCTACGTCGTTTATCGGCATAGCTCTTTTTGCCGATCCAGGTCAGCCTTAAGTCTATCCCGAATTATCTTCACCTTAGCCTTGGTGATCTCAACAAGTTCTATACCCTCGAGCTTGGCCTCGCCAACCTCGTCCCAAAACAAAGGTGTCATGCATTTCCTCCCATATAATGCCTCGTATGGAGGCATGCCAATACTTGCCTGATAACTGTTGTTATAGGCAAACTCTACTAGAGCCAAATGTTTGTCCCAACTACCTTGGAACTCCAAAGTACATGCCCTAAGCATGTCTTTCAAAATCTGTATCACTCTCTCGGATTGCCCATCCGTCTGTGGATGAAATGTTGTGCTAAACCTCAGCTTAGTTCCCAAAGATGCTTGAAATTTTGGCCAAAATCTAGATGTGAAACGTGGATCCCTATCTAACACAATCGATATCGGGACTCCATGCAACCTTACAATCTCCTCAGTGTATAACTTGGTCAATCTTTTAAGAGGATAAGTGATGTTAATAGGCAAGAAATGTGCACTTTTAGTAAGCCTATCAACCACAACCCATACTTCATCGTAGTTGTTCACCGTCCGTGGTAGCCCCACCACAAAGTCCATGGTCACATGTTCTCACTTCCATTCTGGAATGGCAAGTGGGTGCAAGAGCCCCGTCGGGTGCTGATGCTCCCCCTTAACTTGCTGACAAGTAAGTAGGGGTGGATTCGGGCCGGGTCGGGCCCGGGCCGGGCCTAGGCCCGGTCGGGCCGCCGGTTCTAGAATAGTGGGCCCAGGACCGGCCCGAGGGTTGGACGGGTCCGGTTCACGCCGGGCCACCCGCCCGGGTCACGGGTCGGGCCACCCGCCGGGCCGGGCCGGGTCGGGCCGGGTAATTTTTTTTTTTAAATTTATATTTTATACTTTATAGTTTTATACAAGTATTAAAAAATAAACTTCAAGTGCATTTATTTGAAATGAAATAGGAACTACATTTGAAAATTAAATAGGAACTATAATTGTTTTTAATCGGAATCTCCGGCATAAGTAGAGCCACCCTCTGTAGATTCATCCATAAAGTGTTGGGATGGAGTGATGTCAATTTCTTGAGCTCTACGTGCTGCTTTCAACCAATCGTGGTAGCATATAAGCATCTCAAGAGATTCAGCGCTCAACCTCGTTCTGGTTTGTGTTAGAACATTGCCGGCCGAACTAGAGTCAAATGTAGCAATTAATAAAAAATTGTAAAAAACTAATTAACTATTTATCTAACTATTAATTCGAGTTATAGCAAATTAAGTAGTGAATTAACTAGTTTTGTGTACAACATATTTTTTAATAAAAAAATTGTAATTCCAACTATATTAATAAAAAATCGTAATTCCAACTATATTAATAAAAAATCGTAATTCCAACTATACTAATTAACTAGTAATTAAACAAGTGTAAATAATAGAATAATTTCGTACCTCTTTCGGACTTTCGGTCTTTCGGATGGGAGTAATAGAATGACTTCAAATTAATTAGATATAATTCCAACTATATTAATAGATATAATAAATATATAAGTAATATATAATTAGATAACAAATATAAGTAATATAATACTATTTATATCTATTTATAATTTATATAAGTAGATAATTAATATAAACTATAAATAATAAATATAATATATTGGAGAATGGAGAATAAGAGAATTAGAGAGTAGAGAGTTAAGAATAGGATTTAGGAAGAATTGGAGAAGAGATATGAAAAAATGTTTAAGATTATAGGTTTTTATAGGTTTTTTATAGAGTATTTATAGGTTTTTTTACCCCCCCCCCCCACCACCCAACCCCCCCGGACCCCCCCTATAACCCACCCAACGGCTATATAGCCGTTTGGGTTGTCCCCAGCCCCACCCCCAACGGCTGGTAGGAGCCCAACCCAAATTTTTTTTTTTAAAATTGATCGAACCGGACCCGGGCCCGGGCCCGACCCGGCCGGGCCGGGTCACAAAAATGCTGAACCGAGCCCGCCCCGCCCCTTCCCCCCGGTTCGGGCCCAGACCCGGTCCCGGACCGCCCGACCGGGCCGGTCCCGGGCCCGCACAGTACCGGGCCGGGCCGGGTCACGGGCCGGGTGGCCCGAACCGAATCCATCCCTACAAGTAAGGCATCGACTCACATACTCTGCGATGTCCCTCTTCATACCTGACCACCAATAACTTTCCTTCAGGTCTCGGTACATCTTTGTACCTCCCGGATGCATAGCATAGGCCGAAGAATGAGCCTCCTCTAGTATGGACTTTTGGAGCTCTTCATTCTTCAGTATACACACACGATCTCTAAACAATAAGAGATCGTCTTCTCGTACCCAGAAATCCTCAACGGGTCCCGCAGCGATCCATTCACGGATCTTCTGACATTCTTCATCGATCACCTGACATTTGCTGATCTCATCAAGCAAGGTAGGTCTAACCTCGAATCTTGCTATGAGGGCCCCGCTCGTGGTCACCTCCACGCGCGCCCTCAATGCCCGTAGGCATGTGAGCAACGTCCCCGACATACTCTTCCTACTCAGTGCATCGGCCACAATGTTGGCTTTACCGGGATGATAATCGATGATCAAGTCATAGTCCTTGATTAACTCCATCCATCTTCTTTGCCTCATATTCAACTCTTTCTGAGTGAATACATACTTCAAGCTCTTATGATCGGTGTAGATGTGACATGTCTCCCCGTAGAGATAATGCCTCCAAATCTTTAGTGCAAATACTACCACTCCCAACTCTAGGTCATGGGTAGGGTAGTTCACCTCGTGTTTTCTCAATTGTCTAGAAGCATAGACAATCACCTTACCCTTCTGCATTAGTACACATCCAAGCCCTTGGATGCTAGCATCGCTATAAATATCATACCTAATACCTTGTATTGGTAGGGCAAGAACTGGTGCCTCGGTAAGTCGTTTCTAGCTTTAGCTCAAGAAACCCTTTCTCACATTTGTCGTCCTATACGAATTTAGCCCCTTTCTTCGTGAGCTTCGTTAGTGGTGACGCCAACACAGAGAATTTCTCAACAAATTTACGATAGTAACCCGCTAAGCCAAGGAAACTACGTATCTCTTTCACATTCTTGGGTTGTTCACAATTCATAATGGCTTCAATCTTTGCATTGTCCACCGCAACGCCTGATCCAGATATGACATGACCGAGAAAGCCAATCTATTTAAGCCAAAATTCACATTTAGAGAACTTGGCAAAGAGTTGTTTTTCCCTTAACCTTTCAAGCACCAGTCTCAGGTGATGCTCATGCTCTTCTTCGTTCTTCAAGTCAATGAATGTCGCCGGTGCATTGGTTAAACCAAACGACATCACAAGGAATTCGTAGTGACCATATCTAGTGCGAAATGCACTCTTCGGTATGATGGTAGCCCAACCTCAAATCAATCTTTGAGAACACTATCGCCCCCCGAAGTTGATCAAACAAGTCATCAATCCTCGGTAAAGGATACCTATTCTTAATTGTGACCTTGTTCAACTGTCGGTAATCAATACACATTCTTAGTGAACCATCTTTCTTCTTCACGAAAAGTACCAGTGCTCCCCACGGTGAATGACTAGGTCTAATAAACCCGTTGTCCAATAGCTCTTGTAATTGGACTTTCAACTCTTGAAGTTCTGTCGGTGCCATTCGATAAGGAGGAATCGAAATGGGTTTGGTCCCCGGTTCTACTTCGATTACAAATTCGATGTCCCTATCGGGTGGAAGCCCCGGTAAGTCTTTGGGGAAGACGTCCGGATACTTACACACGACACGTACATCGTTGATATCGACCTCTTTCTTTGTCTCATCCACCACGTAAGTAAGGTACACGTGGCATCCTCCCTTCATTATCTTCCGTGCCCTCATCACGGATATGATACAACTATGAGATTTTTCTCGAGCTCCCTCGAAACATAAGACATTTCCCTTATTATCATCGAATTCCAAAACTTTTGCGTAGCAATCCACTCAAGCACGATGCTTCTCAAGCCAATCCATTTCGATGATCGCATCAAACTCCAACATGCTTAGGGGTACGAAGTCACAGGTCAAGGGTTGACTCGTCACTTCTACCTCACACGAAGGATAATAGTGTCTCCTCTCCACATCGTCTCCTAACGGTGTAGAGACCAACAGGGGTTGCGTCATTGCTATCAATGGTACGTCTAAACCTTCGGCAAACGCTTCACTCACAAATGAGCGTTGTGCCCCGGTATCGATAAGAATTCTTGCGTTTCTACCATTGATCTTTAGTTTTCCTACATATATAAGTCATGTATGACATAATACCCAACGTACCGGATCAAAACAAGGCTTAAAGGAAATTTTCGGCCAAAAATGCACTAGACCAGCACCGGGTACCCCCCTGGCCGGCGCCGGGTATGCTACTGGAATGCCAACCTGGGAAAAATATGCCCGGGCTGGCGCCGGGTTACCCCCTTAGCCATTTCACCCTATTTTACACTAGCCCGGCACCGGTTCAAGCCCAGACCGACGCCGGTTCACCCCTAGGCAAGATTAAGTTCATTTTTCGCTCTAAAACGAGCCGAAAATGCCATCGGTGGTCCCGTACATGCTCAATAAAGTCTTTAACACTTAAGTACATGAAAAATACAAGTGTAAACAAGAGATTACCTGCTACGGAGTCGGGGTTGGCCCGAGCATCGGCCTCGGTCATCGCGTAGACCCTTGCTTGGGCTCTGCATTGGTTGACGGATGCGACGTTGCTTATTGATACACCGCCCCTTCCCGTGCCGCCGTGTGATGGTCCAACACGGTTCCTCCCCATCATGGTTCCTCCTCCGGATCCCAAAGTCCCTTCTCTCCCCAATTGTGGGCAATTGGCCTTCATGTGATCCGTATTCCCACATTGGTTGCACCTTGGGGGTGCATTGCACTTCCCGAAATGATTCTTTGAACAGTTAACACATCTAGACAGCCCTGAACGTTGAGAGGGGGACGCGTGCCACCTAGAGTCCTTTTTCTTCTTCGCCGGTGGTGCGGCGCCTTGAACGAACCACCGCCTCCGTAGTTGTTCTTCCTCGAATGGTTGGGCGGTCCCGAACTATGCCACTTCCTTTTCTTCGCTTCCTCAGCGTCTCTTTCTTTCCTCTCATTCCATTGGGTTTCCCCAAGCATACCTTGTTCCACCACTTCACTAAAAGTTATGTGGCGTGAGTATGTGGCCCGATCACGGATGTCCAACAATAAGGCATCCCAAAAGTGTTCAGTCATGCGGTCCTCATCGGCCGCATACTCACGTAAGAACCTAGCCAAGGTTCTAAACTCTTGCTCCAATTGCTTAACAGTTACACCTTCCCTTTGCTTGAGGTTGGTGTACTCCCTACGCTTCATATTGACCTCGTAGTCGGAAAAGTATTGGGCGTAGAACTCCTGCTCAAAGTTTGCCCATAAAATATTCCCACGGTACTTTCCTTCTACACTCTCCCACCTTGTAGAATCTATCCCTTCGAGCAAACATGAAGCAACAGTCAACTTCACGTCAGGTGTTATTTGCATGTCTCTAGATGCATCTTTCACCTTCTTTATCCAATCGGCGGCAACGGTAATATCGCCAGTGCCATCGAAGGACCTGCACCCCAAGGCTCTAGCCTCCTTTAGGTATTTGGAGATCCTCACACAGGAATCTCCTTCACGTCTATATCGAGACGCCCCTGAAACGGCCCTTTAAGCCCCCCCCCCCCCCCCCCCCCCCGGCTCCCTTGACCCGAACCTCCTTGAGAGCCACGCCTCGCTTGGCGCCTAAGATCTCTCCTTTGTTTCTCCTTTTGATACCATTATAGCAGCTCACCCATTTGAACAAAACAGGTGTCGCTGTCATCATTATCATCATCGTCGGTGTGAAAGTCACCCCCATCATATGGGGTCTCCTCATGCTCCGGCTCAGGAACAAATGTCGAGTCATAGTTCTCTGTGTTAGTCTCGTACACCGAGCTTATGTGGCCATCGCTCACTGTCTGGGAACGGTGGCCCCCACAGCCTCCACGGCCTCCTCTTCTCCCCCTAGAACCAAGGGATGTGGCTCGGCTAGCCCCCACGGAGGCTCCCACAGCAAGTCCCCTAGGGTTGTTCCTCGTCAGCATACGTCTACCCTCCATTTCTATAAAGAAATTTGGACGAGTCGTTAGACTCCAATCAATGTCAATTGACGGAACACGTTATAGACACATATTGGCCCAAGTCACTCCCATACCAATTGTTAAGGGTACCATCTTAACAATTAGAGACCTTGCAACCTAGGTAATAATAGCTCTATGAACGTCAAAATACATGCCCATGGTTTTCAGTAAAATTCTTTTTGTAAAATCTCTTGTGAGAGGTTGATTACATAATTTAGAAGTGAGATGACTCTGATACCACTTAATTGTCACACCCCAGACCACATCTAAGCGTGTGTACAACCTCTGTATGACTAAGTGACGTCACTCGCAAGTCAACGTGACTTAATCATACAAGGCGTCGATGAACATAATACATCCATACTCAGTAGTAGACATACATAACAACATCAGATTTAAACCAATGAATAGCGGAAATATTCAACGGTAAAGCATGGGCCACAACCGACCAAAACACAGGCTCACAGGCCCAAAATAGTTTATAGTAAATCAAATATCCATGAGAAAGTGTTTGGTAGTTTGAAATGAAATAAGGAAGCACAAACCACGTCTTCCTTGAATGACTTCACCAGTAAGAAGGTGCAGGTAGCAAGCCCTAGTTTGAACCTTAAAATGGTGGGCCCCCCCGAAAAGGTCAGTACAAGTATCGAGCGAGTAGCAAGCTAAATGTAGAGTAACTAACGTTTCAAGTATACGACCCAAACATAGGGTGATACATACACGTATAGTACTTCCCCCCAAGTTATGAAATACATATCAGTATATATGCATACGTGGAAATACCCGACCCATAGGTCATTGTTTATTTGGGAAAATAGTAGTAGTCAATATCCTTGACTCAAATCCCACCCCACCCATATACCTATGAGTGTATATGACTCCCCTGGTCCTAATCAATTCATATTCTGAGTTTTGAGGGCAGTACCGTCGTCCTGGGTTCTTCACCATTATTATATATGAGTTTTGAGGACATTAAAGTCCTTGGGTCCTCCACCATGAGTTTTGAGGACATTTGAGTCCTTGGGTCCTCCACCATTTTACCTATGATTTTTGAGGACATTATAGTCCTTGGGTCCTCCACCGATGTACATATGAGTTTTGAGGACTCTTTAGTCCATGGGTTCTCCACCATATGCATATAAGTTTTGAGGACTCTTTAGTCCTTGGGTTCTCCACCGAAATATATATTCGGAGTTTTGAGGACTCTTTTGTCCTTGGGTTCTCCACCATATGCATATAAGTTTTAAGGACTCTTTAGTCCTTGGGTCCTCCACCATATGTATTCCTATGATCTACCTCGTATCAATCTAGATATGGTCTATATCATAATTATTTATCAAGACTAAACCAAGCCTTAGAGCTTAATCGATAGATATCAAACTTGGCAATTAAATATCATATTCCATGCAATTCCATGCACAATATACTTACATAGGATGGCCGGGGTTGACCCCCCTCAAACCGGGCCTCAATATGCATTTTCAGCGAATCAAAAATTCGGGGCAGCAGCTTAATCGGCGCCGGTTACCCCTATATCCGGAGCCGGGTCTGTGTAAAAATTCCCAGACCGGCTGGGCAGCAGCTTAACCGGCACCGGTTCAGCCCTATGTCAGCGACGGTCTGTTGACCCCCCGGATGATCCCCGATCGACCCGAAACTTTTATACAACATATATTAGGTCTTGAAAAACCATTATATCCCATTTTAACCATCCAAAACGTCACACATGTTTTTATACACATTTGTTTCTCTTAACATGCAAAATCATGTAGTATCATTCACATAAGCCTAATTACCTTGGCTAACCACATGCTTAAACTCTTTTAAACATCATTATGAATACGTATAACATTTACTTAGGTAATCTCATACTTAACCCAAGAGTTACAAGACATTAAGCCATCCACTCACCTTGAATGAGCTTTAAGAAGTTCTACCCTTCCCGGTTTAACTCTGGCGAAGCTCCGACGAACTTTGTCAAACTCCAGCGATAACTCCGGCGACTCTTTCAACTCCGTGAAAGCTCTAGGAACACCTTAGACAAGTTCCTAACAAGGTTTTATCATCATAAAACCCATATCAATACAAATAACCTCTAAAAGGTTATTTTCCGGTGAACCGGTCACTTTGGCTTCTAAGTCCGTTCTTGGACTTAGGACTATCTTCCAACCCCTCATCCTACATTTCTGAACATGTAGAACAAGCCTAGGGGTTCCTCATATGCTACATAAGCCACATGATAAATAAAAGGTAGAGGAAAGGTTATTATAAGGTTATTACCTTCATCACCACACTTTTCCCTAACTTTTTCCTTCTTTAATCTCCCTCCTTGGACCTTGTCTTCTTGAGCTCACTTGGCTATGGAAAAAAATGAAGTTGCAGAGCTTATTCCTCTTGCTTGGGGTGTGCTTGGCCGAAAATGAGGGGGAGGAAGGGGTTGGGATAGCCATTTTGTCTCATTGACTCAATGAGTGTATGATCAGGAGCCCACCTCATGTCCTTTTTTAAGGAACCAAATTTTATTGAAAAGAATGAAAGCAATACATGCACTAATGAAAGATAAACTAAGCTAAAGAAAGAAAACTAAGGTAAAGATTAAGCTTTCAAGCGCAATTGTGACCTAGTTTGCATAGAGGAAGCCTGAGTAGTCAATTTTTTCTTGTTACGCTGAGAAATAACTGAAATGAAAGAACCATCTTCAATGACCTCAGTTAAATCCTTTTGTTCAGCTAAAGCCGGAGAAGCCACTGAAGCCGCATATGAAGAAAGAGCAACACTCTGAGCCGAAGTCTGAGATTTCATCCTTTTGTCTAAACTCATCTTATCTACCTTGAATTGAGTGATAAGATCTTGAAGAGAAGGATAGGAAATACTAGTCGGTTAAAAGTTCTTAGCCACAGCCTTTCGCTTGGGAAAAACATTTTCATTCTCTTTCATGTTCTTATTGGAGCAAGAACTTACTTCCCTCGATGCAACAGAAGAAGAAATCAAATCAGTCGATGAAGATATATCCACAGTGATCGTCGAAGGAGAAAAACCTTGAATATCAGCCTTTTGCGAACAGTTATTTTGTTCATGTTGCCTACCGCTGTGAGAGGCCTCCTCGTGTGAAGAATCCATAATGCCCTCAATATTCACATTAAGAGGCATAACTTCTAGAATTTCTCCTGAATTCAAATCCGGATATGTCCCTACTATGCTTGCCTCAAGAGAGATCTCGACTTGAGTAAAGTGCTCAATGTCATTTTGAAACAGAATGCTAGATATAGAGATGTCATTTTGTTCGAATGGCCATAAACCCCTATCTAAAGCCAACAGTTCTTCATTTTGTTGAGTCATTTTCATCAACTCATTTTTCCTCATCAGATTAATGGCTCTTGATATACCTGTCAAAAAATCTCTAATTTCAAATCCATTTCGACCTTCAGGTATAAAGATACAGTCATGGCCTTTTTCAATGATACGGTAAAAGCCCCCCAAAAAATTGACATCATAACGGATGGTAATCGATTTTTCTAATTCCAGCCTATTACAAGACCATTTGTCAGTTAGAATCTTAGTGATGCCATCCCTCAGTAAGATTAATTTGGCTAGATCAAAATCAATTGAAGAAGAATATCCATGCTTAAGTTCACAAATGCTAATCATATCATTAGCAAACCAATTGAAACTAAAAGTTTTGCTTTCAATTGCAATATCAAACCCATCGGATTCTGAATTGTACCCACCCTTACCATATTCGTGAGTATCTTCCTGTGCAGGATGGTGAGCTGTGACTTCACCAAGAGGTCCTTCCTTGAAAGCAACTTTTTGTGCCCTAGACCTGTAATTGAGCCCCTGATCTTGGCTTGCTGAATTTGAGCAATTGCAAATTCCCGTCTTACCTTCGATGTGTAAATTAGACTCTCCTGAGTTTCCTTCCCCGGTATCGTCTGTGCTTCCTGCCTCTCCGTAATTCCCCTGCATAGTTCCCTGTTTCGCAGGCTGTTACCATCCAGATAGACGCCTGGATTGATGTTCAGTTCCCAACTTTGTCTAGGTCACCTCCAACCAAGTCCGGATTATGGAAATCTCCCATAGCCTTCTGATTTAATTTCCTGAAACGTATTGTTTGCTTCCTGTCGTCCAGCTGTTGAAGTCCTCCGCCATCTGTCTAGTGCAAGCAGCCCCCGATTCACCAAGTCGGGGAAATTTTGTGCCCCTACGATTTGTCGTCCACCAACGAACCGATGTGGATGTGAAACCCTCGACCAGCCAGATCTTGCCCTTGTCGATCTTGCCTGCCGGTGCTGCACTGCGTTGCAACTTCTTATCGCCGCCCAAACCCTCCGGCGCTCTGCCATCCCCCTCATCTGAAACCTTCGATTCTCATCCACCCACCTCATGTCCTTAGATGCTTTGCTAATCAACCCCAACATCTCCCACCTTCCTCCTCTCCTTCCATTCGGTCCAAGCCTTTGTCTTTTCTTGTGTGACCAAATTCACGGGTTGGCCCCACTCACGTGGGAGGTCAACCCTTTAAGTCGAGAAGTGTACGATTGGCCCCGAAAATTGTATTTTCGAACTGTTTTAATTATATTTTATTTTATCGGGACAAATAAAATATATCACACACTCTCAACCCATAGGGGCCCTTAGAATGAATATACATTCTTCATCTTTAATTTAGAAGTCTCTTAAATCCGTTCCGGGCTGTTATCTGATAAATTACCAATACTGGTAATTGGGCCTCATTTGACCGACGGGTCAACCCTATGCCCTTCTATGGCCCAACTAAAATATCCACCACCATATAAATATTATCTAGACCAAGATGAATATAATATGTGGTCCCGGGATTATCGGGTGGTCCCCGCTCCCGATGCGGGCCCCGCGTTCAATTCACTATTCACGCAAAAGTAATAACAAAAAATTTTAAACCTAAGATAGTTTTTCGGAAACAAGTTGAGAGCATCTCTCTCTACCCCTCATGGTATTCTTGTTTCGCGACTTACGGAAAACGCACCATTTCTTCACCTTCTTCTTTGATTTCTTCTTGGATTGAGCTTCGATTTTAGTTATACTACATCCATACCCCGGTTAGGGTGTATTATCTCTAAATTTTGAGCTAGTTTTTGAAGATTTCGACCAAGAAAACCGAGTTCTTCAATTCGTGGTTACTATTCATCCAAACAGGTCAACGCTTCTCCAGGTTGATTCTTCCGATCAAAACTTGATTTGAAGGTGTTGTTAGCTTCAGCTTGGAAGGGGGATCAAGCAAATATAAACTTTTCCATCATCGGACAAAGTTGAAATTTCACCTTCCTCCAACGGCTATCTCCATTGGTACGGACAAAAGCTCCAAGAAAGGTGTGAGCTGGTTCTATGTTTTTCCGAGGGGGGGTTGTCACTTCTTAGCTCCCCTTCCACCTATCTTAGCTCGGAATCAACATGGTTACAAAGAAAAAGAAACGCACCCTCAGGCCCTCAAATCTTCGTCACAGCTGAAGGCAAAGCAATCCAAGGAGATTGATGACGCGATTGCGGAGGTGGGTGTTCAAGGCGAGGTGTTGGGTGTCCAATCCGAGGATGAGCAAGACTTGAAGGATACTTCTTCGTGCCATGAGGAGGACTCCTCCCCTAGGGCAGATTCTATACGAGGAAATGTGGACATCAACCGAGGGAAACAAAACAATGAGCTATCTTCTAATCTCATTATAACCGAGAATATTGAGGACAATGTTACATGCTCTACTTTGATTGTGAATGATGTGGCTGTGGAGGATGTTATTGTGAATGATATGGCTGTGAATGATGATGTTGTGATTGATCCTTTGGCTATGACCACTCTTGATAAAGATGGAAACATACCCGAAGATGTGACCCATAATGGGGATGACCAAATATTAAAGGGTGATTCTACTCTAAAAATGGTTGAGAATGAAGTTCTTGTGATTGAAAATGATGACTCTTTGCTCATTCCTAAGGCTAAGCCGAGCACTCCTTGGACCTCCCTCTTCAAAGATAATAGGGAACCAACAAAAGGCATGAAATTGAAGTACATTGAACCCGTGGGGGATTATATTGACCTTTCAAATAAAAGTTTGCCATCTATTGTAGACATATGGGGCTTTTGTCTTGTGGGATATTTTGAGGGCAGATTTCCCGGTATAAAGCCTATACAAGATATGGTGGCTAAATGGGGTGTTCAATGTAATATAAGGCAACATGACAAAGGATGGGTGATATTCAAATTCAAAGATGAGGAAGCTAGAAGCAAGGTGTTGATGGAAGGGCCCTACTCTCTTTTTGGCAAGTCTTTGTACTTAAAGACATTATCCGAGAACTTCACATGTGATAGTGAGGAGTTCTTAAAAGTTCCAATTTGGGTCAAGTTCCCTTATCTTCCTATGCAAGCTTGGCAAGAAGATATAATTAGTGAGATTGCATCTCGGGTTTTGGTGCCTTTGACAACAGATAGAATAACACAAGAGAGAGCACGGTCAAACTATGCAAGGGTCCTAATTGAGGTGGATGCTTCAAAACCTCCACCATTACGTTTGAAGGTAAAGATGCCGAGTGGAAAGTTTCATATCCAAAAGCTCATATATGAAACCTTTCCAAACTATTGTTTTCATTGTAAAACATATGGACATCATCCATTTACATGTAAAACACTAGCCGAGATGGAAAGGAAGGAAAGGGAAGAAAAAATCAAAGCACTTCATGAAGGGGGTGGGCAACCTAAACTACCTAATGATGAACCCGAGACCTCAAAGGCAAGAGGGCCTACTATACAATCAAAAGGGGTAGAGAAGGGGGCTGCTGCCGAGGATTTTACAAAGGCAAAGGGAAAGGCAAAGGTGGGTGACAAAGGGGGTGTACCCGAGACAACCAACAAGCCACAAGAAGTACACCCTTTCCTTAAGCGAAGAAGATTGAAAAAAATTGATCAAAGAAAGCAAAGCATAATCAAGTCCAAGGAGAGAAACAAGAATGCATCCGATGAAGAGGAGGAAGATGAACCTAGAGTGATTACTAATTTCATGGACATATACGATGATGAGGCAATCATTGACATGGAGACGGATGAGGTTTTAATGCCAACATACAGAGTTAGGCATATTAATGAATTGGATGAACCTCTTGTCCGTCTAGATCATTGTTTGAGGGCTGTCAAGGAGGAGGAACCCGGAGTTTGGTTCACAAAGCATTGTCTAGAAGGGCTGCCGGGAGTAATCAAGAAGGAAGATGGATATGGGTTCACGGCCATGTTCATGAGTTGTGTCTATAGACATTACTTAAATCGCTTCTTCAAGGATGGACACCTAATGGGCAATGGGAACAAGGTCAAGGATATGAGAAAATTTAAGGGGAAGAATAGCCGTGTGGTACATGACATAAGGGAGGCGTTTATGGATGATGCTATCACAAAGATTGAGTTTGATAAAGAGGACAAAATCAGCAAACACCTAAGCCATGCCGAGCATATGGAGGAAGAGATGACAAGACTTGATAACTATATTGACATGGATTGGAACGTTAGAAGAAAAGGAATCATATTCTCCACTTCTTGTTTGAGATCGCTCACGGGTGTTTCACACATAGATGACGAGTATGTGTTCTCTCCTTTCTTTATGACTAAGATATATCAATTGCTTTTTCTTAATAGGTACAAAGGATGTGAACAACATCGTGAATGGAGGCAAAGAGAATAGGAAAAGGTGAGGATAGGGAGGAAGAGGGGGTTCTCGGCCAATCCTTAATTTATGTTTATAGCTTCATGGAATGTGAGGGGGCTTAACCAAGCCTCAAAACAAGGTACAATAGCTAATTTTGCAAGGATAAATAAGGTACGTATATTTTGTTTGCTTGAAACTAAAATGACTCCTACCACTTTTGATAATTTTTTAAAATATAGGTTTAATTCATGGATGTCAATTACGAACTTTGATAAAATGAGTGGGGGCCGTATGGCTATTATATGGGACCCTAATTTTGTTGATGGTGTAGTCTTACAAGTGGACAAACAACATATCCATGTTAGGTTTACTTGTAAGGTTACACAATTGAATTTCTATGTGACATTTATATATGCCTTATATACAATTGTACAAAGGAGGGATCTTTGGGAGCATGTAACCGAGATTAGCAAAAACACACTAGCTCCTTGGGTGGTGTTAGGAGATTTTAATTGTGTAGGCTCTCCAAATGAGAGGAAAGGTTCTGCCCCCCCCCCCCCCCCCCTCAGCCTATGCAATGCAACACCTAAATGATTTTAAAATGCAATCCAACCTTTTTTATGCCCCCTCCACCGGGGAACTTTTTACATGGCATAGGGGTGCAACATGGGCAAAATCGGATAGAGTACTTATAAATTCGTTTTGGAGTACACAAAATGTAGCATGTAGAGCTCACTTTTTTGAAATGGAGTGTGAGTTTGATCATGTTGCTTCTATGGTAACCATTGGGGAAGTGAACAATAAAAACACAAAACCCTTTAAGTTTTTTAACATGTGGCTTAAACATGAAAGGTTTCATGGGATTTTGGAGAATATTTGGACTAAAGGGGTTGTTGGGTCTGCTCAATTTAGGTTGGCACGCAAATTGAAAATGCTTAAACAGCCCCTCAAACAACTTAATAAGGATGAATTCAGTCATATCTCATCAAGAGCGAAGGTGTCTAAAAAGGAGTATAAAAGAGTCTATCAGCTAGCTCTCTTATCTCCTTTAGATGAAGCTCTCAAGGAAGAATTGTTAACAGCCAAAAAGAGGGCTTTGTTCCTTAAGGAGGCCGAGGAAGCCTATGTAAAGCAAAAGGCCAAGGCTGTCCATCTTTTACAATCGGATAAATGCACTAAGTATTTTCACTCAATAGTGAAAAAGAAGAATGCTCAAAACTCTATTGCTTCCTTAAGGTTGGAAGATGGAAGTCTCACCCAATCTTTGGATCATGTAGCAAATGAGTTCATTGCATTCTTTAAAGGTTTGTTTGGTACAAAGGTGCCCATACAGGAGTATGACCCGGGTGTTATGGATTCAGGAAGAAAAATTGATCAAGCACTCCTTTATAGCCTTATTAGCCCTGTGACTGATAAGGAAATAAAGGAGGCTGTCTTTGATATTGGAAATGACAAAGCGCCCGGACCAGATGGGTTTTCTTCAGCTTTCTTTAAGAATAATTGGAACTTGGTAGGGACAGATGTGTGTGAGGCCGTGGGGGAGTTTTTTGCCTCAGGAAAGTTACTCAAACAGGTTAACCACATTGTTGTGTCTCTTATACCTAAGACAAATCACTCTCCAACGGTTTCTGATTTTAGACCTATCTCATGTACTAATGTCACCTATAAGGTTATTACTAAGATCTTATCAGCACGTCTAGGGCCATGCTTATCTGGTTTTATTAACCTCTCACAGGGAGCTTTTGTGGATGGAAGATTGATGTCTGACAACATTTTCTTGGCACAAGAGTTAGTGAGGGGTTATACTAGGAAAAGGCCTTCGCCCA
The DNA here is from genome assembly GCA_945859875.1 of Cuscuta europaea. Classification (NCBI taxonomy): domain Eukaryota; kingdom Viridiplantae; phylum Streptophyta; class Magnoliopsida; order Solanales; family Convolvulaceae; genus Cuscuta; species Cuscuta europaea. Next base: position 9,123,866 of record CAMAPE010000006.1, read on the forward strand.
GATGTATGATTAAAATAGATCTTAGGAAAGCTTATGATACGGTTTCATGGGAGTTTCTTGAAAAAGTCCTACTAGATATTGGTCTTCCTGTTATTTTTGTCAAATGGATTATGGAATGTGTCACAACATCCTCTTTCTCCATTTCCATAAATGGCTCGCTTCATGGATGGTTTGAGGGGAAAAGGGGTCTTAGACAAGGAGATCCCATGTCTCCGTTGTTGTTTGTGATTTGTTTAGAGTACTTTTCAAGGCTGTTAGAACGTAGGACATCTTGTCCTACTTTCTGTTACCATCCTTTATGCTCTAAACTTAAAATTACACATTTGGCGTATGCTGGTGATTTGATGTTGTTTTCCAAAGCTACTTACCCATCTATTAAGATATTAGTTGATGCTTTAACTGAGTTTGGCCGGGTCTCTGGACTTTTGGTCAATTTTGAAAAGTCTAATATCTTTTTAGGGGGCAACGTTGAAGGTAGAATTCCATACATTTTAGAGAGAGTGGGTTTTCAACAAGGATCCTTTCCTGTTAGGTATTTGGGTATTCCGCTTGCTCCTTTGAATATATCTGTAGCTCAGTTCTCTCCTTTGATTGAAACGGTCACAGATTATCTTAATGCTTGGAACCCAAAAACGCTTTCTTATGCAGGTAAAGTTGAGTTGATTACTTCGGTTTTGCAAGGAGTGCAATCCTTTTGGCTAGGAATCTTTCCTATGCCGAGGACCATACTTAATAGGATTACTTTTCTTTGTAGAATATTCCTTTGGGGGAGTAAACATGCAAAAGTAGCATGGAGTGATGTGTGCCTTCCCAAGAGTGAGGGGGGTTTGGGCATTAGAGATACGAAAGTATGGAATAATGATCTACTCTCACGCACCCTTTGGAATATACACTCTAAACAGGACTCATGATTGTCTCCATGGTAGAGATGTGTGGACGTTTGTTCCACACACCAAAGACTCTAGACTTTAGAAGAATTTAGGGCTAATCCGTGACATGATTGTCTCCAAATTTCCCTCTTTGGAAGAGGCTATGACCTGCCTTGAGAGCTTCTCCAAAAATGGAAAAATGTCGTCATCAAAAGTATATGAATTGTTAAGGATCAAAGCCAATAGCCATACGTGGATGTCTTTTATTTGGAAGAGTTGTATCCCCCCAAATTCTCACTCATTACTTGGCTTGCCCTCCGGGGTAGGCTAGCTACGTATGATAGTTTGGGGTTTCTTGATATAACCAATATTTGTCACTTTTGTAAGGGTGGACCGGAAACGGTGCCACACCTATATTTTGAGTGTATTTTTACAGGACAGGTATGGAACAAGGTGAGGAGCTGGCTTGGAATTTCAAGGAGAATGACTACACTGTTGAGTGCAATCAAATGGATAAAGAAGGAACATGATGGAGCACACGCAAAGGCCAAAGCTGTGAAGATAGCCTTTTGCTACACCGTATATTGGACGTGGAAGATGAGAAATATGTTATGTTTTGAAAAGACCAAGACTACCGTGGAGGAAATGTTCAAGAAGATCAAGTTTATGGTCTATAAAGTACTTTACTCTATGTATCCATTTGATAGGATAACATTCTGATTGTTTTGCTTACTCGTCACCGGTTTTTGTGATGGCTAGCATGGTTATATAGCTAGGAAGGCCTTTTTTGTGGTGATATGGTATCCTCCCTTGGGATGACCCTCATATGATGTTTTTTCTATTGTACAGACGTACATAAACACTTTGGATATATATATATATATATATATATATATATATTTACATTTTATCAACAAAAAAAAACCTTGTAAATTCATAAATCGTTATCCAAGGTTCCTTACATGATTTACTCAAAGTAAATATACTTGGAGACGGTGTTACAATCAGGTTCCGTGTGGGAGAGGCTTACATCATTTGCGTTCTTTAAAAACTGAAGGCCAAGAAGGGTTCTGTGAGTTGGTACTCCATTACATTCAAAACCATATAGTGTGGTAATGTGGCTAATTAGACCCCCTACCGGGATTTTTCCTCCACCGTTTTTGACAATGATTATGTGATCCCAGAGAACTGTGGTGATGTCGTATGTATCGGCGCCTGGAAGAACAGCTTGTGCTAAAAGGAATACATCCCAAACTCGAGTTTGATGGTTGTTCGGTCTCCCGTGAAAGCAATTTGCTAGGAATTTTAATAAAATTCGGAAGACCGGGTGTTGGATGTGGTTGACATTGAGGTGGGAAGTACTAAAACCGACAAGTCCGGTCATTCTTCTCCATAGTTCATAGGCCACCGATGAACTATACGGGATCACTTCTTCAAACAAGGGTAGGCCGAAATGTTCGGCAAATTCTTTTTTAGTGAGTGAACGGTTCTCATTGAGCAAGCGAAAGTTGATTGTGTTATTGGCGTGATCATTTTCATCTTTCACATTGCTCAACGGAACTATAGAACTCATACACTAAACGAGCGTATGACCAATAATGCATATAAAAAAAATTCAGCATGCCACATCTTGTGAATATGTCAATGTCAATTGGCACATAAATCTAGAGTGTTTTACCTCTCTTTCGGATTGCTCGAGAAAGCGGGTGCGTTGTGCTTCAGATTCAAATTCCACCTCCTCAAAGCCAATGACGGGTGTGATAGCCCTTAGAGCTCTTGAAGAAGAAGCTTTTCCCCTTTTTGGTGCCATGAAGATTGATTTTTTTGGTGTTTTTGGTTAGGGATTTTCGTATTTTTGGGGTGGGTAGGATTTGGTGGGATTTATGGGTATGGTTTTCTAGAGGATGATGGGGAGAAGAGGTATTTGATATTTCTTGGTGATTTTTAGCTTGTGTTTGGACCTTAGATGTCCAAAAATGGGGGGTTCAAATTTTGGGGTAAGGTTTTTGGGTTTGGTTGATTTGGGGGATTTTGGGAGGATTAACAGGTGTAGGGTGAAAGCGGGTGGTGAGGGGATGAAGAAAATGTGTTTGTTTGGTTGTTTTGGTTGAGAGAAGGGGAGGAATCGAAGTTTGGGATGCTTGAAAATGGAGGATTTAGGGATGGTGGTTTGAAATGAAGAAGAAGAAGTGGGGAAGAGGGAGGTGTGCCCGACCTGGTATAGGCTGAAATGTCCGTCTACCCGGTCGGGTAGGGTTGTTTCCCGGTCGGGTAGGCGTCCCAAGGGTTGGCAGAATGTATTTTGTGTGTTTACTCGATCGGGTATATGCCATTTACCCGTTCGGGTGATCTGAGTTTCTTTAAACAGGACGCTGTGGTAATCGATACCCGCTCGGGTGAAATATTTTACCCGGTCGGATACTCTTGTATTTGCAAAGCCAGAAGCGTCTGGTTTAAATACCCGGCCAGGTGGGTTAATTTACCCGGTTGGGTTTTTCATGTTTCGCCAAAATTGTGCCCCCCCTCCACGGGTAATGGTACAGGTAAACCTTTTTTATGCTATACCCGACCAGTTGTGCTGTGGTACCCGGATGGGTGTATTCCCTAGACCCAATTTTTTAAAAAACGTTTTCTCACACGCACAAAAATAAATGAAAATAAACAAAATACAAATTTGGGTTCCCTCCCAAGAAGCGCCTTATTTATTGTCGTGGCACAACGTTTATTTTTTTATATTTTATTTTTTTATGTGGGATCATGAACATCCCTTGTTTCATTCTTTTTCTTCGGCCTTTTCCAGTAAGGCCGAGATTTCTTCTTTGTTACCACCTCAAACACAGGTGATTCAATTTTGCATTTAGGTGACTCTTCTTTCGAAATAGATTTTTCTTGTTCAATTCTTTCTTTAAAAAGTGAAATCTCTTTAGCTTCTTTTTCAACAAAAATGTTTGGTGTTTGTGGATCAAAAACATTTAGAGAACAAAGAGATTGGTCTATAAATTGTTTTTTCGTAGAATCAAAGATGTTGAATTTTACCTTTTGGTCATCAAACTCTAACGTTAATGAACCATTAGACACGTCTATTTTTGTTTGGACAGTTTTTAAGAAAGGTCTTCCCAAAAGGATGGGTGTAGCTGGGTTATCGACTTCCATTTCAAGAATATAGAAATCAACAGGGAAGACCAAATTTTCAACTTTTACTAGCACATCCTCCACGACACCCTTTGGGTATGTGTTAGACCTATCTGCCAATTGGATTACTATCCCGGTTTCATGCATAGGGCCAAGTTTTAGGGACTTCTATAATGAATATGGAATAATGTTGAGAATATTTTAATGGTGTCCAATCAGGTTAAATATCTTTGTATATGTGTAGTTATTAATCAAACGTGTAATATGAGCCACAAATGTGCATCAGCCCATTAGCTTCTTTGTAATCCATAAGTTAGCCAACTTCTCCTTTAAAAGGAGGCTAAGTTATGGAAACCCAGATTCGTTTGAATATCTCATATCTTTCTATCTGTTTCTTCTTCTTTATCTGCTATGATTGTGTGATTGTTAGCATATTGGGTTTATCAATTGGTATCAGAGCCGAGGCGTGAAACAGGTTGAATCTATCTGCGATTTTTTGGATCTAACGAAGAATTGCTCTGGTTTTCTTCTCTTTTTCTTCAATATAGAGCTTTGCTCCTGTAATCTTGTTTGTGAATGAAAGTTTGTAAAAATTATACTGTTGGAATCGCCTTTTCAAAACGATTCTACAGCATATCTTTGTTTTCGATTCTGCAAATTTTCAATTTCAAAGAACTCTACATGAAATTTCGAGTTTATGCTTTTACATGGCTGCAGAAACGATTTTGACTTGAAACAGATACAGGAGGAATCTTGACCTTCAGGGCCATTCAGAACAGTTTTCATATTTTCAAAATTCGAAGTTTTCATTTTGCTGGAACTCGACATTTAGGGTCTCGAATTCCTAAACTCGACATTTTTAAATTTCGAGTTTTGAAATTTCGAGTTTTGAAATTTCGAGTTTTGAAATTTCGAGTTTTGAAATTTCGAGTTTTGAATTTCGAGTTTTAAACTTCGAGTTTTGAAATTTCGAGTTTTAAACCTCGAGTTTTGGAATTTCGAGTTTTGAAATTTCGAGTTTTGAAATTTCGAGTTTTGAAATTTCGAGTTTTGGAATTTCGAGTTTTGGAATTTCGAGTTTTGGGAACTCGATGTTTAGGATTTCGACATTCTGAAAGATTTCGAGATTTTTGGAATTTCTCGATGTTTTGAATCTCTCAAAGTTTGCACTTTCTTGGAACTCATAATTTTTCGAATCTTGACATTCTTCGGAGTTCATCGAAGCTTTACATTATAGGATTTCTGAATAATTCCCTACTTATCAAAGTTTTCAGAAGTTTTTGATGTTCTGATGTTTTTCAAACATCAAGTTTTCGATATTATGAGGTTTTTGAAACCCCAATGTTTTCGATGTTCCAAACATTTTTAAATTCTGAAGATTTCGTTATTCTAAGGTATGTTTTGTAGGTGGATTTCGTCATTATTCTTCGAGGCAAATTCGAGATTAAGATCTCGAAGTTTAAACCTCGAGATTGTAATCTCGAAGTTTAAACCTCGAGATTCAGATCTCGAAGTTTAAACCTCGAGATTGTAATCTCGAAGTTTAAACCTCGAGATTGTAATCTCGAAGTTTAAACCTCGAGATTGTAATCTCGAGATTTACACCTCGAGATTGTAATCTCGAGATTTAAACCTCGAGATTATAATCTCGAGATTTAAACCTCGAGAATGTAATCTCGAAGTTTAAACCTCGAGATTGTAATCTCGAAGTTTAAACTCGAGATTAGGTTTTCGAGGTATTGCCATAGAATTTTCCTTAATCCCATCTGTTCTCGATATTCAACATTGAGAACCTCAACTTCGAAGAAATTCCTAAAAACTCAAAATTTCAAGATTTTCAGCGACATCGCACAGTTTTAGCCATAACTTTTGACTCGGTGATCCGATTTAAGCGAACTTTTTTTGTTGGAAAGCTAACGTAAAGATCTACATTTATTTTGGTGGTAAACCCCAGAATCCTTTTTCACGCGCCCTCACGCGCAGTCCTTGAGAGTCAAAACGTTTATTTTCCGACAAACTTTGTAAATCACCAATGTCAAGGTCAAAACTTAGGCAAATCTGTTCAAATTCTTTCAAAGTCAACCCTAAGGTCAAAGCTTTTCTAAACTACACCAAAGAGGTCCGGAAATTGTAGATAATTCAATCAACCTCGCGTCAATGGTCATTCTACAATAATCAACAATCAACTACTGAAGCCTCCCCTAACTCATCAACATTGTATGACCATCAATATGCTAAAATTCTAAATGATGAGCTTAGGGAAACCGTCATGTGTGGTACTTGTTCAGATTGCTCCACACACATGGCGGGTATGACAAGCTGTGAGCAATCAAACCTTGCACATTCTGAGGGGGAGTTTCAGTTTTCTCCTCCTGGCGCCTTACGCCAACAAAGGAAGAAATCTCTCAAAGGATGCAACATTTTAGGGGGAGTAATCAATGTTATCCTCCTCGGTGCCTAACAATGACAAAGCATACCAAGTGCTCCAGTTGAGGGGAAGTACAGAGAGAATCAAGAAAGTAATGAGAGAACATGTCCCTATGGCTTAGTAAACCCAACTAAGCCTACCCAAGGGACAAAGCCGAGCGTAAGTGAGTGAGTGAGCGAGTGAGTGAGTGAACATTATGAGCATTAGGAAGCAGAAGGCTCAAGTGAGCAAGAAAACAATAATCAATGATGAGTCTACTACCTCAACTACCTGCTATTTATTGAACATTTACTCCTAGTCACTCAAATACTTTGGACAATTCCCAAATAGGTTCAGGACTGATTGAATCAGATCCCGGGTAGAAGTCACTGCATCTTGTCCAACAGTGCATGATTGATCCCTACCCAAGGCCACTCACTTGTCTCCCAACAGACAGGGTTTTAATCGTACTTCACAGGGAACCACATCTCTCATTATTGTCTCCTTCCGAGGCAAGTGATACTGACTACTGTGGCCTCAACCCCATGCCACTGAAATTTCATTGATCACGTCGTGTCTAGTTACTCACTCCCAAATGTTTTGAAAATTTCTAGGACACAGACGCACTTTTTGAGTCAGTTGCAGGTCTTCATGACCCGTGAGAACTTCCATAGGGCTCATCTATTACAGATGTAGACCAATGATTGGAAGGAAGTCCTGCTATTGCAACATAAGAATCACCAACATTTTCAGGCCATCGCTTCAGAGTTTATATCTATAGTGATGATAACGGGCGTCTACATGACCCCGGGGGGGCTACATTATCTTTGCTGACCTTTATGGTCATGCCATAACAACCAGAGTGACATCTTTTTGGATGCTTCACAATGACTGGTTGGAAGTCCTGTTAGAGCTTAATAATGCTTCTATCATTATATACAGGCCACACATCGATGTTTACATAGATGTTGTGTTAACGGAACACATCAGTGTATGCGGTTTTTGCATTTCAACATTCTGCTTGTTTTTCCTGTTTTATTTCCGCAGAATAAAAGAATAAAGGCATGACGCCCCGATTCATCGGACCGTCATGAGGGGGAGAGTGTTCCACATGCTGTTTAACTCAAAAATCATTCTCAGGCACTTCTCTCTTCCAACACTTTCTCTACTATCTCTTTCAAAAGATCCAAATGGTCAGCTACACTCACAAGTCAACAATCATTTTCCGCTGTGCCACCGACAAGGTCTCCTCAAACGCATTTATTTCAAATAGTCAAAAAGACTACATTGTGGAGGAGACAAAGGTTAGATACTCGCGTACTAAAGATGAATCCCGTGTGAGCCTGGAAATCATCAGAACTATCATTCTAGAGGCACCACTAGACTTCATTCAAGCTGATCAAGAGCAACTTCTTGAAGGCGAGGTTTACAAGCAAGCCAAAGGAAGACTCCTCAACCCCCGGCATCAAAGATCAAATTGCCAAGAAGACATCAAAGGGGAGATTGCAAGGATGTCTTTAGAAAGCCTTCTCAAGAAGTCAAGCTCAACGACAAAGGAAGCTGAGCTGCACTAAAAGACAAAGATATTCACGCTACAATGCTGATTCAACATGATTGAACACCAAGGGGGAGATTGTTGAGAATATTTTAATGGTGTCTAATCTGGTTAAATATCTTTGTATTTGTATAGTTATTAATTAAACGTGTAATATGAGCCACAAATGTGTATCAGCCCATTAGCTTCTTTGTAATCCATAAGCTAGTCAACTTCTCCTATAAAAGGAGATTAAGTTATGGAAACCCTAACGATTGAGGCTTTAGAGAATAGAGGCACAGAGATAGAGAGATTAGGCTTTCCGCTGCTCTCTCTCTCTCTCTCTCTCTCTCTCTCTCTCGAGGGAGAGCAGCGGCACTCTACACGGTATACCAGATTTGTTTGAATATCTCATATCTTTCTATCTGCTTCTTCTTCTTTATCTGCTATGATTGTGTGATTGTTAGCACACTAGGTTTATCAATTGGTATCAGAGCCGAGTAAAAGCCTTTATTTCCAGGATTTATATCACGCCCCAGACCGTGTCTGTGCCACGTAGACAACCGTCGTACAACCCAATAAGAATAACTGCAGTTCATCCTTACTAAATTGCACAAGACGTCCGATAGATACATATGCCAAAACCGATTAGTAAACATACATAACAACATCAACATACAATTAAACACATAGCGGAATATAAGTGTTTAATAAGAACCCACACAAGGGTAAAACAAGAGCTCGCAGGCTCCATTAATTTATAAGTCAAAAATAGTTCCATGAGCATTATTTAATTATTTAGAAATAGAACCAGAGGAAGCACGAACCACGTCTTCTCTCCATCGATCTCCCGAACAACGGATGTAGGAAGTAAGCTCTAGCTTCAACCTGAAAGGGTGGTTCCCCCGAGGGATCAGTACTACAGAAAAGTACTGGTGAGGGCAAACTGTATGTAATATAACTAACGTTTCTCACATGGGACCCTCAGCATAGGGTGATAGTATACGTATAGGCATAACTCTTGGCTACCCCTTTTCAAAACATATCGTATACGTATGTACGTATGAGTAAAATATCCGGCCCGTGGGCCCATTTGTCTTTCAAATCATTTAGGCGTAACAGCCTCGTTAAATTTACCCTTCCCATATCCTACCCTCGAGTGAAGTCACCCGCAGGCTAACTCACCCGATAACAAAGATAATTATTTCGGGGGCCCTTCGGGCTCCCATATCACATACATGATTTAAATCAAATTCCTAGACCAAGGAAAATACCCTATCGGGAACTCATTCCCGATCACGCATGTTTAATTATCTAAAATCATTACTTGAGGTTCACCTACCTCGGAGACTATTCGTCCTTACAATCATAGTTTACATTCCCGGGGCTAACCCCGCCTTGAGGAGTACGCATACACCCTCATCCTATGTGTAATTTACTGGAGGTTAACACACCTCAAGGACTACACGGGCCCTTGTTACCTATATGCACTTTGATGGAGGTTAACACACCTCAAGGACTGTATTTGCCCTTGTTACCTATGTGTAATTTGATGGAGGTTAACACACCTCAAGGACTACACGGACCTTGTTACCTATATGCAACTTAATGGAGGTTAACACACCTCAAGGACTGCATTTGCCCTTGTTACCTATGTGTAATTTGCTGGAGGTTAACACACCTTAAGGACTACACGGGCCCTTGTTACCTATATGCAATTTAATGGAGGTTAACACACCTCAAGGACTTCATTTGCCCTTGTTACCTATGTGTAATTTGTTGGAGGATAACACACCTCAAGGACTACACGAGCCCTTGTTACCTATATGTAATTTGATGGAGGTTAACACACCTCAAGGACTGCATTTGCCCTTGTTACCTATGTGTAATTTGCTGGAGGTTAACACACCTCAAGGACTACACGGGCCCTTGTTAACATTTGAGTATAAAGGACTCATCCTGGTCCTACAGAGTTTTACCTGACCTTACTCGGTCCCGAGTATTCACCCGTCATGTATAATCTACCACTTACCTCGCCCGGTCGTGGTCTATTATTTCTTTACTAACGACTAGTCCAAGTCTTATTGTTTAAACCATATTTGAAGCCTTAGCAACCAACGTGGATGGGTCCCACCCGAACGGTCCACGTAAACTTACTCAAAAACTGCATATTGGGTGTATAACCCAATACCCGGTCGGGTATTACCCATACCCGGTCGGGTAGGGTGAGCCAGTAGCCCCTGGGACTGTTTTTAACTAATACCCGATCGGGTCTATACCCATACCCGATCGGGTCTAGGGTGGCAGTGGCTCCTGGAACCATTTTTAACCAATACCCGGTCAGGTATTTACCCATACCCGGTCGGGTATTACTTTTGTCATGGCGGTCAACGTCCGTTTGACCGCCCAAACGAAGTCCGATTAACGTGAAATTTTATACACATGTACTTCTTGACGTCCTTAATCCAAAAATGCACTTTTGGGTCCTTGGAACATCATACATAATTAATTATCACATTTTTAATCATCAAGCTTACTCAACATGCTTCTCAACTATATTTTTCATATAATCATGGAATAACACATACTTGATTATCTTTAATCATTCCATAAAATATATTCTTGATTACTTTAAGTAATCTCATGTCCCACTCAAAAGTTATAAAGCATAAAGCCATCTTCACACAACTATTAATAAGTACTTCATACTTATTAATCGTTTATATATTTCGTTCTAGTTTATTCTTCATAACTAGATTTAATTTAATGACATGTATGATTAAGTACTTGAATCCTTCAAGAATACCATCTTGAATTACCTTAGTTAATGTCCAACTAAATCATTCATGATTATCCTTCATCAAAAATATTAATAATTCTTTTACTCATTAATCATGTCATTTTCACATAACTTATAATCATTATACCTAATCACATGTTTAAACACTTTTAAAAATTTCTATACATATTCACATACTAGATTACTCTAGTTATCTCATACATAGTCCATGTATGCATTTTCATACATTTGACAATAATATATTCATGATTAATCCACAAATAAATCTCTTTTTCATTAATCATGTAATATTTCCATAATTCACATTCACCATGACTAATCATGCATTTTAATCCATTTAATCATTTCTCAAATCATGATAAGGATTTTATTTAGGTAATCCCACGTTTGACCCAAGAGTTACAAGACACGTAGTCGTCCACTCACCTCGAAATGACGCCAACGAGCTTTTATCCTCTTCGTTGAACTCCGGCGACTTTTGGAATTTTCCGGCGAAAACTCTGGCGGCTCCGGCGACTTTTCCAGCCACTCCTAGATTCCTTTAGAAGTCTAGAATACCTTGGTAAAATTCCTAACAAGGTTTCACAACCAAAAGTGGTATAAACATCAAAACCTCCCGAGAAGGTGCTTTCCGGCGAACCGGTCTTACTCCGATCATAAGTCCGCTCATGGTTAAAACTATCCTTCCAACCCCTCATTGTACACCTCTACGAGTGTAGAACAAGCTCATGGGTCTTTGATATGATTTATAAAATCATATGAGATTAAATTAAGAATGAAAAATGTTAATGAGATCGTTACCTTAATTAATCAAGGTTTTTCTCTTCTTTTCTCACTCTTTCTTCTTCCTTGGACTATCCCCTTGATTGAGCTCGGTTGTAGGCTATGGATATGGTGAAATTGGAGTCTTATTTCCTCATTTGCTTGGTCTTGGCCTAAATGGTGAGAGTGGAAAAGGGTGAGGGGGTTCTTTTGTCTCATTTAACAAATGAGTGAGGGGTGAGGTCCCTCCATGTCCTTTTGATACCATACCTCTCACATCTCACCTACATTCACTCCCCTCATCACACTCCAGCCACCCTCATGTCCACTTGATTGCACAAAAAACGTGGGATGGCCCCCACCCTTGTGGGAGGTCATCCATTTAAGTCCCAAAGTGTACAATCGGTCTCGAAAGTTGTATTTTTCGTACTGTTTTAATTAAATTTTATTTTATCGGGCCAAATATAATATATATCATTCTTCCGATTAATATTGGCCCCTAGAATGAATATATATTATCCAACTTTAATTTCGTGGTTCTCGGAACTTATTTCGGGCTGTTATCTGTTAAATTACCAATACTGATAATGGGACCGCTTTTGATCAAACGACCAACTCTATGGCTAATCATAAATATAAACCATCATATAAATATCATCTAGACCAAGATGAATATAATTTGTGGTCTCGGACATATCAGATGGTCCCCGCCCATGTATGGGCCCAACGTGCATTTTACTGTTCGAGTAACAGTACAAATGAGAACGCGTTGCATCGAGAATTCACTCGTCCTTTCTCACGTCTTAACATGTGGTTTTATATTTTGTGACAATTTAATAAAATGTTACACTTCTTTTTAAGTGGTCCAAAATGTATGAGCAGGTAAAATCTTATCTGTTTGTCCTCATACAAAAATATCTTCAAGGTAGGGGTCCTCCAAGAGTATCCTCCTTTAATGTACCAATTTTAATCATATATTTATCAATCCATTATTTTGGATTCTTGAAATATTTATATTTCTCCTTTCATTAATTCATAGCCTTCCAAATTATTAATAGTCCGAGAATTAAGGGTTCACGATTATCGATTAGTGGTCCTGACCCACGTGGCTGTCTAGTTTTCATTCTATATATCGTTGGGGTCCACGGCCCATTCCTACTATCAAAATAGTATTGTTTAGATCAACATTAGTTTTCTTATATGCTAAGAATACCACAGGTGGTCCCCGCTCCCGATGTGGGTCCCGCGTCTGATTAATAATCCTTTATTAATTTAAGACAATAATCTTACCATTCTCATTTATCAAGGCTACTCTAGTCTTGATTTACCTTCGTTAACCATGTACTTGATGAAGAAAAAAAAATCTCTGGGTAAAATTCGGGTTCGGTGTTACAATTTATCTATATGCTTTTACATGGCTGCAAATTCAAATAGTTCCAGGCTTCCAGCAAGGCCATTAGATAGCAAGTAGAAAATGAATCAACACCAAGTCACTAACCCATCAATTTTGGGTCTTTTTTTTATTTACTTCACTATAAATGGGGGCATAGGAAACTATATAGACATGGAATCAACACTAACCCATCAATTTCATTTTTTGGTGGAAGCTATCATCATTTTCAGAAACATGCAACACTTGAAGAATTAGTATAGAGTGAAACAAGTTTACCATGTCTTGTTGTACAAACACAATAACACTTCCAATTACCATCACAGTAGCAGGGCCTCAACCAAGATTGACAGAATCATAGCATATCATTAGTAAAATAACATATTACATAATTCAAAGATAAAGGAACAATTTTACTATTATCTGATCAAGAGAAGTGTCACGCCCTAGACCGCATCCAAGCGCGTGTACAACCGCCGTATGACCAAGTGATGTCACTCGCAAGTCAACGTGTCTTAATCATACAAGGCGTCCATGAACATAATACATCCATACTCAGTAGTACACATACGTAACAACATCACATTTTAGATAAATTGAATAGCGGAAATATTCAATAATCAATTGTGGGCCACACCTGGCCAAAACGTAGGCTCGCAGGCCAAAAACAATGTAATAATACAAAAAGTATCATTTTGGTCCATGAACATAATACATCCATACTCAGTAGTACACATACGTAACAACATCACAGTTTAGATAAATTGAATAACGGAAATATTCAATAATCAATCGTGGGCCACACCTGGCCAAAACGTAGGCTCGTAGGCCAAAAACAATGTAATAATACAAAAAGTATCCATGAGCATAGTTTATCATTTGAAATAGTAAAGAAAGCACGAACCACGTTTTCCTCTAGATTCTCTTCACCCGTGCAAAGGTGTAGATGACAAGCCTTAGCTTCAACCTGAAATGGTGCCCCCCCCCCCCCCCCCCCCCCCTGAAGGGGTCAGTACAAGTACCGAACGAGTAGCAAGCTAAATATAGAATAACTAGCGTTTCAAGTATAAGACCCAAACATAGGGTGATACTTAAGTAAATAGTCTTTTTCCACAAGTTAAGAAATACTTAATAGTATATATATATACACTTGGAAAAATACCCGGTCCGTAGATCACCGTTTTATTTGGGGAAGATAATAATAGTCAATATGCTTGACTAAAAACTCCAACCCATCCATATACTTATGAGTGTATAGGACTCCTCCTTATCCTTATTATAATATCATAATCTATGAGTTTTTAGGATAACATAATCCTTGGGTGCTCCACCAATATATATTTGAGTGTTAAGGACTTCTAGTCCTAGGGTCCTCCACCAATTTATAATCCGAGTGTTAAGGACTTCGAGTCCTAGGGTCCTCCACCAATTTATAATATGAGTGTTAAGGACTTCAAGTCCTAGGGTTCTCCATCAAGTTTATAATATGAGCTTTAAGGACTTCAAGTCCTAGGGTCCTCCACCAATTTATAATATGAGTGTTAAGGACTTCATGTCCTAGGGTCCTCCACCAAGTTTACAATCCTATGATCAACCCCCTATCAACCTAGATAGAGTCTATATCATATTTATTCATTCATAGCCAAATCAATCCATGCAAAGCCATGCATTTATATAAATTTATAATTAACTAATACCAACCGGTATTAATTAATCCATTATCCATCGGTCAACGTTTTTGTTGACCACCATTTCAAGCCTTGTACGTCTCAACTTAATCATCATATAATTAAGTTAATAATATCCATTTTTGCTCCTCTTGTACTTCAAGCAAATATGCCTTTTTATAATTCCTCATATCATATTTTATGAATAAACAATTAATTCCTTTCATACAAACTTAACCATGTTGGCTAATCACATGTTTAAATATATTTTAAACATCATTATGAACACATAAAACATTTATTTAGGTAATCTCATAATTAACCTAAAAGTTATAAGATATTAAGCCGTTCACTCACCTTAAATGAGCTTTAGCGTGTTCTACGCTCCTCGGTTGAACTCCGGCGAAACTCCGGCGAAACTCCGGTGAACTCCGGCAAACTCTAGAAACTCTTTAGTTAAGCTTCTAACATGGTTTTATCATCACAAAAAACTTTGTCACTTTCTCTTTTAATCAATTATTTGTGGTTTCTATTATTTCTCTCTTTTATGAACAAACCTCAACCACACAGTTTTTACTTTATTATTCTCCGTGCCGGTCAACATTGGCAAAGTTTTAAGGGACGGAGGTAGTAGTAGTTTTAGAGGACGTCAAGTTTGCAATCTTCTTGCGCGAGTCCTCTTGGCAGTCAAACATTTTGTCTCTTTGAAAACCTTCATTCTTTCGAGACTCAAACTTTAGATTCTTATCAGCGGTTAATAAATCATTCTCAACTTATGAATTCAATATGTGGTAATATTTCTTTTCATTTATCCTTTCTAAAGAAAGTTTACAGTTGTTATATGTGGCAATTTTATTGTTTGTCATATTTATTAGTGGAAAGAAGGTTGCATATGAAGCAATTATTAATGATTTGCTTCACATTGGTCTACGAGAAATGTTTTTAAGAAATGTTTTTTCTTTTTATTCGATACTCGTGTTGTTACTTTTGCTCAAATATGTAATTTATATAATACGAAGTAATAAAGTGATTCTCGTCTTTATTTTATGAACTTCATTGCCCAAATATGATTTACTGTTTGTCATGTATATAATCCCAAAATAGTGTATCGCCCATAGGCCCAGAAATTGACAGGACCGACCCTGCATATCATAAATAAAAGATAGAAGAAAAGTCATTAAAGATCTTCTCACCTTTATTCTCAAGGTTTTTTCTCTAATTTGCAACCTTTTTCCTTCTCCCTTAAGCTCCTTGCTTGCTTGAGATCTCTTGGCTATGGAGTATGAAGTTGCAGAGCTTTCTCTCTCTTCTTGGTGCTGGCCGAAAATTTAGGTGAGGAAGGGAGGGGGTGGGCTTCTCTTTTGTCTCTTTGAGCAATAAGTGAGAGAAAAGAGGCCACCTCCATTTTATTTAGGTGCCCCCTCATCTCAACCACTCATCTCCCATATTGCAGCCACCTTTGTCAAACTTGAGCACAAAAACGTGGGGTGGCCCACACTCATGTGCGAGATCAGCCCTTTGTGTCCTGATTTGGACAATCGGCCCCGAAAATTGTATTTTTCGGACTGTTTTAATTATATTTTATTTAATCGGGGCAAATAAAATATATCACACATTCTCAACCCCCATGGGCTATTAGAATGAATATATATTCCTCAACTTTAATTTGGAAGTCTCCGAAGTCCATTTCGGACTGTTATCCGATAAATCACCAATACCGGTAATTGGGCCTTATTTGACCGATCGGTCAACCCTATGCCTTTTCTATGGCCCGACTAAAATATACACCTTCATATACATATTAGCTAGTCCAAGATGAATATACTATGTGGTCTCGGAAATATAAGGTGGTCCCCGCTCCCGATGTGGGTCCCGCGTGCAATTCACTGTTCACGCAGAAGTAATAACAAAAATTTTACAACCTCGTAAATTCATAAATCATTATTCAAGGTTCATTACATGATTTACTAAAAGTAAATATACTTGGGGACGGTGTTACAAGTTCACCCCCTTATTTGGGATTTCGTCCCTGAAATCAACGTGTCTAATCGAAAAGAAACGGGTATTGCTCCCTCATTGAGACCTCGGTCTCCCAAGTTTTTTCTTCGACTCGATCACTCCTCGAGGAATCTCCTTTTTCCTAGGAATCTCCTTTTTCCTAAGTTTCTTCACCGGTTCCACTGCATATTGCAAGTCCTCACGGATCTCCACCGGTGGTTTCTCAAGAATATGAGACGGATCTCGTACATACTTCTTGAGCATGGATACATGGAATACGTCATGTATCTTCTCAAGTTCAGGTGTCAACTTGAGCCGATAAGCCATGACTGCAATCCTTTCAAGGATCTCAAACGGACCAATGTATCGGGGGTTAAGCTTACCCCTCGATATGAATCGGATGATACCCTTCCTAGGAGAAATCCTTAGGAACACCTCATCCCCAACTTCGAGCTCTAACGGTCTACACCGTTTGTCGGCATAGCTCTTCTGCCGATATTGGGCATCCCTAAGCCTATCCTGAATGATCTTCACCTTAGCCTTGGTGATCTCGACCAGTTTTATACCTTCGAGCTTGGCCTCGCCAACCTCATCCCAACACAACGGTGTTCTGCATTTCCTCCCATACAATGCCTCATATGGAGGCATGCCAATACTCGCCTGATAACTGTTGTTATAGGCAAACTCCACAAGATCCAAGTGTTTGTCCCAACGACCTTGGAACTCCAAAGTACATACCCTAAGCATGTCTTCCAAAATTTGTATCACCCGCTCGGATTGTCCATCCGTCTGTGGGTGAAATGTCGTGCTAAACCTCAGTTTAGTCCCCAAGGATGCTTGAAACTTTGGCCAAAATCTAGATGTGAATCGTGGATCTCTATCCGACACAATGGATATCGGGACCCCATGCAACCTCACAATCTCTTCCGTGTATAACTTGGCCAATCTTTCAAGAGGATAAGTAATGTTGATAGGCAAGAAATGTGCACTCTTGGTAAGCCTTTCAACCACCACCCATACCGCATCGTAATTGTTCACAGTTCGTGGTAATCCTACCAAAAAGTACATGGTCACGGGTTCCCACTTCCATTCTGGGATGGTAAGTGGCTGCAAAAGCCCCGCCAGGTGCTGATGTTCCGCCTTAACTTGTTGACAAGTAAGGCATCGACTCACATACTCTGCGATGTCCCTCTTCATACCTGACCACCAATAACTTTCCTTCAGGTCTCGGTACATCTTTGTACCTCCTGGATGCATAGCATAGGCTGAAGAATGAGCCTCCTCAAGTATGGATTTCCAGAGCTCCTCGTCCTTTGGTACGCATACACGATCTTTGAACGATAAAAGACCATCATCACATACCCGAAAATTCTCAACGGGCTCCGCAAGGATCCATTTGCGGATCTTCTGACATTCTTCATCAATGCCCTGACCTCTACTGATCTCCCCCAGAAACGTAGGTCTAACCTCAAATCTAGCTATGAGCTCCTCGCTTGAGGACACCTCCACGTGTGCTCGCAATGCCCGTAGGCATGTGAGTAACGTCCCCGACGTACTCTTCCTGCTTAGTGCATCGGCCACTACATTGGCCTTTATAGGATGATAGTCAATGATCAAGTCATAGTCCTTGATCAACTCCATCCATCTCCTTTGCCTCATATTCAACTCTTTCTGAGTGAATACATACTTCAAGCTCTTATGGTTGGTGTAGATGTTACATGTCTCCCCGTAGAGATAATGCCTCAAAATCTCTAGTGCAAACACTACCGCTCCCAGCTCTAGGTCATGAGTAGGGTAGTTCACCTCATTTTTCCTCAATTTCCTAGAAGCATAGGCAATCACCTTACCCTTTTGAATTAGTACACATCCAAGCCCTTGGATGTTAGCATCGATCACTATAGATATCAATACTCTATCCCTTGTATGGGTAGAGCAAGAACTGGTGCCTCGGTGAGTGTTTTCTTTAGTTCATGGAATCCTTCCTCACACTTGTCGTCCCATACAAACTTAGCCCCTTTCTTCATGAGCTTCGTAAGTGGTGACGCCATCACGGAGAATTTCTCAACAAACTTACAATAGTAACCCGCTAAGCCAAGGAAACTACGTATCTCTTTCACATTCTTGGGTTGTTCCCAATTCATAATAGCTTCTATCTTTGCACTGTCCACCGTGATGCCTGATCCAGATATGATGTGCCTGAGGAAGCCAATCTCTTTGAGCCAAAATTCACATTTAGAAAACTTGGCAAAGAGTTATTTCTCCCTTAGCTTATTAAGTACAAGCCCCAAGTGTTGTTCATGCTCTTCTTCGTTCTTTGAGTATATCAAGATGTCATCAATGAATACAATCACAAACTGATCTAAGTACTCACTAAAGACACGGTTCATCAAGTCCATGAATGCCGCCGGTGCATTGGTTAAACCAAATGACATCACTAGAAACTCGTAGTGACCGTATCTAGTGCGAAATGCACTCTTAGGTATGTCACTTTCCTTGATCTTCAATTGATGATAGCCCGACCTTAAATCAATCTTTGAGAACACCATCGCCCCCCAAAGTTGATCAAACAAGTCATCAATCCTCGGTAAAGGATACCTATTCTTGATCGTGACTTTGTTCAACTGTCGGTAATCAATACACATTCTCAGTGTACCATCTTTCTTTTTCACAAAGAGTACCGGTGCTCCCCACGGTGAATGACTAGGTCTAATAAACCCACTGTCCAGTAGTTCTTGTAATTGGACCTTCAACTATTGAAGTTCTGCCGGTGCCATTCGATAAGGAGGAATCGAAATGGGTTTGGTCCCCGGCTCTACTTCAATCACGAATTCAATCTCTCTATCGGGTGGAAGCCTCGGTAAGTCTTTGGGGAAAACATCCGGATACTTACACATGATACGTACATCGTTGATGTCAACTTCTTTCTTTGTGTCGTCCACCACATAAGCAAGGTACGCGTGGCACCCCTTCTTCATCATCTTCTGTGCCCCTACGGCAGATATGATACAATTGTTTGCCTTGCCTCTATCACCCTGAAAGCGTAGAATCAACCATTCACCGCTTTCGAGATCAAGGACCTTTGTGTAGCAATCGACCCTAGCATGATGTTTCTCAAGCCAATCCATCCCGAGGATTGCATCGAACTCAATCATACTCAACGGTACAAAATCACACGTCAAGATTTGGCCCTCTACTTCCACCTCACATGATGGATAGTGGCTATCTCTTTCGATGTCATCCCCCAAAGGTGTGGAAACCAATAGAGTTTGAGTCATCGGTACTAGTGATTTGTTGAATACCTTGGCGAACGCCTCACTCACAAATGATCGTTGCGCCCCGGTATCAATAAGGATTCTTGCATCTCTCATGTTAACCTTTAGTGTTCCTACATTAATAAGCAATGTAAGACACACTCTCTACCTAATAGACTCTTTTCTTGGGTCGTAGAGTACGTTGGTCATGGTTCGGATGGAGACCATCCGACACCCCACCGAAATATTCTGGTTTCTAAGGCTAGGGTTCACCTTACGACCAAGCCGGGTGAAAGCCGACCGCTTTTCATGAAAGTTGGCTGGTTTTCACGCCTAGGGCATGGGTCTGGAAACCCTCGCTACGTAAGCCAGCCGGGCTTTACGAAAGCCGGCCGGCATTCACCACCGTAGTTTAATTCGAAACTAAATTTCTAAAAGCCGGCCGGGCTTTCCAAAGGCTGCTCGGTTTTTGGCTGCGTACCATTTTTCCCATTTCAGAAATGCCGGCCGGTTTCCATGAAAGTAGGCCGGTTTTCAGCGCCATAGTTTTATTCTGGAATTTAATTCCAAAAGCTGGCCGGTTCCTACGAAGGCCGTCCGGTGTTCAACAGCGAGAAAAATCACATTTTAATAGTTTACGAAGCCCGGGTGGCTTTCTCAAAGCCCGCACGGCTTTCTCAAAGCCCGGGCGGCTTTCGCTTTTGTCAGGCCGGGTTTCACACACGTTGGCCGCTCTTTAGCGCCGTAGTATTTAATTATTAAATCAAGACGAAAGCCAGACGGCTTTCGTCAATGTCGGGCGGCATTCGTCCAGGGCGAGGGTTCCTTCCTCTTTCACCTCCTAAACCTGGCTTGATTCGCCGGGGTTAAAAATTCACAAGTTCAAACACCCCTATTGCTTACGATAGAGTATGAATCATGAGTTTAAGGAATTACCCGCAACGGAGTCTGGGTTAGCACGTGCATCCGCTTCGGTCATGGCATAGAGTCTCGCTTGTGCCCCGCCTTGATTGATGGACGTGGCGTTGCTTGCGGATGCGCCGCCTCTTCCCAAGCCGCCGTGTGACTGCCCTGCACGGTTCTTTCCTGTCATGGTTCCTCCTCCGACCCCCCGAAGTCCCTTCTCTCCTCAATTGTGGGCAATTGGCCTTCATGTGACCCGTATTCCCACATTGGTAGCACCTCGAGGGTGCATTGCACTTACCGAAGTGGTTCTTTGAACAGTTGGCACACTTAAGCGGTCCTGGCTTATGGGAAGGGGAGGAGTGCCATATAGAGTCTCTATTCATCTTCACCGGTGGTACCGGCGCCTTGAACGAACCACCGCCTCCGTGGTTGTTCTTTCTTGAATGATCGGGTGGTCCCGAACTATTCCACTTCCTTTTCTTCGCCTCTTCAGCGTCCCTCTCCTTTCTTTCATTCCATTGGGTTTCCCCAAGCATACCTTGTTCCACCACCTCACTAAACGTCATGTGGCGTGAGTACGTGGCCCGATCACGGATGTCCAACAGTAAGGCATCCCAAAAATGCTCAATCATGCGGTCCTCATCGGCCGCATACTCCGGTAAGAACCTCGCCAAGGTTCTGAATTCTTGCTCTAATTGCTTGACAGTTACGCCATCCTTTTGTTTGAGGTTCGTGTACTCCCTACGCTTCACATTTACCTCGTAGTCGGAGTAGTATTGGGCGTAGAACTCCTGTTCAAAGTTTGCCCATGAGATATTCCCACGGTACTTTCCTTCCACACTCTCCCACCATGTAGAAGCTATTCTTTCAAGCAAACGTGAAGCAACGGTCAACTTCACGTTAGGTGTTATTTGCATTCCTCTCGATGCATCTTTCACCTCCTTTATCCAATCGGCAGCAACGATAATATCTTCGGTGCCGTCGAAGGACCTGCACCCTAAGGTTCTAGCCTCTTTGAGGCATTTGGAGATCCTCACACAGAAGTCTCCTCCACGTCTATCACGAGACACCCCTGAAACAGCCCTTGAAGCTCCCCGGCTCCCTTGACCCGAACCTCCTTGAGAGCCACGCCTCGTTTGGCGCGCGCCTGAGATCTCTCCTTTGTTTCTTTTTTTGATACTGATGGAGTATATGGTCCAGGGAACCCCGGCCCACACACTTCCAAACTGCAATCAGGCTCAACAGGCCCAAACGGGTCAAGCCCAGCAAAATGAAGCTCTAAGCAGCCCACAATACGCGAGGGGGTGCCTTCAGCCCCATGACCTAAGGCTACCGTTGACAGAATCGAACCCAGAAACATCACATGAGAACAAGGCTGAAAACCAAGCCTTCGGCACCTGCAGCCCTCGGCACATAGAGGCCCCCGGCCCATGGAGCGTTCGGCACAGTAGGTACAGCCGAAGGCGTCTTCCTCGACATAATCTCTTCTCCACATGCGTTGGATCACCGTACAAAGTACAAACGTTGCATCCAACCACTGCATTTAATGCGGCTACATGCAAATGCCGGTGCCACCCCGATTGAGGTGACATTCGGCTGTCGGATGCTTGACACGTGTCCCTATCTAGCATTTATTGTTGCTATAAAATAGCAGCCCTTTTCCCCATTGTAGACAACAACTTTCATATTCGAATATACACTCTCTCTCTTATTTATTTGCTCTGACTTCTCTCTGGTTATTCTCCGCAATAACCCTCGGATAAGCTACCCCCGGGTAGACTATCCATCATTTGGTGCTCTCGTTGAGAGGGTCGAACAATCAAGTAAGAAACCCTCCCCTTCAGCTCAAAACACCTACCAAAATGGGAAGAACCACCCGTGCCCAGTCCAAGACCCTTGAGGACAACAACCTGGCCCTCGGCGAAGTCGACGCCCCCGGAGCCTCTAACAAGGCTCCCGAGGGCGGAGTTATCGCTGGGTTGGAACAGGCTGCTGTTGACCTACGCCTTCAGCTCCAGTAAAATGCTCCTGATGTCCGCCTTGGCATCGAAACCCGAAGGAGGCACCAGAGCGAAAATCAAGTGAGACCTCCAGTCCTCACTATTGACGTACAGTCGACATTTTCTGCCTTCATTCAAACACTCACCCAGAATCCAGGTGCCTTCGGCACGCTGGTACCACTTCAGCCACAGGTCAGGGAGAACGCCATTCCTCCCCCACCTCTGCCCCCCTTCGTGAACCCTATCCTTCGGCTAGGGAACAACAAAGGGGTCATGGACCAAGACACCGCATCCCAGGAAGTCCAATCCCGGGACCAGCGCGGTGCGAACAAAGAGAGGCCTTAGACCTCCGCCCTTGAGAGGCTCGGAGGGGTACAGGATCGCCGAGGGGTCCAAGACCGCCTCGGTGGTAAGGCACTCCAAAGATCTCAAGAAAGCGGGGGGTCAGTATCGAGGGCCGACGAGAGGCGTCCCCCTCAGGACAAAGGAAAGGCACCAATACATGTCTATGACGCCAAACACCAAATCAACCAGGCTCACTCAGCTCGCGTGCAATCTCTGGGGGTGGAGCCAATGCCGAAGGACCCCAAGGATGACATTATTGAGGCTCTCCAACTCTGCCTTGATGAAATGGAGGCCCGCCAAGCGCACACGACCGCTTCTGCCTCACAAGCGGACCCCAAATACGCCACCATGCTGGCCAAAATGGAGGAGACGCAGAGGAAATTTGCAGAGGGCTCTAGGGAACCCATCATCCAACTCCGGACTAGGATGCCATTCACCCCAAGGGTGTTGGCAGCCCAGATTCTGGGAAAATACTGAGGGCACCCATCAAGCCCTCTGAAGGAAAGACTGCCCCCAGGAGCACTACAGCAGATACCAGAAAAGTATGATGATGATGGGGGCATCAGATGAATATTTGTGTCGTTGGTTCCTTTCCACTTTGGAGGGCCCGGGGTACGAGTGGTTCAACCGGTTACCCGAGGGTAGCATTGACTCTTGGAAAGAACTAGCCCAGCGCTTCTTGACACAATTTGCAGGAAGGCACTGATCCAAGAAGCATTTCTCCCACTTGCTCACAGTAAGGTAGCAAAAGGAGGAGACCCTTCAGGATTTCCTTGAGCGCTGGAGGATAGAGACGGACAAGGTCGACGGCGCCGACGATAGGACTCTTATGGCTCTCCTGCAGACGGTCCTCCGTACCGGCAACTTCTTCAGGAGCCTTATTATCGAACCTCCACATGACTATATAAAAGACCTACAGCGTGGAGACCGATACGTGGAGGTCGAGGAGGTGGAGAGGTCCCATCGAAACCCCAAACAACAACGCCCCAGACAGGATGACAGGAACAACCGGGGGCCCGGGGCTCCATTCCAAAGGCCCAGCCCCCTCGGGTGATCGTCCCCGACATGGCCAAGCCAAACCCGGGGGAGGTTACAAAAACAACCTGAAGGCCTAGACGCAGCCTGTTCTCTTGGAGCACCCTCGGACACCCCTGACACACCCCGTCAGCGTCATGCTCGATTTCGCCGAGGAGAGGGGTCTCGTGGAGCGAGACTCTCGCGCACCCCCAGAGGTATATGCCATCAACCCCAATGAACCTTACTGCCATTTTCATCGCCACCAAGGGAATAGAACCAACGACTTCCATCAGCTGAAGACAGCCATCGAGAGGTTGATACGGGCGGGACACCTGTCCCAATTTGTCAGGGGGCCCCAGCAACAGGGGGCCCCGCGAGGGCCACAGGCGAAAGCAAACGCCTGGATCAATCCGAACACTATCCCCCTCGGTGACCCGAACGGAAAGAAGAGGGAGATCGGGAACCTTGATGAGGAAGAAGGGTACAACCAGTGCCAAGAAAAGATGCGCCACATCCACATGATCATCGGCGGCAACACTGGGGGAGACTCCACAAGCCAAAGGAAGAAGTGGGCACAATCCCTTTACGTAGGGGAGGTCACTCATATGCCCCCGTAAAGTGGTTGAGAGAGGAGCCCGTCATGTTTACCAACGCCGATCTCCCCCCAGCTTCCTCCCCTCACAGGGATGCGCTAGTGATCCAGAGCGAGATCAATAATACCATTATCCACAGAACTTACGTTGACAAGGGCAACTACGTCAACATAATGTACCTTAGCACATTCAAGGAGATGCTCCTGAAGAAGGAGTCCCTTCGGCCTATTAGGACCCCTCTGTTCGTCTTCATAGGAGATACAATAGATTCCGAGGGGGTGATAACCCTCCCGGTGCTCTTTGGCGACAGGCTCCATAGGTCCAAGCTCGAAGTGGAGTTTGTCTTCGTCAACATCGACTACGCCCACAACATCATCCTCGGCTGTCCCGCCCTCGAAGACCTAGAGGCTATCATCTCCATGAGGCACCTATGGCTCAAATTCCCAGCTGAAGGGGGCATTGGGTACTCAAGGGGGAACCAAAAGCTCAAGCGCACCTGCTACCTCCAAATAATGAAGAAGGGGAGGAGAAGAGGCTGAGGGTGGAACCAGCCGAGGAGGTAGAAGACTTTGCGCTCGATCTGGCCAAGCCGGAGAGAGTCATGAAGATTGGAGCCAAGCTCCCCGAGGATTTGAAGACCGAAATCACGGGTGCCCTCCGCGCCTACTCCGTTGTTTTTTCATGGGGGCCGGAAGACATGCCAGGAATCAGCCGAAGGGTGATCACTCACCGCCTGTCGGTGGACCCTTCCTCCAAACCTGTGCAACAAAGAAGAAGGCCCCTCTCGGCCGAAAGGAGGGATTTTGTAAAGAAAGAGGTCACCATGCTCCTTTCCATCAGACACATCAAGGAGATAAAGTACCCCTCATGGCTGGCCAACGTGGTCCTCGCACAAAAGCCGCCCTCCTTCCGCATGTGCGTAGAATACACTGATTTGAATAAGGCGTGCCCCATGGACCCTTTCCCGCTGCCAAACATTGATCAACTAGTAGATGAAACAGCGGGCTGTGAGATTATGTCCTTCCTCGATGCCTTACGCAGATACCACCAGATCTTCATACACCAGGAAGACGCTGAAAAAACAACCTTCATGACTCCTGAAGGCATCTTCTGCTATCTAGTGATGGCCTTCGGCCTAAAAAGATTTGGGTGCCACCTACACTCGGATGGTGGCCAGGGTCTTTCAAGCCGTCCTGGGGCACACTATGGAGGCCTATGTGGACGACATGATCTTCAAGAGCAAACAATCGACAAGCCATGCTGATGACCTCCGGGAGATCTTTGTCATCACGCAAAAATTCAACCTTCGGCTAAACCCGAAGAAATGCACCTTTGGCGTGCAAGGAGGCAAGTTCTTGGGCTACATGGTAAGCCGAAGGGGCATTGAGGCCAACCCCAAGAAAATCCAGGCCATCATTAACATGGAGCCCCCATGCAACGTGAAGGAAGTCCAAAGGCTGACAGGCCGCCTGGCAGCCCTCAACCGCTTCCTGTCCAAATCAGCGGAGAAATCCCTTCCCTTCTTCCAGATGATGAGGAAAACCGCCAATTTCCAATGGACATCAAAATGTCAGGAAGCCTTTGAAGAATTGAAAAGGTACCTGTCCTCACCTCCTATGCTCTCCAAACCCAAGGCTGGGGAAACTTTATATCTCTACCTCGGCATTACCCCTGCTACCATCAGCTCAGTGCTAATTCGGGAGGAAGACGACATCCAACATGCCATCTTCTATGTTAGCAAGACTCTCAGGGAGGCGGAACTCAGGTATTGCCCCTATGGAAAAGACGGTGCAAGCCATCGTTTGGACCATCAAGAAACTGGGCCATTACTTCCAAGCCCATCCGGTCCAGGTCCTCACACACCAACTCCTCGGCGGTTTGATGAGGAGCCCTAACAGCTCCTCCCGAATGGTAAAATGGGCTATCTTCCTTAGCCAGTACAACTTTGACATCCGTCCGAGGCCTACCATAAAAGGACAAGCCCTGGCGGACTTCGTAACGGAATGCACGGCTAGATCAGCGGTGGATGGGGAGCCCTCGGCACCCTCGTATGAATGGTGGACCCTCTATACCGATGGCTCCTCTGCAAAGCATGCGGATGAGGGGTAGTTCTCATTACGCCCGAAGGCTTCCGCGCCTACTATGCCATCCGCTTCTCCTTCAAAGTCCTCAACAATGAAGCAGAGTATGAGGCACTCCTATGTGGCCTTCGGCTGACAGCTAACATGAAGGCCAGACAGATCCATGTGAAGTGCAACTCCAAGTTAGTCGTCGGCCAAATTTCAGGGGAATATGAGGCCAAGGAAGGAAGAATGAAACGGTACAAGGAAGCGGCCAAGGAGTTGCTTAAGGTATTTGAGGCACATTCTCTCACTCAAATACCGAGGGCTCAAAATTCTGAGGCCGACATCTTATCCAAGCTATCAGCTGAATCCCCGGAGCACCTCTCAAAGATTGCGAGGATAGAGGAACTCAGCCTCTCAAGCATACACGCCAGCCCTATCATGCAAATACAACAAAGGCTTGAGGACTAGATATCAGATATCGTGAGCTTCATCTCCATAGGACAGCTGCCCGAGGATGAAACCCGCGCCAAACTGGCAAAGCTGAGGGCTCCCTGCTACACCATTGAAGACGGAAGGCTTTACAAGCGATCTTATAACGATACGTTACTTCGATGCCTTCATCAGGATGAGGCTGAGGTGGCAATGGACGAAGTGCACAGTGGCACTTGCTCAGCTCACCAGGGGCCCTTCTCCATGTCCCGAAGGCTCATAGTGCAAGGCTACTTCTGGCCCACAATGGCCCGAGATTGTGCGGATCTCGCCCGAAAGTGCGCCGCCTGTCAACACTTTCAGAAGACTCCCGGTAGGCCAGCGGTCAACTATGCCCCCATCAGCACAGCAATACCCTTCTCTAGGTGGGGCATTGGCCTTGTGGGCCCACTGCCGAGGGGTACCGCCAACAACAGGTACATCATTGTGGCCATAGACTACTTCACCAAGTGGGTGGAAGCAGAGCCCCTCGCCAGCATCACCGAGGCCAGATGCCGTCACTTTGTCCTCAAGAACCTCCTCATAAGATTTGGTGTCCCTCAACAAACCATCTCCGACAATGGAACTCAATTTGAGGCAGCCCCCTTCTGCACTCTCCTTGAGGCATGGGGCATCAAACACACCTTCTCATCAGTTGCCTACCCCCAAGGCAACGGGAAAGTGGAGAACACCAACCGAACTCTGCTGAAGGGGTTAAAAAAGAAGCTAGAGGCCGAAGGGGGAGGCTGGGTAGAAGAACTCCACAACATCTTGTGGTCTACTGCACCACCCCTAGGTGGGCAATGGGTGAAACAGCATTCTCCTTGTGTTACGGGTTCGAAGCTAAAGCACCCACGGAGGCAACTTTACCAACCCGAAGGGTAAACCAATACGAGCCCGACGTCAACGACGCCAACATGGCCCTCGACCTTCATCTCATCTCAGAATGTCGAGAGCAAGCTTTCATGCGGGCGGAGAACTACCGAAGACAAGTAAAAGGCTACATCGACGCCAAGGTCCATTCCCGAGAATTTCAGGTGGGGGACTACATTCTCCGAAGAAGGGAAGCCAGTCAACCAACCGAGGGCGGCAAAATTGCGCCAAAGTTTGAAGGCCCCTACATCGTTACAGCCATCATCGAACTAGGGACTTACAAATTAAAACGCCCCAATGGGACCGAGGTCCCTAAGCATTGGAATGTACACCACCTGGTAAAATTTTATGAGTGACATTAGAGCAGTTGGGCCCTCATAACACACGAATGTATCATCCAAATGCCCAAGGCCCCCTATTTTTCAAGAATAAATACATGTTGAAGACACCTAGTACCAAGTACAAGACACACATGAGCGGCCCCAAGTGCCGAGGGTGGGCACTCCAACAAACTAAGAGCAGAAGAAAGCACTGAGTGTTTTTAAAGCAACCCTTCGGTACCAAGTACCGGGGGCAATATGTGAGAAATAAGACCAAGTGTTAAAAGTAAAGTCGTACCCCTCGAGGACGCAACTGCACCGAAGGCACCAAGTGCCCCCAGCCATTTGCAATTAATATGCAAATAAAACCCTTCCCTAAAACGCTTTCCGCGCCATTACCCCAAGGGAATGGCAGGCAACGGACTATGTCCCGGGCAGAGGATTCGACTTTCAAAAACGAAGCGCTTCCCGCGCCACTACCCTAAAGGAATGGCAGACAACGGACTATGTCTCGGGCTGAGGGAACGACTTTCGAAACTGAGGCGTTTTATGTGCCATCCCCCAAGGGGAGGCAGGCAACAGACTATGTCTCGGGCTGAGGAAACGATCCTTGATCCCCTCGGAACCCGGAAGGTTAATCCCGAGGGGGGAGCCAACAACTTATACCGTTGCCTCCCGCATAGGCCAAGCCTTACCAAGAAACCAAGTTTCTTGAAGCCTTCCCTTCACTATAAAAAAAATGGAGTGAAGTGGAGTAGACTCAACGAGCAATCAATGAGTATGAATTTACAACAAAACACCCATCGCAGCTAGCAAGAGTACTTCTCGCAAGGCAATCCATATCATACCGAAAGCTCCCCTGGGGAACACCTCCAGTACCTGAAGGCTCTTACTCAAAAAGTCACCTTTTGACAGTGGCCCTCATTCTGAAGGCTACTATTCAACAAGTGTTGCCAAAATGTGGCTAAGTTCACAATCTGATTGCCTCCGGCGTCAGCCAATACAATGGGCTCTAATCCTACAAATAGTTTGAATTGGTTAAGTCCAAGCTACAACAGCCTCCGCCCTTTCAACAAACATCGAAGGCATCTGCCCTTTTTTTGGGTGAACTGTAAGTATATTAAGAAAGAAACACCCAAGAAACAAGGGGTTCAAGAATGTACAAACAAAAAGGAAACAAAAATGCAAGTTGTCCACAACATGGACAACCCAAGACTAGCAAAAACAACCTGCTAACGCAACTGCCCACCCCTCAAGAAGAAGGAGAAGCACAAGAAAACAAAAAACCAGCCCAAGAAACACAAACAAAGACCCCTCACCAATACAGCATCAACCGAGGGCCCACTGGTGGACATTGCTCAGAAAATTTCCTAAGTCCATGAGTTAAGGACCCCCGACACCACAACACTTTGCTAAGAAGTTCAACCGAAGGCCTAGTGACACACATCACTTAGAAAATGTTCCAAATCCTAAACACTTGGCCCTCGGTCCGTTCAAGGTGCAGGCATACATTCATGAGAAGAAGGCTAAAAAGGAAAACAAGAGCATTGACAAAGCATTCATTCAATAAAAAGCGAGGGCATTCATTCATCAGAAGAGAAGAAAGGAATAAAATTCAAACATCGAAAGAAAGACAATGTTAAGTGTTTGTTACATCTTGGCCGAAGCCGATAACTCATAAGTGTCTGTTACAAGATATTACTAAGAATTGTCTAAGTACAATCAAGAATCAGCAACCTCGGCAGCACCCCCTTCGGAAGGCTTTGAGGTGGCATCCCCTTCGGCCTCTTCTTCATCATCCTCGGCTTCTTTCATCATCTCTGAGTCTTCTAGATCTGGCCTCTCCACGCCCGGGGAGAGAGGAACTCGAGTATCTGGCTGAAGGGGGGAGACCATCAGTGGCAGGATTGAAGTCCTTGGGGTCCACTCTGAGGTGTCGGGCTGGCCTCCGATAGATGAGGTCTTGACTAAAGTACTCGCCCCCATCGTAGTACTCCTTGCCCTTCCGGGCTAGCCACATGGCGTTGGGCCTTTTCACCCATTCATCTAGAGACGCCTCCACCACCGAGGCCACCCATTCCCTTTGATCCCCGGATTTCCACCCTTTAGCGACAAAGGCGGAGACTGCATCTTTCTCGGCTTGGGAAACCGCCTCGTTCCTGGCCTCCTCGGCTCTCTCAGCGGCTGCCTTAGCAACCTCAGCAGCGATCTTCTCAGCATCAGTTCTGCCCTCGGCTCTGGCCACCACCTTGTTATTCTCAAGGATTTTATCGAAGGCCTCCTTCTCCAACTGGAAGGCCTCCTGAGCCTCCTGGAGCTGCCTCCGGGCATCGATCAGGGCTTCATCAGCCTGCGCCTTCTGGAGTTGTGACTGCTCCATCCTCTGGATGAGCTCAACAAGCCCAAGGCATGCTTGCAAAGGGATCCCACAAACACCGAGGGTTAAGCTGCTACGCACAATATGCTAAGCCTAATGAGCTAAAGGAGAGAAGGAAGGGAGAAACTCACAGTAACAGAAGCTTGGAGGACCTTCGTGCCGAGGGCATCATCCGCCTGCCGGGAGAGCACTGACTTATCTGTCGAAGGGGTGGCACCCGTTAGGAACTCCCTCGGGTTCAGGGTGTCGTGCATAATGGCATTCCCCTTAGTAATGGAGAACTGCACATTTTCTCGGGGCCAAGTCATCTCAGCAGCCTGACCCGGGGGTTCGGAGGAAGAATGTTCCTCAACGATGACGATGGGGGCACCCTCCTTCTCGGAGGCACCCTTCTTCTTCTTCTTCTCGGCGAGCACGGTGCCTTTGCCCGCCGCCTTTCGCTTGTTGGCGGCAGTCGGGGAACCTCCAGCCTCAATACCGGCACCAGCACCAGCGGCTGTTTCCTTCGGGGGCTCTGCGGCCTCAGGAGCCCCCCTCGGGAAGAAATCTTACACGGGCTTCTGCTTGCTGGGGGGCTTCCTTCTTCTTGCCCTTTTTGGCCAGTTGCTTTATAAGTTTGGCAAGGTTCCTGGCGTCCATATCCGATCCTGAAATGGGAAACAAGCATGTGTTAAGATACTACGAGAGCTAAGTGATTAAAAAGCAAAAAACATCCCAAGTATGGAAAGAAAATCCCTCGGCAACAACCTCCAGCGCTTTGGTAGACCCGATCGACCAAGGGATATCTCTCATATTCTTCCCCCATTAACCGATACCGACGGAAGCCCAAAGCATACAGCTCACCTGGGAGGGTGGCATCCCTAATCAGCACATGTTTTTCGGACCCCTCCGGCTTCTTGGATAGTCTCCTTCCATTCTTCTCAAGGGCGACGCTCCCCACCTTCGGGTGCCTCCGGAAGCTGTCACGAAGTGGGGCACGGAAAGGGTTCTCCGCCATACAAATGTAACAAAATTTATCCTTCCATCCTTTGTGAGACGAAGGCACATCGTCGAAGAGCCTGAAATCGGGGACTTTCTGCAGGTTAGCGAAGCCTCCGGCGTTTGAATGCTCGCCTCGGCAGAGGTTGAATGATAGGAAGAATTGGTCCAAAGTAGGTGGGACCCCCCCGGCTCCGCAACAAGGAAAGGAAGCCTGTGATGTAGGAGTGGTTGTCGGGCGTCAACTGGCAGGGGGGGCTAGCTTCACGAATCCCAAATACTCTAACCAAAATGGATTAAGGGGAAACCGGAGCCCCAACTCCACCGAAAGGACGTGAATAGCAAAACAACCTTCGGGTGCGCATAGCAATACATCATCCGGCCCCGGTTCCACTACCCGTGCCGAAGGACCAGAAAGAAATTGTGTGGCTTGGTACTCAGCAGTCGTCCCCCTCGTCCTCACATCCAAGGCAGCGGTGTTCAAATAGGAGTACCCCTCAGGAATACCCACCGGCTGCCCAGCGTCCGCAACGGCCTGTTTCTTCTTGGGGGCAACCCTCACCTTTTTCTTCTTGCCCGGAGCTACACTGAGAGGTTCCGGATCAAGGGGCCTGGAGCTTCCAGTCTCAGCACCGTCACGAGCAGGCAAGACAACGATGGTGACCTGATGCCTCTCTTTTTCTTCTTCCTCCTCCGCAACCTGAACGACAAGGGCTAACTCCTCATCCTCTACTACCTTCTCAAAATCCTCAGCCTCCAGCTCGGTTCGGAGGTTGTTTTGGACCTCTTCAGCCACCGCAACATCGTCACCAGTCGAAGGCTACTCACTCGAGGACTCTACGTCCGAAAAGCTCTCGAATTGCACCGAAGGCTCCCTCGAGATGTTCTGAGAATCATCCTCCGACGACATCCTTCGGTATCAATGAATAGAAAAATCGAAGGGAGAAAAGTCCTAAAGGCTCTAACAGTAGATCTAGGGCTCGGGAAGCAAAATACGCGAGAAAGTACCAAGAGCGGAGAAGAACTGACCTCTAGAGCTTGGGTTTGATCGAAGGGAGTTTTCTTTCTCTAGAAAATTTTCGCCAGAGCTTCGCTACAACAAGAGTGCGTAAAGGGAAATGAAGTTAGGCCTGGGGTATTTATAGCCGCCCCATTTCGGGCCTGGGCCGAGAATTGGGCCCCCGATTCCAAAATTCATAATTACATTCTGTCGCCTCAGCCAACCGGTGACACTCACCCGGAACCGCCAACGAGAGCACGCCACGTGGACCCCACCTGTAACGGTCATATCCCAACGGCTATATTTCAAACGGTCACATCGCAACAATGTGTTCAGCAAGCACCCTTCGGGCAGAATAATGAAGATAGTCAGCCCTCAAAACAGGATCAAGGAACCCCTCGGGAACCCTAGCCCTCAACTTAATCATCATATAATTAAGTTAATTATATGAGTGTATAGGACTCCTCCTTATCCTTATTATAATATCATAATCTATGAGTTTTTAGGATAACATAATCCTTGGGTGCTCCACCAATATATATTTGAGTGTTAAGGACTTTTAGTCCTAGGGTCCTCCACCAATTTATAATCCGAGTGTTAAGGACTTCGAGTCCTAGGGTCCTCCACCAATTTATAATATGAGTGTTAAGGACTTCAAGTCCTAGGGTTCTCCACCAGGTTTATAATATGAGTGTTAAGGACTTCAAGTCCTAGGGTCCTCCACCAATTTATAATATGAGTGTTAAGGACTTCAAGTCCTAGGGTCCTCCACCAAGTTTACAATCCTATGATCAACCCCCTATCAACCTAGATAGAGTCTATATCATATTTATTCATTCATAGCTAAATCAATCCATAAAGCTTATGTATCTCAATCCATGCAAAGCCATGCATTTATATAAATTTATAATTAACTAATATCAACCGGTATTAATTAATCCATTATCCATCGGTCAACATTTTCGTTGACCGCCATTGCAAGCCTTGTACGCCTCAACTTAATCATCATATAATTAAGTTAATAATATCCATTTGTGCTCCTCTTGCACTTCAAGCAAATATGCCTTTTTATAATTCCTCATATCATATTTTATGCATAAACAATTAATTCTTTTCATACAAACTTAACCATGTTGGCTAATCACATGTTTAAATATCTTTTAAACATCATTATGAACACATATAACATTTATTTAGGTAATCTCATAATTAACCCAAAAGTTATAAGATATTAAGCCATCCACTCACCTTAAATGAGCTTTAACGTGTTCTACGCTCCTCGGTTGAACTCCGGCGAAACTCCGGCGAAAATCCGGTGAACTCTAGAAACTCTTAAGTTAAGCTCCTAACATGGTTTTATCATCACAAAACTCATATCAATACAAATAACCTCTAAAAGGTTATTTTCCGGCGAACCGATCGTTTTGGTTTCTAAGCCCGTTCTTGGACTTAGAACCACTTCTAACCCCTCATTCTACCTTTCTAAACATTTAGAACAAGACTAGGGGCTTCTCATATGCTAAGCTAGTCATATCATAAATAAAAGATAGAAGAAAGGTCATTAAAGAGCTTCTCACCTTTATTCTCAAGATGAATATACTATGTGGTCTCAGAAATATAGGGTGGTCCCCGCTCCCGATGTGGGCCACGAGTGCAATTCACTATTCACCCAAAAGTAATAACAAAAATTTTACAACCTCGTAAATTCATAAATCATTATTCAAGGTTCATGACATGATTTATTAAAAGTAAATATACTTGGGGAAGGTGTTACAAGAAGAGCCTCCACCAACATTGCCATCAGTTATTTCTGCATTGAAAACAATATTAAGTTAACAATAACTTCAATTTATGAAAGCATCATAATTCTGATTGCTCCACATTACAATTTACACACATATAAGAGAAATAGGCAGCTTCCACTCAAAATATCAGAATAATAGATTCTCAGGTGTGACCAAAGCATCACAGATTGAACACAACATCATACATTCACAATAAAGTCTGGAACAATCAGCAGGCTGATCTACAGAAGGATATAACCAATACACTTATTCATTTCTCTACATATTTAGAAGATATCAGTTCACTCTAACTACTCCTTTCAGTGTTTGAGTAGAAAAAGGTAACTTCAACACTTGTCAGAATAAATCAACCATAATCAACACTTGTCAAAATCTCAGAATCATAGATTCACAAGCATGACCAATTACCAAAGCATGACAGATTAACAAGTATTTCATACAAAGGGTTTCACAGCCCGGATCTGGGGTTTCGAGCTTCCACCAAACACAATACAGTGCATTAAAGTAACACAGATAATTCATATACAAAATCATAAGATATCAGATTTAGGCATCAAGCTTCCACCAAAGCACATTTCAAAGCCAATATTACAGATCGGAACATGCATTATATGGTTTATCCAAGCGGACCAAGCATACAATTTAAGTATTTAACATTTATACCTCAGTAACAATTAAGATATTCGAACTGGAAAAAGCTTCCACAAATCTACAAGACCACAGGTCCACAATAACGATGTAGATTCGTAACTTCGTAAGGCTAGTAGGCTATATTCGGCTTCCACAGTTCCACCAAGGCAGATAGGGTATGACGGACTACAGAGGTGAGGGGTCGGACCAACGGAGGGAGAAATGGACTACCGGAGAAAGGTGGATGGTTGAGTGGTACACTGGTTAGAGAGAGGTTGGAGTAGGTTTTAAGGGAGTTGCGAATGAAGAGTGAAGCAGTAGGGTTAGGATAAATTAATTAGTTTATATAGGTAGTATAGGACAGTTCGGGTTTTCGGGCGGGTCGGGTAGGAATTTCTAATACCCTACCCGTACCAATATCCTTAAAAGTTGGGTTGGGCTGTTTCGGTTTGGATTTTCGGGTTCGGGTCAACCGACCCAGTCGATTTAGTAAGGGGCTACTTGATCGGGTTTTCGAGTGGGTTCGGGTACTGCTCACCCCTAGCTACAACAGGGTCTATACCACGCAATATCCATGAAACAATCATCGAATTAGTAGTATCCCAATCAAGTAATTTTGACACCACTATAGGTTTTTTAATGGTGCCATCCACAAAGCCGAATTTCCGGCGAGCCTTCAGTGATAGGGTAAAAGCTCTTGACCAGGCGACATAGTTATCGCCCTTAAGAATTACATGGGTGATGAGATTACCCAGTTGGTCTCCAGAACTAAGGTAAAATGGCGAAGCTGGATCCAATCGTGGAGTTGCATCTTTTGTCATGTCCGATCGAAGTGATACACGCTGGTGCTACTTCCGATTGAAGCTTGGACAGAAAACGAACGAAGGGCAGGGGCACTCAGTTGTTAACGCTCTGCTACCATGTTAAAGTTGGTAGAAGGAATAATGTTTTCCTCTCAATTTTCATTCTATGCAAAGGTCTGAATATATACAAGGTATACAGCCATACGACCATGCTATAGAGCCATCGGCCCAATAATGCTAATTACACACCAACTATAAATAATTAACACTATTTACTAATATGATAAAGCCCATGATGGTCCAACAAACATCAATGTTAGGTTTCCATTGTAGGAAAGATGTGAAGTCGCGATGTGAGAAATGGCGATAGCGACGCGAGCACTGATGGCGAGTGGCGATGACGAGTGACGATAACTCAGCAACAGAGATCGATTTGAATCCTAGACAAACATCGCTTCCTTGGTCGAAGATCAATCCATGCCACCTCCAGCCATCAGCGCCGCTCTTCTTCTTCTCTGGTGAGGGAGATATTTCTGATTTTTAAAGAAACGTTGATGTCTGATTTCCGATTGAAAGAGAGATGCAAAGTCGTGAGGTGAGAAATGGCTGGCGAATGAGCGAGAGGATGGATCGTGAGGATAGTATAAATGGATTTATAGCCATTTGTAACCCCTTTTTGTGGCTTAGGGTTTAGGGCTTAGGTTTTAGTGTTTAGGGTTTAGGGTTAAGGTTTAGGGTTAGGGTTAGGGTTAGGGTTAGGGTTTAGGGTTTAGGGTTAGGGTTTAGGGTTTAGGGTTTAGGGTTTACGGTTAGCCAGCTTTTTCACCAAATACGTAATTTTTGATTTCGTGCGTTGAAGTTTGTTATAAGCAGAAAAAGTAAGGTTGGAGTTACATTTCTGACTGTTTTGGCTGAAGTTATTGTAGAGGATCATTTTAGCTATTTTTGATATAATTTTTTATTTAATTTATTAAAAACAGATATTCTAAATATCACTTTTTCGTGAATTAGAAGAATCAGCCAATACAGCCACTTCAGCCAGAACTTCATAAATTTCAGTAGAATCGTCCAACTCAACCAATTTTAGTGTTACCAAACGGGCTCTTAAAGTTGAGTAGGAAAATGCTTTCTTCCGAAAGTCACTTTTTGGCATCTCAAATTAGTCGATTTATTAGGGTGGTAAACGAATCATATAATTTATGCTTTATTCGCGATTCGTATAACACTATTCGAATTCAAAAAATTCAAATTCAAATACAAATAAGAATACTAAATTTGATTCAA
This sequence comes from Cuscuta europaea, assembly GCA_945859875.1. Taxonomy (NCBI): domain Eukaryota; kingdom Viridiplantae; phylum Streptophyta; class Magnoliopsida; order Solanales; family Convolvulaceae; genus Cuscuta; species Cuscuta europaea. The sequence continues at coordinate 9,161,141 of CAMAPE010000006.1, forward strand.
ATTGTTATCAAACACAAATAAGAATATCAGTGTATTCGATTGGAATATTAATAAAAAAAATATTCGATTCATAATAGTGATCATCATCATCATTACCCAGTGCCACAAAGGCTCCCACCTATGGTGGGGTTATGGGGGGTCGGATGTACGCAGCCTTACCCCTGTACTAAAGCACAGAGAAACTGTTTCCGGATGACCCAAGGTAAAAATCGTATCAAAAATTGCATGGACTGACTGTTGCTTCATAAAAAAGAAGTGTAGACAATTTAGTAAGCCATTTTGCTTTATTCTATCAGATTCCGAAGCCAAAAAATAGTGAATCTTTGGCTCCATTGTAAATGATGGAAAACGATTAATAATAGTGATAATGATATAATATTATTACTAATAATCGTAATAACACTATAATAACTTATAAAAGATAGCTATACACTCAAAGTGTAGCTCATATATACATTTAAGTATACAAATTTCAAGCTCATTTGTAATAAATCAGAAGTGTCATACGAACTAAGGATTGTAAAGGAAACAAATAATTTTAATTCGATTCGAGATTTGGATTCAAAAAATATGATTTAAATTTGAAAATATAGAATATAAATACGAATACAAATCAGATTTTTGGTTCAAAAATCTTTCAAATACGAATACAAATATTCATGTATTCTGTTGGGTAAATAGCCCAACCAGGATCAGCCCATCATCCCCCCAAGGTCCACCCGACGTTTGTCCCCCAAGCCCCAGCCGTTTGGGGCAGCTATCATCAATAGCCCAAGGCAACTGCGAGCTTTGTCCCCAATAGGGATGCTCAGCCTCAGAGTACCAGCCCGCATTGGGGAGGCAGCCATGGCCCAAGGGGCATCTATCAGAAGACGCACGTACCCAGAAAATAGCTTGGTATCTTGGCCCAGGAAACAGCACAAGAAGCTCGTCCCCACTCAATGACGGGAAACCAAGATTCTGGCGGGAAGCGCATTTAATGCAGAAAATTTGGTGGTTGGGACCCTAGCCATCCACAGCCCACCACGTCAGCATATCTAGCAAACCCTTGGTGGTATAAATAGTACTCCCTCCGTTCCTATTATACCTTCCAACTTTCCTTTTTCGCCCGTTCCAATTAAAACTTCCACTTTCCCTTTTTGGTAAAGAATTTGTGGTTCACGATATTTCTTACACATTTCTCTCTCCTCTGCACAATTCTACACCACACAATACCCACTATCTTAAATTGTGTGTCAAACCTATTTAGAAGTTATAATAGGAACAGAGGTAGTAGCATTTATTTCATTGTAAATGGTTGGCAACTTAGCACACAGTGTTCATAGCATTTGTAATCAACTCTTAGCAACTTGCTGGACGAACGGCCTTAGTAATAGTGTAGAATAATTAGAATTAATTATTAGTCAGTATCCTGATTGTATTAGGCATCTTATTTCTCTATTAATATACTCTCAGGGCTACCAGTCTGGTTAAGCCTGTTCATTATTCTCACATGGTATCAAGAGCCAAAATTATACCCTAATTTTTTTTTGTTGAAAAAAATCCACTTTTGGTCCCATGACTATTATACCACTTCCACATTTAGTCCCTTACTTTCAGATTGTCCACATTTAGTCCGTGACCATTATCCCTTCACCACCCCTCGTCATTCCGGCCAAAATTCTGGCAAATTTAGTCCACTTATCAGCCTCAGAATCAGTCTTTGCATTAAATTTTATATAAGGTTGGGTTTTTCATATCAGTCTTTGCATTATACTTGGTTTTTCATACCTAAAATCTGCATTAAATTTGCCAGAATTTTGGCCGGAAGGACGAGGGGTGGTGAGGGGATAATGGTCACGGACTAAATGTGGACAATCGGAAAGTAAAGGACTAAATGTGGAAGTGATATAATAGTCACGGGACCAAAAGTGGAATTTTTTCTTTTTTATCTATGGCATCGACTTCCGCCGCATCTGCTCAACCTACCGCGATGTCCACGACGGCAGCGACTCAAGGAATGGCAGCGCCCGTCACCATGGTTGCGCCCTCTCCCGTGACTATGTCGACCACGTATTCTCCGGCATCAGCTTCGACTTCCCTGACGTTCGGTTCCACCTCCAACCTGGTGCCACCCTCGTTTTCAGCACCGTTTCCGGTGAGTCACCCGGAAATTGATGAGTCTGCATGGATCACACCAACGTTTGACTGGTCCTCCCCAGCCACGGATTGATGTCCTTTTCGTTCAACGTCTGAGGTACCGCCGGTTCAGCAGCGTCAATTTGGAGGCCCCACATTCGTCGGTGCCACAGGGGTTGGCTCTGCCTCCTATTTTTCGGCCAATAGGCAGGCCGACAACAACTCAACAGAGTTCTTTGGAGGCAATTGCACAGTCCATGGGGTTTTCGGCACCGAATGTCACCAATATTGTTACTACAAAGTTTGATGCTGTCGAAGATTATCTGCCCTGACGTACTCAATTCGAGTCTTTTCTAGTGTCACAAGGACTCCTATGGTTTCTAGATGGTACCATTTCTACCCCTCCTCAATTTATTTTTGATGCTTTACGTAGAGAAGTTGTGAATAATGAGTACTATTATTGGCTAAAGTTAGATCAAACAGTTCGTTCTTGCCTGTTTGCTACTTTATCTCGTGATATACTCGTTGAAGTTCACACTCTATGCACTTCTGCTACAATCTGGGAACGTCTAGAATCTCGCTTTATGGCAGCTAGTATGGCTCGTTCTATGGAATTAAAACGATTGTTAACCACTACTACAAAGAAAGAAAATCAATCCATGGAACAATACATGCGTGAAATCCAGAAAATAGTTGATGCCTTGGCCACAATTAATTCCCCTGTCTCCATGAAAGATCTTCTTGAGCAAACTTTACCGGGTCTGGGTCCGGATTATGAGTCCATTATCACTACTTTGACTACTTTTCCTGAGGGGCTTACTTTTGATAAACTACGGACCAAACTAGTCGAGCAGGAGCAGCGCCGCATCTATCTTCGTTCTCAAGAGGTTCCCTCGTCACCTGCGGCGTTTGCTACTAAACCCAATTCTCTAGTTCAAGCTGGTTCAGGCCAAGAAGCACGTGGTGGTGCTCAGTTTGCTCGGGGTCGCGGCAGGAGGGGTCGCGTCCAGGGGTCCCGTGGCAGAGGTAGAGGATACGGCCAACAGGGGTACGACCACCAATAGTTCGGTCCACCTGGGTACGGTGAGCAGTCATATGGCCCACCTGGGTACGGACAGCAGGGCTGCAGTTCACAGCAGCGTCCGGGAGAGCAGGCACCGGTCGGCCACTACCCACAGGGTTACTATTCGGCCTCCACATCTCACGGACGTCCAGGTTCAGTTTTATGTAATTCGATATTTTCATCGTTAAAAACGCATCTCTATTTTGTTTATGGTACTAACCATGGATATGCAGGCTCACCTTTAGTTGATGGACAGTTTGGTTCAATTCCCCCGCCAGTTGTCTGTCAAATTTGCTATTCCCCAGGTCACTCCGCTGTTTCATGTCTGTCTCGTTTTAATCAGCCCTCAGCTCCAGCTGTTGCTGCCCCCATGAGTGATCCTAATGACGTTGTCTGGTTTCCGGACTCCGGTGATTCTGCGCATATGACTCCTCAGGAAGATACTTTAGCAAATAAATCTATTTATTCTGGACCACTTACCATTACTGTTGTTAATGGAACTAATTTACCCATTAAGAATATTGGTGATATTTCCTTTAATTCACTCTCCAGGCCTCTTCATTTAAAATCTGTCTATCATGTTCTACAGATTAAATATAATTTATTATTCATTCAAAAATTGTGTTATGACAATAATTGCATGGTGATTTTTGATAAAAAAATTTATTTTCCTAAAGGACAAAACCACGGCGGCAATCCTTCTCCAAGCTTCCAGTAGCGACAGGCTCTATCCCATTCGCTTGTCTTCTTCTCCAGTTGTGGCATTTGTTTCTAGCACGGCGAGTGGACCTTTGTGGCATCGTCGTCTGGGACATTGTGGTAGTAGAGTTTTAGATGGTCTTAGTAGAAAGTCTCGTCAATTATGTAGTGCGTCTTCTTTTAATCATGATTGTTCTTCGTATCGATTGGGCAAATCTCAACGATTACCCTTTCAGGATGTTTCTCATTATGCTAGTAAACTATTATTTTTAATTCATTCCGATGTGTGGCAATCTCCTGTTTTATCTTCTTCTGACTACAAGTACTATGTTTCATTTATTGATGATTTTTCTCGTTTTACCTGAATTTATCACATGCGACGTAAAAGTGAAGTCTTTCATCATTTCAATCATTTAAATGTCTGGCTTTGTAGCGAATCACATTGTACTCGGTTTCTATTGGAACTTAATAAGATATGGCCCATTCCTACGACTAATTAACTCTTCTCTTGCTTGTTCACCCACTTAACTCACAAAACCTTCCACACGAAATTCAAGGGTACGTGTTGGACATTTGGGTTGACGGAATAAACTTCAACATATTCGATTCAAAGAATAAAATTAGAGTCGTTTGACTATGATATATACAATTATTAACTTATTTCACACATTATAAGTACAATTTCTATTATGTGTGTGTTAGTGTTTATTTCCAAAATTTTGAAATAGATTTATATTTATTAATCATAAAATTGATTCATTTTAGTATATTATGCACAACTTAAAAAATTAAAGCATCGATCCATTAAATTTTACAGAAAAAAGTACTTTTACAAATTAAATTCTAAAAACATTATGTCATAGATTTATAACATAAAGTGTATAAGAAAAATTACTTTAAAGGGAAGTCTACTCCAAAGTTAGAAACGTGGTTGAGGAGGCTCATTAATCCAAATTATATTTTCATTTCAATACATACTGTTCCTAGGGTATTTTGGAACAGTGTCCAGTAGGATTTTCAATGTAAAAATGTGAATGGTGTTTATGTGTGATAAATCAGAGATCGTAAGAATTAATAAATAAATTCTTTTTCTAAGAACATAGAAAAACATGAAAAGAAAACGAGAGAATTTTTATAGATATATTTTAAGCAATTACAAACAAATTTTGTTGCACGACATATTGACTGGACAAGATCCTAGTTTCGAACCCAAAATTCTGAACGATTGTAGTATGAAAATTAAAGGGAAGTCTACTCCAAAGTTAGAAACGTGGTTGAGGAGGCTCATTAATCCAAATTATATTTTCATTTCAAAATATTGAATATTACCGAGTATTATTTAGAATTGTCTTAATGGGTTGAAACTAGATCTATAATCTATAGTTGTACATGTTGGTGACACTGATCAATAATAATCTATTTGTTCTTTAAAAAATAATTTTTACAAATTAGACAAAACAGATCAATTAATGTCACGCCCTATCCGATGTGCCCCAACTCATTCCTATGTATGTGATCACACCCTCTCTTGAGAAAACTTCTGAATCCATCACTAATGAGGAGATTCAGATTTCTAACCAGGGGCGGATTATTGTAGGGCCTAGTGGGGGCCCATGTCCTTGAAGATTTTTTTATAATTATATATATGTTCTTGCCAGGTCGGCCTGATCGGAATCGTCATCCGGCTGCCTCCCTTTGAGGTGTTTTCGAGAGTAATTTTTTGATGAAAATTTGTGAGCATGTTTTTCATGAAGTATAAATTATATCCACCGAATTTCACCCGAAAATTCAATCAGAATGTCACTATTTTGTCTCAATGTTTTTCAATAATTTATTTAATTTAATTGACTTCTAGATAGAATTTTAGGGTGAAATTTGGTGGATATAATGTAAACTTCATGAAAAACATGCTTAGAAAATTCCATCAAAAAATCAACTTGGAAGCACCTCAAATGGAGACCGCTGAATGGCGGATCTGTCAGACTGCCCTGACATGAACGTTACTCTCGCCGCCCCACTTACCGTCCTTCCCTTTTCGATTTTGTGCAAATTTTTAAATTTATTGTGTATTTGTGTAGCTTAATTATTATTATTTCCATTGATAAAATTGTTAATTTGTTTGTGTAAGCTTATTGTGGAATTTATTCATTATTAATGAATTTTATAATTCGTTAAATTTTTGTGCAAGTCTATTACTCTCTTTTGTGGAGTTTACGCATTACTATTTTCGTTTAATGAAGTGTTAATTGTATTGTAATTGTGGATTTGTTGATTTAGTTTCTTTTTATGCTATTTTTACAATTATATTAGTTATTTAGTTCATTTCTAGCCTCTCTAGATTATTTGGTTGTTCTGAATGTAGTCTCGTGCCCAAATTATGGATTCCCTTTTAATGATACGTAGATGCATTTTCTTATGTAAATTAAAACTAATATATACTCGTATACTACCTCCGTTCTTAAAAAAGTGCAACATGTGAAATTTTATACTATTAACATGTTCTACTTTGATTACATTTTATTTATTGATGTATTAATATATATTTTTGAAAAATATATTATTAAATTTGTCTAAATTTTCAAAAACTATTTTTTAAAATTTTTTACTAATAGAGAATTATATATATTAGTGGACAAAGTTGTGTCTCGATAAGTGTGAGAAGAAGTATATGCAGTGTCGCAGCCTCTTCGGCACTTTGTGTTGCCGCAGCCCGCCTTGCCATGAATCAGAATTCTAGGATTGGAGTAAGCCGCCTGCAGCCTTTTGATAACTTTGCAACTTTCATGTAATCTGTTTCAATAAAACGGTTGAACGGTTCCGTGGGATAAGCAACTAAATGGGCTAGCGGATGTCCACTAGGGCAACGGATGGATATGGATGGCATCATTTGGATAGAACCATCATCCAATTCTAACTGCCAACCCTCTTTCCAAATAATGGACTCTATATTGGGCTCACTGTTGAAACTAGCTAGGTACACGCTACGGAGTAGTTACTTAGCTGAGTAGTAGCCCAAAGCCATATATAATTTTTTATTATTTTATAACTTTCCGGTGTTAGACAAATACTTTTACACGCCCCTCATGGGTGCTAAATAAACCCTTAACAAGCTACCCGTAATCATAAGTGCTAAATAAGCAGTCAAACCACAACCAGAATTGGCTCTGATACCATGTGAAGACCCGGTGTTTCATCCTAAAAGGTCAACCTGATAGGAGGAGTAGCCCAAAACCTTATATAATGTTTTACTCCCTCCGTCCCCCTATAATTATCCCATTTTTTCATTTTTGGATGTCCCTCTATTATTGTTCCATACCATATTTGGTAACATTTGTGTGACTCTAATTCATTTTTACTTTATTCCCACTTTATCAACTCATTATCAACCACATAATTCTATTTTCTTAAAAATCACACCACTCCCTTCCGTCCCAATATCAGGGCGACGGAGGGAGTATTATTTTAAAACTTTCTGGTGCGAGACAAATATTTTAACACTTACTTTATTTACACTACTATTAATTAATTCTATACTAATTGCACAATCTCACTTTTCGTACAACTTATCAAGATCTCATAATCCAGATATCTTATAACCTGATTTAGGGGTGCTTAGCACAAAGATGTTTTCAAGTAGCTACCTTTCAATAAGCGAAGTGTGTTTTAAACAGAAAAATAAATTGTATTGCATCCAACAAGATCTAAATCATATACTCTTCCGTTCCAAAATTAACTTCTCATTTACTATTCACATGATTAATTTAAAGAGTTTTTTACAAGAATATTACTAAAATAAAACATATTTACATAAATATGACTATGCATTACTACAATGTGATATTGTGGTAACTTAAGCTCAAGATTTGAACATGAATTACTATGATTTCATTACTACTCTAGTCATTAGTCATATTTTTGTAAATCATCTTTATTTTGGTCATATTTATGTAATTATTTCTAATTTAAATTACTCTTAATCTTTTGCTTTATAAATATCAAATATACATTTTTCTTATCAGACTTGGTAACGATTTTAATGTAGTTTCTGAATATATAAATTTTATTTATTACAAATAATCTTAAATGAAAAGATCTTTTATGGGACCGAGGTAGTATAATTTCTCCTAAAGTTGTGGCTTGCGAATCATACGTACGCACAAAATTAAAGCAGCAAGCAAAATTGTACGGAGTATAAACTAATACTAGGAATGGAATATGAAAGTTAATGATTAAAAGATGGGAAATTACCCTAAATAGGAGTAAATGAGGTTTCTAATTTCAAAATAGGACTACTATGTTTTTCTTATCGAAAAAAGAGTATTTACTGCCAAGTATGAAAAATATATATTGTCATAATTAAAAAAAATAATTGCCATTAATTATAATAAATAGTGTCATGTTAAATGTACTGTACTGCAACTATTTGACAGTCACGTCTACAACATGACAGTAAATACTGTCAAGTTAGTTCTATTTCGGGAACAAAAATATGGTAGTCCTATTTTGGAATTTCAAACTCCAATTACATATAGTAAAATTAAAAGTGAGTGCTAATAGATACTCCCTCCGTCCCGTTGGAATGTTTCCGCTTTCCTTTTTTGGATGTCCCGTTGCAAAGTTCTTATTTTCCTAAATGGAAAGTTATCCTACATCCAAACAGTGTCGAAACAGTGTCAAAACAGTGAAATTTACCCCCTAGTAAGTTTATTTCCTTAATATGTGTGTAGGTCAAACCGGGAACATTCCAACGGGACGGAGGGAGTATATGACTAATACTGGTACAAGTAAATAGATGTGTCATTTTCATCATCATTTTCATTTTCATTTACCCCAGTGCCGCAAAGTCTCCCACCTACGATGGAGTAAGGGGGAGTCGGATTTACGCAGTCTTACTCCTGTACTAAAGCACAGAGAGATTGTTTCCAGATGACCCATAGTGAAAATCCCGTCCAAAATTACATGGACTGACTGCTGCTTCGTAACAAAGAAGCGCATACATTTTAGTGAGTCATTTTGCTTTATTTCATCATAATCTCAAGTCAAAAAATAATGAATCTTTGGCTCCATTGCAAATGATGGAAAAGTAAATTAAATAGATGTGTATTTAGAAAAAACATGTTGGAGGTAAGTTTTTCAAAATTAAATGCATGCTCCTTAATGAAGATTGAATATAAATCAAACGGGTATTAGCCCTTAAAATATACTCCAAATTCAATGATAGGAGTACAATCCATTTATTTCCAAAATATGACTAATATATGTTCTTTCTTACCATTCTGCCCTGTTCCTATAATTTCCAATAGATTTAATTTATTAATAAGAAAATCATATTTTTATTTATAATGAAAATATAGAAAATAATAAAATATTTATAAATTAATAATAAAAAACGTGAAAAAATAAAATAAAATTAAAAATAATTAAAATAAATAAATAAAATATTTAAAAAACTTTAAAAAGGTCTAAAACATAAAATAAAATACCTAAAAAATTTAAAAAATATGTAGGTCACTGCCAACGCGTCCTCTACCTCCCAGCACCACCAGCTCCGATGGCCGGAAAAAAATGTCATCTTGTGTAAAAAAATGTCACATTCCTCTGAAAATGTCATAGAGATGGTATTTTTACTCTTTGAAAATATCCAGCTTTCTTTTTAAAATTGTCACCATGATGACATTTTCCCCCCAACTTGGTAATCTTTTCTGGCGACCGGAGGTGGCGGTGCTGGAAGGTGGCTGAGGTGGTGGTTGAGGTCTGTATACTTTTTAATTAATTTTTACGTTTTTTATTTTTTTATTTTGATTTTTTTATATTTTATAATGATTATTTAAAAAACCTTATTAGGAAAGATAAATGAAAGGGTAGAATAGGAAGAGTTGGTCCTATTTTGGGAATTTAAAGTCCTATTGTTACAATTATCCCTTTATTTAGTCATATTTAGGTAAATCTCCCTAAATCAAATTAGTAGACATCTTTATGAATATTAATGAAGAGAAAATTCCTTAAATATGACGTACTAAAACAATGATCAAGTTCATAAACAAGATTGTTTTCGTTCAAAACAAAAGATTATTTTTGTTTTATTTTCAAAATAGGACTCATTCACTTCCATTTTAGAAAATTTTACTCAATAAGACTAAATGACACTACTACATTTTTAGACCTAATGTAACATTAATGATGTAACATATCTATAATAGTGTTACCTATTTCTCTAATGTAACACTTTTTAGACCTAGTGTAACACTTTCTAGAAGTATAAGGGTTACATTAGGTACTATAAAGTGTTAGAATAGGTCAAATGCAACACCAGCAAATGAAATGGTAAAACAGTGTTACATTTGCTCTGAAAAGTGTTACATTAGAGAAAATGTAACATTTTTTTACCATTACATCATTTGATGGTGTTGCATTTGACCTATTGTAACACTTTATAGTACCTAATGTAACACTTATACTTCTAGAAAGTGTTACATTAGGTCTAAAAAGTGTTACATTAGAGAAATAGGTAACACTATTATAGATATGTTACATCTCTAATGTTACATTAGGTCTAAAAATGTAGTAGTGTGAGTCTTATTTGGGGAATAAAACATACATAATCTTGTTTTTGCACTTTAGATATCTTTTGGTCATATATTTGTGCAATTTCTAATTAATGAAATGGAAGATGGAAAATTGTAAAAACATATAATCTAAATGTGAACCACGTAGAACATTAGAAATAAACATACTACTACCTCCGTCCCAAAAAGAGTTGGAAATTTGACTTTTCTTAGTCAAACAGTCTTGTTTTGTTCACTTAATTAGGATGTCAATTTTTAATTATATTCTAATTTGAGGTTTTCAACTTTGAAGAGATTTTAATGTAGTTTTTGAATATGTAAATTCTATTTATTAAAAATTGAATTAATTATCCATACGGAGGGTTGACTTTTATTATTGGTTGACCAAAAATTATTGACTTTGCAAAACAAATTGGGACGGAGGGAGTACATGTATATATTGGTTTCACAACAAAAAAAAAACAGAGACAGAATATAGCCGCAATGATATGATCTATTGATCTTGCCTTGAGAATAATTATTTTAAAGAGTTTTAGTCAACACACAAGCAAAAAACTATAACAGACTAATATTCTATTTTTAGTAAACACTACATACGTTCCATACATCCACCATCTCAATAACTTGCTATAAAAGCCCTAGAATCCAACCAATCACCTCACCACTTCTAGCTCCAAAACGTAATATCATTAGCATTTTTATAAAACACACGTACTTCAAATCTTACTCAACCCAATGGCTTCTTTTACTAAGGATAGTTGTTGTTCTATCATAACAGCTCAACCTAGTAATAACCCAATCACAGAAGTTGAAGGGTGGGTTACTACAAAAGGCGCACATTTTGAACTAAATGGCTTCCCATTTCTGTTCAATGGGTTTGACTCCTACTGGCTGATGCATGTCGCAAGTGACACCAACAATAGGCACCAGGTCACCGAAGTTCTCAAGGATGCTGCAAGTAATGGCCTAACTGTGTGTCGGGCTTGGGCTTTTAGCGACGGGAAACGTTATAACGGGCTGCAAACATCTCCGGGCGTTTACGATGAGCGCGTTTTTCAGGTTCACTTACATCTCTACGTACTTTTTTTAAGATTTGAGGTTTCATTCTAAAAAGACAACAGAAGTATGTGACTAGGGCTTTACATGTGAGTCTGTATCTTTGTATTTCGCTAGCAAGGATGGTTTAAAATTTCTCCTCAAGATGGTACTCATCGGCTCAAATCAACCTTTGTTTGTGGGATAATTCCACACACATACTACCTTCGTCCCAAAATATTTAGTCATATATTAAAGTTTGGATCATGATTTTGATTAGTACGGATCGAGTATATATTATGGAGATTATAAATTTTATACTTTTAACAAAGAACATTTTCATATCATTTTTCTACTATAAATAATTTTCAATAAAAAAAATGATTAAATATTTTGGGATGGAGGTAGTACTATTCACGTACGGAGTATATGCTTACCACTAATAGACTATTGGGGTCCTGAATCTTTAACGCTAATTCGCTACAAGTCTACAACCATTTAAAAGCATTAGATATATTCTTTAAAAAAAGACAATATTGGTATGGCATGAAGAGTAACAAAATATGAGGCAAGTTCATATAGACTAATAGAAGAGTAATATTTTAAAGCAAGAATAATAGTGTCCATATTTGAGAAAGTATATTTTATTTTAGTAATATATATTTAGAAAACTTTATCATATTCTTATTATTATATGGTTGCATGCATGATATATTTGTAGGGTCTTGATTTTGTGGTTTCGGAAGCAAGAAACTATGGGGTTCGTTTGATATTGAGCTTTGTGAACAATTGGAATGACTTTGGAGGCAAAGCACAATACGCACAATGGGCTAGGGATGCAGGAGCACCTGTTTATCATGATGATGATTTCTTTACTCATCCTGTCCCTATAGAGTATTACAAAAACCATATCGAGGCAAGTTAAAAATGTAGAAATTGCTCTAAATATGAGCAAAATGTTTTGAAATTCCAAAATAGGAGTATCATGTTTTTTATTCCCTGAATAGGAGTAATCTGCCAAGTTTGGAAAAAAATGACATGTTTTATTAGCCTATTAATGTCAAACTTGGCAAAAATTTACTCCTTTTCAAAGAATAAAAAACATGATAGTCTTATTTTGGAATTTCGAAACCTTTTTACTCCTATTTAGGGAATTCTTAAATATGTCACTCCGTATAAGCAGTGGTTAACTATTTTCATTCATTCTTGCATACACAGTTTAAGGCATGACATCACTTTATAAGCTAAGGCATACATTATTTTTAATTGCCACATATACATTTCTCACAGAAAATTGTAACAAGAGTCAACACAATTACTGAAGTTGCTTACAAGGATGATCCAACCATCATGGCTTGGGAGCTAATGAATGAGCCGCGTTGCCAAGCCGATTACTCTGGCAAAACCGTTAATGTTAGTATATTTTAGTTGCATCTTATAAGCATAAATACAAACATATATACATGTAATGAAGTCTCATGCAAAAGATAATTATACTAAAAGAATATAATACTCCATAATATTATGCATGGATATATTTAATTATCTTGATTGCCTGCAGGCATGGGTTGAAGAAATTGCAAGCTTTGTGAAGTCAATAGATAACAAACATCTCCTAGAAATAGGTATGGAAGGATTCTATGGAGATTCTATTGAGGAAAGGAAGCAATACAACCCTGGTTACCAAGTTGGGACTGATTTCATTAGCAACCATCTCATTCATCAAGTTGACTTTGCCAGCATCCATGTATATGCTGATCAATGGTAAGTGACTTAATGTTTAGGACAATTTACAAAATAGGAGTAAAAGTAGTGTGATTTCTTTAAATAGGACTAAACTATACGTAGCATATTTCATCAAAATAGAAGTGAAGTAATATTAATTATATCCGTTCTTTAATTTTTTAGTTGTAACATTGGTGACTTTTGCATATTCAGATACTCTACTTTGATTATATTTTATTTATTAATGTATTACTACGTATAAATTAATTTTAAAAAAATATTGTTAAGTCCCTCTCATTTTAAATTTTCAAAATATGAATTTTTTTTACTATGTAGTAATTAATAAGAAATGAATTGAAAGATATTAACGATCAAACTTGTGTGTTGACAAACGTGAAAAGTGAATTGTTGCAACTAAAAAAGAACGAGGGATCATGTGAATTACTGTTTCAATTAGGTAGTTTTACTATTGAATTTTGTGTATGTTTTAGTCGAACTATTTCTATATTTACTCCATATAACATTATTTCATTATTACAGGGTTCCTGGGCGAAGTGCGGATGATCAAATGGCATTTATAGAGAAGTGGATGAGCAGCCATTGCCAAGACGCGAAGAACATTCTCAATAAACCCTTGGTCATGGCTGAGTTCGGCAAGTCCAGCCGGAACGGAGGATTCAACATCGCCGTCCGGGATACCTTCTTAACAAAAGTTTACGGAGAAACTTACAGCCTCGCCAAAGACGTCGGCGCAATGGCCGGCTGCATGGTGTGGCAGCTCATGGCCCAAGGAATGGGCGGATGGGATGACGGCTACGCCATCGTCCTGCCGGAAAACCCTTCAACCGCCGCCGTCATTTCCGGCCAGTCACATGCCATGGCAGAGCTAGCCCATTCTATAGCCTACCCAGAGTCGCCGGAAAAGGCCGATAGCTGGATCACGAGAAACAAGGACCGTTTCGAGCTTGACGGGTCGCCGTTCCTATTTAACGGTTTCAATTCCTACTGGTTGATGCATGTTTCCAGTGACGTTGACCAACGGTCAAAAGTGACGGAAGTTCTTGAGGCCGCCTCGGCTGTTGGGCTTTCCGTTTGCCGAAGTTGGGCTTTCAGTGACGGAAGCCAATACAATGCCTTGCAAACTTCCCCGGGCGTTTATGATGAACATGTCTTCATAGTTAGTGTCCTAATTAAACTATTTGAATCATCACTCTTTACAAAGTCGATCACTACAAAATTCACAGACGATTTGATACAAAATTATCGGTCAATCTCTATCAAATTCGTGTCAATTCAGTAATTTTTTTGCAGTGAATTATTTAAATGATTATATTGCTCTCACTTCTTTCTTTATTGGTGGGAAAGTTTTGATTTTACATTATTCAAATATACTCTATTTTGATATGGTTTTATTTATTAATGTATAAACAAATAATAGTATGAAAATACGGAGTAATAATGTTCGTCCCATTGTAAATTTTTAAAAATTTTAATATCATTTATATTAATAGTCTAATGAATATATTAATTAATATTCAAATTCGATCTGGCATTGACGAGTGTGAAATTCAAACAGTTACAATTGATTAGGAATTGATGAAGTATATCATGTTTTTTAAAATATTATCGAGTATATCTAATGGACAAAAATATCGTTACAATTTACTTATATGCTTACTACACTCTAAAATTGTATACAATCATAATGATGTGAATATGAATTTTTAGGGGCTTGATTTTGCTATTTCGGAAGCAAGGAAATATGGGGTCCGTTTGATTTTGAGCTTTGTGAATAATTGGTACGACTTTGGGGGGAAAGCACAATATGCAAACTGGGCAAGAGATTCAGGTGTACAAGTTGATAGTGAAGACTCCTTTTACACACATCCAGTTCTTATCGGCTATTTCAAGAACCACATCAAGGTACGTATATAAAATATATTTAATTTATTTGATCTCTAGAAACAATATCTTAACATATATGTTAATGAGATAGATATTCAATTCCCTAAAAACACAAATGCTATTTTGGCAAAAGAATGATAACGAAAAGATAATTTCAAGACTGATTTGAGTACTTATTCAAAAAGAACTCTTAACAATTATTCGCATATGAAATACTACAGAAAATTGTAACAAGAATCAATTCAATCACCGGAGTAGCTTATAAGGATGATCCAACCATCATGGCATGGGAACTCATGAATGAACCTCGTTGCCAAGAAGATTACTCGGGAAAAACCGTAAATGTCAGTATCACATTAATGTCATTTACATTTATTAGTTACCACTTATTATAAGTTGTGAAATTTTGATGATAAATGTTCTTTCATTATACTACATATATGCATTACTCTGCATGATAATGATCTAATTAGTAATCTTATGTATGATGTATCCAATTATTCCTCATATTAATATAAATTGTGATACAATTTATTAATGCAATTAGTTACAAAGTTATATGAACTACTATTTCTTTTTATGTTTACACAAATCACACACATATATACACATACTCCATGCATCCAGAGTATTTGTTTTTGACAGATGACTTGGTTAAATATTGGAATCAGGGCTGGGTTCAAGAGGTAGCAAGTTATGTGAAATCACTAGACAAGAACCACTTGTTGGAGATAGGAATGGAAGGGTTTTATGGAGACTCAGTGCCTGAAAGAGAGAAGTTTAACCCTGGTTATCAAGTTGGGACTGATTTTATAAGCAACCATCTTGTTGATGAAATCGACTTCGCCACCATCCATGCATACACCGATCAGTGGTATAGTTTAGTTTCTCTCATTTGAATGTAATAAAAATTTGTGTAGAATGTTTAAATTTATTAACCCTTATTTACTTTTTATTTGTGTCACTTATAGATTTGACAGTACCATTTTTTATGTTTGCGAACGCACAAGTTTGACCATTATTACACTGCGTACTTCATTGTTTATAAGTAAAACATTTTAAAAATTCAGATTTTACTCGCTCTTACTCACAAATTTGGGATTTTTTAGGGAGTCTGGAGAAACTGACGATGAGCAAATGGAGTTCTTGGATAAGTGGATGAAGAGCCACTGGGAAGACGCGAAGACGGTACTGAAGAAGCCGTTGGTGTTCGCTGAATTCGGCAAGTCAAGCCGAGATGGTGGGTTCAGCATCGGGGTGCGGGACTCTTTCCTCAGCAAGGTTTACGAAAACACGTATGAGCTCGCCAAGGACGGAGGAACCATGGCGGGCAACATGGTGTGGCAGCTCATGGCACATGACATGGATGCATGGGATGATGGATATTCCATTGTCTTGCCCCAAAATCCATCCACTGCCACTGTCATTTCCAAGCAGTCCAAGGCTATGAAAGATTTAGCTGGTGAATTGGGTGACTGTCAATCTGATTCAATCTAGCAGCCTCATAGAAAAAATTGGCTGGGTTTAATTCTTTGAGGACATTAGTCCAATATTCCAATTGTATTGCCTACAATAAATCTATACTCAACTTAAATAATTAAGCAATAAAACAATGTAACATCAATATTTGCACTTCAGTTCTTTTCTATATACATTTCAATATGTTAGATCACAGATACTTTCAAGCAGAAAAGTAAGAATTCAATAACAAAATAGAAGATCAGATCGAATGGTTTATTCTCCAACTGAACAGTTCACGGGGATACAGTGTTCAGGGACTATTCGAGATGTCCAATCTCCAAAAGCCAAGTTCACAACCAAATAACAGCCTACTGACAACAGCTTCTATTATTCTATATATAGTAAAATTATCCACGCAGGGATAAAATAACATTTAATAGTTACTTAGCTAATTAACTAACTATCTTCCGGCTCCTCCTTTTATACACTTTATTAAAATACTGAGTGGGCTGCTGAGCTGTATGTCTATCATTACTTCCCCCCTGAAAATTCACCTTGTCCTCAAGGTGAAACTCTGGGAATTGCTCTCTCATCACTGGTACCAATTCCCAAGAATCTTCAAAACTTGGTAGCCCCTTCCAGTGTATCAGCACCTCAATGTTGCCCTCTTTATTCACTCTGGAATCCATTATCTTCTCTGGTGTTACCTGCAATTCAAGGTCTTCACCCAAACACTTAGGTAAAGGCTGGTAGGACGTGTTTGGTGATAGCACCTTCTTCAGTAGGGAAACATGAAAAACCGGGTGTACTTTACTGTCTTCTGGCAGCTTTAACTTGAATGCTACTGGGCCTATCTTGTCAATAATCTCAAAAGGTCCATAGAACCTAGGGCTCAACTTTTGGTTTATTCTTTTGGCCAAACTTCTGAGTTTATAAGGCTGAATTTTCAAATAGACCTGATCCCCAATGTTCAATTTTACCCCTCTTCTATGTTTGTCAGCTTGTTGTTTCATCTGGTTCTGAGCAATCTCTAGGTTCTTCTTCAATTCCTCCAACATAATATTCCTTTGGGCTGTTAATCTGGACACTTCTTCTACAGCAGTAAGTGTTGCATCTCCTCTGATGATGGCAGGAGGGTCTTGCCCAAATAAAGCCCTGTAAGGAGTTAGTTTCAGAGATGAATGGTAGTTTGTATTGTACCAGAACTCTGCCCAATGCAACCATTGACTCCACTGTTTTGGTTTTCTACCAGTGATGCACCTTAAATAGGTCTCTAGGCACCTGTTAACCACCTCAGTCTGCCCATCAGTCTGAGGGTGGTATGTTGTACTGTATTTCAACTGAGTTCCTGCCAACTTGAATAATTCTGACCAAAAAGAGCTCATGAACAGACTGTCTCTGTCACTTACAATAGTTTTAGGGAAACCATGTAATTTGACCACCTCCTTTGTGAACAATTCAGCTACTTCTTTTGCATTATAGGGGTGAGAGAGGGCCAAAAAATGGGCAAATTTAGTTAATCTGTCAACAATAACCAAGATCGTATCCTTCCCATGAGATTTAGGCAATCCCCCTATGAAATCCATGCTGATATTTGTCCATATGTTGCTGGGAATTGGTAGGGGCTGTAGCAACCCTGCTGGCTTAAGGGCCTGGTATTTGTTGGTTTGGCAGGTAGCACATCCTTCCACATACTTCTTGATGTCAGTCCTCATACCATGCCAATAGAACAAATTGGAGATTCTTTTCATAGTCCTAAAATACCCTGAGTGACCTCCCACTGCAGATTCATGATAGTCCTTCATAATCTTTAATACCCTTGGGGACTCCCTTGGCAACACCAACTTCTTTCTGTAATACAATTACCCCTTTATAATCTGGAAATCAGGGTACTCATCTGGTTGTGATATGATCTTCTGAATCGGGTCCTTGCATTTGCAATCTGAATTCAATTCCTCTTCTAACCCTTCCCACTCTTGGCAGGTGACAATGGATAAGGATTGTAGTGTCAACTTTCTGGATAAGGCATCTGCAGCCCTATTCTCCTTCCTAGGTTTGTATTTGATGATAAAGTTGTATCCCAGCAATTTTGAAGTCCATTTCTGCTGTTCTTCCCCCATCACTCTCTGTTCAGTCAAGAACTTTAAGCTCCTTTGATCAGTATGGATTTCAAAAACTCTGCCAAGTAAGTAAGGTCTCCATTTCTGTACTGCCAAAACAATAGCCATGAGCTCTCTTTCATAAACTGATCTATTCTGATTCCTTTTTGATAATTCCTTGCTCATGTATGAAATTGGTTTTCCTTCTTGCATTAGGACTGCCCCCAGACCTGTCCCAGATGCATCTGTTTCTAAAATGAACATTTTATTAAAGTCGGGTGTAGCTAACACAGGTACTGAAATCATAGCTCTCTTTAATTGTTCAAATGCCTGAGTAGCCTTGTCACCCCAACAAAACTGTCTTTTTCAAAAGTTGTGTAAGAGGTAAGGCAATTTGACTGTACCCTTTTACAAACCTTCTGTAGTAGCCTGTTAACCCTAAGAAGCCTCTCAGTCCCTTCAAATCTCTAGGTTCAGGCCAGCTAACCATGGCTTCAATTTTGGCAGGATCTGCTGACACTCCTTTTCCAGAAATGATATGCCCCAAATATACCAACTGTGACTGTCCAAAAGAGCATTTTTTAAGATTGACCACCAACTCATTCTCTTTTAATGCTCTGAAAACCTTTCTCAGATGCTCCTGATGTTCTTCTTCAGTCTTACTATATACCAGGATGTCATCGAAAAATACCAAGGCAAACTGCCTTAAGAATGGCCTTAACACCTTATTCATGAGGGCCTGGAAGGTGGAGGGGGCATTGGTAAGCCCAAAAGGCATAACTAGGTATTCGTAGCGCCCCTCATGTGTTCGGAAAGCTGTCTTCTGAATATCAGATTCCTTCATCCGGATCTAATGGTAACCAGACTTGAGGTCTAACTTGGAAAATATAGTAGCTCCTCCTAGCTCATCCAATAACTCCTCAATTATAGGTATAGGGAATTTTTCTGGTATAGTTATCTTATTCAACGCCCTGTAATCACCGCAAAACCTCCAGCCCCCATCCTTTTTCTTAGCTAACAAAATAGGACTACTGTAAGGGCTGTTACTGTGCTGTATAATTCCAGAACTCAGCATCTCTTTAATGATCTTTTCAAACTCTGTCTTCTGATACTGTGGGTACCTGTAGGGTCTAATGTTGGGGATCTCAGCTCCTTCTTTAATGTTGATGGCATGGTTGCAAGCTCGGTTTGGAGGTAAACCCTGTATGGGTCTGGAAACTTCTGGAAACTCAGCCATAATATCCTTCCAGATCTGATCCATCACCTTTTCTCCTTCCACTAGCACTGAACCCCCTTCAGGATATACAATAAATCCATCCCCAGTATCCTGTATTATCTGTGACATTGTTTTCAAGGAAACCTCTATAGAATTTAGTTGGGGGTCTCCTTGTATGCTTTGATCCAACCCCTCAATTTTCCATTTAATGCTTTGTTTCTGGAAATTTATCTCCACATCTCCCAAGCTGGTTAACCACTCCATTCCCAGTACTAAATCAGTCCCTCCCAAATTCAGAATATAAAATTTCTGCTTTACATCAGTCCCTTGCATAGATAAAATCAGATCTTCACATCTGCCATTGTTGGTAATCTTCTCCCCATTCCCAATTTGGACTTTGTATCCTGAAACAATGGTATGAGGCCGTTTCAAGAGCTCTACCAGATCTTGTGATATGAAATTATGAGTGGCCCCACTATCAATCAAAACTTCCACTTCCTTTTCACCCTTGCTCCATCTTAGACATCCTTGAACCTTAAAAGCTCTCATAGAAGGAATACCTTCCTTACTCATGAGAGACAATTGCATAGATTTAGATTCCATAACCTGCTCTTCTTCTTCTGAAATTTCAGCCCCAATTCCTTCTTCTTCCTCCTCTTTATCTGAGTCTTCTACCAGTATTAATTTGTAGTTTTTTAGTTTACAAGTGTGTTCTTTGTTCCACTTCTCTCCACACTTGAAACACAGGTCTTTTCTGCTCCTTTCCTGATACTCATCCTGAGACAACTGAGGACCCACTCTTCTGATACCTGAGGGATGAATCTCTGTAACTCTGGTCCCCCTTGAATTGAACCAAGGCTGGTTAGTCTTACTGTCTGCCCCATTCTTCTCAGTACTATGAGGTTCAGTATTGCAAAATTTGGACTTGTACCCCTCAGTCCAGACTTGTGATTTCACTGCTGGAGTCCCCTTCTCTTTCCCAAGTACCCGGTCTTCCTCCTTTCTCTTCTGATATATAGCTTCATTCCTACTCTCAATTAGTAGGGCTCTGTCCATAATTTCACTCAAGGCTGTGGAATTATGTAATTTAAGTTCAGCTTTTATCTCCTCCTTCAAACCATTAAGGAAAATTCCTTTAAGGATCTCCATATCCACATTGATTTGAGGAGCTATCACCATTTCAAACTCATCTCTAAACTCCTTAACAGTTCCAGTTTGCTTCAAGCTAAGCATGGGTCCATAAGGATTCTGAATCAAATCTGACTGAAACCTCCGAATCATAGAAGCCTTCAGATTCTCCCAATTTTTTCTTTCCGTCTGATGTTCCCACCAAATGAACCAGTTCACAGCCCTACCTTCCATCGCAACTAATGCAGCTTCCACCTGTTCTTCTTCATTAATATGATTCAATCGAAAGTATCTCTCCATACTCACAATCCAGTTATACGCACCTTCCCCATTAAAAACCGGTAAATCAATTTTTCTGCCTGTGTATACTGGAAATCTATGAATATCCTCGGTCCTTCTGTGATTTTGAATGTAAGAGTGGTCTGGATTACCTCCTGAGGTCGCAGGGCTGTAAGATCGTCGCGTGTGAACTCGGACTTGCGATCGCGATCTCTCTCTGGATCGCAGCTGTTCAGTCAACGCGGCTATGGATGCCGCCATGTTTGCCGCCAAATTATCCAATGCAACACGTTGATCAGCAACCACTGATCGTACTCCTTCCTGTACCTCCAACAGTGTTCCCTGTATCTCAGCGATGTTCCGTTCCACAGTTTCTACGCGAAACTCCATTTTGGCTCTCGTCCGTACCATCCACCACCGTACGTAATATTTGCTGAGGATCGCGGAACACTTCCGATCACCAGGAACGAGTGCTCTGATACCAGTGTTAGATCACAGATACTTTCAAGCAGAAAAGTAAGAATTCAATAACAAAATAGAAGATCAGATCGAATGGTTTATTCTCCAACTGAACAGTTCATGGGGATACAGTGTTCAGGGACTATTCGAGATGTCCAATCTCCAAAAGCCAAGTTCACAACCAAATAACAGCCTACTGACAACAGCTTCTATTATTCTATTTATAGTAAAATTATCCACGCAGGGATAAAGTAACATTTAATAGTTACTTAGCTAATTAACTATTTGCACTTCGGTTCTTTTCTATGTAACATCAATATTTGCAGCATTTCCATATACTACCGATTACTGATCTTATATTGTGGCCTCTTCATACCTGATTTTCAATTCTCAAACTTCAAGTCTAATATTAAGAATAGTATGGCGGCATATTGATATTACTCGTTCAAATCTTATTAAAAGATGCATTACTTGTCCTGAATATATACCAATAGTGCAAGACACTATATATAATTCAAAAATTAAGAATAAATACGAATGAATATTTAAAACTGGTTTTGTGCAAGACACGTTATTTTTCTAGTTGTGGGAGAAGCTAAGGTCTAACTTAATAAACCCAATACAAAAATTCCATGGTTTTATAATTGGCTTTTGGTTACTGGATCATCACCATATTTTTCACATTTCTTCCCAATTTGAAGGTCATTCATTTATATTTATTCTTCCAGTATGGATCCAAAGAGAAAAATAAGATTCCCAAAACTTTAAAATATAATACGGAGTAGTTCTATTTTGATATCATAATGCATGAAAATCCTCTTGAAATACTTCTAAAGGGCATTCGATTTTTCCATAGAAAATATTCCTTCCAATATGTTTGTACAGTGACTCAGTGAGGTCTTTGGAAATTTAAAGAACGAGGCTCTTCCATAAGAAGAAAATACAAAACAAAAAAAAAACAGTCGACTATACAGATAAAAAGCTATTAAATTTTAGAATGATTCATTCGACTATAAAGATAAAAAGCTGAATCACTTCAGTCACATGATAAACAAATCATCAAAACAAGGCCATGCCATGCCATGCAAAAAGAAGAAGAAAAAAAAGACAAAGTCATGCCATGCATCTAGGCATATAGCAGAGAGTTATTAAATTCATTCCAAATGGATATGATTCACTAATGCATAGGGCCATCATTGAGCATAATCCGATCCATTATGTTCGCCACAACGTCCTTCGATTCCTTCAGCAGCTTAAGACTCTTAGTCAAACGCTGACGCTTCTCAGCCACGACTGGAGACTCCTCCAACATCCTCTCTATTCCTCCTCCGTGTGGAGCCATCAGATCAGCAACAATCTCATCCTCCATGTCCTTGTTCACCAGCTTCTGGACACTGAACAGAATATGTAAAGCCATTGAATCCACCAGCCTCATCATTACAATCTTCCAGTAGGCCATAATCCTCATCCTCATGTCAAAGGCTTGTTTCACATTGTCCCGGTAATATCGGAGATGCCCGATTTCAACCTCCTCTCCGTCAATGCTCATCTTCGAACCCTTAGAGACGTCATTCAGAATATCAAGAAACTCTTGCTGCTTCTCCATCAGCTTGTTCCAAGTTGCAGTGTATTCCGGGTTGCATGAGTAATCAGCCAGCATCTCCATTCCAATGATCTCCTTCACCCAATGGAAAGACTTTTCCTTTTTCTTGGAAATCACATTCTGAGCAGCCCTTCTCATTGAGGCTTGAAGCTGGGGGTAGTTTTCCGAGTGCTGCTGCAGAACTTTCACTACGATCCCTTCGATATAATCCCAGAACTTGTCGATGAAATCCCTCGGCATTGATGAAATACCCTTCACCCTTTTTTGGAGAATGCTCAGAAACACACCACGAGGGAGAAAGTTCGGCAGCCCGATTTCTTTCGCCTCTTCCAAAGCCATTATATCATCCATCAAGAAGTTGGTGTTTCCTTCAAAGCTGAAGCGGTATGCCTGAATCTGCCCGGAGTATGCATTCAGCATCTCCACCATCCTAGCCGTACAGTGCATTATTTTTTCTTCAGGGTACTCTTCAAATTCACCTCTTATCAGAATCTTTCTGAGAGATTCCTTCGAAGAGCTGATAATCCGCATGAAAGCAGTCAAAGCTTCAGCGACAGAGGAGAGATTTTGCGGCAAGCTGTTTAGATCAGCCATGTTCGCCGACAGCTTGTCATTGATCTTCCTAACAATCTCCGGCAAGCATTTGGAGATTATGGTCGCCTGGATTCTAACCAGCTTTTGAGCCAAGACTGGAACAGAAACAATGGACTTATCAATTCTTGACAGCAAAGGGTGGGTCTGGAACAGCCTGGCTTCTTCCATTCTTGCTTCATCATAAGACTCTTCTCCTATTCTGTTTCTGACACAGACGTAGCCGAGACCGATATTCACGTCATCGGCGGTGACCTTTTCCAACAGCCCTTCTGGTGCACGGTCAGCCTTCGTCACGACGGCCAGTGTCCTCTCCCCTGTTTTATCAACTTTCTGGGACATACGGATTGACTCGCAGGTTGTAAAGTCAACGCTGGCTGAGAGAACATTCAAGATGATGCTCTCTTGTGGGGAAATATACTCCATTATGATGTTTGAAATTTGCTCGTAAATATCTTCCGGCTGGCCGTGAACAGGGACTCTGGTGATTCCAGGAAGATCAACCATCGTTAAATCCGGCACGCCATGTTTCTTCACCGTCAACGTCAACGGCGTGTGGGAAATCCCTTTCCCTCTTCCAGCAATTTCGTCAGTAGCCAGAACAATATCATCGGCGACACTGGTTTCGTCTGTCTGAACGACTTTTCCGTTGAACTCAAGGTGGAGCTCCGGCTGGGCGAGGTTGGGGACGTTCTTGAGTCGCATTATAAGAGGGACTCTGGTGCATATGCCCTGCCCCCTGGGAAGGCTGATGCCGGCGAGAGATTCAAGAACGCTCGACTTGCCGGAGGACTGGTCTCCGACGACGACGATGGTCGGAAGTTGAATCCCCTCCTGGGCTATTTTCAAATGCCGAAGTTTGTCAACGCAGTCCAGCAATGGCCGGATGCGGTCATTGTAGGAGGAGACGATGGGGGCGTCGATAGCAACTTCTTTGATTACAATCGCCATTGTCTCTGCTGCTTTGTTATTGCAAAACGACGTGCTACTGGATATTTGGGAGGCTGTAAAGAAGATAGTGAAACTAAAGAGACAAGTGAGAAGAAATGGTGGTGATTTTGAAGGCATTTTATAGTGTGATTCTTGCTCTTTCATATTTAGAGCCATTTGGCAACACAAAAATTGGTGGCTGATTCTGCTGAAATTTATGAAGTTCTGGCTGAAGTGGCTGCATTGGCTGATTCTGCTGATACAAGAAAAAAATATTTTTAAAATATATTTTATTAATAAAATAAAGAAAAAATTATATGTAAAAATAGCTAAAATAGTCATCTACAGTAACTTCAGCCAATACGGCCAGAAAAGTAACCCCAACCTTACTTTTTCGGCTTATTACATAATTCAGCGCGCGAAAGCAAAATTTACGTGTTTGGTAAAAAAGTTGGCTGATAAGCCTAATAAGCCGAAAATGAGGGTGGCCAAACGGCCTCGACTAGACCAGATCAGATCAGACCAGATCAGATCAGACCAGACCAGACCAGACCAGTTAAGATCATACTTGGACAGTTATCAGGCCTGATAGCCGAATTTTAATGGGGGTGAAGGGTGGGGAATTTATGAGGGTGGTCGGTTTCGACTTTCGAGCTGTAAACTTGGAAATTACTGCTAGCATGAAATGAAACTCTGCTATGGGAACATCAAAAGTCTTCTCTGGCTAATTATTTAGGCAATTCATACGATTACTGGAATACTACTACATACTTCATCCCTTAAACTAAAGGGATACGTAAAAAATAACCACGTGAATCACAAATTCTTTATAAAAAAGACAAAGAAAAGATAATTATGGTACAAGTCAAAAAGAAAAGTTTGAAGATAATTCTGCGAAGAAAGAATATAAATAGTTGCAATGAAGATTAAATTTTATTCTTTTGTCAATTTTCAAATCAACCCTGAATTGTAAGGATGCTTTTTACTTGGACTCTAATTTACATGTCTGGTCTGGCCTGATCTGAACTGGTATGATCTGGTTTCTTTGTATTTTTATAACTATCCAAGTATGGTCTTAACTGATCTGGTCTGGTCTGGTCTGATCTGATCTGGTCTAGTCTGGGAGAAATTACACTCCAAGTAAAAACATTCGGTTTGAGATAAATGGAATAAAATACTACACGGAGTATTATTTTTGCAAACAAAAAGTATACAATGTGCACATATTCGGTTTGGATGCTCATACACTAATTGTCAATTAGGTCACAAACAACATGTGTATGTGTGAAGCAATATATTTAAAATTAAAAACCCATTAAATTCTTCACACAATTAATTTTGTCTATGGACACCATTTGCTTGAATTGCACACCTACAAACAACATTTCTCTTATGAGGAGATGAGAATCTTAAGTACAATTGCGTATCTAATTTGCCACAACAAACTTTGCAAGATGAAGTTTGTGATGTGTATATTCAGTCTCCACCTAATACACATATTCCCCATGTTAGTATTGATGAGACATATGAGAACTAGTAGATGGATAATAACTCTGCGAGAAATGAGTCTTGGAATGATATGTGAAAAGATCTTAGTTCTAGTCCTACCTCTGCTCATATACCTCCCCGTGATGATACTTATATGGAAAGGGACATCATAAAAAAGGGAAAAACATTAGAGTGATGATGGATAGTGTACCCGGGGTAGCTTATCCGAGGGGTTATTGCGGAGAATAACTAGAGAGAAGTCAGAGCAAACAAGTAAGAGAAAGAGTGTATATTCGATATGTATTCAGCGTATTTTTCTTCTGAGTTACAAATGGGGAAATGAGGTGCTATTTATAGTAGTAATAAATGCTAGATAAGGACACGTGTCAGTTTTCTGGTGGTCGAGGGGTCACCTCGACCGGGGTGGCACTGGCACTCGCATGTAGCCGCATTAAATGCGGTGGTTGGATGTGACGTTTGTACTTGGTACGGTGATCCAGGCGCATGTGAAGAGGATATTCTGTCGAGGTCGATGCCTTCGGCTGAAGGGTGCTGGGCCGAAGGCTCTTCTAACCGAGGGCTCCTACCTGCCGAGGGCTGCAGGTGCCGAAGGCTTGGTTTTCAAGCCTTGTTCCCCTGTGATGTTTCTGAGCTCGATTCTGTCACTGGTAGCCTTCGGCCATGGGGCCGAAGGCACCCCTTTGCGTATTGTGGGCTGCTTAGAGCTCCATTTTGCTGGGCTTGGCCCGCTTGGGCCTGTTGGGCCTGATTGTAGTAGAGGAAGTATGTGGGCCGGGGGTCCCTGGGCCATATACTCCATCAGGAGTCCCCCACTCCTTTTGCCGAAAGGTACTTGAGGGAAAAGCAGTAGCTGTGGTGATTGCCCCGAAGGCTTCCTTGTTCTGTTGGGTGCCTCATTTTCTCAATTCCCCCATATGTCGAGGGCTGAGAGCTTCCTGAAGGGAGTGTAAGTGTGTTGCTCGTATGTGTTTCTTTGTTGTAGTTTGTAAAGTAATGAGAGATCTGCATTTGTGTGCTTTGCCGAGGGCATTTGTTGACTGAAGGCTTTGTGTGGCTGAAGGCATCATGTGACCGGAGGCATCATGTGGCCGGAGGCATCATGTGGCCGAAGGCATCATGTGGCCGAAGGCATTGTGTGGCCGGAGGCATCATGTGGCCGAAGGCATTGTGTGGCCGGAGGCATTCTGTAAGCCGAAGGCATCATGTCGAGGGGAGTAGATTGCCGTTGTGATCTTGCCTCAGCTTGCTGTAGCTGAGAAATAGAAAATCTTTAACATTTGCGTGTTTTGCCGAGGGGAATCCCCCAGTCCCCCACTCCTTTTGCCGAGAGTTTCTCGAGGGAAACAGGAGTAGAGTGATGCATGCCTTCAACAGGAGCCGCCGAGGGGTGACACCTTTTGTTCCACAATGGGGAGATGCCTCGTTAAAAACCTCATTAGGAAAAAACCCTGTGGGAAAAATCCTAATGAGGGAAAAAGAGTACACCGGATGCCCTCAGAATGAAGCAAAAGGAGTGCACCCTTCGGCCTTGATTGTTGAGCGGCGGTTGTGTCCGTCTACTGAGGGGATATCCAAGATCAGCCTTAGTTCCTGCATGAAAAAGCTAAGGATCTTGTAAGGACCCCCCCCCCCCCCCCGCCCCCGTTATCAAATAAAGGTGACAAAGGGGTGCAAGGCCAGGTGGGCTTGTGTGAGAGCCCCTGGCATCAAATACAGATGCCGGAGGGATGGAGCCCGAGGGGTCTTCGTGATGGCCCTCGACATCAAATAAAGATGTCGGAGGGATGAAAGTCGATGGGCCTGTATGATAGCCCCTGGCATCAAATAAAGATGCCGGAGGGATGAAGGCCGAGGGACCTGTGTGATTGCCCCCCGACATCAAATAAAGATGCTGGAGGGATGAAGTCCGATGGGCCTGTATGATAGCCCCCGACATCAAATAAAGATGTCGGAGGGATGAAGGCCGATGGGCCTGTGTGATGGCCCTCGACATCAAATAAAGATGCCGGAGGGATGAAAGCCGATGGACCTATATGATAACCCCTGGCATCAAGTAAAGATGCTGGAGGGATGAAGGCCAAGGGACCTGTGTGATTGCCCCCGACATCAAATAAAGATGCCGGAGGGATGAAAGCCGATGGACCGTTCTGATGTTGAGGCCGAGGACCGTTGTCATGTGGAATCACGCTGAGACCGAGGGCCGTTGTTGATGTTGAATCACGTTGAGGCCGGGGGCCTTTGGTGATGTGAAATCATGTAAGGCAAAAACCGTTACGACATAGAGTCATGTTGAGGCCAAGGGCCGTCTGATGTTGAGGCCGAGGGCCGTTGTTGATGTTGAGGCTGAGGGCCATTCTGATGCTGAGGCCGAGGGCCGTTGTTGATTTTGAGACCGAGGGTCGTTCTGATGTTGAGTCCGAGGGCCGTTGTGATGTGGAATCACGCTGAAGTCGAGGGCCGTTGGTGATGTGAGATCACGCTAAGGCCAAAACCGTTGTGGCGTAGAGTCATGTTGAGGCCGAGGGCCATTGTGATGTGGAATCACGCTGAGGCCGAGGGCCGTTGGGGATGTGAGATCACGCTAAGGCCAAAACCGTTATGACATAGTGTCATGTTGAGACCGAGGGCTGTTCTGACGTTGAATCATGCCAAGGCCGAGGGCCATTGGTGATGTAGAATCGAGTTGAGGCCGAGGGCCTTTCCTTGATAGTTCCGGGAGTCCTTCGGGTGTATGTTCCTTCTTTCAGGCATCGACCGAGGGGGTTGATTCCCCGCCTCGGCCGAAAGGGGGTCCAAGTGATCCGTCCGGGGGTTCGTCTGTTAGTCCCCCGGCGCTGGGCCGTCCCTTGATTGTTCCAGGAGGTCGTATGTTAGTCCTCCTGATGTGTGTTCCTTCTTTCAGGCTTCGGCCGAGGGGGTTGCTTCCCCGCCTCGGCCGGAAGGGGGTCCAAGTGATCCGTCCGGGGGTTCGTCTGTTAGTCCCCCGGCGCTGAACCGTCCCTTGACCTTGGGGGGTCCCGTCGTCTATTTACGGTGCGGGCTAGGCTCGGTCGGTTTCCGACGACTGCCGTTTCACCCCCAAGTTTGGGGATTTCATCACCTCAGTCATTCTTTCAGGCCTGTCGCCGTGCGTTGCGCGCCGGCGACGCGGCGAGCGTCCTGCTCCAAAAATGCGGGCCTTTTGCAGGCCCCTCGTCTTTAGACACCATCGGCCATACCTGGGCATTTGGCCTCGAAGGGGCTGATAAGATGTCTGGATTGTGTTGTAGTTTACTTAAATTCATAGAAATAAGCGGAATACAAGGGGTGCGTTGTTTGACAACGGCTTTGTTAAGATTCACCGCTCAAGGTCGAGGGCTCTAGACCGAGGGGATGATAATGTGCCTCGAGGTCGAGGGACCATGGCTGAGACTAACGCCGAAGGCGAGGAACATGATTAGCGGAGGTGGCACTTCTTCGGTTGGGCTCCTCGAACTCCTCGCCGTCGCTGAGCCTCCCGATTTCATGTTTCTTCATTGCGATGTCCCCTTCTTCTTTATCGGTGTTCTCCCCGGTGTTTTTCCTTGGAGCATTTTTGATGAATTGGTGGAGCTCACCCCGTTGAATTAAGAGTTCAATAGCCTTCTTTAACGAGATACAATCATCTGTATTGTGGGAGGTGCTTCTGTGGTAACGGCAATAAGTGACGCCTTGGTGGATGGCGTAGATCTCCCTCGCCGACCGAGGGTCCTTGGGGAAAAGGTCCTGCTCTTCCGCATAGTTGAGGATAGTGCTCACCGGGTGCGTGAGGGGAGTCCTCGGCATGTCCAGCCGAGGGCGCCACTAGCGTTCGTTACAGCCCTGCTGGGTGTGGCTTCCATGGTCTCGGCCTCCGGCTGAGGGCGCATTTGGGGCTGGCGTGTTGTTTGTCTTCTTCGAGGGCTGGCCCTCGTTCTTCTTGAAGGAGTGGAGGTCGTCGGCGTAGGCGTATAGGCTCCCCCGCTGGAGTGCTTTGAGGTATGATCTTGGGGGGGTCTGTGATGAGGCTCCGTGCGTAGGGGCTGCTGCGGAGAACCCCCTGGAAGAGGACGAGGAGGGTACGCTCGTCGGCGCCCTCGACCTCGTCTGTCTCCTTCATCCACCGGTCAATGAAGGACCGAAGTGTTTCGTCAGGTTGTTGCTTGACGGAGAGGACGTGGGAGAAGTGCTTTCTCGCACGCTTCCTTCCGACAAAATGGGTGAGGAAGCGTTGAGCAAGATCTTGCCAAGAGTCAATGCTACCCTCGGGCAGTCGGTTGAACCATTCGTATGCTGGTCCCTCCAAGGTGGAAAGGAACCAACGACATAAGTATTCATCTGATGCCCCCATCATCATCATGCTGTTTTGATACCTGTTGTAGTGCTCCTGGGGGTCAGTTTTTCCTTCATAGGGCTTGATGAGTTGCCCTCGGTAATTTTCCGGGATTTGGGCCGCCAATACCCTTGGGGTAAATGGCGTCCTAGTTCGGAGTTGGATGACGGGTTCCCCGGAGCCTTCGGCAAATTTCCTTTGTATCTCCTCCATTTTGGCCAGCATGGCCTCATACTTGAGGTCTGTATGAGGGGCAGAAGTGGTGGCGTGTGCTTTGGTGGCCTCCATCTCGTCAAGCCGGCGCTGGAGGGCCGCGATGATTTCGTCCCGGGGGTCCTTCTGGAGGGCATCCGCCCCCTACGAATGGACGCGGGCCGAGTGGGCTTGATTGATTTGATGGCGTGCGTCGTCGGCATGGAGAGGTGCCTTGCCTTTGTCCTGAGGAAGACGTCTCTCATTGGCCCTGGAGACGGACCCGCCACTTTCCTGAGGTCTTTGGAACGCCCTCCCCCCGAGGTGGTCTTGGATCCCTCGGCGGTCTTGCGCCCCTCCGAGCCTCTCGAGGGCGGAGGTCCGGGGGTGCTCCTTGTTCACGTCGTGGCGGTCCCGGGACTGGACCTCCTGGGAGGCCGTATCTTGGGCCACGACCCCCTCGGAGTTCCCCATCCGGAGGACCGGGTTACCGAGGGGCCGTGGATGAGGGGGAGGCAGAATATTCTCCCCAACCTGAGGCTGGTGGGGAACCAAGGTGCCGAAGGCACCCGGGTTCTGAGTGAGCGTCTGGATGAAGGCGGAGAGCGTCGATTGAACGTCGATGGTGATGACCGGGGGGCTAATTTGATTTTCGCTCCGGTCCTTTTTCTTGGCCTCGATGCCGAGGCGGGCATCGGGGGCATTTTGCTGAATCTGCTGGCGTAGGTCGACAGCCGTCTGGTCCATCCCGGCGATGACGCCGCCCCCGGGAGCCCTGTTGGAGGCTTCGGGGATGTCGACCTCGCCGAGGGCCAGGTTCCTGTCCTCTACATTCTTGGAGTTGGCACGAGTTGTTCTCACCATTTTGGATGGGTGTTTTTGTGTTTGGTCGAGGGGGGGGTTTCTTACTCGATTGTTCGACCTCTCAATGAAAGCACCAAATGATGGATAGTGTACCCGGGGGTAACTTATCCGAGGGGTTATTGTGGAGAATAACTAAAGAGAAGTCAGAGCAAACAAGTAAGAGAAAGAGTGTATATTCGATATGTATTCAGCGTATTTTTCTTCTGGGTTACAAATGGGGAAATGGGGTGCTATTTATAGTAGTAATAAATGCTAGATAAGGACACGTGTCAGTTTTCTGGTGGTCGAGGGGTCACCTCGACCGGGGTGGCACTGGCACTCGCATGTGGCCGCATTAAATGCGGTGGTTGGATGTGACGTTTGTACTTGGTACGGTGATCCAGGCGCATGTGAAGAGGATATTCTGTCGAGGTGGATGCCTTCGGCTGAAGGGTGCTGGGCTGAAGGCTCTTCTAACCGAGGGCTCCTACCTGCCGAGGGCTGCAGGTGCCGAAGGCTTGGTTTCAAGCCTTGTTCCCCTGTGATGTTTCTGAGCTCGATTCTGTCATTGGTAGCCTTCGGCCATGGGGCCGAAGGCACCCCTTTGCGTATTGTGGCCTGCTTAGAGCTCCATTTTGCTGGGCTTGGCCCGCTTGGGCCTGTTGGGCCTGATTGTAGTAGAGGAAGTATGTGGGCCGGGGTCCCTGGGCCATATACTCCATCAAGTGACTTGTCTCAAAATACTAAGAGAGCAAAAACAAAAACAAAACGCGGCTTCAACTTTTCATGTTTAGTGGTTTGATGCAACCATTTGAAGCGAGAAATAAAATTGTTGAAGAAGTTGCTACTTCAGTGAAGAATATGACTGATATGCACTAGTTTATAGTGCATAAATGTATGTTTTTATGTTGATTGGGTGTGGATTCTCAATCGCTTTTAGTTAGTTTGTATGTACTTGTTTTATTTTGTTTGTAATTGTTTTCTCCTTCTTTTCGTAGTTATAGAATAGTGATAGAGTTTGTAGCAAGGAAAAGGGGAGAAAAGTTGAAGACAAAAATACCCAGGAGCACAAAAACCCGACCGGGTCAGACCTTGAACCCGGTCGGGTCAGTTGAAGACCGGATCTAAGAAGAAAAAGTAAGACCCGGTCGGGTCCCTTACTCGACCCGGTCGGGTCAGATATGACCCGGAACACCAGAACATGCTGAAGATCACAAAGATTTGGAAAAATCTGATTTAGACCAAACTCGGTCGGGTCCCTTACTTGACCCGGTCGGGTCTGACTTGACCCGGGACAATTTAACGTGCTGGAACACAAAAACGTGGAAGATTATCTGATTTTGACCGGTACCCCGGTCGGGTACCCGACCAAAGGTGTTGAAAAGCACCTATAAATAGCACTCTTTTTCTCCTCTAAAAATCATCCCTTCTTCCATTCTCTTTAGCTCAGTTTAGAATAGCATTTCTTTATATTTTTCTAGCTATGTTTAGTCTCCAAATGAGGAGCTAAACTTCCATTCTTGGTTTTGCTCTTGAAGCTTGTTGATTATTAAAGTTGTGAGTTATTTTCTTAACTTCTTCTCTTGATTATTAATTTTTCTCTTAATCTCATTCTATATTAATGTTGGAGGGTTGCTAAGTGACGATTAGTTAACGTTCCGACATTAATTATTACTAGAAACGATCAACGAACCGATGGTTAATCGTTGGTGGTTTCACAAGTAAGTAACTTCGGTTTATTAATGCACGGTCGTGGTTAATAGACTTAAGAGGGATCAATTGTGTTGGTTAAACCAAAACCGTTGTGTTAAGGTTATCAATCTCAATTGATTTCATCAAGGAGTTAAAAAGATTGAATGCTACTATTATATCAGTATACGGCGTTGTTCTATATTTGATTAATAGTAAGGGTTATTAATGAACGGTCGTTGTTAATAACTACCCTCGATGAATTGGAGATACTCCTCGATTGAGTATTCGAGAGAGGATAAGTTATAGATATAACAAGGATCGACTAAAATATATCAACAAGTGGAAAGTAGCAAAGCCAAGTCCCTTTTATTCTTGAATTAAACACATATAGGTTGTTCATCTTAGTTTCTTAATTGAATTAAATCACTCAAAACCAAAACCCCCCTTTTTAATTATTAGTTTCATAAAAAGAGAATCATTCCTTTCCCTGTGGATACGAACTCTACTACGCTATACTACGGTATTAGCCCTTAGTAGTGAAATTATTTTGACGCACCGTGACAAAGTGCTCGTCAAATTTGGCGCCGTTGCCGGGGAAAGGCAATTAATTTTTCTTTTTATTTTATTTCAAGAAAAACAAAAAAAAAATTATATAAAGTTTTCTATTTTTGCTGAGCTTTGTTTGGGTATATGGTAAAAACCCGATCCATAAACCAACTCACCTACCAAACAAACCCTGAAATAGAAAAAGCTCTCGAGCGGTTAAAAAATAAATTCTCAAATACCGACTCGGGGGAATCCTCAAGTGCTAGTTCTCAATCTAGCGAGTCCGATGAGTCAATATCAATGGCTCTTGAAACAAGAACGCTGAGGGAGCTCACAGCCCCCAATCTAAACCAACAACCCTTATGTATCACCTTCCCAACTCTTGATGCGGGTGCTACATTTGAGTTAAAATCCGAACTAATACATCTACTTCCATCTTTCCACGGGCTAAGAGGAGAGGATCCGAATACATCTTTCGGAGTTCCACATCATTTGCACAAGCATGTGCCCTACGGTGTTACCGAGGAGCAAATTAAGTTGAGGGCTTTCCCATTCTCCCTCAAAGACCCCGCCAAAGATTGGCTATTCTATCTTCCCTCGGGAAGCATAGACACTTGGGCGGCCATGAAGAAGAGCTTCCTCGAAAGGTATTATCCTGCCTCCATCTCCTCATCTCTATAGAAACAAATCAGCAATGTGGAGCAAAAAGATGATGAATCGTTCTACGAATTCTGGGAACGATTCAAGAAACTCTGTGCGAGCTGTCCGTATCACGGCTACTCGGAGCAAGACCTCATCCTTTACTTTTATGATGGTCTTTGCGATGATGATAGACGGATGATAAATGTTGCATGTGGAGGAGGAATAGTCAACAAAACTCCTTCTCAAGCTAGGAATCTTATCTCGGAGTTGGCCGAAAATTGTAGACACTATGATCGGCGGTCAACAAAGAGAGTCATGGCAGCGGAATCCAACAACTCGTTGGAGAGTCAAGTAGTCGGCTTGACTTCTTTGGTTAAAGATTTCCTTTTAAATCCAAAAACCCAAGAAGTCAAGGTCTGCAGCATCTATTCAACACAAGGGCATCCCACAGATTCTTGCCCAACTTTACAAGAGGAGAACTCCGAGCAAGTCAATGCTTTGGGGTTCCAAGGCCAAAGGAGGTACGATCCTCACGGCAACACCTACAATCCAGGATGGAGGGATCATCCAAATCTAAGGTACGGAAACCCTCAACCCCCTCAACAATCAAACCCTCCCCCTCCTCAACAATATAAACAACAAGGCCAAACATCGAACTCAAGCATGTCCACCGAAGACATGATTCGAGCATTAGCCATGAATATGACTACGATGCAACAAAGTGTGGCCCAATTTCAAGAAACCACAAAGTCTAGCATCCACAACTTGGAAAGCAAAATGAGCCAAATCTCAAATGGCGTGAGTAGGCTAGAAGCTAGGGATTCGGCAAAACTCCCATCTCAAACGGAGCCGAATCCGAGGCAACAAGCTCATGTGGTCACTTTGAGAAGTGGCAAAGAATTGGTTATGGCTAAGGCAAAAGCAAAGAGCCATGTGGGAGTAGAGGAGGAGGAGATCTTGATGCCAAGCACAAACCCTCAAAACGAAGAGGAAAAAGAGGAGGAGATCACACCTCAAAGAAAGTTCCCACCGCTCAACTCATATGAGCCGGTGCCACCTTTTCCGGAGGCTCTCAAGGATAACCGGAAATACAACCATGACAAAGACATCTATGAGACCTTCAGCAAATGTGAGGTAAATATCCCTCTTCTCAATTTAATAAAAGGTGTTCCTAGATTTGCAAAGTTTTTAAAAGAACTTTGCACAATTAAAAGGAAACACAAGTTGAATGGCAAGCATAAAATCCAAGTAAGTGAAAGAGTGTCGGCCGTTTTTCAAAAGAAACTGCCTAAAAAGTATAGTGATCCGGGAATGTTCACTATACCATGTAAACTTGGAAATTCTAGTTCTTCTAGGGCTATGTTAGATTTGGGTGCATCAATCAATGTCATCCCATACTCTCTATATAAGTCCCTAGAACTAGGACCTTTACATGAGACGGGGGTCGTTATCCAACTTGCCGATAGATCCAATGCCTACCCAAAAGGTGATGATACGTTCTTGAAATGGTAGAGGATGTTCTCGTCATGGTGGATAATTTAATCTTTCCCGCTGATTTTTACGTTCTTGAAATGGAGAACGATAAAAATGCAGTCCCAATTTTACTAGGCAGACCTTTTTTGAAAATGGCCAAGGCAAAAATTGACGTTTTTAGTGGAGTGTTAACCATGGAGTTCGATGGTGAAAAAGTCGAATTTAATATCTACGACTCCATGAAATACCCCACTGATAATCACTCTCTATTTGCGATTGACACTTGCGACACTTGGGTCCAAGATGTATTTGAAATTGAGGGAAAGGATGAAGTACTAAGCTCAATAGAAAATGACATAGAGGATTTTACATTGGAATACTCTATGTCAAATAACATGAAGGTTATGGTGGCGGAGTTAAATCAACTCTCACTTTTGCCACCGAACTCTAAAGCCCTCCCACTAACCATTCCAAGCGAGAAGCCGCTACCATCTGTTTTGCAGGCACCGGAGGTGGAATTAAAACCACTCCCTGAAAATATGAAGCATGTGTTCTTGGGTGAAAATCACACCCTATCGGTGATTATTTCAAATGCCCTGTCCCAAGAACAAGAAGAAAGATTGATCGCGGTCTTGAAAGAATATAAATTGGCCATTGGATGGTCTATTGCCGACATCAAAGGCATTAGTCCATCCACATGCATGCACAGGATCTTGCTCGAAGACGAGGCCAAAGCGGTGAGACAACCGCAACGAAGATTGAACCCACCCATGATGGAGGTGGTGAAAAAGGAGGTGATCAAATTGCTTCAAATGGGAATCATATTCCCCATTTCCGATAGCAAATGGGTGAGTCCTACTCAAGTGGTGCCAAAGAAGACCGGAGTAACGGTCATTGAAAACAAGGATGGCGAGATGGTGCCCACCTGAATTCAAAACGAGTGGCGTGTTTGCATTGACTACCGAAGACTCAATTCGGTGACTAGGAAAGACTTCTTTCCATTGCCTTTTATTGATCAAATGTTAGAGAGGTTAGCAGGGCACAAGTTCTATTGTTTTCTCGATGGTTACTCCGGGTATTTCCAAATACCAATAGCCCCGGAGGACCAAGAGAAAACAACCTTCACATGTCCATTTGGCACTTTTGCCTACCGACGAATGCCCTTTGGATTATGCAACGCACCGGGCACCTTTCAAAGGTGCATGATGAGCATATTTTCAGAATTTGTGGAGGTATTCATGGAGGTCTTTATGGATGATTTCACAATCCATGGGGACTCTTTTGACTCTTGCCTCTATCACCTCACTCTTATGCTAAAGAGTTGCATTGAATCCAACCTTGTGTTGAACTCTGAAAAATGCCACTTCATGGTAGAACAAGGGATTGTTCTTGGGCATGTGATCTCATCAAAGGGGATCGAGGTGGACAAAGCAAAGATTGATGTGATTCTAACGCTCCCGTACCCCATAAATGTACGGGACATCCGCTCTTTCCTCGGTCACGCCGGTTTCTATAGGAGATTCATCAAGGATTTCTCAAAAATCTCATCTCCTCTATGCAAACTTTTACAAAAGGAGGTGGAATTTGATCTAAATGATGAATGCAAAGAGGCTTTTGACACTTTGAAAGAAAGATTGGTGACTGCCCCAATCATACAGACCCCCGACTGGTCTCTTCCTTTTGAGATCATGTGCGACGCAAGTGACTATGCGGTGGGGGCTGTTTTAGGCCAAAAAGTTGGAAGAGCCTCTCGTGTCATCTACTACGCCTCATCAACCCTCAACGAAGCCCAAAAGAACTATTCCACCACCGAGAAGGAAATGCTAGCGGTGGTTTTTGCTTTGGAAAAGTTTCGTTCCTACCTTCTTGGAACGAAAGTTATTGTCTACACTGACCATGCCGCTCTCCGATTCCTTATGACAAAGAAAGAAGCCAAACCAAGACTCATTCGATGGGTCCTTCTGTTGAGTGAGTTTGATGTGGAAATTAAAGACAAGAAAGGAGCGGAGAACTTGGTGGCCGATCATTTAAGCCGCCTCATTCCTCACAAAGACATCGAAGACCTCCACACAAATCTCATCAAAGGAGAATTCCCGGACGAAACTCTCTTCTCCATCAAAGTCACACAACCATGGTACGCAAATATCGTGAACTTCCTCGTTTCCGGCAAATTTCCTCCACAACTCTCAAAATCTCAAAAAGAAAAATTAAGAATGGATTCAAGACTCTATGTGTGGGATGACCCATATTTGTGGAAGCATTGTAAGGATCAAATAATCCGAAGATGCATCCCTGAATATGAGATAGCCCACATCATAGAGTTTTGTCACTCTTATGCTTGTGGAGGACATTTCGGTCCGAAACGAACATCAATGAAGATACTTGAAAGCGGTTTTTGGTGGCCGAGTCTATTTCGGGATGCACACGGTTTTTGTCAATCTTGTGACAATTGCCAAAGAGCGGGCAACATTTCCAGGAGGAACGAGATGCCACAAAACCCCATGCTTTTCTGTGAGATTTTCGATGCATGGGGTATCGACTTCATGGGACCCTTCCCAAATTCCCAAGGTAACATAAACATCCTCCTTGCAGTAGATTATGTCTCCAAATGGGTGGAAGCCAAAGCAACAAAAACTGATGATGCCAAGGTGGTGGCTTGTTTTCTCAAATCACACATATTTTCAAGGTTCGGGGTCCCTCGAATTTTAATAAGCGATCGAGGCACACATTTTTGTAATAAAATTGTGGGATCCCTACTGAAAAAAATATGATGTGACTCACAAAATTTCTACAGCCTACCACCCTCAAACCAATGGCCAAGCGGAAACTTCAAACAGGGAGTTGAAATCTATACTCCAGAAAACAGTGAACCCGAACCGGAAGGATTGGAGTATACGCATTGATGATGCGCTATGGGCATACCGAACTGCCTACAAAACCCCAATCGGTATGTCTCCTTATAGACTTGTGTTTGGGAAAGCATGTCATCTCCCTGTAGAGCTCGAACACAAGTCCTATTGGGCGGTTAAAGAATTCAACCTCAATCTTGACGAGGCCGGTGTACATAGGAAGCTCCAATTACAAGAATTGGAAGAACTTCGCCTGGATTCTTATGACAATGCAGAAATATACAAGAGAAAGACGATGGAGTGGCATGATAAAATGATCATACGAAAAGACTTTAAACTTGATGAAAAAGTCCTCCTATTCCAATCATGCCTTCGTCTATTTCCGGGAAAGCTGAGATCCCGTTGGATCGGACCATACAAAGTGGTCAAAACATATCCACACGGGGCGGTGGAAATTCAGGACCTGGAGACGGGAGAGGTGCTGAAAGTGAACGGACAGAGATTAAAACCCTTCTTTGAGGGATTTCAACCCAAAAATGTGGAAGTCGTAGACAATTCTGAACCGGTCTACGAATGAGGAACAACAGAAGATATCGTCGAGCCACGACGTTAAATAAAGCGCTTCTTGGGAGGCAACCCATGCACGGTATATTTTTCTTCTCTTTTTTTTATTTTAATAGAGTGTGTGTGTAAAAAAAATAATAAAAAAAATGAATCTGGAGTATACCCGGCTGAGTATCATAGTTCACCCGGTCGGGTATTACAGAAATACAGGGATACCCGCACGGCTACCCATGTGGGGGAGCGAAAAATTGGAAAAAAAGAAGAAAACCCGACCGGGTATGTGAGTTCACCCGGTCGGGTATTACAGACAAACAGGGATACCCGCATGGCTACCCGGGGCGGTGGAGCGAAAAAATTGGAAAAAATAAGGAGACCCGGCCGGGTATGTTATTTCACCCGATCGGGTATCAACCACCAGACTTCTCTGGTTAAGAACACAGCTTACCCGACCGGGTCAAATAAGGAGACCCGACCGGGTATCCAGCCAACAAACCTTCTGCCAGCCTCTGGAACGCTGACCCAACCGGGTAAATAAGGGGACCCGACCAGGTCAACGAATTTTCAGCCTATACCAGGTCGGGCCTCTCACCTTCTTCCCCATTTTCTCTTCCCAATTTCGAACAAAACATCCCCAAACCTCCATTTTCATCCACCAACACTTCCAAATCTCCCCCATTCCCACACCAAATTCATCAAAAAAACATCATATTCTTCATCTCCTCACCTCCCTCTTCCACCCTACACCCATTAATCCCTCCAAAATCCCCCAAATCAACCAAACTCATAAACCCTACCCCAAATTTCGAACCTCTCCATTTTCGGACATTCAAGGTCCAATTTCAAGCCAAATTCCCCAACAAACACCAAATACCTCTTCTCCTCATCATCCTCTACAAAACCATACCACTCACCCTCACCAAATCCCACCTCCCCAAAAAAATCAAAAACCCTTCACAAAAAAGGGGGAAAACAATTCCATGGCACCAAAAAAGGGAAGAGCTTCTTCTTCAAGAGCTCCAAGAGCTATTCCACCCGTCGAGGGCTTCGAATCAGTGGAGTTTGAGACCGAAGCACAACACACCCGCTTCCTTGAGCAATCCGAACGAGAGGTAAAACCCTCCCGCTTTCTATGCCAATTGACATTAACGATGTTCTGGATTCATGATATTATGAGAGATATATTCCAAAGGTGTGGCATGCTTAAAATGTTTGATATGCATTATTGGCCATATTCTCATTTGGTGTATGAATTTTACAGTTCCGTTGAGCATGTGAAAGATGAAAATGATCACACAAATAACACGATCAACTTTCGTTTGCTCAACGAGAACCGCTCACTCACCAAACGAGAATTCGCTGAACACTTCGGCCTACCTTTGCTTGATGACACGGTAGCGTATAGTTCACCGGTGGCCTATGAACTATGGCGACGAATGACCGGAATTGTCAATGTTCGTACTTCCCACCTCAATGTCAACCATGTCCAACACCCGGTCTTCCGAATTTTCTTAAAATTCTTGGCTAATTGCTTTTTCGGAAGACCAAACAACCATCAAACTAGAGTGTGGGATGTATGCCTCTTGGCACAAGCTGTTCTTCCGGGTGCCGGGCCATATGATGTGACCACAGTTCTTTGGGATCACATCATCAATGTTAAAAATGGTGGAGGAAAAATTCTGATAGGGGTTCTAATTACCCACATTGCCACACTATATGGTTTTGTATGCAATGGTGCACAAAACCACAGGACCCTTCTTGGCCTTCAGTTTTTAAAGAATGCTGGCGATGTGACCCTCTCACACATCGAACATGATGGCCTAGAAATCTACAATTGGCACATCAAACCCGGCCAAGAACTATACTACCCCTTCCCTTCCGAAAACCTCCCGCTTAACATCATCGATCACCAAATCGGTGATGGACATCACTATTGTATGCCCGGGGGAATTCCACCACATTTTGCACCCCCAGAAAATGAGGCGGGGGACAATGACGCCGCCAATGAACAGCTTGCACTTGAAGCACCACCCATCATTCTTGAACAACCTCGCCCACAACCCCATGCTCATCAATACTCTCCATTTGAGCAAGAAATGTTAAACAGCATGAATGCTCTTAACCTCAATTACACCCAACTTCGGGAGGAAGTCGGGCTGTACAGAAATGAGCAAAGGCACAACTTCGAGAGGATTGAAGAACAAAGGCGAGAAGATTGGCGCCGATATGAAGAGGACCAAAGGAGGACTTTTGGGCCTATTTACTCTTATATCGCACATCAAGGAAACTTCACCTCCATGACCACTCCTCCTCCGGCACCTTCATGTTACAACCCCACTGAATGGGGTTATTTTGGTGGCTCGACCTCTAGTGGTGGAGGCGTGGAAGACGGATACAGCGGGGATCATATGGACGAGGATG
Source organism: Cuscuta europaea (assembly GCA_945859875.1). Taxonomy (NCBI): domain Eukaryota; kingdom Viridiplantae; phylum Streptophyta; class Magnoliopsida; order Solanales; family Convolvulaceae; genus Cuscuta; species Cuscuta europaea. The sequence goes on from CAMAPE010000006.1 coordinate 9,203,076, forward strand.
CACAGTATAGGGGCTATGGAGGATTTTTCGATGGCGGAGAAGCGGGCGGGCACTAGGGATTGTGCCACGGACTAGTGGTGGGGAGATCTTCCCGGTATGTTCACATTCACACTCTTTATTCTTGTTAACTCTAAAAAAAGAAAAGAAAAATATCAAATAAACGAAAGCTTGTTAAGTTGAAAACCCACAAAGCGCAGCTTAAGCAAAAATAAAGCAAAAATAAGAGTGAGTTTGTGAGATTTGTGAAAAATAAAAAATAAAAAAAATGTGGGAAGCTGGGTTGAAAACCTAAAAGGGAACCTAGGCAAAATGAGAGAATGAGAGAAAGTTATTTCATTTGATTTTGCAGGATCCTGAGGGTGATTACTATAGAGAGTTCGTCGGATGAGGAAATTGAAATTGAAGACCCATCTTTACTCTTTTGGTTTTGGAGACACTTTATGTATTTCTTATAAACACTTGTGGATGTTGGTGTTGCTACTCTTGTCAATTAAGGACTTCTTGGACAGAATTTGTTTTACTCGAGACGAGTAAAAATTCCAGTGTGGGGGTGTTTGATATGCACTAGTTTATAGTGCATAAATGTATGTTTTTATGTTGATTGGGTGTGGATTCTCCATCGCTTTTAGTTAGTTTATAAGTACTTGTTTTATTTTGTTTGTAATTGTTTTCTCCTTCTTTTCGTAGTTCTAGAATAGTGATAGAGTTTGTAGCAAGGAAAAGGGGAGAAAAGTTGAAGACAAAAATACCCAGGAGCACAAAAACCCGACCGGGTTAGACCTTGAACCCGGTCGGGTCAGTTGAAGACCGGATCTAAGAAGAAAAAGTAAGACCCGGTCGGGTCCCTTACTCGACCCGGTCGGGTCAGATATGACCCGGAACACCAGAACATGCTGAAGATCACAAAGATTTGGAAAAATCTGATTTAGACCAAACCCGGTCGGGTCCCTTACTTGACCCGGTCGGGTCTGACTTGACCCTGGACAATTTAACGTGCTGGAACACAAAAACGTGGAAGATTATCTGATTTTGACCGGTACCCGATCGGGTATGTACCTATACCCGGTCGGGTACCCGGCCAAAGGTGTTGAAAAACACCTATAAATAGCACTCTTTTTCTCCTTTAAAAATCATCCCTTCTTCCATTCTCTTTAGCTCAGTTTAGAATAGCATTTCTTTATATTTTTCTAGCTATGTTTAGTCTCCAAATGAGGAGCTAAACTTCCATTCTTGGTTTTGCTCTTGAAGCTTGTTGATTATTAAAGTTGTGAGTTATTTTCTTAACTTCTTCTCTTGATTATTAATTTTTCCCTTAATCTCATTCTATATTAATGTTGGAGGGTTGCTAAGTGATGATTAGTTAACGTTCCGACATTAATTATTACTAGAAACGATCAACGAACCAATGGTTAATCGTTGGTGGTTTCACAAGTAAGTAACTTCGGTTTATTAATGCACGGTCGTGGTTAATAGACTTAAGAGGGATCAATTTTGTTGGTTAAACCGAAACCGTTGTGTTAAGGTTATCAATCTCAATTGATTTCATCAAGGAGTTAAAAAGATTGAATGCTACTATTATATCGGTATACGGCGTTGTTCTATAATTGATTAATAGTAAGGGTTATTAATGAACGGTCGTTGTTAATAACTACCCTCGATGAATTGGAGATACTCCTCGATTGAGTATTCGAGAGGGGATAAGTTATAGATATAACAAGGATCGACTAAAATATATCAACAAGTGGAAAGTAGCAAAGTCAAGTCCCTTTTATTCTTGAATTAAACACATATAGGTTGTTCATCTTAGTTTCTTAATTGAATTAAATCACTCAAAACCAAAAACCCCCTTTTTAATTATTAGTTTCATAAAAAGAGAATCATTCCTTTCCCTATGGATACGAACTCTACTACGCTATACTACGGTATTAGCCCTTAGTAGTGAAATTATTTTGACGCACCGTGACAAAGTGCTCGTCAATGACAAACGTGAATATGAGTGTTATAAATTCAATGGATGCTCATACATCAAAGTATAGTATTGAAGATGCTATGGCAAAGTTGTGCACTTTACCTGATCTAGATCCACTTGATTGCTCCTGAGTTTTTATTTGCTTGCTGACTTATGGAGGATCCCCAAAAGAGGATTATTTATTTCAATTTACCACATAATGATAGTAGAGTTGCCTATATTCAGTTTATGTATGTTGAAAATAACAATAGTGCAACTAGTAATGCATAGTCATTATTAGACTTTTATAACTTCTTGTGAACTTCTTTTTGTTATGTGATGTAAACATATTTTAATCATTTTTGTGACATCAATGTTTTTTTGGTAATTTTGTGAAATCGGTGTTGTTATCAATTATAACTTTAATTTAAAGATTTTACTTATGCATTATACATATTTGATTGTAGGTGTTCATGGATACTTACGACATGTGAAGTAGACAATTTCTTATCTTGTTTCAACAACAATATCTCTTATGTCAACAATAAGTAGATATAGAGAGTGAAAATATGGATATATGATGACTTCTATGAAAGCAAATATGTGTGACTACTATTTAAAAAAACATATACAAAGAATCGTGCATGGCCTCTAATTTGATAGGAGAAAGATGGATGGATGAGGTATTAAATTGTTATGAAAAACAATGTTTTAATGCGCGCGTTTAGAATGACACAAAATACATTTCTTCATTTATGTGCCGATTTAGAGACTAAGTATGATTTGAGGCCTTCAAGTAGGGTTTCTGTTTTGGAGAAAGCGGGTTTGTTCTTTTTTTTATGTTCATTTATGTACTAAGTATTAAGTAAGATTGATTCAAATAGAGATACCAACGAATGTTTTCAACGTTCTGGCAAAAGTTGTGAATAATTTTTTTAAAGAAGTTCTGAATGTCGTGGATGGACTCTGTCGGACATACTCGTCCTCATAGATCCAGACATACAAGAAATCTATCACAAATTGCCAATGATGATAGATATATGCCACATTTCAAGGTAAATATGTAAATTGATTAAACATGATAAAATTATTATGAAGTGATAACATTAACCTAATCATGTTTATTGACTTATTTTATACTAGGATTATAATGGAGCTATTGACAGTTCACACATTGTAATAGTTGTACTTGAGAAGGATCAATGCGCTATTGAGGAAGTAAGGGAACATCAACCACAAATGTTCTAGCAGTTTATAATTTTTATTCGCTATTCACATGTGTTCTAACACGATGGGAGGCATCAACAAGTGATTTACGCATATTCCTAGACACAATTTACGATATAAGCCTTAAATTTCCAAAGCCACCGACCGGTACCTAATTCTAAAATCTATTTTTTCTTACATACCATATATGATTGATAATTTTAATTATAACTTTACTTGTTGTATTTATTCCCTTAGGAAAGTATTACTTGATTGGCAAAGACAATCCAGAAGGATATGGATACTTGACGTTGTATCCTAAGACCCGATACTATCCATCAAAGTTTCATGGATCAAGAGAGTCATGAGAAGTATTTAATTGGGCGCATTCATCCCTAAGAAGTTGTCTGGAGAGAGCATTTGGTGTACCCAAGGCTCGATGAAAGATATTATAAAAATGCCAAATTATTCATTGGTGGATCAAAGGATTATATGTTCATGCTTTGGAATTTGCTTTACACACAACTACATAAGAAAACTTGAACCAACTTTTGATTTCATTGATGAAGATCCTGAATTTATACCCTTGGTGTTATTACACGTTCAAACTAATGCTACACAAGGTGATGATGGAATGAGAAATCATAAGTTGACGATCATTCGTGATAGCATTGTTTCAAGTTTCACCACTAGAAAAAGGTCTTATAGTGACACTATATTTGCATCATGCTGTCATAGAAAATTTCCGTGCCACTTGTCTTATGTCGCACGCAGAAAGTCAGACATGACGACACTAAATTTAGTGTCACAAAATAAATGTCAGCGAATGATGACGCTAAAACTTTTGACTTCATGTATCACAATTATCAGCAATACTATAACGAAACAAAGAATTATGATACATTAACGTCATATAAAAAACAATGTCAAGACATCAATAGAGTTTGAAACACCATGACATCATTATGTTTAATAAAAGAAAAATATATCATTCATTCTTTTGATATCCCGGTATCATTATCTCTAAGCATTTTTATAATAACATATGCAAGTCGTTCAAGACACACACCTAAATTAAACTTTTAAGACACAAAATATCATAATAGAAAATTCCACAATCTTCATTCACACAAAAAACTCATCCACAAGTACATCATATATCCTTACAATTTACTTGCATATTCATCAAACTGCATAACACGTATGATGGAGTTATGCGACTAGGCCCAGAGCCTAATTGGTCCAAGCCCTGAACTTGGACCCGTGGATCCAAGTCCACAACTTGGAGCCTACCTACCAGCCCGGCGGGGAGCCTGCCAGTCCGACCGACCTCCCAGCCCGGAAGAGTAACGATCAAGCAATTAATGCACTGTTTAATTATATATTTAATTCTGTATTATTATTGTAATTATTTAGTCATTATTATCAGTAGCGGTCACAATTTGTATACGCCTATAAAAGGCGGGTTGTGATTCAAATTAGGGGAAGCGATTTCTATATGTTATTTCTGGCAACTAAACTTCTTCAACAACTTTTCTTATTCGTATTACTTTCCTAATTTCTGCTTGAGTGTACTCTTAGGTAGCTTTCCTAAAAGCCTACGAGCATCCTAATTTGGATCAACATTGGTGCTTTAATTGGAAGCCTCTCTCTCATAACACTTTACGAATTGACCCAGAAATTTCAGGTAAAATGGAAGAAGATTGACAGTTTCTAGCAGCTTTTCATGTCTGAAAATTTCAAAAAGAGAAGAAGAAATAGAGGAATTTGGAATTTTTCACACCCAACTAGCAGGCCTAAGGCAGCCCAACAACCAGCAGCGTGAATACGGCGACCGTCGCTCGCCTAGCCGCTAGCTCCGCGATTTGGCTGGCTGCCGCGCGCCCATCCACTGTTCCAGCAGCTGCTTGATCCTCCATCTCACCATTGATGTGAGTCACACGACTTCAAGGATTTGGCGATTGAAGGGTCAGTGATTTCCTCCATTAATGGCGGTTTGGAGTTCTTGAAACCCAACTTTCGAAATTGAGACCGTCTTCCCCATCGGCCATTGTCCCTCCTTCCATCAAGCCGCAGGAGTGCAGGACTGCAGGAGGGACTATCAGCAACAGCCTATCTTTCCTCAGATCTTAAGACAACGACGGGAGGAGCTGTCTGCTCGTCGGTTGGAATCTCAACGATTTACTTCGATGGGTAACGACGACGGACAAAGCTCTCTCCAGTGACCTTCTCATCCCGGTGTGTCAACCACCTTCAGTCAAGCTATGAATCCACCGACAGTAGACGATTCAGTTCCTTCCCTCTCCGACCGGTAGAGGGACTACGCCTTACACTCTCCCCGACGGCAGCAGTAGCCAGCGCCCAGCAGTGACCCGAGGTATCTCCCCGTATCAGACCGTGACTTGCCTAGGTCTTTCGCAGAAGCCAGAGGGGTTTGGTGGATTGACAGGACTAAACTTGAAAGTATACAAGTGTCGATATAGTAATAAAATATCGGTAAATACCGGGTCGATCCACAAGGAAATGAGTGATATTATAATGTCGAGTATTGAATGCAAAAGAATATAAATGGTATAATTTTTCAGTAACTTTGTTCTTTGAGATTGGTTTAAACAAGAATGAGAATAACTAAGGCAATCGAGATTCACCTTAATGCTTGAATAGGATTTAATACTAGTTCCTTTCCAATAATTATAAATATGTCGCTAATATATTCTCAACTCCAGTTAAGGCAGTGAGAGCGTAGTTTTCGTTACGTGTAAGTCCCGTTACGGTTTACATTCATCTATCGAAAACCCCGTTGAATATCAAGACATCACACCCGTATCATATAATACTGGATATATTTCTATTCTTGGTACTATATATGTTTATCATTTAATTTATCATAGTTTAGACTTCAACGTTAATTGCAAGTATAAACTAAATTTAACATACTTCTATGTTGTACACCATAGTCATAAACATACTTCTATGTTGTACACCATGGAAATGATTTAAACTGTTAAGTATGTAAGCTGCAGTTTTCAATGACTCTCCCCAGAGAGAATCTGGTAAAGTAGTATGACAAATCATACTCCTAACCATGTGTAACACCATTCATGCTAGGAGTTCCTGGCATGGTGTACTGGGGAACAATTCCACACTCCTCTAGGAATTTAACAAATGGCCATGGATGTTGTTCACCAGAACCATCATATCTACCCTAGTATTCACCACCACGGTCAGATCTAACAGTTTTTTCTCTTTTGCCTAATTGATTTTCAACTTCGGCCTTATAAGATTTGAACACGTCCGTATATATCCGAAGGGTTATTGCGGGAAGTAATCTAGAGAGAAGTCAGAGCAAGTAGATGAAAGTAGAGAGAGAGTATATTCAGTGTGTTAAGCGTGTTATGACTTTTCAGCCTGGTTACAAATGAGGAAATGGGGTGCTATTTATAGCAGCAATAAATGCCGGGCAGGGACACGTGTCAAGCGCTCATTGGCCGAGGGGTCACCTCAACTGGTTGGCGCTGGCAGCCGCATGTGGCCGCATTTAATGCGGCTGTTGGATGGGACGTCTGTGCAGAGTACGGTGATCTGTACGCATGTGAGGCGGATACCTTGTCGAGTGAGATGCCTTCGGCTATAGAGCAGTAGCCGAGGGCTCTTCCTCCCGATGGCCCCCTGGTGCCGAGGGCTCACAGTGCCGAGGGCTGCTGTTTTCGCCGTTTTCTCCCAGTTTCTTAGTTTGCTTGAGAAACCCGCTCTGTGATAATTTGGAGCCTTCGGCCAGGGGGCCGAAGGCACCCCTGTGCGTTGTGCGGACTGCTTGGTACTCTGGGCGCTGTGATTTGGGCCTGTTGGGCCTGTTGGGCCTTTGATGGAGTAGTAGGAGTTTGTGGGCCGGGGGTTCCCGGGCCATATACTCCATCAGGAGTCCCTCACTCCTTTTGCCGAAAGGTACTTGAGGGAAAAGGAGTAATTTGTGCTTGCCTTTTGATGTTGTCCTGTCGTGATCCCTGAAGTTGGTGAGGAGTTGTTGCTTTTATGTCCCTGCCGAAGGCAGTCCCTCAGTTACCCACATGTCGGGACTTGAGGGCTTGCTTTGTTGTTTGTTGGAATTTCACAGATTTTGTAATTTAATGATTTTCCCGAAGGGGTCCTCCAGTCCCCCACTCCTTGAGGCACTTGTAAAGTGGTGAAAAGGAGTAAAGTAGTTACGTTGCCGTTGTGGGCCGAAGGCTGACGCTGTTCATTTCATTTTGGGGGGATGCCTCGTTAAAAACCTCATTAGGAAAAACCCTTTGGGAAAAAAAATCCTAATGAGGGAAAAAGAGTGCACCGAATTCCCCCAATGATGAATCGAAAATGTCAAACCTTGGTGAAAAATGGAGAATGACGGGAATGCCGAAGGCTCTCTCTTCTGAGAGCTCCCGTGTTGATTGGCCGAAGGCTTGCTGTTGATGTCCTGGTGGTGCCGAGGGGGAGCCCCTCAATCCAGGGATCGAGGGGCTGCCAGATGAGGGCAGCAGTGAAGTTGTTACCGGGGGGTCCACTGTTTGTTGATGAGTTGGTGATGAAGATACCCGAGGGCTCCCATTACCTGTGTGCCATGGGTCATCCGTCAATGAGGCACTCCCCGGGGGCTGCCCGGTTTTGTAGTGTTGAGGGGGAAACCCCGAGGGGTGCCCTGATATGCAGCCCTAGGGATCTGAAGGAGTTATCCCGAAGGCGTGTGCAATGTGTTGTGTGGGGCATAACCCGGGGGCACTTCTGGGTGAGTGCACCCGGAGGCAATCCTTGATGAAGTGGAGTGAAGTAGAAAACCCGGGGGCTTTCAGAATATAGCCGTTGGAAATCCTGTCGTTGGAATGTGTAACGTCAGGATATAGCCGTTGGGAGGGGGCACACGTGGCGTGTGATGGCTGGTTGTCTGCGGGCGGCGTCACCGGTTGGGCGAAGACGCGGTGAGTAATGATGGCGTCCATCCGGAGGCCCGGAATCCAGGCCCAAGCCCGGATTCTATCGCCTATAAATACCCCAAGGCCAGGCATTCCTCCGTGTGCGAAAAACTTGTTAGCGAAGCTCTGCCAATTTTTCTAGAGAGAGAAACAGCAGCCCCCGGTTGAATCCCCTGTTCTCAAGGTCAGTGCCCTGCTCCCCTCTCAAAGTTTTTAGTAAGTTCCGCCCCCCGGTCTTAGATTAGGTTTAGAATCCTGTAGAGAGCCTTCAGAGTCTTAGGCTTATTCGTGATACAAAATGTCGTCCGAGAGCGATTCCCAGGACATCTCGAGGACGCCCTCGATGGAAGACGAAGGTATCTCCGATGTGGAGTCTAGTAGCAATCAGCCCTCGGGTGGTGATGCAGCTCTCGCCATCGAGATGCAGAAGGATTTGGCGGCCGAGGTTGAGGCGGAGGAGTTCGAGCGAACTGTCGAAGATGAGGAGTTAGCCCTCGCCGTCCAGATTGCTGAGGAGGAAGAGGAGAAGGAGAGGGCGAAAGTCACTGTGGCCGTCCTTCCCCCTCGTGGTGCTGGTGAGGCCAGTACTTCCCAGCCGCTGAACGCGGTTCCCATCCGGGTGGCCCCCGGGAAGAAGAAGGCCAAGGCGACTGTCCCCAAGAAGAAGGTCATAGCTGCTGATCAGGGGAAACCCGTAGACATGCCGGAGGGATATTCCTGGCTCAACACGGCTGCTTTGGAGATAAAGTCGAAGGCGGACAGGGCGGACCTCTACGTGACGCAGCTACATGTAGGGCCCTCGGCCGAGGTGGTCGAGCTGGGAGTTGACGATGTGCTCTCTCGGGCGCCTGAAGGGTGCATTGCAGTACACGTACTGTCGGTCTCCATGGGCCTTCGGTTCCCTCTGCACCCCTTCCTCCGGGAGTACCTGAGGTTCGTTGGCTTGGTGCCTTGCCAGCTGACACCTAATAGCCACTCCTACGTGGCGGGTTTTTTAAACCTCTGTAGGGACCGAGGGGTGACCCCCAGCCTGGACTTGTTCTTCTAGAGCTTCAACCTCTATCGAGGGGGTCACGCGAATGCCGAGGGCTTCGCCAACCTGCAGCAGGTGGCCAGGTGGAAGCTGTTCACGGAGGCGCCTTCGTCAAACAAGGGCTGGAAGGAGCGCTGGTGCTATGTCAGGGTTGCTGAGAACCCATTTCCGGCGGAACTTTGGGATCGCTTCCGTCGGCATCCGAAGGTTGGAAGCGCCGCCCTCGAAAAAGACGGCCTGGTGATAGCAAAAATCCCGGAGGGTCGCACAAAGCAGGTCTCCATCAAAGACTATACAGCCGACAAGGGATTCTACGCCCTCGGCTTTCGGAGATACCGGTTCATCGGGGAAGCGGACGAGAAGTACCCCATTTTTGCTGAGGCCTTCGGGGGAACAGGAGGTAGTGGCCGGGGGCTTTGCATTTTCGTACTTAGAGATTTTTTGTCATATTTGTTGTCGTGTCTCTGACCCCTCGGTTCTAACATTTCAACTTGTTGCTGTCGTTCTTTGCAGGTAGCAGGATGAATGCCAACGCCTTGTTCGCGAAGAGGAAGGGCAAGACCCAGCAAAAGGAGAAGGGGCCCTCGGGCCAGAAGCCAGTTGACGCGCTTTTCCCGAAGGTCATAGAGCCTTCCGCCGGGGACGCCCATGCTGCTGTGGGGACCGGGGGGTCGAAGGCCGAGGCGGCCGCTAAGAAGAAGAGGAGCGACAAGGGAGTGGAGCCCCCCACCAAGAAGCAGAAAGGCGCCGGGGGTGCTGTCAGGGGGGCGGCCCCCCTCATAGTTATTGATGACATGCCCGCCGTTGATGAGCCTCTGGCCTCGGTCCCCCCGAAGGATCCGGTGAATCCCCCCCGGGCGGAATCACCCCGGGAGATCCGTCAGCTCTCCTTTGCCCCCGGCGCTTCGTTGATGCACGGCACTGCCGAGCCGAAGGCCTTCCTGCGGGGCATCACCTCGAAGATGGACAGGGAGGTCTTCGAGACCTACGATGATGATGCCCTCGAGAACAGGATCCTCCGGTCCTCGCTCACTGTAAGTATCCGCTTCCTTTCTCCTTATCTTGTCAGTTTAGTCTTATTTTTTCCTGAGGAACAATCTAACTCCTTTGATCATTGTTTGCAGGCCTGCATAGCCCTCGGGGAACAGGCCCGGAGGCGCGAGGAAAGGTGTCTTCACGAGGCTGCCCAGGATAAGAAGGTGGAGGGGCTGATCCGCAAGAACTCCGAGGCGGTGAAGCATGCTGCCCAGCTGGAGGAGGCCCTTCGGGAGGCGAAGGCAGCGGCGGAGAAGGCCAAGGCTGATGGCATAGCCGAAGGCAAGGCCGAGGCCGAGAGGGCTGCTGCCGAGGCGGCGAAGAAAGCCGCCGATGAAGCCCAAACTGCTAAGGAGAGAGCTGCGGCCGAGGCCCGAGGGGAGGCGGTTGCGGAGTTCCTTGCTGAGGGCTGGAGGGCCGAGGGCCACAAGGAGTGGGTTGCCTCCGTGGTGGCAGCCTCGGTGGACGCTTGGGTAGAAGGCCCCGAGGTTGACTGGCTGACTGACAGGGGGGACACCTACTACCAGGGGGGTGAGTTCTTCACCCAGCACCTGATCTACCGGAGGCTTGCCAGGCACTTTGGCGTGTCCCTCGAGCAATTCGACCCCTCGGCATATGGCCTCCCTCCGTTGCAACCAGATGTCAGAGTTCCCCTCCCCCCGGGTGAAGAGCGGCCGACAATCTATGATTCTGTAATGATGGGGGGTGACGGGGGTGGAGCCGTCAGGGGTGATGCTGCCGGAGAAGAAGTCTCCTCCAAGGTTGTCGTGGAAGATGCCCGCGGAGACAATGAGGTTGAAGCCGCCGAGAAGAGTAGTACTTAGTCATTTTTTTGAAAAAGCTGTGTAATGAACATTTGTCACCCCTCGGTTTTGGCCGTACTTTTGTAACAAACACACTTGAATCCCTATCTTTTGTTGAATGAATGATTGCCTTCGGGCCTTGTGTGTATGATATGCTTCCTTCTGATCTGTTCATTGTCGAATGTATGCCTTCGTCTTGCTTTGGATGTATGCCTCCTTTTTTTTTGAATGTATGTTTTAGGACTTAGAATATTTTTCGATTATAGCTTGCCCTTGGAAGCCTTCGGGAGATGGCATCCCCTGCCGGATATGTGAATGTTGGGCCGAGGGCCCAATGCACAGGATTTAGAGATTTTTGCAAGTGAGTATGTCATGTAGCCTTCGGCTACTGTGGAGCCCCACCTGTAATATTGAATAGGCCGGGGGCTAAGTCTTTAGGACTTAGAAGATTTTCTTGAGTGTTGATTCCTTGTGAACCGTAGCCCTCGACTGATAGGTAGCCTTCGGCAATTAGGTCCCTTGAGATGAGGGCGAAATATGTAGGACTTAGAAAATCTTCTAAGTGTAAAGTTTCCCTTGGGAGCCTTCGAGAGTTGGCATCCCTTCATGACTTAGAATTTTTCTAAGCATAAATTGATGTTGAATCCTGTTGTTGTGAAGAAAGCCACTGAAGAGTGTGTGCCCTCGGCATACACTTTAAAAGTTGTAGAATTTGACCCTTGTCATGGGGAAAGGGCCCTCGGTATTTGTGCATAACAGATGCCTTCGGTGTTTGTTTGAAGTACTGTTTAGTGGACCTTGGACAGTCCAGTCCCTTTGTATTGTTGAAGCCTTCGGTTTTTTGTGACCGGAGGTGACCAGGTAGTGGACTTTAGCCGTTTCCTGATGATATTTCTTTGAGTAGTATCCTTCGGGAAATAGGAGTCTTCAATTACCGGAGGTGTTCCCGTGAGGAGCCCTCGGCATGTTGTGATTTTTTTGGAGTGTACTCTTTGATTTCTCGCTGAGTCTACTCCCCTTCACCCTTTTTTTTTTTTTTTGGGTGGTGGTGAAGGGAAGGCATCAAGAAACTTGGTTTCTTGGTAAGGCTGGGACTATTAGGAGACCATCAGAATACACCAATGGCTCTCCTTCCTCGGGTTAACCTTCCGAGTGCCGAGGGGATCGAGGGACGTTTCCTGGGCACAAGATATGGTGGTCCGTAACCTGCCTCCCCTTGGGAGATGGCGCGGAAAGCGCCTCATTTTTGAAAGTCGTCCCCTCGGCGCTAGACATAGTCTGTGGCCTGCCACACCCTTGGGGTGGTGGCGCGGGGAGCGTTTCGGTTTGGAAGTCGAATCCTGGGCATTTCTCATACCTGTCATACCCTGGGGGTAGTGACGCGGATAGCGTTCCGTTTTTGAAAGTCGAATCCTGGGCATTTCTCATGCCTGTCACACCCTGGGAGTAGTGACTCGGAAAGCGTTTCAAGGAAGGGTTTTCATTTGCACACTAGTTGCAAATGGCCGGGGGCACTACGTGCCGCCGGCACCGATGGTGGCGCCTTCGGTATATGCGTCCTCGTGGGGTACGGCTTTTAGAAACAACACTTGGTGTTAGTTTCGATGTGTAGCCCCCGGTACTTGGTACCGGGGGGGGGGGGGTCTTCTGTAGGAACACTTGGTGTTCTCCTTTGTTGCAGTTGATGGAGGTGTCTACCCTCGGTACTTGGTACCGAAGGGTCTTGAAATGAAACACTTGGTGTTTTTCAATGGATGTTTGGAAGTTGGTAGGAGAGCATCTCCCTAGCACTGGGTGCCGAGGGGTCTTCTTTGAGACATTTTGGTGTTTTTCTCTTCGTTTCGATGTTTGATGATGGAGGTGTACCCTCGGCACTGGGTGCCGAAGGGTCTTCTGTAGGAACACTTGGTGTTCTCATCTTTCCTTTTTTGATGTTGAAGGTGGGGATGTATCCTCGGCACTGGGTGCCGAAGGGAAATGAAATGCATGGTGTTCCTTATTGTTGGTACCGAAGGGTCTTGACTGAAAACACGTGGTGTTTTCACTGTTTGGTGTCGATGGTGTCCGCCCTCGGCACTTGGTGCCGGAGGGGGTTCTTCTCGTGGTGAGGCCTGGGGCCTGTGGTCAGTATGAGGGCTTGATGCCTTGAATGTATCTTCGTTCTTCGAATTTGAAAGCCTTGGGCCATAGGATAGTACATTCACTAGTTATGAGGGCTTGGCCGCTCTTACATTATTGATAAAATCTAACTAAGTGGTGTACATTCCAGTGCCTAGGGACTTCTTTCCCATTTGGGCGTTTGAGCTTGTAGGTCCCGGGTTTGATGATGGCTGCTATGATGTATGGGCCTTCGAATTTTGGTGCCATTTTTCCTCCCTCGGTTGGTTGGCTGACTTCCCTCCTCCGGAGGACATAATCCCCCACTTGAAATTCTCGGGTGCGAACCTTGGCGTCGATGTAGCTTTTAACTTGCCTTCGGTAGTTTTCTGCCCGGATGAAGGCATGCTCCCGGCGTTCTGAAATGAGGTGGAGGTCGAGGGCCATGTTGCTGTCGTTGACCTCGGGGTCATACTGGATCACCCTTCGGGTAGGAAGGGTGACTTCCGTAGGAGCTTTGGCCTCAAAACCGTAGCAGAGGGAGAAGGGTGTTTCACCTGTAGCTCGCCGAGGGGTGGTGCGGTAGGCCCAAAGGATGTTGTGAAGTTCTTCCACCCAGCCACCACCCTCGGCCTCCAGCTTCTTTTTGAGGCCCTCGAGCAAGGTCCGGTTGGCGTTCTCTACTTGCCCGTTGCCTTGAGGGTAGGCAACGGAGGAGAAGGTGTGTTTGATGCCCCATGCCTCCAGAAGGGCACAGAAGGGGGCTGCCTCAAATTGTGTCCCATTGTCGGAGATGATCTGCTGGGGGACGCCAAACCTTGTGAGGATGTTCTTGAGGACGAAGTGACGGCACTTCGCCTCCGTGATGCTGGCGAGGGGTTCAGCCTCTACCCACTTGGTAAAATAGTCGACGGCCACAATGATGTATCTGTTGTTGGAGGTACCCCTCGGCAGAGGGCCCACAAGGTCTATCCCCCATCGAGAAAATGGGACAGAGGTGCTGATGGGGGCGTAGTTGACCGCTGGCCTGCCGGGGGCTTTCTGGAAATGTTGACATGCGGTGCACCTCCGGGCAAGGTCAGCACAGTCCCTGGCCATGGTTGGCCAGAAGTAGCCCTGGAGAATGAGCCTTCGGGACATGGAGAAGGGTCCCTGGTGAGCTGAGCAAGTGCCACTGTGCACTTCCTCCATTGCGACCTCGGCTTCATTTGGATGAAGGCACCGAAGTAGCGTACCATTGTAAGATCGTTTGTAGAGCCTCCCATCTTCGATGGTGTAGCTAGGAGCCCTCAGCTTTGCCAGTTTAGCGCGGGCCTCATTCTCGGGTAGCTGCCCTGTGGAGATGAAGGCGGTGATATCTGAGATCCAATCCTCCTGACGTTGTTGTATGTTCATCACGGGGCTTGCATGGATGCTTGAGAGGCTGAGTTCCTCGATTTTGGCAATTTTGGAGATGTGCTCGGGGGAGTCTGCCGAGAGTTTAGATAATATGTCGGCCTCGGAATTCTGAGCCCTCGGTATTTGGGTGAGAGAGTGTGCCTCAAATACCTTAAGCAACTCCTTGGCTGCTTCCTTATACTGTTTCATTCTCCCCTCCTTGGCCTCATATTCTTCGGAGATTTGGCCAACGACCAACTTGGAGTCGCATTTGATGTGGATCTGCCGAGCCCTCATGTTGGCAGCCAGCCGAAGGCCACATAGGAGGGCCTCATACTCGGCTTCATTGTTGGAGACCTTGAAGGAGAAGCGGATTGCATAGTAGGCCCTGAATCCCTCGGGAGTAATGAGGACTACCCCTCCCCCGCATGCTTTGGTTGCGGAGGAGCCATCAGTGTAGAGGGTCCACCAGTCGTCCGAGGTAGCCGAGGGCTCCCCGTCCGTGGCTGCCCTTGCGGTACACTCCGTCACAAAGTCCGCCAGGGCTTGGCCCTTGATGGCAGGCCTTGGGCGGATATCAATGTTGTACTGGCTCAAGAAGATAGCCCATTTCACCATGCGGGAGGAGCTGATGGGGCTCCTCATGAGGGCGCCGAGGGGTTGATGAGTGAGGACCTGAACCGGGTGAGCCTGAAAGTAGTGGCCCAATTTTTTGACAGTCCAAACGATGGCCAACACCGTTTTTTCCACAGGGGAGTACCTGAGCTCGGCCTCCCTTAGAGTCTTGCTAACGTAGAAGATGGCATGTTGGATGCCGTCTTCCTCCCGGATGAGCACAGAGCTGATGGCCGCCGAGCTAACCCCCAGGTAGAGGTAGAGGGTCTCCCCTACCTTGGGTTTGGAGAGCACAGGAGGTGAAGATAGATATCTTTTGAGCTCGTCGAAAGCCTCCTGGCATTCCGGAGTCCATAGAAAGCCAGCCGTCTTCCTCATGATCTGGAAGAAGGGTAGAGATTTCTCCGCCGATTTAGATAGAAAACGGTTGAGGGCTGCCAGGCGGCCCGTCAACCGTTGGACTTCCTTCACATTGCGTGGGGGCTACATATTGATGATGGCCTGGATCTTCTCGGGGTTGGCCTCAATATCCCTTCGGCTCACCATGTAGCCTAAGAATTTGCCCCCTTGGACGCCGAAGGTGCACTTCTTCGGGTTTAGCCGAAGGTTGAATTTTTGCATGATGGCGAAGATTTCCCGGAGGTCGTCAGCATGGCTGGAAGATTGCTTGCTCTTGACGATCATGTCGTCGACATAGGCCTCCATGGTGCGCCCTAGGACGGCTTGAAAGACCCGGGCCACCATCCGGGTGTAAGTGGCCCCCGAGTTCTTTAGGCCGAAGGCCATCACCAGGTAGCAGAAGATGCCCTCGGGAGTCATGAAGGCAGTTTTTTCGGCGTCCTCCTCGTGCATGAAAATTTGATGGTACCCTCGGAAGGCATCGAGGAAGGACATGATCTCGCACCCTGCGGTCTCATCCACCAATTGATCAATGTTTGGTAGAGGGAATGGATCCATAGGGCATGCTTTGTTGAGATCGGTGTAGTCCACGCACATGCGGAAGGTAGGGGGCTTCTGGGCGAGGACTACATTTGCTAGCCATGAGGGGTATTTCACCTCCTTGATGTGCTTGATTGAGAGGAGCATGGCGACCTCCTTCTTCACGAATTCCCTCCTCTCGGCGGAGAGGGGTCTTCTTCGTTGTTGCACTGCTTTTGCCGAGGGGTCCACCGAGAGGCGGTGGGTGATGACCCTTCGGCTAATTCTCGGCATGTCCTCCGGCCCCCATGCAAAGACAGTGGAGTAGGCGCGGAGGGCGTCGGTGATACCGGTCTTCAAATCTTCAGGGAGCCGGGCTCCAATCTTCACGACTCTCTCCGGCTGGGCCGGATCGAGCGCAAAGTCTTCTACGTCCTCGGCCGGTTCAGCCCTCGGCCTTCTTTCCTCTTGGTCAACGGCTCCGGTGATGGTGTCAACACGGAATTCCGTCTTGCTTACCTTCTTAGTGACCTGAAGATAGCAGGCGCGGGCAATTTTTTGATTCCCCCGGGAGTAGCCAATGCCCCCCTCGGCGGGAAACTTGAGGCAGAGATGCCTCATGGAGATGATGGCTTCGAGGTCCTCGAGGGCTGGCCGACCGAGGATGATGTTGTGGGCGCAGTCAATGTTGACGACGACGAACTCCACCTCGAGCTGGGCTCTATGGAGCCCGTCGCCGAAGATCACCGGGAGGGTTATTACCCCCTCGGAATCAATAGTGTCGCCGGTGAAGCCGGCAAGAGGGGTCTTAATGGGCCGAAGGGACCCCCGCTCCAGATGCAGCTCTCTGAAGGTGCTGAGGTACATTACATTGACGGAGCTGCCCGTGTCAACGTAAGTTCGGTGAATGATGGTGTCGTTGATCTCCGTCCGAATCACCAAGGCATCCCTGTGAGGAGAAGAAGTAGGAGGGAGATCTGCGTTGGTGAAGGTGATGGGTTCCTCCCTCAATCGCTTTACCGGGGGCATATGAGTGACTTCCCCTACGTAAAGCGATTGAGCCCACTTCTTCCGCTGGCTGGTGGAATCGCCCCCTGTATTGCCACCGGTGATCATGAGGATGTGGTGTTTCTTCTCCTGGTAGTGGGGGTACTCCTCCTCCTCTTCTTCCAAGTTTCCGATCTCCCTCTTCTTGCCGAGGGGGATGGTGTTCGGATTCACCCAGGCGTTTACCTTCGTATGATGCCCTCGGGGAGGTCCCTGATGAGAAGGTCCCTCCTGCCGAGGGCTCTGGACAAACTGGGACAGGTGCCCTGCCTGTATTAATCTCTCGATGGCCGTCTTCAGCTGATGGCAGTCATCGGTCCTGTGCCCCTGGTGTCGATGGAAGCGACAGTATGGGAACTGAGGGTTGATAGCGTGCACCTCCGGGGGCGCGCGAGAGTCGCGCTCAACAAGGCCCCTCTCCTCGGCAAAATCGAGGATGATGCTGACGGGGTGCGTCAATGGGGTCCGAGGGCGGTCCAGGAGAATGGGCTGGGCCCAAGTCTTAGGGTTGCTCCTATAACCTCCCCCGGGCTTGGCTTGGCCTTGCCGAGGGCGGTCATCAGAGGGTCCCGAAGCCTTGGGGCGATTTGGAGGAGCCCCCGGCCCTCGGTTGTGCTTGTTGTCTGCCCTCGGGGGCTGCTGGTCCGGATGCTGGTGATACTTCTCCACCTCCTCGGCCTCAGCATATCGGTCCCCCCGCTGCAAGGCCCTTATGTAGTCGCGGGGGGTTCAATGATGAGGCTCCTTGAAAAGTTGCCGGTGCGGAGGACGGTTTGTAGGAGGGCCAGGAGGGTCCCGTCATCAGCACCGTCGACCTTGTCGGCCTCCGTCCTCCAGCGCTCCAGGAAATCCCGAAGGGTCTCATCCTTCTTCTGGCGTATTGTTAGGAGGTGGGAGAAGTGCTTCCTTGTGCGACGCCTCCCGGCAAATTGTGTCAAGAACCGCTGGGCGAGTTCTTGCCATGAATCAATACAGCCCTCGGGCAGCCTGTTGAACCATTCGTATGCTGGTCCCTCTAA
The DNA here is from genome assembly GCA_945859875.1 of Cuscuta europaea. NCBI lineage: Eukaryota > Viridiplantae > Streptophyta > Magnoliopsida > Solanales > Convolvulaceae > Cuscuta > Cuscuta europaea. Next base: position 9,221,120 of record CAMAPE010000006.1, read on the forward strand.
GGTGGAGAGGAACCAACGACACAAATATTCGTCTGACGCCCCCACCATCATCATGCTGTTCTGGTACTTGCTGTAATGTTCCTGGGGGTCCGTTTTCCCGCTGTAGGGCTGTATGTGTTGCCCTCGGTATTTATCCGGGATCCGGGCCGCCAATACCCTTGGGGTAAATGGCGTCCGAGTCCGGAGCTAGATGACGGGTTCCCCGGAGCCCTCGGCCACCTTCTTCTGTAACTCCTCCATTTTGGCCATCATGGCCTCGTATTTGAGATCTGAGTGAGGGGTGGAGGTGGTGGCGTGAGCTTTGTTGGACTCCATTTCGTCAAGCCGGCGCTGGAGGGCCGCAATAATCTCGTCCCGGGGGTCCCTCGGGAGGGTCTCCGCCCCCCGCGAACGAACCCGGGCCGAGTGGGCCTGGTTGATTTGGTGCGGAGCATCATCGGCATGAAGGGGTGCCTTGCCTTTGTCCCGAGGGGGACGCTCCTCGTCTGCCCTCGAAACAGATCCCCCGCTTTCCTGGGGCCTTTGGAGTGCTTTCCCCCCGAGGCGGTCTTGGACCCCTCGGCGGTCTGGCCCTCCTCCGAGCCGGTTGAGGGCGGAAGTACGGGGCCTCTCCCTGTTGTCATTATGGCGGTCCCGGGACTGAACTTCCTGGGAGGATGTTTCTTGGGCCACCACCCCTTCGTCGTTTCGCACCCGAGGGGTGGGATTTCCGAAGGGGTGTGGCAGAGGGGGAAGTATGATATTTTCCCCGATCTGAGGGCGAGCTGGAGCCAGGGTGCCGAAGGCACCCGGGTTCTGGGTGAGCGTCTGGATGAAGGCGGAGAGCGCCGATTGTACGTCGATGGTGAGAACCGGAGGACTGACTTGGTCATCGCTCCGGTTTTTCTTCTTGGCCTCGATGCCGAGGCGGGCATCGGGGACATTTTGTTGGATCTGAAGGCGTAGGTCGACAGCCGCCTGTTCCAGCCCAGCGATGACACCGCCCTCGGGAGCCCTGTGAGAGGCTTCGGGGGCGTTGACGTCGCCGAGGGGCAGGTTCTTGTCTTCCACGTTCTTTGAGTTGGCACGTGTTGTCCTCACCATTTTGATGGAGGGCTAGTGTTTTGTGTTTGGTCGAGGGGGAGGGTCTCTTACTTGATTGTTCAGGCTCTCAACGAGAGCACCAAATGATGGACAGTCTACCCGGGGGTATATATCCGAAGGGTTATTGCGGGAAGTAATCTAGAGAGAAGTCAGAGCAAGTAGATGAAAGTAGAGAGAGAGTATATTCAGTGTGTTAAGCGTGTTATGACTTTTCAGCCTGGTTACAAATGAGGAAATGGGTGCTATTTATAGCAGCAATAAATGCCGGGCAGGGACACGTGTCAAGCGCTCATTGGCCGAGGGGTCACCTCAACTGGTTGGCGCTGGCAGCCGCATGTGGCCGCATTTAATGCGGCTGTTGGATGGGACGTCTGTGCAGAGTACGGTGATCTGTACGCATGTGAGGCGGATACCTTGTCGAGTGAGATGCCTTCGGCTATAGAGCAGTAGCCGAGGGCTCTTCCTCCCGATGGCCCCCTGGTGCCGAGGGCTCACAGTGCCGAGGGCTGCTGTTTTCGCCGTTTTCTCCCAGTTTCTTAGTTTGCTTGAGAAACCCGCTCTGTGATAATTTGGAGCCTTCGGCCAGGGGGCCGAAGGCACCCCTGTGCGTTGTGCGGACTGCTTGGTACTCTGGGCGCTGTGATTTGGGCCTGTTGGGCCTTTGATGGAGTAGTAGGAGTTTGTGGGCCGGGGGTTCCCGGGCCATATACTCCATCAATGGCCATGGATGTTGTTCACCGGAACCATCATATCTACCCTAGTATTCACCACCACGGTCAGATCTAACAGTTTTTTCTCTTTTGCCTAATTGATTTTCAACTTCGGCCTTATAAGATTTGAACACGTTTATTGATTGGGACTTTTCATGAATGAGATAAAGGTAACCATAACGAGAGTAATCATCTATGAATGTGATAAAATATGTTTGATCATTTCTACATGGTGTAGGGAATGGTCAACAAATGTCTGTATATATCAATTCTAATAGATCTGAAGCTCTCTCGGCACCTAATCTCCGTTTGTTCGTTTGTTTTCCCTTAATGCACTCAACACAAATATCCGAATTTGAGGAGTCAAGGGAATCAAGAATTCCATCTGACACAAGTCTCTGAATCCTTTCTTTAGAAATATGTCCTAGACGCTTGTGCCAAAGTGAAAATGAATTCTCCGATCCTTGGTTAAATTTCTTTTAGTACCACGAGTAGTTACATGCAAGGTTTCGTTATATGAGGTATTTATATCAAGTGAATATAGATTATCATAAACTGATAGAAGACCAGTACCAATAAGTTTTGAATCTTGAAATAGACCGAACTGACTATTACCAAATCAACAAGAATAACCAAATTTGTCCCAAATAGAACTAAATTAAACAATCTTTTAAACTCTCACCTGTTTAAAAGTGAACTAAAATAATAATCTTTTATTAAATAGCTACGATTTGTCAAACATGCTCTAAACTCTTAAGTTAAGGGTTATTAAAAAAACTTGCACAAATGTCTACAATGAGTTGTCAAACATACTCTAAGTGCTTATTTTATTTTATTTTATTTTATTTTATTTTGGATATGTTAAATGTTAAAAAAAAGTCTAGCTTTATACGGTAACACAAATGAATCTACCATAAAAACGTAAATACAGATTATAGTAAATGTAACATTTTTTGAACTTTAAGAGAAACCAAACAGTGGGAAAAAAATATACTCATAGGTTACTAAATAGGGCAGCTATAAACAATAAAAACGTAAATACAGATTATTATAGTAAATGTAACATTTTTTAAACTTTAAGAGAAACCAAACAGTGGAAAAAAAATATACTCATAGGTTACTAAATAGCGCAGCTATAAACAATAAAAACGTAAATACAGATTATAGTAATAAACATATGATGGTGAGAAACGTGTGTACAAATTTAAGGGGAATTGGTAACCCATAGGTTACTAAATAGCGTAGCTATAATATATGTATGCTCTTTCCTGATTGAGAACTTGGGATTAAAAATTAAAATAATAAAAGAGCACAATTGTTTTCTAATTTTAGGCTGGGACTAATTAATTGGATGACTGATGAAAGAACTACGGAGTATATAATCCTATAAATTGGATGACGAATAAAAAGAGAAATTTATAACTTTATAGTGAACTTCCATTCAATCATTTAGAACATCCTAAGTCCTAAATGAACATCCAAAACCAACGTACAACAGACAATGCTACACAGAGCTTCCAAAGGTAACTACTACTTGGCATCATTATTCAGCACAATTCGACCCATTATATTAGCCACAACATCCTTAGATTCCTTAAGCAGTTTTAGACTGTTAGTCAAGCGCTGCCGCTTCTCAGACACAATGGGAGACTCCTCCAACATCCGCTCTATGCCGCCTCCCTGAGGCGCCATCACTTCAGCAACAATCTCATCCTCCATATCATCCACCAGCTCCTTAATGCTGTAAGGAATGTGCAACCCTATCGCATCGACCAGCCTCATCGTAACAATCTTCCAATACGCTATTACTCTCATCCTCAGATCAAAGGCCTCCTTGACCACATCCCCGTGATGTCTAAGATTCCTGATCTCAACCTCCTCCCCATCTATGCTCATGATCTTTGAACCCTTGGAGCTGTTGTCATTCAAAATCTCAAGGAACTCGGGTTGTTTTTCCAAGAGTTTTTTCCACGTTGTCGTGTACTCGGGGTTGCAAGAATAATCGGTCAGCATCTCCATTCCAATGATTTCCTTCACCCAATCAGAAGATTTCTCCTTTCTTTTGGCAATCACATTTTGGGCAGCCCGTCTCATGGAGGACTGAAGCTGAGGGTAGTTGTCTGAATGATGCATTAGAACTTTAACAACAATTCCTTCAATGTAGTCCCAAAACTTATCAACGAAGTCCTGCGGCATTGAAGCAATACCCTTCACCCGTTTCTGCAAAACACTCAGAAAGATGCCATGTGGGAGAAAACCGGGCAGCCCAATCTCCTTGGCTTCCTTCAAGGCCATGATTTCATCCATCAAGAAATCATTGCGTTCAAAGTTGAAATAATATGCATGCAGCTCACCAGAGTAATCATTCAACATTTCCACCAGTCGGGCAGTGCAGTGCATTTCCTTGTCATCCGGGTATTCATCAAACTCCCCTCTGATGAGAATCTTCCTCAGAGACTCACCATAATCACTGAGAATTCGGAAGAATGCAGTCACAGCTTGAGGTGCTGTGTTGAGATTTTGAGGCAATCTGTTCAGATCAGCCACAATTGCAGTTAGCTTGTAGTTGATCTTCCGAACAATTTCAGGCAATGATTTGGAGATTATATTAGCCTGGATTCTCACCAACTTCTGGGCCAACACTGGAACAGAAACAATGGACTTCTCAATCTTTGACAGCAAGGGATGAGTCTGGAAAAGCTTTGCTTCTTCAATTCTGGCTTCCTCATACGTTTCACTCCCAATTCGATTTCGAACACAGACGTAACCTAGACCGATTTTTACGTCATCGGCAGTAACCTTCTCCAGAAGCCCTTCGGGTGCCAGATCCACTTTCGTCACCACAGCCAGCGTCCTCTCCCCAGTTTTATCCACTTGCTGGGACATGCGAATCGACTCAGAAGTGGTAAAATCGACGGCGGCTGACAGCACATTAAGAATAATCGTCTCTTCTGGAGTGATATACTCCATGATTATACCAGAGATCTGTTCGTAGATGTCCTCCGGCTGGCCGTGGACAGGAACCCTAGTGATTCCCGGCAAATCCACCATTGTTAAATCCGGGACACCGTGTTTCTTCACTGTTAAAGTTAACGGGGTCCGAGAAATCCCTTTACCCCTCCCGGCAATTTCATCTGTGGCCAGCACGATTTCATCGGCCACATTTACTTCATCCGTTTGAACAACCTTCCCGTTGAAGTCCAGATGGAGCTCCGGCTCGCTGAGATTAGGGATATTTTTTAGCCGCATAATGAGCGGGACTGGTACATATCCCCTGTCCTCTAGGAAGGCTGATTCTGGCGAGGGACTCCAGGACGCTGGACTTGCCGGAGGACTGGTCTCCGACGACCACGATCGTCGGAAGCTGAATCCCCTCTTGCGCTATATTCAAGTGACGCAGTTTATCTACGCAGTCAAGCAAGGGTCTTATGCGGTCGTTGTAGGAGGAGATAAGTGGCGCATCGACAACGGGTTCTCTGCGTGCTACCTCCATGGATTCAGCTATGCTATGATGAAGACAACAGAATAGGATGAAGGCAGTAACCTTGAAGGCCATTGACGGAAAAGGAATAGTCGAGCAGCAAAGGTTTTCTTTTTGAAGAGTTAGACTGGTGGGAGCTGGGAAGAAAATGGCGGTTTAGTTTTAGAGGAATGGTCTTAAATAGGATCAAAAACTCGTTCCGAAAAACTCAAGTAGATTTGTACAAAAACGTACAAAAAGGGATTGGGGTGAGATATGACTGGGTATTTTATAAATTTTCTGCTCATCATGTGGGAGCGGATCCGACCCGGCCCGCAAAAACGGGTCTAACCCTATGTCCAAACCCGCCCATAAGAGCGGGCCGGGTAGTTCACCGGACCGCCCGGCTCGGGAATACTTTAATTCTTTCAAAATTATATGATTTTTTAAATACTTTAAAAATAATATTACAACATTTAGAAAATAATTAACACGCTTATAATGTTTATACGTCTTTCACCACATACAAAAAAAATATTTACACAAAAAAAATAATGAGAAATTATATCTAAAATTTAAAATTTAAGCACAAAGTATTATCTTTAAGTACAAAAATAGATATTATATTGGTTGGGCTAGTTGTCAAGAACTAAAAATTTAACTTTAAACATAATAAACTTTAAATAAATATATTAGTATATATATTTATATATACTAAATGTAGAGGGCCAGGGCTTATCAGCCCGAACGGGCCTACACCCTAACCCAAGCATGTCCATATCTTATTGCGGGTCGGGCTAGGGCCGGCCCGGTGGGTAAATATATATGCCCAAGCCCGCCCATTTGTGCGAGCGGGCTGGAAGGGCCGGGCGGGCCGGGCCGGTTTTGTCCAGGTCTATGAAAAAGTTACTCAGTGATTTTTCGTTTTTGTCTTTTTTTTGTAGCAAACAATTAATAACAGAGTTAATTATCAAAATATGACTAAAAGTCAGTCACTTTGCACAAATAGGACAAAAAATAAACTATGTTTTCATAGGACTAATTATGTGTGTCTTGAACAAATATACTCTTATAGCTATTGAAATGTTTTAATTCATAATAAAATAATAAAAAATTATAAAAATTCGTAAAAAATACTAATAAATAAATAAAAATATTTCGATAATAATAATTTATTTATTTATTTTCAAAAAAAATAAAAAAAAATAAAAAAATAAAAAACTCAAAAAAATAAAATAAAATTTACCGCCACCTCTGCACCACCACCTCCAGTCACTAGGGGGAAAAAATGCCAAGTTCATTACGAATGCCACATTTATGGCAGAAAACAATGAAAATGTTGGCATTCTCAAAGAGAAATATGCCATGTTTTTGGCATTTTCAGAAAAAAACGGCAGTTTTTAGGAAAAGTGACATATTTTCACCGCCTAGAGATGGTGGTGCAGGGAGGTAGTACAGGCGGTGGGAAAGGCATCTGTTGGTAGAAAATAACCCGGGTAGAGAATTCGGCAGCATTTCAGTATAGTGAGAATAACTTAGCAGAATACAAGGGGTTGATGGCCTATTTATAGACGTATACAATATGCCCACCAATTAAGTGCTACGTGGGTCTGGCCCGATTAATCTACTATTACTAACGCTAATGGGCCAGCAAGCTCAATAAGTAATTGAATAATCCCGGGCCAATATCCGCTAGCCGGACTGTGATGTGAGCTTGGTCGAGCCAAAGCTCGGGTGTAATGGGCCGATAGTCTTGGACCCGTCCCATTATCCCAACACGAGTCCCCCACTCCCTTAGTCGAGTAGTAGACTCGGCTAAAAGGGAGTAGTTAAGCTGTTTTGGAATTGGTCCGATTCTTGGTCCGGTCGGTCGGTCATTGGTGAGCCTTGAATTAGATCCAATTGCTTGTGAAAGAATGGAGTCTTCCTTGTTCCGACTGGGAGACGTCTTCTTTTGTTCATGATGAGGGGGTGCCTCGTTAAAACCTTACTAGGAAAAAACCCAGTGGGAAAAAATCCCAGTAAAGGAAAAAGAGTACACCGGAATCTTAAAATAAAGCAAAGGAAGGCTAGTCTCCTCGGTTCTTGATTGAGTGTATGCTTTACTGGTAAGTTGAGATATGTTTCGAGAAGGCCAGTCCTACGGTTGTTTGCCAGTGGAGGCGGTCGAGCCAAGGTATGCTCGGGAGAGACTAGTTGCACAATTGTCTGTTGATGACGCAGAACCGAGGTGTACTCGAGAGAGGCCAACGGCTCAACTGTCTGTAGATGATGTCGAGCTGAGGTGTGCTCGGGAGAGGCCAACAGCTCAGTTGTCCGCTGATGGTGATCAGGTGAAGCATGCTCTGAAAAAGCCGGTTGCACGTTGTCCACATTATTCCCCGCTGCTTGCGAAAGGATTTGGTTTCCTTCGTCTGGGTAGCAGTCCGAGTCTTGTTTGTTCGACCAGCAGCCCGAGGTCTTGTTTGTCAGATTAGCAGCTCGAGGTCTTGTTTCTCCGACTAGCAGACCGGGGTCTTGTTTCTCCGTCTAGCAGCCCGGGGTCTTGTCTATCCGATTAGCAGTCCAGGGTCTTCTTCCAAATTCAGCAACAAGGTGAGCCCTCCGAGCACTGCGTGAAGTTGCAACGATCGCCATCTGCTAAGGGAATGGCAAATAGCGGTCTTCACTTGTGACAATGCTCGTCTGACGTTCTAAGAAGGATGCTGTGAGTGTGCGATCATACCAGCACTAATGCACCAGATCCCATCAGAACTCCGAAGTTAAGTGTGCTTGGGCGAGAGAAGTACTAGGATGGGTAGTCCCTATTGATTGCTATTACTACGGTGTCATTTGTCGTTCAAGTTTCCCCAGGGTGGATGTAAGATCCCAGACTGAGAGCGATGCTTGGAGGGGGGACCCCCTAATGCAGAGTAAGGGAGCGATGCTTGGACGACCCCTTGAATTGATTCAGGGAAAGAGAGCAATGCTTGGGTGACTCATTCCTTGTCGTTTGTTGAATCGATGAGAGAGTTCTTTTGTAGGTCTGCTCATTCATGCCAGTGATCGGAGGGTTGCACCTATTTTCTCGTGTGACGAGGAGCCCGAGGTGCCCCCCACCTGCTGCGATTCGAGGGAGGTCGGAGTGACATGTCATCTTAATGGTCTCTGAACATCATGGATGGTGAGGAAGGCAAGACTTCCACTTTGCTTCATCTTGATGAATGATTATTAACGAGGGTGGCATGTGATTGAATTCGGGCTTCCAAGCTATGCATCGATACGTGCCTCTCTAACATTGTGAGAGCATCGCTTGATCGTAGGTGGTTTGGAAAGATAGACAATCTCGTTCCTCTGCACAAACATGGCCATATACCAGGATGACGAGCTTGACGTAGAAGATGCGCAAGTTACGGAATCTCCACCTTGTGATGGCATGTGTGACCGACCATGATTTATTCTTATGAGTGAGAGTCCCGAGCTCGGAGCTTGGGCGGGCTCTCACCTATCGATGAGCCCATACGTAAGCCATGCACTGTCACGCGCACACAACCTCGGTGAGGGGGCAGCCCTGGACGAACTTGACTTGGAGGTAGCCCTGCACGAACTTGGGCTGGAGATGAGTGTGCGTGACTCGACATGGATGGTGAGGTGATGATCGGTGGCCTCGCCATGACCACGTACTAGGTTTGAATTGTAAAGAAGAACTTGAACCAGCTTCAGGTAGTCTAGGCTCAGGAGTGGATGGAGAAAACATAGGATGCCTTGAAGGTGCACATCTTGCCTTGGAGAAAATGATCGAAGCATACCCAAGCATGGCTGCGACCAAAGATATGAAAGTTTCATCCGAGCCTGTATCAAAGTAAGACCAGCTGAAGTCGTTGTCCTGAGATGCAAGGCATAAGGTAGTTGCAGCGTTAAAGCATTCCCAGTGATTTCAGAGTTCGCAAGATCTAGGCTCGAGGCCCGGCCACCAAAGCATGTTCGAGCGTTGAGGACATAGTAGATGAGGCAGTTTCCATGTTCAAGGTCTTCCTAAAGTTTCCGAACCTTGTCAATTCTTGGATCGAGGATCGGCGTCCGGAGTATGTCCAAGCTCAGTTGCGGACCAAGGAGGGTTGCAATTGGCGCGAAAGGAGGCCTTGTTCTCTTTTAGATGTGGCATGCATGATATGCAGACTACCCATGATGAGGCGGAGAAGATGTGCAATGATGATCTTGGAGTTGTTCTCCGCGATTGATTTATCGCCTGAGCTTGTATGCATCATTCGTTCTTTCAATTTTCTTAGTCGTTTTTCATTCAAGAATACTTGGAGAACTAATCGGGGATCTGGCTTCCCACCTAGGCCGTCAGGGGCGGAAGGTTGGTAGGACCGACCTTGACCGCACCCTGCTTGGTAAGGCGGGCTGACCCGCAGACTATTGATCTATGACTGATGAGTGTGCAAGCTGTTCGGCCATCGGTTAGACAACGGATGTACGAGAGGGGCTCGGGGCCTGATCTCTCGCATACCTTCGACCCGGAGGCCGGTCTTACATCTTGACTTGTACAACTAGTTTCATACTTAGGAAACATTTTGGCTATTCCCTTTCTGAAAGTCGAACTGAAGTTGGCCAAACGTAAGGGCAAGGCCCTACATGATCAGACCAGAACGGACCCGCACCGTTGATCCTGTCAAGCGCGTATGCGGGCTGCTAAGCCTAGAAACGTTAGACAACTGATGTACGAATATAGTTGCCGCATTGTTGATTGGATCATACGTGCATGCGAGCTGTTTAGACGGCAACGTCAGACAACGGATATACAAGAGGGTCTCGGGGCACGACCTCTCGCATACCTTTTCGAACCGGAGGCCGGTCTTATGGTCGCCATGACCGAGAAGCTATTCCTAGACTTAGAAAATAGTTTGATCATTTCCTTGCCCGAGGATTGAGCCATGGTCGTCTAAACACCGAGAGCAGGGCATCATAGTATTTTTTTTCTCTCTTTTCGCGTTTTTTTTTGTTTTTTTCTTCTTTTTTTTTTTGCCGCCGCCCGTTCATTTCCAAGTGAGGCCGGACCTCATTAAGTTCCAGACTAGAAAATGAAAGATTTTCTTTTTTTAAGTAATAAAAGAATTTGAGAACTTGAGGAGTTGCCTCGAGTTCTACACTTGATTTACAATTTGTGATGATGGACTCATAGAATGAGAGAGAACTGGTCTGCAATCCACACTTGATAAACGAGCTTGCGGTGCCCCGCTCACAAGATTAGAAAAGGTGCCCGGCGCTCAGCATTTGATCTGCGAGCTTACAGTGCTCCGCTCATAGAATTTGACAAGGTACCCTACGCTACATTCTTTATCAACAAGCGTGCAATGCTCCGCTCCTAAATTTTGCCAAGGTGCCATGCACTTTGTACTTGATCAACAAGCTTACGGTGCTCCGCTCATAGGATTTGGCAAGGTGCTCTGCACTCGGTCGTGAGTCTTGCACCTAAGTTGACCTTCCATTCCGGTCTCTCGGGGTTAACCTGGATTTCTTCGACTAGTCATGCTCAAGGTGTATGGCTGCATGTCAGTGAGTCACAGCCGACCACCCGGGCCATAGAAGATATGTGACATCTTCGTCTTCAATCTGTCATTCTCCGCGTGTAGGAGCACGGGAGCACGGGAGCACGGGCGTACGGGAGCACAGGAGCACGGGCGCACTGGAGCACGGGAGCACGGGAGCACAGGCGCACGAGAACACCGGCGTACGGGCGTACAGGAGAACGAGAGCATGGGCGTACGGGCATACGGGAGCACGGATGTACGGGCGTACAGGAGCACGGGCGTACAGGAGTACGGGCGTATAGGCGCACTGGCGTACGGGTGTACGGGTGCACAAGTGTGCGGGCATACTTGGCGTACAGGCATACCGTGTGTATGAGCGTACGGGCGTACGAGTCACAACCGACCACCCGGGCCATAGAAGATATGTGACATCTTCGTCTTCAATCTCTCATTCTTCGCGCGTAGGAGCACAGAAGCATGGGCGTACGGGCGTACGGGAGCACGGGCGTACAGGCCTACGGGAGCACGGGAGCACGGGCGTACGGGAGCACGGGCGTACGGGCGCACGGGAGCACAGGCGTACGGGCGTACGGGGGTACGAGCGTACTCGCTATCTGACCCGGAAAAACTATCTGACTGAGAGGCATCATCGTTGGCAGGAAGAGCGGGGTTCTCAGGCGGGCCGCTTGGAGCAAGTTGGGGACGGTTTTTGGGGATGACGATTTGCATGGTTGGTCCGCCCGACCTCGATGACATGGCTGGTTTTTCCTTTGGCGTTGGAACGAGTTGACGTATGGTTGGCGTATCCGTACGAGTGTGGGCGGCGTTATTCTCATGCATATGATTCCGGACTTGCGCTCCAGGACAAGGTTGTGCATCCGGACCTCCCGGCAGAGACGGGCTTCCCGATGAGATCGGAGGTTCACGTCGCCGGGTTGAGCCCGTGCCACCAAGCTTTGGCGTACAAACGTACCGACCCCGGGCTTGTGCTCCAGGACAAGGTTATGCTTCCGGGCCTCCCGGCAGAGACGGGCCTCCTGATGGAGATCAGAGGTTCACGTCGCCGGGTTGAGCCTGTGCCACCCAGCTTCGGCGTACGGGCGTACCGACCCCGGGCTTGCGCTCCAGGACAAGGTTGTGCATCCGGGCCTCCCGGCAGAGACGGGCCTCCTAATGGAGATCAGAGGTTCACGTCGCCGGGTTACGCTTGTGCCACCCAGCTTCGGCGTACGGGCGTACCGACCACAGGCTTGCGCTCCAGGACAAGGTTGTGCATCCGGGCCTCCCTCCAGAGACGGGCCTCCTAATGGAGATCGGAGGTTCACGTCGCCGGGTTGAGTCCGTGCCACCAAGCTTCGGCGTACGGGCGTACCGACCCCGAGCTTGCGCTCCGGGACAAGGTTTTGCATCCCGGCCTCCCGGCAGAGACGGGCCTCCTCATGGAGATCGGAGGTTCACGTCGCTGGGTTGAGCCCGTGCCACCAATCTTCGGCATACGGGCGTACCAACCCCGAGCTTGCGCTCCAGGACAAGGTTGTGCATCCGGACCTTCCGGCAGAGGTGGGCCTCCTGATGGAGATCAGAGGTTCACGTCGCCGGGTTGAGCCCATGCCACCAAGCTTCCGGGCTGTGGCCTCACGTCTGCCTCGCCAATTGGATCCCGCGAATTGTCGTCTTGATATTGCTAATTTGCTTTGATTCTGTCCTTTTGTTGAATTTTGACTAGGGCAAAATTAAGACCCACTCAAAGAGAAGTCTAACAGTGGCAGTCATCATCTTCCACCAGCATCGGAGCCAGAGAAAAGGCGGAACTCCAGATAGCGGTCGATCCCCTGAATATGACACTTCTCCTGCCTTCCCAACTCGTCGGCCAATAGAGAAGAAATCGAGGCGGAGACCGGAGACATAGCTACGGGGTGGTGGAGCGACCTGCTATCTGCGATGCTGCGACAGATGGGGACGGGCGAGCTACGAGCGACGACCACAGGAGGTTGATGTTGAGCGCCGATTTCCATAGACCTGGTCGCGTATTTGGAGATGGACCCTAGGCTCGAAGTTGTGGTGCCTCCTTCGGTCATCGCTGCTACCAACAGGCAGAGGAGAGGAGCTCTAACCTCTGCGAAGGGTCGCGACCTCAGGATTTGGTCCGCCTAGCAGAGATGCGGCGCTGAGACGGAGATAGAGCAGTGAAGCAACTAGCGAAGCTTGCCGTCGATGGCGTGGATGGCGAAGGCCCGGATGGTGACCCCAATGTTTGATCAATGGTGCGGCGGCCAGCTCTTGAACAGGGTCTCAATCGAAGAAGATGAGCGCACCTCTGGTTCATGGTCCGTGAAGCTCTTCTGATCTGTTTTTTTTTATTTGCAAACCCCCAAATCACTTTTGGGCTGAATTCTCGAACTGTAATAATGTTTTCATATGAAATTTTCCTAGTTTTTCACTCGTTAGTGCTATTTTCTCACCCTTCTCAGTTCTCTCTTCCAAGTTCTACCAAAAAAACGAGAGATTATCTCTCAATGAAAGCACCAATGTTGGTAGAAAATAACCCGGGTAGAGAATTCGGCAGCATTTCAGTATAGTGAGAATAACTTAGCAGAATACAAGGGGTTGATGGCCTATTTATAGACGTATACAATATGCCCACCAATTAAGTGCTACGTGAGTCTGACCCGATTAATCTACTATTACTAACGCTAATGGGCCAGCAAGCCCAATAAGTAATTGAATAATCCCGGGCCAATATCCGCTAGCCGGACTGTGATGTGAGCTTGGTCGAGCCAAAGCTCGGGTGTAATGGGCCGATAGTCTTGGACCCGTCCCATTATCCCAACAACATCCATATATTTTTTAATTTTTTTATGGAGTTTTACTATTTTATATTAATTTAAAAAAAATGTTTTTAATTTTTTATTTTATAAATATTTTATAAATTTTTTAATTATTTTTCTACGAATTTTTGAATTTTTTTCGAATTTATTATGAATTAAACATTTAATTAATTAACTCATATTTAAAGGAAGGGTAAGAATGGAATGAAAAAACAGGTATATTTCCAATATGACTAATATGGTCCTATTTTGAAAAGAAAAACATAGTAAGTCCTATTTTGAGTTTTTGCCATAGTTTTAGTCCTATTTGGAGTAATTTCTATTAATAACATGTGTACCAAATAGTTAAAATAGTTTTTTTAGGAAAAAGAGTTTTATTAATATTCTTAATGAAAATTTAGGGAAAATTCACTAAATAGGAGTAAAAAAGTTTTGGAATTCCAAAATAGAAGTATTATGTTTTTTATTCTTTAAACATGAATAAATTTATGACAAGTTTGTCAAACTAAGCTTTAAAACATGACATTTTTTTCAAACTTTACAAATTACTCATTTGCAAGGAATAAAAAACATGATACTCCTATTTTGGAATTTCAAAACGTTTTTGCTCCTATTTAGAGCAATTTCTAGAAAAGAGATTTTTCCCAAAATAATGTTAATTAGAAAAATATTTACCAAAATAAGATTAGATTAGAAGTATTTCTCAAAATATTACTCACCTAAACTTTAATTAAGAGAGTCGCCACTTGAAGTGACGACTTACGAGAAAAGACCTAACGCACAAAAGCAGGCCAAACAAGTAATCGTCTCAGGGAGAATTAGATAGGGCCCCACAAGTACATACCCCATTTTTTTTTGAAGTGACATAATTTTTTATTTATACTCTGATCATTACACAAAATATATCAAAATTCATAACTTCTTATTATTTTTCATATGACACTAATATTGAATATATAAAAATAAAAATAAAAATAAACACTTAAAAAATATACTTTTTGTAAATGTTTTATCTTTTTTATTTGCACTCTGTTTGTTACAAAAAATATATGAAAATTCATAATGCTTTCGTATCTTTCATAAAACACTAATTTTGAATATATAAAATTAATAATTAATTCTACGGAGTATTAAGTTGTGTAGTTTAGAATCATTTTTATAATCCACACATTTATTTGGAGTGATAACTGTACTACGTAATAAAACTGCACAACTCCATCACTTTTATTTATTGTTTTATTTCTTGTGCAGTTTTATTCTAATCTATTACTGCTGATTAATTGTGTGCACGGTAAAAAATGATCCTAAACCGCACAAATTAATAGAATTAATTTTTTAATTTTATATATTCAAAATTGTTGTCATATGAAAGATAATAAATAGTTATGAATTTTGATATATTTTTTGTTACAATCGGAGTACACATAAAAAAGATTTAACATTTAGGAAAAAGATATTTTTAAAGTGTGAATTTTTATTTTTTATATATTTAATATTGATGTCATATGAAAGATAATAAAAAGTTATGAATTTTGATGTATTTTTTGTAATGAATGGAGTACCAATTAAAAAGTTGTTTCTTTTTTAAATAAAAATGGGTTTTTTATTTTCGTGGGCCCTATATGACGTTTCTATGTGTGTTAGGTGATTTTGTATGCTTCTACGTGCATTATGTGTTTTCGTGTACGCCGCCACTTGAAATGACTGTTTTTTAAATTAGGGTTTAGGAGAACATTATTTTGGAAAATAGTTTTAACTTAACCTTATTTTGGTAAATATTTTTTTAATTAACATTATTTTGAGAAAAACTCTAAACTAATGAGTAAAACTAATGGCCAACACCGGGAGAGAAGCCATTTTCAGTGAAACCCTCCAAAACAAACCCGAAAGCAAATAGTAACTCAGGGGCGCCCCTTGGGAGAGAGCAGCAGGGGCGATGGCCCTAGGCCCAAAAAAAGTGAAAACAAAATTAGGTCCAATATTTATGGAGTTTTTTTTCGAAGTAATGTTAATGAATTAATTAATTACGAAAATAATGCTGGTAAAAAAATATTTATCGATCTACTGTTGGGTTTAACCATGGTTAGGGAAAGTCGCCCAACGGTTGGGCGACTTATAAGTCGCAAAACGGTTTGGCAACTTATAAGTCGCCCAACCGTTGGGCGACTTTCCCCTTCCATATGAACGCAGACCAACAGCTACTGCTAGCCACGCACGATCGTGCCTGCACGGGTAGGCACGATCGTGCCTAATTCTGAAAACAGAATTTCATCAGTTTTTTTGCCCCATTTCAACCCAGACTCATCTTTTTGCTATAAATAAGGTCTCCCTTCTCCTGTTTAAGTGTTACGAGCGAGATGCAACACATTATAAAACATACAACACACATGTTCACAAACACATACATAAACACATACAACTCACCGGTAAAATACAGTACAATCATCAAACATTCATAACAATTAATCATCTAATATTCATACTCGAACATATAAATACAACATACAAGAGAAAATACGTAAAATGTTGTAAATTGTTCCTACAACATCTAAAATGTTGTAAATTATCTAAAATGTTGTACAAGAAAAACTGCAATACAAAAGACAAAGTAGAAGTTGTCATGGTCATCTTGATCACCCGACCTAGGATCCGCTGTCACCTGCATGCCTACAAACAAACAAAATCGTATTAGTTAATTTTTACTATTATACTAATTCTTTTTTTTAATCATCCATTTTATTAATTAATATGTTTTCATGCAACGCTGAGATGAACTGTGAATTACTATAATTAACACCTTACCCACTGGACCCCCCATCGTGTCTTGATGATCTCTTCGCACATGTGGCCCTATTATGGCCGGTTTGGTGGCATTTTCCACATCTAACCGTTCCTCGGGGACCTTCATCCATCTCATTCTAAATACGTGTCGATTTAGGTCTTCTCTTAGCCCGAAGCATGGATGGATCGTGCACGATTTCAGGTCCATTGTAAGTAGGTCAATAATCACGATCAGAAGTGGGTTGGAAGACTCTATGATATGTGGCCGCGTATTGGTCAGATGAGAAAAACTTATCCACAAATGTAGCATATGACAAACTACGTTGTCTGCACACGGCTAACACATGGGAGCGTGGAATCTTATATATCTCCATCTTTTTACAAGTGCAAGTTTTCCGTTTCAGATGGACAGTGTGTTTTCTCCCACCCTTCCCCAACGTTCGGCCACCACAACCGGTTTCCACTTGAAATAACCCTCGTCCTAAATCAAATGGAGTAACTATGTGATGCTTGGCCTTCTCTCTATTCTTATCAATTAAATTTGTGATGTATGGGGAGTACTCGTGGCCTTCTGTCACTCTCATTTTACTGGTTTCACGCCTATTAACAAAATAAGCATTAACCCAGTAAAAGGAAACCTGGACCAAAGCGGTGATGGGCAAATATCTAGCATTTTTCATCACGCTATTGAAAACCTCTGCCAGATTAGAAGTGATGGTGCCGTATCTGTGCCCGCCATTGTGGTGCAATGACCACATTTCCGGGGGGAATGTTCCCCAGAAATTGGCGTGCCTCCAAACTCATTTCACCTATCTTCTTGAACCCACCATCAAACTTTTTTTTTCTGATGTTGCCATCCGGTCCAGACAAAAAGATTTTTTAGATGAATGTCTTTGAAATGAGTGTGCACATTCGATGCAAGATGGCGGATACATAGCCTATGATGCGCATAAGGCTCCTCCCAAGTACTGCCCACCTCATTCATTGCCCTGACAATACCTCCATGCCGATCAGAAATGACACACAACTCCCGATTAGTGACAAATTGCCTAATACATGCCATAAACCATGGCCAACTATCCTCATTCTCAGATTCAACAACTGCAAAGGCCACTGGAAATATTTGGTTGTTCGCATCACAACCCATGGCCACGAGCAGTGTACCCTTGTACTTTCCATACAACTGTGTGCCATCAATAGTAAGTACGGGTCGACAATGCTTAAAATCATGTATTGATGGTGATGGATAGTGTACCCGGGGGTAGCTTATCCGAGGGGTTATTACGGGGAATAATAAGAGAGAAGTCAGAGCAAGTAAGTATAGAGAGAGAAAGTATATTTAGAAAGTATGCAGCGTTTATGACTTGGTTACAAATGGGGAAATGGGGTGCTATTTATAGTAGCAATAAATGCCGGACAGGGACACGTGTCAGGCGTCCATTGGCCGAGAGGTCACCTCAACTAGTTGGCGCTGGCAACCGCATGTGGCCGCATTTAATGCGGCTGTTGGATGGGACGTTGTACAGGGTACGGTGATCTGTACGCATGTGGCGCGGATATAATGTCGGGGAAGGTGCCCTCGGCTGTAGAGGACTAGCCGAGGGCTCTGAGTACCGGGGACCCCCTTGGTGCCGAGGGCTACTGCTTTTCGCCGTTTTCCCAGTAGCTTTGTTTTGCTGTGTTGGCCCTCCTGTGAGAGTTAGAGCCTTCGGCTAGGGGGACGAAGGCACCTCTGGTGCGCATTGTGGGCTGCTTGGTACTCTGGGCGCTGTGATTTGGGCTTGTTGGGCCTTCTGGGCCTGTTGGGCCTTGATTGGAGTAGTAGAAGTCTGTGGGCCGGGGGTTCCCAGGCCATATACTCCATCAGGAGTCCCTCACTCCTTTTGCCGAAAGGTACTTGAGGGAAAAGGAGTAATTGTGTTAGTCCTCTGCCGTTGTTCCGTTTGTAGTTTGTAGAGTTGTGGGTAGTTTGCTGTTTGTTTATTCTGCCGAGGGCAGTCCCTCAGTTACCCACATGTCGGGACTTGAGGGGTCATGTTTGTGATTTTTGTGATTTTTCCCGAGGGGGTCCTCCAGTCCCCCACTCCTTGAGGCACTTGCAAAGTGGTGAAAAGGAGTAGAGTAGTTGCGTTGCTGTTTTGGGCCGAAGGCTGATGCTTTTCGTTTCATTTTGGGGGGATGCCTCGTTAAAAACCTCATTAGGAAAAACCCTGTGGGAAAAAATCCTAATGAGGGAAAAAGAGTGCACCGAATTCCCCCAACGATGAATCGAAAATGTGAAACCTTGGTTCAAAATGGAGAATAATGATGATGTCGAAGGTTCTCCTTGTTCTGAGGGCTCATGCGTTGATTAGCCGGAGACTTGTTGTTGATGTCCTGGGAGGTGCCGAAGGGGGGTCCCTCAATCTGGGGATCGAGGGCGTAATGAATGCGGGTAGTAGTTGAATTGTTACTGGGGGGGTCCCCTGTTTATTGATTAGTTGGTGATGAGGATATCTGAGGGGTCCCGTTACCTGTGTGTCGTAGGCTATCCGTCAATGAGGCATACTCCCCGGGGGCTACCCGGCCTCAAAGTGCTGAGGGGGGATCCCCGAGGGGTGGCCTGATATGAAGCCTTGGGCTTCTGAAGGAGTGATCCCGAAGGCATCTGTTATGTACTGTGTGGGGCACAACCCGGGAGCGTCTCTGGGTAAGCGTATCTGGGGGCTCTCCCTGATGAAGTGGGGTGAAGCAAAAAGACCGGGGGCTCCCAGAATATAGCCGTTGGAAATATAGCCGTTGGAATATGTAACGTCAGGATATAGCCGTTGGGGGGGGGGGGGGGGGTTGCCACGTGGTGCGTGCTCGTTGGCCGCCCGTGGGCGGGCGTCACCGATTGGGTGGAACCTCGGTTGGTAATGATGGCAGTCCAACCGGAGGCCCGGTTTCCAGGCCCAAGCCCGGATCGCAGCGCCTATAAATACTCCATGGCCGGCTTCCTTCCCCTTGTGCGAAATCATTATAGCGAAGCTCTGTCAAAATTTCTAGAGAGAGAAACAGCAGCCCTCGATCAATCCCTGCCTTAAGGTCAGTTCCCCCCTGCTCTTCTCGTTGTAGTTAGTTGTGCCTTGTGACCTTAGGCTAGGAGATAGAACTTTTAGAAAACTCTAGTATTTCCGAGCCCTCCAACCAGTGCGAAGATGTCTTCCAAAAGTGATTCCCAGGACATCTCGAGGGCGCCCTCGATGGGGGATGAAGTCTTTTCGGACGTGGAGTCCACAAGCGAACAGTCCTCGGTGGGACAGGATGCCGTCGTCGCCCTGGAGCTGCAGAAAGCCCTCGTTGCTGAGGCGGAAGCCGAGGGCTTCGAACAAGAATGTGAGGATGAAGAGCTGGCCCTCGCATGGCAAGCAGCTGAAGAAGAGGCGCAGAAAGAAGGCGCGAGGGTCACTGTTGCTGTTCTCCCCCCTCGGGGTACCGGCGAGGCCAGCACCTCTCGGCCGCTGAACACGGTTCCCATCCGGGTGGCCCCGGAAAGAAGAAGGCGAAAGTGGCTGCCCCCAAGAAGAAGGGCAGCATTGCAGACCAAGGGAAGCCCCTCGATATGCCCGAGGGGTATTCCTACCTGAATACCGCCGCCTTAGAAATAAGGTCGAAGGCTGATGCGGCGGATCTGTACGTCACTCAACTACATGTGGGCCCTTCGGCCGTTGTGGTGGCACCGGGTCCCGATGACGTTCTTTCTCGGGGCCCCGAGGGTTGCATTGCTGTGCACATCCTTTCGGTGTCAATGGGGCTCCGGTTCCCCCTGCACCCATTCCTCCGGGAGTACCTCCGGTTCGTAGGTTTGGTCCCCTGCCAGCTGACCCCGAACAACCATTCCTACATCATGGGCTTCCTCCAGCTCTGCAAGTCCCGAGGGGTAACTCCTAGCCTGGACCTCTTCTTCCAGAGCTTCAACCTGTGCCGAGGGGGCATGCGAATGCCGAGGGCTTCGCAAACTTGCAGCAGGTGGCCCTGTTCAAGCTTTTTACTGAGGCGCCCTCCTCGAACAAGGGGTGGAAAGACCGGTGGTGCTATGTGAAGCTGACCGAGAGCCCCTTCCCGAGGGAATTGCGTGACCGGTTCAGGAGGCATGAGAAGAGGAGGAGCGCCGCCCTCGAGAAAGACGGCAGGATCCTGGCCAAGATCCCGGAGGGCCGGGACAAAAACATAACCATTAAGGAGTGCACCAAAGAGGAGGATCTCTACACCCTCGGGTTCCGGCGATATCGCTTCCTGGGGGAAACAGATGAGAAGTTCCCGGTGTTTGAGGGAGCCTCCGGAGTTAGTGGTTGAGGGCACCCTCATTTTTGTATCTTAGCAGATAGTTTATCTGTTTGTTCGTTTCTTTTTTGTGCCATCTGTTAGTAACCCCTCAGTTTTAACCCCACACTGTTTTGCAGGTATCCCAGTCAACATGATGAACGTCAGGGGGCTCGCTGATTTGAAGAAGAAAAAGCCCTCCAAGGCCCCGAGGGGAACGGATGCTGGTGTCCCAAAACCCACCGGTGACTTCTTCAAGAAGCCGGAGGGGCCATCGGCGGCCCCAAATACTGATGCTGCTGCCGCTGCCAAGAGGAAAGGTGCGGGCAAGGCTCCCGAGAGCAAAAAGCCCAAGACCGGAGATGCCGGGAAGAAAAGCCCCCCGGTGGTCATTGTTGACGATTGCCCCGCCTCCGGGGTGCACGAGGAGATGACGGTGGCGGGAGTGCCAGGGGGTGTCCGGGAGCCATCTTCCGAGGTCCTGACGGTCTCCCTCCCGGTTGGTACAGCCGTGATGAATGGCACGGCTGACCCGAGGGTGCTTCTGAGGGGTATAATCCTCGAGATTGACAGAGCAGCCCTCGGGGCTAATGATGACCAAGCCCTTGAGGACAAGATCCTCCGGTCTTCCCTCACGGTAAGTACTTGACAGTTTACCGTTTTTACCTTGAGCTAGGAAATAATGTACGGCTTTCCTAACTTCTCCTTTTTTTGTAGACCTGCATTGCCCTCGGAGAGCAGGCCCGGCGGCTAGAGGAGTGGCGTCTTCGCAAGGCCGAGCAGGATGCTAAGATGCGGGAGCTCATCCGACATAATTCCGATGCCATCCGGCAGATGGCTATGCTGGAGGAGAGCCTTCGGCAGATGACCCTGCGGGCGGAGGCCGCAGACCGGGGCAAGGCTGAGGCTGAAAGGTCCGCAACTGAGGCCCTTGAGAGAGCCGCTAGGGAGGCCGAGGCCGCCAAGGTGGAGGCCGAGGCCGCCAAGGTGGAGGCCATCGAGAGAGCCTGAGGGGACGCCATCTCTGGGTTCTTGGCAGGGGGGTGGCGAGCTGAGGAGCACAAGCAATGGCTGTCCTCGGTTGTCGAGTCCTCGGTCGACGAGTGGTGCGATGGGCCCGGTGTGGAGTGGGTTTCCCGAAAGGGTAAACAGTATTATGATGGGGGCGAGTTCTTCACCAAGGCCCTCATCTACCGGAGGATGGCCCGCCACCTGAAGATTGAGCCAAAGGATTTCGACCCGGCGGCATACGGGCTTCCCCCCTGCAGCCAGACGTTCGTGTTCCTCTCCCCTCCGACGTCGAGAGGCCAGACTTGGAGAACACCGAGCTCATGAAGGAGGCCGAGGGTGACGAACCTGAGGACGGCACAGAGGTCACTTCGAAGCCTTTGGAGGAGACGGCCCCCGAGAATGTTAATCTGTAATTTCTTAATTTAACATGTTTTGAACAATCCCTCTGTAATGAATGCTTGTATGCCCCCGGCCTTCGCCCCTCTGTAATTTTTACATTCGAATTCCTTTCCTTCGATGAATGAATACATGCCCCCGGGCTTTTGGTATATAATGTGTTTCCCTTTCATTGTCTCTCTTTAAATGTATGCTTTCGCCTTTCCTGAATGTATGCATTTGCTTCTTTGAATGTACGTTTAGGACTTAGGAAATATTCTTCCAAGTGTAGTGCTTCTTGCAGCCCTCGGCTATTAGTAGTCTTTAGTCAGTTGAATCTTTCACCGAGAGCACAATGTTCAGGACTTAGAAAATATTTCTATGTGTTTGTTCATCTGTTGGCCCCCGGCCGGTTCCTCCCCTCTGGTTCCATGTAGCCTTCGTGTGATAGCCGGAGGTGAGGTTCTTAGGACTTAGAAATTTTTTCTAAGTGTTTGAATACAGTCATAGCCTTCGATAGTTGGGCACCCTTTGCTAGATGTATGACCGAGGGCCCAGCAAGAGTTAGGACTTAGAAAATATTTCTAAGTGTAGTCTCACCAAGCCTTTAATCGTGTGACCCCCCAGGTTGCAGGGAGATCCGAGACTTAGAAACTTGTCACCGAGGGTAAGAACTTTTGGGACTTAGAAATTTTTCTAAGTGTAGCATGTATGAAGTAGGAGCCCTCGGGCAGCATGGAGATTTGACCGAGGGTCTAAATATGTAGGACTTAGAAAAATTTT
This sequence comes from Cuscuta europaea, assembly GCA_945859875.1. Taxonomy (NCBI): domain Eukaryota; kingdom Viridiplantae; phylum Streptophyta; class Magnoliopsida; order Solanales; family Convolvulaceae; genus Cuscuta; species Cuscuta europaea. The sequence goes on from CAMAPE010000006.1 coordinate 9,243,948, forward strand.
CTAAGTATAGCTTCACCAAGTCTTCAACCGCATGGCCCCTCAGGCAGCATGGAGATTTGACCGAGGGCCAAAATATGTAGGACTTAGAAAATATTTCTAAGTATAGCTTCACCAAGTCTTCAACCGCATGGCCCCTCGGGCAGCATGGAGATTTGACCGAGGGCCAAAATATGTAGGACTTAGAAAATATTTCTAAGTGTAGTATGTGTGAAGTAGGAGCCCTCGGGTGACTGTGAGGACCTTGTCTCAGATACGCCTTCGGTTGACTGATGGCTCCACAAGGGGCAAAGCATTTAGGACTTAGACTATTTTTTCCAAGTATTTCTTGCCGCTGGCCTTCGGGAGGACCCTTCGGCTGTATACGTTGTAGGTTCAGGATAGTTTCCTTTGATTTGCAATGTTGGGCTATAGTAACAAAAGCCTTCGGTTGTTTGTCATATGGTGCCCTTCGGGGATTTTTGAGTTGTTTGGGCCTTCGGTTTTAGGTATAGCCGGAGGCAATCCTTGAGTGGACTTAGCCATTCGTTGATGATGTCTGTTGTGAACGGTATCCTTTGTACTTGTGGACTTCCAAGGTACGAAGGTGTTCCCGTGGGGAGCCCTCGGTATGTTTTTGTAAATTGCCGGAGTGATGTACTCATTGATTTCTCGCCGAGTCTACTCCCCTTCACCACCCCATTTTTTTTAGTAGTGAAGGGAAGGCATCAAGAAACTTAGTTTCTTGGTAAGGCTTGGCCTATCGGGAGGTAACAGAATACACCATTAGCTCCCCCCTCGGGTTGACCTTCCGAGTTCCGAGGGGATCGAGGGTCGATTCCTGGGTAGAATACACCATGATCTGCCTCCCCTTGGGGGATGGCGCGGAAAGCGCCTCAGTTTTGAAAGTCGTCCCCTCTGCGCTAGACATAGTCCGTGGTCTGCCACACCCTTGGGGTTGTGGCGCGGGGAGCGTTTCGGTTTGGAAGTCGAATCCTTGGCATTCATCGTGCCTGTCATACCCTTGGGGTGATGACGCGGAAAGCGTTCCGTTTTTGAAAGTCGAATCCTGGGCATTTCTCATGCCTGTCATACCCTTGGGGTGATGACGCGGAAAGCGTTTCAGGGAAGGGTTTTTCATTTGCACACTGGTTGCAAATGGCCGGGTGCACTACGTGCTGCCGGCACCGATAGGTGGCGCCTTCGGTATAGGCGTCCTCGAGGGGTACGGCTTAGGAAACAACACTTGGTGTTTGTGCCGATGTACGGCCCCCGGCACTTGGTACCGAGGGGTCCTCTGTAAAAGTAGTCGGTGTTTTTCCCGATTGTTGGAGGGGATTGTGTCGTCTAGCCTCGGTACTTGGTACCGGGGGGTCTTTTGTGGAAACACTTGGTGTTTCTCCCCGATTATTGAAGGGGATTATGTTATCTACCCTCGGTACTTGGTACCGAAGGGTCTTCTGTGGAAACACTTGGTGTTTCTTCTCATTTGTTGAAAGCTGCTAGTGATGTGTCCCCCCGGCACCATGTGCCGAGGGGTCTTCTATTGTGGTGAGGCCTTGGGCCTGGGGGTGGTATGAGGGCTTGGCCCTTGTGATAATCTTGTTCCGTGTTCTCGTTGTCTTCAAAATGCCTTCATTCTTCAGAATTCTTTAGGCCTTGGGCCGTAAAATAATACATTCACTAGTTATGAGGGCTTGGCCGCTCTGATGTTATTGATAAAATTTAACTAAGTGATGTACATTCCAGTGCCTAGGGACTTCGGTCCCGTTAGGGCGTTTTAGTTTGTAAGTTCCTGGTTTGATGATGGCTGCCACGATGTAGGGGCCTTCGAATTTTGGTGCCATCTTTCCGCCCTCGGTTGGTTGGCTAGCTTCCCTTCTTCGGAGGACATAGTCCCCCACTTGGAATTCCCGGGAGCGAACCTTGGCGTCGATGTAGCTCTTCACCTGCCTTCGGTAGTTCTCTGCGCGTATGAAGGCTTGCTCCCGGCGTTCCGAAATAAGGTGGAGATCGAGGGCCATATTGGTGTCGTTGGCCTCCGGATCATACTGTGTGACCCTTCGGGTTGGGAGAGTTACCTCAGTGAGGGCTTTGGCTTCAAATCCGTAGCAAAGGGAGAAGGGTGTCTCGCCAGTTGCCCGCCGAGGGGTAGTACGGTAGGCCCACAAGATGTTGTGGAGCTCTTCTAACCAACCACCCCCTTCGGCCTCCAGCTTCTTTTTTAGGCCTTCGAGCAAGGTCTTGTTGGCGTTCTCCACTTGACCGTTGCCCTGAGGGTAGGCAACAGATGAAAAGGTGTGTTTGATGCCCCATGCCTCTAGGAGGGCACAGAAGGGGGCTGCCTCGAATTGAGTCCCGTTGTTGGAGATGATTTGCTGAGGGACGCCAAACCTGGTGAGGATGTTTTTGAGAACAAAATGACGGCACCTGGCCTCAGTGATGCTGGCGAGGGGCTCTGCTTCCACCCATTTGGTGAAGTAATCGATGGCGACAATGATGTACCTGTTGTTGGAGGTACCCCTCGGCAGAGGGCCCACAAGGTCTATGCCCCACCGAGCGAAAGGTATGGATGTGCTGATGGGGGCATAGTTGACCGCTGGCCTGCCGGGGGCTTTCTGGAAGTGTTGGCATGTGGGACACCTCTAGGCAAGATCTGCACAGTCCCGGGCCATCGTAGGCCAGAAGTAGCCCTGGATTATCAGCCTTCGGGACATGGAGAAGGGTCCCTGGTGAGCTGAGCAAGTCCCACTGTGCACTTCCTCCATTGCTACTTCGGCTTCATCTTGATGGGAGCCCTCAGTTTTGTCAGTTTGGCGCGGGCCTCATCCCCGGGAAGTTGCCCTGCAGTGATGAAGGCGAAAATGTCTGAGATCCAGTCCTCCTGTCTTTGTTGTATGTTCATGACGGGGCTAGCATGTATGCTGGAGAGGCTGAGTTCTTCTATTTTGGCGATCTTGGAGATGTGCTCAGGGGATTCTGCCGAGAGCTTTGATAAAATGTCGGCATCGGAGTTTTGAGCCCTCGGTATTTGAGTAAGAGAGTGTGCCTCAAATACCTTAAGCAACTCCTTGGCCGCCTCCTTGTATTGCTTCATTCTCCCTTCCTTGGCTTCGTACTCCCCGGAAATTTGGCCGACGACTAACTTGGAGTCGCACTTGACGTGGATTTGTCGGGCCTTCATGTTAGCTGCCAGCCGAAGGCCACAGAGGAGAGCCTCGTATTCGGCTTCATTGTTGGAGACTTTGAAGGAGAAACGGACTGCATAATAGGCCCGGAAGCCCTCGGGTGAGATGAGAACCACCCCTCCTCCACATGCCTTGACGGCGGAGGAGCCGTCGGTGTAGAGGCTCCACCAATCATCTGAAGGGGCCGAGGGCTCCTCGTCCGTGGCTGCCCTCGCCGTACACTCCGTCACGAAGTCCGTTAGGGCTTTGCCCTTGATGGCGGGCCTAGGACGGATGTCGATGTTGTATTGGCTCAAGAAGACGACCCATTTTACCATTCGGGAGGAGCTAGTGGGGATCCTCATCAAGGCGCCGAGGGGTTGGTGAGTGAGGACCTGGACCGGGTGAGCCTGGAAGTAATGGCCCAACTTCTTGACGGTCCACACGATAGCCAACACCGTTTTTTCCACGGGGGAGTACCGGAGCTCCGCTTCCCTGAGGGTCTTGCTAACATAGAAGATGGCATGTTGGATGCCATCCTCTTCCCGGATGAGCACAGAGCTGATGGCAGCCGGGCTAACACCCAAGTAGAGGTACAGGATTTCCCCTACCTTGGGTTTAGAGAGCACAGGGGGTGAAGATAAGTATCGTTTCAGCTCCTCGAATGCCCCCTGACATTCAGAAGTCCACTGGAAACCGGCGGTTTTCCTCATGATCTAGAAGAAGGGTAAGGACTTCTCCGCCGATTTTGATAAGAAGCGGTTGAGGGCTTCCAGGCGGCCCGTCAACCGTTGGACCTCCTTCACGTTGCGTGGGGGCTCCATGTTGATGATGGCCTGGATTTTCTCGGGGTTGGCCTCAATACCCCTTCGGCTAACCATGTAGCCCAGGAATTTTCCCCCCTGGACGCCGAAGGTACACTTCTTCGGGTTCAGCCGAAGGCTAAACTTCTGCATGATGGCGAAGATCTCCCTCAGGTCGTCAGCATGGTTTGCTGACTGCTTGCTTTTGACGATCATATCGTCAACATATGCCTCCATGGTGCGCCCTAGGACAGCTTGAAATACCCTAGCCACCATCCGCGTGTAGGTGGCACCTGAGTTCTTCAGGCCGAAGGCCATGACAAGGTAGCAGAAGATGACCTCGGGAGTCATGAAGGCTGTTTTTTCAGCGTCCTCCTCATGCATGTATATTTGATGATATCCGCGGAATGCGTCGAGGAATGACATGATTTCACACCCCGTGGTTTCATCCACCAGTTGATCAATATTAGGCAGAGGAAAGGGGTCCATGGGACACGCCTTATTGAGATCCGTGTAGTCCACGCACATTCGGAATTAGGGCGGTTTTTGTGCGAGGACTACGTTTGCCAGCCATGAGGGGTACTTGACCTCCTTGATGTGTTTGATAGAAAGGAGCATGGCGACCTCCTTCCTCATGAATTCCCTCCTCTCGGCCGAGAGGGGTCTCCTCCGCTGCTGTACTGGTTTGGCCGAAGGGTCCACCGAGAGGCGGTGGGTGATGACCCTTCGGCTGATCCCCGGCATGTCCTCCGCCCCCCATGCAAAAACAATGTAGTAGGCTCGGAGGGCGCTGATGATGCCGGTCTTCAAATCTTCGGGGAGCTTGGCTCCAATCTTCACGACTCTCTCCGGCTTGGCTGGATCGAGCGCGAAGTCTTCTACCTCCTCGGCTGGTTCAGCCCTCGGCCTCATTTCTTCCGCTTCCACAGTTCCGGTGATGGTGTCAACGCGGAACTCCATCTTGCTAACCTTCTTTGTAACTTGAAGGTAGCAAGCGCGGGCGAGCTTTTGGTTTCCCCTCGAGTAACCAATCCCCCTTTCGACTGGGAACTTGAGGCAGAGGTGCCTCATGGAGATGACGGCCTCGAGATCCTCGAGGGCTGGCCGGTCGAGGATGATGTTGTGGGCGCAGTCGATGTTGACGACGACGAACTCCACTTCGAGCTTGGCTCTATGGAGGCCGTCGCCGAAGATGACCGGGAGGGTTATGACCCCCTCGGAATCAATGGTGTCGCCGGTGAAGCCGGCAAGAGGAGTCTTGATCGGCTGAAGGGACCCCCTCTCCAGATGCAGCTCTCTGAAGGTGCTGAGGTACATTACATTGACGGAGCTGCCCGTGTCAATGTAAGTTCTGTGGATAATGGTGTCGTTGATCTCTGTGCGAATAACGAGGGCATCCCTGTGGGGGGAGGATACTGGGGGGAGATCAGCGTTGGTGAAGATAATAGGTTCCTCCCTCAACCGCTTTACCGGGGGCATATGAGTGACTTCCCCCACGTAAAGTGATTGAGCCCACTTCTTTCGTTGACTTGTAGAGTCACCCCCGGTATTTCCCCTTGTAATCATGAGGATGTGGCGTTTCTTTTCTTGGTACCGGGGGTACTCCTCCTCCTCCTCCTCCAGATTTCCAATCTCCCTCTTCTTGCCGAGGGGGATGGTGTTGGGGTTGACCCATGCATTCCCTCTCGCAGTTTGCCCTCGGGATGCCCCCTGATGAGGGGGGGCCTGTTGCTGAGGGCCCTGGACAAACTGGGACAGATGGCCCGCTTGTATCAATTTCTCGATGGCCGTCTTCAGCTGATGGCAATCATCGGTCCTGTGCCCCTGGTGTCGGTGGAAACGACAGTAGGGGTAGTTTGGATTAATGGCAAATACTTCCGAGGGCGCACGTGAATCTCGCTCTACGCGGCCCCTTTCTTCAGCAAAATCAAGAATAACGCTGACGGGATGCGTCAATGGTGTCCGAGGGTGCTCCAGGAGGACAGGTTGTGCCCAAGCCCTCGGATTCCCCTTGTAGCCTCCCCCGGGCTTGGCTTGGCCATGCCGGGGGCGATCACCGGAGGGGGCAGGATCCTTGGGATAATTGCGGGGAGCCCCCGGCCCTCGGTTACCTCTGTCTTCTGGCCGAGGGCGTTGCTGGTCTGGGACATGGTGGCATTTCTCCACCTCCTCGGCCTCGGCGTACCGGTCCCCCCGCTGTAGGGCCCTTGTATAATCGCGAGGGGGTTCGATGATGAGGCTTCTGGAGAAGTTCCCGGGGCGGAGTACTGTTTGTAGGAGGGCCAGGAGGGTCCCGTCATCAGCGCCGTCAACTTTATCAGCCTCCGTCCTCCAGCGCTCCAGGAAGTCCCGAAGGGTCTCTTCCTTCTTCTGCCTCACTGTTAGCAAGTGGGAGAAGTGTTTTCTTGTGCGGCGCCTTCCCGCAAATTGCGTCAAGAATCTATGGGCGAGTTCTTGCCATGAGTCAATACAGCCCTCGGGCAACCGGTTGAACCATTCGTAAGCTGGCCCCTCTAGGATGGAGAGGAACCAGCGGCACAAATATTCATCCGATGCCCCCACCACCATCATACTGTTTTGATACCTGCTGTAGTGCTCTTGGGGGTCAGTCTTTCCGTCATAGGGCTTGATGAGCTGCCCTCGGTATTTCTCCGGGATCCGGGCCGCCAATACCCTTGGGGTGAATGGCGTCCGGGTCCGGAGCTGTATGGTGGGTTCCCCGGAGCCCTCGGCTATCTTCTTCTGCATTTCTTCCATCTTCGCCATCATCGCTTCATACTTGAGGTCTGTATGAGGGGCGGAAGTGGTGGCGTGGGCTTTGGTGGCCTCCATCTCTTCAAGCCGGCGCTGGAGGGCCGCAATGATTTCGTCCCAAGGGTCCTTCTGGAGGGCCTCCGCCCCCTGCGAATGGACCCGTGCCGAGTGGGCTTGATTGATTTGATGGCATGCGTCGTCGGTATGGAGAGGTGCTTTGCCCTTGTCCTGAGGGGGACGTCTCTCATTGGCCCTGGAAACGCACCCGCCACTTTCCTGAGGCCTTTGGAACGCCCTCCCCCCGAGGCGGTCTTGGACCCCTCGGCGGTCTTGTGCCCCTCCGAGCCTCTCGAGGGCGGAGGTCCGGGGGTGCTCCTTGCTCACGTCGTGGCGGTCCCGGGACTGGACTTCCTGGGAGGCCGTATCTTGGGCCACGACCCCCTCGGAGTTCCCCATCTGGAGGACCGGGTTACCGAGGGGTCGTGGATGAGGGGGAGGCATAATATTCTCCCCAACCTGAGGCTGGTGGGGGACCAAAGTGCCGAAGGCACCCGGGTTCTGAGTGAGCGTCTGGATGAAGGCGGAGAGCGCCGATTGAACGTCGATGGTGATGACCGGGGGGCTAATTTGATTTTCGCTCTGGTCCTTTTTCTTGGCCTCGATGCCGAGGCGAGCATCGGGGGCATTTTGCTGGATCTGCTGGCGTAGGTTGATAGCCGTCTGGTCTATCCCGGCAATGACGCCGCCCCCGGGAGCCCTGTTGGAGGCTTCGGGGACGTCGACCTCGCCGAGGGCCAGGTTCCTGTCCTCTACATTCTTGGAGTTGGCACGAGTTGTTCTCACCATTTTAGATGGGTGTTTTTGTGTTTGGTCGAGGGGGAGGGTTTCTTACTTGATTGTTCGACCTCTCAACGAGAGCACCAAATGATGGATAGTGTACCCGGGGGGTAGCTTATCCGAGGGGTTATTACGGGGAATAATAAGAGAGAAGTCAGAGCAAGTAAGTATAGAGAGAGAAAGTATATGTAGAAAGTATGCAACGTTTATGACTTGGTTACAAATGGGTAAATGGGGTGCTATTTATAGTAGCAATAAATGCCGGACAGGGACACGTGTCAGGCGTCCATTGGACGAGAGGTCACCTCAACTGGTTGGCGCTGGCAACCGCATGTGGCCGCATTTAATGCGGCTGTTGGATGGGACGTTGTACAGGGTACGGTGATCTGTACGCATGTGGCGCGGATATCATGTCGGGGAAGGTGCCCTCGGCTGTAGAGGACTAGCCGAGGGCTCTGAGTACCGGGGACCCCCTTGGTGCCGAGGGCTCCAGGTGCCGAGGGCTACTGCTTTTCGCCGTTTTCCCAGTAGCTTTGTTTTGCTGTGTTGGCCCTCCTGTGAGAGTTAGAGCCTTCGGCCAGGGGGCCGAAGGCACCCCTGGTGTGCATTGTGGGCTGCTTGGTACTCTGGGCGCTGTGATTTGGGCCTGTTGGGCCTTCTGGGCCTGTTGGGCCTTGATTGGAGTAGTAGGAGTCTGTGGGCCGGGGGTTCCCGGGCCATATACTCCATCAGATGGCTTGAATGCCCAAAAAACTCTTTGAAACTGCATATAACCTGTGGGAGTATTAGGGGGTGGGTACCACTGCACAATAGTTCCAGGATTTGAATGTTGGAGCGCTGTCATGAAACGGGGCAATTCAGAATATGACTTCTCCCAACCGCCAAATGTCCAAATGTCAAAATACACTTTAAAATTTACAATCAATTTCAAATCAAATTTCAACATTTTATATTCTAAAAATTCCAAATATTTAACATTCAAAACCCTAAGTTAAAAATGAGATGAAATGGAGTTTGATTTACCTACAAGAAAGAAGAAAGAGTGTTGAAGATGAAAATGGAGGTTTGCCGGAGTAAGGTCGCCGGAGTTGGAAATGGCTCGGTCGTCCTTCGTAGCTGCTGCTTGGGGATTTGGGGATTGGGTTTCGTTCGCAGTGTTCTGTTTTGTGGCTGGTCGCTGTTTTTACTTAATGGAAAGTCGCCCAACGGTTGGGCGACTTATAAGTCACCAAACGGTTTGGCGACTTATAAGTCGCCCAACCGTTGGGCGACATTCCCCCGACCACGGTTAACCCAGCAGTATATTGGTAAATACTTTTAACCCAACCCTATTTTCGTAATTAATTAATTAATTAACATTAATTCGAAAAAAATTCATATTTATGTGTTAAACTAAGGCTGAGTAGGTCAAGTTTTTGGCCCTATATGGTATTTTCATCCAGCCGGTTAGGCCGAGTAAGAAGAATATTGAACAAATTGTCAAAACACGGGAGACTTGTACAAATCTACAATTCTGTTATTCTAACTTTGGTGCACCGCCCTTAAATCTCCAATCAATTTTTTTACATACTATATTATTAGTTAATAGCTATGATCTGATAATTTTTTCAAAGTTCGTCGGAGTTTTGCCGGAGTTCAACCGAGAAGAGTAGAACTTCTTAAAAGCTCATTCAAGGTGAGTGGATGGCTTAATATCTTGTAACTCTTGGGTTAAGTATGAGATTATCTAAGTAAATGCTATATGTGTTCATTTGAGATGAACCATAATGATTAGGCTTATATGAGATGAACTATAATGATTATGCAAATTTAATTTGGAAATCCCTATTCATGCTCACACAACATCAATAAGGAAAAATTTCATTTCCTAGTGGTTAAAGGCTGGCTCTAAAACTCCTGTGGATATTTTTAGACATGGCTTACCGGGTATTATTGGTTGGTATATCTGGAAATCCTATTCTTCAAGGATTTGGGGTCCAGAGAATTCAAAACCTACCCCAGCTTCTATTGTTACTCAAATTAAATGGTTTACTCAAAACTGAGCCAATTCCATCAGAGTCAAAAGGTTAGTAAAGGTGGGTGAAATTTTATATGACGAGCAGTTGATTTCTAAGGATTATAAGTTGCTTAGACCGGCAATAAAAGCAATTGTTTGGAAGAAGCCTCAAAAGTATCTAAAACTAAATATCGATGCAAGTTTTTTACCTAGTCGAGCTGCTGGGGGAGCCATTCTGAGAGATGCTACTGGACAGATGATTATCGCCTCTTCATTTCCGGTCTTGGCTTCCTCCGCTTTTGAAGCTGAACTGTGTTCCTTGATTCACACAGTCACTTGGGTGAATGACCTTGGATTCCGCGACTTCCAGGTTGAGGTCGATTCATTGGAAGCGGTGGAGCATATTAAACGTCGAAGGGTTGGGAGAAGATGTGATGGGGTTGCTCGTTTGTTGGATCTGTCTGAGGATAATGGCATTTCCTTTTTCGTAGTTTTGAGAGAGGTGAATTGGCCGGCCCATTACCTGGCTACTGCAGATATGGGTTGGAGTTGTATTTTCTCTCGGGTATCAGATCTTCCGGTTCAGGCCCCAAAACTCTTATTATTCAGATCTGTTTGGGCTTCCGTCTTTAAGGGCTGTCAGTTAGTCTTTTGTGTGCTTTTTGAGCGTTTTATGTGCTCTTGTTTTGTTTTTGAGAAGTTTGATTTGGTCCCCTTCTCTAATTGTATTTTCACATCTCATTAATAATATCTTGGCAGTTGACCCCCGGCTTCTGCCCCACTGATTTTGATGATTTGCCTTCCGGGGTAAAAAAAAGAACCATAATGATTATGCATGAAAAACGATATGAAAATGATATAAAAACATGTGTGATGTTTTGGATGGCCAAAATGGCAAATATTGATTGTTAAAACTTAATTCATGTTTGGGTTAAGTTTCGGATCAATCGGAGTCGGTTCGGGCGGTCAACGGATCGTTGACCGCAAAGAAGAAAGTGAACCGGCTCCGGTTTAGGCTATAACCGGTGCCGATTTGGTACAGGGCAGCCAAATTAATTAAATTAAATATGAACCGGCGCCGGTTTGGGCTATAACCGGCGCCGATTTGGTGTTGTTTTGTCCCGAATGTTGATTTTTGTGCATGGTTTTGCATGGATTGTTATGCTTAGGCTACAAGACTTGGTTTAGTCTTGATAGATGATTATGATATAGACCCTATCTATGTTTGATAAGCGGTGATCATAGAAATGAACGTAAGATGGTGGAGAACCTAGGGACGACGGTACTGTCCTCAAAACTCGGTAGATAAACGGTGGAGACCCAAGGACGACAGTATTGTCCTCAAAACTCGGTATATAAATGGTGGAGACCCAGGGACGACGGTACTATCCTCAAACTCGTACGTATAAATTGATTTGGACTAGGAGGAGCCCTATACACTCATAGGATATGGGTGGGTTGGGATTTAAGTCAAGGATATTGACTACTATGATTTTTCCCAAATAAACAATGGCCTACGAGTTGGATATTTCCAAGTGTGTATATATACTGATATGTATTTTATAACTTGGGGAAAGTACTATACATGTATGTATCACCCTATGTTTGAGTCTTATACTTGAAACGTTAGTTATGCTACATTTAGCTTGCTACTCTCTCGGTACTTGTACTGACCCCTTCAGGGGGAGGGGGCACCATTTTTCAGGTTGAAGCTAGGGATTGCTACCTGCACCTTCTTACGGGTGAAGTCAATTCAAGAGAGACGTGGTTCGTTCTTCCTTATTTCCTTTCAAACTACCATACACTTGCTTGTGGATATTTGATTTACTATAAACTATTTTGGGACTGTGAGCCCATGTTTTGGCCGGTTGTGGCCCATGCTTTACCGTTGAATATTTCCGCTATTCATTGGTTTAAATGTGATGTTTTTATGTATGTTTACTACCGAGTATGGTAGATTGTGTTCATGGACGCCTTGTATAACTAAGTCACGTTGACTTGCGAGTGACGTCACTTGGTCATACGGCGGTTGTACACGTGCTTAGATGTGGTCTGGGGCGTGACAGTTAGACCTTAAGAACAACCGGACAAGTTTGAGTATATGCCATATCAGCTCAATGCTTTATATGGTGACAAAAATGGTGCCTTGTTTTTTGTCAAAGTGAAGTTTGGCCTCCTTGAGTTATATGATGATTATGTTGTCACTTACTCTGACTGAGTTGGTGGAAGTTCTAATTCAAGTTCACATACTGCTGCATTTGTGGAATTTAATAATGCTAAGAACAGGCCAGTGTCAAGATTTAAGACTGAGCTAAAAAAAGAAACTAGAGAGTGGTCAGTTAGGAGTTACAAAAACGGAACTTGATATCTATCTTGAAGAGTGAATAATTGAGGAAGATAAGGACTTTGATATATTGAGATGGTGGAAGTTAAATAGTGAAAGATTTCCTATTCTTTCTAAGATGGCTAGAGATGTACTTGGTATTCCAATCTCCAGATTAGCTTCTGAGTCCACATTCAATACAAGTTGTAGGGTTTTGAACTGTTTTAGAAGTTCTTTAAGTCGAAAAATTGTGGAAGCCCTTATTTGTGCACAAGATTGGTTGAGAATGGCTAACCAGCCTATTTCAGTTGAATAAAACATTGATGATGTAGACATATTAGAAAAAGGTATAACAGTTGTGCCTTTTCATTTATTTATACATAATTTGTAATATAATGTTGTCATTTTTCAGTTCTAACACCTGTCTTTTTTTATAGAATTAACAGATGGAAATATTGGTAGTGTTTTGACCACTTTGTCGTCATGTGCGTCAAAATAATAAATACAATACAACACTTATACGTAGTATAGTGTAGTAAGGTTCGTATCCACATAGAAAGAAATATTTATCTTTTACGTAACTAGTAACAAATGGGAGTTTGGATTGATTGATGAACTTTAAAGTATTTAAACACTAAGATGAACGACTTATGTGGTTTAATTAATTAGAGATGGAAACTTGGTTTTGCTTATATCCACTTAATGAAATGTTTGTCGATCCCGGTTAATGGTTATATCTTTAACTATCTTCCTCTCGAATACTCAATCGAGGAGTATATCCAATTCATCGAGGGTAATTATTAATAGCGAGAGGCGTTCATTAATAAAACTTACTACCGAGTCAATATAGAACACACACCATATATTAACCCGTTAGTAGCAATAAACTTAAGATGAAAACGATTGAGGTTGATAGCATCAACACAAGCGGTTTACTGGTTTAATCAATATAATTAATTTCCCTTAGATTATTAACCATGAGATGCATGCATTAATAATCCAAGTTTACTACCGTTGAAAGAACCAAATTTATAATAAGGTTTTTTTATTAATCGATTGATTCTAGTAATAATTAACATATGAAACAAAACTAGTTGATCCTTTAAGTAATGTTCAAAATATTAATACGGAGTATGAAATATGAATATGAATCAATTAATATTCAAGGAAGAAGATTAAAAAAAATAACACATAACTTACAATCCATTAAGCATCAAAGTAGCAAAACCAAGATGAAAGAGTTTAGCTCCTCATCTGAAGACTAAACATACTAGAAAATATAAAGGAAATACTTATCTAAACTGAGCTTAGAAGTATATGTGAATTGGTCATTTTATTGTGAAAGAAAAGGGGTGTATTTATAGATGTTTCGAGCATGCAGGAGTATGTACCCGATCGGGCATACAACGCATCCGATCGGGTACCTTCGGAGGCATCCTGGAAGATAGAAAAGTGGGACATACCCGACCGGGTACTTCGGTTACCCGATCGGGTATAACATTTGAACGTCGCCTTGCCCCGGATTTGATCCGATTGGAAATTTCAGCAAGTTACCCGATCAGGTAGAGGTCATACCCGACAAGGTACAGGTCAAAAATCAGGATCTTCCATTTTGTCTCGATTCAAACCGAACCGAATCGATTTTTAATAAGGTTTATTTAATTATTTATTCCGCAGCAGCATACGTATTAAAATGGAAATATGTTCTTTTTGTGACAAGTTAATGATGCGGTTCAGTGGTTTAGCTTTGGCTCTCTCCGCGCGCATGATTTGTTTTCCACCCAGGTTCGATTCCTACCCTCTACGAACTATTGTCATTTTATTTTTCAAAACTCTCTTGAAACATTCCCACACCGAGTAAATCAGATATCTTACTCCTCATTAGTGCCTTCAGATCCTGAAGCATCACGCGATCAAGGCTCTGCTTCAAAGCTACGTTGGATTTCGCCCATAGTCCAATTTTTGAAATTAATCGGTTCTTCAATCGTTTTTTCAATAACTCGGGTTTAAGTTATTTTCGGCTCGGTTGCGGGTTACGGAAATTGTGAAACTGAAAAATTGGTTCGGGTTGGGATTTTCCTATTTCAGTTCGGGAACGGAATCCTCCCCTAGACTGTAGGTTGTCTAGCAGTTCAACTTTTTAAGTTTATAAGTTATAACATTGTAATTTTTGGATGGCAAACTTCAAATTTTGGACTAAAACTCGGTAAGTTTGAAATCTTTGGATTTCCATTTTGGATTGCAAAATTGAAATTGTTGTACTTACAGTTTCATTTTTTATTGGTGATTTTGTAATTCGATTCAATTTGATACCCGATCTGAACCCGAACATAACCCAAAATTAAAAACCTGATTTTTTTATTTTTTAATGCATAGAATCGGGTCTTGTCTTTTTGAACCCGCCCGACCCGAACCCGATCCATGCTCCGCACTAATTCAAAACACAAGGAGGGAAGATATATACTCCGTACCAGGGTAATTATGGATTGACAAACTCACAAAAGTGATAACACTCCCTGAGTATCGGGTAGTGATACTCCGTATTATCAATATTGCCATTCTCCGTACTGGCGTAACAGTATCTGTCTGTATTAGTCCCAACATGGATACAATATGCTTCTAGCTCCTTTAATTTGTCCATATTCTTCATCTTCATCACCATCATCACATAATACTCACTTTCGGCGCGCGTGTTCTGGATTCAACAAGTTTTCACAAAGAGATCAAGGAAAAGGATTGAAGCAGCAAGAGATGGGGGAAGAATCATCACTGCCATTGATCTGTAGAGCGTCAGCCACCGATGCCCCCATTACCGGGTCGGGTATATCCATTTACCCGGTAAATTACATGGTACAACCAGCTGTACCTAGAGCATGGTACAGCCGGGCCTTTTTGTAATTTATTCCAACCCTCAGAGCATTAGTAAGCTGGTGCTTCTCTTTTTTTCGTCCGGCTACTTCTCCTTTTCTTTCGCCAGCACTACTCCTGCGCTTTCCGGTTGCTTTACTTTTTTCTTTTCTCTGTTTTTTTTTCTTTTGTTTTTTCAATTCGTTGACTTGTTGCTTCCCTTCTTTCTTTTTCTTCAATTTACTTGTTGTTTTTCTTTTCTTTATTTTTTCTTTAACAATCTGTTACTTTATTTTTTATTCAATATATTAACCCGTTAGTAGCAATAAACTTAAGATGAAAACGATTGAGGTTGATAACATCAACACAAGCGGTTTATTGGTTTAATCAATATAATTAATTTCCCTTAGATTATTAACCATGAGATGCATACATTAATAATCCAAGTTTACTACCGTTGAAAGAACCGAATTTATAATAAGGTTTTTTTATTAATCGATTGATTCTAGTAATAATTAACATATGAAACAAAACTAGTTGATCCTTTAAGTATTGTTCAAAATATTAATACGGAGTATGAAATATGAATATGAATCAATTAATATTCAAG
This sequence comes from Cuscuta europaea, assembly GCA_945859875.1. Classification (NCBI taxonomy): domain Eukaryota; kingdom Viridiplantae; phylum Streptophyta; class Magnoliopsida; order Solanales; family Convolvulaceae; genus Cuscuta; species Cuscuta europaea. The sequence goes on from CAMAPE010000006.1 coordinate 9,259,261, forward strand.
GAAGAAGATTAAAGAAAAATAACACATAACTTACAATCCATTAAGCATCAAAGTAGCAAAACCAAGATGAAAGAGTTTAGCTCCTCATCTGGAGACTAAATATACTAGAAAATATAAAGGAAATACTTATCTAAATTGAGCTTAGAAGTATATGTGAATTGGTCATTTTATTGTGAAAGAAAAGGGGTCTATTTATAGGTGTTTCGAGCATGCAGGAGTATGTACCCGATCGGGCATACAGCGCATCCGATCAGGTACCTTCGGAGGCATTCTGGAAGATAGAAAAGTGGGACATACCCGACCGGGTACTTCGGTTACCCGATCGGGTATAACATTTGAACGTCGCCTTGCCCCGGATTTGATCCGATTGGAAATTTCAGCAAGGTACCCGATCAGGTAGAGGTCATACCCGACAAGGTACAGGTCAAAAATCAGGATCTTCCATTTTGTCTCGGTTCAAACCGAACCGAACCGATTTTTAATAAGGTTTATTTAATTATTTATTCCGCAGCAGCATACGTATTAAAATGGAAATATGTTCTTTTTGTGACAAGTTAATGATGCGGTTCAGTGTTTTAGCTTTGGCTCTCTCCGCGCGCATGATTTGTTTTCCACCCAGGTTCGATTCCTACCCTCTACGAACTATTGTCGTTTTATTTTTCAAAACTCTCTTGAAACATTCCCACACCGAGTAAATCAGATATCTTACTCCTCATTAGTGCCTTCAGATCCTGAAGCTTCACGCGTTCAAGGCTCTGCTTCAAAGCTACGTCGGATTTCGCCCATAGTCCAATTTTTGAAATTAATCGGTTCTTCAATCGTTTTTTCAATAACTCGGGTTTAAGTTATTTTCGGCTCGGTTGCGGGTTACGGAAATTGTGAAACTGAAAAATTGGTTCGGGTTGGGATTTTCCTATTTCAGTTCGGGAACCGAATCCACCCCTAGACCGTAGGTTGTCCAGCAGTTCAACTTTTATAAGTTTATAAGTTATAACATTGTAATTTTTGGATGGCAAACTTCAAATTTTGGACTAAAACTCGGTAAGTTTGAAATCTTTGGATTCCCATTTTGGATTGCAAACTTGAAATTGTTGTACTTACAGTTTCATTTTTTATTGGTGATTTTGTAATTCGATTCAATTTGATACCCGATCTGAACCCGAACATAACCCAAAATTAAAAACCTGATTTTTTTATTTTTTAATGCATAGAATCGGGTCTTGTCTTTTTGAACCCGCCCGACCGAACCCGACCCGTGCTCCGCACTAATTCAAAACACAAGGAGGGAAGAAATATACTCCGTACCAGGGTAATTATGGATTGACAAACTCACAAAAGTGATAACACTCCCTGAGTATCAGGTAGTGATATTATCAATATTGCCATTCTCCGTACTGGCTTAACAGTATCTGTCTGTATTAGTCCCAACATGGATACAGTATGCTCCAAACTCCTTTAATTTGTCCATATTCTTCATCTTCATCACCATCATCACATAATACTCACTTTCCGCGCGCGTGTTCCGGATTCAACAAGTTTTCACAAAGAGATCAAGGAAAAGGATTGAAGCAGCAAGAGATGGGGGAAGAATCATCACTACCATTGATCTGTAGAGCGTCAGCCACCGATGCCCCCATTATCTCCTCATGCAACGAGCGCATCAGACCTCTTCTTGACTGCGTTGACCAGCTCCGGGAGCTCAAGATCATGCAAGAAGGCATCCAGCTCCCCACCATCGTCGTCGTCGGCGACCAGTCCTCCGGCAAGTCCAGCGTCCTCGAGTCCCTCGCCCGAATCCACCTCCCCAGAGGGCAGGGGACCTGCACGCGTGTCCCGCTCATCATGCGTCTCCAGAACGCCCCATTTCTTGATAACCCAGAGCTCCGGTTGGAATACAATGGGAAAGTCGTCCCTACAGACGAAACCCACATTGAGGAAGATATTATTCAGGCCACCGAAGAGATTGCCGGCCCCGGGAAAGGGATTTCCCACACCGCATTGACCTTGGTCGTGCAAAAGAACGGAGTTCCTGACCTTACCATGGTTGACTTGCCCGGAATAGTCCGAGTTCCTGTTCAGGGCCAACCGGGCGACATTTACGAGCAGATCTCCAGTATCATCATGGAGCACATTACCCCGGAAGAGAGCATTATCCTCAATGTCCTGTCTGCGACGGTGGAATTCCCGATATGCGAATCCATCCGGATGTCACAGGAAGTGGACAAGTCCAGGGAAAGGACACTCGCGGTGGTCACCAAGGTCGACAAAGCACCAGAAGGGCTTCCGGAGATGGTCACTGCTGATGACGTTAAAATTGGACTTGGTTATGTCTGTGTCAGAAACAGGATCGGCGAAGAAGGGTATGGGGAGGCAAGAATGGCTGAAACCTTGCTTTTCGAGAGTCACCCGTTGCTAAGTAAGCTTGACAAGTCTATGGTTTCTGTCCCGGTCCTTGCTCAGAAACTGGTTAGGATTCAGGAGGGAATGATCATGAAATGTCTGCCCCAAATCATAAAGAAAATCAATGACAAGCTCGCAGCCAATGTAGCCGAGCTGAACCGGCTGCCACAGAAGCTTAACTCAGTAGGGGAAGCCGTGGCATCATTCATGCGTGTTCTAAGCTCAGTCAAGGACTCGTTGAAGAAAATCATGGTCCTAGGCGAGTTCAACGAATACCCCGAGGATAAAGAAATGCATTGCACTGCCAGGCTGGTGGAGATGCTCAACCATTACTCCTTGGAGTTGAGGTCAACGGGAAATCCTTCCCAGGGTCAAGTAGGGTTTTTGATGGAGGAAATCTCAGCTTTGGAGGAGTCAAAGGGGATTCATCTCCAGAATTTCCTCCCCAGAGGGGTTTTCCTTAACATGCTGCAGAGTAAAGTGAAGGCCGTTTCAGGCATACCTATAGATTTGGTTGACCGGATTTGGGATTACATCGAGAAAGTTGTTAGACCCGGAGGATAAAATAGTAGATTATATAAGGGTGTAGAAATATGACTGGACCGGATATCACTTCTAGTCACGTATTAAATACGCTTTCGTAAAAGTTTACTATCTACCCTTATCACAGTAACCGGCTTACAAGATAGAACTTTTGGGATAAAAAGAAGGTGTACAAGTGTATTTTAGCTACTGATAAAATAACACTTAACAAGTGATTTGTATATAAAGTAGTCTAAGTATTTTATGACTATCGCTGCAGACAATAGTAATAAGATAAGGCAAATGAGATGTATAACAAAATTATCAATTTTGTTCGTACCTTTTTCCGTTCAACATATGTCTGCCTTTTATAGAGTAAATTGGCCACCTTCCAAATAGTTGTGCACATTCATTTAAGCCACTCACGGTTTTGAATAACCACATCCCATAGTGGATATTGGATAAAGTCAAATAATTAATTCAATTTAAAAATCAATCACATCTTTTAAAAACAAAGGTTACGTCCCTTAGAAGTAAAAACAATTTTGATTTTAGAAATTAAAACATGTCCACTCAACCGTACATGACTTGCCGCACAACTGTTATTTGAAGCTATCAATTATTATTATCATTACTAAAATTATGGTTATAAAACACTTATAAAGTACCATAATTTCATAATAATAATTATAATTAAATATTCTTAATATTATCTTTAATAATCAAAGCTTGGCAATAATTATTAAAATAATATTCCAAATATCATGTTGAACACTTGAGCTCCATTTCTCAACAAATTTCCAACATTCCTCCTCCATTTATTGAGAAATAAATCTTGCTCCTTCTTTGCCAAATAGACTACTTATCAAGACTTATGCATAATTGAAAGTGTCTTAAAGATTGAACTTTCATTTAGTGCAATATTCTTTACAATATTTCGGATCATAATAGTAGACTAAGCTTTGAACTATATAACCACTTTGAAATACTGAAGATATTACACACATAAATCTTAATACAAATTCACTTAGAAACTTGACACTATTAACGACCTTGTGTCCATATCCATTCATGAGCTCCAACAAGTAAAGCCTTAAACTTGGTGAATCGGCCGCCATTCTAGCTCACTTAGGTAGACTTTTTCAAATTGTGTTCTGCAATTAAACACTTTATCAAAAGATCTATTAAGACATAGTTAACCTTATTACACATTGCAGACTCAAGCACTTACCTCGGGATGGTTATTATTTAAAAGTGCTTCAATCACGGAGTGACTTACTCATCATCATTGAACTCAAGATCTAGCGTTGTACTAGACGTTGAGTTGGGCTTTCTTTCACTTGTGATTATTTTCCAAGGGCTTTAACCCCATCCCTTTTGCAGTTTTGTACACCATGTCTCTTGGCATTGCTTTTGTAAAAGGATCCGCCAAATTCACATGCGACCGTACAAAATCAATCACAACAACTCCAGAACTAATAAGTTCCCGCACATAGCTGTGTCTCACTCCTATGTGCCTTGACTTACCATTGTACACATGGTTATAAGCTTTCGATAGGGTTGATGCACTATCACAATGGATTGATATCGGAGCCATAGGTTTAGGCCATATTGGGACTTCTGATACTAAATCCTTTAGCCATTCCGCTTCTTTACAAGCTGATGCTAAAGCTATAAACTCCGAAGCCATGGTAGAGTCTGTAATACAAGTTTGCTTCTTAGATGCCCATGAAATAGCACCTCCTCCAAGAAGGAATAACCATCCACTTGTGGATGAATAATCCTCTTGATTAGTTATCTAACTTGCATCCGTATAACCTTCTAATATAGAGGGTTCACTCTTGTAACATAAACCGAAGCTCATTGTTTTCTTTAGATATTTCAGCACTCGCTTCAAGGCTTGCCAATGAAATATACTAGGATTACTAGTATATCTACTTAGCTTTCCTACCGCAAATGCAATATCTGGACGGGTGCTAGTCATTGCGTACATCAAACACCCAATCACCCTAGCATATTCAAGCTGTGATACAGCGTTTCCACTATTTGGAACTAATTTCCAACTAGGATCCATGGGAGTGGAAACCGGTGAACAATCCAAACTCCCAAATCTTTTCAACACTTTCTCTATATAGTGAGATTGTGTTAAGGTGATAGTATCACCTTGCTTGATTATCCTAATTCCAAGGATAACTTCTGCTTCACCCATATCTTTCATGGAGAAGTTTGAATAGAGGAAAGCTTTTGTCTCTTTCACTTGCCTCAAATCAGTGCCAAATATGAGCATGTCATCCACATATAAACAAATAATGACACCACCATGCTCATTAAATTTGCTATATAAGCACTTGTCTGATTGGTTTATTTTAAAACCATTTTTAAGCAACACCTCATCAAACCTTTGATGTCATTGTTTAGGTGCTTGTTTCAGACCATACAAGGACTTCACAAGTTTACAAACTTTCTTTTCTTGTCCTTTAACTACAAACCCTTCGGGTTGTTTCATATACACCTCCTCCTCCAATTCACCATTTAAGAATGCGGTTTTGACATCCATTTGGTGAATCACAAGATTGTGAATGGCTGACAAAGCAATTAACAATCTTATGGTAGTTATTCGGGCTACCGGTGCATATTTATCAAAGTAATCAATACCATGTTTTTGTTTAAAGCCTTGTGCAACCAATCTAGCTTTAAACTTGTCAATAGTACCGTCTACTTTCATTTTCTTCTTGAAAATCCATTTACAACCGATTGGTGTGCAACCGGGTGGTAAATCACTTAGAACCCAAGTATTATTGCCCATGATTGAATCCATTTCATCATTCACGGCCTCTTTCCAGAAGGAAGCATCTTGTGATTTCATTGCCTCTTCAAAAGAGTTAGGATCCTCCTCAACACTATAACAATATAGTGTTTGAGTTACAAGGGTCTCTCTTGATCCTTCGACCAAATATAATTGGAAATCGGGACCAAATGACTTTTCTTTTCTAGCCCTCTTACTCCGTCTAATTTCAAGCTCATTTTCATGATCCTTTTCCAGTTCATGAAAATTTGAATTACTTGAACTGAGATCAACATCATTTGGCCTAGGAATAGAAGTGAACCGCTTCTCATCAAAAAGAGCATCCCTAGACTCAATAACGGTATGAACCGCAATTGAGTCATTCGGTTCAATAACATAGAATCGATATGATTTACTATGTTCAGCATATCCAATAAATATGCACTCTATCCCCTTTTCACCTAACGTTTTCCGTTTAGGTTCCGGTAATCTCACGATTGCCCTACAACCCCATACCCTAAGATAACATAGTTGGGGTGTTCTTTTGTGCCAAAGTTCATATGGGGTTATTTTATTTCTCTTGTTAGGAACTCGATTAAGAATATAACAAGCAGTTAACATAGCATCACCCCAAAATCCATTACTTAAGCCCGAATTAGACAACATGGAATTAACCATTTCTTTTAAAGTTCTATTTTTTCTTTCAGCTATGCCGTTTTGTTGCGGCGTGTAAGGGGCTGTTGTTTCATGGATTATTCCAACGGATTCAAAAAATTTAGGCTCATAATATTCTCCTCCTTTGTCAGTTCTAAGCCTTTTTACTTTCTTTCCGGTTTGTAACTCAACTTCCGTTTTAAAAACTCTGAATTTATCCATTGCCTCATCTTTTGAAAATAAAAGGTATATGTAACAATATCTTGTGCAATCATCAATAAATGTGACTACATATTTTTTATTTCCAAAAGAAGGAGTGCTATGGAAATCACACAAATCACTATGCACTAATTCAAGCATGTTGGATTCTCTTTCAACATTTTGAAAAGAATTTCTAGTGATTTTGTTTAACATGCAAGTTCTACATTTTTCTATGTTCATATTAAAAGGAGGAATTAAACCTACTTTAGACATGTCACTTAGTCTACGATAATTAACATGACATAACCTATTGTGCCACAAAGTAGAATCACAAACCATATACACAGAATTAACAACTTTATTTACAACACTTAGTTTGAACATGCCATTACAATAGAAACCTTGGCCAACAAATACACCACCTTTAGATAAAATAAACTTATTTGCTTCAAAGCTAAGTTTAAACCCAAAGTTATTTAGGATGCCACCGGAGACAAGATTTTTCCGGATTTGTGGTACAAAGTACACATCATTAAGAATTAATTTCTTTCCGGAAGTTAATATCAACTCTACTTGCCCAATTCCTTGAATTTGCACAGTAGAGTCATTTCCCATGTATAAGATCGGCCCCTCTTGCAACTCTTTTAAAGTCTTAAAAGCTTGCCTATCTTTACATACATGTCTTGTTGCTCCGGTGTCGATCCACCAAGATTCATCATCCTGCACAACACAAATTTCAGAAAGCATAGCTACAAAAATCATGTTGTTATCAACATCATTTGTAACTATAAAAAGATTCTGACCTTGGTTGTCTTGGCCACCATTTGGATGGCCGTTCGGTTGTGCTTTCTTCTTCTTCACCTTCGGGCAGTCCCTCTTGAAGTGTGGACCACCGCATTCCCAACAAGAGCCTACTTTCTTATCTTTCGGCCTCTTTTGAAACTTGGAACCTTTGGTGAATTTTCCGGGGCGTTTTTTATTTTTCATAGTCGCACTTGATTGTCCCTCCTCCATAACATTTATAGAGGAAATTGGAAGGTTGTTCTTTTTACCATTGTCACCTTCACGCAACTTAATGCCTTCTTCAATTTGAAGTCGGCGACCAAGTTGCTCCATTGACAAATCCTCCTTTTTGCGTTTGAGGCTATTTTTCACTTCCTTCCATGAAGGTGGTAATTTGTCGATAATAGAACCGACCGCAAAGGTTTCATTAACATGCATGTTATGAATCAAAAGTTGATCATATAAACGCTGAATCTCATGAAATTGCTCCATGACCGGACGTGAATCCACCATTTTGTAACTATTAAAGTTACTAATGAGAAATTTCTTACTTGAAGCATCCTCGGTCATATATTTAGATTCTAGAGATTCCCACAGCGTTTTAGCATACTCAACATTTTGATACACATCAAATAGAGAATCACACATACCGTTCAAAATGTGCCCACGACAAATGTAGTCGTCATTATCCCACTTTATGCGGCGGCGGCTTGTCTCCAAAGACTCGTTTTCTTCTTCCTCGGGTGGCCTCGGGGTGCTCAACACATAGACCACTTTCAAAGTAGTGAGCAGAAAATGCATCTTTTTCTGCCACCTTCGAAACTCCACACCTTCAAACTTTTCGAATTTTTGAAAATTGGTGTTGAAATCACGTTGCGTAGCGGCCATATTTACGGACTAGTAAACTTTTAGATTGTTAGACCCGGAGGATAAAATAGTAGATTATATAAGGGTGTAGAAATATGACTGGACCGGATATCACTTCTAGTCACGTATTAAATACGCTTTCGTAAAAGTTTACTATCTACCCTTATCACAGTAACCGGGTTACAAGATAGAACTTTTGGGATAAAAAGAAGGTGTACAAGTGTATTTTAGCTACTGATAAAATAACACTTAACAAGTGATTTGTATATAAAGTAGTCTAAGTATTTTATGACTATCGCTGCAGACAATAGTAATAAGATAAGACAAATGAGATGTATAACAAAATTATCAATTTTGTTCGTACCTTTTTCCGTTCAACATATGTCTGCCTTTTATAGAGTAAATTGGCCACCTTCCAAATAGTTGTGCACATTCATTTAAGCCACTCACGGTTTTGAATAACCACATCCCATAGTGGATATTGGATAAAGTCAAATAATTAATTCAATTTAAAAATCAATCACATCTTTTAAAAACAAAGGTTACGTCCCTTAGAAGTAAAAACAATTTTGATTTTAGAAATTAAAACATGTCCACTCAACCGTACATGACTTGCCGCACAACTGTTATTTGAAGCTATCAATTATTATTATCATTACTAAAATTATGGTTATAAAACACTTATAAAGTACCATAATTTCATAATAATAATTATAATTAAATATTCTTAATATTATCTTTAATAATTAAAGCTTGGCAATAATTATTAAAATAATATTCCAAATATCATGTTGAACACTTGAGCTCCATTTCTCAACAAATTTCCAACAAAAGTTCTGATCAGGCTTTTAGTGCAGCAATCTGAATGCTACCCGCTGCTCCAGTCTTCCACAAGGAGAGCTGCACAGAATCTCATTGCGAGGAAGAAGCAGGAGTCGGTTGAATGGGTGAAGGAGATAATTGGAATGGAAACTCACACAGATTATACTAGTAATCCGGAATACATTGCAAGCTGTAACAAGATGATGGCCAGGCAAGCAGAGTTCATGGATATCATGAAAGATCAAAGGAGGCTTTCAAAGATGAGTATTGATGGATTAGGGGAAGGAATAGAGACAGCTCACCTGAGGTGCCACCTCGCAATCGTGCAACAAGCGTTTGATCTGAAAGTGAGGATGGTTGCCTATTGGAAAATTGTTTTGATGAGGCTCGTGGATGCAATGGCAATGCACATCCAGTTTTCCATCCACAGGCTGGTGAGCAAGGAGATGGAGGAGGCCATCATTGCAGAGGTGATGGGACCTCAGGGTGGAGGAGGCATTGAGAGGATAATGCTGGATGAGTGCCCTATGGCTGCTGAGAAGCGTTGCCAGTTAACCAACAGCATTGAGCTGCTGAAGAAATCAAAGACTGTTGTTGCAAATATCATGGATCGCATAACTAATCCATGATGTTGTCCTCCTCTTGCTGTTTTTAGGGGGTAAATAAGATCTTAATTCGACCATTGTTATTAGGCTAACATAAACTAGAACTGGAATTGTTAAAAGAAAAAAAGAACATAAAATCATGCTTGGTGCAGAGCAAATTTAGTCATGAAAGACCAAGCTGCCACTCCTGCTGTTGTTAACTGAGGTCCGATCACAGGCGGCTTCACAACATTTTTAGTAATTTTTCTCTCATTTCATATGTTTATGCTCAACACATTAGATACCTTATTTATGCTCAAAACCCTCCAAAACCCTAAAAAAAGACCATAAATAAGGTATCCAAAAAAGATCATAGATTCTTAGTCCTCAAAAGGTTGATGCTTAAAACCCTCGAAAAAGCTTATTCCTCATTTACATTTAATATTTACTGTTTCTCACTGCTCTGTATCATTCATTGTCATCTTTGAATATTGAATACCATTGTCACCACGAATTAGTACAACAAAACCCTAAAAACATAAAAAATGCACAAATTTATGTCGCTACAAAATCCCTAACCTTTATAAACATCTTAATCTTAATTGACAATGGGGTCTTCATTAACACTCAAAATAACCTTCAAACTTTAATGTGGTTTAAAATTAATTAAAATCATACTAACATTTCCTCCATTCCCATCCTCAAGCCACTTCCTCAACCCACTGCCCGTTCGCACCAGGTCTTCACCAGTCTTCGTTCTCCGATGGCCACCCGACTACAGGTGTCGGCTTCTTCGTTGGGCGTTAGGATGCAAGGGACGGCTGTGATGTTTCGTTAGGAAGGATTTCCGAACAAGAATGATGCACACTAATTAGTAGTGCATAATTGTGTGTTTTTATGTTTGATTTATGTTGATTGTTTGACTTTTTATTTAGTTTGAAAACATTTGTTTGATTTTAGTTGTAATTGTATTTTAGTTTTCATTTGTAAGTTGTAAAGTAGTGTTAGGATTTGTGGTGTTGGAAAAGAGGGCTTCGAAGTGAAGAAAACTGCCCAGGTGACTTACCCGGTCGAGTATACTTTTTACCCGGTCGGGTAGGAAGTGAAAACGGAAGCTGCTAGGAAATTGCATACATACCCGGTCGGGTATGACACATTACCCGGTCGGTATGAAGTGACCCAGACAATTAAACGTGCTGGAGAACACAAGAACGTGGAGAAATATTTGATTTTCACATTTACCGGGTCGGGTATATCCATTTACCCGGTAAATTACATGGTACAACCAGCTGTACCTAGAGCATGGTACAGCCAGGCCTTTTTGTAATTTATTCCAACCCTCAGAGCATTAGTAAGCTGCTGCTTCTCTTTTTTTCGTCCGGCTACTTCTCCTTTTCTTTCGCCAGCACTACTCCTGCGCTTTCCGGTTGCTTTACTTTTTTCTTTTCTGTTTTTTTTTCTTTTGTTTTTTCAATTCGTTGACTTGTTGCTTCCCTTCTTTCTTTTTCTTCAATTTACTTGTTGTTTTTCTTTTCTTTATTTTTTCTTTAACAATCTGTTACTTTATTTTTTATTCAATTATTTTAATAATGTATTATATTAAATATTATTTAATGTTTGAATTTGTTTTTTTTTTTTGTTTTTCCAATCAACCTTCAATCTCAAGTTTTTTAATTTGTGCATTACAAAATATTTTAGGTATTATAGAAAAGAGATTATGTTAAGCTCAAATGAGTGTCGCGCCCTAAATGAATGTGCATACACAAATGAGCTTTTGAATTTTTTAATACTCATTTTGTAAGTTATGTATGCTCATTTGGAATCGCTTTATGCTCATTTTAAAAGGTTGCACATTTCAAACATATCATACTACATAAGAAATGAGTTTTATGTTAAATTCAAATGAACATCACGTCCAAAATAAATGAGCGAACACAAATGCGTTTTTGATTTTTTTATACTCATTTTGTAAGTTATGTTTGCTCATTTAGTATTGTTTTATAGTCATTTTAAAAGGTTGCACAATTCAAACATATCATACTACATTAGATTAATTAAAATTGATTATAAACATAACTTAAGACTTTTTAATAAATGAAAAAATAATACACAAAAAGTGATATATAAGGCATGAAGCAGAGATCACTAATGTTCACCTTTAGGCTCCTGAAACTCAAAAGAACCAGCTCGATGCTCATAAAAAATGCATAAATGCTCATTTAAGAGAATCCACGATTTTCACAAAAATTACAAGTTTGCCACCGGCTGTACAGTTACCCGGCTGTACAGTGGTCACTGTACAACCGGCTGTACAGTATACGGATCCCATTTACCCGATCAGGTATCCGCCCCAGGGTGTTGAAAACACCTATAAATAGCACATTTTTTCTTCACTTTTAATCATCCCTTCTTCCATATGCTTAAGTTCAGTTTAAAATAGCATTTCTCTATATTTTTCTAACAATGTTTAGTTTCCAAATGAGGAGCTAAACTTCCATTTCTTGGTTTTGCTCTTGAAAAAGCAATGCTTACGCAATTCTGATAATATCTCCAAAAAAGGTGTACACCTTCTAATACCCACTAGTAGACCATATATAAGACCCAAAGTAAAAAAAAAAAATTACCCCCCTTTCCAACTCTAATCCCACGTGCGCCAGTCTCCTTCCCCGAAATCAAACTCCCGCTCCGAACACTTTGCGCATCCCCAAAACTCCCGTCCGTTCTTTGACGAGCACTTTGTCGTAGTGCGTCAAAATAAATTCAGTACTAACACTTATACGTAGTACAGTGAAGTAGAGTTCGTATCCACAGAGAAAGGAATAAATCTCTTTTTATGAACCAGTAAATAAAAAGGGGGGTTTTTGGATTGAGCAATTTAATTTAATTAAACACTAAGATGAACGACTTATAAGAGTTTTAATTCAAATATAAAACGGACTTCGCTTTGCTACTTTCCACTTGTTGATATATTTAGTGGATCCTTGTTATATCTATAACTTATCCCCTCTCGAATACTCAATCGTGCAGTATCTACAATTCGTCGCAGGTAGTTATTAACAACGACCGTTCATTAATAACTCTTACTATTAATCAAATATAGAATAACGCCTTATACCGCTTTAATAGTAGCATTTAATCTTTCTAACTCCTTGATGAAATCAATTGAGATTGATAATCTCAACATAACGGTTTCGGTTTGACCAACAAAATTAATCCCTCTTAAGTTTATTAACCACGACCGTGCATTAATAAACTGAAGTTACTTACTTGTGAAACCATCAACGATTAACCATCGGTTCGTTGATCGTTTCTAGTAATAGTTAATATTGAAATGTTAACTAACTATCATCTTAGCAACACTCCCCAACATTAATATAGAGATAGATTAAGGAAAGAATTAATATTCAAGGAGAGAAGTTAAAAAAATAACTCACAACTTTAATAATCAACAAGCTTCAAGAGCAAAACCAAGAAATGGAAGTTTAGCTCCTCATTTGGAGACTAAACAATGCTAGAAAAATACTCCTATAAAGAAATGCTATTCTAAACTGAGCTTAAGTATATGGAAGAAGGGATGATTAAAAGTGAAGGAAAAGTGTGCTATTTATAGGTGTTTTCAACACCCTGGGGCGGATACCCGACCGGGTAAATGGGATCCGTATACTGTACAGCCGGCTGTACAGTGATCATTGTACAGCCGGTGGCAAACTTGTGATTTTTGTGAAAATCGCGGATTCTCTTAAATCAGCATTTATGCATTTTTGATGAGCATCGAGCCGGCTCTTTTGAGTATCAGGAGCCTGACGGTGAACATTAGTGATCTCTGCTTCATACCTTATATATCACTTTTTGTGTAATATTTTTTTGTTTATTAAAAAGTCTTAAGTTATGTCTATAATCAATTTTAATTAATCTAATGTAGTATTATACTCCCTCCGTTTCTGAAACAAGTTCCACCTTTCCTTTTCGGGCAGATTCAAAATTAAGTTCCACTTTCAAACATTTCCTTATTATCTACATCAAAACAGTGTCAAACAGTGTCAAACAGTGCCAAACAGTGCCAAACAGTGCACTCCACAGTAAAGTCAATTTTATTTTCTTAATACGTGTGAAGTCAAATGTGGAACTTGTTTAGGAATCGGAGGGAGTATGTTTGAATTGTGAACCCTATTAAAATGAGTATAAAACAATACTAAATGAGCACACATAACTTACAAAATGAGTATAAAAAATAAAAAACGCATTTGTGTGCGCTCATTTATTTTGGACGTGATGTTCATTTGATTTTAACATAAAACTCATTTCTAATGTAGTATGATATGTTTGAAATGTGCAACCTTTTAAAATGAACATAAAGCGATTCCAAATGAACATACATAACTTACAAAATGAGTATTAAAAAATTCAAAAGCTCGTTTGTGTATGCTTATTCATTTAGGGCGCGACACTCATTTGAGCTTAACATAAACTCTTTTCTATAATACCTAAATTCAATTGTGTATGCTTATTTTTTTTAATCGTTATACTCATTCGAATATAACACAAACTCTTTTCTATAACCTAAAATATTTTGTAATGCACAAATTAAAATTTAAGTTTGAAGGTTGATTGGAAAAACAAAAAAAAACAAATTCAAACATTAAATAATATTTAATACTACGTATAATACATTACTCCGTATTATAATAATTGAATAAACTTTGTGAAAACTAGCTCAGTACAGAACACGCTGAAAGTGAGTACTATACGATGATGATGAATATGGACAATGGGGATTGGAGCATACCGTAAATATATACTCCTCTATGTCTGTGAATCCAGTCCACAGACAAAAACTAGTTTGTTTTGTATGTGAAAAATTCTACAGACAAAACAAGCCAATTTTTGTCTGTGGACTGTGATTCACAGTCAAAAAAAAAATTCCCACAAACACGAGAGTGTACTGATATATATAAGAAAGTGTACAAAAGGAATTTTTGGTAAATACATTCGAGGAAGGGTTGGGAGTAAATGAGTAATACAGATACAGTTACATAAGTATGGAAAATGGGGTGTTTGACGGATAAGTGTAGGATTGTAACATTTTATTCCAAATAACGCAACTTTTTCCTGGTTTTCTCTAACAGCGTAAAACGGAGTTGGCAGGTCCGAAAACAGAGAGCCTTGACGATGTCAGACCAACTCCTCCGAATTCGGAGTTGGCAGGTCCGAAAACGAATTCCAAGAAAACGAATTCCAAGATGACCCATTCGGAGATGACCAACTTTAATGAGTAACCCCAACTTTAATTTGTTTGGCCTCAATTTTGTTGCTGAATGTTTCACTTCAGTAAAAAATTTTGTTAAACTTTTTTTTAAAAGATTTTTTTGTATTTGTTATAAATCATAAGTAAAAATTGTACAATATTATTCATGAATACGCGTTTTACAAAAAATTGACCCATTCAATTAAATAAGCACACGTTTTACAAAATTGACCCAATAAATATTTTGAACACAAATACTGAACCCGAATAATAAAAACAGTTGACCCATTCAGCATTATTAAAAGTATCAATATACTTAATCAATGTGACGAGTTTTAAAAACAGTTGACCCATTCAGCATTATTAACTTGAAAGTAATTACAAATACAGTTTACAGTATCACGTGTTTAATAATAAGTGACTCATTAAGTCATATGAAACTCAAAATTTAACAAAGTTCATAACATATTAAAAGTACATTTGAAACATATGGCTAATAAAAGTGTTACAACATTAAAACAAACTACAAAGAAAAGAAATAATACACCATAAGAGAGTACAAATGTGAATCAATCATGTTGTGCTCTGCGTCTTGGACGCATATCCATCTCATTTGGAAATCTTGTTTCTTGACGGCGTCCTACTCGAGAAGTTCTGGAAGAGTATTTAGGCGGCAGAAGAATGAACTCATTTTGTGGCCACTCATTCAGATTCGGCAATGGCATGATATCACTGGAATGTGCATTTATGTAAGAACTTAGTTTGTATACCTCTGGAATAAGATGATCAACAGGGCACTTAAGAAAATGGCAGACAGCATGCGCATGGACGCATGGCATGCCGTTCATCCTCCAACAACCGCACTCACAGACAAGTCTCGATAGATTCACCGTAACAGGTGTTGCATTATCCACGGTGACTGAGTAAATTCCTGTGTAGTGGTTGTGTGGAAGAACCATAGTGTGAGGTCTTTGGTGCCAACACTCCATAATCTCTTTCCGAATGTTGTCCGGAAAATGATATCCAGCTTGCTGCCACATCATACCAGCACTACGACGTTGGGCGAAGAGTTGGACTAGTTTGTCAAAAGTTGCTCGTACAAGGGCAGTGATTGGCAATGTCCTACATCCTTTGAGAGCATTGTTGAAACTTTCCGAAAGATTTGTTGTCAAAATACCATAACGACAACCACCATCAAAACAAAGTGCCCACTTTTCTTGGGGAATGTCATTTAAATACTTGAATGCTCTCTCGTTAATACCCCTAATTTGTTGCATGAAATGGTTAAACTCACTTACAATCGGGGTACTTCCCGCTTGCCAACACAACTTCTTTAGTTGTTTACTTCTAAATTGGGACATGAAGTTGCTTCTAATGTGGCGAAGACAGTAACGTCTCTGAAATCGAGGTGTTCCCAATTCTTCCACATTCCGAAATGCATAATCTATAGCCGCATGCCTATCCGAGATGATGCAAACATTCCGATGCGGCCGTATGATGTGTGTCACAAGCAACTGTAAGAACCACGTCCAACTAGCACCATTCTCACTATCTACCACTCCAAATGCTAGAGGGTAGATTTCACGGTTCGCATTCATTGCCACCGCGACTAGGAGATGACCCTTGTACTTTCCGTACAAGTGAGTTCCATCAATTGACACAACCGGAAGGCAGTGATTGAACCCATCAATGGCCGCTTTTATTGACCAAAAAGCAAATTTAAATTCATATGTACCTTGGGTCTGGGTGTTATCACTTTGAATATCAATTATGCTCCCTGGGTTAGTATACGCCATTGCTTGTAACACTTTTGGGAGATCGTTGTACGATGTCTCCCAATTGCCAAACCGTTTCTCGAGTGCTAATATACGAGCATACCACGCTTTCTTATATCCAACATGAATGTTATACTTTTGGTGTATGTCATTCATTATCAACTTAATACTATACTCTGGTTTTATGCGAATAGTGGAACTAATTTCAGAAGCGATGAGCTTACTTGTAAGGAGTTTGTCGATTCTGCCTCTCGTATAATTCGGAAGGCAGTTATGGCGGGGTTGATACTTCTTTACTTTCCAGAGGTTTGTGCTCTTCACTTGTGATGCTTGAATGTGCCACGAACACATCTCATCGTAGACGCATTTAGCCCTCCAGTATGTTGCACGTTTTGCCTCACTCCGGAATGTTCGATATTCTTTCAAGTTTTGAATAGAGACTGCTTCTTTGAGTTCGTCATAGGAATCATATATTCTTCCCACTTCTATTGGGTCTACGACACGGTATGCGGGTTCAACAAACGGATCCTCTTGGTTATGTGGCATAACCCAAGATGAGTCACGACTATCATTACTATCTTCGGAAGCGCTCTCCTCTTCCGAAAATGAAAGATAGTTGTAGTCGGGATCCTCTTCATCCTCTTCATCCTCCACGTCCTCATGTGGCGGATCCATATCAACCATTGAAGGACTTTGAGTTGATGATAATGGCTCCCGGTTGCGCCGCCGCCTAGAAGGGCCTTCGTGCAATGGAATAATGACATCCCTATTGTTTGCATCAATGAATAACTCCAAGCGCTCGTACACGTTCGAAGCTATTTGCATAAAATAGATCCATGACTGGTCATCGTGAATGGGCCACGGCATAGATGCACACACACCATCTGTAGTATGAAAGGGAAATTTTCCATGAGTGGTTTTGATATTATCTAAACCATCACGAGAAATCTCAGCAATAATACGCTCACACAGTGTTGTGTAGCTAACATCGGCAGTTAAGAAAAGTACTGCATTCGGAAATGAAGAGTATTTGACTTCGTTGTCAACATTAGTCAATACCCCATTCCAATAAACAAGAACTATTATGTTCTGCTCAGTTGACATAATTTTTTGTTGTGAGTGGTAAAATGAGAGTTATAAGTGATAGAAATGAGAGATGTGAGTGATAAGAATTAGTGTGTGAAGTGTTGCTTATATAGTGAGTGTTAGAGGTGAATTATTGAGACCAGAGGCATTATTGAGGTGGTTGGGAGTAATGATGTTAGTTGCGGGGTGGGTGAGCATCTATACAGAGATATTTTATCTGACTGGGAATATTTTATCTGATAAAGTATTTTTTTTAATCTGACCAGAGGCATTATTGAAGTGGTTGGGAGTAATGATGTTAGTTGCGGGGTGGGTGAGCATCTATACAGAGATATTTTATCTGACCGGGAATATTTTATCTGATAATGTATTTTTTTTTAATCTGACCAGAGGCATTATTGAGGTGGTTGGGAGTAATGATGTTAGTTGCGGGGTGGGTGAGCATCTATACAGAGATATTTTATCTGACTGGGAATATTTTATCTGATAAAGTATTTTTTTAATCTGACCAGAGGCATTATTGAAGTGGTTGGGAGTAATGATGTTAGTTGCGGGGTGGGTGAGCATCTATACAGAGATATTTTATCTGACCGGGAATATTTTATCTGATAAAGTATTTTTTTTAATCTGACCAGAGGCATTATTGAGGTGGTTGGGAGTAATGATGTTAGTTGCGGGGTGGGTGAGCATCTATACAGAGATATTTTATCTGACCGGGAATATTTTATCTGATAAAGTATTTTTTTTAATCTGACCAGAGGCATTATTGAAGTGGTTGGGAGTAATGAGGGCCCTAGTGTGTTGAGTCACCTCGTATTCAGTGCTCCAATCGGTTAATGGAATGGGGTGGATATTTGTTACTTTTATGGTACCTGAATTTAAATCATCATCTTCTGGTATAAAACCAGCAGACTGTGCACACATCTGCAACAACGCTGCCTTATCAGTAATCGTGGGACCAGTGAGTGGTATGCCGTCAATGGGCAACCCCAACAACACTTGCATATCCTGTAAAGTCAATCCTACCTCACCAAAGGGCAAATGAAATGCGTGTACCTCGGGTCTCCACCTCTCCACTAACGCAGTCAGAAGTGACCAATCTAACTGTATTTGTCCTATTCTCTCGACACCGTGAAACCCAGATGCTCTCAACAACCGTTCCACCCCAGGATGACGCGGACCATCATCAACATAGGCACATGACGAATAGTGATGGCACCTCAGTTTGTCATCTCGAAATGCTGATTCGTGCCACACACGATCGGCACGATGCTCACCGGGTATCATAACTAAAACAGAACGATCCCGAGGGCCAGGGTGTGCAACTCGTTCAGCCATTACAACCTACAATTAATACGTAAACAAATACTAAATTTTTTATCATGTTTTTAATTTAGTGTTAATAAATGTGTTCAATAATATTATGTAGTTTAAAAGTTCTACAATTATTACTACTAATGGATATGAAGTAAGTAAATATGAAAAAGTTCTACAATTATTACTACTAATGGAATAATAAGAACAGATAATATTAAACTTCTTTGTGTAATAATAATAATAATATAATAATATAATAATAATAATAATAATAATAATAATAATAATATAATATTAATAATAATAATAATAATAATAATAATAATAAACTCTAACATTTGAAGGAAGCCTTGTTTGTTTTGTTGGTATGAAAGTGTGGGAGGAGGAGGAGATGTTGGTGGTGTGAAAGTGTGGAGGAGGAGGAGTATTTATGCTGAAAATATTATCAATCTAGAATCCGACGGACCAATGAAATTGTTGGGAAATCGCGGAAATCTATCTTCTGAATTCGGAGTTGTCAGCTCCGAAAATGGCTGACATTTTCTGACAGAACTCTTTCGGAGTTGTCAGATCCGAAAAGCTTTAAAGTTTTCGTCAGGTCCTCGCAGGCACTTCAAATTCGGAGTTCAGTACTCCGTTTTACTCTTTTTCGTCAAAAAAATTACATCAACGCGATTCGGAAACACCTGACCAAAATCTACTCTGTTCCGTCATTTACTCTGGAAAATGAGGGCATCATTAAGAAGATCACAAACGGATACTTTCAGGGAGTAGTCACTTCTGTCATTCAGAAGATTCTCACACTACATACCTTGAACTTTTGATTGCTACTCCGTACTGGTAGGCGTAGCTCAACTAGTAGCGAGCGAGTTTCATAATGGTTAGGTTCCGAAAACAGAGCTACACTCTCTATCTGTCAGATTGAGATTATAGTCCAATTTATATCCTTCCAACATATCGTCTGGTCGGGATTGGAGGATCCTCAGGGATTGGCATAATGGTTCAGTTTGACCGAATCGAACCATACCAAACTGAAACCGAACCATTTGTAATTTGGTTTGAGTTTGGTAGTATTCCTCCCAACCCGTATTAAACCGAATCGAAATGATAAAACCGAATAAAACCGAATAAAATCGAACTAATCTAAAAAATAAAATAATTTCTTATTTTTTTAAAATAACAAACCAAAACTACCTTACACCAAACTAAACCAAACCAAAATATAAGATTTCTCTCATTAATTTGATTGATGTTCATCTTTTTGAAGCTTTAATTCTTTAATTTTAGTGTCCAGAACTAGAGTTTACTACAAGAGTTACATTCACAACTATAACAATTATAGTGGTTTAAGTAGATAGTATTTAACTATAATTTATATCTACTACTACTACTACTACTACTACTACTACTACTACTATATTTTTGGTTCATTACTTACAAGCACCAATTTTGTTTTTGTTTCGGCTTTATAAATAATTTGATTCATTTCCGTTGTTGTTGTTTACAAATGTGTCATGCTTATATATTTTTGATTCATATGTGTTTCGTTACTGTTTGCAAATTTATATCTAACATTATATTTGGTTCATTACTATCGCTTCTTGGTTCATTATTTTGAGTTAATTTTTTGATTTCAATCCAAACCTTAATACTTTGCTAAATCGAACTCCAAACCGAACTGAACCATACCAAACCGAAACTTAATCGGTTTGTATTTGGTACAATTCCTATCAAACCGATTAAACCGAAATCGAATCGAAACCGAAGAAAACCGAACTGAAAATCGAAATGCCCACAACTACTTCAAAGCTAGGGCTCTCTTTCCGTCCTAATAGAGTATGGAGTGAGTACCCGCACGGGTAGCTCAGTTGGTCGAGTTGGTCCGGGCAGCGACCGGATGGAGGTCACAGAACCTGAAATAAGGTCTGACCTCTGGTGCGCACGGGTGTATGGACCTACTGCCATTCTGCTGACTAAGTCACCGTGACTAACCTCCCCACCATCATGTCGGGTCGGGGTTGGGGTCTCCTGGGGTGGGAGATTCCACCTTTGGATCAACTCATCAAAGAGTATGGAGTACAATCATGGACAGGGTACCGGTGGGCGTAGCTCAACTAGTAACAAGGGAGTGTCATAAGGGTTAGGTCCCGGGTTCGAATCCCGACAACTGCGATGAGAGGTTACTATGCTAAAAATGCATATGGCCTCTGCAAGTACCAGATACAGAACCACATTTTCTATCTGTCAAATTGAGATTATAATCCAATTTACGTTCTCTTTTTTTTTGGGGTCTCAATCCTTTTTTTTTGGATAGGGTGGTTTAAGGTAGGTAGTGTGATAACCTTGTGAATGACAGAAGTGACTACTCCGTGAGAGTATCCGTTTGTGATCTTCTTAATGATGCCCTCATTTCCCATAATTATGTACTCCCTCCGTCCCTTAAAACTTTGCCATCTTTCCTTTTTCGCATGTCCCAAAAAACATTTTCACTTTCCCTTTTAATCAATTATTTTGTGGTTTCTTTTATTTCTCTCTCCTCTGCACAAACCTCAACCACACAGTTTTTACTTTATTATTTTCGGTCAACTTTGGCAAAGTTTTAAGGGACTGAGGTAGTAACTGTTTCTGTATTACTCCCAACCCTTCCACGGATATATTTACAGTATGCTCCAAACCCCATTGTCCATATTCATCATCATCATCATCGTATAGTACTCACTTTCCGTACTGAGCAAGTTTTCACAAAGAGATCAAAGGAAAGCATTGAAGCAACAAGAGATGGGGGAAGAATCCTCACTGTCATTGATCTGTAGACCATCAGCCATTGATGCCCCAATTATCTCCTCATGCAACGAGCGCATCAGGCCTCTTCTTGACTGCGTCGACCAGCTCCGGCACCTCAAGATCATGCAGGAAGGCATCCAGCTTCCAACCATCGTCGTCGTCGGCGACCAGTCCTCCGGCAAGTCCAGCGTCCTCGAGTCCCTCGCCGGAATCAGCCTTCCCAGAGGGCAGGGGATCTGTACACGTGTCCCGCTCATCATGCGGCTCCAGAACGCCCCACTTCTCGATAACCCAGAGCTCCACTTGGAGTACAATAAGAAAACTGTCCCTACGGACGAAACCCACATCGAGGAAGCCATTGTTCAGGCCACCGAGGAGATTGCCGGGTTCGGGAAAGGGATTTCCCACACTCCGTTGACTTTGGTCGTGAGGAAGAACGGAGTTCCTGACCTCACCATGGTTGACTTGCCCGGAATCACCCGAGTTCCGGTTCAGGGCCAGCCCGCCGACATCTATGAGCAGATCTCAGGCATCATCATGGAGTACATAACCCCGGAAGAGAGTATCATTCTGAACGTCCTGTCTGCGACGGTGGATTTCCCCACGTGCGAGTCCATAAGGATGTCACAGAAAGTGGACAAGTCCGGGGAAAGGACACTTGCGGTGGTCACCAAGGTTGACAAAGCTCCTGAAGGGCTTCTGGAGAAGGTCACGGCCGATGATGTCAACATCTGACTGGGTTACGTCTGTTAGTATATATGTCCTAGCGACAATCACTTTTTAGAGATATATGTACTTGATCACATTCAGTTTTATATATTTGATATATACGGTATTACACATTGATGATTAAGCATTTCGATTGTCAATGTCTTATTCATAATTGTGTTCCCTTGGACTTATGTTGTCAATAAGTAAGTGGGAGCTTATATGATAAAACATAAGGTCCTAAAAAGGCCCCAATCAATGATCATCAAGAATGGGATATTGATGATATGCGATAAGATTGGTATGTGGACTGCATCATACTTTTAGAAAGTATAGTTGATCTCACGACTATGAGTTCCTGTAATTCATGATGGTCACATAGATATTTTAGAGAATATTGGCATACCCATCGAGAAACCATTTGATAAGTTCTATTCATGTGTCTATGGGATTATCGGCGTATAGAGTAGTGTAATAGTCCTCCGACTTGAGGTCAATACGTACTACATGTGCGGAGTGATGTACTTTGACCATGACCAACGCTTGCACTCCAATCGGGGTAGATACGGCATGTGTTGGGTGCATCACGAAGCACATGGAGTAGTAGTTGAGCCAAGAAAGGATTCATTCCTCATAATAGATTAAGAGAGAACATTCTACTTCTCATATCTAGATGGATCATAAAGTCATTGGCCAATGCAAAGATATATTCGTTTTGGATATCGAATATGATCGTTATGGATCATCTAGAAAGATTGAGAGACAGAGACTGAGTTATTGGGATAGACACAATATCATGTTCTAGACTTAGTTGAATGTTCGTTGAATGAAAGGACCGTATCACTATGAGCTCTATATTACAGGGAGTTTGAATAAGTCCTCGCAAACGTCCTTATATATTAAGTTTGTCTGGTAAATCGTCTAGGGATTCTACTAAGACCTTAATTTGATTAGTGCTCAATATATAAGGCCCTATGGGTCACACAACAAGTTAGAAGGAATTAAATATTATTAATTAGATTAAATAATATTTAATTAGTAATACTGAGAATGAATTAAATATTAATTAGATTAAACATATTTAATTCATGAAGTTGAAGGAGAGTTCTATTCGATAGAATTAATTAAGTATGATAAATTAGATTTATTATACCTAATTAAGGTGTATTTATTATTAAATAAAGTTGGTATTTTCTTTTATGATTTGGAATTAAAAGAAAAGAAAATGAAATAAATAATAATACTTATAACAAGTAGAGAGTGGCGTGCAGCCACCTCTCTAATGTTATTGTTATTATTATATTATTTTATTTAATCTACTTATTTAATTAATAAGGAGTATTGGTCCTATTAGGACTAAAACTCATTAATTAGGAAGACTTTCAATGTGATTGAAAAACTAGTTTAGAACTAGTATAAATACACCATTCTCCTTCATAATTCATAGACCAGTTTTCAGATTCAGTATTACCAGTTTATTTCCCTGCGAAGAGATTTCCTAGCCTTTCTCTTAGGGAGATCTAACCGTTCTTTCGGAAAGGAGAAATCACGTGGATACCAAAGGTCAAGGATTATCACCGCTAGGCTGGAAGATCTGTAAGTTCTGACTCAGATCTGTCATTATTGTTTTATTCGTTGTTTTGTCATAATCAGGGAAGATCTGTTTTGGAAAATTTTAAACTTCCGCTGCTGTACTTTCGAGGTACGTTACATCAATTTCCTAACAGTGGTATCAGAGCCAAACTGATTCTAATGGCATTATACGAATATTGATGAATACTTTCATCGGTACGAATTTTAGTTTGCACTGTATTCGTATCTAAAGTGGTTTCCCAATCTGAAATATGACTGTTTTTGATTTTGATATCAAAAGTTAGTAATCTGCTACGTATTAATTTTAGATTTGCTTTTGAAATTGAAACCTGGAAGATCTAAAATATACTCCCCATATTTGATTTCCGAATTTGAATTCAAATTGAATTTTGAATCTTTCAAAAGTTAAGATATTCTTTAAGAAAGAATTTAGGAGATGAAGGTATAGATTGAACATAGAGTATTAGCCGGCGATTTTTGAAGCGTGTTTGTATTGATTTATGAAATCAATTTAGAATTAAAACTGAGATGAGGTGCTGCCGTAAGTAGAGGAACGATTATTTCTTTCTATTCTTTCGTTTCTCGATCTGCAACGACGAACAAATTCAACGCTGACATTGAAATCAACGAACACCGTTGATGGGGATCAAGCGATGATGACCCCAGTTTTGGTGTACTCAGAAGTTGAAAATGGAAACGACGAAATCGCGATACTTGGTTTTCGCCATTGTTTTCGGGCAGATTACTTTGAGGTTATTTGAATCCGGCAACTCCGGCAACTCCGGCAAGGACTCAAGAAGTTGCTTTTGTTATAAAGACTTAATAGTAATTTGATTAATTAAGTTCAAAAGGGTCTTGATACATTACTGCGATACAAACTCGTGATACATTTTTTTTAATGATTAAAAATGCCTTATTTCAAATACGGAGCTAGTTACATGTTAAACCTGGTCTTATTTAATTTGATTAATTATCTTAGAGACTAAATAAGATTAACTTTAACAAATTTGATCTAACGGACAATTATTATTATTTTAGCATGCTCATATTAATTGTTAATTGTATCTGTTTATAAATTAGATTTATAATAATACATGCTTAATTTATCTATCCGAGTTAGACCTCATCTACATGTTAATTGATAATATGTTTTAAGCATCTTGATTAAATAAGTAATTTGATACCTCACTAAATGTTCCCCATAAATTAAAATTTAAGTCTTATTTGGGATAACGACATCACCCATCATAATTAAATTAGTAGAAATAATTTTTCGTTGAAGAATATTTCACCCAAGTGTTTATTCCATTCGACAAAATATAGAACTAATTTATAGATACATATGTTTGTGATCGTGTGATGGTTTTGACTTACTTAAATTAGCTCGAGTCGCCCAAGCGTCAGGGTTAATTTAGGGATGTCGATCAATTTGAAAATTGATCAACCAAGAATTGTTTGGATGCAATTGGTCTAGGGACCTACCCATTATATTATTGTAGTGATCAGCCCAAGCTGGGACTGTAATAGTATGAATGTGGATCTTGGCCACTATGATTGTAGAAACAATATGTGTTCTTTTTATTGGGGTCAAAGAACATGAAAATAGTGGGAGCTAAATAATTAAAAATCCAAATTATTTAGTTTACTAAATGTGATCATATGAATTAATATATGATATTAATTCCCGTTCTATTTGAACTTATCTAGGATTTTAGGAAGTCGAATTTATCATTGAGAAATATCTTGGATACAAATATTGAGAATGTGTTTGACAAGATTTTAGGAAGTCGAATGTACTCGACCAGGCTTTCTAGACTTCGAACAAAACGTGCGTTTAGTGTTTAGGCAAGAAAATATTGAGAATGTGTTTGACACGTGTGTACCCGAGGTTCCAAATGTCAACTCTTCTGAATTAGTTGTGTTTGACATGAACATCCAGAAGAATAACATTGCTAAGGTAAGCTCTACTGCTGAATATTTTCCTACGGAAAAAACAAGCAAAAGAAGAGAAGTAAGGTTAGACCTAAGCCTCTAGCTTTGAAACCTAAAGGTAGGATTCAAAAGAAATCTAAGGTACTAAAGGATGTATGCCTCTACAGCAAAGAGAGGGCATTGGAAGAGAGGTTTTAAGCTATGTAGGGCTAATCTAGCCAAAGCACCCAGTGCTTTTAGCTTAGGTATTTTTGTCATTAATATTATTATGTCTACAACTAACTCTCATTGTTGGGTATTAGATACAACGTGTGGCTCACACATTGGAATAATGTGTAAAGTCTAAGTGACAGTAAGCAGTTAGGTTGGGTGAAATTGGCCTACGTGTAGGAAATGGAGCAATAGTTGCTGCTATGCGTATAAGCATTTATAAATTAGATTTACCCAGCGGTTATAGTTTAGAACTAAATAATTGTTATTTTGTTCCTTCTATAACAAAGAATATAATTCCCATTCATATGTTAGACATTAAGGGGTTTCCTTCCATTTTGCTGATAGCACTTGTTGTTTTTTTACAAAGTGGCATTGTGTTTGGAAATGCTCCTCTTATGTATGGTTTATATATTCTTACTTGTAGGCATGACATATTAAATGTACAAAATAAGAGACCAATGTTAAGTAATCAGAAAAATACCACCTATCTTTGGCATTGCGATTTGGCCATATTAGTGAAACAAGAATAACAATGTTAAGTAAATTAGATTACTTAACACCATTTGATTTTGAATCATATGGTAATTGTGATTCCTGTCTTTTAGCTAAAATGACCAATAAACCTTTTTTTGGAAAAGGATTGCGGGCCAAAGAAGTGCTTGAGTTGATTCACACAGATGTGTGTGGACAATTCCCCACTCAAGCTAGAGGAGGATTTTCTTACTTCATCATTTTACTGATGATTTCTCTAGGTTTGGATTTGTGTATCTTATGAAACACAAATGAGAAGCTTTTGAGAAATTCATGGAGTATAAGGTTGAAGTAGAGAAAAAAAAACTTGGCAAGAGTATCAAGACTCTACGATCTGATCGTGGAGGGGAATACTTGAGTAAGTAGTTTTTTTATTACTTGAAAGATCAAGAAATTCAGTCACAATGGACTCCTCCAAGAACACCTCAATTAAATTGGGTTTCTGAAAGGATGGTTAGGTCCATGATGAATTCCAGTCTCTTCCAACATCTCTTTGGGGGTACGCATCGGAAACCTCAATATACATTCTGAACAGAGTTCCATCTATGTTAGTGCAAAAGACACCCTATGTGTTATGGTGTAATAAGAAGCTTATTCTTACACATACTAAAGTGTGAGGTTGCCTTACATATGTGAAGAAAATGGACATTGACTAGTTGGGACCTAAAAGTGAGAGATATTATTTTGTGAGGCATCCTAAGGAAACTAGAGGATACTAATTTATCTTCCCGGGGATATAAAATTATTTCCAAACGAGTGAGATTCCTAGTACAAGACTTGGTCTTTAAGGAATGTAATCGTGGGAGGATAGAACTTGATGGAGTTCAAGAATCACAAAATAACATAGAGGATGAAGACTTGTTAGATGGTCAAAACAAGGATTCAGTGGGAGAATTGAGTGGAAGCATGTCTCTAGGAGGATGTCTTTCAGCTAGTGGGAGTAACATAGGAATCACCTCGCACCAGCAAATGATTCTTATTAAAGAAAATATGACATGGTTGTCATTCCTTCTGCACCCACTTCTCTTTCTCTGGAACCACTTAAAAGTGTAGCACTAGAAAAATCTCCGAGCATTGGATAGTCCAATGAAAGAGAACCTCTTCACAATCAGAATGAATAGCCTGAACAAAACGCAAAACATTCAACTCTGTGGGTCCACCAGGATTCGTCATGAACTAACTAGGTTTGACTTCCTCATGGAGGATCATGATGATGTTGGGATTCCTGATAAGGATGAACCTAAGACCTACACTAAAGCAATATTAGATGTTGATTTAAAGAGGTGGCGAGATGCCATGAAATCTAAAATGGTCTTGATGTATATCAATCAAGTATGGAACTTGGTTGACTTGCCTGTTGGGTTAGACCCATTGGATGCAAAGGATTTTCAAGAAGAAAATTCATGCTGAAGGTAATGTGAAAAAATACAAAGCTAGGCTAGTGGCTAAAGGTTATAGTCAAAGAGAATGAATTGACTATAATGATATCTATTCGCCAGTTGCAAAACTCAAGTCCATTTGGATTTCGCTTGTTATAGTTGCATAATATGATCATGAGATTTGACAAATGGATGTCAAAACCACTTTCCTTAATGGAAACCTCAAGGAGGAGGTGTACATGGTACAACCTGAAGGTTTTATATCCATATCGAATTCTAATTCAATATGTTAATTAGAGAAATCTATTTATGGGCTAGAACAAGCATCTAGGAGTTGAAATATTAATTTTGATGAAAAAGTCAAACCATTTGACCTTATCAAATGAAATGAGGGTGCTTGCGTGTTTAGAGTGCGCAACAAGGATATCATGGTCTTTATAATCATATATGTTGATCATAGAGAATGATATCCCCTCATTGAAGTCCGCGAAAGAATGGTCATCCAAAATCTTCATGAATATCTTTTGTCTATGGTAGACAGAAAGAACTAGTAGAATTTAACTATTCTAGCACTAGTTTCATGTATGATAAGAAAGACTACGAGTCACAGTCAGTATATGTTTTTAGTCTCAATGTAATAGTAATGCTAGTAAATTCGACAACTAGAGCCTAGTAAATTGTTGCATTTGATGCAACATAGGTAAGCGTTTAGATACGTTAGTTCCTTAAAGAAATAAGGGTAGTTCCTAGCGACAGTTATCCAATAATTGTTATTGTGACTGTACCGGTGCATTTGCACAAGCTAAGGAACTAAGATGAAAAGTAAGGAACTAAAAAAAAAATACCAGTATGCTATCATGTTTTTATAACAAAATAGTAAGATGAGAAGTTGCAATAGAATGCCTTCCCGTAGAGGACAATTTGGCTGACCCTTTCACCAAACCTTTAAGATTCGAGAAACACACTAAACTTTTGAGAGTCTAGGTGTTAGACGCATCGGTGATTGGCACTAGGCCAAGTGGGAGATTGTTAGTATATATGTCCTAGCGACAATCACTTTTTAGAGATATATGTACTTGATCACATTCAGTTTTATATATTTGATATATACGGTATTACACATTGATGATTAAGCATTTCGATTGTCAATGTCTTATTCATAATTGTGTTCCCTTGGACTTATGTTGTCAATAAGTAAGTGGGAGCTTATATGATAAAACATAAGGTCCTAAAAAGGCCCCAATCAATGATCATCAAGAATGGGATATTGATGATATGCGATAAGATTGGTATGTGGACTGCATCATACTTTTAGAAAGTATAGTTGATCTCACGACTATGAGTTCCTGTAATTCATGATGGTCACATAGATATTTTAGAGAATATTGGCATACCCATCGAGAAACCATTTGATAAGTTCTATTCATGTGTCTATGGGATTATCGGCGTATAGAGTAGTGTAATAGTCCTCCGACTTGAGGTCAATACGTACTACATGTGCGGAGTGATGTACTTTGACCATGACCAACGCTTGCACTCCAATCGGGGTAGATACGGCATGTGTTGGGTGCATCACGAAGCACATGGAGTAGTAGTTGAGCCAAGAAAGGATTCATTCCTCATAATAGATTAAGAGAGAACATTCTACTTCTCATATCTAGATGGATCATAAAGTCATTGGCCAATGCAAAGATATATTCGTTTTGGATATCGAATATGATCGTTATGGATCATCTAGAAAGATTGAGAGACAGAGACTGAGTTATTGGGATAGACACAATATCATGTTCTAGACTTAGTTGAATGTTCGTTGAATGAAAGGACCGTATCACTATGAGCTCTATATTACAGGGAGTTTGAATAAGTCCTCGCAAACGTCCTTATATATTAAGTTTGTCTGGTAAATCGTCTAGGGATTCTACTAAGACCTTAATTTGATTAGTGCTCAATATATAAGGCCCTATGGGTCACACAACAAGTTAGAAGGAATTAAATATTATTAATTAGATTAAATAATATTTAATTAGTAATACTGAGAATGAATTAAATATTAATTAGATTAAACATATTTAATTCATGAAGTTGAAGGAGAGTTCTATTCGATAGAATTAATTAAGTATGATAAATTAGATTTATTATACCTAATTAAGGTGTATTTATTATTAAATAAAGTTGGTATTTTCTTTTATGATTTGGAATTAAAAGAAAAGAAAATGAAATAAATAATAATACTTATAACAAGTAGAGAGTGGCGTGCAGCCACCTCTCTAATGTTATTGTTATTATTATATTATTTTATTTAATCTACTTATTTAATTAATAAGGAGTATTGGTCCTATTAGGACTAAAACTCATTAATTAGGAAGACTTTCAATGTGATTGAAAAACTAGTTTAGAACTAGTATAAATACACCATTCTCCTTCATAATTCATAGACCAGTTTTCAGATTCAGTATTACCAGTTTATTTCCCTGCGAAGAGATTTCCTAGCCTTTCTCTTAGGGAGATCTAACCGTTCTTTCGGAAAGGAGAAATCACGTGGATACCAAAGGTCAAGGATTATCACCGCTAGGCTGGAAGATCTGTAAGTTCTGACTCAGATCTGTCATTATTGTTTTATTCGTTGTTTTGTCATAATCAGGGAAGATCTGTTTTGGAAAATTTTAAACTTCCGCTGCTGTACTTTCGAGGTACGTTACATCAATTTCCTAACAGTGGTATCAGAGCCAAACTGATTCTAATGGCATTATACGAATATTGATGAATACTTTCATCGGTACGAATTTTATTTTGCACTGTATTCGTATCTAAAGTGGTTTCCCAATCTGAAATATGACTGTTTTTGATTTTGATATCAAAA
This sequence comes from Cuscuta europaea, assembly GCA_945859875.1. NCBI lineage: Eukaryota > Viridiplantae > Streptophyta > Magnoliopsida > Solanales > Convolvulaceae > Cuscuta > Cuscuta europaea. The sequence goes on from CAMAPE010000006.1 coordinate 9,290,302, forward strand.
GTTAGTAATCTGCTACGTATTAATTTTAGATTTGCTTTTGAAATTGAAACCTGGAAGATCTAAAATATACTCCCCATATTTGATTTCCGAATTTGAATTCAAATTGAATTTTGAATCTTTCAAAAGTTAAGATATTCTTTAAGAAAGAATTTAGGAGATGAAGGTATAGATTGAACATAGAGTATTAGCCGGCGATTTTTGAAGCGTGTTTGTATTGATTTATGAAATCAATTTAGAATTAAAACTGAGATGAGGTGCTGCCGTAAGTAGAGGAACGATTATTTCTTTCTATTCTTTCGTTTCTCGATCTGCAACGACGAACAAATTCAACGCTGACATTGAAATCAACGAACACCGTTGATGGGGATCAAGCGATGATGACCCCAGTTTTGGTGTACTCAGAAGTTGAAAATGGAAACGACGAAATCGCGATACTTGGTTTTCGCCATTGTTTTCGGGCAGATTACTTTGAGGTTATTTGAATCCGGCAACTCCGGCAACTCCGGCAAGGACTCAAGAAGTTGCTTTTGTTATAAAGACTTAATAGTAATTTGATTAATTAAGTTCAAAAGGGTCTTGATACATTACTGCGATACAAACTCGTGATACATTTTTTTTAATGATTAAAAATGCCTTATTTCAAATACGGAGCTAGTTACATGTTAAACCTGGTCTTATTTAATTTGATTAATTATCTTAGAGACTAAATAAGATTAACTTTAACAAATTTGATCTAACGGACAATTATTATTATTTTAGCATGCTCATATTAATTGTTAATTGTATCTGTTTATAAATTAGATTTATAATAATACATGCTTAATTTATCTATCCGAGTTAGACCTCATCTACATGTTAATTGATAATATGTTTTAAGCATCTTGATTAAATAAGTAATTTGATACCTCACTAAATGTTCCCCATAAATTAAAATTTAAGTCTTATTTGGGATAACGACATCACCCATCATAATTAAATTAGTAGAAATAATTTTTCGTTGAAGAATATTTCACCCAAGTGTTTATTCCATTCGACAAAATATAGAACTAATTTATAGATACATATGTTTGTGATCGTGTGATGGTTTTGACTTACTTAAATTAGCTCGAGTCGCCCAAGCGTCAGGGTTAATTTAGGGATGTCGATCAATTTGAAAATTGATCAACCAAGAATTGTTTGGATGCAATTGGTCTAGGGACCTACCCATTATATTATTGTAGTGATCAGCCCAAGCTGGGACTGTAATAGTATGAATGTGGATCTTGGCCACTATGATTGTAGAAACAATATGTGTTCTTTTTATTGGGGTCAAAGAACATGAAAATAGTGGGAGCTAAATAATTAAAAATCCAAATTATTTAGTTTACTAAATGTGATCATATGAATTAATATATGATATTAATTCCCGTTCTATTTGAACTTATCTAGGATTTTAGGAAGTCGAATTTATCATTGAGAAATATCTTGGATACAAATATTGAGAATGTGTTTGACAAGATTTTAGGAAGTCGAATGTACTCGACCAGGCTTTCTAGACTTCGAACAAAACGTGCGTTTAGTGTTTAGGCAAGAAAATATTGAGAATGTGTTTGACACGTGTGTACCCGAGGTTCCAAATGTCAACTCTTCTGAATTAGTTGTGTTTGACATGAACATCCAGAAGAATAACATTGCTAAGGTAAGCTCTACTGCTGAATATTTTCCTACGGAAAAAACAAGCAAAAGAAGAGAAGTAAGGTTAGACCTAAGCCTCTAGCTTTGAAACCTAAAGGTAGGATTCAAAAGAAATCTAAGGTACTAAAGGATGTATGCCTCTACAGCAAAGAGAGGGCATTGGAAGAGAGGTTTTAAGCTATGTAGGGCTAATCTAGCCAAAGCACCCAGTGCTTTTAGCTTAGGTATTTTTGTCATTAATATTATTATGTCTACAACTAACTCTCATTGTTGGGTATTAGATACAACGTGTGGCTCACACATTGGAATAATGTGTAAAGTCTAAGTGACAGTAAGCAGTTAGGTTGGGTGAAATTGGCCTACGTGTAGGAAATGGAGCAATAGTTGCTGCTATGCGTATAAGCATTTATAAATTAGATTTACCCAGCGGTTATAGTTTAGAACTAAATAATTGTTATTTTGTTCCTTCTATAACAAAGAATATAATTCCCATTCATATGTTAGACATTAAGGGGTTTCCTTCCATTTTGCTGATAGCACTTGTTGTTTTTTTACAAAGTGGCATTGTGTTTGGAAATGCTCCTCTTATGTATGGTTTATATATTCTTACTTGTAGGCATGACATATTAAATGTACAAAATAAGAGACCAATGTTAAGTAATCAGAAAAATACCACCTATCTTTGGCATTGCGATTTGGCCATATTAGTGAAACAAGAATAACAATGTTAAGTAAATTAGATTACTTAACACCATTTGATTTTGAATCATATGGTAATTGTGATTCCTGTCTTTTAGCTAAAATGACCAATAAACCTTTTCTTGGAAAAGGATTGCGGGCCAAAGAAGTGCTTGAGTTGATTCACACAGATGTGTGTGGACAATTCCCCACTCAAGCTAGAGGAGGATTTTCTTACTTCATCATTTTACTGATGATTTCTCTAGGTTTGGATTTGTGTATCTTATGAAACACAAATGAGAAGCTTTTGAGAAATTCATGGAGTATAAGGTTGAAGTAGAGAAAAAAAAACTTGGCAAGAGTATCAAGACTCTACGATCTGATCGTGGAGGGGAATACTTGAGTAAGTAGTTTTTTTATTACTTGAAAGATCAAGAAATTCAGTCACAATGGACTCCTCCAAGAACACCTCAATTAAATTGGGTTTCTGAAAGGATGGTTAGGTCCATGATGAATTCCAGTCTCTTCCAACATCTCTTTGGGGGTACGCATCGGAAACCTCAATATACATTCTGAACAGAGTTCCATCTATGTTAGTGCAAAAGACACCCTATGTGTTATGGTGTAATAAGAAGCTTATTCTTACACATACTAAAGTGTGAGGTTGCCTTACATATGTGAAGAAAATGGACATTGACTAGTTGGGACCTAAAAGTGAGAGATATTATTTTGTGAGGCATCCTAAGGAAACTAGAGGATACTAATTTATCTTCCCGGGGATATAAAATTATTTCCAAACGAGTGAGATTCCTAGTACAAGACTTGGTCTTTAAGGAATGTAATCGTGGGAGGATAGAACTTGATGGAGTTCAAGAATCACAAAATAACATAGAGGATGAAGACTTGTTAGATGGTCAAAACAAGGATTCAGTGGGAGAATTGAGTGGAAGCATGTCTCTAGGAGGATGTCTTTCAGCTAGTGGGAGTAACATAGGAATCACCTCGCACCAGCAAATGATTCTTATTAAAGAAAATATGACATGGTTGTCATTCCTTCTGCACCCACTTCTCTTTCTCTGGAACCACTTAAAAGTGTAGCACTAGAAAAATCTCCGAGCATTGGATAGTCCAATGAAAGAGAACCTCTTCACAATCAGAATGAATAGCCTGAACAAAACGCAAAACATTCAACTCTGTGGGTCCACCAGGATTCGTCATGAACTAACTAGGTTTGACTTCCTCATGGAGGATCATGATGATGTTGGGATTCCTGATAAGGATGAACCTAAGACCTACACTAAAGCAATATTAGATGTTGATTTAAAGAGGTGGCGAGATGCCATGAAATCTAAAATGGTCTTGATGTATATCAATCAAGTATGGAACTTGGTTGACTTGCCTGTTGGGTTAGACCCATTGGATGCAAAGGATTTTCAAGAAGAAAATTCATGCTGAAGGTAATGTGAAAAAATACAAAGCTAGGCTAGTGGCTAAAGGTTATAGTCAAAGAGAATGAATTGACTATAATGATATCTATTCGCCAGTTGCAAAACTCAAGTCCATTTGGATTTCGCTTGTTATAGTTGCATAATATGATCATGAGATTTGACAAATGGATGTCAAAACCACTTTCCTTAATGGAAACCTCAAGGAGGAGGTGTACATGGTACAACCTGAAGGTTTTATATCCATATCGAATTCTAATTCAATATGTTAATTAGAGAAATCTATTTATGGGCTAGAACAAGCATCTAGGAGTTGAAATATTAATTTTGATGAAAAAGTCAAACCATTTGACCTTATCAAATGAAATGAGGGTGCTTGCGTGTTTAGAGTGCGCAACAAGGATAGCATGGTCTTTATAATCATATATGTTGATCATAGAGAATGATATCCCCTCATTGAAGTCCGCGAAAGAATGGTCATCCAAAATCTTCATGAATATCTTTTGTCTATGGTAGACAGAAAGAACTAGTAGAATTTAACTATTCTAGCACTAGTTTCATGTATGATAAGAAAGACTACGAGTCACAGTCAGTATATGTTTTTAGTCTCAATGTAATAGTAATGCTAGTAAATTCGACAACTAGAGCCTAGTAAATTGTTGCATTTGATGCAACATAGGTAAGCGTTTAGATACGTTAGTTCCTTAAAGAAATAAGGGTAGTTCCTAGCGACAGTTATCCAATAATTGTTATTGTGACTGTACCGGTGCATTTGCACAAGCTAAGGAACTAAGATGAAAAGTAAGGAACTAAAAAAAAAATACCAGTATGCTATCATGTTTTTATAACAAAATAGTAAGATGAGAAGTTGCAATAGAATGCCTTCCCGTAGAGGACAATTTGGCTGACCCTTTCACCAAACCTTTAAGATTCGAGAAACACACTAAACTTTTGAGAGTCTAGGTGTTAGACGCATCGGTGATTGGCACTAGGCCAAGTGGGAGATTGTTAGTATATATGTCCTAGCGACAATCACTTTTTAGAGATATATGTACTTGATCACATTCAGTTTTATATATTTGATATATACGGTATTACACATTGATGATTAAGCATTTCGATTGTCAATGTCTTATTCATAATTGTGTTCCCTTGGACTTATGTTGTCAATAAGTAAGTGGGAGCTTATATGATAAAACATAAGGTCCTAAAAAGGCCCCAATCAATGATCATCAAGAATGGGATATTGATGATATGCGATAAGATTGGTATGTGGACTGCATCATACTTTTAGAAAGTATAGTTGATCTCACGACTATGAGTTCCTGTAATTCATGATGGTCACATAGATATTTTAGAGAATATTGGCATACCCACCGAGAAACCATTTGATAAGTTCTATTCATGTGTCTATGGGATTATCGGCGTATAGAGTAGTGTAATAGTCCTCCGACTTGAGGTCAATACGTACTACATGTGCGGAGTGATGTACTTTGACCATGACCAACGCTTGCACTCCAATCGGGGTAGATACGGCATGTGTTGGGTGCATCACGAAGCACATGGAGTAGTAGTTGAGCCAAGAAAGGATTCATTCCTCATAATAGATTAAGAGAGAACATTCTACTTCTCATATCTAGATGGATCATAAAGTCATTGGCCAATGCAAAGATATATTCGTTTTGGATATCGAATATGATCGTTATGGATCATCTAGAAAGATTGAGAGACAGAGACTGAGTTATTGGGATAGACACAATATCATGTTCTAGACTTAGTTGAATGTTCGTTGAATGAAAGGACCGTATCACTATGAGCTCTATATTACAGGGAGTTTGAATAAGTCCTCGCAAACGTCCTTATATATTAAGTTTGTCTGGTAAATCGTCTAGGGATTCTACTAAGACCTTAATTTGATTAGTGCTCAATATATAAGGCCCTATGGGTCACACAACAAGTTAGAAGGAATTAAATATTATTAATTAGATTAAATAATATTTAATTAGTAATACTGAGAATGAATTAAATATTAATTAGATTAAACATATTTAATTCATGAAGTTGAAGGAGAGTTCTATTCGATAGAATTAATTAAGTATGATAAATTAGATTTATTATACCTAATTAAGGTGTATTTATTATTAAATAAAGTTGGTATTTTCTTTTATGATTTGGAATTAAAAGAAAAGAAAATGAAATAAATAATAATACTTATAACAAGTAGAGAGTGGCGTGCAGCCACCTCTCTAATGTTATTGTTATTATTATATTATTTTATTTAATCTACTTATTTAATTAATAAGGAGTATTGGTCCTATTAGGACTAAAACTCATTAATTAGGAAGACTTTCAATGTGATTGAAAAACTAGTTTAGAACTAGTATAAATACACCATTCTCCTTCATAATTCATAGACCAGTTTTCAGATTCAGTATTACCAGTTTATTTCCCTGCGAAGAGATTTCCTAGCCTTTCTCTTAGGGAGATCTAACCGTTCTTTCGGAAAGGAGAAATCACGTGGATACCAAAGGTCAAGGATTATCACCGCTAGGCTGGAAGATCTGTAAGTTCTGACTCAGATCTGTCATTATTGTTTTATTCGTTGTTTTGTCATAATCAGGGAAGATCTGTTTTGGAAAATTTTAAACTTCCGCTGCTGTACTTTCGAGGTACGTTACATCAATTTCCTAACAGTGGTATCAGAGCCAAACTGATTCTAATGGCATTATACGAATATTGATGAATACTTTCATCGGTACGAATTTTATTTTGCACTGTATTCGTATCTAAAGTGGTTTCCCAATCTGAAATATGACTGTTTTTGATTTTGATATCAAAAGTTAGTAATCTGCTACGTATTAATTTTAGATTTGCTTTTGAAATTGAAACCTGGAAGATCTAAAATATACTCCCCATATTTGATTTCCGAATTTGAATTCAAATTGAATTTTGAATCTTTCAAAAGTTAAGATATTCTTTAAGAAAGAATTTAGGAGATGAAGGTATAGATTGAACATAGAGTATTAGCCGGCGATTTTTGAAGCGTGTTTGTATTGATTTATGAAATCAATTTAGAATTAAAACTGAGATGAGGTGCTGCCGTAAGTAGAGGAACGATTATTTCTTTCTATTCTTTCGTTTCTCGATCTGCAACGACGAACAAATTCAACGCTGACATTGAAATCAACGAACACCGTTGATGGGGATCAAGCGATGATGACCCCAGTTTTGGTGTACTCAGAAGTTGAAAATGGAAACGACGAAATCGCGATACTTGGTTTTCGCCATTGTTTTCGGGCAGATTACTTTGAGGTTATTTGAATCCGGCAACTCCGGCAACTCCGGCAAGGACTCAAGAAGTTGCTTTTGTTATAAAGACTTAATAGTAATTTGATTAATTAAGTTCAAAAGGGTCTTGATACATTACTGCGATACAAACTCGTGATACATTTTTTTTAATGATTAAAAATGCCTTATTTCAAATACGGAGCTAGTTACATGTTAAACCTGGTCTTATTTAATTTGATTAATTATCTTAGAGACTAAATAAGATTAACTTTAACAAATTTGATCTAACGGACAATTATTATTATTTTAGCATGCTCATATTAATTGTTAATTGTATCTGTTTATAAATTAGATTTATAATAATACATGCTTAATTTATCTATCCGAGTTAGACCTCATCTACATGTTAATTGATAATATGTTTTAAGCATCTTGATTAAATAAGTAATTTGATACCTCACTAAATGTTCCCCATAAATTAAAATTTAAGTCTTATTTGGGATAACGACATCACCCATCATAATTAAATTAGTAGAAATAATTTTTCGTTGAAGAATATTTCACCCAAGTGTTTATTCCATTCGACAAAATATAGAACTAATTTATAGATACATATGTTTGTGATCGTGTGATGGTTTTGACTTACTTAAATTAGCTCGAGTCGCCCAAGCGTCAGGGTTAATTTAGGGATGTCGATCAATTTGAAAATTGATCAACCAAGAATTGTTTGGATGCAATTGGTCTAGGGACCTACCCATTATATTATTGTAGTGATCAGCCCAAGCTGGGACTGTAATAGTATGAATGTGGATCTTGGCCACTATGATTGTAGAAACAATATGTGTTCTTTTTATTGGGGTCAAAGAACATGAAAATAGTGGGAGCTAAATAATTAAAAATCCAAATTATTTAGTTTACTAAATGTGATCATATGAATTAATATATGATATTAATTCCCGTTCTATTTGAACTTATCTAGGATTTTAGGAAGTCGAATTTATCATTGAGAAATATCTTGGATACAAATATTGAGAATGTGTTTGACAAGATTTTAGGAAGTCGAATGTACTCGACCAGGCTTTCTAGACTTCGAACAAAACGTGCGTTTAGTGTTTAGGCAAGAAAATATTGAGAATGTGTTTGACACGTGTGTACCCGAGGTTCCAAATGTCAACTCTTCTGAATTAGTTGTGTTTGACATGAACATCCAGAAGAATAACATTGCTAAGGTAAGCTCTACTGCTGAATATTTTCCTACGGAAAAAACAAGCAAAAGAAGAGAAGTAAGGTTAGACCTAAGCCTCTAGCTTTGAAACCTAAAGGTAGGATTCAAAAGAAATCTAAGGTACTAAAGGATGTATGCCTCTACAACAAAGAGAGGGCATTGGAAGAGAGGTTTTAAGCTATGTAGGGCTAATCTAGCCAAAGCACCCAGTGCTTTTAGCTTAGGTATTTTTGTCATTAATATTATTATGTCTACAACTAACTCTCATTGTTGGGTATTAGATACAACGTGTGGCTCACACATTGGAATAATGTGTAAAGTCTAAGTGACAGTAAGCAGTTAGGTTGGGTGAAATTGGCCTACGTGTAGGAAATGGAGCAATAGTTGCTGCTATGCGTATAAGCATTTATAAATTAGATTTACCCAGCGGTTATAGTTTAGAACTAAATAATTGTTATTTTGTTCCTTCTATAACAAAGAATATAATTCCCATTCATATGTTAGACATTAAGGGGTTTCCTTCCATTTTGCTGATAGCACTTGTTGTTTTTTTACAAAGTGGCATTGTGTTTGGAAATGCTCCTCTTATGTATGGTTTATATATTCTTACTTGTAGGCATGACATATTAAATGTACAAAATAAGAGACCAATGTTAAGTAATCAGAAAAATACCACCTATCTTTGGCATTGCGATTTGGCCATATTAGTGAAACAAGAATAACAATGTTAAGTAAATTAGATTACTTAACACCATTTGATTTTGAATCATATGGTAATTGTGATTCCTGTCTTTTAGCTAAAATGACCAATAAACCTTTTCTTGGAAAAGGATTGCGGGCCAAAGAAGTGCTTGAGTTGATTCACACAGATGTGTGTGGACAATTCCCCACTCAAGCTAGAGGAGGATTTTCTTACTTCATCATTTTACTGATGATTTCTCTAGGTTTGGATTTGTGTATCTTATGAAACACAAATGAGAAGCTTTTGAGAAATTCATGGAGTATAAGGTTGAAGTAGAGAAAAAAAAACTTGGCAAGAGTATCAAGACTCTACGATCTGATCGTGGAGGGGAATACTTGAGTAAGTAGTTTTTTTATTACTTGAAAGATCAAGAAATTCAGTCACAATGGACTCCTCCAAGAACACCTCAATTAAATTGGGTTTCTGAAAGGATGGTTAGGTCCATGATGAATTCCAGTCTCTTCCAACATCTCTTTGGGGGTACGCATCGGAAACCTCAATATACATTCTGAACAGAGTTCCATCTATGTTAGTGCAAAAGACACCCTATGTGTTATGGTGTAATAAGAAGCTTATTCTTACACATACTAAAGTGTGAGGTTGCCTTACATATGTGAAGAAAATGGACATTGACTAGTTGGGACCTAAAAGTGAGAGATATTATTTTGTGAGGCATCCTAAGGAAACTAGAGGATACTAATTTATCTTCCCGGGGATATAAAATTATTTCCAAACGAGTGAGATTCCTAGTACAAGACTTGGTCTTTAAGGAATGTAATCGTGGGAGGATAGAACTTGATGGAGTTCAAGAATCACAAAATAACATAGAGGATGAAGACTTGTTAGATGGTCAAAACAAGGATTCAGTGGGAGAATTGAGTGGAAGCATGTCTCTAGGAGGATGTCTTTCAGCTAGTGGGAGTAACATAGGAATCACCTCGCACCAGCAAATGATTCTTATTAAAGAAAATATGACATGGTTGTCATTCCTTCTGCACCCACTTCTCTTTCTCTGGAACCACTTAAAAGTGTAGCACTAGAAAAATCTCCGAGCATTGGATAGTCCAATGAAAGAGAACCTCTTCACAATCAGAATGAATAGCCTGAACAAAACGCAAAACATTCAACTCTGTGGGTCCACCAGGATTCGTCATGAACTAACTAGGTTTGACTTCTTCATGGAGGATCATGATGATGTTGGGATTCCTGATAAGGATGAACCTAAGACCTACACTAAAGCAATATTAGATGTTGATTTAAAGAGGTGGCGAGATGCCATGAAATCTAAAATGGTCTTGATGTATATCAATCAAGTATGGAACTTGGTTGACTTGCCTGTTGGGTTAGACCCATTGGATGCAAAGGATTTTCAAGAAGAAAATTCATGCTGAAGGTAATGTGAAAAAATACAAAGCTAGGCTAGTGGCTAAAGGTTATAGTCAAAGAGAATGAATTGACTATAATGATATCTATTCGCCAGTTGCAAAACTCAAGTCCATTTGGATTTCGCTTGTTATAGTTGCATAATATGATCATGAGATTTGACAAATGGATGTCAAAACCACTTTCCTTAATGGAAACCTCAAGGAGGAGGTGTACATGGTACAACCTGAAGGTTTTATATCCATATCGAATTCTAATTCAATATGTTAATTAGAGAAATCTATTTATGGGCTAGAACAAGCATCTAGGAGTTGAAATATTAATTTTGATGAAAAAGTCAAACCATTTGACCTTATCAAATGAAATGAGGGTGCTTGCGTGTTTAGAGTGCGCAACAAGGATAGCATGGTCTTTATAATCATATATGTTGATCATAGAGAATGATATCCCCTCATTGAAGTCCGCGAAAGAATGGTCATCCAAAATCTTCATGAATATCTTTTGTCTATGGTAGACAGAAAGAACTAGTAGAATTTAACTATTCTAGCACTAGTTTCATGTATGATAAGAAAGACTACGAGTCACAGTCAGTATATGTTTTTAGTCTCAATGTAATAGTAATGCTAGTAAATTCGACAACTAGAGCCTAGTAAATTGTTGCATTTGATGCAACATAGGTAAGCGTTTAGATACGTTAGTTCCTTAAAGAAATAAGGGTAGTTCCTAGCGACAGTTATCCAATAATTGTTATTGTGACTGTACCGGTGCATTTGCACAAGCTAAGGAACTAAGATGAAAAGTAAGGAACTAAAAAAAAAAATACCAGTATGCTATCATGTTTTTATAACAAAATAGTAAGATGAGAAGTTGCAATAGAATGCCTTCCCGTAGAGGACAATTTGGCTGACCCTTTCACCAAACCTTTAAGATTCGAGAAACACACTAAACTTTTGAGAGTCTAGGTGTTCGACGCATCGGTGATTGGCACTAGGCCAAGTGGGAGATTGTTAGTATATATGTCCTAGCGACAATCACTTTTTAGAGATATATGTACTTGATCACATTCAGTTTTATATATTTGATATATACGGTATTACACATTGATGATTAAGCATTTCGATTGTCAATGTCTTATTCATAATTGTGTTCCCTTGGACTTATGTTGTCAATAAGTAAGTGGGAGCTTATATGATAAAACATAAGGTCCTAAAAAGGCCCCAATCAATGATCATCAAGAATGGGATATTGATGATATGCGATAAGATTGGTATGTGGACTGCATCATACTTTTAGAAAGTATAGTTGATCTCACGACTATGAGTTCCTGTAATTCATGATGGTCACATAGATATTTTAGAGAATATTGGCATACCCACCGAGAAACCATTTGATAAGTTCTATTCATGTGTCTATGGGATTATCGGCGTATAGAGTAGTGTAATAGTCCTCCGACTTGAGGTCAATACGTACTACATGTGCGGAGTGATGTACTTTGACCATGACCAACGCTTGCACTCCAATCGGGGTAGATACGGCATGTGTTGGGTGCATCACGAAGCACATGGAGTAGTAGTTGAGCCAAGAAAGGATTCATTCCTCATAATAGATTAAGAGAGAACATTCTACTTCTCATATCTAGATGGATCATAAAGTCATTGGCCAATGCAAAGATATATTCGTTTTGGATATCGAATATGATCGTTATGGATCATCTAGAAAGATTGAGAGACAGAGACTGAGTTATTGGGATAGACACAATATCATGTTCTAGACTTAGTTGAATGTTCGTTGAATGAAAGGACCGTATCACTATGAGCTCTATATTACAGGGAGTTTGAATAAGTCCTCGCAAACGTCCTTATATATTAAGTTTGTCTGGTAAATCGTCTAGGGATTCTACTAAGACCTTAATTTGATTAGTGCTCAATATATAAGGCCCTATGGGTCACACAACAAGTTAGAAGGAATTAAATATTATTAATTAGATTAAATAATATTTAATTAGTAATACTGAGAATGAATTAAATATTAATTAGATTAAACATATTTAATTCATGAAGTTGAAGGAGAGTTCTATTCGATAGAATTAATTAAGTATGATAAATTAGATTTATTATACCTAATTAAGGTGTATTTATTATTAAATAAAGTTGGTATTTTCTTTTATGATTTGGAATTAAAAGAAAAGAAAATGAAATAAATAATAATACTTATAACAAGTAGAGAGTGGCGTGCAGCCACCTCTCTAATGTTATTGTTATTATTATATTATTTTATTTAATCTACTTATTTAATTAATAAGGAGTATTGGTCCTATTAGGACTAAAACTCATTAATTAGAAAGACTTTCAATGTGATTGAAAAACTAGTTTAGAACTAGTATAAATACACCATTCTCCTTCATAATTCATAGACCAGTTTTCAGATTCAGTATTACCAGTTTATTTCCCTGCGAAGAGATTTCCTAGCCTTTCTCTTAGGGAGATCTAACCGTTCTTTCGGAAAGGAGAAATCACGTGGATACCAAAGGTCAAGGATTATCACCGCTAGGCTGGAAGATCTGTAAGTTCTGACTCAGATCTGTCATTATTGTTTTATTCGTTGTTTTGTCATAATCAGGGAAGATCTGTTTTGAAAAATTTTAAACTTCCGCTGCTGTACTTTCGAGGTACGTTACATCAATTTCCTAACAGTGGTATCAGAGCCAAACTGATTCTAATGGCATTATACGAATATTGATGAATACTTTCATCGGTACGAATTTTATTTTGCACTGTATTCGTATCTAAAGTGGTTTCCCAATCTGAAATATGACTGTTTTTGATTTTGATATCAAAAGTTAGTAATCTGCTACGTATTAATTTTAGATTTGCTTTTGAAATTGAAACCTGGAAGATCTAAAATATACTCCCCATATTTGATTTCCGAATTTGAATTCAAATTGAATTTTGAATCTTTCAAAAGTTAAGATATTCTTTAAGAAAGAATTTAGGAGATGAAGGTATAGATTGAACATAGAGTATTAGCCGGCGATTTTTGAAGCGTGTTTGTATTGATTTATGAAATCAATTTAGAATTAAAACTGAGATGAGGTGCTGCCGTAAGTAGAGGAACGATTATTTCTTTCTATTCTTTCGTTTCTCGATCTGCAACGACGAACAAATTCAACGCTGACATTGAAATCAACGAACACCGTTGATGGGGATCAAGCGATGATGACCCCAGTTTTGGTGTACTCAGAAGTTGAAAATGGAAACGACGAAATCGCGATACTTGGTTTTCGCCATTGTTTTCGGGCAGATTACTTTGAGGTTATTTGAATCCGGCAACTCCGGCAACTCCGGCAAGGACTCAAGAAGTTGCTTTTGTTATAAAGACTTAATAGTAATTTGATTAATTAAGTTCAAAAGGGTCTTGATACATTACTGCGATACAAACTCGTGATACATTTTTTTTAATGATTAAAAATGCCTTATTTCAAATACGGAGCTAGTTACATGTTAAACCTGGTCTTATTTAATTTGATTAATTATCTTAGAGACTAAATAAGATTAACTTTAACAAATTTGATCTAACGGACAATTATTATTATTTTAGCATGCTCATATTAATTGTTAATTGTATCTGTTTATAAATTAGATTTATAATAATACATGCTTAATTTATCTATCCGAGTTAGACCTCATCTACATGTTAATTGATAATATGTTTTAAGCATCTTGATTAAATAAGTAATTTGATACCTCACTAAATGTTCCCCATAAATTATCCAGAATGACATCTTGAATGGACATTCTCAAGTTTCTTGTTGGTTTGAATGATTCATATTCTAATCTTAGAAGTCAAATTCTTCTTAACACAGATAAAAATACTCTGTCTAGTATCTACTCTATTCTTCTTCAAGAAGAATCTCAAAGATCTCTTCAGAATACTCTTCCTTTCACTACTCCTTTTTCAGATCCTTCTGTTTCTGAAAAACTCAATGATGCTACTGCTTTCTTTGTTAAAAATTTTAAAAAGAAAACTTCTATTACCTGTACTCATTGTGGCTATCAAGGTCATTCTTCTGATAAATGCTTCCAACTAATTGGTTATCCTAGTAATTGGAAAGGGCCAAAAGGACATAGAACTGCCCCTGGTTTTAAACCTAATCCTAATCTTAATAAAACTCATCATGCTCATATGGCCACTAATTCCACTGAACCTGCTCTAACTCCTACCAATTCAAACAACAACCAACATGCTCCTTTGGTTACAAATTACACTGAATCTGCTCCTATTTCTGCTACAACTGATTTCTGTGATCCCAATATGTATGAGAAGTTTCTGCAATTTGTTCAAGCTCAACAATCTAAAACTGCTTCAGCTAATGTTGTCACCATTGCTCCTGATGATGATCAAACTGCCTCTTACTGTGACACAAAGTTTTTAGGTAAACACTTTGCTCTTTCAACTTTTAAATCTTCTCAATGGATTCTTGACACTGGAGCATCTGACCATATGGTTTATGATGCTTCTTTATATACCACTCCAACTAAACACATTTCAATTAAAATTCAACTTCCTACTGGCAATTTTATTTCTGCCACTAAAATTGGTGATATCAAATTGAATTCTAATCTTACATTACACAATGTTTTATATGTTCCTAACTTTACCTTCAATCTAATTTCTATTTCAAGTTTAACCTCTCATGATAATATCTCAGTATATTTCTCCTCTAACCATGCTATCTTGCAGGACCACCTTACCAGCAAAACGATTGGCTTTGCTGATTTAAGGAATGGCCTATACCACTATACTCCAGACTCATCTTTAGATCATCATATTCCAACTGTGCATTCTGCAAATAGTCAACATCATAACTCATCTGCTACTCTTTGGCATTTTAGACTAGGTGTTGGGAATATTTTATGGTGTTCAATCTAGTTAGTTATCTTTGTATTTGTGTAGTTATTAATTAATCGTGTAATACGGGCCACAAATGTGTATCAGCCCGTGGGCTTCCTTGTAACCCGTAAGTTAGCCAACTTCTCCTATAAAAGGAGGCTAACTTACGGGAACCCGAACGATCGATAGAGGCTTAGAGTTCAGAGGCGTAAAGATAGAGAGAGTTTAGGTTTGCCGCTGCTCTCCTTCTCCAGGGAGAGCAGCGGCCGGTTTTCATACGGTATACCAGATTTGGGTATAAACTTGTCGATTTCTTTCTATCTGCTTCTTCTATATCTGCTATGGTTGTATGATTGTTAGTATTATGGGATTATCAATTGGTATCAGAGCCGAGGCGTGAAACAGGTTGAATGTATCTGCGATTTTCTTGGATCTAACGAAGAATGCTCTGTTTTCCTTCTCTTTTTCTTCATATAGAGTTTTGCTCCTGTAATCTTGTTTGTGAACGAAAATCTGTAAAAATTATACTGTTGGAATCGCCTCTCAAAACCGATTCTACAGCATATCTTCTTTTTCGTTTTCTGCAAATTTTCATTTTCGAAAAACTCTCATTGAAAACTCGAGTTTATGCTTTTAACACTGCTGCAGAAACGATTTTGACTTGAAACAGATACAGGAGGGATCGCGACCTTCAGGGCTATTCAGAACAGTTTTCAGATTCTCAAAATTCGACAGTTTTTAAAACCGAGAGTTTGTAAACTCGCGGTCATGAACTCGAGTTTGTAAACTCGCGGTCATGAACTCGAGTTTGTAAACTCGCGGTCATGAACTCGAGTTTGTAAACTCGCGGTCATGAACTCGAGTTTGTAAACTCGCGGTCATGAACGAGAGTTTGTAAACTCGCGGTCATGAACGAGAGTTTGTAAACTCGCGGTCATGAACTCGAGTTTGTAAACTCGCGGTCATGAACTCGAGTTTGTAAACTCGCGGTCATGAACTCGAGTTTGTAAACTCGCGGTCATGACATCGAGTTTTAAACCTCGAGTTTTTAAAATTTGAGAGTTTTGGAATTGCGAGTTTTGGAATTTATTTCGAGTTTTAGGAACTCGATGTTTTGGATTTCGACATTCTAAAAAATTTCAGAATTTTCGGAATTTCTCGATGTTTTGAATCTTTCAAAGTTTGCAGTTTCTTGGAACTCATAATTCGAATCTTGACATCCTTTGCAGTTCATCGAAGCTTTACATTATAAGGATCTCTGAATGATTCCCTGCTTATATAAATGTTTCAGGAGTTTTCGATGTTCTGATGTTTTTCAAACAGCAAGTTTTCGAGATTATGAGATTTTTCGAAACTCCAAAGTTTTCGAGGTTCCAAACATTTTGAAATTCTGAAGATTTCGTCATTCTGAGGTCTGTTTTGCAGGAGGATTTCGTCATTACTCTTCAAGGCACACTGGAAATTAAAATCTCCTGATTTGGATTTCGAGTTTTTGCCTTAGAATTTTGTTTAAATTCACCTGCTCTCGAAATTCAACATCGAGAACCTCAACCTCGAAGATTTTCCTCAAAAACTCAAAATTGGAGATTTTCTGCGACACCGCACTGTTTTGGCCATAACTTTTGACTCGGTGATCCGATTTGAGCAAACTTTTTTTTGTTGGAAAGCTAACGCAAAGATCTACATTAATTCTCGGGCTACGCCCCAGAACCCAATCTCACGCGCCCTCACTCACAGTCTTTGAGGGCCAAAACGTTAGTTTTCCGACAAACATTGTAAATCACCGATGTCCGGGCCAAAACTTAGGCAAATCTGTTCAAATTCTTTCATTGTCAACCCTGAGGTCAAAACTTTTCTAAACTTCAATGTAAAGGTCTGAAAATCGTAGATAATTCAATCAACCTCGCGTCAACGGTCATCTTACAACAATCAACAATCAACCGCTGAAGCCTCCCCTGACTCATCAACATTATGTGTTCATCAATATGCTGAAATTCTACATGGTGAGCTCAGGGAAACCGTCATGTGTGGTACATGTTTAGATTGCTCCACACACATGGCGAGTATGACAAGCTGTGAGCAATCAATCCTTGCACATTCTGAGGGGGAGTTTCAGTTTTCTCCTCCTGGCGCCCTACACCGACAAAGCAAGGAATCTCTCAACGGATGCAACATTCTAGGGGGAGTGTTCAATGTTATCCTCCCCGGTGCCTAAAAATGACAAAGCATACCGGGTGCTCCAGTTGAGGGGGAGCACAAAGAGAAAATGAAGAAAGTAATGAGAGAACATGTCCCTATGGCTTAGTAAACCCAACTAAGCCTACCCAAGGGACAAAACCGAGCGTAAGTGCGTAAGTGAGCGAGTGAGTGAGTGAACATTATGAGCATTAGGAAGCAGAAGGCTCAAGTGAGAAGAAAAACAATTATCAATGATGAGTCTGCTACCTCAATTGCCTGCTATGAATTGAACATTTGCTCCTAGCCACTAAAATACTCTGGACTATCCCCATAGGTTCAGGACTGAATTTATTCAGATCCCGGGTAGAAGTCGGTGCATTTTGTCCAAACGACGCTTGCACAACCCTACCCTAGACCACTCACTTGTCTCCCAACAGACAGGTGTTTAATCATAGTTCATGGGGAACCGCATCTCTCATTACTGTCTCCTTCCGAGGCAAGTAATACTGACTACAGTGGCCTCAGCCCCATGCCACTGAATTTTCATTGATCACGTCGTGTCTAGTTACTCACTTCCCAAATGTTTTGAAATTTTCTAGGACACAAACACATTTTAGAGTCAGTTGCTAGTCTTCAAGACTTGCGAGAACTTCCATAGGACTCATCTATTACAGATGTAGACCAATAATTGGAAGGAAGTCCTGCTGTTGCAACATAAGAGTCACCAACATTGTCAGGCCATTGCTTTAGAGTTTATCTCTATAGTGATGATAACGGGCGTCTTCACGACCCCGGGGGGCTACGTTATCTTCTTTAGATTCTTCTTGTTTTTCATGTTTTTATTTCCGCAGAATAAAAGAATAAAAGCATGACGTCCCGATTCATCGGATCGTCATGAGGGGGAGAGTGGTCCACATGCTGTTAACACTGAACAAATCATTCTGGGACACTTCACTCCTCCATCACAAAATTCAACACCCTCTCTACTATCTCCGCAACTCAAATCAAATGGTCAGCTACACTCACAAATCAACGATCATCATGTTCCGCTGTGCCACCGACAAGTTCTCCTCAAATGCATTCATTCCAAATAGTCAAAAAGACTACATTGTGGAGGAGACAGAGGTCAAATACTCCTGTCCTGAAGATGAATTCCATGGGTGTCTCCTATTCTCCAAAGAACATTCATTCTAGAGGCGTCACCGGACTTCATCTAAGCTGATCAAGAGCAACTTCTGGAAGGCAAGGACTACATGCAAGATACTGAAGGTCCCTCAACCCCCGGCATCAAAGATCAAATTGTCAAGAAGACATCAAAGGGCAGATTGCAAGGATTTCTTCAGATAGCCTTCCTCAGAAGTCAAGTTCAAAGACAAAGGAAGCTCAATAACAACAAAGACAAAGATATCTGCGCTGCAATGCTGATTCAACGCGATTGATCACCAAGGGGGAGATTGTTGGGAATATTTTATGGTGTTCAATCTAGTTAGTTATCTTTGTATTTGTGTAGTTATTAATTAATCGTGTAATACGGGCCACAAATGTGTATCAGCCCGTGGGCTTCCTTGTAACCCGTAAGTTAGCCAACTTCTCCTATAAAAGGAGGCTAACTTACGGGAACCCGAACTATCGATAGAGGCTTAGAGTTCAGAGGCGTAAAGATAGAGAGAGTTTAGGTTTGCCGCTGCTCTCCTTCTCCAGGGAGAGCAGCGGCCGGTTTTCATACGGTATACCAGATTTGGGTATAAACTTGTCGATTTCTTTCTATCTGCTTCTTCTATATCTGCTATGGTTGTATGTTTGTTAGTATTATGGGATTATCATACTCCAAGGGATTCTCGAACGCTACAAAGCCCGTTTAGTAGCCAAGGGATTCACACAAACTTACGGTATTGATTATACGGAAACCTTTGCTCCTGTTGCTAAACTAAATACCATTCGAATTCTGTTATCTATTGCAGCAAATTTGGACTGGCCATTAAATCAACTTGATGTTAAAAATGCCTTCTTAAATGGCAAATTGGAGGAAGAAGTCTACATGTTACCGCCACCCGGATTTGAAACAAAGTTCGGCTCTAAAGTGTGTAGATTGCAGAAGGCCTTGTACGGATTAAAACAATCTCCAAGGGCGTGGTTTGAGAGATTTACTAAAGTGGTGAAACAGCAGGGATATGTACAGGCACAAGCTGATCACACTTTGTTCACTAAACATTCAAGAGATGGAAAGATGGCGGTTCTCATTGTCTATGTAGATGACATACTTCTTACTGGAGATGACCAAGTAGAAGTAATAAGGCTAAAGAAAAAGTTGGCACACGAATTTGATATCAAGGATCTAGGCGAGATGAAATATTTTCTTACTATGGAAGTAGCACGTTCCAACAAAGGCATAGTTGTGTCACAACAAAAATATGTTCAAGACCTACTTGTGGATACAGGAATGAGTGGTTGTAAGCCAGTGGATACTCCAGTTGATGCAAATAAGAAATTAGGAGGAGGAAATGGAGGGATTGAAGTCAACATTCAGCAATATCACAGGCTGGTTGGTAGATTAATTTACCTATCTCATACCCGCCCTGACATAGTATTTGCTGTGAGTGTGGTAAGTCAATTTATGCACAAACCACGTGAAGAACAACTTGAAGCTGCTTATAGAATACTTAGGTATTTGAAGGGTTGTCCAGGAAAAGGCCTTTTATTTAAAAAAGGAGAAAACAGGTATGTTGTAGCCTTTACAGATGCTGATTATGCAGAATCGGTGACAGATAGAAGATCCACATCAGGTTACTGCACATTTGTATGGGGAAACTTGGTCACCTGGCAGAGCAAGAAACAGACTGTTGTGGCTAGAAGTAGCGCCGAAGCAGAATACAGAGCCATGGCAAATGGAGCTTGTGAAATTGTGTGGATCAGCAGAATACTCAAGGACTTAAAAAATGAAAACAGACCGCCCATGAAGTTGTTCTGTGATAACAAAGCTGCAATAAGCATAGCTCAAAATCCTGTACAGCATGACAGAACTAAACACATCGAAGTAGATCAGAATTTTATAAAGGAGAAACTCGAGAATGGAACATTCTGCATTCCATTTGTACCTTCACAAGATCAAACGGCAGATATTCTAACAAAGGGTCTATTTAAACCGACCTTTGATGTACTTGTTAGCAAGTTGGGAATGTATGATATATACGCTCCAACTTGAGGGGGAGTGTGGATTTACGTAAACAATGTTGTACTCTTTAAAAAAATCAGTTGGCAGGCTGGTGGGCTTTTGTGTTATATGCTGCATGGACTGAATACATATTTATTAATATATTTAACATTAACATATATTTTTTTAAATATTTAAAAAAATCTGCAGGACCCAGGCACCCCAAGCCCTAGGGTAGTTCCGCCACCGACTACAAATCTTCGGGGACTAAGGGTTGGATGTTGTTGTTGTATTGCATAAAGAAACACTAGGGGCTAGGGGGAAATGTACAAAGTGAGGTTAGGTGAGTTTCTGATCAAAAGCAATTGTTTTTCATGATCAAAAGAAACACATCTTGTTTGTGTTAAGTAGTATGCTCATGCTAATCAGTGTTGGAAGAAAGTAGTTGATGAGTATTATATTTGGGTGATTGTGTGGAAGAGAGAATTTTAGAGAGAGGTGATTTTAGAAGAACTTGGAACTTGTATTGATTTGGAGCTTTTGGCTTGCTTTACAAATGAGTGAGGAGTGCTCTATTTATAGGTCTCATAGGATCCTTCTAGGCACTCCTACTTCCTTAACCTTCTAGAATATTCTATAGGATTCTAGCTTAGGAATAATCTAGAATTGTTTAGGTACATTAACTACTCTAGATCTTTCTAAGTCTATCTTATGGGCTAGCTAATTTATTAATTATCATACAACTTCTAGCCCAATAAGTTAACATCTAATGGACCCAATTATTGGGCTAAGCCAAGTTTAATTTCTAGCATCCCCTCTTAAACTTGACTTACCAACACCAAGTAGATTTCACATCTTTGCAAAGACATCATGCTTGAGTGGCTTTGTGAGAATATCAGCGACTTGGTCTTGAGTCTTCACATACTCTACTTGAACTTCCTTCTCCGCTATCTTTCCTCGAATGAAATGATATCGAGTGTCTATGTGCTTGCTTCGATCATGAAACACTGGATTCTTTGCTAATGCAATAGCTGACTTTTTGTCCACAAATATTGTTGTTGCTTCTTCTTGAGACATGCTGAGAGCTTGCAATATGTAGCGGAGCCAAATTGCATGACACACACTTGATGTTGCTGCAACGTACTCGGCTTCACAAGTGGATAGAGTGACGATCGATTGCTTCTTTGAAACTCATGTGAAAGTGGTGTTTCCCATGTAAAATACGAACCCAGTTGTGCTCTTGCGGTCATCAATATCTCCACCCCAATCACTATCAGAATATCCAACCAGCTTAAACTCATCAGACGAAGAGTAAAACAACCCATATTCGGTGGTGCCTTTAAGATACCGCAAAATCCTTTTTGCAGCCTTCAAATGAGTTGTTGTGGGGGCCTCCATGAATCGACTAACAAGTCCAACACCGAAGAGAATATCTGGTCTTGTACATGTTAAGTATCTTAAGCTTTCCACAAGACTCTTAAAGTAAGTTGGATCAATCAATTTTCCTTTATCATACCTTGATAGCTTTAGTCCACTTTCAACAGGTGTACTTACAGGTTTAGAGTCTTCCATGTTGAACTTCTTGAGTACTTCTCTCGTGTATCCTTCTTGAGTGATGAATATACCATCATCCATTTGTTTCACCTCGATGCCAAGATAGTAACTCATAAGCCCAATGTCAGTCATCTCGAACTCCTTTGTCATGACTTGTTTAAATTCATCAAACATCGTCATGTTATTACCTGTAAAGATGAGGTCGTCCACATATATGCACACGAGCAGTATGTCTCCTTGATGATTTTTCTTGATATATAGAGCATGTTCTTGCGGACATTTCACGAATCCATTAGCTTGGAAGTATTGATCAATTCTACTATTCCAAGCTCTTGGTGCTTGTTTAAGCCCATAAAGAGCCTTACTTAGCGTCAACACTTTACCTTCTTGCCCTTTGACTTTGTAACCTTTGGGTTGCTCAATGTAGACTTCTTCTTCTAGGAACCCATTTAAGAATGCAGACTTGACATCCATTTGATGTATCTTCCACTTGTTGTGAGCCGCGAATGCAATTATCAATCTTATTGTTTCTAATCTAGCCACGGGCGCAAATACTTCTTCATAATCAATGCCATGTCTCTGGGCGTAGCCTTTGGCCACTAGTCTTGCCTTGTACTTCTCAACTTCTCCTTTTGCATTTTTCTTGATCTTAAATACCCATTTCACTCCAAATGCTTTATGTTTTGGTGGAAGTGTGGCAAGCTCCCATGTTTTATTCTTCACGATTGAATTGATCTCGTCATCCATTGCATCTCTCCATTTCTTGTTTCTTGTGGCTTCTTGAAAACTTAGTGGCTCACAATCACCAAATAGACAAAAGAGTGTAAGTTCATCATTTGAGTTCAAATTTTGTGTTACCTCGTAAAGCTCTTCAATGCTTCTCATGCGTGGTATTTCTCTTTCATCCGAACTTGGTGATGAAGCTTGAGCTTGAGTGGGAGATGGTGGAGGAGTTGTATTTTCATGATTTTCTTCAACTTATTCTTCATATTCCATGGGAGGCAAGAGACTATAATCTTCTTTGTCACCAATGCTCCAATCCCATGAGCCTTCTTCATCAAACTCCACATCACGACTTATTATAAGCTTTTTCAAATCCGGATTGTAGAGTTTGTACCCTTTTGAGTGTTTATCATATCCAATGAATATAAACTTCTCACTCTTGTCGTCGAGTTTTGACCTAGTCTGATCGGGTACATGCGCATATGCAATGCATCCAAATACTCTCAAGTGTGAGACTCCAGGTTTACCTCCATGCCATGCTTCTTGTGTGAGACTCCAGGCTTGAAAAAGTGTGGGGCAGCGATTTTGAAGATAGACAGCACAATCCACAGCTTCAGCCCAAAAATCTTTAGGCATGTTCTTTGTTTTTAGCATGCTTCGAGCCATGTTGAGGATCATCCTATTCTTTCTTTCGGCAACACCATTTTGTTGTGGTGTTCGTGGGACAGTCATGGGACGGCGGATGCCATTATCTTCACAAAATTGATTAAACTCCTTTGATGTGAACTCTCCACCCCGATCTGATCTCATGGCTTTGATACTGTACCCACTTTCTTTCTCAATAAGAGCCTTAAATTTCTTGAATGCTTCAAAGGCCTCAGATTTTTGTTTAAGGAAATATACCCTTGTTTTTCTTGAGTAATCATCGATGAAAGTGAGAAAGTACTTACTTTTACCATGTGAACATGGAGTAATAGGACCACATAAGTCGGTATGGACTAACTCCAATGGTTCCTTAGCTCTTGAGGTAACTTCTTTAGGGAATGGTTTCCTTGATTGCTTCCCAAATAGGCAACCTTCGCATAGCTGATCAGGATGATTGATGAAGGGCAAGCCTTTCACCATGCCTTTGGATGATAGCATTTTCAAGCCACCAAAGTTTAAGTGCCCATATCTTAAGTGCCAAATCCATGACTCGTCTTTCAAACAACTTTTTAAGCATATGGCTTGATCTCTTTGAATGTCAAGCAAGAACATTCGGTTTCTAGTCATCGGCACTTTAGCAACTAGTCTTCCATTATTGTCTCGTAGAGAAAGACTACGATTCTTTAAGTGAATATCATAGTCCTTTTCTAAGAGTTGTCCCATACTTAGAATATTTGTTTTTAAGTTGGGCACATAGTAAACATCGGAAATGAATTGGTGACTTCCATCGTTTAGACGGATTAGAACGTTACCTTTACCATTCACCACGACTTTAGACTCATCTCCAAAAGTAACATGACCTTGAGTTTGTTCTACCTTCACGAACATGCTTTTATCTCCCGTCATGTGGTTGCTAGCTCCGGTATCTAAATACCACGTGCTCTTCTTTGTTTGTTCTTCATGATTTGCCATCAACAAGGTAAGTTCTACCTCATTATTCATCTCCATGAGATGGGCCTCTTCTTTCACATGATTAGAGCGCTTGCATTCATATGCATAGTGGCCATATTTATTGCAATTATGACACTTTAGTTGAGACTTCTCGTACCTTTGTGGTTTGCTTCCTCTCCCACGGCCTCTAGATGCTTGCGTATATTGAATTCTTTCTTCATTGTTGAAGTTTGTATAACCACGACCTCGACCACCTCTTCCACGTGCACCACGTCCTCGATCATAACCACGACCTCGTTGGCCTCTTTCTTCACCTCTATTCTCCCCTCTTTCTTTAAAAGAGAGTTTGGAGTAAAGAGAATGCTCCAATGATTCATCAGATTTATTTCTCACAACTCTTTCTTCATGGACTTGTAGTGAGCTCATAAGTTGATCAATGGTCATGGACTCTAAATCCTTGGACTCTTCTATGGCCACCACAATATAATCATAGTCTTTGGTGAGAGAGCGAAGGATTTTCTCAATCACCGTTATGTCCTTTAGTTCCTCACCATTCCTCTTCATCTCATTTACAATTACTAACACTCTAGAGAAATAGTCGGATATTGATTCCGAATATTTCATTTTAAGTTGTTCGAACTCACCTCTAAGAGTTTGAAGACGAATTCTCTTCACCTTGTCAACTCCCTTGAAAGAATTATGTAGTATCTCCCATGCTTCTTTAGAAGTGGTGGCATTTGAAACCATCTCGAACATGGCCTCGTCTAAGCATTCATATATGAGAGTGAGAGCTTGTTGATCCTTCCTCCTACTCTTTTGGAGACTATCCCTTTGGGATTGATTTAAAGTAGCATCATCTTGAGGTTCCTCATAACCTTTCTCAACAATCTCCCATGCATCTTGAGATCCAAGCAAGGCTTCCATGCGAATGCACCAACTAGAGTAGTTATCTTTAGTGAGACGAGGAAATTGGAATGGAACTAAGCCGTTGGAATTCATTTTTCTTGAAAGGATTGATGGCTCTGATACCACTTTGTTGGAAGAAAGTAGTTGATGAGTATTAAATTTGGGTGATTGTGTGTGGAAGAGAGAATTTTAGAGAGAGGTGATTTTAGAAGAACTTGGAACTTGTATTGATTTGGAGCTTTTGGCTTGCTTTACAAATGAGTGAGGAGTGCTCTATTTATAGGTCTCATAGGATCCTTCTAGGCACTCCTACTTCCTTAACCTTCTAGAATATTCTATAGGATTCTAGCTTAGGAATAATCTAGAATTGTTTAGGTACATTAACTACTCTAGATCTTTCTAAGTCTATCTTATGGGCTAGCTAATTTATTAATAATCATACAACTTCTAGCCCAATAAGTTAATGGACCCTATTATTGGGCTAAGCCAAGTTTAATTTCTAGCAATCACATGGTTGAATCAACATAGAGGTTTATCTATGGATATATACTTCAAAGACTCAAATTTTTGCTTCCTGGTTTGCACCATGTGTTTGTTCCAGAGCGTAGGTTATGCCGTGCTTGCCTATTCATTTAGGGGTGCATACTGTCCCGGACTATAACCGGGCCGTCCCACAATGGATCTTCAACCAGAAAACATACATGGTGGTACTGAACCGGGTGCATTAACCTGATATTTAACGTAATCGATGCAATTGCATGGGACTGAACCAGAATCAGATCTGGAATCAAAAATAGAATTTAAACTACTTGAATTGTTGTTGACTTGTTTGGCATATGTGTTTGTAGCAATGTAGCGGAGGGAAGGTCATGTCATGTTGGGCCTTTTCTATCAGGTGTGGACGTGATCCAGGTTACGTACCTAAGCCAGACTGAGAATGTCTGGTTTTTCGATACGGAATCAAACGGACCAGTTTGTAATCGGTACCGGTAACCATGTGTTTTAATGTCTGCTTCTGTGTAGAAGTGAAACGAATTGCAGAGATGAAGAAATTGCGGAAGATGAACGAATTGTTCGAAGAAGAAGAAAAGATTAATTGTCTGATACAGTAGGTTAAAGAAGCCTATTTATACTAAAGGGCTAAAAGACTCTAACAGGCTAAAATATATACAGTCCATTACAGTTTATTAGCCCAATAAGAATAGGCCCAAATAATTATTCTTGAGACGCCCCCTCAAGATGAGCATGAATATCCAGCATGTTCATCTTGTCTGCAAACTACTTGAAGAGTGGATTTCCAAGTGGTTTTGTGTAGATATCTGCAAGTTGATAAATATTAGATATATGTGTAAGATTTATGAGTCCAGAATTAATCTTTTCTCTTATTAAATGACAATCCAGTTCTATGTGTTTAGTTCTTTGATGTTGTACAGGATTATATGCTAAATGATATGTAGATTTGTTATCAGTATATAATGTAATAGGTAAGGAATTGTGAATATGTAAGTCTTGAAGAATATAAACAAGCTATTGTGCTTCACAAACTGCATTTGATGCAGCCCTGTATTCTGCTTCAGTAGAGGATCTACTGATAACAGATTGTTTCTTGGATTTCCAAGAAACTAGAGAATCACCAAGATAAAAACAATAACCAGAAATACTTCTCCTAGTATCAACACAGGATCCCCAATCAGAATCAGTATATGCTTGAATATTGAAAGAGGATTTGGAGGAATAAAAAAGTCCTTTACCTGGAGAGCTTTTAAGATATCTAAGAACTCTATGAGCTGCAGCCATATGAATGTCAGTAGGAGAGGATAAAAACTGACTAAGTGTTTGGACAGAATAAGATATATCAGGTCTGGTTACAGTAAGATATAATAATCTGCCAATTAGAGTTCTACATGTTTTAGGATTACTTAAAACAGTGCCATCATTTTTTGAGAGTTTAATTTTTGAATCCATAGGTGTAGAAAAAGGTTTGGATGAAAGATATCCAAAGTCAGATAGAATTTCAAGAGTATATTTTCTCTGATTTAAAACAATACCAGTTTTTGATCTAGCAATTTCTATTCCCAGAATATATTTCAATTCACCAAGGTCTTTAATAGTAAATTTATGATGCAGAAAAGATTTAACAGCATTAATTTCATTTATATCATTTCCAGCAAGAATAAGGTCATCCACATAAAGTAATATTGCAGTAAAAGATGTTTTACTAACTTTAGGGGGGTGTCCCCAACATGGATTTTAAATGATTTTAAAGGATTGTAGATTCTATGGATTTTAATGGAATTCTACAGATTCAATGAGATTCATATAGAATTCTATGGAATTCTATGGAATTCTATTTGATGGAATCATATGGATTTCATAGAAACTCCTTAGACACCTGGAACACACAGGTCGGTCATCTTCTCAATTTTGCAACACTCAACTTTAATTATTCGTGGGAGCCTTTCGCCACCCAGAACACCGCCTTTTACGAGTATTACAAGGTCTGCAGTGGTTATGGTGTTAACACCTTACTTTTTTGCTTATTTAATTTTGCGTTTGTGTGGTAAAGTTGAAATATGCTGTGATGCGGTTTTGAATGATAGGAACAAGGGATAGTTTCTGTGGAAGAGTGGAACACATGATGGCCGAAAAACTGGCGCATGAAGAATAACAGACCCAAAATTAACAACAATCCATAGAATAAACCCTTTCTGTAGAATAACAGACCCAAAATTTAACAACAGTCCATAGAAGAACTGAGAAAAAGTAAAAAAAAAAAAGGAGGAGACAAACCTGGAGAAGAAGAACGGTCTTTGCTGCGGATGAAGAATGGGGAGGAAAGTGGCTCTCCGCTGCGGAAGAACGTGATAGATAAGTACCGGGTACGTCGGGTTGGTAGGGTGGATTTCAAATCCGAGGGGTGAGACAAAGAGAATGGGTGTAATTGGATTAGTGTTATTTTTCATACCAATTCCATTAAAATCAGTTGAAATCCATGAAGTAATTGAGGACACCCCGATTTTAAAGGAGTTTTGAAAATCCAGGTTGAGGACACCCGGATTTTGATGGAATTCTAAATTCCTTTAAAATCCGTAAGAATCCATATCGGGGACACCCCCCTTAGTGAAAAGAGAGAAATCTGCCTGAGATTGATTATAACCAAAAGATTTTAAAGATTCAGAAAATTTAAAATACCATTGTCTAGATGCTTGTTTTAAACCATATAAGCTTTTAAGAAGTTTACAAACTCTATTATCATTAGTTTGTAAATAACCAGGAGGGGGTTGCATATAAATGTTTTCATTCAAATCACCATGTAAAAAAGCATTATTTACATCTAATTGATGTAAATACCAATTTTTAGAACTTGCAATAGCTAAAAGAATTCTTACAGTGGTTAGCTTTACAACTGGAGAGAAAGTATCAAAGTAATCAAGGTCTTCTTCTTGAGTGTAACCTTTTGCTACCAATCTAGCTTTATATCTGTCAAGAGAACCATCAGATTTGAGATTTGATTAGCAGGAAGATCAACAAGAACCCAAGTATTATTGTTTTCAAGGGCTTTAATTTCATCATTCATAGCATTTTTCCACTCTGTAAATTTTACAGCTTGTTTGTAAGATTTTGGTTCTAGAATTTTAGAAAGTGATGCAATAAAAAAGTGATGAGAAATATTTAATTTGTTGTAAGTAATGTAATTTTGGATAGGATATCTGACCAAGTTACAAGAAGAATCAGAATTACCTGGAATAATAGAATTAGGAAGATCATAAGCAAAATCTTTTAAATGAATAGGAATAGATCTTACTCTAGTAGATTTCCTTTGAGTATTTTGTTCAGACAGACTGTCATGAACCTGAGCAGTTTCTGTGTTCATTAAACTAGAAGAATCATTAGCAATAGAGTTACTATTATCAGAATTAAACAAATTTACCTCCTCATTGATTTGAGTATCCAAGTAATTTGTGATATTATGATTAGAATCATTTTCATTTTGAGTAAGAGAATTAGTAAGATTATTGAAATAGTCATTAAAAATAGTATCTTGTGTGTTTGTGAAATCAGAATCCAAATTATTTTTATTATGTTGAGTTTTGTATGGAAAAATCATTTCATAAAACTTAACATTTCTAGAAATAAAAGTCTTATGAGTAGTTAAATCATATAATTTGTATCCTTTAGAACCTAAAGAATATCCAATGAAAATGCATTTATGTGCTCTAGAATCAAACTTAGTTCTATTAGAAGAAATAGTTGAAGCAAAAGCCAAACAACCAAAAACTTTTAAGTGATTATAATCTGGAGCATGATTATAAAGCATTTCAAAAGGAGATTTGTTATGAAGAATAGAAGTAGGTAATCTGTTGATTATATGCACAGCAATAAGTATACAATCAGACCAAAAAGTTATAGGTAAACAAGATTGAAAAAGAAGAGATCTAGCAATTTGTAAAATGTGTTGATGTTTTCTTTCAACCCTACCATTTTGTTGAGGAGTTTCAACACAGGAGAGTTGATGAACAATACCTTTTGAATTATAGAAATCGGGAAAGAAGAATTCAGTACCATTATCCGTTCTTATGATTTTAATTTTCTTTTGAAATTGAGTTTCAATAAAAGTATAGAAATTTAACATATGAAATTTTACCTCAGATTTAGTTTTAAGTAGAAAAACCCAAGTACATCTAGTGTAATCATCAACAATAGTTAGAAAATATTTAAAACCAGTATAAGAAGTAACTTTATAAGGACCCCAAACATCCATATGTATCAAATCAAAAGCATTAGATGCATGAGAAGTACTGATAGGAAAAGGAAGCTTTTTCTGTTTAGCAAAATGGCAAATATCACAAGGTAAAGATTGTTTGTCATTATCAGAAACATTACAGTCAGAAAGCATGTAAATCTTATTAAAAGGCAGATGCCCTAGTGATAATCCCATAATACTAACAAACATACAACCATAGCAGATATAGAAGAAGCAGATAGAAAGAAATCGACAAGTTTATACCCAAATCTGGTATACCGTATGAAAACCGGCCGCTGCTCTCCCTGGAGAAGGAGAGCAGCGGCAAACCTAAACTCTCTCTATCTTTACGCCTCTGAACTCTAAGCCTCTATCGATCGTTCGGGTTCCCGTAAGTTAGCCTCCTTTTATAGGAGAAGTTGGCTAACTTACGGGTTACAAGGAAGCCCACGGGCTGATACACATTTGTGGCCCGTATTACACGATTAATTAATAACTACACAAATACAAAGATAACTAACTAGATTGAACACCATAAAATATTCCCAACAATCTCCCCCTTGGTGATCAATCGCGTTGAATCAGCATTGCAGCGCAGATATCTTTGTCTTTGTTGTTATTGAGCTTCCTTTGTCTTTGAACTTGACTTCTGAGGAAGGCTATCTGAAGAAATCCTTGCAATCTCCCCTTTGATGTCTTCTTGACAATTTGATCTTTGATGCCGGGGGTTGAGGGACCTTCAGTATCTTGCATGTAGTCCTTGCCTTCCAGAAGTTGCTCTTGATCAGCTTAGATGAAGTCCGGTGACGCCTCTAGAATGAATGTTCTTTGGAGAATAGGAGACGCCCATGGAATTCATCTTCAGGACAGGAGTATTTGACCTCTGTCTCCTCCACAATGTAGTCTTTTTGACTATTTGGAATGAATGCATTTGAGGAGAACTTGTCGGTGGCACAGCGGAACATGATGATCGTTGATTTGTGAGTGTAGCTGACCATTTGATTTGAGTTGCGGAGATAGTAGAGAGGGTGTTGAATTTTGTGATGGAGGAGTGAAGTGTCCCAGAATGATTTGTTCAGTGTTAACAGCATGTGGACCACTCTTCCCCTCATGACGATCCGATGAATCGGGACGTCATGCTTTTATTCTTTTATTCTGCGGAAATAAAAACATGAAAAACAAGAAGAATCTAAAGAAGATAACGTAGCCCCCCGGGGTCGTGAAGACGCCCGTTATCATCACTATAGAGATAAACTCTAAAGCAATGGCCTGACAATGTTGGTGACTCTTATGTTGCAACAGCAGGACTTCCTTCCAATTATTGGTCTACATCTGTAATAGATGAGTCCTATGGAAGTTCTCGCAAGTCTTGAAGACTAGCAACTGACTCTAAAATGTGTTTGTGTCCTAGAAAATTTCAAAACATTTGGGAAGTGAGTAACTAGACACGACGTGATCAATGAAAATTCAGTGGCATGGGGCTGAGGCCATTGTAGTCAGTATTACTTGCCTCGGAAGGAGACAGTAATGAGAGATGCGGTTCCCCATGAACTATGATTAAACACCTGTCTGTTGGGAGACAAGTGAGTGGTCTAGGGTAGGGTTGTGCAAGCGCCGTTTGGACAAAATGCACCGACTTCTACCCGGGATCTGAATAAATTCAGTCCTGAACCTATGGGGATAGTCCAGAGTATTTTAGTGGCTAGGAGCAAATGTTCAATTCATAGCAGGCAATTGAGGTAGCATACTCATCATTGATAATTGTTTTTCTTCTCACTCGAGCCTTCTGCTTCCTAATGCTCATAATGTTCACTCACTCACTCGCTCACTTACGCACTTACGCTCGGCTTTGTCCCTTGGGTAGGCTTAGTTGGGTTTACTAAGCCATAGGGACATGTTCTCTCATTACTTTCTTCATTTTCTCTCTGTGCTCCCCCTCAACTGGAGCACCCGGTATGCTTTGTCATTGTTAGGCACCGGGGAGGATAACATTGAACACTCCCCCTAGAATGTTGCATCCGTTGAGAGATTCCTTGCTTTGTCGGTGTAGGGCGCCAGGAGGAGAAAACTGAAACTCCCCCTCAGAATGTGCAAGGATTGATTGCTCACAGCTTGTCATACTCGCCATGTGTGTGGAGCAATCTAAACATGTACCACACATGACGGTTTCCCTGAGCTCACCATGTAGAATTTCAGCATATTGATGAACACATAATGTTGATGAGTCAGGGGAGGCTTCAGCGGTTGATTGTTGATTGTTGTAAGATGACCGTTGACGCGAGGTTGATTGAATTATCTACGATTTTCAGACCTTTACATTGAAGTTTAGAAAAGTTTTGACCTCAGGGTTGACAATGAAAGAATTTGAACAGATTTGCCTAAGTTTTGGCCCGGACATCGGTGATTTACAATGTTTGTCGGAAAACTAACGTTTTGGCCCTCAAAGACTGCGAGTGAGGGCGCGTGAGATTGGGTTCTGGGGCGTAGCCCGATAATTAATGTAGATCTTTGCGTTAGCTTTCCAACAAAAAAAATTTTGCTCAAATCGGATCACCGAGTCAAAAGTTATGGCCAAAACAGTGCGGTGTCGCAGAAAATCTCCAATTTTGAGTTTTTGAGGAAAATCTTCGAGGTTGAGGTTCTCGATGTTGAATTTCGAGAGCAGGTGAATTTAAACAAAATTCTAAGGCAAAAACTCGAAATCCAAATCAGGAGATTTTAATTTCCAGTGTGCCTTGAAGAGTAATGACGAAATCCTCCTGCAAAACAGACCTCAGAATGACGAAATCTTCAGAATTTCAAAATGTTTGGAACCTCGAAAACTTTGGAGTTTCGAAAAATCTCATAATCTCGAAAACTTGCTGTTTGAAAAACATCAGAACATCGAAAACTCCTGAAACATTTATATAAGCAGGGAATCATTCAGAGATCCTTATAATGTAAAGCTTCGATGAACTGCAAAGGATGTCAAGATTCGAATTATGAGTTCCAAGAAACTGCAAACTTTGAAAGATTCAAAACATCGAGAAATTCCGAAAATTCTGAAATTTTTTAGAATGTCGAAATCCAAAACATCGAGTTCCTAAAACTCGAAATAAATTCCAAAACTCGCAATTCCAAAACTCTCAAATTTTAAAAACTCGAGGTTTAAAACTCGATGTCATGACCGCGAGTTTACAAACTCGAGTTCATGACCGCGAGTTTACAAACTCGAGTTCATGACCGCGAGTTTACAAACTCGAGTTCATGACCGCGAGTTTACAAACTCTCGTTCATGACCGCGAGTTTACAAACTCTCGTTCATGACCGCGAGTTTACAAACTCTCGTTCATGACCGCGAGTTTACAAACTCGAGTTCATGACCGCGAGTTTACAAACTCGAGTTCATGACCGCGAGTTTACAAACTCGAGTTCATGACCGCGAGTTTACAAACTCTCGGTTTTAAAAACTGTCGAATTTTGAGAATCTGAAAACTGTTCTGAATAGCCCTGAAGGTCGCGATCCCTCCTGTATCTGTTTCAAGTCAAAATCGTTTCTGCAGCAGTGTTAAAAGCATAAACTCGAGTTTTCAATGAGAGTTTTTCGAAAATGAAAATTTGCAGAAAACGAAAAAGAAGATATGCTGTAGAATCGGTTTTGAGAGGCGATTCCAACAGTATAATTTTTACAGATTTTCGTTCACAAACAAGATTACAGGAGCAAAACTCTATATGAAGAAAAAGAGAAGGAAAACAGAGCATTCTTCGTTAGATCCAAGAAAATCGCAGATACATTCAACCTGTTTCACGCCTCGGCTCTGATACCAATTGATAATCCCATAATACTAACAAACATACAACCATAGCAGATATAGAAGAAGCAGATAGAAAGAAATCGACAAGTTTATACCCAAATCTGGTATACCGTATGAAAACCGGCCGCTGCTCTCCCTGGAGAAGGAGAGCAGCGGCAAACCTAAACTCTCTCTATCTTTACGCCTCTGAACTCTAAGCCTCTATCGATAGATTGGGTTCCCGTAAGTTAGCCTCCTTTTATAGGAGAAGTTGGCTAACTTACGGGTTACAAGGAAGCCCACGGGCTGATACACATTTGTGGCCCGTATTACACGATTAATTAATAACTACACAAATACAAAGATAACTAACTAGATTGAACACCATAAAATATTCCCAACAGAGTAAAAATCCATCTGCACCCTACTGTTGGCTTTCCTTTCGGTAATTCTGTAACCTTCCATGTTTGGTTCCTTTCTAGTGCACTCATCTCCTCAAGAACGACCTTTTTCCACTCTAGGACATTTAGAGCTTCCTGTATATTTCTAGGAATCTGAATTTTAGTCAGGTTAGTGGTAAAGGCAGAAAAAGAGCTGGACAGATTTGAGAGGGAGATAAAGTTGGACATTGGGTATTTGACACAAGAGCGTTTTTCATTTCTTAAGGCTATGGGAAGATCAAGGTCTGAAGACTTACGATATGGTTCTTCTGATCTTGGGTCCGATTCATGGCCATGAAGAGTAGTATCAAGTTCTATTCTTTGATCAGAATTCCTCCTTTTATATGACTGTCCAAAGAACTTCGATGACTGAAACCGCAACCTAATTTCAGAATGATTTTCATGGAAATTTTCAAGAATTGGAATCTCATGCAAGTTTTCAGTGACCTTGGTAGGAGTTTGACTTTGCACAGAGCATTGTGAATCAATTTCTTTACGATTTTCAGTGCTTGTTGGCTTATTCATTAAAGGTTCCAACTAAACGTCATACTCATGTTGTGTTCCTTGATCAAAAAATAAAAAATCTAAGTTCTGAGATCTATCAATATTGGTTGCAATGCTTTCTAATTTTTTGTAAGGTTGTGACATATTTTGATTCATTTCAATATTTCGACTCTCCCCCCGAGAAGGATTTCCAAAATAAGATTGATGTTCAAAAAACTGTGTATCCATTGTTGTGAATAGTTTTCTAGCCGTGGGATCATAACATTTATATCCTTTTTGGTTAGGGGCTATTCCAACATAGACACACTTTCTAGCCTTTGGTTCAAATTTCCCTGCATTTCTATTGGGATTTTGAATAAAAACTATGCAACCAAATATCTTCATTGACATAGAACTTATTAATCTAGAATTAGGAAATTCCTTTTCTAGCATTTGAATTGGAGTTTTGAATTGAAGAACCTTATATGGCATCCTATTTATTAAATAAACAGAATGTAAAATTGCATCACCCCATAGGTATTTTGGAATATTGGTAGAGAACATAAGGGCACGAGCCACCTCTAAAATGTGTCTATTTTTTCTTTCAGCTCTACCATTTTGTTGTGGAGTGTCAACACATGAACTTTGTTGAACTATCCCTTTTTCTTTAAAAAAAATCTCCTAAAACTTGTGCAAAATACTCCCTACCATTATCACTTCGAACAATTTGAATTTTAGTGTCAAATTGTGTGAGTATCATGTTGTAGAAGTTTTTAAAAATTTTCTCTACTTCAGACTTTTCTTTTAACAAATATACCCAGCAAACTCTACTGTGATCAGGTATGCGTAAAAAGGCTTCTCGCCTGAGTATGGGCCTAACACTTGGCCCAGATTGAATACTATTCTAACAGATATATTAAATCAGTACAGAATAGAAATAGTAAACATCTAACTTATTACAGACAAAACAGACAAACTTGATTCGCAATAAAATAGTCTTCAACAATCTCCCCCTTTGTGATCAAGTGCCGTCTTGCATTTATTTTTGAGATCTGAAGTAACGCTTTCTGAAATTTAGCGCGTGCTCATACTGTCTCAGCATTCTTCTCTTTTCAAGTTGCTCGTTGATGGGCTTTAGGATGGTCCACACCTTTTCGTATACTTGGAGCTCTTCCTTGCTGGCGTCCGCAAGTCTTGGATCTATATTTTCTTTGATCTCTTGTAGCTTGGTCTGAATGATCTTCAGAGTCCCATCACAGTATTTGTGAATGTCTTCTACCCACATGAGTCTTTTCTGTTCCTCGTGATTGAGATATATGATAGAGACTGGGTCCTTGAAGATGTGATATGGTCTGTACTTTTTGAGCTCTGGACCATTCAGAGTTGGCTTTACCAGATTTGCTTTTCGGACATTGTTTTCCAGGGCCATCTGTAGATCATGGGCAGCATAGAATCTGATCTGTCTCAGCATAAACCGTTTGATCGCCTCATAGCCTTCTTCGTGTGTCCTGTTTCGACTCAGTGGGAGATACCTACTTACCATGAAAATTTGGTAGATATCCTCCATTTTCATCATTATAAAGTCGTTTTCCTGGCAGATGAATATGCTGGAGTCTGTCCGTCGAACTTTGAAGCTGTAGAATGGGATGGTGTGATGATCTTCTGTGTGTATATCAAGGATAGCGTCAATAGGATGGATGCTGGACTTCATATCTCTTTCCAGTACTTGACGTTGTTTTCCAGATGATCTGTGCATCAGCATGTGAAGATGTCCACCAGCCATTTTTCCTTTGAGGTGAGTCAAACCACGGATCTTTAGTTCATCTAGCTGTTTGAGCTTGTCTGCGGTTCTCCAAATTCCCTTTCTGATTTCCTCCTGAAAGGGGGCATTTATTCTGATGTTTTCCCAGAGCTTTTCTTTTGGGGGCAACTTGCTTGCTGTTTGTCTGATGACGGATTCTAGCTCCCTGGGTATCTTTTTGTAGTCCTCCCCTTCTTTGAGTTCCTCTTCATCAAGGCGTATGATGTCTTCTGCGCATTTGGCCAGTAACTCTCTCAGCCACCAATTACGCTGCATATCGTCTGTCTCAGCTTCGCATCTAAGATCATCCCACTCTGTCCACTTTCTCGGCCAAACGTCATGTACCACAGCATCCTCGAGTGCATCGTGAATATCTTTGCCTTGGGGAATGTAAGGGACTCTCAGCTGTGGTGATTTTTCTCGTGAAGCACAACCGGGTTCACTAGGATTGCCCGTTTTCATCAGGTTAGAACTGAGTTCTGGCTGATGGCCTGACTTGACAGATGAATCAGAGATAGCATCGTCAGGACTTCCATCCCCTCCTCGGACGGTATCCTTTGGAGACACGCCTCGGGATGTTGTCATCGATTTCGAACTGTGTTCTGATCGATGGCCTGAGCTTTGTGATGTACCAGAGGTAACCACTACAGGACTTCCATCCCCTCCTCGGACAGTATCTCTAGGAGATAAGCCTCGGGATGTTTCGTCTAGCTCGACCAGGCTAGAGAGTTGGGCTTGGTTGTGGCTCGAGGAAGGTGGTGGTTGGTTGGTGGGCTGGTTTGATGAGGTGTTTGGCTGGGGTTCATGGCTGGTAGAGGCTGCTTGCTCAAGTGTCCGAGGTCTCTTGTTCTCCCCCTCATGAGGTTCCGAATCATCGGGATCCTCATGGGAACGTTTGAGGCCTCGGGGACTGTCACGGCAAGTGTCGTACTGAGGGCGGTCGTGTTTGAAGAAAACTTGGAGAAGGTCGCGCTCGAAGGGTGAAAGGTGGCAAGTGTCGACCTCCAGCAACCGAAGAAACAGAAGATCGGCAAGCTCATGGCGGGATAGGTGGAAGGGATTGGTCGAGGCAGAGGGCGATACCAGTTCCGTATCGTGGGTTCCCCGAGAGAGTGAAGGGCTAAGGGGTTTGGTGGATGTGATAGGGATGACAGGAGTGGGTTGTGGAATTGATTGAGAGGGTGAAGAGTGAGGTTTGGGGTGGCTCTGTTCACTATGAACCGCTGGGGTTGTCTTGGAGTCCTGTGCCCAAGCGGTGAATGCTTGTTGCACCCATGGTTTGATGGTGGACTCCATGTAGCGGTTCATGAGAACGGTAACGTCTTCGGGTGTAAGGTGTCCAGTTCGGAATTTCTCGATGTTTTGAATCTTTCAAAGTTTGCAGTTTCTTGGAACTCATAATTCGAATCTTGACATCCTTTGCAGTTCATCGAAGCTTTACATTTTAGATATCTGAATGATTCCCTGTTTATCAAAGTTTTAGAAGTTTTCGATGTTCTGATGTTTTTCAAACAGCAAGTTTTCGAGATTATGAGATTTTTCGAAACTCCAAAGTTTTCGAGGTTCCAAACATTTTGAAATTCTGAAGATTTCGTTATTCTGATGTCTGTTTTGCAGGTGGATTTCGTCATTACTCTTCAAGGCAAACTCGAAATTAAAATCTCCAGATTTGGATTTCGAGTTTTTGCCTTAGAATTTTGTTTAAATTCACCTGCTCTCGAAATTCAACATCGAGAACCTCAACCTCGAAGATTCTCCTCAAAAACTCAAAATTAGAGATTTTCTGCGACACCGCACTGTTTTGGCCATAACTTTTGACTCGGTGATCCGATTTGAGCAAACGTTTTTTTGTTGGAAAGCTAACGAAAAGATCTACATTAGTTCTCGGGCTACGCCCCAGAAACCATTCTCACGCGCCCTCACTCGCAGTCTTTGAGGGTCAAAACGTGAGTTTTCCGACAAACATTGTAAATCACCGATGTCCAGGTCAAAACTTAGGCAAATCTGTTCAATTTCTTTCAAAGTGAACCCTGAGGTCAAACATTTTCTAAACTTCAATGTAAAGGTCTGAAAATCGTAGATAATTCAATCAACCTCGCGTCAACGGTCATCTTACAACAATCAACAATCAACTGCTGAAGCCTCCCCTGACTCATCAACATTATGTCATCTTCAATATGCTGAAATTCTACATGGTGAACTCAGGGAAACCGTCATGTGTGGTACATGTTCAGATTGCTCCACACACATGGCGGGTATGACAAGCTGTGAGCAATCAAGCCTTGCACATTCTGAGGGGGAGTTTCAGTTTTCTCCTCCTGGCGCCTTACACCGACAAAGCAAGGAATCTCTCAAAGGATGCAACATTTTAGGGGGAGTGTTCAATGTTATCCTCCCCGGTGCCTAACAATGACAAAGCATACCGAGTGCTCCAGTTGAGGGGGAGTACAGAGAGAAAATGAGAAAGTAATGAGAGAACATGTCCCTATGGCTTAGTAAACCCAACTAAGCCTACCCAAGGGACAAAGCCGAGCGTAAGTGCGTAAGTGAGCGAGTGAGTAAGTGAACATTATGAGCATTAAGAAGCAGAAGGCTCGAGTGAGAAGGAAACAATTATCAATGATTAGTCTGCTACCTCAATTGCCTGCTATGAATTGACCATTTGCTCCTAGCCACTAAAATACTCTGGACTATCCCCATAGGTTCAGGACTGAATTTATTCAGATCCCAGGTAGAAGTCGCTGCATTTTGTCCAAACGGCGCATGCACAACCCTACCCTAGACCACTCACTTGTCTCCCAACAGACAGGTGTTTAATCATAGTTCACGGGGAACCGCATCTCTCATTACTGTCTCCTTCCGAGGCAAGTAATACTGACTACAGTGGCCTCAGCCCCATGCCACTGAATTTTCATTGATCACGTCGTGTCTAGTTACTCACTTCCCAAATGTTTTGAAATTTTCTAGGACACAAACACATTTTAGAGTCAGTTGCTAGTCTTCAAAACTTGCGAGAACTTCCATAGGGCTCATCTATTACAGATGTAGACCAATAATTGGAAGGAAGTCCTGCTGTTGCAACATAAGAATCACCAACATTTTCAGGCCATTGCTTTAGAGTTTATCTCTATAGTGATTATAACGGGCGTCTTCACGACCCCGGGGGGCTACGTTATCTTTTTTAGATTCTGCTTGTTTTTCATGTTTTTATTTCTGCAGAATAAAAGAATAAAAGCATGACGTCCCGATTCGTCGGATCGTCATGAGGGGGAGAGTGGTCCACATGCTGTTAACACTGAACAAATCATTCTGGGACACTTCACTCCTCCATCACAAAATTCAACACCCTCTCTACTATCTCCGCAACTCATATCAAATGGTCAGCTACACTCACAAATCAACCATCATTATGTTCCGCTGTGCCACCGACAAGTTCTCCTCAAATGCATTCATTCGAAACAGTCAAAAAGACTACATTGTGGAGGAGACAGAGGTCAAATACTCGTGTCCTGAAGATGAATTCCAAGGGCGCCTCCTATTCTCCAAATAATATTCATTATAGAGGCGTCACCGGACTTCATCCAAGCTGATCAAGAGCAACTTCTGGAAGGCATGGACTACATGCAAGATATTGAAGATTCCTCAACCCCCGGCATCAAAGATCAAATTGTCAAGAAGACATCAAAGGGGAGATTGCAAGGATTTCTTCAGATAGCCTTCCTCAGAAGTCAAGTTCAAAGACAAAGGAAGCTCAATAACAACAAAGACAAAGATATCTGCGCTGCAATGCTGATTCAACACGATTGATCACCAAGGGGGAGATTGTTGGGAATATTTTATGGTGTTCAATTTAGTTAGTTATATTTGTATTTGTGTAGTTATTAATTAATCGTGTAATACGAGCCACAAATGTGTATCAGCCCGTGGGCTTCCTTGTAACCCGTAAGTTAGCCAACTTCTCCTATAAAAGGAGGCTAACTTACGGGAACCCTAACAATCGATAGAGGCTTAGAGTTCAGAGGCGTAAAGATAGAGAGAGTTTAGGTTTGCCGCTGCTCTCCTTCTCCAGGGAGAGCAGCGGCCGGTTTTCATACAGTATGCCAGATTTGGGTATAAACTTGTCGATTTCTTTCTATCTGCTTCTTTATCACTGCTATGTTGTATGATTGTTAGTATTATGGGAATATCAGGAAGCATATGTATTTTTGTGATGTTTAGCAAGAGCACAAATCTCACATTGGAAAACTGAAGGATCTTTATTCCGAAACAAATTTGGAAACAATTTTCTCAAGTAATAAAAACTAGGATGTCCTAATCTAAAATGCCACAAATAAATTTCATCATTACTCAAAACAGAAGCGGTTTGCAGACATGAACTTCCTAGAGCTTCCTTATTTAAGTTGGTTTTCTCATCTAGGATGTAGAGACCATCACTTGCTCTAGCACTGCCAATCATCTTTCCCGAGACCGGTTCCTGAAACTCACAAGAAGAGGAAGTGAACTTAACAGAACAATGAAGGTCATTTGTGAGTTGACTGATAGATATGAGGTTGCATGAAAACTTAGGAACATGAAGCACGTTAGACAAGGTTAAGAAAGGAGAGACTTTAATGTTGCCAATACCAGCAACAGTTGAGTAAGAACCATCGGCAATTTTGACTTTCTTATTACCAACACTTGGTTTATAGG
The DNA here is from genome assembly GCA_945859875.1 of Cuscuta europaea. Classification (NCBI taxonomy): domain Eukaryota; kingdom Viridiplantae; phylum Streptophyta; class Magnoliopsida; order Solanales; family Convolvulaceae; genus Cuscuta; species Cuscuta europaea. The sequence goes on from CAMAPE010000006.1 coordinate 9,331,665, forward strand.
AATAAAATAAACTGGAACAATTTGTCATATGATCAGAAGCCCCGGAATCTATTATCCACAAGGTTTTAGTTTGAAAACAACTAAAGGAAGACACATAAGAGTTACCATTTGGAACAGATTGTGATAAAATAAGATTACCAGAAGAGGCTCTATCAGATTCAGATATGATTTTCAGGATTTGGTCTATTTGTCCTTGAGTGAATTGGGTCATTTCTGATTTGACTTGTTGCATTTCAGGGGGTTCAACCATGGTGTGAAGGGCTCGATCGGATTTAGGTTTCCATCCCGGTGGTTTGCCATGAATCCTCCAGCATGTATCACGAGTGTGCCACAACTTCTTGCAGAAATCACACCAGGGTTTCTTCCTCTTGTCACCGATTTGTTCGTTGTTTCGAACTACCAGTGCAGAGGCATCATTTGCATTGTTGTCACTGTCCATCATATGTTTGTCTGTGCTCATGATCTTGCGCCTATTCTCTTCAAGACGAACTTCTGAGAAGACCTCACGGATTGATGGAAGAGGTCTACGGCCAAGAAGTCTACCTTTGACATCGTCAAGGCTTTGATTCACACCAGCAAGAAACATAAAGACACGATCATTTCTTCACGTTTCTTCTGGCGAGCTTGGTCATTCTTGTTCTCCCATACATCATTGTTGCAGTGATCAAGTTCCTGCCAATAAGAGACCATTTCGTTATAGTAAGTGGTCACATTCGCTGACCCTGTTTGGATTTCCATAGTTGGGTTTTCAGCTCAATGGTTTGTGCGAAATTTTCCAGATCTGAATAGGTCTCACGAACAGCATTCCAGACTTCCTTCGCTGTCTTGAGAAACATATGGGATCTAGCTATTGAAGCATCCATGGAATTAAGCAGCCATGCAGTGACCAGGGAGTTCTCCGATCGCCATACCTTGTAATTGGGTTCATCAAGTTCTGGGACTTTGGTCTCACCTGTCAAGAACCCTAGTTTGCCTCTACCATCAATGGCCAACTTTACGGATTGAGACCATTCCAAGTAGTTGCTTCCATTCAGTCTATGAACAGTAACCTGCATAGATGAATGAATTGCTTCTACTGAAGAGGTGGAAGAGGACACAAGAGGTTGAGTGGTGTTTGAGCTGGTTTGGGATACAGGAGTAGTCATTGAATTTTTTGATCGGCTATTTCTAAAGAGAGCTCTGATACCATGTAGGTTTGAATAATTGAAATAGCTTAATTATTCAAGAGTCAGGGAGGTGTATAAATACACATGTACAGGAGGTTACAGATCCTAAAAAATAGGATCAGAACTAAATGCTAGGAACAGAATAACAACTAAGCTATCTTATCCCTAAAAGACTAAACGTACTCTAACTAATTATACTTCAAATTATATATGTAATACAACATTGTTTACGTAAATCCACAAAATGCCCTTCCCCTGGCAGCCCATGTACACAGCCCAAGTGCCCAACAAAACCCCGCGCCAGTAGTCCTCCTGACATCCTCTGCGCAGGCCAGCAACAATAGGCAATAGCAAGCGAACGGGCAAATTGGCAACGACTGTTGATGGGTTTCACCGTTTTGTTAGTTTAAATATTATTACTACTACGTATTTCATTATTTGCATTTCTGAAATTGTTAATTTTGTGTGCCAAGTTTATTTTAGAGTTTTTTTACTGTAGTTTTATTGTGGACTTCATTCATTGCTAATCCATTTTTAATTTTTTTAATTTTTTGTGCAAATATATTAATATTGTAGAATTTATTTATTAATGTTCTCATTTAATAAATTGTTCATTGTATTATAATGTGGATTTGTTGATTTAGTTTCTTTTAATGCTAGTTTTATAATTATACTTCTTAGTTCTATTTGAGTCTTTTTTGGTTGTTTGATTATTCTGTATGTAATCTCCTCCTGCCTAATCGCAACAAATCGTTTGTTTTCCTTTTGACAAAGAATAAAAGTTGTTTTTTGGGAAAACTTGTATGTCGTAATATATACTACTCGTATTATATATATCCAGCTCCGCAACCTCTTCGATCGGCACTTCCTCTTGCGGCGGCCCGCCTTGTCGGAGACCAAAATTTTAGAGGCATATCAAGTTGCCTGCCTTGCCGAATTGCCAGAGTTCTTCCCTTTCCCATTTTATGCCCCTGCAAGCTCCCCGAGCTGGTTCCACCACTGTTTGTAGTAATAAGTCATCTAATTCATTTTGCATGGGAACATGTAGAGAACCAAAGTGATGCAAGAGCTAGCTGGGTATGAAAGCAATCTTATCAAGTCATGTATGTATTTCATTTAAAGCTGAAATGCCTATGTGTAATCAATTAATCCTGAGACATCAATTTTTTCTCATGTAGCAAATAATGATGTTTTAGCTGGGATAATCATTTCAGGATTTACAGAGCTTCGGAAAAGCTGACAAATATATCCCCTGACAAATGCATCAAGAGATGTTCATTTGCTGGGTTACAGAAACAATGTGTTACTTGTGCCTAATAATTTCATACCAATGATTAGAAAATAAATGTGTCCTATTGACATTAAGATACGGAGTAGAAGATAACTTTATGACACTTTGATTTGATGGTGCAGATCAGGCAAACTTGGATTACTTACGCATGAGATGCATGTAAAAAGGTAAGAAAAAATATGTTTGTACACACTTTGTTACACAAACCTTATACACACCTTTGTGAGAGTGCTATTTTTTTTTTGTAACAAAACATGTATGTGAATATAATTCATAGACAAAACTTGTCTATGACCTGGATTCAGAGGCAAAATATAGCTGATGCACACTAATTAATAGTGCATAATTGTATGTTTTTATGTTTCATTGATGGTGATTGTTTGACGTTTTATTTGGTTTGTAAACATTTGTGTGATTTTAGTTGTAATTGTATTTTAGTTCTCATTTGTAAGTTATAAAGTAGAATTAGGAATTAGGATGTTGGAAAGGAGGGTGTTGAAGTGAAGAAAAAGGAATTTTAACTGTCCAGGAGCAAATACCCGACCGGGTAGGAAATTTCACCCGGTCGGGTCTGATTTGAAAACCGAAGCACTGAGGAAAGAGCCGGGCCCGGTCGGGCCCCATACCTCACCCGGTCGGGCGAGAAGTGACCGGAGACAACCCGGTGTGCAAAGATCACCAGAACGTGGGGAAATATCTGATTTTGACCGGACCCGGTCGGGTGAGTACTTGACCCGGTCGGGTACCCGGCCAAAGGTGTTGAAAAAAACCTATAAATAGCACTCTTTTTCTTCTCTAAAAAGCATCCCTTCTTCCATACTCTTTAGCTCAGCTTAGAATAGCATTTCTTTATATTTTTCTAGCTATGTTTAGTCTCCAAATGAGGAGCTAAACTTCCATTCTTGGTGTTGCTCTTGAAGCTTGTTGATTATTAAAGTTGTGAGTTATTTTCTTAACTTCTTTCCTTGAATATTAATTAATAGTTCTTTTCTTAATACCCTTTCTATATTAATGTTGAGGAGTGTTGCTAAGATGACAATTAGTTAACATCTCGACATTAGTTAGAATGTTATTTTCTTCCTCTATATTAATGTTGAGGAGTGTTGCTAAGATGACAATTAGTTAACATCTTGATATTAATTATAGTAGGGTTCATCTTCTTTAATAATATTTTTCCTTGAATATTAATTAATTCCTACTCATATTTCATATTAATATTTTGAACATTACTTAAAGGATCAACTAGTTTTGTTTCATATATTAATTATTACTAGAAACGATCAACGAACCGATGGTTAATCGTTGATGGTTTCATAAGTAAGTAACTTCGGTTTATTGATGCACGGTCGTGGTTAATAAACTTAAGAGGGATTAATTTTGTTGGTTAAACCGAAACCGTTGTGTTGAGGTTATCAATCTCAATTGATTTCATCAAGGAGTTAAAAAGATTAAATGCTACTATTAAATCGATATAAGGCGTTGTTCTATATTTGATTAATAGTATGTGTTATTAATGAACGGTCGTTGTTAATAACTACCCTCGATGAAGTGGATATACTCCCCGATTGAGTATTCGAGAGAGAATAAGTTATAGATATGATGATGATCGACTAAAATATATCAACAAGTGGAAAGTAGCAATGCCAAGTCCTTTTTATCTTTGAATTAAACACATATAGGTTGTTCATCTTAGTTCTTAATTAAATTAAATCACTCAATCCAAATCCCCCCTTTTTTTATTTACTAAGTATCATAAAAAGAGAATTATTCCTTTCCATGTGGATACGAACTCTACTACGCTATACTACGTATAAGTGTTTAGTATTGAATTTATTTTGACGCACCGTGACAAAGTGCTCGTCAATAGCCTTCTCACAAAGGTGTGTATAAGGTCTGTATATGAAAGTGTCTATTCATTAAAATCCAAACTTGGTGATACTATTACTTACCATATGAGACAAAGATAATGGATCATTAAAAGTTAAAACACTGGAATACTGGATCATTCAAGATAATCAATTACTTGAAGACCACGTACTCTTTTTTAGGCTTTCCGGGTCAAATTGCTTGATTTAGTCTAACAAACTAGTACTAAATTAATATTTAGTTCAGTAGGGGAGTCCCTTAAGCTCTAATTTACAAAGACAGGAAAGTAAGAGATGATTTAACACAGATACTAAAGTAAAAGGTGTTGGAAAAATGTGTTAAAAATTGCATTAAATGGTTATTTTGGGGCAATTATTTGAGTGGGGTCCATTTCTGATTTGGGTCGGGTTAAAGTGGTTTCGGATTGTCCTTGTTAAGGGCTACAATTCGATATGTGGTACACTCAAAACGGATAACGGGTGAATGAGAAATTGATTCTCGAAGTTCACTCGTTGAAATGGAAAAACTGGGAAAATGATGGGTTTCTAGTGTGTTTTACCCCACACCTAAAAATTCAAGGGATTTTCACCCCCTTATAAAGGGAAGCCTCTTTTAATAAGTTAAGATTCCTAAAGGTAAAGGCTCTCTCTTACGCGCATGGGGGGTGTCGATCAAATCCCGAAACGGAGAAGAAAAACCGCGACTCGTGTGCGCGGGCGACTTGCGGACACGAATGTCGTCCGAAAACCTATCATTCAAAGATACGGTCTAATTTTCCAACTCTGGTGGCTTCGCATCAGAGTTGCTCCAACTCTGGTGGGGGTATTCTGATCGCGCACTAGAACTGCTTCAAGCCGTTACAACCATTAAATGCCCAACGTTCTTGTCTTTTAATGCAGCTTTAAATGGACAGTTTATGGAGCACCGGTGAACAATGGTTCACAACGCGGTGCATCTACTTTGGCCAACCAAAGGGCTATCCCTATGGTGACCGTGTCGAGCAACTCTGTGGAGAAACCCAAGAAATTCAATGGGTTAAACTTCAAGAGGTGGCAGCAAAAGATGCTCTTCTATCTCACTACTCTCGGTCTTGCGAGGTTCTTGACCGAGGATGCGCCGGTAGCAACCGGGGGTGAGGTGGATGCGCAATCTTTCAACGCGGTTGAGGCATGGAAGCATTCGGACTTCCTTTGCCGAAACTATGCGTTGAACGGGCTGCATGATGCTTTGTACGACGTATATAGCAAACTAGCTACGGCTAAGGAGCTATGGAATGCTTTGGACCAGAAATATAAAAGCGAGGATGCCGGCGCAAAGAAATTTGTTGTTGGTCGATTCCTTGATTTTAAAATGGTGGATTCGAAGACGGTCTTGACTCAAGTTGAGGAGATGCAAATGATCTTCAACGAAATTCGAGATGAAGGAATTACAGTTAGTGAGTCTTTTCAAGTGGCGTCAATTATCCATTTATTGCCGCCGGCTTGGAAATGAACTTGGAGCAATTGATCCTCCGTCTTCGGATTGAGTCTTCCAATGTGTGGCATGGTAGACTAGGACATGTTAATTTTAATTCTATACGTAGATTAATTAACATGGAACACATTCCTAAATTCACAATTGATGTGAAGCACAAATGTGGAGTTTGTGTAGAAGCAAAACTAGCGAAAACATCTTTCAAATCAGTTGAAAGAAAAACGGAACCACTTGAATTAATTCATAGTGACGTTTGTGATTTTAAATCAATACAAACACGTGGTGGTAATAAATATTTTATTACCTTTATCGATGATAGCACTCGCTATAGCTATGTTTATTTATTAAAAAATAAACACGAAGCAATCGATAAATTCATTCTTTATAAGAATGAAGTGGAAAACCAACCTAATCGACGGATTAAAGCGGTTAGGAGTGATCGAGGTGGTGAGTATGAAGCACCAATTGGTGACTTTTGCGCTAGTGTAGGTATAGTACACGAACGTACCGCACCCTATTCACCTCAATCAAACGGTGTTGCCGAACGAAAGAATCGCACATTGAAAGATATGATGAACGCAATGCTAGTAAGTTCGGGCTTGCCACAAAATATGTGGAGTGAAGCAATCTTGACAAGCAATTACCTTTTAAATAAGATTCCCCGGAAAAAATGTGATAAAACTCCGTACGAGTTGTGGAAAGGCAGACGGCCTTCCTATCAATATTTAAAAGTGTGGGGGTGTCTTGCTAAGGTGCTTGTACCAACACCTAAGAAAATAAAAATAGGTCCAAAAATGGTGGATTGTATTTTTATTGGATATGCACAAAATAGTAGTGCTTATCGGTTTTTAGTGTACGATTCGAATAATCCGGATGTACATAAAAACACAATAATTGAATCAAGGAATGCTTCATTCTTTGAAGACGTATTTCCATGCAAGTCCAACGAAGGACCAAGCACGTCAAAACGAACATTTGACGTAGCTATGGAAAATACTAGCGAGGGCTCCGAAGAAGAACCCGAACCCAGACGTAGCCAACGTGCTAGAATTGAAAAATCCTTCGGACCGGATTTTCTCACCTACTTGGTAGAATTTGACTCGGATATTCTAACATGTATGGTAGAAAATGAACCGGATTTTCTAACATGTTTGGTAGAAAATGAGCCACGGACTTATACAGAAGCGTGACGTCTACCGAAGGTCCTATGTGGAAAGAAGCCATCAAAAGTGAGGTGGAATCTATCCTTAAAAATCACACGTGGGAATTGGTTGATCTTCCTCCGGGAAATAAACATTTGGGATCCAAGTGGATTTCTAAACGGAAAATGAAACCTGACGGTTCCATCGATAAGTATAAGGCCAGACTTGTAATCAAAGGATACAAGTAACGTGAGGGCCATGATTACTTTGACACGTATTCTCCTGTGACGAGAATAAATTCCATTAGGATGATACTAGCAATTGCCGCATTGCGGAAATTGGAAGTTCATCAAATGGACGTAAAAACTGCTTTTCTAAATGGCGATATAGACGAAGAAATCTATATGGAACAACCCGAAGGCTTTCGTGTTCCAGGCCAAGAAAGGAAAGTGTGTAAATTAATTAAATCATTGTATGGATTGAAACAAGCCCCTAAACAGTGGAACGAAAAGTTCGATCGTGCAATGTTAATTAATGGGTTTAAAATAAACGAAAGTGACAAATGCGTCTATGTGAAGAGCACGGTAGACGGCTATGTCATTTTATGTTTATACGTGGATGATATACTCATCGTGGGTAGCAATAATCTAATGATTAATTCTACCAAAAGAATGTTAAATTCGAAATTTGACATGAAGGATATGGGGCTGGCCGATTTAATCCTTGGGATTAAAATAATTAGAGGACCTGACGGTCTTACGCTAAGCCAATCCCATTACGTTGATAAAATCCTTACGAAATTTAATAAGGATTTTTATCAAGAGGCAAGGACTCCATTAGATAAAAACACACAACTTACCAAAAATCGTGGAGAATGTATTTCTCAAGTAGAATACGCTAGGATTATTGGAAGCTTGATGTATCTAATGAGTTGTACCATGCCTGATATTGCCTTTGTGGTTAGTAAGCTAAGTAGATATACTAGCAACCCCGGTGATGAACACCGGAAGACAATAGTAAGGGTTTTGAGGTATTTACGTAAAACCCAAAACCTTGGATTGCACTATGGAAAATATCCAGCTGTACTTGAAGGGTATAGCGACGCTAGTTGGATATCCGACATAAAGGACTCTAAGTCCACAAGTGGATATGTTTTCACTTGGATAGCAGCCGTGTCATGGAAATCCTCAAAACAAACGTTGATAGCTAGATCCACGATGGAGTCTGAGCTAATAGCCTTGGATAAGTGCACTGAAGAGGCTGAATTGCTACGCCATTTTCTCGAGGATATTCCAAATTGGGAAAAGTCTGTCCCTCCAATATGCATACATTGCGATTGTCAAGCGGCAATTGGAAGGGTACAGAGCAATATGTACAATGGTAAGTCTAGACACGTTCGTCGTAGACATAACACCATTAAATAACTCCTCACAACGGGTGTTATCACTGTTGACTACGTGAAGTCAAAGGATAATATAGCGGATCCGCTAACCAAGGCATTGGATAGAGAATTGTTGGAGAAGTTGTCACGAGGAATGGGACTAAAGCCCGTGAATTGAAAAGTTCTATAGTGGATACCCAACCTAGTTGGTCCTAGGTTCAAAAGGGACAACTAAGTTATAGAGCGAAGGATGGTCATTGTGGGGGTCCCGGACTCCTACCCACTCCTCGTTAAAACAGTGACTCCCGCACGAGGTTAGCAAAAACGTTTGCTTTAATGATTCTAAAATGTTGATCTACTCGATAACATTGGAAGAGTATGCGGGATACTCGTGAAAGAATCACCTATGTGAAAGAGAAGAGGGTCGCTTCAAAGGAGAACTGTATAGGCTCAGTTCTTTAGAAACTCTTGCAGAACCAGGACGGTGACTCATGGCCAAAACGGGCACACCATGAGAACGGAACATAGTTGGAAGGTTCTTGTGTAAAGATAAGTCAATGTTTACACGATGACAATATAGTTCAAGGATATCGAGTCTACTAGACAGCCAATAAATAAACGTGTCTTTACAACGGAAGGTTCAAAGGATAAAACCTACCTGTCCGTATGCAAGGATCATCCGGTGAACACAACGTGTCCTCCTATCTTCGTGTCTTTTTAAGTCTCGAAAATCAATTTTCATTCATGTGGGGGATTGTTGGAAAAATGTGTTAAAAATTGCATTAAATGGTCATTTTAGAGCAATTATTTGAGTGGAGTCCACTTTCGATTTGGGTCGGGTTAAAGTGGTTATTTTCCGAAACACACCCAAAGGTCGGAAAGAATCATCTACCAAAAGAAAACTTCATCAGAAAAAATAGCTAACCTTGTCATCCATGATGATCTTGACCTCTAAGCTCCTGGTCTTCTTTCTAGCCTTGTATACTCGGCTACCAATGATAGCAAATCCTATCACAGCAGCAGCCACAGAGAAGCTCCACACGGGTTTAATCCTGAGTATAAAGCAGTTAAAATGCTCGAAAGGCGCCTTCCACCATGCTCCTACACTCTCCCTTACCACCTCTGCCTTCTTCTCCACTTCCTCAATAACCCTTTCGTCTGCAAATCCCTCTGACTCATCACTCAAATTCTCGTATTTTTCAGCTACGACTAACCCCATGTCCTCAAACTCTTCTTCCAACTTGGTCCCACCAAATTCATTTCCGCCCCACCCCGACTCGAATTGCTCAATGGGTCTCCAACTGATCCCGCCTTCTGTTAAAACTGGGGAGTTGGGAAACTGTTTTAGAAAATCTGGCGGATTTCTCAGAGTATCGTGTGATCACTTTCCGAATCTAATATTTCGACCCTATGCCTAGGTTACACGAAATTTAGATTATGGGGATAATCACTCTTGGAGACAGTCTAAAACTGAGGCACCAATATATAGACCACGAACTAGCAGTTTTAGTAGAACTCGAATTCTTCTGATTACCAAAGAGATAAGGTCAATCAGTTAGAGTTTTACTCTAACAGAAAGTCATTCTATTAAATAATTAATATGGACATGTTTATCCGAAAATAAATTTCCATATTTATTTCTTTAATAAAATAAAATTTTGGTCTGGGGCGTTGCCCCGAGCCCCGCGAGGGCGGCCTCCCTCGACCCCGCTCGCTGACCGGACAGCGAGACCCCCGCCAAGGGCGCTGCCCCTTGGACCCCGCCAGGGGCGCTGCCCCTTGGACCCCGCAAGGGGGCGCAGCCCCCTTGACCCCCGCCATTTAATCGAACCAAGTTTAAATTTAATTTCGTACAAGTGTGCGCTCCGCACATCCTAACTTGTTTAAAATTAAACTTGAACTCCATTGGTAATCTGTAAATTCCATTACACTAAAATGAACCTGGTGATACTAAAATCACCAACACCTTCTACCTCATGAATTGCCTCGTCAAAGAGGGTGCCAATTTCTCCGGTCTCCTGCATCACGTCAGATTTCCCATTTTTGAAACTCGTCTGTAACCATGGCGATTTCATGATTCCTTCAGGCACTCAGGCACTCACATATTTAACACATCCACTGAACCACAATCATTGTCCCCACATGATGTTATCCTTTTATATATATGTTGTCTTATGCTATTTTCAGGAAACTGTTTTGTCTCCAAATATTTTGTTCGATCTACATACCTCGTACATACTCCGTATGTAGGTAGGTGAAGAGACTGTTTTTTGTCTCCAAATAGTCTATTTACAAATACACAAATGCTAAAGTTACCCCATTTTGTACCTCTTATGTTTGTGTTTCATAAAAACACTTCATTAAAATGGAGCAATTAATTTAATTGGGTTGAAATTTTGTGAGTCACAAACATAAGGTTAGATACAAAATGAGGTACAAAATGGAGTAGCACGAAACCCGTACAAAAGTAATATGTTCACCGATGTATGATGTATCTATTAGATGTGTACGAAAAATGGGCATCAAACGCTTCTTTATTTTTTTAGGGGTGTTTGAAACTGATTTTGCTTCTGCTTTTTTAAAGCAGAAGCAGACTCAGAATCAGTTTTCAGAAGCTTGTCACCCCTACCTACTAAAAAAACTGATTCTAGGAGTAAATTAGACCACCAGAATCACTTCTGCACTTTCACTCAAACACTCCAACTTCTGCTTCTGCTCACTGAAAGAGCAGAAGCAGTTTTAAAAATCAGATCTAAACACACCCTAAATGGTCAAACTGTGGACCCGTTTGGTTGTTCTAATTTTCAGCTTTGCCAAGTTTATTAGTCAACCTTTTTATTAAACTTGTAACTTTTGATTTCGCACGCTGAATTATGTAATAATAAGAAAAAGTAAGTTTGACGTTACTTTTTTAGCCATATTGAGTGAAGTTACGGTAGATGATCATTTAGCTATTTAGTCTTATAGGTTTTTCCTTATTTTATAATAAAATTTGGAATGACATAATAAGTTTAACCAGTGAGTTGTGTATGAAATTACTCAGCAAAAGAAAAGCTTTTAATGATAGTGGATAATCATATGACCTGATTATGTTAGTATACAAATAAAACTTGTATAGTTGTATAACGTTAGTTTAGAAATCTTGTGGTATTGATTTAGAGCATATTTGAATTGTAATGTTTGACTATTATTACTCCCGCCATCCTGAGTTCTAAGACACTTTACGGTCTACGATGTTTGACCGACGAGAAAGCAAACAGATCCTTGTCTGCACTCAAATTATTTTTAGAAAAAAAGAATTACATATTCAGAAACTATATTAAAAGCTTTACAAAATCACAAAAATCGGAATCAAATTTGATAAGAATTTGACATATAAAGTAAGAGATTAAAAGTGATTTGTGTTGACCAAGTGAATAGAAAAAGTATCTTACAAAATAAGACTGAGAAAGTATATAAGTATAAGACATGTAGCAAGTCACAGTACAAGAGCGTACACTGTACACCCGATTATTGTCCAACGCTTACTGTAACCGGGTATTTTATGTTATGTTTGATGAGTATAACGTTTAACATAAACGAGTGTTGGCATTAAATCAGTTTAGTGGTAGCGCAATTGAATATGAGAAGCATGCAATTGGGTATCATGACCCTACACATAATGTATATGCTATAAATCAACTTATTCATTTAACTATATTATCATTGTATTATCTGCAGAATATTTATTGTGCTACCTTTATAATTTAATAATAATACTCGTTTCTTTTATTGTGCTCACCGAGTCACCGTACAACCGGTGAGCACAATAATATGCCTCACAGTATATACGCTGCTCATATTTGAGACGTTGTAACGATCTAATTGCGACATTAGAGCTTACATATTTCCACCGTCCGATCGAGTAATTCTTGTGAATGGTGCAAAGCTTGTTATTTGTTGAGTGTATCTTGCATTGTTATTTAGAACCGTGACCCGAAGAGCGAGGACTCACAATATTGTATGAAAATCGTTTGTTATATTCATGTCTAGAAGTTTTCTTGCACAACTTGTGGTTAAATATAAATAAAGGTTCCTTAAATATAAAATAGGCATACGCCTTGGCTATTTCACCAAATAAATATAAAGTACTCGTATAATAGATTTGCATCACTTTATTTTGACAATATAATATCACAATTAAATGAAGTGCTTGTTATATACATGAATTTTTTTAGGAGTGCTACTCCTCAGTCCTCATTGAGGCGAGTTAGAAGATAAATAAATATGCTCACAAATTAAAAGACAAGGAAAGAGGTGCACATTGAGGTTCCGGAAGTTAGCAGTTTTTCTCGCTAAATACTTGTCCAATGAAGACCCGTCATTGGAAAATATGATACTAATAATTAGAAAATATTTACGGTACCTTCAAAAAATATTGATGTACCTTAGCCTGGGTAGCCAATAGATTCTATTCTAAAGCCACGTTACATCCTAGTCATCAATATAATAAATTTTATTATTTGCAGCATAGTCCCTGATGAATAACTCCCACATTTCAACGTTTATTAACTGCTCTGTCATTGCCGTCAGTTCCCTGCAACCTCTTTTCCAGTTTCCTTCGGGACTTCTACGTCAAACGGAAAACATGAAACTTAGAAGCGCTATGAAAATTGAAAGTGGAAATGGAAAGAATATTGTGAAATATTTTCTTTATTTTTGCTTCTCTCGCTTGTCTGCTTAACTCGTCCAACATATATACAAGGTGCATGTACTACAAACTTTCCATGCAAGGAAAAAGGAAAGAAAATAAAGCTAAGATCTTTCCTAATCTAATGCTATGCCTACGTACATAAAACAAATGTTACAACATAAATATGTACATAACAAATAAATAACAAGTGATGCGGCGTAACACAATCAAACACCCACGTGACACACACTACAAAAAAATGCGCTTGTAGTCACGGATTTGGGTCGTGATTAATTAGTCACGGTTCTAATCACGGTTTAGTCACGGAACGTTTAAAAAAAATAGTCACGGATTTGGTCGTGACTACGTCCGTGACTATAGTTACTCACGGATGTAGTTCGTGACTAAAGTGTTCCGGCCAACCCAATTTCACCTCCGGCGGGATTTTTTTAAATTTGAAATTAGTCACGGATGGTTCCGTGACTAGTGCCGTGACTACAGTTAGTCACGGATACGTCCGTGACTACTTCCGTGACAAGTGCAAAATTGATTTTTTCATCGTTCCACATTTAAAGTGCTCTGACAAATCGTACCAAAAAATGTGTAGTCACGGACAAATCCGTGACTACGTCCGTGCCTATAAGTTTTATATATTCAGCCTCCGCTTCATTCAACAAAATCACACCATCTACTCCAGATAGAATTCCAGATAGAATTGAAGGATGTAATCTACCCATCTCATATCATTTTTCCTGTTTATGCAGATAAGGTATGTAATTTGAATTACGTATTTTTTGTTTGAATTAGTTGGTTCATTTTAGCTACTACATTAGTTAATTAATACTTAATTAATTAACGAAATAAATTCCTTAAATTTAGTTACGTTAAACGTAGGTGTAATTTAAACATATTGGGTTAATTAAGTTGTATTTAATTAATTAAAATTACGTAAATTAGTTAAATATGTAAATTAGTTAAATACATATATATGAAAGTATATTATTAAATATAATATTGGCAATACATATGTTATTAATTTTAAAATATAGGGTTAAAATTACGTAAATTAGTTAAATACATATGTAAGTATATATGATTAAATATAATTTAAATGCATATTACTAATATTAGTTAAATGTAAGTATTATTTAATTCAAATGACTTTATATATATATGATTAAATATAAGTATATGATTTCTTTATATTGGCAATTATTGTTAATTAAGGTGGCCTAATTTAGGATTAATAATGATTTAAATTAGGGTTAGTTAATTTAATTTAAATGTTTTTATTATATATATATGCTCAAATTATTGGATTTGCTCATATTATTTAATTTAGTAAATTGTTAAATGTGCATTATTAATAAGATTAAGATGTTGATAATTTTAGTATTGTGGATTAAATTAATGCCATTAACGTATTGTGCATGTTTATAGTTTAATAATATTAATTATTGGATGTTAGTTAATTTTAAGGGAATTTTAGTGAATTTTAGTGAATTTTAGTGAAATTTTAGGCAATTAGTTAATTTTAAGGGAATTTTAGGGAATTAGTTAATTTTAAGTGAATTTTAGTGAATTTTAGTGAAATTTAAGGAAACTAGTTAATTTTAAGGGAATTTTAGGGAATTAGTTAATTTTAAGTGAATTTTAGTGAAATTTAAGGAAACTAGTTAATTTTAAGGGAATTAGTTAATTTTAAGGGAATTTTAGGGAATTAGTTAATTTTTAGGGAATTTTTGTGAAATTTAGTGAAATTTAAGGAAATTAGTTAATTTTAAGGGAATTAGTTAATTTTAAAGGAATTTTAGGGAATTAGTTAATTTTAAGGAAATTTTAGTGAAATTTAGTGAAATTTAAGGGAATTAGTTAATTTTAAGGGAATTTTAGTGAATTTTAGTGAAATTTAAGGGAATTAGTTAATTTTAAGGCCAGGAATTAGTCAATTTTAGGGAATTAGATAATTTAAAGAGAATTTTAGTGAATTTTAGTGAAATTTAATATATTAATAATACTCCACATATGTTGGTAGTGTTTATAATTTAGAGTTTTTAACCTGTATAATTTTTTTATTATAATATTCAGGCATAATGTATAGACAAAATAGAATTTGGATGTATGATAAACATGCGGTATTGTACGGAATGCAATCAAATTTTCTTGAAGGAGTTGAGGAGTTTATTAAATTCGCACTTGAACACCTGGCTTATGTGAGTGGTGATAAAATCAGATGTCAATGTTCAAAGTGTAAAAATCTCAAATTTAAACACCCAGACGAAGTTGGGTGGGATTTGTATGCGGACGGTTTCCTTCCCAATTATTATAATTGGACTTCTCATGCCGAACCTTTGGATCCATCTGTTTTACCACAAACGGTAGGTTCGTCTCGTAACGTCCCTGCAGAGATGAGTGCGTGGGGAGACCCTGCTGAAATGAGATGGGAGCAACGTATGGTATATGACGCATACGGTGCATCGATGTCTCAGTTCAACCCCCCACAATCATCTAACGATCCTCCTGAAGCTTCGACCTCGTATCAACCACATGAGGATGAAAATCCGATATTTTATGAACCTTATGTGGATGAAGGTTTAGCTGAAAGATTTCAAGATGTTTTAAAAGCAGCTGATCAACCCCTGTATGCTGATTGTGAGGGATACTCTCAGCTATCCGCCGTTACAGAGTTTATGAACATAAAAGCTGGATACAGTCTCCCTGAAACTTGCATGACTAGAGTTTTGCAGTCAGTAGGCGGGATGCTACCACGTGATCATAACCTTCCGGATTCATATTATCACATGAAACAATTAATGTCTAAGTTGGGGCTACCTTATATAGTATTTGATGCGTGCCCGGAAGGATGTATGTTGTTCTGAAAGGATGATGAGGCACTTGAATTCTGCAAGTTCTGTGGTGGAAACAGATACAAACATGTTCCTCAAAGTAGAAAGAAACCACGAAATAGGTCGGCATTGTCTACACTGTATTACCTCCCAATAGCTCCATGACTTCAGAGGATGTACGCTTCAACTGCTACTGCGAAACACATGACATGACATGTTGAGCACAAAACAAAAGAGGGTATGATGTCTCACCCTTCGGACTGTGAAGCTTGGAGACACTTTGACCGTTGTCATCCTCAGTTTGCAATGGAGCCACGAAATGTGCGACTGGGATTGTGTTCAGACGGATTTGCTCCATTTGGAAGGTTTGGGAAGAACTATTCATGTTGGCCGTGTTGATGGTATTGGTCCACCTCACCCGGGCCACCTCTATGTCTTGGTCCACCTCATTTATTATGCTGGTCTCCTGTTTAATGTTCTGGCCCAACTGGGCTGGAACCCGACCAAACCCATTCCCCTTTCCCTTGTCTTATACCCAGCCCATGCCCGTGTGACCCTCTCTTATATTGTCTGGTTCTTTCTCGAATCTCCTATTTGACTCCTCCCCTTCTTCCCTCTTCCGATGAGGCAATCGGTTGGTTTCCCTAGACCTAGAGTGAGAGAGTTTCTGTTCCCGGAGAGTACTAGCTCCGGCTATACTCCGGTGATACGTTGGGGTTCCCTTGGGGGTCTTCACTCTAGTCTGGTAGTGTGGTGGGTTGGTTTTACCTCCGGTGGGTCTTCTGGGCTTGGGGTCTGGGTTCTGGTTGTGAGGGCTTGTTGGCTGTCGCCCTTCGTCTTCCCTGATTGTAACTCTGGTGGTGAGTGTGAGCAAGCCCTTGGGCTTTGTGGTGATTGAGGTCTGAGCCGGTCCAGATTTCTAACAGGCCGGTCATGTTAACTCCTTACAATATCCCTCCCGACATGTGCATGAAAAGCCACTTTATCTTTTTGACTCTAATCTGTCCGAGTCCCAATGATCCAGGGGAAAAAAATAGACATTTATCTCCAACCCCTTATCGAGGAGATGAAAGAACTTTGGGCCATTGGGACACCAACATATGATGTTTCAAGGGATCAAAATTTCATAATGAAAGCTGTCATCATTTGGACCATTAGCGACTTCCCTGCCTATGGCATGCTTTCGGGATGGAGCACACATGGTCTTATTGGATGTCCGATATGCATGGAGAAATCAGGTGTCAATTGGCTAACTTTCAGTAAAAAACCAAGCTACTTTGATTGTCACCGCAAGCAATGGAAGGGATCCTTGCCGGATATCAGCCTCCGCCTCAGCCTATTCCATGGTCGTACATGTTGCACGTTGAGCAGACTCCTCAGGTTCCGCACATGGGTAACATGGGTTGTCACTTTAACTCCGGTTATGGTGTCATGCCTGCAATGGGGTCAACATTCATATCTCTGTCGTCTGATATGCTCAATCAGTTTCAGTCATCCGGTGGAGGCAACCGAGGAGGCAGCCGAGGAAGCAACCGAGGAGGCAACCGAGGAGGCAACCGAGGAGGCAACCGAGGCAGTCGAGGAGGTACCCGACCCTTGGACACCGTGGATGCAGAAGAGGATCATCATCGTGACTATGATGATAATGATGACGCATATGATTATGATGATTCTAATTTTTATCATAATGGAGTCCGACGTACGGGCATGTAATTACATAATATTGTTTAACATTGTATGGATTTTGTTTTTATAATTCGGTCTGTAATAACATTTTTTATGTTTAAGATTGTATGGAATTTGTTTTTATTCTAATTGCTTTAAAGTAAAATTAAAATAAATTTTTATTTTTTATTTAAAATCGATTTTTTCTTAAAATCAAAAAACATTAGTCACAGACTAAATCCGTGACTACGTTTTAATCCGGAATAAATTCAATTTTCATTTTTTTATTTTTTTTTATTTAAAATCGATTTTTTTAAAAAACAAAAAACATTAGTCACGGACCAGATCCGTGACTACGTTTTAATCCGGAATAAATTCAATTTTTTTAAAATTAAACATAGTCACGGATACGTGTCCGTGACTAATTGCGGCCTTTTTTAAAAACGTTAGTCACGGACACGTCCGTGACTACCACAAAAAGTAAAAAAATTTAAATTAAACTTAGTCACGGCTCTTGTCCGTGACTAACATAAAAAAAAATTAAATTAAAAGTAGTCACGGATCTGGTCCGTGACTAACGCGCCGGAGGGCTAATTCTGGTCAAGATGTAGTCACGGATCGAGTTCCGTGACTAATCCGTGACTACACTTAGTCACGACCAATGTTCCGTGACTACGTTCTAGTCACGCGGAATTAGTCACGGAACTAGTCACGGACAAAATCTGTGACTAAATGTGTTAGTCACAGATTTTTCACACTACGGTCCGTGACTAAGTCCGTGACTACATGCGAATTTTTTCGTAGTGACAATGGATGGCAGCCATTTTAAAAAATTGAAGGATTCCCGTTTTCTATTGAAACAAGAAAAACACTTCAAATCCTCTTGACTTGTCCAGAAGAGAGGATAAGATGCTCTCCATCGTTTCTCTTTGTAAAAAAGAGATTAGAAGATGGAGCCACAACCACATAACAACAAAGATGCTTGTCATCCTTCATGTCACTGGAGACTAGTTCACAGATTGGAAGCACACAAGTTTGGTCCTCATTTTGGCTGATGTTTGAGTTTGTTTCATCGGTGGGTTTGATGTAGACGCACAAAACAGGCGGAGTGATTTTTGTGTGGAACTGACGGAAGTAACGTGTGTGACGGAGCATCCAGTTGTTAGCAAACTTTAAATATTTCATTTATTTATCAGGGCCTAAACTGCAATTAATAAAACTTAGTTTAGTAATATGAGTAGGATCCTAACGTGGCTTACTACTGTAATGTGATTAGCCAAAATGTTAATGCACCGGTACCTCTTTTATTTTTGAATGCACCGTAGAAGAACCCTAATAATTAATGCCCTTAAACTTGCAATCAACAAAGAATCAAAATACGGGCTTAATGCACCAAATCCCCTTGTGTTTTAATTAATCATGCACAGAACCCCTTTTATGAATAAATTTAACAATTTGGAAACCACTTTTCCTAATATTCCGATTGAATATGCAAGTAAATATGTCAAAATCTCTAAATCACACAAAAATATTAATCATTTTTATTTTATTTGACAAGTGAATTTATTCATAAAAGGGGTTATGTGCATGATTAATTAAAACACAAGAGGATTTGACGCATTTTTTAAAGCCATCAAAACACCCGAGTAGGTTGCCAATCATGGAGAGAGCTTATAATGAATGAAGCCAAGTGACTTTTGTCCGTTTGAAAGGGGTGTCGCCCAAGGAGAGGAATTCTCCTCCCGCCACAACCCCATCAACTACCCTCAACTCCCTAATTTAATTAATTATGCTTTAAATTTAATTTATTTTACAAAAAAATATACCAAAAATCAGATTTTTTCTTTCAATAAATAGACACCAATGAATGATATGTTTAGTCACTTCGAAATTTTCCACTTATTTCCCTCTTGCATCTTATTTTATCTGTTTTAGAATATTTTTCCCCTGAAAATGGATCCAAACCGTTCTCCCCTATGATGATCCGAACTTGTACTCTTTTGGATTATGTCGTTAATTTTTTTAACGAGTAGAATATAAAAATAATTACATGTAAATCATTATTTAAATAAATTGTAAAATAATATTGTGCGTCAAATATGAATTAAGAGTGTAACAATTTTTTAAATACACTTATTTTTATTTATGCACAATAAATATTTATAGTGGGGCAAATGTGGATTTTGTATTCCTTTTTCAAATTAAATAAATTAATATAGGTGAAATATTTCAAAGATAAGGGCAGTGAGTGTAAAAAATATAAGTGACCTGGATCACCATAGTGAGGTGAAATTGTGATAAATTAGGGGGACTAAGTTTTTAAAAGAACTGATGTGGAAAAGGTATGAGCCCGTTAGAAAAAAGAAATTACGGAAATAATGTAATGGTGGTCCCTAGCTAGAGTCATGTCAACAACGAGGGAAACGTTGAAGTGGTGGGGGTGGCCCCCCTAGTAACGTTAGAGTACCCACCACTATTTCAATTGGAACAAGTCTCAACACCCAGTTTTCTCTAATCATGTATTGATGATTGAAAAGATTTAAACATGTACTCCCTCCCGTAAAGATGTTCTCGCTTTTCTTTTTTGGATGTCTCATAAAGAAGTTTCCTTTTTCTTAAATGGCAAGTTAATCTAAATCAAAACAGTGCCAAACAGTGCCAAACAATATCGCTACAGTGTCAAACAGTGCCAAACAGTGCCGCTACAGTTTACTCTACAGTAAAATCAAATTTATTTCCTTAATATGTGTGTAGGTCAAAACGTGAACATCTTTACGGGATGGATGGAGTAATAGTATAGGTCTCATGAGCTAACTTGCATTGTGACATGATGAAAGAGGATTTTCAAGTATTTGATACTCTCTACGATTAACATTAGGGATTAGTTTTTTAGCTCAATGTGGCTTTGCTCTAAGACGTATTGTTGCTTATATCTAAAAAATGAAAACTTTACAAGGGTTAGGTTTTAGCACAATATGGAGACATGAAGTAAGATTGTTTTAATTGAAATATAGTCTCAGCTAGAATGGCCTCAGCTAGAAAGAGAGTGTTAATTGATTGAAACAATTTTATTGAATATAATTATAAAATATACTGATGCTCGGGTGTCTGATCTGGATTGTATTGCTGAAATCAAGTAATTACCTCAGATATATATGCAACAATATAGTAAGCGCAATTGAGCTGTATGCAACAATATAAGTCTCATATACAATCATATCTTTTTATTTTTTATTTTTTAGGCATTCATATCTTTTGTCATTGTGAAATGAGAAAAAAAAAGATTTCACATTCTGGTTACTCTACATCAAACTAATAAGGGAGAACTATCAAATAAACTATCGAACTTTCATAAAAAATGCAAATAAATCCTTTTACAGAAGGCTTTGTCCGGCTGTCGTCATTTGGGTAGTTTCCGGTGGAAATTTTTTATGAAATTTTTTTAGCACCTTCTTCATTAAGTCTAGTTTACTCATACCAAATTTCAGCTAAAAATTCAATCGAGAAGGCAGCCAATTGATTTTCTGAAATATATTGCGCTGTCTAACTGCACAGTTATATTCAAAAATTCATTTGACTTTCTTCCCGATTGAATTTTTATCTGAAATTTGGTATGAATAAACTAGACTTAATGAAGAAAATACTCAAAAAGTTTCATAAAAAAATGCCACCAGAAACCGCCCCAAATGGCGACATCCGGACAGAGCCTCCTATAAAAGGGCTTATTTGCATTTTTACTTGAAATTCAAAGGCTTATTCAAGTTCTCCCATGTAATAAAATAGAGCAAAATTTAAATTAGCAAATCACACACACATTTATAGTTGCATAGATGTCAAAAAACTACACAGTGGAAAAGTGGAATGACCTCGATCAAAAAATTAAGCTTTAAATAAAGTAAGTTTTAATTACTGTTCTAAAAATCGCTCTGCGCGCCCGACTGGTTCCCGTCTAAGCGCTAGGCGGTGGCCGGGCGCCTCGATTTTAGTCTAGACACTCTGACTAATTGATTTGACGCTTATTAGGTGAATTAGTCGGCCGCCTAGGATGTCTAGTTATCCGCCTAGAGCGCTTTATCGGCTGCCCAAGTGTCTAGATTCATCGAATATTTTTTTTTTTGCTTTTTCTATTTTAATATCTTAGGAGATATATGTACCTTTAACTTTAACAACACATATGAAGAAAGCTACTAGTGAGTGAGTAGTTATAATATATTATTAAATGTGACAACTCTATCTTTAATGCATGTTGATGTGTATATGTGTGTGTATATTTTTTACACACACACAAATAGAACATTAATAGTCATACTTATGTAAAAATATTGATAAAACTACAATTTCTATGTCTCCGACTAGTCCCCGCCTAAACGTCCACCTAGCCGCCTATGCGCTAGGCGCTGGACTGGCGCCCGACTAGCGCCTAGCGCATTTTAGAACATTGCATATTAATAAAATTCTATTTGTAGTAGTTAAAATCGCATTAACTAATTGATGCTAAAGGAGAAACATGCTACTCCGTAATTATTAGACAAGGTGGCAGGTGGAGTGTAATGACATTATTAATGATTTCTCAGTGACAATCATTTGGATTAAAAATAATTGGTGCTATTAATTAGGTAAGTCCCTCATGAGTACATTTGATCACCTAAATTAATTTTACTCATTTTTTGACAACTTCTTTTTACTAGTGCTGCTAAAAGAGTGAGGCCAGAACCCCCAAGAATCACCACTTCCAAGATCGTAAGTATACTTTAATTTTAATTTTTCTTATTTTATTTAAATTAATTAACTTGAGGGCAAGTAACGCATGCGTTTAGCCTTTTTAAATTGATCAGAAATTCAGAACCAGGGACATTTGCATAGGGAAAAATTATTAACTTATATGCTTTTGTACTCGTAAACTCTGTACTAACTGTAACTATGCTCATTTTTTGGCTATTTTAAGATCAGAGTAAAATTTAACACATTTAGGAATTGCAGTTGACGGAGTATTGTAGAACTTTTTGAAAATAAATTAAAAATAGAAAATAAAAAACTATTAAGGGTTAAATAGGTCTATAGCACATAATTAGGAGTAGTGCAATTAATAACTTACTACGTCATAGTAATGTATGTTCAATTATACACTTAAGTTACATAACACTGTACTATAGTAACTTGTAATCATATTTTTCCAAATAAATTTTATTTTCAATATTTTCTTTTAAAAAACTTATATTAAAATGATAGTACTAACTTTCTGGCAAAAAAAAATGATAGTACTAAAAATGCTGATTTTTAAGACTCTTTGAAAAGAGATTCAAGTATGTGATATTAGAATGTTACGTTTTTAATTACTACCTCCGTTCCCATTTTAACTTCCAAATGGGTTTGTCACAAAGTTTAAGATAGTGGATATTGTGTTGTGGAGAGTTGTGCAGAGGAGTGAAAAATGTGTAAGAAATGTTGTGAACCACAAATTCTTTATCAAAAAGGGAAAGTGGAAGTTTTAATTGGAACAGACGAAAAAGGAAAGTTGAAAGTTTATTTAGGAACGGAGGGAGTAGATCGAAATGTTCTGATGTGTTATACAACTGTCGGAGTATGCCTTGTCCAATCGTTTAAGTAAAGCATATTTCTATGAGAACTTTTTACTATTATTTTTTTATCATTAAAGAGCGTCCTTTATATTAAAATAGAGAACACATACAAGATAACATTCAAACATATTTTGCAGATCCAACCGTGAATCCTAGGAGTAGACACAGAGTCGATCACCCACCTCATACAAAATAACGTGAATCGCAAAACCTGAAACGGGCAAATTATAGCTTCAAATGACCGAAATCGAAATTTCATCTATCAAAATAACTCCAAAAATCCAAACATCCAAACCAAACTTACTCGGACTAACATAAAAACAAGTACTACTAAAGAGAAAATAAAATTGAAATAAGGCTTTTTCACAAAACTCTTCCTGGTGTGGAGGTGCTTTCGGAGCAGGACAAGCTCTTGCAATCG
This sequence comes from Cuscuta europaea, assembly GCA_945859875.1. Taxonomy (NCBI): domain Eukaryota; kingdom Viridiplantae; phylum Streptophyta; class Magnoliopsida; order Solanales; family Convolvulaceae; genus Cuscuta; species Cuscuta europaea. The sequence continues at coordinate 9,355,167 of CAMAPE010000006.1, forward strand.
GGGTGAATACTAACTCCACCACCGCCAGAGCGGTCGATCAAGGATACATGATCCAGCACCGATACAAACTCTCAGCCACAATCCGTTCATCCACCAGCGTTATCTCCTCCGACGTAACGGTCTGGTCCGCATCAGTGTTTCCCTTGTCAAAAGCCAGCCCTTCTTCATCATCCTCTTCATTCAGATTGTCATTTTGCTTTTACAAGTGTGTCATTGAAATCTCCCAATTCCGAAGGTACCGTTGCTGACTCGCTGCTCTAGAAAAGATGCTCGGCCGCCGCACGAAGATGTTGAAGCCAACAAAAGAAGAAACCAGCGATCCAATAAATGAATGTGAAGCTTTGATAGCCAGCAAACCCATTAAATTGAAAAGCCAAAAACCTGCAACTAATAAACCAAAGAAAGAAATCTCAATCGCAAAACCAACTATGCCACACGAAGACACTGTTTTACTTTTTCCTATTATGTTAATAATCAAATGCGCTATACAGTTTATTTGTCAAAATTTATGACATTAATTAAACCATGTCTATTTAAAGTTGTATATACACCCAAATGTTCCAAAATTATTAATGATTATATCAAAAAATTAAAAGCCTCTTTGGTGTTCATGTTTTTGGAGTTATAATCCTTACAATCATTTTTTTCACCAAACACATAACTTTTGATCTCGCGCGCTGAATCGTGAAATAATCAAAATATAAGATTCAAATTACTCTTCCGGCTGAATTGTCTGAAGTTATTATGGATGATTATTTTTTCTTTTTTTAAATAAATATATATTAAATATAATTTGGAACATATGAGATATTTAACTTTTTATAAAGCTTATTTTATGTTTATGTAAGACAATTTATCACCCTTTCTATACTCAAGAAATTAACATTTATACAACAATAATCTCAAATTGGAAAAATTATACTTAAATTATCTCAACTTATTAACAGTTTCTCAAAAATGAACCAACATAACAGCAAGTTAACAACGCTGACTAACATATCAGTTTTGCAAAACATTTAACATATAAGAATATCCCTGTTGACATTTCTGGTATGAACTATTTTTGCAAAATGTGTAAAAGTTATTAGGGAAAAATACGGAAAAGGTACTTGTGGTTGAGCCCGTTTTCAGATAGGGTCATGTGTTTCATTCTTTATCAAAGTGGTTCATGTGTTTGAATTCCGTTATCACAAGAGGGTCATGCCGTTAAAAACATCTGAAAAAGACCGTTAAAAGTAACTCCGATTTTCAAAAGTGCCCGAAAAATCAAAAGAAAAATATTGGAAGGTGCGCCTCAATAAGACGACCGCTAGGCCATCTTTCTTTTTTGTTTTCAGCCACCCTTGTCACCGGAAAGTCCATCGGAAAAGTGATATTAGAGAAATCATTTTAAAAAAATAATTCAAACTGATCTGAAAAATCAATAGGCGCACCTTTCGGTATTTTTCTTTTAGTTTTTCGGGAACTTTTGAAAATCAGAGTTACTTTTAACGGTCTTTTTCAGACGTTTTAAACGGCATGACCCTCTAGTGATAACAGAATTCAGACACATGAACTACTTTGATAAAGAATGAAACACATGACCCTATTTGAAAACGGGCACAACCACAAGTACCTTTTCTGTACTTTTCCCAAATATTATTATTGCAAGTTTTGCCAAATATTTCTATTACATATTATTTAGATGAGTAATGATTTCTGACATTTTTAAATTTATTTATGGATAACGATTTAACTTTACTTATTAGTCGAACAGTAATTTAACATTTGAAAATAAAAAATGTTACTATGTATAAACATAAAAATAATTTTATTAAAATCTATTTTGTATAATCTACATTAATTGGCAAATTATATTTAATTTTTGGCTGAAATGGGATCCAGCAATTGATATTTCTCAGAAAAGTCATCAGACAGCCGTTTAAGGCTTTAAGAAATTTCGACCTAATAATCCTTGGATAAAGGGGTTATGCTTTCTTGTTGGATTGAAATGCTATGTAAAAATAATTACTTCGTAATTCCGCGTGTAGGGACTAAAAATGATTATTTACCGCGTATATATCATAAAATATTAAAAATTTAAGATCATAGCAGATCACGGGTGCTATAGGAAGCATTAGTTAATAACTCCCCCCTATATGGCCCTATATCTTTCTGAAGTATTGTACTTGTCCCGGTAGCCTAGTAGTTTGCACTTTGAAATAACCGTGAGAATGTGAGAATAATGGAAAGGTTACTCTATAAGGAGCCCTGTCTGATATATTTATATTAAAGAGAATTTAATGTAAAGTACAATACTAAGCCTCTAATAATTCTATTACATCCTCTCAAACTGTGCGAGAGATACAACGCGCATGTTGTCTTTTAAAAAATGAAAACGTTGACTAGAGAGACTTTTAGTAAAAATATCTGCCAGCTGTAGATGAGTAGGAACGTGCTTAACAATCAGATCTCCATGAGCAACCCGCCCCGAACAAAATGATAGTCAATCTGGATATGTTTACTGCGGGCATTCTGAACAGGATTTGCAGTCAAATAAGAAGCAGAGATATTATCACACAATAAATGTACCGGCTCCGTGATTGGTCATCCAAGCTCGAACAATACCGACCGAATATGCAGTGTGTCATGTACTGTGTAAGCAATGGCACGATATTCTGCTTCTGTGGAGGACTTCGACACGGTAGGCTGCTTCTTAGTCTTCCAAGAAACCAAATTCGGACCCAAGAAGACAGCAAAGCCTGTGGTGGACCGAGAACTATCAGGACAACCTGCCCAATCAGCATCGGAGTAAGCAACTACACAGGTTGGCCGATTAGACTGCTGAAGCCATAGCCCATGATCTCATGTGCCCTGCAAGTACCTAAAAATTCTTTTGACTGCAAAAAGATGAGTGGTACGAGGAGCATGCATGAACTGAGACACTAAGTGTATTGCATAAGTAATATCTGGCCGTGTCAAAGTTAAATATTGTAATGCACCAACCATGCTGCGATACTCAATAGAATCAGACAGTAACTCGCCATCAGAAAGAGACAGAGTGGTACGGGAAGCTAACGGGGTGCGAACAGGTTTTACAGTATGGAGATGAAAACGAGCTAGAAGATCAGTAACATATTTATGTTGAGAGAGAAACATACCTTTAGGTGAACGAATAGCCTCAACACCCAGAAAATAATGGAGATTACCCAAGTCTTTCATAGCAAAATGATGAGAGATAATCGAAATAAATTGGGTAACAAATGACTTAGAAATGCCAGTAATAATAATATCATCCACATATAATAATAAATAAATAATAGTATTATTCTAGCGGTAAATGAACAAAGAATTATCATATTTACTACAGGAAAAATTATGTTGCAGAAGGAAGCTACTGAATCTATGAAACCAGGCCCGTGGAACTTGCTTAAGACCATTAGGAAATTGAGGGTGAATAAAATCACGAGGTTGACGCATATAAACTTCTTATGTCAGATGACCATGTAAGAAGGCATTTTTAACATCAAGTTGCCGTGTAACCTACCCAAAATAAATAGCAAGAGTAAGTACAATACGAACAGTGGTGGGTTTTACGACCGGGCTAAAGGTTTCAGAGAAATCAATACCTGCCTGCTGATTAAAACCTTGTGCAACTAATCGAGTTTTATGGCGCTCTAATGATCCATCAGAATGATATTTAGTTTTATAAATCCACTTACACCCAACAATATTCTTAGAGCTATCAAATGGCACCAACTCCCATGTTTTATTATTAATGAGAGCATTAAATTCATCAGCCATCGCCTCACGCCATTTTAAATGTTTATTTGCCTCAGTAAAACAGGTAGGATCTGCATGAGTAATAACCGTATTTAAATTAAAAATTGTTTTGAGTTTAAAAATTCCTGACTTAGCACGGGTTTGCATGGGGTGCTGATTAACTACCGTAGTGGACGTAGGTGATGGGGGGTCGGGTGATGCACAATCGGCCGAGGAGGTGATATCCGGCAAGCTGGACGGAGTTCGGCTGACGGAGGCTGGAGGTGAGGGTGGCAGGTTGTTGATTGGCGTGGGGAAGCTTGACGATGATACAGAGGAAGTGATAGGACTACTAGGTGGCCGAGAAGGGGATGGGAGCCGTTGCGGGAGTTGGTTCATGGTGATGATAGGGGACTGGACTGGTGGGTCAAGGGTAACATCAGTTAGGTTCATCGGAGAGTGTGTAGTAGGGATAGGATGTGTTGGACTAGGTGATAGTGTTTTAAAGGGATATGTGTCCTCATGAAACCTAACGTGACGACTGCTATAGACGCGACCTGTGATAGGATCAAAACGATGATAGCCCTTATAACCAGATGCATAGCCAAGAAAAACACACTGAACAAAACAAGGGGATAATTTATTAGCTGAGGTTGGTAAAAAATTCGGATAGCAGGCAGATCTGAAAACTCGCATCAAGGAGTAATTCGGAACACGATTAAAAAGTTTTTGGTACGGAGAAAAGCCATTTAAGGTAGGAGAGGGTAATTTGTTAATAATATATGCAGCAGTAAAAATGGCATCAACCCAATATTGACTCGGAACCGAAGCTTCAAGAAGCATGGTCCGAGTGAATTCAAATAAATGACGATGTTTGCGCTTAGCAACCTAGGGGTGGACCGGTTCCGGTTCGGGCCTGGGCCCGGCCGGGCCTCGATTCAAGAAGGGGAGGCCCGGAACCGGCCCGGGTAACCCCCGGGTCCGGACCGGGCCGGGCCTCGGTTCTATTTTTTTTTTTGGCTTTTCCTAGTTAACCCCCAACCCTTCCCCACACCCCCAAACCAACCCTAACCACCTCAAATGGCCCAAAATGCCCAGCCCAACCCAAAAACTTAAAAAAAATTCAAAAAACAAAAAAAAAATGGCCCGGCCTGGGCCCGAACCGGCCGGGCCGGTTTACCTTTTGAAGGGCCCGAGCCCGAACCGCCATCCCACCGGGCCGGTTGGCCCGAACCAGGCTCGGAACCGGTTCACCGGGCCGGGCCGGGCCCGCACAGTAGCGGGCCGGTCCGGTTCCGGGCCGGTTGGCCCGGCCCGAGTCCACCCCTATAGCAACCCCATTTTGTTGAGGTGTGTCAGGACATGATTTTTGAAAATATATACCATTAGCCAAGAAAAATTGTTGCATATTATGATTAACAAATTTACCCCCTCCATCACTTTGAAAATTTTTAATTTTATGATTAAAAATTTTTTCAACCAAAGCCTTAAAATTTTTAAAGTGCATAAAAACCTCACTTTTGTGATGCATAGGATAAATCCAAGTATAACGGGAAAAATCATCAATAAAACATACATAATACTTGAATCCCATGTTGGAAAATACAGGAGACTGCCACACATCGGAATGAATAATTTCTAGAGGGAAAATTGAATTATGACTAGCATCCATAAAAGGCAAACATTGTGATTTTCCTAAACGACAAGCCACACACTCAAGAGTAAAAGGAGAATGACTACATAGAAATTGTTTTTTCTTAGGAAACTGTAAAATACTATCATCGCAGTGACCTAATCTACGGTGCCACACAGGGCCAAAAGCTGCTAAAACTGAAGCAAAAACTAATGGTGAAGATGGCGGCAGATGGATAGGATAATGTAGCCCACTACTGGTAGCTCGTAGAAGTACTGCCTCCGATGCTTTGTCCTTAATCAAAAAGGAATTTTTATCAAAAATTACAGTACAGTTATTATCAGCACAGAGTCTTTGAATTGAAATTAAATTATATTTTAACTGAGGCACATGATAAACAGATTTTAATGTAAGAGGACGATCAGAAGTAGGTAATGCAACATCACCAACATGACTAATGGGGAGATATGCACCATTTGCAACACTAACAGAATTATGTCCGGTGTAGGAAGATTTATTAACTAAATTACCTTCAGTTGCAGTCATGTGAGCAGAAGCCCCCGAATCCGGAAACCATAAAGTAGGATTAGTGTCACAAGGAGTAGTCAACAGAGCAGGAGCGGAGGGTTGTGTGAAACGGGAGGGACAAGTAACAACAGAACTAATATTAGTAACACAAACAGATAATGCATTAATGTTTTAATGTGACATAGCAGAATTACAAATAACAGTACCCGTAGATGTCACACCCCCTGCAGGTGAACCACCCCCTCCAGGGTTATAAGTTGGCTGCCCCTAAGGATACCAGTATGCTGGCGGCTGACCATACTGGACTGAGTAATGCCCTCTGCCACGACCCCTGCCACCGCGGCCTCGCCCGTGACCGTGGCCCCTTCCGCACTGCTGAGAGCCCTGCTACCTTTGTTGCCCGACCGGGTGCTGAGTCTGCCCGACCAGGTATTGTGAGCCCAAATGCTGCTGGCCGGCCTGCTGACCAGTGGACTGCCCGGATAAATTGACTGCAGCACCGAAGGCCTGATGGAGGGACGAGGACTCCTGGGAGCGTAGATAAATAACCCGCTGTTCTAACTCAAGAAGATGATTACGAAGAGTTTCAAACGGGAAGTTTTGTCCAAATAATGACACAGCGGTGAATAAGGATTCATACTCAGGTCCCAATCCCATAATAGTAGTGTTTAAAATTTCACGAGGAGGCACAGGGCAATTGATTGTGGCAAGATCATCAGCTAAAGTTTTAATTTCTCTCAGATAATTATCCATGGACTGATCAGGTTTCTTTTTGATTTCATTAAATAACCTTTTTAATTCCAAAGATCAAGCTAAACTAACAGACATAAATCGAGACTCCAGCTGCTCCCACATCTCATAGGAATGTTTTAAATCACGAACATCAATAAGAACATCCCGAGATAGGGTTGCAAATAACCAAGAACGAATTGTTTGATCAATTCGCAACCAAGTGGAAAATTCCGGATTGGGAGTTTGACGGTTAAGAGCATCTATGGAATAAGTAGGTGGTACCTGAATGGAGCCATCAACCATGCCAAGAAGAGCTTGGGAAACCAGAAACGATTCGAACTGTGTCCACCAGGTAGTGTAGTCTTCCACCACTAACAGTTTGGTAGTCACGATATTTGTGACATTAGTTGCCACATGAGAGATGGCTTGGGCAAGTTCCGTGAGTAGAGTCCCGGCCGAGCTGACTAGTGGTGTGCGAGGTGGAATCATGAAGGTGGAGACACCAGGTGAGCCAACAAACGTAGGGCCAGCAAAGGTAGGGCCGCTGAGAGGGGCGGCGGCTCTAGAGGGACCGGCTGCACGGGAAGGGGAGCCGACCACGAGAACACTGGTGGAGCATTCTGAAAGAGAGAGTATGGCATAGAGACCCGGCTTGGTGAAGCAAAGTTGGAGGAGAACGTCACACCGGAGGAGACTGATGTTGGTGCCGACAGCGATCCAAAAAGGGGAGGAGCGCCGGTGGTGATGACGGTTGCGGCTGCTGCAATGGAGAGGGGCTGCACCGAAGCGGTTGCCGTTGTGCTGGCGGCGGAATTGTACCAAAAAATGCTCTGACAAATCGTACCAAAAAATGTGCAAAATTGATTTTTTCAATTTTGATTACTTCCGTGACTACTTCCGTGACAAGTGCAAAATTGATTTTTTCATCGTTCCACATTTAAAGTGCTCTGACAAATCGTACCAAAAAATGTGTAGTCACGGACAAATCCGTGACTACGTCCGTGCCTATAAGTTTTATATATTCAGCCTCCGCTTCATTCAACAAAATCACACCATCTACTCCAGATAGAATTCCAGATAGAATTGAAGGATGTAATCTACCCATCTCATATCATTTTTCCTGTTTATGCAGATAAGGTATGTAATTTGAATTACGTATTTTTTGTTTGAATTAGTTGGTTCATTTTAGCTACTACATTAGTTAATTAATACTTAATTAATTAACGAAATAAATTCCTTAAATTTAGTTACGTTAAACGTAGGTGTAATTTAAACATATTGGGTTAATTAAGTTGTATTTAATTAATTAAAATTACGTAAATTAGTTAAATATGTAAATTAGTTAAATACATATATATGAAAGTATATTATTAAATATAATATTGGCAATACATATGTTATTAATTTTAAAATATAGGGTTAAAATTACGTAAATTAGTTAAATACATATGTAAGTATATATGATTAAATATAATTTAAATTCATATTACTAATATTAGTTAAATGTAAGTATTATTTAATTCAAATGACTTTATATATATATGATTAAATATAAGTATATGATTTCTTTATATTGGCAATTATTGTTAATTAAGGTGGCCTAATTTAGGATTAATAATGATTTAAATTAGGGTTAGTTAATTTAATTTAAATGTTTTTATTATATATATATGCTCAAATTATTGGATTTGCTCATATTATTTAATTTAGTAAATTGTTAAATGTGCATTATTAATAAGATTAAGATGTTGATAATTTTAGTATTGTGGATTAAATTAATGCCATTAACGTATTGTGCATGTTTATAGTTTAATAATATTAATTATTGGATGTTAGTTAATTTTAAGGGAATTTTAGTGAATTTTAGTGAATTTTAGTGAAATTTTAGGCAATTAGTTAATTTTAAGGGAATTTTAGGGAATTAGTTAATTTTAAGTGAATTTTAGTGAATTTTAGTGAAATTTAAGGAAACTAGTTAATTTTAAGGGAATTTTAGGGAATTAGTTAATTTTAAGTGAATTTTAGTGAAATTTAAGGAAACTAGTTAATTTTAAGGGAATTAGTTAATTTTAAGGGAATTTTAGGGAATTAGTTAATTTTTAGGGAATTTTTGTGAAATTTAGTGAAATTTAAGGAAATTAGTTAATTTTAAGGGAATTAGTTAATTTTAAAGGAATTTTAGGGAATTAGTTAATTTTAAGGAAATTTTAGTGAAATTTAGTGAAATTTAAGGGAATTAGTTAATTTTAAGGGAATTTTAGTGAATTTTAGTGAAATTTAAGGGAATTAGTTAATTTTAAGGCCAGGAATTAGTCAATTTTAGGGAATTAGATAATTTAAAGAGAATTTTAGTGAATTTTAGTGAAATTTAATATATTAATAATACTCCACATATGTTGGTAGTGTTTATAATTTAGAGTTTTTAACCTGTATAATTTTTTTATTATAATATTCAGGCATAATGTATAGACAAAATAGAATTTGGATGTATGATAAACATGCGGTATTGTACGGAATGCAATCAAATTTTCTTGAAGGAGTTGAGGAGTTTATTAAATTCGCACTTGAACACCTGGCTTATGTGAGTGGTGATAAAATCAGATGTCAATGTTCAAAGTGTAAAAATCTCAAATTTAAACACCCAGACGAAGTTGGGTGGGATTTGTATGCGGACGGTTTCCTTCCCAATTATTATAATTGGACTTCTCATGCCGAACCTTTGGATCCATCTGTTTTACCACAAACGGTAGGTTCGTCTCGTAACGTCCCTGCAGAGATGAGTGCGTGGGGAGACCCTGCTGAAATGAGATGGGAGCAACGTATGGTATATGACGCATACGGTGCATCGATGTCTCAGTTCAACCCCCCACAATCATCTAACGATCCTCCTGAAGCTTCGACCTCGTATCAACCACATGAGGATGAAAATCCGATATTTTATGAACCTTATGTGGATGAAGGTTTAGCTGAAAGATTTCAAGATGTTTTAAAAGCAGCTGATCAACCCCTGTATGCTGATTGTGAGGGATACTCTCAGCTATCCGCCGTTACAGAGTTTATGAACATAAAAGCTGGATACAGTCTCCCTGAAACTTGCATGACTAGAGTTTTGCAGTCAGTAGGCGGGATGCTACCACGTGATCATAACCTTCCGGATTCATATTATCACATGAAACAATTAATGTCTAAGTTGGGGCTACCTTATATAGTATTTGATGCGTGCCCGGAAGGATGTATGTTGTTCTGAAAGGATGATGAGGCACTTGAATTCTGCAAGTTCTGTGGTGGAAACAGATACAAACATGTTCCTCAAAGTAGAAAGAAACCACGAAATAGGTCGGCATTGTCTACACTGTATTACCTCCCAATAGCTCCATGACTTCAGAGGATGTACGCTTCAACTGCTACTGCGAAACACATGACATGACATGTTGAGCACAAAACAAAAGAGGGTATGATGTCTCACCCTTCGGACTGTGAAGCTTGGAGACACTTTGACCGTTGTCATCCTCAGTTTGCAATGGAGCCACGAAATGTGCGACTGGGATTGTGTTCAGACGGATTTGCTCCATTTGGAAGGTTTGGGAAGAACTATTCATGTTGGCCGTGTTGATGGTATTGGTCCACCTCACCCGGGCCACCTCTATGTCTTGGTCCACCTCATTTATTATGCTGGTCTCCTGTTTAATGTTCTGGCCCAACTGGGCTGGAACCCGACCAAACCCATTCCCCTTTCCCTTGTCTTATACCCAGCCCATGCCCGTGTGACCCTCTCTTATATTGTCTGGTTCTTTCTCGAATCTCCTATTTGACTCCTCCCCTTCTTCCCTCTTCCGATGAGGCAATCGGTTGGTTTCCCTAGACCTAGAGTGAGAGAGTTTCTGTTCCCGGAGAGTACTAGCTCCGGCTATACTCCGGTGATACGTTGGGGTTCCCTTGGGGGTCTTCACTCTAGTCTGGTAGTGTGGTGGGTTGGTTTTACCTCCGGTGGGTCTTCTGGGCTTGGGGTCTGGGTTCTGGTTGTGAGGGCTTGTTGGCTGTCGCCCTTCGTCTTCCCTGATTGTAACTCTGGTGGTGAGTGTGAGCAAGCCCTTGGGCTTTGTGGTGATTGAGGTCTGAGCCGGTCCAGATTTCTAACAGGCCGGTCATGTTAACTCCTTACAATATCCCTCCCGACATGTGCATGAAAAGCCACTTTATCTTTTTGACTCTAATCTGTCCGAGTCCCAATGATCCAGGGGAAAAAAATAGACATTTATCTCCAACCCCTTATCGAGGAGATGAAAGAACTTTGGGCCATTGGGACACCAACATATGATGTTTCAAGGGATCAAAATTTCATAATGAAAGCTGTCATCATTTGGACCATTAGCGACTTCCCTGCCTATGGCATGCTTTCGGGATGGAGCACACATGGTCTTATTGGATGTCCGATATGCATGGAGAAATCAGGTGTCAATTGGCTAACTTTCAGTAAAAAACCAAGCTACTTTGATTGTCACCGCAAGCAATGGAAGGGATCCTTGCCGGATATCAGCCTCCGCCTCAGCCTATTCCATGGTCGTACATGTTGCACGTTGAGCAGACTCCTCAGGTTCCGCACATGGGTAACATGGGTTGTCACTTTAACTCCGGTTATGGTGTCATGCCTGCAATGGGGTCAACATTCATATCTCTGTCGTCTGATATGCTCAATCAGTTTCAGTCATCCGGTGGAGGCAACCGAGGAGGCAGCCGAGGAAGCAACCGAGGAGGCAACCGAGGAGGCAACCGAGGAGGCAACCGAGGCAGTCGAGGAGGTACCCGACCCTTGGACACCGTGGATGCAGAAGAGGATCATCATCGTGACTATGATGATAATGATGACGCATATGATTATGATGATTCTAATTTTTATCATAATGGAGTCCGACGTACGGGCATGTAATTACATAATATTGTTTAACATTGTATGGATTTTGTTTTTATAATTCGGTCTGTAATAACATTTTTTATGTTTAAGATTGTATGGAATTTGTTTTTATTCTAATTGCTTTAAAGTAAAATTAAAATAAATTTTTATTTTTTATTTAAAATCGATTTTTTCTTAAAATCAAAAAACATTAGTCACAGACTAAATCCGTGACTACGTTTTAATCCGGAATAAATTCAATTTTCATTTTTTTATTTTTTTTTATTTAAAATCGATTTTTTTAAAAAACAAAAAACATTAGTCACGGACCAGATCCGTGACTACGTTTTAATCCGGAATAAATTCAATTTTTTTAAAATTAAACATAGTCACGGATACGTGTCCGTGACTAATTGCGGCCTTTTTTAAAAACGTTAGTCACGGACACGTCCGTGACTACCACAAAAAGTAAAAAAATTTAAATTAAACTTAGTCACGGCTCTTGTCCGTGACTAACATAAAAAAAAATTAAATTAAAAGTAGTCACGGATCTGGTCCGTGACTAACGCGCCGGAGGGCTAATTCTGGTCAAGATGTAGTCACGGATCGAGTTCCGTGACTAATCCGTGACTACACTTAGTCACGACCAATGTTCCGTGACTACGTTCTAGTCACGCGGAATTAGTCACGGAACTAGTCACGGACAAAATCTGTGACTAAATGTGTTAGTCACAGATTTTTCACACTACGGTCCGTGACTAAGTCCGTGACTACATGCGAATTTTTTCGTAGTGACAATGGATGGCAGCCATTTTAAAAAATTGAAGGATTCCCGTTTTCTATTGAAACAAGAAAAACACTTCAAATCCTCTTGACTTGTCCAGAAGAGAGGATAAGATGCTCTCCATCGTTTCTCTTTGTAAAAAAGAGATTAGAAGATGGAGCCACAACCACATAACAACAAAGATGCTTGTCATCCTTCATGTCACTGGAGACTAGTTCACAGATTGGAAGCACACAAGTTTGGTCCTCATTTTGGCTGATGTTTGAGTTTGTTTCATCGGTGGGTTTGATGTAGACGCACAAAACAGGCGGAGTGATTTTTGTGTGGAACTGACAGAAGTAACGTGTGTGACGGAGCATCCAGTTGTTAGCAAACTTTAAATATTTCATTTATTTATCAGGGCCTAAACTGCAATTAATAAAACTTAGTTTAGTAATATGAGTAGGATCCTAACGTGGCTTACTACTGTAATGTGATTAGCCAAAATGTTAATGCACCGGTACCTCTTTTATTTTTGAATGCACCGTAGAAGAACCCTAATAATTAATGCCCTTAAACTTGCAATCAACAAAGAATCAAAATACGGGCTTAATGCACCAAATCCCCTTGTGTTTTAATTAATCATGCACAGAACCCCTTTTATGAATAAATTTAACAATTTGGAAACCACTTTTCCTAATATTCCGATTGAATATGCAAGTAAATATGTCAAAATCTCTAAATCACACAAAAATATTAATCATTTTTATTTTATTTGACAAGTGAATTTATTCATAAAAGGGGTTATGTGCATGATTAATTAAAACACAAGAGGATTTGACGCATTTTTTAAAGCCATCAAAACACCCGAGTAGGTTGCCAATCATGGAGAGAGCTTATAATGAATGAAGCCAAGTGACTTTTGTCCGTTTGAAAGGGGTGTCGCCCAAGGAGAGGAATTCTCCTCCCGCCACAACCCCATCAACTACCCTCAACTCCCTAATTTAATTAATTATGCTTTAAATTTAATTTATTTTACAAAAAAATATACCAAAAATCAGATTTTTTCTTTCAATAAATAGACACCAATGAATGATATGTTTAGTCACTTCGAAATTTTCCACTTATTTCCCTCTTGCATCTTATTTTATCTGTTTTAGAATATTTTTCCCCTGAAAATGGATCCAAACCGTTCTCCCCTATGATGATCCGAACTTGTACTCTTTTGGATTATGTCGTTAATTTTTTTAACGAGTAGAATATAAAAATAATTACATGTAAATCATTATTTAAATAAATTGTAAAATAATATTGTGCGTCAAATATGAATTAAGAGTGTAACAATTTTTTAAATACACTTATTTTTATTTATGCACAATAAATATTTATAGTGGGGCAAATGTGGATTTTGTATTCCTTTTTCAAATTAAATAAATTAATATAGGTGAAATATTTCAAAGATAAGGGCAGTGAGTGTAAAAAATATAAGTGACCTGGATCACCATAGTGAGGTGAAATTGTGATAAATTAGGGGGACTAAGTTTTTAAAAGAACTGATGTGGAAAAGGTATGAGCCCGTTAGAAAAAAGAAATTACGGAAATAATGTAATGGTGGTCCCTAGCTAGAGTCATGTCAACAACGAGGGAAACGTTGAAGTGGTGGGGGTGGCCCCCCTAGTAACGTTAGAGTACCCACCACTATTTCAATTGGAACAAGTCTCAACACCCAGTTTTCTCTAATCATGTATTGATGATTGAAAAGATTTAAACATGTACTCCCTCCCGTAAAGATGTTCTCGCTTTTCTTTTTTGGATGTCTCATAAAGAAGTTTCCTTTTTCTTAAATGGCAAGTTAATCTAAATCAAAACAGTGCCAAACAGTGCCAAACAATATCGCTACAGTGTCAAACAGTGCCAAACAGTGCCGCTACAGTTTACTCTACAGTAAAATCAAATTTATTTCCTTAATATGTGTGTAGGTCAAAACGTGAACATCTTTACGGGATGGATGGAGTAATAGTATAGGTCTCATGAGCTAACTTGCATTGTGACATGATGAAAGAGGATTTTCAAGTATTTGATACTCTCTACGATTAACATTAGGGATTAGTTTTTTAGCTCAATGTGGCTTTGCTCTAAGACGTATTGTTGCTTATATCTAAAAAATGAAAACTTTACAAGGGTTAGGTTTTAGCACAATATGGAGACATGAAGTAAGATTGTTTTAATTGAAATATAGTCTCAGCTAGAATGGCCTCAGCTAGAAAGAGAGTGTTAATTGATTGAAACAATTTTATTGAATATAATTATAAAATATACTGATGCTCGGGTGTCTGATCTGGATTGTATTGCTGAAATCAAGTAATTACCTCAGATATATATGCAACAATATAGTAAGCGCAATTGAGCTGTATGCAACAATATAAGTCTCATATACAATCATATCTTTTTATTTTTTATTTTTTAGGCATTCATATCTTTTGTCATTGTGAAATGAGAAAAAAAAAGATTTCACATTCTGGTTACTCTACATCAAACTAATAAGGGAGAACTATCAAATAAACTATCGAACTTTCATAAAAAATGCAAATAAATCCTTTTACAGAAGGCTTTGTCCGGCTGTCGTCATTTGGGTAGTTTCCGGTGGAAATTTTTTATGAAATTTTTTTAGCACCTTCTTCATTAAGTCTAGTTTACTCATACCAAATTTCAGCTAAAAATTCAATCGAGAAGGCAGCCAATTGATTTTCTGAAATATATTGCGCTGTCTAACTGCACAGTTATATTCAAAAATTCATTTGACTTTCTTCCCGATTGAATTTTTATCTGAAATTTGGTATGAATAAACTAGACTTAATGAAGAAAATACTCAAAAAGTTTCATAAAAAAATGCCACCAGAAACCGCCCCAAATGGCGACATCCGGACAGAGCCTCCTATAAAAGGGCTTATTTGCATTTTTACTTGAAATTCAAAGGCTTATTCAAGTTCTCCCATGTAATAAAATAGAGCAAAATTTAAATTAGCAAATCACACACACATTTATAGTTGCATAGATGTCAAAAAACTACACAGTGGAAAAGTGGAATGACCTCGATCAAAAAATTAAGCTTTAAATAAAGTAAGTTTTAATTACTGTTCTAAAAATCGCTCTGCGCGCCCGACTGGTTCCCGTCTAAGCGCTAGGCGGTGGCCGGGCGCCTCGATTTTAGTCTAGACACTCTGACTAATTGATTTGACGCTTATTAGGTGAATTAGTCGGCCGCCTAGGATGTCTAGTTATCCGCCTAGAGCGCTTTATCGGCTGCCCAAGTGTCTAGATTCATCGAATATTTTTTTTTTTGCTTTTTCTATTTTAATATCTTAGGAGATATATGTACCTTTAACTTTAACAACACATATGAAGAAAGCTACTAGTGAGTGAGTAGTTATAATATATTATTAAATGTGACAACTCTATCTTTAATGCATGTTGATGTGTATATGTGTGTGTATATTTTTTACACACACACAAATAGAACATTAATAGTCATACTTATGTAAAAATATTGATAAAACTACAATTTCTATGTCTCCGACTAGTCCCCGCCTAAACGTCCACCTAGCCGCCTATGCGCTAGGCGCTGGACTGGCGCCCGACTAGCGCCTAGCGCATTTTAGAACATTGCATATTAATAAAATTCTATTTGTAGTAGTTAAAATCGCATTAACTAATTGATGCTAAAGGAGAAACATGCTACTCCGTAATTATTAGACAAGGTGGCAGGTGGAGTGTAATGACATTATTAATGATTTCTCAGTGACAATCATTTGGATTAAAAATAATTGGTGCTATTAATTAGGTAAGTCCCTCATGAGTACATTTGATCACCTAAATTAATTTTACTCATTTTTTGACAACTTCTTTTTACTAGTGCTGCTAAAAGAGTGAGGCCAGAACCCCCAAGAATCACCACTTCCAAGATCGTAAGTATACTTTAATTTTAATTTTTCTTATTTTATTTAAATTAATTAACTTGAGGGCAAGTAACGCATGCGTTTAGCCTTTTTAAATTGATCAGAAATTCAGAACCAGGGACATTTGCATAGGGAAAAATTATTAACTTATATGCTTTTGTACTCGTAAACTCTGTACTAACTGTAACTATGCTCATTTTTTGGCTATTTTAAGATCAGAGTAAAATTTAACACATTTAGGAATTGCAGTTGACGGAGTATTGTAGAACTTTTTGAAAATAAATTAAAAATAGAAAATAAAAAACTATTAAGGGTTAAATAGGTCTATAGCACATAATTAGGAGTAGTGCAATTAATAACTTACTACGTCATAGTAATGTATGTTCAATTATACACTTAAGTTACATAACACTGTACTATAGTAACTTGTAATCATATTTTTCCAAATAAATTTTATTTTCAATATTTTCTTTTAAAAAACTTATATTAAAATGATAGTACTAACTTTCTGGCAAAAAAAAATGATAGTACTAAAAATGCTGATTTTTAAGACTCTTTGAAAAGAGATTCAAGTATGTGATATTAGAATGTTACGTTTTTAATTACTACCTCCGTTCCCATTTTAACTTCCAAATGGGTTTGTCACAAAGTTTAAGATAGTGGATATTGTGTTGTGGAGAGTTGTGCAGAGGAGTGAAAAATGTGTAAGAAATGTTGTGAACCACAAATTCTTTATCAAAAAGGGAAAGTGGAAGTTTTAATTGGAACAGACGAAAAAGGAAAGTTGAAAGTTTATTTAGGAACGGAGGGAGTAGATCGAAATGTTCTGATGTGTTATACAACTGTCGGAGTATGCCTTGTCCAATCGTTTAAGTAAAGCATATTTCTATGAGAACTTTTTACTATTATTTTTTTATCATTAAAGAGCGTCCTTTATATTAAAATAGAGAACACATACAAGATAACATTCAAACATATTTTGCAGATCCAACCGTGAATCCTAGGAGTAGACACAGAGTCGATCACCCACCTCATACAAAATAACGTGAATCGCAAAACCTGAAACGGGCAAATTATAGCTTCAAATGACCGAAATCGAAATTTCATCTATCAAAATAACTCCAAAAATCCAAACATCCAAACCAAACTTACTCGGACTAACATAAAAACAAGTACTACTAAAGAGAAAATAAAATTGAAATAAGGCTTTTTCACAAAACTCTTCCTGGTGTGGAGGTGCTTTCGGAGCAGGACAAGCTCTTGCAATCGGGGTGAATACTAACTCCACCACCGCCAGAGCGGTCGATCAAGGATACATGATCCAGCACCGATACAAACTCTCAGCCACAATCCGTTCATCCACCAGCGTTATCTCCTCCGACGTAACGGTCTGGTCCGCATCAGTGTTTCCCTTGTCAAAAGCCAGCCCTTCTTCATCATCCTCTTCATTCAGATTGTCATTTTGCTTTTACAAGTGTGTCATTGAAATCTCCCAATTCCGAAGGTACCGTTGCTGACTCGCTGCTCTAGAAAAGATGCTCGGCCGCCGCACGAAGATGTTGAAGCCAACAAAAGAAGAAACCAGCGATCCAATAAATGAATGTGAAGCTTTGATAGCCAGCAAACCCATTAAATTGAAAAGCCAAAAACCTGCAACTAATAAACCAAAGAAAGAAATCTCAATCGCAAAACCAACTATGCCACACGAAGACACTGTTTTACTTTTTCCTATTATGTTAATAATCAAATGCGCTATACAGTTTATTTGTCAAAATTTATGACATTAATTAAACCATGTCTATTTAAAGTTGTATATACACCCAAATGTTCCAAAATTATTAATGATTATATCAAAAAATTAAAAGCCTCTTTGGTGTTCATGTTTTTGGAGTTATAATCCTTACAATCATTTTTTTCACCAAACACATAACTTTTGATCTCGCGCGCTGAATCGTGAAATAATCAAAATATAAGATTCAAATTACTCTTCCGGCTGAATTGTCTGAAGTTATTATGGATGATTATTTTTTCTTTTTTTAAATAAATATATATTAAATATAATTTGGAACATATGAGATATTTAACTTTTTATAAAGCTTATTTTATGTTTATGTAAGACAATTTATCACCCTTTCTATACTCAAGAAATTAACATTTATACAACAATAATCTCAAATTGGAAAAATTATACTTAAATTATCTCAACTTATTAACAGTTTCTCAAAAATGAACCAACATAACAGCAAGTTAACAACGCTGACTAACATATCAGTTTTGCAAAACATTTAACATATAAGAATATCCCTGTTGACATTTCTGGTATGAACTATTTTTGCAAAATGTGTAAAAGTTATTAGGGAAAAATACGGAAAAGGTACTTGTGGTTGAGCCCGTTTTCAGATAGGGTCATGTGTTTCATTCTTTATCAAAGTGGTTCATGTGTTTGAATTCCGTTATCACAAGAGGGTCATGCCGTTAAAAACATCTGAAAAAGACCGTTAAAAGTAACTCCGATTTTCAAAAGTGCCCGAAAAATCAAAAGAAAAATATTGGAAGGTGCGCCTCAATAAGACGACCGCTAGGCCATCTTTCTTTTTTGTTTTCAGCCACCCTTGTCACCGGAAAGTCCATCGGAAAAGTGATATTAGAGAAATCATTTTAAAAAAATAATTCAAACTGATCTGAAAAATCAATAGGCGCACCTTTCGGTATTTTTCTTTTAGTTTTTCGGGAACTTTTGAAAATCAGAGTTACTTTTAACGGTCTTTTTCAGACGTTTTAAACGGCATGACCCTCTAGTGATAACAGAATTCAGACACATGAACTACTTTGATAAAGAATGAAACACATGACCCTATTTGAAAACGGGCACAACCACAAGTACCTTTTCTGTACTTTTCCCAAATATTATTATTGCAAGTTTTGCCAAATATTTCTATTACATATTATTTAGATGAGTAATGATTTCTGACATTTTTAAATTTATTTATGGATAACGATTTAACTTTACTTATTAGTCGAACAGTAATTTAACATTTGAAAATAAAAAATGTTACTATGTATAAACATAAAAATAATTTTATTAAAATCTATTTTGTATAATCTACATTAATTGGCAAATTATATTTAATTTTTGGCTGAAATGGGATCCAGCAATTGATATTTCTCAGAAAAGTCATCAGACAGCCGTTTAAGGCTTTAAGAAATTTCGACCTAATAATCCTTGGATAAAGGGGTTATGCTTTCTTGTTGGATTGAAATGCTATGTAAAAATAATTACTTCGTAATTCCGCGTGTAGGGACTAAAAATGATTATTTACCGCGTATATATCATAAAATATTAAAAATTTAAGATCATAGCAGATCACGGGTGCTATAGGAAGCATTAGTTAATAACTCCCCCCTATATGGCCCTATATCTTTCTGAAGTATTGTACTTGTCCCGGTAGCCTAGTAGTTTGCACTTTGAAATAACCGTGAGAATGTGAGAATAATGGAAAGGTTACTCTATAAGGAGCCCTGTCTGATATATTTATATTAAAGAGAATTTAATGTAAAGTACAATACTAAGCCTCTAATAATTCTATTACATCCTCTCAAACTGTGCGAGAGATACAACGCGCATGTTGTCTTTTAAAAAATGAAAACGTTGACTAGAGAGACTTTTAGTAAAAATATCTGCCAGCTGTAGATGAGTAGGAACGTGCTTAACAATCAGATCTCCATGAGCAACCCGCCCCGAACAAAATGATAGTCAATCTGGATATGTTTACTGCGGGCATTCTGAACAGGATTTGCAGTCAAATAAGAAGCAGAGATATTATCACACAATAAATGTACCGGCTCCGTGATTGGTCATCCAAGCTCGAACAATACCGACCGAATATGCAGTGTGTCATGTACTGTGTAAGCAATGGCACGATATTCTGCTTCTGTGGAGGACTTCGACACGGTAGGCTGCTTCTTAGTCTTCCAAGAAACCAAATTCGGACCCAAGAAGACAGCAAAGCCTGTGGTGGACCGAGAACTATCAGGACAACCTGCCCAATCAGCATCGGAGTAAGCAACTACACAGGTTGGCCGATTAGACTGCTGAAGCCATAGCCCATGATCTCATGTGCCCTGCAAGTACCTAAAAATTCTTTTGACTGCAAAAAGATGAGTGGTACGAGGAGCATGCATGAACTGAGACACTAAGTGTATTGCATAAGTAATATCTGGCCGTGTCAAAGTTAAATATTGTAATGCACCAACCATGCTGCGATACTCAATAGAATCAGACAGTAACTCGCCATCAGAAAGAGACAGAGTGGTACGGGAAGCTAACGGGGTGCGAACAGGTTTTACAGTATGGAGATGAAAACGAGCTAGAAGATCAGTAACATATTTATGTTGAGAGAGAAACATACCTTTAGGTGAACGAATAGCCTCAACACCCAGAAAATAATGGAGATTACCCAAGTCTTTCATAGCAAAATGATGAGAGATAATCGAAATAAATTGGGTAACAAATGACTTAGAAATGCCAGTAATAATAATATCATCCACATATAATAATAAATAAATAATAGTATTATTCTAGCGGTAAATGAACAAAGAATTATCATATTTACTACAGGAAAAATTATGTTGCAGAAGGAAGCTACTGAATCTATGAAACCAGGCCCGTGGAACTTGCTTAAGACCATTAGGAAATTGAGGGTGAATAAAATCACGAGGTTGACGCATATAAACTTCTTATGTCAGATGACCATGTAAGAAGGCATTTTTAACATCAAGTTGCCGTGTAACCTACCCAAAATAAATAGCAAGAGTAAGTACAATACGAACAGTGGTGGGTTTTACGACCGGGCTAAAGGTTTCAGAGAAATCAATACCTGCCTGCTGATTAAAACCTTGTGCAACTAATCGAGTTTTATGGCGCTCTAATGATCCATCAGAATGATATTTAGTTTTATAAATCCACTTACACCCAACAATATTCTTAGAGCTATCAAATGGCACCAACTCCCATGTTTTATTATTAATGAGAGCATTAAATTCATCAGCCATCGCCTCACGCCATTTTAAATGTTTATTTGCCTCAGTAAAACAGGTAGGATCTGCATGAGTAATAACCGTATTTAAATTAAAAATTGTTTTGAGTTTAAAAATTCCTGACTTAGCACGGGTTTGCATGGGGTGCTGATTAACTACCGTAGTGGACGTAGGTGATGGGGGGTCGGGTGATGCACAATCGGCCGAGGAGGTGATATCCGGCAAGCTGGACGGAGTTCGGCTGACGGAGGCTGGAGGTGAGGGTGGCAGGTTGTTGATTGGCGTGGGGAAGCTTGACGATGATACAGAGGAAGTGATAGGACTACTAGGTGGCCGAGAAGGGGATGGGAGCCGTTGCGGGAGTTGGTTCATGGTGATGATAGGGGACTGGACTGGTGGGTCAAGGGTAACATCAGTTAGGTTCATCGGAGAGTGTGTAGTAGGGATAGGATGTGTTGGACTAGGTGATAGTGTTTTAAAGGGATATGTGTCCTCATGAAACCTAACGTGACGACTGCTATAGACGCGACCTGTGATAGGATCAAAACGATGATAGCCCTTATAACCAGATGCATAGCCAAGAAAAACACACTGAACAAAACAAGGGGATAATTTATTAGCTGAGGTTGGTAAAAAATTCGGATAGCAGGCAGATCTGAAAACTCGCATCAAGGAGTAATTCGGAACACGATTAAAAAGTTTTTGGTACGGAGAAAAGCCATTTAAGGTAGGAGAGGGTAATTTGTTAATAATATATGCAGCAGTAAAAATGGCATCAACCCAATATTGACTCGGAACCGAAGCTTCAAGAAGCATGGTCCGAGTGAATTCAAATAAATGACGATGTTTGCGCTTAGCAACCTAGGGGTGGACCGGTTCCGGTTCGGGCCTGGGCCCGGCCGGGCCTCGATTCAAGAAGGGGAGGCCCGGAACCGGCCCGGGTAACCCCCGGGTCCGGACCGGGCCGGGCCTCGGTTCTATTTTTTTTTTTGGCTTTTCCTAGTTAACCCCCAACCCTTCCCCACACCCCCAAACCAACCCTAACCACCTCAAATGGCCCAAAATGCCCAGCCCAACCCAAAAACTTAAAAAAAATTCAAAAAACAAAAAAAAAATGGCCCGGCCTGGGCCCGAACCGGCCGGGCCGGTTCACCTTTTGAAGGGCCCGAGCCCGAACCGCCATCCCACCGGGCCGGTTGGCCCGAACCAGGCTCGGAACCGGTTCACCGGGCCGGGCCGGGCCCGCACAGTAGCGGGCCGGTCCGGTTCCGGGCCGGTTGGCCCGGCCCGAGTCCACCCCTATAGCAACCCCATTTTGTTGAGGTGTGTCAGGACATGATTTTTGAAAATATATACCATTAGCCAAGAAAAATTGTTGCATATTATGATTAACAAATTTACCCCCTCCATCACTTTGAAAATTTTTAATTTTATGATTAAAAATTTTTTCAACCAAAGCCTTAAAATTTTTAAAGTGCATAAAAACCTCACTTTTGTGATGCATAGGATAAATCCAAGTATAACGGGAAAAATCATCAATAAAACATACATAATACTTGAATCCCATGTTGGAAAATACAGGAGACTGCCACACATCGGAATGAATAATTTCTAGAGGGAAAATTGAATTATGACTAGCATCCATAAAAGGCAAACATTGTGATTTTCCTAAACGACAAGCCACACACTCAAGAGTAAAAGGAGAATGACTACATAGAAATTGTTTTTTCTTAGGAAACTGTAAAATACTATCATCGCAGTGACCTAATCTACGGTGCCACACAGGGCCAAAAGCTGCTAAAACTGAAGCAAAAACTAATGGTGAAGATGGCGGCAGATGGATAGGATAATGTAGCCCACTACTGGTAGCTCGTAGAAGTACTGCCTCCGATGCTTTGTCCTTAATCAAAAAGGAATTTTTATCAAAAATTACAGTACAGTTATTATCAGCACAGAGTCTTTGAATTGAAATTAAATTATATTTTAACTGAGGCACATGATAAACAGATTTTAATGTAAGAGGACGATCAGAAGTAGGTAATGCAACATCACCAACATGACTAATGGGGAGATATGCACCATTTGCAACACTAACAGAATTATGTCCGGTGTAGGAAGATTTATTAACTAAATTACCTTCAGTTGCAGTCATGTGAGCAGAAGCCCCCGAATCCGGAAACCATAAAGTAGGATTAGTGTCACAAGGAGTAGTCAACAGAGCAGGAGCGGAGGGTTGTGTGAAACGGGAGGGACAAGTAACAACAGAACTAATATTAGTAACACAAACAGATAATGCATTAATGTTTTAATGTGACATAGCAGAATTACAAATAACAGTACCCGTAGATGTCACACCCCCTGCAGGTGAACCACCCCCTCCAGGGTTATAAGTTGGCTGCCCCTAAGGATACCAGTATGCTGGCGGCTGACCATACTGGACTGAGTAATGCCCTCTGCCACGACCCCTGCCACCGCGGCCTCGCCCGTGACCGTGGCCCCTTCCGCACTGCTGAGAGCCCTGCTACCTTTGTTGCCCGACCGGGTGCTGAGTCTGCCCGACCAGGTATTGTGAGCCCAAATGCTGCTGGCCGGCCTGCTGACCAGTGGACTGCCCGGATAAATTGACTGCAGCACCGAAGGCCTGATGGAGGGACGAGGACTCCTGGGAGCGTAGATAAATAACCCGCTGTTCTAACTCAAGAAGATGATTACGAAGAGTTTCAAACGGGAAGTTTTGTCCAAATAATGACACAGCGGTGAATAAGGATTCATACTCAGGTCCCAATCCCATAATAGTAGTGTTTAAAATTTCACGAGGAGGCACAGGGCAATTGATTGTGGCAAGATCATCAGCTAAAGTTTTAATTTCTCTCAGATAATTATCCATGGACTGATCAGGTTTCTTTTTGATTTCATTAAATAACCTTTTTAATTCCAAAGATCAAGCTAAACTAACAGACATAAATCGAGACTCCAGCTGCTCCCACATCTCATAGGAATGTTTTAAATCACGAACATCAATAAGAACATCCCGAGATAGGGTTGCAAATAACCAAGAACGAATTGTTTGATCAATTCGCAACCAAGTGGAAAATTCCGGATTGGGAGTTTGACGGTTAAGAGCATCTATGGAATAAGTAGGTGGTACCTGAATGGAGCCATCAACCATGCCAAGAAGAGCTTGGGAAACCAGAAACGATTCGAACTGTGTCCACCAGGTAGTGTAGTCTTCCACCACTAACAGTTTGGTAGTCACGATATTTGTGACATTAGTTGCCACATGAGAGATGGCTTGGGCAAGTTCCGTGAGTAGAGTCCCGGCCGAGCTGACTAGTGGTGTGCGAGGTGGAATCATGAAGGTGGAGACACCAGGTGAGCCAACAAACGTAGGGCCAGCAAAGGTAGGGCCGCTGAGAGGGGCGGCGGCTCTAGAGGGACCGGCTGCACGGGAAGGGGAGCCGACCACGAGAACACTGGTGGAGCATTCTGAAAGAGAGAGTATGGCATAGAGACCCGGCTTGGTGAAGCAAAGTTGGAGGAGAACGTCACACCGGAGGAGACTGATGTTGGTGCCGACAGCGATCCAAAAAGGGGAGGAGCGCCGGTGGTGATGACGGTTGCGGCTGCTGCAATGGAGAGGGGCTGCACCGAAGCGGTTGCCGTTGTGCTGGCGGCGGAAGCTGTCATCGACATCTGGCAGCAGCTGGCGTCGTAGTCGAGCGGAAGCAGGCGGCGGCCGAAGAGTGATAGGCGGCGACTCTAGGGTTTGCTCGCGGCGCCGTGTGTAGAGAGAGGATCGGAAAAATTAATGTGCTCTTGATACCATGTGAGAATAATGGAAAGGTTACTCCCTAAGGAGCCCTGACATATATATTTATATTAAAGAGAGTTTAATGTAAAGTACAATACTAAGTCTCTAATAATTCTATTAATAACTATGGAAGAGGATAAAATTCACCTTTAAATCAAATAAGCCAATAAAGCATGCTTGCTTCTCTATTTCCCAGGCCACAGGAACTCAGGAAGTCTTTGTTCCAACACTCAAGTTAAATGTTCTCACCATAAATGTAATGTAATCCTGGATTCACTCTCATCACTTTTGCATTATAACTCAACCAATTTTAGGACGAAGGAAGTACTTCGGATCCCTGAAAAACATTGATATTCTCTCAGCTTTATCAACTGAAAGGTCTGTGTTTTCCAGAATACACTCCTTTGATGCTTTGGCTATTGCTTCAATTGACCCGATGGCTTGCTTAAGCTGAAAAGGAAATGGAAACCAGTCAGTCCCCTTCTTATAAAGCAATTGTTCTATCCCTGCTAGAGAGTGTGCTCTACGTTCGTCAAATAAAGTTTAGATTAGGAATCGAGATGGCATTAATATAATGCATGCCTTCTAGTTTAAGCTGGTGCATCCTAAATACGTTCCTATTTAGTAATGATTAACCAAATCACAGATAAATCAGAGAGCAAGATTACTGAAGTCAGAACATTCAAATGTTCAAAAACATTCTTCCAGAACTTACTGTCATGGACTTGTTCTCTTACGGAAAAGTCGTGCCAATATGGTCCATTCAAACTACATTTGACATGATAGAATGAATATATCTATTAATATAAGTTTACTGAGATCACAGATAAATGAAACACCAATTACCCACGCCGGAGTTTGTAGGGTATGTTTGGATCTCATTATCTCAGTAAATAGTGGAGAAAGGATAACAAATGCTAAGGAAAGTCTTATTAAGTTTTGTTTTACCTCATAATGCAAAGGTTAAGAAATATTGTTAATGTTCTTTTACATATGCTTACCTTTAATACTTTACCGAAGTACATCAATCAGTCATTAAATAAATACATAGAAGAGTATGAGTAATTTTTTTTTAAAAAGAGCACAAACCAATGTTTTTCAAGTGATATTCTTCTTAGTCTAGCCTTGGTTGAAACTTTGATATTATTTCCTTTCCATTTTCCTTCTATATTTACCTCCCCACATTCGTTCCCCAAAAAAGTCCCAGTTTCGAGCGAAAGAGTGTTCAGGGGAAAAAATGCAGTGCAGGTTTTGACGGAATGAGGGAGCACTAAACTGTAATAACAAATACAGTTACACTAAAGCTTTGAGTAAGAGTCCTTAGAATGTGGTGGGCGATCAGACTATTGTTAACTCCATTAGACAAAAGATGATGAATCAGATTCTTACTGCATTTGCATCGTGCTTGTCAATGCCAGGAATTGATGTGACCACTCTGAGATAAGCATCCATCGCTTGAACTGACTTTTCCTTCTAACGGTGTAACATAGCATCTTAAATTACTCAAAACAACGTAGTTGCTATCAATAATCAAAGAAAAGTTCAAGCTATAACCTCCGCTTTCATCATTTCTACAGCATGTTGCTTTTTGCACACTGCAAGTAGTAGCAGTTGGTTAAGGATTATGATACGCTTAAAAGTTACAATTGACCAAAGTTCAAGACTTGGGTCTTCTCACCCCCGCGAGCATGTGCAATTTTTACAATTTTTTCCCACCCCATCTCTAAATCTCGTACTGGAATAAAAGTTGGCTTTCCAAGTTCCATATTGTACCTTAACAAGTGTTTACAGGTTAAAGATCACTAACTCATTCATTATTACAATATGCACAATGCCAGTGACAATAAAACAGAATGGACCTACTTGAAGTAAGAGCAATTGAAACAATCATTTTGTTCTTTAGTTGGAAGGGTCACAACCACATAAAAGTTTGCAAATTGCTCTTTTAGCTTCTTGACTCTACTCAAAGTTAGACAAGATTAGCGAAGATTGCAAAACACTCACTGGAAAGATAAAATCAAAATTTACCTGCTAAAAAACGATTCTGTTTTCATATTGTCCCAATTTGTCAGAAAAATGAATGCAATAGACAAACCCCCACAGTTAATGATAATATCCTGTTAACAGCCATAATTTAGTAGCAGTTGAAAGGAAAAAGTTAGAACAAGCATGACATGGAATGTGATATTTACCGGTGTTATCGGGACAAAATTCAGACGAAAAGAATTTTCGTATAAGAAGCTGGAAACAAAATTAAGAAACGATGGGTGTTGCTCATCTCTCCAACTGTTACTCATCATACATACCCCATTGCAACCTAAACAAGTAAGTGAGTAACTATTGCATGGTAAACTATCATATGATGATTTGATGAAATACTTCTAAAATAGTAATACCAATCTATTACTCGAGACTCTGAAGACATAAAGGAACTACATATGATCAGTTGAATATCATTAAAAGTGTAAGTGTCCCAAATAAGTAGGCAAAATTGAAAAGTTAGGTGCAACAGGTCTGCTACAGAACACAAAGAAGGAAAATATATCATCCTTTTAGTAAGGAACGGTCATAGTTCGAGATGAATACTGGTATGGCGTGTACAAAGTGCTAGCACAAACATAAATCATAAAAGTAACTAAGCTAATCATATTAATATTAGAATGAGAAATTACCAATCCCTTGTCCTACTTCATGAGGGAGTGTAGGGAGATAAATATGAATAATAATCCATAGGAAAGTAGTGTCTTAGGCTGTTCGTGAAAATTCAATAATTAATCAATTAAGTATCTTTGAAAAGAAAAACAACTGAAAGTGAAAACGCACAACCTTGCAAAATCTGCTTATTTCATGTCACATTACAACACAATACCCCAGAAAACACTGAACTCGGGTGCTGTTGATACTGAGAAGTGAGAAATGCAAATGCTTCACCTGTACTTGAGTTCTGCCTTAAAATGAACAAATGATATTTTGAAATCCAGCTACCATTTTTTTGATTCCATGTTTACTTGTCAAACTGTGAACGTATTGGAAGTTGTAGATTTATCTACACATCATTTTCCATTGTCATATTTGAGAATTCAGAATCACAAAACTTTACACAGAATCACAAAATCAAGTTTCAGTTTGAAGCATTTGTCTAGGTAAGAGTTACACGATGCCATTTCTGATCAATTTTTTCTTACTAGTTTTAGCGGAGTTTAAAGATTAAAGCCACCCAAATATTCATACGCAGATTAGCAGCTGTGCTAGTTTCCACATATAAAAGCAGCAACATATCCAAATAAGTACGGAGTATAATCTCATTTATCGTTTAAAACGACTAGTTTCCGCATCAGTAAGAGAACACAACCTTCACGGCATTTAAGAGCAGAACGCTTCGGAAATTTTGAATGGAGGAGGAAATGCAGATAAAAAAGGAAGAGTAGGAGTGGGGAGTAGAATTTTAGAAGTAGTGTACCACTAGCATTAGAGAGGCTAGAATGACTTGGAGATGGATGCTGGTAACCACCACTCATCATTCTCTGCAAGTCCAATCTGCAGAAAACGGGTTAGCAGAGAATTTCTATTTGGAGAGGAGACAGCCACGGACGTATATTCTAAGATTCAAATGTCTAAAATAAAACTCAGCAAACCTCCCGCCTATTTCTGCCTTCAGGAGTTCTGGTCATCGGCAAATTACATGAAGGCCTGTATTTTTGTAATTATTTCCACTTTATAGGGTATTAGTTAAGTTTATTATTCGTGCTGCATTTTTTTCGAAAAAAGGATAACACCTCATCCCTTAGATCCCGACGGTATGTTGGGAGGATCTTAATTGAACTATAATTCCATCTAACAAATAGAAAGTGGGGCTCTGTCCCTGGTATTTGCAGAGGCCATATGCATTTTTAGCTAACCCTCATTTGCTATTGGTTGATCTACTTCCACCCGTTGCCTCCATTTTTTCGCTGCACATTCTCCCCTCTTCCTAGTTCCCTTATGACTCTCCCCTGCGGGTAGGGATGGCAATGGGGCAGGGTTGGGGCGGGGGTTCACTCCCCCATCTCCCGCCCCGTGTCTAAAAAATCGTCCTCACCCCCGGCCCATCCCCCACTACTACTCGACCCGCCCATCCCCGCCCCGACCCGCAAGACCCACGGGTACCCAACGGGGAAATATTCGTCAAAAACTAACACTATTTTAGATTCATACAATTTTTCAAAAATCAAACAACACTTCTAGTACACTACAAATCTATGTAATCTTACATCCCATTTCAAATCTAAAACACATTATACTACCTCCGTCCCTTAAAACTTTGTCAAAGTTGACCGGCACGGAGAATAATAAAATAAAAACTGTGTGATTGAGGTTTGTGCAGATGAGAGAGAAATAACAGAAACCACAAAATAATTGATTAAAAGGGAAAGTGGCAAAGTTTTTTGGGACGTCCCAAAAAGGAAAGATGGCAAAGTTTTAAGGGACGGAGGGAGTACATGTTTTGATTTAGTCATTTTATTAAACACTTTATTAGCATTGATTAGCTCTAATATTTTCTTAAGCCTTCTTCAATCAACTATGATCATTTGACAACATCTAGGACGATCTATGATCACCAAATTTTTAAGAGCCCTAACTAAAATCATAAAGATGACATTCATAAGAAAAGAATTAATGCACTATAATAATAGTAAAAAAAGAAAACATTCACATTGTGCCTGAGGCGTTTAAGCTAATATCACTTTATAACTTAATTTACCAAATTCAATTTACTTTATATGATTTTGATAACCAATTTTACAAGATAGCTGAGTTATTAAACAAGAATTAAATAGACACATTAGGCACAACCCATTAGATAGGAAACAACTAAACCCACCTGGCCACCGTATTATTTTAATTACTTCGTATTAGTAATCACATATTTATGACTAAAATGAATATTGTTTACAAAAAATGTGACTAGTGACTAGAGTTGTAATGAATTTATAGTAACTTATGTTCAATTTTAAACTTAGGTTACTATGACACTACAATAGTCATACTTCTGTAAAATAGATTTTATATTAGTAATATTTTTGTAACAAACCCTTATTATTATTAGTATTATTATTGTGATTATTATTAATTATTAATATGAGTGTGTCTATATATATATATATATATATATATATATATATATATATATATATATATATATATATACACGGGGAACGGGGCGGGGACGGTGCGGGGATGTATAACCCATCACCCGTCCCATATTTAAGCGGGGAGGAAATAATTCTCCCGTCCTCATACCCGCCCCACCCCACCACCCGCCGCAACTCCCCTCCACGGGGTGGTTCCCCACGGGGCCCCACCCCCATTGCCATCCTTACCTGCGGGCCTGCAACTTTACTTCTTTTGTCTTTTTTGTTTTCTTTGTTTAGAAATTGTCCAATATAGGAGTAAACATAAACATAATTGCACCAATAGGAGTAAAACTTAAAACTTCTTTCACTAGAAGTAAACATTAATTTTGTACCCTTAATATCCCTAACCTAGTTAATTCTAAAATATCACTTATTTGATCCTATTAAAAAATCTAAGTTCATTCACTAGAAACGATACATTTATGCAGGCCATTTAATTTCAAAAATAATCTAAGTTCATCCCAACAATATTAAAATATTAAATATTAAAAAAAAAATTTGTAAAAATAAAAAACTTTAAAAATAAATAAAAAATAGATAAACTGTATTAAAAAATATAAGAAAATTATGCAGGCCTTTCCCGCAGCCTCGTTCATCACCCAGCAATGTCACCTCCGATCGGCAAAAAAAATGTCATTTTATGTAAAAACTGTCATCTTCTTTAAAAAAATGCCATAAAGATGGCAGTGTTACTCTTTGAAAATGCCAAATTTTCTCAAAATCTGCCATCTTGACGGCATTTCGTGAAAATGTTGGCATTTTTCCGGTGATTGGAGCTGGTGGTGCTGGGAGGTTGTTGAGGCGGCAGCAGACGCCTACATTTTTTTATATATTTTTTTCATATTTTATTTTTTTCATATTTTTTATTTTTTTTATTTTTTAATTTTTATTTTAATAATTTTTTATTTTATTTAATACAGAGTATATTTTATTTGATATTTTTTTGTGTTTTTTACAATTTTATTATAAATTAATTAATCTTAGGGAGTATTTATTTTATGTTTTAATTATTAATGAAAGTTGTTGGGGCTTGGGGCTTGAGTAGGGGTATACTTGTCCAAAAATGATACTCCTATTTTTGCATTTTGTCTATGTTTTACTCCTATTTGAGGAATTCTCTCTTCTTTGTTTTGTTGCTTTACTTTCTCTTTTGTCTTTTTTCTCTTCTTTTTTTGTTGCTTTTACTTGTTGCCTTCTACGTTTTGTTTACTTTTTTTCTTTAACAATATTTTACTTTATGTTTTATTTAATTAATATGAAAATATATTATATTAAATATTATTTAATGTTTGAGTTTGTTTTTTCTTTTTCCAATCAATCTGCTAACTTAAGTTTTTTAAATTTGTGCATTATAAAATATTTTAGGTATTAATGTTTTGTTTTTCGATTTTTTAATTTTAAGATGAATTTTTATTAGTTTATTAAATATTTTGTGTTATTACTAACATGAGATTTGTGTTATACTAAAATGAGTATAGTGTAAAATAATTGTACATTAGTAAATATTATAAAAACAACAAGATTATATTTGTAATTCAAGAACAAAAGACTAAACTTTTTTTAATAAAACGTTTTTATATTTCTCATTGTTATATATAATGATAGTTTATTATATTGTTAATAACGAACCTACTAGATGTATATATTTCAGAAATGTGTTTATGTAATATTCGAATGAGTATAACAATTAAAAGAAATGAGCATACACAAATTAATATTTGAACACATTAGAGAATTAAAACGCTATTTTGAATTTTTCGTGCTCATTTTGTAAGTTTCGTATGCTCTTCTGATATTAGTTTTATGCACATCGATCATGTAGGTTCGTGAGCTCATAAAATTAAATTGGCATGAGAGTTGATTATAGACACGGGAGTAGAGATCACGATACTTAATTGCATGCTTATGATACTCAATAGATGATATTTGATACTCAATGAAAACGCATTGTTGCTCAACTAACAAAGCTTATTATTTTCGTATCACTGCTCATTTTGTAAGTTACGTATGTTCATCTAGTAGTGGTTTTATACTCATTTTAAAATGTCATATCAATGCATATTTCGAATTCAAAGGTAACATATTAGATTCAAGTAAGAGTTAGATTATATACATGGGAGTAGAGATCATGATACTCAATTGCATGCTTTGGATACTCAGTAGAGGATGTTTGATGTTCAATGAAAATGTCTTAATACTCAACTAACAAAGCTTATTATTTTCATATCAATGTTAATTTTGTTAGTGATGTATACTCAATTGGTACTCATGTTATGCTCATTTTTTAAATGTCATATCAATGCATATTTCAAAAGTATCATATTACATTAGATTCGCATAATGAAGTTCATTGTTAAGCTTCTAATGCTCATTGTGTATGCTCATTTGATACCGATATTATGCTCATTTTTAAAATGACATATCAATGCATATTTCAAAAGTACCATACTACATTAAATTCGCATATTGAATAATTATAGAAGTTGATTATAGAAGTTGATTGATTATAGATATAATTTTATGATAAGTTTTTATAAAAGATAAAATAAGAAAAAGAAAGTGAATTGCAATATATGAAATTAATATCACAATACTCATTATTCGACTCTTAATTCTCAGTAGAATACGTGTGATGCTCATTAAAAGTGCATTAATGCTCACTTAACGAAAACCGCGATTTTTCATTGAAATTACGAAAATGACACCGTTTTTTAGTTGTGATATCAGCTTTCTTGTAGTAATAACACGGTGCTCATTATTACACAATTAATACTCATTAAAATTGGACTATTGCTCATCAACATTACACTAATAGTAGAAATCACGATTTTCACATTATATTATAACAATGTCACCGGCTGTACAGTGCTCACCGTACAGCCGGTTGTACGGTGCTCACCGTACGGCTGTACGGTGGACGGAGTCCCTGTTTTTTGCCCTTTCATTTTCCGTTTTATTGTTCCAATATTCTCCTATAATTGTGTAATTGTAATGAAGGAGAAATGGTACAAATAAAAAAATTAATTGCTTCTTTTTTGAGTAACATTAGGATTAAAGAATGACAATAAATGATGCTTCTTTTTTATACTTTTGTCCGTCTTCCTAAATGTAGATGTTTTTAAGTTAATGGGAAAAAAGTAAAAGTAAGGGTAAATTTGTCAGTTTGTCACTTTATTCTTATTTACATACCAAAAAGTGGAAAATCATTTTGGGACAACCAAAATAGAAAATTTTGCAAATCAAATTGGGATGAAAGAAGTATATATTGAGACGATTGAAAAGGTAAAGAATGAATAGTTTTGAAACGAAGATAAAAAGACACTAGTATTATACGAAGTAATTTATAATATTACCAACATCACGTGGACAGCCATAAAACATACTCTTTATTTTAGGGGTGGGAATAAATCTCGATACTGTTCTGTAACTATCCCGATACATTTTGGATGCAATTTTTTCATCCCGAACCAAACGGGACGGGACCGAGATAGCTCTAAAATATCATGTCATGTCCCGATGTCCCGTTTGAAATTAGTAGGTTATTTTAAAATTCTAATGCTATCTAATAGCCAAACCCAATTAAAACTTTCTAGACCTTAATCTCCTTCGTGTAACTTTAATATTTTATCTTATTTAGTGTCTCTCTTAGTCAAATTTCTCTCGGTTCTTTTGTTTAAAACTAGATTTTCACCCGCGCGATGCGCCGTACATAAATTAAATAATAATATTAAGCAATAATAGTTAATGTCTAAATGACATGACAGAGACTATATGTAATACACCAAAACAATTGTAATTAAGATAAAAATATATACGACTCGTAATTGGTACGAATACTGTTTTGGGAGAGTAAGGAATAAGAAACATTATAATAGGAAATCCATACTCTACACGTTTCTAAATACTTCTTTGTAGACAACATTGATAGTACGGTCTAGTTTTTCTCCATTTTCACCGCATATGAGTACCTTCAAACCTTTGCGATTTGTCACTCTCGATGCTGGAACATATAGTTGACCATGTGTAAAGACAGGCTTTTTCAATATAAGGCCAACATGCGTCAACGATTGACCTTGACTTTTATTTATTGTCATCGCATAAGAGGTCATCACAGGAAATTGTCTTCTTTGAAACTTGAAGGGTATTCTTGAATCTGATGGAGTCAAACTTAACCTTGGAATGACAACTTCAAGTCCTGCGTATTTTCCCCCTAGAATTTTTGCTCCAAGAATGTGATTCCCAAGCCGTGTAATAATCAACCTTGTTCCATTACAAAGGCCCATCGAAGGATCAATATTCCTGAGAAGCATTACTGGAGTACCCACTTTAAGGATTAACTCGTGGTTCGGAACTCCTGATGCACGGATTTTATTGAGGATTCAGGGGTGTGCAAGTCAGCCAAGAAATCAGAATTTGAGTCTGACTTGCAGATGCTATCAGAACTCAAATATGTCCTAGACTCTTCTTGAACATTGAGAGATGTCAGGTATTCATTGATTTGATCCACAACATCAAGAGTTGGAGCTAGAATTGCATGCTCTAGCAAGTAGGATGAATCATTAACAATATTCTTAAAATTAGAATATGTGCTTTCCACAATAGTGGCAATTAGATCCTCTCCACGCTCTAATAAAATGTCACTTGGAATTCTGATATCAGCAAATCCATCATTGACTTCGCCCGCAATACCATCTCCTAGATCTGCAATCCACTTCGCGAACTCTACCAAATCTTCGTATTCACGATTGTCACTAAGTGATTGGAGCCTCATGTTCTTCGTCAAACGCAACACAATGCACTCATGCCAAATATATGAAGAATTAATTGTGGCATTCACTATGTCTTGTCTGGTACCCTTTGTAATGACAGGTAGAATTTGCCTAAAGTCTCCCCCAAACACCACCGTTTTCCCTCCAAATGATTTATCTCCGTTATATGAATTTGTAAATCTGAGGATGTCTCTCAAACTCCTGTCCAACGCTTCAAAACAATACTTGTGCATCATTGGTGCCTCGTCTCATATAATGAGTTTGCATCGAATTATCAACTGTGCTAATGTACTCCCTTGTTTGATGTTGCATGTGGAGTTCTCAGTCGGATTGATTGGTATCGCAAACCGTGAATGAGCAGTCCTCCCACCAGGTAACAGTAAAGCTGCAATGCCACTGGATGCAACATTTAGAACAATTTCTCCCTTTGAGCTCAAAGCAGCAGACAATGTTTTCCAAACAAAGGTTTTTCCTGTACCTCCATAACCATATACAAAGAAAACCCCGCCTGTTGGGTTGCGGATTATTTCGGCCCAGGTAAACCAATCAGCAGATCTGGTGGCAATTTTGGGCCGGTTTGGACAGTTCAATTAGCGTTTGGGAGATCTCATTCCAAAGCATCTGAGGGGGTCCATTTTATTAGATGCCTCGAATTTGCCTTATATTTTTTGATTGTTGGCTTTTTGTAGCCTTTTGTTGTTGTGGTTGATTTTTTCTCCATGTGTAAATTGCTTTGAGGTAATAAAATCTGGTAGATGTTCCCCGGCATCTACCCCACTGATTTTGGTGGTTGGTCTTCCGGGGTAAAAAAAAACAAAGAAAACCCCGCCTTTGTTTTCATGAACTGATTCCATAATCTTTGTGTACACGTGACGTTGCTGATCATTCAGACTATCAATGCATTTCTCATGCTCTTGACGTAACGCTGCACGATCATATTGCAATTCGTCAAATATAAGCTTATTCTGAGTCATTGATGATTGACTCATACCAGGGAATGGCATTGATGGATAGTTCTTTAAGCTCCTGCCATTCCTTTTCAACATTAGCTCTATTTCAATCAGTGCATAATTTTTAATCTCAGCCTCTATCAACGTTAAATATAAAACAAAGAATTCAAAACCACATTAGCATAACAAAGATATGTATATTATTATTTAAAAGATTAAATATCATGAAAAACGTAGTAGTATTTGTTTGTACCGGGATGGAGTAAAACTGTTCTCTGCCTGTGTAAAATGTCATCTGACATGAATGACCAACATTTCCCCCAAATGTACTCTGGTCTACTCATCGTATCTGCGATCAATAATATGACAAACAACTTTTTGAGCACCCATGATGAAGCCCCAAAACTCCCCTCTGAAATTCCTTCAACATATTCTTTGTCATCATCTAACAATCCCATTGCGTAACATGCATCACGATATGTCTCATAACAAATCTCATCCACAGTTCTTAGATCATCGTAAGATATAGGCCCACACTTCAAATTTAGGAGACAACGTAAATAATAAGATTCTCCTGAACCTGGAGGGACATAAGTTAGTCGACCTATAGCAAAACCCTTTTTCCGAGGTACAAATTCTCTTGTTGCAGCCTTCTAAACAAACTTTTGAGGAAATTCAGCATAAGTTAAATCCGCTGCCTCATTTGGGTACTGATGATTCGCCCTCATCCATGCCAAAAACATACTCTCCTTTACAGATTCACGTAACACAACATCAGTTACCGATGCATTATCTTCAAAGTAAACATATTGCTCGTCTGGAAAGTGAAAGCTCAGTCGTTCAACAGATGGATTCTTATACTGAATTTCAAACCCCAGTATTCTCCACATTGCTTCACATGGAGAAATATACCTACAATCATAGTAGAGTTTTATTTCATCCACGGGTTTTTCATTTTCATCTGCATTTGAACTTTCATAAAATCCAGCTGTCACATGATCATGTCCTTTGTTGACGTATTTGAACAAATATTTGATTGATCGGCCCTGATTACACCACTCAACATTAAGATGAGCCCCGTACTTCAAGAGTAAATACCTGTTATGGGGAACAACATATCTATTGTCAAGTTGTGTTACACCTTTCACAACATTCCTTCCATCATTGCGCCTTCTATACCTTGGATAACCTTCATCGTCAACGGTTGTCTGTTCATTGAAATTCTTGGGGAAGTGCTTTGAACACTTAGATTGTACCATGCATGGAGCACTTTTTGCTTCATTTCCACACGGCCCATGCATCATATGCGTTCATACTGCATTGAAATATTCAGGATCATTTGACTCATCAGGTATTTCTGCAGAAATGATGCCATCAATGTCTGCCGCTGTGGGAAACTTGTCTGCACTTCCCATGAATAACAAAATATGAGCGTGGGGAAGGCCACGCTTTTGAAATTCCACCGTGTATATCATTGCACATAAAAATATACGCGCATCACTATAAATTTACTATACTATATATTACATTGAATTAAATAGGATAATGTTGTGACCTATGATATACCTGCTCGGACTTCGCCAAATATCTTATTTTGACGTAGATCTTTAATCAATCCATCCAACTTCATCTTGAAAACTCGACATACTATATCTGGTCTGTCTTCAGGACTCAAGTTTCTCTCTTTGAGAAATCTTACAATTTCTGGCCACTTTGGATTGCATGTGAACGTCAAGAAACGATCCGGATACCCAGCCCAACGACATAGTGCCATTGAATCTTGGTAATTTTGAACCATGTAACGTGCTCCTCCAACAAATGTAGGTGGTAAGACAACTCTCTTTCCTTGGGTAGAAGCATCTCTCTCGCCATTAAGCAAAGCATCAGAAAGCCCTTTGTACATTTCACACCGCAATTGTTTTTGATGTGTTATGATGTACATTAGTCTTGAAGACTCAACCATTGTATATCCATCAACGACAAATTGTTGGAACAATCTTCTACTTTGGAGGATGAAAGTGCATTCCGTGCTCCGCTCATGCAGTCTATATGCCAAAAATTCCCTAATGCTAACACTCCGACGACCCTTTGTAGAATAACTATTACCATCACAAAAGTTAATATCCTCCCTATAACCATCTTCACCAAAGGGAAAGAGAAGTGGATATTGCAACCCCAAATATGCAGGATTCAATTCATTTATACGCTTCAAAAGCCCTCCCTGTGTTTCAACCATTATATCTCTTTCACCAAGTGATTCATCAAAATCCCCCACAACCAAAGCTGCTACCTCTGAAACCTTAGGTAGATTATAAGTTCTAGCATCTTTGTTTCTCCTACCTATCAACTTCAAACTCACTTTTGCCTCGCCACCTGGAACAATCTTGTCTCTAACCATCCTAAATGACTTCACCAAAACATTATGTTCATCAAGCATTCCTCTTAAAGTTCCCACGATTTCTTCGTGCAAATTGTTCTTTTTGGCATCGTCTCTCACAGAACTCAAGCGGTTAAGATCCTCATTTTGTGTGTCATATATATATAGTTGGGCAAACTTTGGGACACTGCCTTCTTGTGGCAACAAAGACCCTATTAGATGATAATTCTGACGACCAAGTTTAAAAGTTGGTGGTCCCCCACCCCTATTAACTGAATTATCTATCCTCCCACCCATCGATGTGAACGAAAACATACTATTATATGATCTGATATTATGTTGGAAGTGTTTACTCCTCGGATCTGTCCCGTTAATCAAATCATATAATTCAGGTGGGGGTCCTTCAATTTGGGCAATACTATTTTTCCTTGCGTGCAACAAAGAGAGTACTTGGGGTTGGTTTTTGTAGAATTTCGAAGTGTGCTCTCATCAAACCAGAAAAGTGCTCCACAGTGGGCACAATTATGTGATGGGTCCCCAATATCACAATATTCAGCACTTACTATGTCTAGAAAGAGAAATTATGGTTATTATTAATATTAATAATTATTAAAATATGGTTATTTGATATTACATATTATATTTTAAACTGGTATGAAACTTGGTTATTTGATATTACATATTATATTTTAAATATTTCCATTAAAAATAATAGAATACAAAGTTTTGTATATAAATTCGACTACATCACTAAAAAATAAAAACCTCGAATTTAAAAATAATATTAATAACAATCGCACCTTCAAGTTGTTGTGGTTCTGATGGAAGATTATTTTGTATATGTGTTGATACTTCGTCACAGTTATGCTAGTTGTCGCCGTCTGGGCATTGGTCTACATTATTGATATTCGTTGTCCTCACACTCGAAGAATGATTAAATGGCAAATGCAATACTGTAGAAGTAAATACAAATACTACATAAACAATATCATAAAATATTTATGGGCTAATATAAATAGTAAAAAGTAAGAATTACCATTCGTTCTATCAACGAAAGCATCTGATGATCCACTGTGATGGTGCAAGGAACGTTTGTGAACATTACAGTTAACATTTTCTGTCCACAAAGTCGATTAAATATAAACATGCCCTCGATTACATGATTCCAATACAATAAACTATTTCTATTACATGATTCCAATACAATAAACTATTTCTATTACATGATTCCAATACAATAGACTATTATTATTTTTAGGAACTTTTAAACAATATAAGCAAAACTTTTATTCACAAATCTTACTTTGGTAAGGGTCATTATACAAATTATATTTTTAATCATTAAAAAATAACTTGAAGCCATTATGATTCGAGTACAATAAACTATTTCTATTACCTTATTCCAGTGCAATTATGACTCACTTGATTTTATATGTATTACCAACTTTAGCAACTCGTTTTCTATTAGGAGTAATATTTTTGAATCTTATTTAAAAATATAACTTATCCTTTTATTCAGAAATATTACCCTTATTATATGATTTTTTAATTTATTATTATCATTACCATTATATGTAATACAATTTATATTTTTTAATCATTAAAAATAACTTAAGAATTTTATCTCATATAAAAAGTCTCAAAACCCAGCTAAGTTTTAAGTTATTTGAATACATATTTTCAGCCCATTTGTATCAAACTATGAAATTTAATAAAATAGATGAGGTATTACTTAGCTTTTAAACCAAATTGAGCCCAATTTCAACCCAGCCCAAGTTATTCCATTTAATCCGTCCAGCCCAATGTCGACCCAGCCCAATTTCGTATTAAATACAGTATAACTATACGTATTAAATACTGACCTAACCCACCCAAACCCTAACAGTATATAAGGTCGTTTATACCTATACGTATCATTCCAGACCTTTCTAAACCCATCGGTTAAACGCCGGTCTCCTTTTCTCTCTTTCTCTACGCTCTCTCTGTCGATCTTCCTCCGTCTTTCTTCTGCAATATGTATAGTTATCTTCTATGTAATAACATCTATAACGTACCCGCTATTCATTGACATCCGGTTGTGGATGTGTTCATTAACAGATCAACGAATCGAAGGATTGTAGTCCTTTTTCGATTCAATGAACGGTATTAGCGATACTTTATATATTTTTGTAAATTAGTTTTAGTTTTCAGTATATCTGTAATGTATGACCTATTCCCAGCGAATGATCCGATGATCGATGTGTTATTACACATGTGAGGAAATCGAACAGCTGTACTCTATGAGGTTTTTGTTTTAGTTTTCGTTTTTCGATTTAAAATGTTTCTGTACAGCGTCTCGTTGTTTGGGTTGATTTTTAAAAATCATTGATCATATATGGATTTTCGAATAGATCTATCTATATCTCTAAATTCGTGGCAAGTGCAGGTTTTAATATTAATCATAGATCATTTTGCTGCGTTCAAATCTATTTTGATATATAAATTTTGAATCCGAACACGTTAATGTAAGGCATATAGCATTTGTTGCGCTTAGATCTAAGGATCTATTCAGTTGTGATGCGTGTATGTCTTAATAGATCTAAATCTGTTAGATCGAGCATGATTTGCATTAACTTTTGCGTTTATATGTAAAAGCATTGCCCAGACGTGGCTTTCTGAATAGATCTATCAGGATCTCTAAATCTATGGTTTGTGCATTTTGTAATACTAATCAGAGATAGTTTTTCTGCATTTAGCTTTGTGTAGATCTATATATTGTGTGTTCAAACACGTTTTTTGTAACACCGACCCCGAGCATATTTACTTTTAGTAAATTATGTAATAAACCTTGAAAGATGATTTATGAATTTGCGTAATTGTAAATTTTTATTATTTCTCTTACGTGAATAGTAAATTGCATGTGGGGCCCACAGCGGGACGGGGACCGCCCGATAATTCCCGAACCACATATTATATCCATCTTGGTCTAGATGACACCTATATGGGGGTGGATATTCTATTTGGGCCATAAGAAAGGCATGGAGTTGACCGATTGGTCAAACGGGGCCCAATTACCGGTATTGGTAATTTAACGGATAACAGCCCGAAATGAGTTTCGGAGACTCCTAAATTAATGTTGGGGAATGTACATCTATTCTAAAGGCCCATAATTATTAGGAACACGTGATATATTTTATTTGGCCCGATAAAATAAAATATGACTAAACTAGTCCGAAAAATACAACTTTCGGGGCCGATTGTACTCACCGGGACATAATGGGATGACCTCCCACATAAGTGGGGGCCACCCCACGTTTTTATGGGTGCTGAATGACCATATTTAATGGAAATGGGACATCCAAAGTTAGCTTATGCGGACTTATGAAGGAGAGGATAGCTGGGGGACAAAACCACACCCCTCCTTGTCTCATTCATGCACCATCCTCACAAGGTGAGAGGACCTGATGGACTCCTCCCTCATTCTACACCATAAGGAGGATAGAATAGAGAGATAAGGTCCAGGGAAGAGCTCTCAAAGGTTGGAGCTTGAGGCCAACAAGAAGAAAGGAAATCCAAAGAGAAAAAGCTAGGCATTGAGGTACGAACACCAATAGTTCTTTTAACTAGTTTTATGGAGTATAATTTGTAAGAAATCATATGGTGGATTAAACCTTGAGTTCTACACGTTTAAAAGTGTAGAATATTGTTATAAAGTGGTGGTAATTAACTTAGAAGGGTTGGCAAATCGATAGAAGTCGAAACCGCCGAAAACCGCCATTCCAAAGGAGCTGTTCGTAGCTGCAGACTACGAAAGCCGCCCGGCTTTCGTGAAAGCCGCCCGGCTTTTGCCCAGGCAGTCCAGCTTTTTCCTTTCATCGGTTTAAAACGAGGATTTATCGGGAAGCTCAGCAAAGACAACTATTTCAGCACATCATAAGGTGAGGATGGCTGACTATATTGCTTATAATTAGTGAGTTAATTTCACGAGATTACCGAAGGTAATTAAATCTGTTTTTATGGATTATTAATGATTAATAATGCCTAAAAATGAAAAGACTAAATGTCTAAAGAAATAGGGAGCATGATATACAAATTTAAGAGTAAATTGTGTATGTTCATGTGTTATGAGTATGTTGCCTTGAAAGTGGAATTTATTATGAAACATATGTTGAAATATACTTTTTCTTCATATTAGAATATATGAGTGATTAAAAGTGATATTTTGAATATTGAGATAAATGATATTTGCAAAGGAAAATCAGTTGGAATTGTCTATATGACTACGAGTTGAGAACTTGGTTTGTTGATATTAATTTGACTAGTATTAAGATACTAGTTGGACATTAAAATGAAATGTTGTTAAGATTGATCCTAAGGTTGGATTGTGAAATGTTATGCCTTAAGTAGTCTTAAGAGATACTTTAAGGTAGGAAAGTATGAACTCTAAGTTATACTAGGGGTAGGCCTTAAGGGATACCCAAGTTAATGCAAATATTAATTGATCCTAAGTATAGGATTGGCCTGCGGGTGTGTTCGGTAGTCCTTGTGGATAGCCGGTTGAATTATGGAAATAGTAAGGACCATGGCCCTTCCCGACTCTAGAGAGCGGGGTTGGATAGCATGGACTTACATCGTGATCACGGGTTAGGGTGGAATCCGAATCGGAGACCTAACTAGGTTCCGGTAGCAGTAACACATAAGATAGGACCCCGAAGGGCCTTACCTTCCTACGGGATGATGGGTATGAGTCCAGGGGCGGGATGTTGGAGTCCGAACCGGGAGCCTCATGAGGTCTCGGACAGCGGTAGCAAGTCCCGTAGAAATAATAAGACCCAAAGGTTGGGTTGTGCAAATAATAAATGAAAAGGGATATATAAGAAGGGCCGTGTGCCGACAAATAAATAAATTTACTTATTATAAAGATAATAAGTGGGAAATATAAATTATTATTTATATTATGATATCACCCTATTTTAAGGGTCTTGGAAATTAAAACGTTGATTATACTTAGTATAGTTGCTATTGTACTTGTCAAATATTTCCAAGTACTGACCTCCCCTTCACGGGGGAGGCCACCTCACAGTTTCAGGTAGAACTTGAAGTTGCTACCATTGCCCGTTGCTTCGGGAGGCTCAAGGGAGGAAGACGTGGTTCGTGCTTCTTCCGTTCTGTTTTAAAAACAATTAAGTTAATGCTCATGGATACTATTTTCGTAATAATTACTTTGGGGGCTTGTATGCCTAGTTATGCCAAATGTGGCTTGAACAATTGTATTAATGCTTCCGCTGTTTTAAATGCATGTTTTACATTATGTTTGTTTATGGATGTACTATGTGTGAATGATATTCATGACGCCTTGTACAGTATGGATGAGTTGGACTGCGGTTGACTATTCGTACTGTACGGCGGGTTG
The DNA here is from genome assembly GCA_945859875.1 of Cuscuta europaea. Taxonomy (NCBI): domain Eukaryota; kingdom Viridiplantae; phylum Streptophyta; class Magnoliopsida; order Solanales; family Convolvulaceae; genus Cuscuta; species Cuscuta europaea. The sequence continues at coordinate 9,398,921 of CAMAPE010000006.1, forward strand.
TTGACGTGTCCGGCTAGGTCCGGGGCGTGACAATTTAATTGGTATCAGAGACTTAGTCCGTAAACATCATAATGAAGCTTCAAAATGCTTTTTGAAAATGAAATTGAAAACCATGAGCATAAAGTTTTGTACTTATAGAACTTTTGGTACTTGAGTTGCAATGTCTCTAATTGTTAAGATGGTACCCTTAACAATTGGTATGGCGGTGATTTGAGCCAAAGGATGTCTTTAAGTGCCTATCCGTCAATTGACATTTGATACGAGTCTAATGACTCATTCTAAATTTCTTTCAGAAATGGAACGTACCGGGAAAGTTACTCGACGGAACCCGACTGGCCAGGCACCGGGAGGATCCCAACGTGGCAGTCGGGGAGGGTCGAGGGTGTCTCGGCGACAGGGCCGTGCAGGCCACTCACTGACGGTGAGTGACGGTCATGTGGAGACGTATGATGAGCAATATGAGTCCAAGGAGGATTCAACTTACCAACCGGGAACCGAACCGGTGGAAACCCCATATGACGGGGAAGATGATGTGAGCGAAGAGAGCGACGATAATGACGCTCTTGAAAGAATAGAGGAACTACTCCGACAGTACCACCAAGATCGCCAAAGGCGCCGGGCAAGGCGTTCTTTGGAAGGGGCTTCAAGAAGAGGAAGCCGTGTGACTCCTAGGGAGATCATAGAACCCCGAGGAGGGGAGGTGTTGAGGTCCCTATAATAAGGATCTCAAAGTACCTCAAAGAGGCAAGAGACTTGGGATGTAAACCGTTTGATGGAATGGGGGACATCTCCGTGGCGGCCGAGTGGATCAAAAGATTCAACGAGGCGGCCCTCGACATGCAACTACCACCCCACATGAAGTTGAGAGTAGCCACGAGGCTACTAGAAGGCATGGCGTCCACATGGTGGGATGGAACAAAAGGGAAGTACGGCGAGGCCGTCACTTGGGAGAATTTCCGACAGGAGTTCTTCAGCCAATACTACTCCGACTTCGAGGTGAACTTGAAGAGGAGGGAGTACACGAATTTGACCCAAGGAGGTGAATGTACGGTGAAGGAACTTGAGCACAAATTCAGAAAGCTTGCTGAGTTCATACCGGAGTACATTTGTGATGATAACCAGATGGTGAACCACTTCTGGGATGCCTTGGACCTTGACATACGCGAGAGGGAAACACAATTGCCTAATATGACGTTTAGTCAGGTGGTTGAACAAGGCTTGAAGGGGGAGAAAGAGTGGGAGGAAAGGAAACGAAGGAATGCCGAGGAGGCAAGGAAAAGAAAATGGGAGAACCATGGCCCTCAAGGTTCCAACAAGAAGGGGAACCACGGGGGAGGCGGATCCTTCAAAACCCCTGCACCACCGGCAAGGGGAAATCAAGGCCCGAGCGGGCAAAGCTCTGTGTCACAAGGCTCAGGCGTGAAGAAGTGCAGCAACTGCAAAAATAACCACTTTGGCAAGTGTCGTGATCCCCCGAGGTGTTATCAATGCGGGGAGGTCGGGCATTTGAAGGTGAGTTGCCCACAGCTTGGGCGAGCCATGGGGGTCGGACCGAGTAGTGCAACGACGGTGAGCAGGAACCGAACCGGAGCACCAAATGCTAGCGGTGGGCACGGTGGGGCGAGTGCAAGCAACGCGCCATCCGTAAACCAAGGAAGGACCCAAGCTCGGGTCTATGCTATGACGGAGGCGGATGCTCGTGCCAACCCGGACTCCGTTGCGGGTAATTCCTTAGACTCACGTATTAGTCTATTATAAACAATAGGAGTGTGGAACTTGTAAATTTATAACCCCGACGAGTTTGGTCAGGTTTGAAGGGAAAAAGGGGAGGAGAATCCTCGCCCTGGGCGCAAACCGCCCGGCTTTGACGAAAGCCGCCCGGCTTTCGTCTTGATTTAATTGGGATAATACCACGTCAACGAATGCCAGCCGGCTTCCACCGAGAACCGCCCGGCTTTCGTCAAGATTAAATAAAAAAAAATCACGCAACCAAAAACCGGCCGGCTTTTGTAAAGACCGGCCGGCTTTCGTAAATACCCCACCTGGAAAATTTCTCGCAGCTGAAAGCCGCCCGGCTTTCGTTAGGCCTGGGGATTCCTGCGCTGCTGAAACCCGGCCGGGTTTCGTAGAAACCGGCCGGCTTCGAAACCTTTCCCTAAATAAAAACTACGGCGACGAAAACCGCCCGACTTTCGTAAAAGCCGCCCGGCTTTCGTGATTAAATACTGAGAATTATTCTCGCAGTCGAAAACCGGCCGACTTTCGTGAAAAGCGTCCGGCTTTCACCAGGGTCGGTCCCATGACGGTTCTAAGGGTTAGAAACCGGGAATTTTCGGACGGGTGTCAAACGGACCCCACCCGAACCACAACCAACATACTCTACGACTTAAGAAACGAGCCTATTAATTAGATAGTGTGTCTTACATTACTTATGAATGTAGGAACACTAAAGATAAACAGGAGAGACGCAAGGATCCTTATTGATACCAGGGCGCAACGATCATTTTTGAGTGAGGCGTTCGCCAGCGGATTCAACGGACCACTTGTACCGATGACTCAAACCCTATTGGTATCCACGCCTCTAGGGGATGATATCAAAAGAGATAGCCACTATCCATCATGTGAGGTGGAGGTGGAGGGACAGAACTTGACGTGTGACTTCGTACCACTGAGCATGATCGAGTTCGACGCGATCCTCGGGATGGATTGGCTAGAGAAACATTATGCTAGGGTTGATTGTTATACGAAGGTTCTTGAACTCGAAAACGGTGAAGGCTTGACCTTACGTTTCGAGGGAGATAGAGGCAAATCGAACAGTTGTATCATATCCGCCGTGAGAGCGAGGAATATGATGAGAAAAGGATGCCACGCATATCTAGCTTACGTAGTGGACAAAACCAAAGAAGAAGTAGACATCAATGATGTGAGAATAGTGTGCAAGTATCCGGATGTCTACCCAAAAGACTTGTCGGGGCTTCCACCCGATAGGGAGATTGAGTTCGTGATCGAGGTTGAACCCGGCACCAAACGAATCTCTATACCGCCATACAGAATGGCACCCGCTGAACTTAACGAGTTGAAAACCCAATTGCAAGAGCTATTGGATAACGGTTTCATAAGGCCGAGTCACTCTCCGTGGGGAGCACCGGTCCTTTTCGTGAAAAAGAAAGATGGAACACTTCGAATGTGCATTGACTATCGTCAACTGAACAAGGTCACAATCAAGAATAGGTATCCCTTGCCTAGGATTGATGACTTGTTTGATCAGCTCCGAGGAGCGACGGTGTTTTCGAAGATTGACTTGAGGTCGGGGTACCACCAACTGAAAATAAAGGAGAATGACATACCGAAGAGTGCATTCCGCACAAGGTATGGTCATTTCGAGTTCCTAGTTATGTCGTTCGGGCTAACCAACGCCCCGGCGGCATTTATGGACTTGATGAACCGAGTATTTCATAAATACTTGGACCGGTTTGTGATTGTGTTCATAGATGATATCTTGATTTACTCGAAGAGTGAAGAAGAGCATGAAGAGCACTTGATACTTGTTCTTGAGACACTACGGGAGAAGCAACTCTATGCCAAGTTTTCCAAATGTGAATTTTGGCTAAGGGAGATTGGCTTTCTCGGGCATGTGGTTTCGGGATCAGGGATTGCCGTGGATAACAAGAAGATTGAGGCCATTACTGAATGGGAGAGGCCAAAGAACGTCAGGGAAATTCGTAGATTCCTTGGATTGGCAGGGTACTACCGAAAATTTGTGGAGAAATTCTCAGTTTTGGCATCGCCATTTACAAAGCTCGCCCGAAAGGGGGCCAAGTTTGTATGGGATGACCGATGTGAGAAGGGATTCCTTGAACTGAAGAAGAGGTTGACCGAGGCACCGGTACTCGCACTACCCAAACAGGGTGTGGGGTACGATGTCTACAGCGACGCAAGCATCCAAGGGCTTGGATGTGTCTTGATGCAGAATGGGAGGGTGATTGCCTATGCTTCACGACAGTTGAAGAAGCATGAGGTGAATTATCCCACTCATGACTTAGAGCTGGGGGCGGTGGTGTTCGCATTGAAGATTTGGAGACATTATCTCTACGAGGAAACATGTCATATATACACCGACCACAAAAGCCTGAAGTACGTGTTTACTCAGAAAGAGTTAAACATGAGACAGAGACGGTGGATGGAGTTGATAAAAGACTATCATCTAGTTATCGAGTACCACCCCGGTAAAGCCAACGTGGTAGCGGATGCCTTGAGCCGAAAGCATTCATCTGGGGCACTATTGACAAGCTTGAGGGCATTGAGAGCCCAATTGGAGGTATCTAGCGATGGTGCCTTGTTAGCTAGATTCGAGGTGAGACCTACATTACTTGATGAAATCAAGAAGGGTCAAGAAACCGACGAAGAACTTATGAAGATCCGTGAACGCATGCTAGCGGGACCGGTTGAGGATTTCAGGGAGAGAGACGATGGTCTCTTATTATTTCGTGACCGAGTGTGTATACTGTTGGATGATGAGCTCCGAAGGTCCATCTTAGAGGAGGCTCACTCATCGGCGTATGCCATGCACCCGGGAGGCACGAAGATGTACCGTGATTTGAAGGAAAGTTACTGGTGGTCGGGTATGAAGAGGGAAATAGCCGAGTACATCAGCAGGTGTCTTACTTGTCAGAAGGTTAAGGCAGAACATCAGCATCCGGCTGGGTTACTACAGCCACTTTCCATTCCCGAATGGAAGTGGGAGCACGTGACTATGGATTTCGTGGTGGGGCTGCCACGAACGGTTAGGAACTATGATGCCGTATGGGTGGTGGTCGATAGGCTCACGAAGAGTGCACACTTTCTACCTATCAACACTCCCTATGCACTAGAGAGGTTAGCCAAGTTGTATGTGGACGAGATCGTGAGGCTACATGGGGTTCCTATAACCATTGTATCCGATAGAGATCCGCGATTCACATCACGATTTTGGCCGAAATTCCAAGAATCTATGGGGACCAAATTGAAATTCAGTACAGCTTTTCATCCACAAACGGATGGGCAATCTGAGCGGGTTATACAGATATTAGAGGATATGTTGAGAGCCTGTGCATTGGAGTTCCAAGGGAGTTGGGACAGCCATTTGTCACTTGTGGAGTTTGCCTATAACAACAGTTATCAGGCGAGTATAGGCATGCCTCCGTACGAGGCATTGTATGGGAGGAGATGTCGTACACCGTTGTGTTGGGATGAGGTTGGCATGGCCAAACTCGAGAGCACGGAATTGGTGGAGATCACCAAGTCTAAGGTGAAGATGATTCGTGAGAGACTTAAGGCGGCCCAGGATAGACAGAAAAGTTATGCCGATAAGCGCCGAAGAGCCTTGGAGTTTAAGGTGGGAGATGAAGTATTTTTGAAAGTTTCACCTTGGAAGGGAATCATCTGATTTCAGGGCCGAGGGAAACTTAACCCACGATACATAGGGCCATTCGTGGTTCTTGAGAGGATTGGGGCCGTGGCATACCGATTACAGTTGACTCCAGAATTGGAGAAGATACATAACGTATTCCACGTGTCCATGCTTAAGAAGTATATGCCGGATCCATCTCATGTATTAGAAAAACCACCCGTGGAAATACGGGAAGACTTGAATTATGCCGTGCAACCGGTGAAGATACTTGACAGGCAAGTCAAGAAATTGAGAAGCAAGAAAGTTCCAATGGTTAAAATCCTTTGGAAAAGTGACCGAGTTGAGGAGGAAACTTGGGAGACGGAAGCTTTGATGAAAGAGCAATACGCGTTTTTGTTTGAATGAGCATTGTGAATTTCGGGGACGAAATTCCTGTTAAGGGGGGGTGAACTTGTAACACCGACCCCGAGCATATTTACTTTTAGTAAATTATGTAATAAACCTTGAAAGATGATTTATGAATTTGCGTAATTGTAAATTTTTATTATTTCTTTTACGTGAATAGTAAATTGCATGTGGGGCCCACAGCGGGACGGGGACCGCCCGATAATTCCCGAACCACATATTATATCCATCTTGGTCTAGATGACACCTATATGGGGGTGGATATTCTATTTGGGCCATAAGAAAGGCATGGAGTTGACCGGTTGGTCAAACGGGGCCCAATTACCGGTATTGGTAATTTAACGGATAACAACCCGAAATGAGTTTCGGAGACTCCTAAATTAATGTTGGGGAATGTACATCTATTCTAAAGGCCCATAATTATTAGGAACACGTGATATATTTTATTTGGCCCGATAAAATAAAATATGACTAAACTAGTCCGAAAAATACAACTTTCGGGGCCGATTGTACTCACCGGGACATAATGGGATGACCTCCCGCATAAGTGGGGGCCACCCCACGTTTTTATGGGTGCTGAATGACCAGATTTAATGGAAATGGGACATCCAAAGTTGGCTTATGCGGACTTATGAAGGAGAGGGTAGCTGGGGGACAAAACCACACCCCTCCTTGTCTCATTCATGCACCATCCTCACAAGGTGAGAGGACCTGATGGACTCCTCCCTCATTCTACACCATAAGGAGGATAGAATAGAGAGATAAGGTCCAGGGAAGAGCTCTCAAAGGTTGGAGCTTGAGGCCAGCAAGAAGAAAGGAAATCCAAAGAGAAAAAGCTAGGCATTGAGGTAAGAACATCAATAGTTCTTTTAACTAGTTTTATGGAGTATGATTTGTAAGAAATCATATGGTGGATTAAACCTTGAGTTCTACACGTTTAAAAGTGTAGAATATTGTTATAAAGTGGTGGTAATTAACTTAGAAGGGTTGGCAAATCGATAGGAGTCGAAACCGCCGGAAACCGCCATTCCAAAGGAGCTGTTCGTAGCTGCAGACTACGAAAGCCGCCCGGCTTTTGCCCAGGCAGTCCAGCTTTTGCCTTTCATCGGTTTAAAACGAGGATTTATCGGGAAGCTCAGCAAAGACAACTATTTCAGCACATCATAAGGTGAGGATGGCTGACTATATTGCTTATAATTAGTGAGTTAATTTAACGAGATTACCGAAGGTAATTAAATGTGTTTTTATGGATTATTAATGATTAATAATGCCTAAAAATGAAAAGACTAAATGTCTAAAGAAATAGGGAGCATGATATACAAATTTAAGAGTAAATTGTGTATGTTCATGTGTTATGAGTATGTTGCCTTGAAAGTGGAATTTATTATGAAACATATGTTGAAATATACTTTTTCTTCATATTAGAATATATGAGTGATTAAAAGTGATATTTTGAATATTGAGATAAATGATATTTGCAAAGGAAAATCAGTTGGAATTGTCTATATGACTACGAGTTGAGAACTTGGTTTGTTGATATTAATTTGACTAGTATTAAGATACTAGTTGGACATTAAAATGAAATGTTGTTAAGATTGATCCTAAGGTTGGATTGTGAAATGTTATGCCTTAAGTAGTCTTAAGAGATACTTTAAAGTAGGAAAGTATGAACTCTAAGTTATACTAGGGGTAGGCCTTAAGGGATACCCAAGTTAATGCAAATATTAATTGATCCTAAGTATAGGATTGGCCTGCGGGTGTGTTCGGTAGTCCTTGTGGATAGCCGGTTCAATTATGGAAATAGTAAGGACCATGGCCCTTCCTGACTCTAGAGAGCGGGGTTGGATAGCATGGACTTACATCGTGATCACGGGTTAGGGTGGAATCCGAATCGGAGACCTAACTAGGTTCCGGTAGCGGTAACACATAAGATAGGACCCCGAAGGGCCTTACCTTCCTACGGGATGATGGGTATGAGTCCAGGGGCGGGATGTTGGAGTCCGAACCGGGAGCCTCATGAGGTCTCGGACAGCGGTAGCAAGTCCCGTAGAAATAATAAGACCCAAAGGTTGGGTTGTGCAAATAATAAATGAAAAGGGATATATAAGAAGGGCCGTGTGCCGACAAATAAATAAATTTACTTATTATAAAGATAATAAGTGGGAAATATAAATTATTCTTTATATTATGATATCACCCTATTTTAAGGGTCTTGGAAATTAAAACGTTGATTATACTTAGTATAGTTGCTATTGTACTTGTCAAATATTTCCAAGTACTGACCTCCCCTTCACGGGGGAGGCCACCTCACAGTTTCAGGTAGAACTTGAAGTTGCTACCATTGCCCATTGCTCCGGGAGGCTCAAGGGAGGAAGACGTGGTTCGTGCTTCTTCCGTTCTGTTTTAAAAACAATTAAGTTAATGCTCATGGATACTATTTTCGTAATAATTACTTTGGGGGCTTGTATGCCTAGTTATGCCAAATGTGGCTTGAACAATTGTATTAATGCTTCCGCTGTTTTAAATGCATGTTTTACATTATGTTTGTTTATGGATGTACTATGTGTGAATGATATTCATGACGCCTTGTACAGTATGGATGAGTTGGACTGCGGTTGACTATTCGTACTGTACGGCGGGTTGTTGACGTGTCCGGCTAGGTCCGGGGCGTGACATTTTTAAAAGACATATAGCATTTGTTGCGTTTAGATCTGTAGATCTATGTAGTTGTGATGCCTATTTGTCTGAATAGGCTCGGTCTATCTAGATGTTTGCATCTGTTATACCTACATTGATATGCATCAGTTTTTAATTAATTGAGTACTGAGGTTGGGCTTGCCAAATTCCCTGTCAGCCACGTAATGGCCTTCGGATCTGCGCGGTTTGACAGGCCCATTGCCAAGTACAGTGCATCAAGCAAACTGGTAAGGATTGCCTCTGACCTATATTACTGAGATGCGGAACAATGCCAATGGACTGACTAACGTGTTAAATAACTGGCCCAAATAGATATGTTGTTTATGAATATTCTAAAACGTATTAAAAACATCCTACTTTTATTATCTAGTTTTGCAATTATATCTGCTCATTCAAATTGTTTATTATCATACCTTGGTTAGATAGATCCTCTTTTGCTCTTTTACGGTTGATTACTGTTGATTTAGTCAGCCTTCTCATATTTAAATTCACCACAAATACATTACCTGGATTTTAGCAGGGTTTTTTCTGGCATCGGCATTATATATATTATTATAAACTGCTAAAAGATCCATACATTGCATAACTGACACATGTTATCATAAACAATTGTATTTTAACATGCGAATGATACATATATAGTTCATCATTGTCATTCTTCATTCAAACTACCATACATTGAACATATCACTAAAGATAAAGATCCACATTTGTCATGCATATATTAGAAATGATTCATTTTACAAATTCTTAGTTGCGTGGACTCATCCAATCAAAAGACATGCCTACAATCATATCTTCATTAAAGTACTTGTTATTCAGTTTTATAATCCGACCAGATTTCCTTGGTATCATAGAAGATGCATCTACCCATTCTGCACAATATTTGCATAAGTAATCCACAAACTTTCTGTTCTTGTTTATTTGCTTCATGCAGAAAAAGTGACTATAGTTTGAATGACACCATGAGCATGCATCCAATAAAATGCCAACACAATGTTTTCCACATGTATAGCATCCTCGAGTTGAATGTACCTCACATGAACACTCACTCATCTTGAAAATCTAGAATGCACAATAGGTTATGTAAAAGCACATTCATAAAAGTAATGCATGACATGTGATGTATCTATTTGGTTATGTAATTCATGGTATTTGCATAGTAATGTGTTTCAACTGGCGATAGAAAATACAATATCAGACTTACACTGGATTAAGATTCAATGGCTTGTGGTAGATATATGAACTTCAGTCCATGTGAGTGATGTTCTGCTTCGAATGTTTGGTCTGTCTCATAAATGAATTCATTAGGTAGTAGTTGAGGTATTCAAGAGTATTTATGTTCCACATTGTGAAGATGCTCCAATACCGTTGGTAAGTAGCCAATTCTGTCATACATTTATTATGATTGTGGCCTTACATTATAAGTGAACCTTGGGAACACGCTACTTTCAACCACTTTGGCCAGATATGGTACTCAGCGTGAGTACTTTCCAATGCCGGATTTCAAAAATTCTATTCTCAGGTATGATTTTAATAAATGCCACCTTTGGAAGACCCACATTTCAACAGCTTCGTCCAGCTTTAGTATTTGACAGAAACACTTTTCTATATCGATTTTTGTAAATGCTAAACTAAGCTTTAGTTCATGACAATTTCTGGCTCTGTTTTACTGGAGTCAAACAATCTATTTTCTTAATGTTATATCCTATTAAATTAATATTATGTTGTATCCATTTGTCTTAGCGAACTAATATTTTATTGAAGTGTTTATTAACTTTTACACTTTTGTAAGGCCTCCATGTTATATAAGTATACAAAAATTTGTATATTTTTTCTAACATTGCATTAGGCCAATATCAAATGTGCTCAAAATATGCGAATTAACTAATTTTAATTATTTATTATAAATTTTTTATAGACATCTTAAAATCATATCAGTAATGATGGTATTTTAAATGCTATATTTTATAATGGATATTCTATATAATTTTACTCATTAAAAAGATAAAAAATTTAAATGATATCTTATTATATGTTTAGTGTCTTACATATACCACTAACGTAGTTCTTGTATTTAAAATGATTTTATGCAGTTATAATTTCTCATACCGATTAGAAATTAGATATATTTTGAGCACACATACATAATATTATATTATTACAATAAGCTTTTAAATTAGTTATATACGATATATATAAAGTATTGTTTTCACTTGTATGTTGTGCAAGGAACTGGCCTCACTATCAATCTTGCTTACTCTTATTATTTTCATTTCAGGTGCATTCAGGAACATTAAATTTTGTTTTTGTATTTTATTTTTTAGTTTGATGAATGTAATTTATAGGTATTTAGGGCATTTAAAAAGGTGTCCTCATATGTAATAATTAAATAGTTTAGATTTAGGATGCAGGTTTCCATATCCACACCAAAGACCATGTATGTGTTCTTACGTCCAATATCAACCGAGTGAATATAGATGCACTTAAACATTTTAGGCAGCAAATACTGTATGGTTGCATCTCTACAGGTTTTTCAAAAGTTCGATATAAAATTATTATAAACAGTTTTTTAGCACAATTTTAATTATTCCAGTTTATAAAGGCAATTTTTTTTGCAATTTTTTTTTTCATATCCGGTTTTATTTATAATAATTCTATCCAGAGTTTGCCATGTAATTGTGTCATTCCCTTTGTAAAATTTGTTTCCTCTGAATTTTCTATGTCGAAAATTGGTTTTGTTCATGTTTATTATGTAGTTAAAATTTGATAAAACTGAAAGGGTTTTGTCCTCACATGTTTTCAAAATTGGAGACCTCTAAGTTTCATTTGAAAACAAATCATATCTACAAATACTATTTTTCAAAATATTCATACGCCTATAACGATTGTAAAAGTTCTTACTGTATTATCAAAACTAAATGTTACATTTTTGATCACATAGACACACACACCTTACTAAAAAAAAATGATACAAATTTACAGAATTTGCTGCCTATAATTTATATGATAGTTGATGTAATTCACTTATTCACACAGGTCATCCGTCTATCATGGTCTTTCATATCACAATATTTTTTCTTCTCTCATCTTTGTATCTTGGTACATGCTTTATAAACCTGACCCTACAAAACAGCCGACATAGCAAAAAATCGAATATAGAATGAAGTATTGTAAAACATAGAAAGTCCTAGGTTGACAATACTACCATCCCATATCATCCAAGAAAAAACATAGATAGAAAATACCCAGTCATAGACTTTTAGGTTTAGTTATTACAGACACACGGCTTATAGTTTAGCAAAAAAGTTGAGTACTGTCTCAAGTAAACATAGCACTGCATAGACCAAATGTTCAACAAAGCCACATTAGTGAAATTTTTCTTCAAACAAAATAGAGCCTTGGTCTGTAGGTTGCTTTCCACAACTATTCCTTTTCTTGCTTAACCCTGACACTCCGCCTTTTGTTGTTTCCGTTAGCTGAAAACTGGTCATATAGGTTCCTCTTTAGTTGTTCGTTTCCTTCAGTAAGAACATTTTTTGACGTAGCTGTTTTTGGTGTTAAGTCTTCTCTACCATCAACCTCCTTACCCTGTTTTATCAATAAAATTTATCATACATTACCCTAACTTGAATATTGCGGAATATTAAAACGTAACATTATATGAACCACCTTATCCAACTTCCTTTGTTCTTTGTCTTCATGTTGGGTTGGTTTTACAAAATCATCCTCCTCAATCACCACAACTTGTATAGATTACCTTTGTATAAGTATAAAGTATACCACATAAGACCTTTCTAATATGTATCTATTATCCAAACCTTATCTTTTGACTTGCTGCAAGCAGTTCCATCTTCCATCTCGCTTCGAGTTGATCCACTCTACAATTATAAGTTTGTTACAATTCATCTGTTACACGAAATCAAAACAGTTTAAAAAATAGGTACCTTCTCTGCATCTGTGTTATCTTCCACTTGTAGTGTATGATTATCCTTTTTAGCATAAAGGGCCAGGATAGACGGATCTCTTATCACTGCAAGAATCCCATAAGAAACCGGGCCTTTATAGGAACTCCTTTCATCTCTTGCTTTCACTTGAATTTTGAAGATCCCTCTTTGGTCAATTAGGGCCTCTATGTCCTCAGGGAAGTGTGTTTGGTCTCCATTTTTCTGAAAAAACAGCTTAGTTTTTTCCATGAAATTTTGTTTTACTAAATCAAAGGATGTTTAGAATCAACCTTTTCAACTTCCTTCCTTAATGTTGCTGCTGTCTTTCCCACAATTTCAGTACATTCTCTATCTCATAGGGTGAATGTAGAATGACCTGAGTCATCCATGACAACCACCGAGACTTTGTATCTGCATTTTAAATACGTGAGATCAAAGCTTTCAATCTTAGAATATTAAGAAATATGTAACATGTGATGTAAGAGTTATTACAACCTCATAATTCCTTCGGGAAGAGTTGTGTCACATGTTATACATTTAAACCTGTCATCATCCGGTTTGATTTTCTTGTTGCATGTTGGGCAGCTAAGTTAGCACCATTCCTTGTAGTTGTCTAGTGACACTATATCACCGAGTAGCCAATAGGTTCCATCCTGCATAGGCACAAATTCATAGTTATTAACTTGTTATATTTAAACAAATTGAACTTATGTATAGTGCGGAATATTGTTTACTTGAGGTTCCTCTAGTAAGTCACAAATGTTTGTGATAGATGCGTTTCCTCTAAAAACCTCCTCACTGCCTTGTCCCACTGAATTTGAAGTGAAGGTTGTGATTGTTGTGTTATGGTCATCTGATCCGAATCTGTTAGGCATAAGTGGATCATAAATTGAGTCATTCATAAAGATTTGAAGTTCAAATAAGCATTCAGGAAACACTCACTGCGTTTTGAAGTCATCAAATTCTGGAGTAGATCCATTCATTATCAACTTAGAAACATCATAAGACGTACCAACAAAAACTTGACCTTAAAAATTTACAAACTTTCATTAGCCCGCAGTGGTCTTGTAAAAAATCCACATTAAATGTATTGTATAAAGTTTACCTTGATAGCGTCTCGGTCTCCCCATTTGTAGAATGATGTAAATTCCTTCATCCTTGTGCACATCATAAAAATCAGTGAACTGCTTGCAGTAGTGATTCCACAATGTGCGATTTCCCCTACAATTAGGACTCATATAATTAGGAAGCATATAAAGATTATAACACTGATTCTGTAGCTATATCTTAAGATTAGGATACTACTCTGGATCTTCCAATGTCAGTTCAATGAGCCTCTCCGGTTTCCCATTAACGATTGGCGTTTGTATTGGAGTCTTTCCTACATACTTTCCAATGACGTCTGTAGGATAATTCTATGATGTTAAATCATACTATGTATAATATTAGTGAAATACCTCCTAGTTACTATAAGAAATTACCTATTAGCAATTTGTCGTTAACAATCCTGAGGCTCTGCAATGCATCAAATTGGTGGAAATTATACACTTTATTCGGAAAAGTTTCTTCATGAAGTTCATAGACTGTAGTTTTTTTGTAAAACTCCAAAAGATAGGGGTGCTCTGTGGTTTTATAGTTGTAGTAGTTATCAAAAACCAAGAAGTTCTTGATCCTAAAACATTTGTTTTACACCAGTGTAGCATGAGCGGCCTCTTAATGACTGCATGTATACGGTCACCCTGCAACAATACATAAATAAGGATTATATCATTCGAAAGATGACAGACTTAAATTGCAAGTTAAAATAAAAACCGAAATATTATTTACATCCTCATCATGAAAAACAACTTCCATTCTGGCGCCTCCTTTGGCATGAGAGGGAACCTCATAAGCTCTTACCACCCTTACTCTAAGAGCCCAACTGGACCTAGTGTGGTCAACTTCTCTGATCATAGAATACAGATTACTGTTATTTTGCTCAGTGTTTTCTTTGTTTGGTGCCATTGTGTGTTTGTGTGATGTTGAGTTCGAAATGAGACCTCGTATTTATAACGTCTTGCAAACTTAGGTTTTGCAATGGTATTGAATAATCTAGTGGGTAATGTGTGTCAACCCTCTCAACCACCTTATTTATTGTCAACCAACTCATTAAATGAACAACCAATCGCAACCAATGCTTTGACTCGTACATTAATTGCATCGAACATTGAACCAAAAGCAAATAAGTCACACCCGCATTCAATACTTTTGACCACCACGATATTATATTTGTTGTCTACGAAAACGTTTTGAGCTGCATTAAAAGTTGAATCAAAGAAAAGTCGTCAAAGTCCTGCAGACATGACCCCACAAAACCAAACATAGAAGAGAATCTATTCTATTGAACTGCATTGAACGTTGAACCAAAGAAAAGTTGTCAAAGTCTTGTAGACATGTATGTATGTATGTATGTATGTATGTATGTATGTATGTATGTATGTATGTATGTATGTATGTATGTATGTATGTATGTATGTATGTATGTATGTATGTATGTATGTATGTATGTATGTATGTATGTATGTATGTATGTATGTATGTATGTATGTATGTATGTATGTATGTACGTATGTACGTACGTATGTACGTACGTACGTACATACATACGTACATACGTACGTACGTAGGTATGTACGTAGGTATGTATGTATGTATGTATGTATGTATTTATGTATGTACGTACGTACGTACGTAGGTATGTATGTATGTATGTATGTATGTATGTATGTATGTATGTATGTATGTATGTATGTATGTATGTATGTATGTATGTATGTATGTATGTATGTATGTATGTATGTATGTATGTATGTATGTATGTATGTATGTATGTATGTATGTGTGTGTGTGTGTGTGTGCTGAATAACCTAAAATGTAGACATCTTCAAGGGCGGAGACAGGACGCGAGGGTAGGGGGTCAAATAGGGATGGACTCGGGCCGGGTGGCCCGACCCGGAACCGGCACGGGACCGGTACTGTTCCGGCCCGGCCCGACCCGACCCGGTGGCCCGGTCAGTGACCGGTCCGGGTAGGCCCGGCCCGTGGGTTTTCCGGTCCGGGCTCGGGTCACCCAAAACAAGGTCCGACCCGGCCGGGCCCGGGCCAGGTTCGGGCCAAAAACTATTTTTTTTTTCAATTTTTTTTAAATTTTCGGGTTGGACTGGGTATTTTGGGCCATTTGGGGTTGTTTGGGGGGTTGGGGGTGGGAGGGGGGTTAATTAGGAAGAGGAAAAGAAAAAAAAATATAATGGGCCCGACCCGGCCCGGACCCGGACCGGACCCGGTGGTTACCCGGGCCGGTCCCGGGTCCACCATTTCTGACCCGCCGGCCCGCCTGGGCCTAGGCCCGACCCGGACCCGGCCCAGACCCGAGTCCATCCCTAGGGTCAAAGAGCATATATTGCTTCTCTATATGTTTACTACCATCCAAATTTTTCCTTATACTTCTTTTATATTTATATTAGACACTTTAAGCCAAATAGCTCCAACACTATTCTATAATATATTAGAGATAATTCTCTAACTAGGACTAAACGATGATTCAAATGTAATAATAGGACCTTAATGTTTCATAGGAGTAAAAAGATTTGTTTTGACAAAACTACCCTTAATGAGCATATGTGACTTTTTAATTAATAATAGGAGTATCAAACAAGATCCAGTGTCAAACAAATCTGAAATAATTAATACAGAGTACTCTGCATTACAAAACACAATAATAAAATAAATTTACAGAGATGCAGCCCACGTGCGACCGGATAAGATCCAATGCCGAACCACCATCACCTCCGGCGGCGGCCGCGGCTGCAACCAGCACCAACGACGGCCACCGCCGCTTCTGCCGTCTGTAGCTTCCATCTTCCTGAGCCGTTGCGCTCTCCAGCATCATCTTCATCCGCTCTCACACCACCACACTCCGGCCAGTTGGTTGTCGATCTCTAATTTGCTAGATTGCTATCTTCACAAAAGTGATGAAATACAAAGTATTGTCATATAAGAATAACAATGACATTATCAACATATAAAAACATGACATTTATAGATATAAAATATGGCATTTATAGATATAAAATACGTAGTATGGAATTTATGGACATAAAACATGGCACTTATAGATATAAAACATGGCACTTATAGATATAAAACATGGCATTTGCATATGCCACACTATGAAATTCTTGCATTACCATATAAAATATTTTTACTTTAAAATGTAAAATATGAAAATAAATAGCAAAGTAAGAAGCTCAGAAATAATAGTGTCAACCTGGTAAAGTATGTCATCTTCATATATGTAAAATGGCCTTATTTTACAAAAAGGTAAAAAAAACATGGCATTATACAAGCTGTAATTCCATAAAAGTGCCATTTTCGGTTGCAAATTGATTAATTTTTAACTTTAAAATAAATTAATTGAAATTAATGAATAAATATCTGATCCAAGTATTTTCAATCACTGGTCATTCAAGTTTTTAAATACAAAATTTCCAAAGTAAATAAAATAATTAATGGAGAGTAAGAAAAAATCATGAAGAAGAAAAGAGAGATGGAAGGAGGGGATCGAAGAAGCGAAAGACATTACAAGGCCGGCGCCCTCTTCGCCGGAACTTTTAAAGTAGATGTATACGATATTTTTTAGAGATATTTCCCGAAATAGGACTAAAACAGTTAGAAAATTCCAAAATAGGACTGCCATATTTTTATTCCCAAAATAGGACTAATTACTGCCATGTTTTGGCAGTACCAGACTTCAAACATGTCAGTATTTTCTGAACATGACAGTAATTAGTCCTATTTTGGGAATAAAAAAATGACAGTCCTATTTTGGAATTTTGAAACTGTTTTAGTCATATTTCGGGAACTTTCCCTATTTTTTAATGCCGCTGTGTGAGATATGCCCAGAATACAACACTCGAATAATCTAATAATAATAGAAAGAATTACAACAGTAGAAAAGAAATTTCACCAATAACGTATACCGTGTATATAGAATGATGAATCCATGAAGAACAATACACAGTGCTCGAACAGGCTAGAGAGAGAATTTCTAATTTACGTGCTCTACCAGAATAATATGCGGAATAGAATGTGTACAGACTTAGAGCTGATTTCGACCAACTCCTTCTGTATTTATAGGGAGTGGTTCGGCCAGCCTTATTACAATAAGGAAAGCAGCTTAGGCTTGTGGGCTTAATTAAGAGCACTATATTTGGGCCTAATTCTCTCTCAGCTAATCTAATTAAATACAAATACTCATTAATTAAATTACAATTAATTTGAACACAATAAAATAATATTCTAACATTCTCCCCCTTTGTGTTCAAATGTCGATGAAGCGCGGATTATCTTTGAGTCTTGTACAATGACTTCCGATAGCCTAGGATGACTTCATAATGTCTGAGGGTACTTCTGAAATCAAGTCTAACTCCTACGGCTTCGTGAAAATATGCGATAAGAGTAATCTGGACCAGGTCATCTGGATCTTCAGAATTTTGTAACTTCAGTGCAGCTTCTCCCAGATGGTCTTCTATGATTCTAAGTGTACCATCGCAATACTTGTAAATTTCATTCATGAGCAGGACTCGCTTGATGCCTTTGTAGTCTTTGTAGATTAGTCCTATCTCTGGTTGTGTGACGATGGTGCCTTCTTCAAAATTCTCGACCCAGGGAGCTCTATTTCTTGGTGCAGACATGTTCACTTTCGGAAAATTGTTTTCTATGGCCATTTGCATATTGAAGAGAGAACAGTATTTGACTTGTCTCATCATGAATCTCTTGAGTGCGTTAAGGCCTAGATCTTTGTCCTTTTGAGAAAGTTCTCTGAAGTTGACGTATTTGTACTCGTAGAATAATTGGATCAAATCAGTAGAAACCAAGTAGTACAGGTCAGCTTCAGATGCTCTTTGGATCATGCCGTTTTGTCGTTCAAACTCATAGATTGGATAGAACGTATCTTTTCCAATATGGTGTATCTCTATGGCTCTAATTGCTATGATCATCGAATCAGAATGCTTGACTAATTTTTTCCGGTGTCCATAAGGATCATTCTGATCGGTAGACATGTTCCGTAGCATCCAAATGTGTCCAGAAGCAGCAGTTCCTTCTAAGTGTTCAAGTCATCTGAGTTTCTAGCTCGTCAATCTTCTTGATTCTTTTCTCACTTCTCCAGATTCTAGGTCTCAGATCTTCTTGATATGGCACAATTATCTTGACGTTTTCCCAAGGTGTCTCAAAATTGTCTTCTATATTGGATTTCCCTGGGTGCGTCTTGATCAAATCATTGACTAAGTGTAAATCAGGAAGTGGATCGTCGTAGAATTCTCCTTAAGCTATTTCTTCAGAGTCTAGTCCCATTAACTTTTCAGCAGCAGTCTTCTTGACTTCTCGAATGAAATTCAGTTGCTTGAGAGCTTCTTCATTGATCATCTTTTGAAGTTCGTCCTTCTCATTGTCTTCTATCCAATCAAGTAATATCAGATCAGCAGTTTTTTCTTTGAGATCACTTTCTTTTCTCTTCGAGACTTTCTTCCTTGATGATGATGGTAGATCAGCTGGAATAGGGATAGAAGTGGACTTGGAAGAATATGTAGCTTTCTCAGCTTGTGGAACCGGGGGATCATTATTCTCAAAAGTGGTAGCAGTGGTAACATAACGTCGGAGTCACAGAGACTTACCGTTTTCATCATACTAGAGACTAGCTCGTTCTGACGACCTAAAGACAATGATGATTCATATGTTGCATTGTCAGGACTTCCTTCCAATCCTGTGTCAACATCCACGAGGGATGAGCCTATAGAAGTTCTCGGCAGGACACAAAGTCCTGGCTCAGTGTTAAGAGGCACGGAAGGGTGAAAAATGGTTAAGGCCAGTGAGTCATTGGGTGCGGTAGAGGATGAAGGTTCAGGCTGAGAAGATGTAGATGGTTCAGAGCTAATGGAAGATGGGATGACAGATTTTGAAGTGGTTTGCTCACAAGTACGATGCATTTTCTCCCCCTCATGATGATCCGAATCATCGATGTCATCATGCTTACGCTTAGGCAAACGTTCTTGATCACGGCAAGTGGTGGTAGGGATGAATGGTGGGGTTAAGGCTCGGATGTTTCGTACTTGAATGAGGTGAGGTGGTAGGATAGGTTCGGATAGGAGTCTATCAAGGAAATACTCAGATAGATCAAGAATGTTCATTTGGGTAGGATCAGGGTGAGAGGTAGATCGTGTGGATGTGGGTATGATGGTAGTTGGTAATGGTTGATTGAAGAGTTCCTATGCAGGGAGTTGGGTGTGATCTTTGGTCTGCTACGCCTGTTGGGACTACAGAGCGCAGGTCTTGTAAAAGTGAAAGTTTGAAAGCTAGAAGTTCAGACCTCAGATCCTACCTAGTTAAATTAGCAAAAGAAGAGAAACCTGACCTAAACGAAGTATCGGTTCTCACAGCATCACTAAGAATAACGGTGTCATGGCCTACTGGAGAGTTAAGTGTGGCAGGACTTCTAACCATCATTGGCGTACCTCTGGTTGTTAAGACAGGTGGTAATGAGCCTGTATCAGTGTGTGAAGTAGAAGGTTGTGACCTAGAAAATGACAAAAATTCTGGGATGGTGGACACTTACTGGGTAGTAGTGTGGGGCGGTTCACTGATGGGTTCCCCTTGTTGGGTTGAAACGACCATCTGTTGGGAGACGGTCGAGTGGTCTAAACTTGGCTCAATTTGCCTATTGAACTCAATGTAGCGTCTTCTACTCGGGAACTGACAACATTAGAACTTGTACCTATGGGCTGAGTTCGGATTATTTGGGTGACTGGGGATGATGTAACAATTATAGCACTTGAGGAGGGGACATCAGCTCTCTTCGACTGAGTCTCACCTACCCTCTTCTTTGGTTTAGTTACTCTTGGACCCTTACTTCCACTCGGCTTTGAAGTCCCTTGGGTAGACACAGTGGGGGTTGACTGCGTCGTAGGGATAGAAGAGATACTAACCTTGTATTCAGCGATGTGTGGATCATTTGGAACGGCAAGGTTGAGTAGAGCATCAGGAATTTTCGGGGCTTTGACAGACAATGTAAGTGTTGGCCACAATGGATGTCCTTTGAGTATGGAGATCATCACTTTGTCTTGGCATTTGAGTACGGTGGGGTCCAGCAAATAATTGTTGTCCTTAATCTCAATCCAGTTCTCCATTGGATATACTTCCTCCTCAGATTGGAAAGCCATTTTGCCTGAATTGCACAAATAGAACATTTAATGTTAGAGAACAGTTGGTTTTTGGCTTGGTGATTTGGGCTTTGATGATTGGGTAAAGAGGGTTTAGTTGTTGGGTAGTTTGAACTAAATGGGCTGAGGGTGTGGTTATTGGGCCTTGGGATTTTGGTAAAGTGGATTTCAGGTATCCGAGTTTGTAGATTTAGGAAAGAGGAATTTCGGTAGCCCAAATAAAGTATCTCGGATGTGGGTTAGGGATTTCGGTAGGCCTTTTTGTGAGGATTTCGGGAGCTTAGAATTCGGGGGTAGGATTTCGGGTAGGGATTTCGGGACTACTAATTTCGGATGATGAAAATTCGGGTGCCCGGTTCTAGCAAGAATTTCGGATGACGTTTTCGGAGATAGGGATTTCGGGTGATGATCTTGGGGGCCCGAATTTAAAGATTTCGGGTGTTTTCTTGGAAAGGCAATTTCGGCTGAGATGTTGGTTTTGAAACGTCATAAAGCAAAAGCTTTTGGCTATGGAGTTTTTGTGAAACAGGGGACGGTCAACTGTGTTGAATGATGGGTGTAATTTAGGGACGGTGGTCGATGGCGGTGAAGGTTAACGACGATGAGAGTGGATTCTGGTGGATGTGACCGGTTTCCTCATCGTTGTTTAGAGAAGAGTACCTGCAACAATCACAAATACACACATGCAAAACTTAAACAAGAAAAACAAATCAACCTTGAGTGATTATGAATGTGACCGACGGAGAAGATGATGAAAAATGTGAGAGCCCTTTGAGTGCTTTTGAGAAAGTTTGATAGTGGAGAGAGGAAGAAGAAGAAAAATTTAATAGTTTCTATCTTTAAGTACCCGCGGAATTTTGATTTATGGAAACTGACTCAATTTAGCAGACTAAAACTCCTAAACTGACTCAAATTAAAAAAATGCAGATACTAAGAGAAATAAAATTACTCCCCCTCAATTGTAGCACTCAGAATAGATAAATTTTTACTTCCCCTCAATGTTTGCACATTTTAGGGAAACAGACTGACAGACCAAGAAATTGACATAAAAAAAAGACACGGCAAACAAAATAAAAAATAAAAACTCCCCCTATACTTGTGCACGATATTAAATATCCAAATTCAGCATTCCTGGTTTAGAGACCAGGAAATGAAATCTTTTCTCATCCAGAACTGTTGTGAATAGATCAACCAACTGTAGCTCAGTGCGCACAAAGAATAAGTCCACATGACCTTTTTCAATATGATCTTTGATGAAGTGGAATGTTAGGTCAATGTGTTTAGTGCGAGAATGATGAACCCGATTGCATGAGATAGCAATCGCACTTAGTCACCGTAAATAGGAATGTGGTCAAAATAGAATCCAAATTCGCGTAGTTGAGTCTTCATCCATAATACTTGTGAACAAGAGCTAGCAGCAGCGACATATTGAGCCTCCGTTGTAGATGTAGACACACAATTTTTCTTCTTTGAGGACCAACAGACCAACTTTTCTCCAAGAAATTGAGCACTACCAGAAGTACTCTTTCTGTCCATTTTACATCCAGCGAAATCCGCGTCAGTGAACCCAATTAGATCAAATGCAGTCTCCTTAGAATACTAGAGTCCTAGATTAGGAGTTCCTTTCAGATAATGTAGAATTCTTTTCACAACCAACAAATGGGATTCCTTTGGATTTGCTTGAAAGCGAGCACAGAGACATGTAGCAAATATAATATCAGATCGGCTCGATGTCAGATACAACAATGAACCAATCATTCCCTTATAAGTTGTAACATTCACAGGCTTTCCCGATGGGTCACAATCAAGCTTACAAGCAGGAGTCATCGGGATTTTCACAAGGGTGCTATTCTCTTGACCATATTTCTTCAGCAAATCATGGATGTACTTAGACTGATGAATAAAGATTCTATTGGGTAGCTGTTTGACTTGTAGTCCAAGAAAGAAATTCATTTCACCCATCATGCTCATTTCGAACTTAGATTGCATCAGACTTCCAAACGCAGTGCAGAGAGCCGAATCAGTGGAACCAAAGATGATGTCGTCAACGTAGATCTGAACCAAAATGATGTCAGACCCATGACGCTTAATGAAGAGAGTAGTGTCAATTGTTCCTTTTGAGAAGCCAGAATCAACCAGGAAATCAGATAATTCAACATACCAAGCTTTCGGGGCTTGTTTGAGTCCATACAAAGTTTTATCCTAACGATAAACGTGATCTGGATATTTCCCACTGATGAAGCCTTCTGGATGATCAACGTAAACTTCTTCTTTCAAGATGCCGTTCAAGAATGTTGTTTTGACGTCCATTTGATAGATGGTAAAGTTTTTGTGTGCAGCATAAGCCATGAACAGACGAATGGCTTTAATGCGTGCAACTGGAGCGAACATCTCATTGTAGTCGATGCCTTCTTGTTGATTGTAGCCTTTCTCAACTAATCGGGCCTTATTGTGAATTACAATCCTGTCTTCATCTTTCTTGTTCTTAAAGATCCACTTAGTGCCTATGATTGATTTTCCGGGTGTCGAGGCATAAGTGACCACACTTTGGTTGTTGATCAACATAAGGAATATCAGCATGAGGAACAGTTGAAGATGTAAGATCAGTGGACAGAGGTGTTGTGGTTTCAGTCTCAGCTGTGGTTGCAGAAGATGATTGAGTTTATGCAGAAGTAGGTATCGCAGCTGTAGACGCAGAAGTAGGTGTAAGAGATGGATCGTGTGGTTGTGGATTCTCGTATATTTGGTAAACAGATGATCAAGATCCACTTTGTTGAGAAATTCCAGTGTTTCTGTCCTCTATAAAAGTGGGAGGAAAATGAAAAAAGTGCCATATAATCTGCTGTTGAACGTTATAAACAACACAAACACCGGATTTTGCAGCACCTAAAACTTCGATTACGTTGATATTCGGAGTCTATTAATCATTTAATCCACTCAATTTCAAAAGAAGCCATCATTTAATCCACTCTATTTGATGTTTATGACTACTTTAATTTACAAGTCCAGATGTTAGCCAGAAAACGAAAACATGCAAAGCACAATAAAAGCAATCAATAGAACATATGCACTATTCCAATTTCAAAATGCTTGTACTTCCAGTTACTTCGAGCTTGAGCTGATGCTTATCTGGGCGTGGAGGACGGGTTAAGATAATAGTCAATGGACATAAGATCTTACAGTAAAGTTTGCCTGAAGCCGCTGGAAAACAAGGTATGACTCTTGGAACTCCTGTAAGCCGCTGGGAAGGGGGCTAGGTTTTAAGCGAAGGCGGTGGCGTCATTAGGTGGAGGCGATGTTTGGTGCTGCTACCTGCTACACGGCGACGTTTCTAGGCGGAGACGTTGCTAGAGGGAGGTGCGATGTGGCTGGATGGGTAGGGACGGTTTTAGCCTATTGTGGGTGTCCCAGAAAGAAAAGAATAACGAGATGGTCAGGAATTGGCCTAAATTTAGAATGTACTTGTTGCGGTTCAAATGCACCGCATCCATTATACTAGGAAAGAAACACTTTTACTCTCTGAAATAGTCGTCATATTCAAATGTCAGACTCTTATTTTTGAGTTTGTAAATGTCACATCTCAATTGTCCAAGTTGTTGTAAATGTGGCTCTTTCAGAGGTGAAATGTACAATGTAGGTGAGGAGTAAATTTTAACCCTCAAAGGATTACATTTATAGCAATTTGTACAATTGAGGAGTGACATTTATAATCTCGGAAATAAGGATCTGACATTTCAATATTGTAACTATTTCAGCGACTGAAAGTACGATTTTCCCATTATATTAAGTGACCGTTTGGCAACACTGTTTTTCGGTTTATCAAGCTTATCAGTCAACTTTTTCACTAAACACATAACTTTTTTTTCACGCGCTGAATTGTATAATAAGCAGAAAAAGTAAGGTTGAAATTACTTTTCTGGCTGTATTGGCTGAAGTCACTGTAGATGATCATTTTAGCTATTTTTCAATATAATTTTTTCTTTATTTTATTAATAAAATATATTTTAAAACTATTTTTTTCTTAAATCAGCATAATCAACCAATGCAGCCACTTCAGCCAGAACTTCATAAATTTTAACAGAATCAGCCAAATCAACTGATTTTGATGCCACCAAACGGGCTCTAAGTTTTTCGATCTTTTGTTGCCGTTCAGCGACACCCGTTGTGAATGAATTTGATAATCTTTTGTTGTGGTTCTATTTTACCGCCGCAAATATATACTATATAAAAATTTATTTACTACTATGGTTCAGCGGTTCTCTGTGACCGCTGCTTGAAATTTCCAGATTATTTGTAACGAATTGACGAAATCGCAGCAAATAGGAAGCCACACACAAGGAAAATTCTAGTAGTCTAGTAATGAGAAAGGATTGCGGCGTCTAGCGTTGGTGTCATGGATGTAAGCACTAAAGGAAAGTAGTTTTTTGTCACTGGAATTCTATTTAATGGAATGGAGAGAGACTAGAAGAGATGAGGGATGAATAGAAACAATGGGAAGGGAAATGTGAGGGCTAAGCAAAAAAGGAGATCACAAAGAAGAATATACATACTCACTATGTCCCTTAATTTACTTCCGTAGTACAAATGACACACGGATTAAGAAAGTGGGTTTTGTGTGGTAGAGAGTTGTGTAGAGGAGAGAGAAATGTGTAAGAATTGCTGTGAACCACAAATTCTTTGCCAAAAAGGGAAAGTGAAGTTCTTTTTGGGACAGATGAAAAGGGAAAGTTGGAAGTATTTTCAGGGACGGAAGGAATAGTACAAAAGAATAAATGAGCAAACGGTATTTTCTCCACATCTTCTTTTTCAAAAGGAAAAATTCCTGAAATAGGAGTAAAAAAGTTTGAAAATTCCGAAATAGGACTTCCATGTTTTTATTCCCAAAATATGAGTAATTAGTGCCAAGTTTGGAAAATACTACCACGTTTAAAGTCTGGTACTGCCAAAACATGGCAGTAATTAGTTCTATTTTGGAAATAAAAATATGATAATCCTATTTTGGAATATACAAATGTTTTTAGTCCTATTTTGGGTAATTTCTCTTTTCCGGGAAAATTCCTGAAATAGAAGTAAAAAAGTTTGAAAATTCCGAAATAGGACTGCCATGTTTTTATTCCCAAAACAGGAGTAATTACTGTCAAGTTTGGAAAATACTACCATGTTTAAAGTCTGGTATTGCCAAAACATATTAGTAATAAGTTCTATTTTGGAAATAAAAATATGATAGTCCTATTTTGAAATATACAAACGTTTTTAGTCCTATTTTGATTAATTTCTCTTTTCAAAAGGAGTATAAATGAAAAAAGGAGTATTTTCATAATGTTCCCGGAATGTTCCCACACCGAATATGAAAAATGCTTTATAGCTTTATAAATTAATACTAAACCCACACATTGTCACACAACAGAACAAGTACATTAATGCTATAATATAAGTAGGTATATCGTCATCTTCGTCTTTGCTTCATTTGCTATTATTAGAACTAATAATATGAAATAAAGCAAGACAAAGATGGTGATATACCTATTTAAATTTTAGTTTTAATTTAAAATGTACTTCCACATTTATGTAACATGCATCCCTTTTTACATAATTAAATAAGTTTTTATGTATTTAGAATAAGAGCAATTATAAATTTTCCTTGGTGGCCTATCATAAATAAGTTTTTATGTATTTTGAATAAGATAAATTATAAAAAATTTTGAGTTGGTCAATTTTGATGTAACATCGTTACCTAATTATATGTACGTTTGGCAAGATTATTAAAATTTTCTGATCCATTCAATCTACTTTTACTTGAATGCAATAATTGTTCTCCGTGAATAGGTCAGTGTGATAATTGGGGTTATTATCAAGGGTGAATTCCCTAAATATGACTAAAAAAAGTTTTGAAATTCCAAAATAGGAGTATGATGTTTTTTATTCCTTAAATAAGAGTAAATTTCTGCCAAGTTTGGCATTACTAGGCTTTATAACATGACATTTTTTCCCAAACTTGGCAAATTACTCCTATCCAGGGAATAAAAAACATGATACTCCTATTTTGGAATTTCAAAATGTTTTTGCTTCTATTTAGAGGAATTTCTATATTATCAAAGAAATTGCATATTAATAAATGAGCTTGTTTTCAAAATAACAACCACAAAAAAAATACGGGATTGGCAAGGATTTGACATGGGTTGATCGATGATTTTGTGCCAAATTGCTCGTGCCGAAACATTTTGGCACGTATTTGGCATATTCATTACCAAAATCTCTGCCAATTTTGAGGAATTCCTACCAAAAATCCCGATCAATCTCATTTTTTTGTAGTTAACATTTACCCTAACCGCAAAGGCTCCAACCTACAGTGAGGTAACAAGTTAAAATATTAGATGTACGGATCCTTAACCCTGTACTAAGCGCACATAGAAACTATTTCGGGATGACCCATGATGAAACCCGTGTCGAAAATTGCATGAGCAAAATGTTGTTTCATAACAAAGAAATGCAATCATTTTAATGAGACATTTCGCTTTATTCTATTATATTCAAAGAACTGTTGCATTATCATCTTGTTAAAGTGTTGCAAAATAGTGTTGCATATGAAATACTTATGCAACACTTTTAACAAACGTTACATAATATGCAATAAAGTGTTGCATATGACCTTATGCAACGAGACCTGATGTAGCACCTATAAAAGTGTTGCTTTAGTTCTTTTGTAACATTTTACCCATCTAATGTAACATTTATAGAGTGTTGCAAAAACTCTAAATTGTTGTAGTGAAAGTAAGTAGGGAGCCCGGAACACCCAGGCTCCAATTGAAAGAAGAATTAGAAGTGAACTTCCCAGGGATTAAAACAACCAGAGGGAAGCAAACTAGCCAAGGGTAAGGCTGGAACGCCACAAAAATTCAAGGAATACAAAATAGACAAAGCAACAAGCACAAGTAGATAAAAAAAGTGATGGTAAAATATATGAAAGGAAGGTAAGATGTTTGACTACATGCCACCCCGAGGGTGGAAAACAGCAGCAGTCACGCAGGCCTGGAAGAGTGTTTGTTAAAAGGAGAGGGAGGAGCATCCGTGGCAGGGCCATCTTGGGGGGCTTCTGGATTAGCCATCAACTAAGGTAAACCCCATGATAAAGCAGTTAAGGAGGGATCTTTTCTCAGCATGGCCTCATAAATGAATTTTTGCATATCAAACTTGCCCAACTAGAAGCACAAGACCCCCTCGTCTACCAGTTTGGATTCCCCCTCATGGCTTGACAGCCACTCCGATGCTATCTCAGCTCGGCGATCTGCTATCACCTGCTCCACCTCTTACCAGAAGGCCTCGTTGTATCGAAAGACTTGGACAGCAACAGGGCCAGCCTCTTCCGCCTTCTTCTTCAGCTCCTCCTCCTTAGATCCCCATGCCTCCTCGATAACTTTGTGGGCAACGACGACATCATTCAGCTTCTTCCACACCTCCCTAGCCTCCTTCATCGCGGCATCTCTAGCGGCCTCTAGGTCTGCCACCGCCTTCTAATGGTGGTCAGCCTGGCCCTGAGCCTCTTGTTTCTCCTCATCTAGACAGCGGGAGCTGGAGGCGGTGAGGACGAAGGACTAAAGTCATGAGCAACGAAAATGGATAAGATAGCCCCAACAGGAAGTCAGAAACCATAATCAAACAAAGAACAAGCATTACCTCAGAGATGGTGTGAACCACACGCCGGATAGCTGACTTGGGGGAGAGATTGTCGAGTTCTTCCACATCGGCTGGAGGGGTAATAGCTAGAGCTAGGGAGACCGGATTGATCGTGCGGCGGAACAAGGAAGTAGAGATGGAGCGCATGGTCAGACTTCTCTGGAGCGGCTTCAATGGCGTCCCAGGTCTGAATCCTCTTGACTAGAACCAGGGGACCCAGAGTTGAACCAACCTTCGCAGCCAGACGTTCAAGCCTAGATGCCATCTTCTCGCCCTCTGAACAAAGAACAACACATAGT
Organism: Cuscuta europaea; assembly: GCA_945859875.1. Classification (NCBI taxonomy): domain Eukaryota; kingdom Viridiplantae; phylum Streptophyta; class Magnoliopsida; order Solanales; family Convolvulaceae; genus Cuscuta; species Cuscuta europaea. The sequence continues at coordinate 9,427,587 of CAMAPE010000006.1, forward strand.
TGGGTTCAATTACCAAGGCAAAAGGAAAGTGCAATTACAAAAGCAGGCGTAGCCGACCTGATGATGAAAACTCAAGCATAACCACCCCATCCTCACGTAGATAATGATCCATAAGAAAGGGAGAACCTTCAACGATGAATTTTGGGAGCATACTCTCTCCCCTCGTTCAAGATTGGAATGGTCCATCGCCAGATCAACTCCCCCCACTTATTACCAAATGGAAGCTTGCCATCCACTAGAGTCACCCACGCCCATTTGTACCTCCAATTCTTGAAAGAATTGGGGTAAGACTTGGCAGCGAACAAGCGATGGCCTGCCCTCTGAGAGATGAAGAAGAATCCATGAGTCTCAGAGGCATTAGACCGGACTGAGTGGAAGTGTGTCAAGAACAGATCTAGGGTTGGCCTAATTTTGAGCGAAAGGAATCAAGCTGTGAACCCAACAATGAACAAGTGTGTGGTAGGGGTGAGTTGACCAGGGATGACCCATAGTGAACGATAATGTGCAGAAGAGTGGGGTGGAGGGGAAAATGGAAGGCTGGATAAGTGGGCCCCGAAATGAAGGGGAGAAGGGGGTTCGACGATGTTCTGCCCCTAGGTAGGGTGAGAGTAGATGACGCTAGGTCCGGTGATGGCCACCGTCTCATTAAATTCAAAGTCAGAGATGGCGGTGGCCGGGACCGCATGAGCAAAATCAGCAGAGAGATAAAAGTAAGTTTCTACCCCCAAGAGTCCACATGGATTTTAGGACGGTTAAAGCTAGCCCCATAGTCAGAGAAAACATTATGAAGGGGAACAGAACTGGAGGAAGATATGAATAAACTGACCTGGAAAGAAAGGTTGGAACGATGAAAGAAGCTTTTATCGCCTAGGGTTGGTAGAATGTAGACTCTCAAAAGGTTTGCATGAAGAAGAAAGTGTACCTTTTATAGTTGAAGCCCTAATGCCCCTCGAACCACTCCAGGACTGCTACCAAGGCACTCAAGTGCTAAAGATGAGACGGTGGAGTGGGAAGCTGTGAAGCCAGACACGTGCCATTCACATTTAATGCGAAACGGCGCCACAAATGGAAGCTAAGGGGAAAATTCGAAATTCGAATATCGGTACTCTCTGAAATACAGCCCGACTTATTTCAGATAGTAGGGGGCTCGCGATGGTACCATGGATCACAACCATGGCCCAAGAATTATTTTAAGATAAGCCCATCAACGGGATCAGCCCATTAATCGCGCGGGATTAATAATAAATAATAGCCGCTGGGCCTAATCAAGAATCAAACCCGCGAAAGGAACCCACAGTCATGCCAGGCTGGACAACAGACCTCGAGCCTGGACGGAGTTCTAGCAAGGTTGAACTCTTCCTAGGGCTTATCTGGTAGACTATCATTTGAGCATAGCTATCTGGCAGCGACAGGAAATGACGAAAGAAACGTGGACCTTGAGGAACAATGATTTCACAACGTCCGAGACGTTACAGGACTCTATTATAATTAATTGTATTAAATGTATCAGTTTCCTCCTACAATACTAGAACACTAGAACCTAAGGTCTATAAATACTTCATGTACACATCCTACTAAGGATCTGAATTCCAGAATAATAATACGGACTTACGCTGCCCAAATTTCATCGACTCTTTTAGATTATTAGCTCTTGTAGTTGGAGTTAAACTCCAGCAACTATGTATTCATGATTCATCTGCATCAATCTTCATATTTATATGCGACTTGCATTCGGACAGAAAGTTTTTTGCTTGGTCTTGGCCCCACAAACTACTTCTGTTAGAGTAAAAACGTCCTTAATTATGCAAGTTGCATTAAAATAGGAACACTGATACAGATGACTCATGAATACGGTCATGACTAAAAAATAGGAATGAATATTAATACATGCAAAGATGAATGATATCATTCTAGTAAAAAAACATTAATAATCATGTCCTTGAAAAACACATTAGTATATTAATACATGCAAAGATGAATGATATCATTCTAGTAAAAAAACATTAATAATCATGTCCTTGAAGAACACATTAGTATATATCAGTAACGTAACATTAGTGGTAACTTTCTCAATATTTTCCACTAGTGATTGAACAATTTTGATATAAAATACCGCATTTGTCCAAAAATAATAGTTACATTGTGAATTTTGAGACTTGAGTGAAGACAAAGCAAATTAAACTTCCAGGTCCCTGATAATTCTATTTTTGGAACTATAAATTTTAATTTACATATTCTTGAATTATACTAAAAGTTCTATAAAATACTACCTCCGTCCCGCTATGATTGTTCCATTTTACCTTATCGGTCCGTTCCACTAAGATTGTCTCATACCAAATTTGGTAAAGTTTGTATGACTCTAAATCATTCTTACTTTATTGTTACTTTAACAATTCAATATCAACCACATAAACCACTTTTTATTAATGTGTGTCACTTCCTCTTGTCTCATTGTTAGCGGGACGGAGGGAGTAGCAAAATTTGAATTAAATAATACTTCGTAATAACATTTTGATGCATAGAATTATAGATCAAAAGTGGTCTGGGTTGAACCGTGAGTAGTGAACCACAACTTTCATTTTGGGACGGAAGTAGTAGTCATTATGTTCTTTGTTTATCATGAAAGTTAAATTAATTATTTGTGTAATTGACGTGGAATTGATAAAACCAATATCAATCATACAAAAAAGTGACACTCCTTGGCTTCACATTAAAGTAAGGGCATTTTAATTACATGGAAATTTTCAGACCTGATCTGATATATTGACGTGTAGTCTAATTTTGTATGATCTGAGTTGGTAAACGTCTAGTACATATTTATTTTACAACTGTCTAAATTTGGTATTCTTGATATCTCTCAAGTCGAGTTTGTTTTGAGACTAAAAAGCCTTATTAAAAACATCTTTGACACTAAATTTTTGGACCAAAACTGGTATGTTCCGGAGTAAATTTTGACTACAATTTACAGTTTAAAATAAATTTGAACTTAACATAGAGTTTTTTTCGAATTAATGTTAATTAATTAATTAATTACGAAAATAATGCTGGTAAAAAAATATTTACCGATCTACTGCTGGGTTTAACCATGGTTAGGGAAAGTCGCCTAACGGTTGGGCGACTAATAAGTCGCCCAACCGTTGGGCGACTTTCCCCTTCCATATGAACGCAGACCAACAGGTACTGCTAGCCACGCACGATCGTGCCTGGACGAGTAGGCACGATCGTGCCTAATTCCGAAAACAGAATTTCCTCAGTTTTTTTGCCCCATTTCAACCCAGACTCGTCTTTTTGCTATAAATAAGGTCTCCCTTCTCCTATTTAAGTGTTACGAGCGAGATGCAACACATTATAAAACATACAACACACATGTTCACAAACACATACATAAACACATACAACTCACCGGTAAAACACAGTACAATCATCAAACATTCATAACAATTAATCATCTAATATTCATACTCGAACACATAAATACTACATACAAGAGAAAATACGTAAAACGTTGTAAATTGTTCCTACAACATCTAAAATGTTGTAAATTATCTAAAATGTTGTACAAGAAAAACTGCAATACAAAAGACAAAGTAGAAGTTGTCATGGTCATCTTGATCACTCGACCTAGGATCCGCTGTCACCTGCATGCCTACAAACAAACAAAATCGTATTAGTTAATTTTTACTATTATACTAATTCTTTTTTTTAATCATCAATTTTATTAATTAATATGTTTTCATGCAACACTGAGATGAACTATGAATTACTATAATTAACACCTTACCCACTGGACCCCCCATCGTGTCTTGATGATCTCTTCGCACATGTGGCCCTATTATAGCCGGTTCGGTGGCATTTTCCACATCTAACCATTCCTCGGGGACCTTCATCCATCTCATTCTTAATACGTGTGGACTTAGGTCTTCCCTTAGCCCGAAGCATGGATGGATCGTGCACGATTTCAGGTCCATTGTAAGTAGGCCAATAGTCACGATCAGGAATGGGTTTGAAGACTCTATGATATGTGGCCGCGTATTGGTCAGAAGAGAAAAACTTATCCACAAATGGAGCATAAGACAAGCTACGTTGTCTGCACACGGCTAACACATGGGAGCATGGAATCTTATATATCTCCATCTTTTTACAAGTGCAAGTTTTCCGTTTCAGATGGACAGTTTGTTTTCTCCCACCCTTCCCCAACGTTCAGCCACCACAACCGGTTTCCACTTGAAATAACCCTCGGCCTAAATAAAATGGAGTAACTATGTGATGCTTGGCCTTCTCTCTATTCTTATCAATTAAATCTATGATGTACGGGGAGTACTCGTGGCCTTCTGTCACTCTCATTTTACTGGTTTCACGCCTATTAACAAAATAAGCATTAAGCCGGTAAAAGGAAACCTGGACCAAAGCGGTGATGGGAAAATATCTAGCATTTTTCATCACGCTATTGAAAACCTCTGCCAGATTAGAAGTGATGGTACCGTATCTGTACCCGCCATCGTGGTGCAATGACCACATTTCCAGGGGAATGTTCTGTAACACCTCGGCCCCACCGGACCCGAGGTAGTTACTCCGGACCAATAGTACTGTCCCCACAAACCACCACGAGCCTTTACCGCACACTTTGTCCTCACTCATGCGCGCCCTGAGAAACTTCCCAGGGGGTCACCCATCCCAAGACTACTCCCGTGCAAGCACGCTTAACTTTGGAGTTCTTGGGTGATGAGCTCCCTTAAAAGGAGATGCACCTCTGTTGGTATGAGTAGTACTATTAATCCGTTTATATTAAATCTCAAGTGTTACATGTTCCCCAGAAATTGTCGTGCCTCCAAACTCATTTCACCTATCTTCTTGAACCCACCATCAAACTTCTTTTTCTGATGTTGTCGTGCGGTCCAGACAAAAAGATTTTTTAGATGAATGTCTTTGAAATGAGTGTGCACATTCGATGAAAGATGGCGGATACATAGCCTATGATGCGCATAAGGCTCCTCCCAAGTACTGCCCACCTCATTCATTGCCCTGACAATACCTCCATGCTGATTAGAAATGACACAACTCCCGATTAGTGACAAACTGCCTAATACATGCCATAAACCATGGCCAACTATCCCCATTCTCAGATTCAACAACTGCAAAGGCCACTAGAAATATTTGGTTGTTCGCATCACAACCCATGGCCACGAGCAGTGTACCCTTGTACTTTCCATACAAGTGTGTGCCATCAATAGTAAGTACGAGTCGACAATGCTTAAAACCATGTATTGATGGCTTGAATGCCCAAAAACCTCTTTGAAACTGCATATAACCTGTGGGAGTATTAGGGGGTGGGTACCACTGCACAATAGTTCCAGGATTTGAATGTTGGAGCGCTGTCATGAAACGGGGCAATTCAGAATATGACTTCTCCCAACCGCCAAATATTTCTGCTATGGCCTTTTGCTTCCCCATCCATGTTCTCCGGTATGATACCGTATACCCATACTTTTCCTTCAGCATCTCAATGATAGTATGCACTTTAAGGGAAGGATTTGTGCGAACAATGTCAATCACATCTTTACAGATGAAATCTGAAGTCAAAGCCACGTGATCGGTAGTGTCGGTGTTCCCAACACACGTAGCAGAATGAGGTCCAGGATAACGCACAAACAACTCACATTTCAATATGAAAATACCCAAATTTTGATATCTACATTCAAGTCTACATTTCAATACCCAAATTTAGCTACATTCAAATCCACCCAAATGCCCAAATGTCAAAATACACTTTAAAATTTACAATCAATTTCAAATCAAATTTCAACATTTCATAATCTAAAAATTCCAAAATTTTAACATTCAAAACCCTAAGTTAAAAATGAGATGAAATGGAGTTTGATTTACCTACAAGAAAGAAGAAAGAGTGTTGAAGATGAAGATGGAGGTTTGCCGGAGTGGGGTCGCCAGATATGGAAGTTCGCCGGAGTTGGAAATGGCTCGGTCGTCCTTCGTCCTTCGTCCTGCGTAGCTGCTGCTTGGGGGATTTGGGGATTGGGTTTCGTTCGCAGTGTTCTGTTTTGTGGCTGGTCGCTGTTTTTACTTAATGGAAAGTCGCCCAACGGTTGGGCGACTTATAAGTACCCACGACTATATGGGTCTAGGCCCCAGGACCCACATACTCAGAAGAACAGAAAGTACAAGCCACCAAGTGGTGCCCTCGTCGGCCAAAGGACCCCCGACGGCCGAAGAGGGACAAACTCAGAGTATGATCCTGAAGCCAGGGAAACTGGGTGCCGTCGTCGGCCGTGCCCTCATCGGTCGTGCCCTCGTCGGCCAGACCCTCGTCGTCCACAGAAGCCTCACATAACTAGATTTTACACTTAATCATTTCTACACACATTGTATTCGGCTCAATAGCGGTCCAGTTGTAAATGGGCCTCCCAAGCCCAAGGCTTGGGAGCCCAGCCCATATTTTCCCTATAAATACCTCCTCTGGAGGTAGTTGTAGGGGTTGGAAAATCATTTATTGAAGCATTTACTTGCACTTCTCTCTCTAGCTCTCACTTCTCTCTAGAATATACTCTATCATTTTGTGCTTTCATTGAGAGCTAGAACAATCAAGTTAGCATCCTTCGTCGCTACCAAGCACAGCTAACCACTGATCATGGGAAGAACTAGGTCAAACCGCAACCTCGTCAGCAAGGCAATCCCTGAGGATCAGGAGAATAGGGAGCGTGAGGAGGACGCCACGGCCGACCAGGTCGGAGGAGGGGATGTCTTCCAGGAGGCCATCAACCTCACGACGGACCTACGCAACCAGCTCAACGGAGGTGTCTCTGATGCCCGCATCGGCCTGGATAAGAAGCGCGCAGAGAAGGCAGATAACGCCTCTGCCCAACCGTTGGCCATGGCTTCTCCGTCTGTTGACCCACAGGTTCAGGCCGCACTATCGGCCATCATCGACAGCTTGGCTCAGAACCCCACCGTCCTCAGCGCACTCATGCCAAGGACTGGGGGGAACATCACTCCGCCTCCTCAGCCCCAACCGTTGGCCATCAAGCTAGGCAACGATGAGGGGGTGATAGCCCAGGACACGACGTCGTCCCACTCCCACCCTGCTTCCCCTCTTCGGCCCGGACTGACCCCAGTGAGTGGAAAAGCCTCTACCTTCAATAGGCTGGGTGACACGCGCCGTCGTCCGGTTTCGGAGAGGATGGTGGGATGGATTGGTGAGCGCCGGCCTAGCTCGCCAAGGGAAAGCCTGGGGTCTGTGTCCCGGACAGCGGACAAGCCCCACCTGAACAAAGGCAAGGGAAAGCTGCACGAGGACGACGTGCGCCACCATATCAACGCGGCCCACGAGGTGCGCATACAGAACCAACAGGGCGCCACTGCAGCCTCCAGGGACCCCCGAGACGAGGTTATCGCCCAGCTAGAAAGGAGATTGGCCCAGATGGAGGCCAGACAGTCGGCGAACATTCCCACGGCCGGTGCCTCCAATGACCCCGACCTCAATGCAGTCATGAACAAGGTCAGCGCCCTTGAGAGGGAATTGGCTGAAGGACGAGGTGACCCTGTCATCCAGGTCAGGACCAGGACTCCCTTCACTAACAGGGTGCTATCGGCTCCCATCCCGAAGAAGTATAGGGGAAACGCCATCAAGACCTACGACGGCCGATCCGATCCCCAGGAGCACTTCAGCCGCTATCAGAACAACATGCTGATGGTGAACGCGTCGGATGAATACCTCTGCCGTTGGTTCCTCTCCACTCTTGAAGGGCCAGCGTACGAGTGGTTCAACGCGCTTCCCGAAGGAAGTATAGACTCATGGCAGGACCTTGCCCAACGTTTCCTCACCCACTTTGCCGGGAGGAAGCGTGCGAAGAAGTACTTCACCCATCTCCTTTCCGTCAAGCAGCAACATGACGAACCCCTCCGGTCATTCATTGATCGGTGGACGAGGGAGACCGAAGAGGTCGAGAGGGCCGATGAGTGCACCCTCCTCGTCCTCTACCAGGGAGCCCTCCGCAGCTCCCCGTATGCCAGGAGCCTCATCACCGACCCTCCGAGGTCGTATGCAAAGGCGCTTCAGCGCGGGAGTTTGTACGTCGATGTCGACGAGCTCCACAACCACAAGAAGGACGGAGGCCACCCCTCCAAGAAGACAAATCCTTCGCCGGCCCCGGGAACATCCCCGACCGGCCAGGGTGCCCAGGGCCGTCACGGCTCTGGTGTACAAAGCAAGAAAGACCGTCATTGGCGGCCGAGGTTGGAACGGCCGGGGGTCCCCCTCACACACCCGGTCAGCACCATCCTTGACTATGCCGAGAAGCACGGCCTCATTGAACAAGATCCTCGGCCGACGGAGGAAGTCCATTCCATCCAGCAAGGCGGCACCTACTGCCGGTTCCACAAGAATGCCTCACACAACACCGATGACTGCATCACGCTGAAGAAAGCCATCGAGCGCCTTATTCGTTAGGGGGAACTCTCCCAAATTGTTAAAGGTGGCCCGCGCAAAAATACGTGGGTAAACACCGGCAAATCTGGGGGCGAACCCTCTACGAAGAAGCGGGAGATCGGTAGGCTCAGCGATGACGAAGACTTTGAGGAGCCTCCACCGAAGAAGAACCACATTCACCTCATCGTAGGTGGAAACACCGGGGGGGACTCCGTCACCCAGAGGAAGAAATGGGCCCAATCCCTTTACATTGGGGAAGTGTCCCACGTTCCCTCCCAGTCGAAGAAGCAACGAACGGAGGCGATCACCTTCACCGACAAAGATCTGCCTCCAGGTACGGAGTCACACAGGGACGCTCTCGTCATCCGATGTGAGATCGGTAATTCCATCATCCACCGCACTTACATCAATACGGGGAGTTCCGTCAATGTGATGTACCTGGACACCTTCAAGCAACTGAAGCTAGACAAAGCTCTTTTGAAGCCGATCAAGACACCGTTGTCTGGTTTCACCGGGGACTCTATCGACGCCGAAGGCACGATAGTCCTCCCCGTGGAGGTCGGCGACAGCTCCCACCGCGCCAAAATTAACATGGAGTTCATGGTGGTCAACCTTCAGTGCGCCCACAACCTGATTTGGGGGCGGCCAGCACTGGAGGACCTGGAGGCCATCATCTCCATGAAGCACTTATGCTTGAAGTTCCCCACCAGTGGCGGCATCGGCTACGCCAGAGGAAACCAGAGGATAGCCAGGGCATGCTACCTCAAGTTAACGAAGCCGGCCAAAAGAGAAGGACAAAGAATAGACACCATCACGGCGACCGTTGCCAAGGACGAGGAGAGGCCGCATGCCGAACCAGCAGAAGAGGTCGAGGAGATCCCCCTGGACACCTCTCGGCCGGAGCGGGTCCTCAAAATTAGGAAGCAACTCCCGCGGGACCAGCGAGACGCCATCCTCCTCGTCCTACGGTCATACGCCGTCATCTTCGCGTGGGGCCCGGACGACATGTCAGGCATCAGCCGGAAGGTGATCACCCACCGGCTGACTGTCGATCCGGTCTCCGCACCTGTCAAGCAGAAGCGACGCTACTTGTCCGCCGATAGGCGGGACTTTGTCAAGGGGGAGGTCACCATGCTCCTCTCAATCAACCACATCAAGGAGGTGAAGTACCCGACGTGGCTAGCCAACATCGTCCTCGCCCAAAAACCGCCGACATTCAGAGTGTGTGTTGATTACACTGACCTGAACAAAGCGTGCCCCATGGACCCATTCCCTCTCCCCAACATTGATCAATTGGTGGACGAGACGGCGGGATGCGAGGTGATGTCGTTCCTTGACGCCTTCAGAGGGTACCACCAGATTTTCATGCATGAAGATGACGCTGAGAAGACGACCTTTATGACCCCGGAGGGAATTTTCTGCTACCTCGTCATGGCTTTTGGACTCAAAAACTCAGGCGCCACCTACATCAGAATGGTGACTAAGATCTTTAGAACGGTCCTCGGCCGGACGATGGAGGCATACATCGATGACATGATTGTCAAAAGCAAGCGGGCCACCACACATGCTGACGACTTCCGGGAAATTTTGAAATCATGAAGGAGTTCAAACTCCGCCTCAACCCCAAGAAGTGCGCCTTTGGCGTCCGAGGCGACAAGTTCCTCAGCTACATGGTCAACCGGAAAGGCATTGAAATAAACTCGGAGAAGATACAGGCCATCATCAATATGGAGCCGCCCCGCAATGTCAAGGAGGTACAGCGGCTAACGGGGCGCCTGGCGGCCCTGAGTCGCTTTCTCTCCAAGTCAGTCCAGAGGTCACTCCCTTTCTTCCAGATCAAGCGCAAAGCAAACAATTTCAAGTGGACGACGGAGTGCCAGGAAGCATTTGAAGAGCTAAAGAGGTACCTTTCGTCCCCACCGGTGCTCTCCAAGCCCAAAGCCGGCGAAACCCTCTTCTTATACTTGGGGGTGAGCACGTCGGCCATCAGCTCCGTGCTCATCCGCGAGGACGAAGGGGTACAGAAGGCCATATTCTACATCAGCAAAACACTCAGGGAGGCCGAGCTCAGGTACTCCCCCATCGAGAAGACGGTGCTAGCCATCGTCCATACGGTGAAAAAGCTGGGGCACTACTTCCAGGCCCACGTCGTCCACGTACTGATCCAGCAGCCCCTTGGCATGCTCATGAGGAGCCCCACTAGCTCCTCAATGATGGTGAAATGGGCGATTTTCCTCAGCCAATTCCAAATTGAGATCAAGCCAAGGCCATCTATCAAAGGGCAAGCCTTGACCGACTTTGTCATCGAATGCACAGCGAGGGAGACGACCGCTACTACCCCCGGGCTAGAGCCGGATGACACGTGGATCTTGTTCACCGACGGCTCGTCGGCCGCGAAATCATGCGGGGGCGACGTCGTCCTCATCTCCCCTGAAGGATTCAGAGCTTACTATGCCATCCGCTTCAACTTCAGGGTATCCAACAACGAAGCCGAGTATGAGGCTCTCCTCAGCGGCCTCAGGCTCGCCGCCGGCCTCAAAGCCAAGCACATCAGGATCAGATGCGACTCCAAGTTAGTGGTAGGCCAGGTTGAGGGTACGTACGAAGCAAAGGAAGGCCGGATGAAGCAGTACAAACAGGCGGCAGAGGAGTTGCTGAAAGCGTCGAAACCCACGAGATCACACAGATTCCAAGGGCAGGAACGCCGAGGCCGACATCCTCTCCAAGCTCAGCTCAGATACTCTAGAGCACATCTCAAAGTTAGCCAAGATCGAGGAGCTGAGCATGTCCAGCATCCATGCCAACCCCATCTTGTGCATCCAACAGCGGCCGGAGGACTGGGTCTCCGACATCACCACCTTCATCACCACGGGGGAGCTACCCCAGGACGAGGAGAGGGCCAAGCTCTCCAAACTCAGGGCTCCAAGCTACACTATTGAAGATGGAAAGCTCTACAAGCGATCCTACAACGGCACTCTCCTCCGATGCCTGCACCAGGACGAGGCCGAAGTGGCCATGGAGGAAGTTCACTGCGGTGTTTGCTCCTCACACCAGGGCCCTTTCAGTATGTCCAAGCGTCTCGTCGTCCAGGGCTATTTCTGGCCGACGATGGCGCGGGATTGTGCAGATCTTGCCAGGAAATGTACCACATGCCAGGTGCTCCAGAAGGCCCCTGGTCGGTCAGCCGTCAACTACGCCCCCGTCAGCACTGCCATTCCATTTTCAAGGTGGGGGATTGACCTGGTCGGCCCATTACCCAGAGCTGCTGGCAACAACCGCTACATCATCGTCGCAGTCGACTACTTCACCAAGTGGGTCGAAGCGGAACCTTTGGCCAGCATCACAGGGGCGAGATGTCAGAAGTTCATCCATAAGAACGTCATTACCCGCTTCGGCGTCCCCCAAGAGATCATATCCGACAATGGCACCCAGTTCGAAGCAGCACCCTTCCAGGAGCTCCTTCAAGAATGGGGAATAAAGCACCGTTTCTCCTCCGTCGCCTATCCTCAGGGCAACGGGCAGGTTGAGAACGCCAACAGAACTATAATGGAGGGGCTGAAGAAGAAGCTCCAGGACGACGGGCCCGCAAACGGCCCACGTCTTGAAATGGGAAGTTCACCGCGTCGTCCACGCACCTGCTCGCAGGACGACAGGTCTGAAATCATGGCCGAGGTGACAAAATCCCCAAACTCAGGGTCGGGCAACGGCAGCCGTTGGAAACCAACCAAAAGTCTAGCCCGCGTCATAAATAGGCGACGGGGCCCCCTTGAGATCATGGACGTTATAAACGAAGTTCAAACCGGCCGAAGGACTATCGACCCCTTCGGCCGAAGCCTGAAAGAAGGACACTCCCCGAAATAGGGAACAGAATCAAAAAACAAAAAAAAGAAAGAGGGAAGCCGAGGACCGCGCATACTTGCCGGCCTCGAGCGATAAAAATAAATCCCCACGAATCAAGCCACACATTTGGCTAAGTACATATCAGTTGAATACAAAGGTAGCACTATCAGCTGGTAACACGGACAAAGCGGCCACCCGCTACGAGGAAGGTGTCAAGGATGGAGCATGCACCTATAAAATCCTAATCAAATGGTTGGGTGAAACAAGGGTGGTTACCCTCATCAGCCATGACCGACCGAAGCTCCAACACTTAGCATGCAAACCAAGAATCCCAGCCTGACACTAGGCACAATCCGGGAGTCGAACACCAGAAGGGGCCAGGACGAAGCGGGCACTCAAACACTCACGGGAAAGTTGAACACACTGGCGGCAACCCTTACCGGCCACACCATTCTCGCTAGCCGTTAAAGGCACCAAAACCTAGGCGGCTGCTTAAGTTGAACACTTAGAAAAATTTCAAAGACAAAAGGGAAAAGACATCCCCAAGACGAAGTGGACAACAGAGAGGAAAATTGCCTAAGTGAATTTCAAACACTTATAAATTTTTGAAGAAAGCAAATGCGAAAGAAAAGGCAAGCACCCGGGTGCGCAACACACGGGTACCTTCATCGGCCACACCGCCCAAATTGGCCGACAGCGGTACTAAGCATAGAAAACTACATAGCCCAACACTTGGAGAAATCTCCAAAGTATCGAATAACGAGGGGAAAGCCTCAATACGAAGCGGGCACTCAAACACTTGCAGGTGCCCGCCTCGGCCCTAGCCACGGGCGCTAGTTATCTATGTTCTGGTTTGACACTTAGGCAAATTTCAAAATTGAAATAACGAAGGCAATACGCATAAACATTTAAAGCCGAAGGGGACAAAAGCTCTATTCATTCAGTCAGGAGGCTAAGTTACATTAGGAGGGCGCTTCGGCCATTACATTCAGACGGGAAAAACGAAAAGCTATTACTAATTACAAGGTAAAATAAAATACAGCCAATCAAGCCTCCTCAGCGCCCTCACCGGCAGCCTGACCCGCGACGTTCTGGTCAACGATGAACACAGCATCATCCTTGGTCTCGGCATCTAAGCTGGCCTCTACAATGGAAGTGGCGGTATCAGCCAGGACATCATCCTCACCATAGTCTGGTTCGCCGAGGCCAGAGCTTTCTATCGGAGCCTGCCTCTCAGAAAGGGGAAGTTTAACTTGCTCCTCTGGATCCTTCATCAGTTTAGGAAGTTGCAGGTTCCGCCTGGCCCACCCCTGGGTATAGTTCAGCGCTTTGAAGGCACGACTCAGTCGCTGATAGAGGAGCCTTTGCATCCGATGCTGGCCCGTGTTGTAATACACTGACATCTCGCGTTCAAAATACTCTTGGCCGACAGGGGAGTTTTGCCCCCAATCCTCGAGCTTGGCCGCCACGACCTCATAACACCAGGGCAAGCGCTCGTCGGCTTTCCATCCCTCGGCCAAGAACTTCTCAACAGCAACATCAAAGGCCTTCACCGCTGCAGCCTCAGCTTCGGCTTTGGCTTTCTCGGCATCATCGGCCCGCCGGCATTCAGCCTCCCAGGCATCCCTCTCTTTAGCAAGCTTGGCCAGGGCTTCGTTCTTGGCCACATCGGCCTCGTCGGCCCTCTTCTGCAAGGCCGCGAAGTCCTCTCGCAACCTGTCCAAGCAGCTCATGGCCTCATCGGCCGAAGCTGCCTTCTGCTCAAACTCCTTCAAACGGGCAATCTCCCGTCGTATATCTTGACATCACCGAGCTTGTCAAGATAAGTCCGGTCCTTGGCCAGGATGGCCTGGGAGAGCACATCATGGCTGTCAACGCCATCGTTGAAGACACCCCCATCCTTGGGGTACTCAACCTCAATCTTATAGGTGGCCGTAGCCACCTCCTAGCCGGGCCGCTTCGGCCGGGGCCCCTGGGCGAGGGAGAGGGGTTGAGAATCACCGCCGGAGAGACCGGAGGTAAGATCCACAATGGTGACAGCAGCACTGGATCCCCTTTCGTCCGCAATTGGGACGGTCAGAGCGCCGACCTCATCGGCAATAGAGGAAGGCGAAGCCTTCTTGGACTTCTTGGCGGGTTGCATGCCGGCCTCAGTCAGCTTTTTCTGAGATTCATCCATCGGCCGCTTTTTCTTCGGATTGGGGGTGGCTTCTTCGGCACATCACCACCTGCCGCCGCCTCCTTGGCGGCCAGCTCCGCCTTCGCCTTTGCGGCGGCCTTATTCATCACAGACCGGCGATCCATTACAAAGTCTGGATAACAAAAGGGAAGATGAGTTAGCAAAGAAAAGGGGTCAGACAGGAAATAAGGCCGATGAGCGAAGTATTACCATCAGCTTCGGCGGGTATCCCCAAATCTGGGCCATCGGCCTCCTTGAAGGTAGTGGTCATCTTCGGCCACAACTCTACATCATCCTCCTTGTCTCCATACACGAAGTACCTAAAGAAGCCGAGGGTGGTCATCTTGTACTCCGTGATGTAGTCCTTCACGCTCCTCGGCCCCCCTTCCAAGAAAGCAACTGCTTGGGCATCCAAGATGGCACTCTTCGGCACATCATGGAGGGTGAATCTACCACTATGGCCGACGGAAGGAAACTCAGTGCCCCCCTCTGCCAACGACACGAAGACAAACCTGCTCTTCCAACCGTAGATAGACGAAGGGAGATCAGTAAACCTCCTCTTCTTCGGCAATTGTTGAAGGTTAGCGTAGGCGGCACAGTTCTGGTGACTCCCTCGGCCAATCTGATACAAGTTCATAAACAAGGCCGTCGTCAGCTTGAAGCCCAACTCATCGCAACGCAGAAGAAACCCCACAATCAGGGAATAGCTATTCGGAGACAACAGGGCCGGAGGAAGTCCCACCATGTCTAAATACTCAGTAATGAAGGGATGAAGCGGGAACCGCAGCCCTTTGGCGAAGCTCATCGGGTACACTCCGAAATATCCCGGCGGCGGATTGAGAACATGATCTGTCGGCCTGGGAGCCCTAACCCTACCAAAGGGCCCTACGTACATCTGAGCAACCAGGTAGTCAGCCGCTCCACACTGTGGCTTGATGATGTAGATATTGCTAAGGTCCAACTGGGAGAAACCAGGCCTGTCTTCGGCCGACGCTTCCTCTTCGGGGCGGTACCCTTGATGGCGGACATCGGTTTTGGGCAGGGAATGGCGGTAGAGGTAGATGCACCATCCACGATGCGGGAGACCTCCGCGTCTTCACCCTCAGACGACGAGCCGGCTTCCTCGTCCTCACCTTCATCGTCCACTTGATCCCTAGACTTCAAAGGGCTCAATCCCTCAATCTCCACGCAGCATTCCTCCACCACCCGGTAGTCAAGAGACTGGGTGGAGGGCTCGTCGTCGTAGGGATAATACTCCTCGTTCAGGGTGTTCATCTTAACAACTCCTAAAGCACTACAGGGATCTACTTTAGATCCAAGGTGTTTTTTGTGACTAACACTATATCAAAGTCTAAAGGAAGCAAAATATGTAAGAAATCAAAGAAAAGTTAAGGAACTGACCTTAAAGTTTTGAAGGAGGTGAAGAACACTCGCAAAAGACTTTATCTTTCTAGAATTTTGGGCAGCACTTCGTTTGCTCAGGATGCAAATGGAGGCTTTCTTCGGAATGGGAGGGGTATTTATAGCCCCCCCCCCCCCCCCCCAACGGTAACTACACGTGGCACCACCCTAGTGGCCACACCAACGGCCACCAATGGGATGTCACCACTTCGTCAATGGGCCAAGCCCCCTCCACAGATCAACGGTCCACCAGCAAAGCAGGCTCTACGGTATATATATACATATATATATATATATATATATTTATATATATATATGTACATATATATATATATATATATGTACATATATATATATACATATATATACATATATATGTATATATATATATATGTATGTATGTATAGGTTTTGGTTCAAATAAGAACATGATCTTAGGAGACAAATAAGAATGCATCTGGATCGTTAGATTTGTTTTAAGTGAAACTCAATGTGCATTAGATGAAATTGTAATGTGCATTAGGTGAAATTGATATGTGCAACAAAAATGGTACGATACAGTGACATTATGTGAAGCTGAATTGTGCATTAGATGAAATTGAAATGTACACTAGGTGATCGAAACTGAAATGTGCAGAATAAAAGGTACGATGTAATGTTATTTTTCTACCTTTTATTCCGCACATTTCAGTTTCATCTAATGCACACCTAAGTTTAGAATTTTATTCTGCACATTTCAATATCATCTAATGCACATTTCAGTTTCATCAAATGCACAATTCAGTTCCACATAATACAATCCAACAGTCCAGATTCATTCTCATTTCTCTCCTAGGAGTCCGTTCTTACCGGAACCGCTCCCTATATCTATATCTATATATATATATATATATATATATATATATATATATATATATATATATATATATATATATATATATATATATATATATATATATATATATATTGGGATATATCATCCCAGCCTATTACTGTTCAGGAGCCCAAGACTTTACGTAGTACGGAGCCCAATCAGTAAGGCCCATTTAGCCTATCAGGCTTGTTTCGGCCTTTGGGCCCATTTCTGCCATTCGGCCCGCCTAGGCCCAAGGGGCCCATTTAGGCCCATTTGGCCCATTAGGGATTAAAAGAACCCGAAATTAAAAATTTCCGAGCACAGCTTCAAGGATAGTTTATCCCACCATCATTTCGATGTAATGACTACTTTTAGTTGGCCCGTCTGCCCACTCCTGATCGACTTTAATTAGCGACCCGAGCATCTCCATAAGGCTCTGCCCCGATGACGCATTTTAATTTGGGGATTACGCCTTAGTCCGCAGGGCACCAGTGGCCCGAGCGACGATCGTACCCTAGTACCATCTGTGCCACAAGGCGCGAAGTGACTGTTGCCAAACGTGGCCTATGGGGCCCGGGGGCACCAAAGATGCTCAACCTCATTTTTTCGAGGGCTGAGCGGCAACGTGGGTATGAGTTTTCAAACTCACGGACCAGTAAATTTTCTATGCGACGTTCGGCAAGCCACTAAGTGGCCCCG